>OX465088.1:115817046-117063230 GCA_949987675.1 Chymomyza fuscimana
CAGTTCAGACCCGACCAAGTCAAGGCAGTTCCAGGCCGGGGTAAAATACCACGCTGGGTCTTCCAACTTGACGATCCGTTGATTTACAAGACAGTTGTTGCAGCTGTTGTTTGGCGATTGTGCAACCGAAAGTTGACATTCGAAATCGCAAGAGTTTTGCATTCCTCAAGTGGTGAAATATTTTGCTTATAAGGAAATTTCGAGTTTACGGCCTTGTTAGTATTGCTTTTATTGCAACAAACTGATAAAATTGGGTTAGCTAATAAAATCGAATGCTAAGGAAGTGCGAAAAGTTATTTTGTTCAAATATGAATTTAAGAGCTAGTCTATGGAATCTCGGGAGTTCCATTAATGCTCCAGCTTCTTAAGAAACCAAGATCTTTAAAGGGCTGAATTTCCTAGAGGCATCAGAAGCGCAGAAATTCATCCCCGAGTTGTTAGTTCCGATGTTCTTGCAGAATTTGCCAAAGTACCAAAGTAATTGTCAAAATATTTAATGGGATCGTTTTTAATGATCGTCCCATAAACTTTTCTCAAACAAAAACAAAAAAAAACCTAATACTTCCTCCTGACTGACTATTTTGCCAGTCGCCTCTAGGTGGAGCATGGGGATCTATGAATAACTGTGCGAAACGAACAGGGACCTACAGTTAGTAGCCGAATCCGAACGTCGGTGTCTTGAATTAATAGAGATTTTCTTGGGCACCTTTTTTGGGCGCCTTTTTGCTAGCGATGCCAGTGCTAGGCAAAAAATGCACTAGTGCTTCTGTGGGGAATCGAACCACCGACCATCGGAATGCAAAGCGAGTACGCTACCACTAAGCTACCGATGGGCACCTGAGACGTTTACTATGGGAACAGACAGTTTCAGTTGCGATAAGTAATTTAGCAGTCTTTCAATTGTTTATTTTTGCAAAGTCCGCCATGAAATGGAATGCATCCAAGGGGAATCACGCAATTTCAAATACGCCAGAGAAGTCGGCTTACTATTATCAACTTTTTGAGGTAACTCCACTGAAAAAGTTCATAGGTGTTAAATGAGGACTGCGTGGAGGCCAGTTTAGAAATGCAAAATGCGGTGTAATGATGTTCTATGCACATTTAAAGCAATTGCGGGCTTCCGATTTGAAAGACTCGGATTCTCACGAACAGACTGCTTTACACTCTCCTCGTTTTCTGTCCTGCCTAATGACCTTGGTCGTCCAGATATAGGTTTTTCAAATGTTGAACCGCTCTCTTCAAATGCTTTGAATAAGAGTCCCTGAATACCCGTTTTTGTAAAACTCCCCGAGCGACTGCACTCCCAAGAGCCAATCTATCTACCGGCATACCCCCCGTGCCGCACAAATTCGAAGCGTTCACATAGTCAGCTAAACAAATGTACTTCTGTGATCAAATTGAAAGGCGGAAAGGAAATTTTTAATTTTTTAAACTACCAGGGTTTTTCCAATCGTTACTTTTTTTCTTTCTGTTCCCTCTAGTACGGGTGGGGCAGTGCAGGACTAGCGATTTCAGTAGGCACTAGTTAATGACCAGTACTTTCCTTGCTATTTACCTCTTCATTTCCATCTTATTAACAAATGTCATAGGTGGTAGGCCATCGCCACTACCCCGTTGACCAGTAGACAGCGGCATCGCTACTTACGCCTTCGTTTACCAGTAGACAGCGGCATCGCTACTTACGTTTTTGTACACTAGTAGACAGCGTAGTAGTCGCCAGTATTTGATACCCACTGAAGTCATTATAATTAAAAACACACATATATTTTAATATTATTTTATATCGTTTCAGAATTATTTTCATCTACATTCATTATTTTTTTATTTAAAACGCTTGTTTTTTTTGAAAACGCGTTTTTTTTTTTTGGAGCTGGAGGGCCTTTTTAAGGTTGACTTCTGACGGTCCGGCTCCATTTTCAATTGCATCTGAAATTATAAAAATTTAGTTTTAGTGAAATTATTTATATATAGCTTTACTAAGCTTACCGATTATTGCTTCATAGACTTTTGGACTGCTTTCGTTTCCTTGCAAGCCGTGCAAACTTGACGGCGGTCCAAACGAAAATAAACAAAATTCCCGAACATTCAGAAATTTATTTATTTATTTATTTATTTATTTGAGGGGTACAACTACGTACAGTCGACATTATATTATAAAAAAAGTACATATAATTTATTTAGAAAAGAAAATAGAGCGAGGGAATTGATATGAACTAATCCGCGTCTCTAGCCCGATGGGTGAACTTTTTAATGATATGCACCAACTCAGATCAAGAACTGGCCAGAAACTTGGATTTACAATATTAAAGTTGAAAAAAGGAAGCAAGATAAAAATTAAACATTATATCACAAAAAAAGCCAATGGATCACCATTGACCAAGTGGGTGACTCATAATATAGGATTGGTCAAGGATGCTCGAAGTGGCAAGTCAAGGTGACTTAAGATAGAAGAAGTGATAGATTGAATAGACCGTTCGAAAGAGAGGAAATTGTAAAAGTTATTATAGTTAGAGCATAAGACACGGAAAGGGTCGTGCAAAGCATAATTAGATCTACAAAATTGTAAGGCTAAGGGTCGAAAATTACGAGTTACTCTGGATGGTATGACCAAAGTAACTTTGCTAAGGAGTACATTGGAATCGATAAGACCGAGTAACAGTTTATGCAAGAATAACACGCCGTGGCATGTTCTGCGATGATTTAAGGAAGGCAATTTTGTAAGGCGAAGTCTATCAGAATATGGCGGCAGTCGGATATTTGGGTCCCAGTTTAGGCCACGAAGTGCAAAAAGGAGAAATTGCTTTTGTACGGACTCAATCATGTCCTGATAAAGGTGGTATTGAGGGCTCCAAACGCAGGAACAAAATTGTCATACATTTGTTTGTATAAATTATAGTCGCGACGAATACGCAGAATATAGCGAAAAATTCACCATACTTTATATTCCCGTATTAAGAAAAGGAGTCGAGTTGCTTTTTTTTTCTTCTTTATTCGCTTTGCGTTTGTTGTTTTTCATATTTCGTTCGTCGACCGTTTACCTCGCGCATTACCAGGGATTTGCAAAGTAGGTAGCTACCTATGACAAACGATGTAAGTACTTACTGGAGGACAATAGCCAGCAGCCGTACTAGAGGGTTGGTAGCACTGTTAGTGACAGCTGTGCGAAATTTCACGTCAAAATGTACATTAATTTTTGAGATACTCTTCGTTTTGTGAGGTGCTACGCTAATGCGTCAGTCTCATATGGCACTGGTTCTTCGTGAACATTTCGCCAAAAAATTCAACAAAGATCGTTCCGCAAGCTGCTTATTCACCTGATTTGGCTCCGTGTGACTTCTGGCTATTCAGCAAACGCAAAAGACCGCTCTGGGGACAACGTTTCGACTCGATTGAGATAATAAAAGCTGAATCGCAGAAGGCTCGGAAGGCCATTCCGAAGGAGGACTTTGAAAAGTGCTATGATAACTGGAAAATTCGTTGGCATAAGTGTATTCCAGCGGAAGAGGATGAAATAGATTTAGATAAACAAATAAAGATTTTGAAAATATAAGAAAATACACCTTTCAATTTGATCACAATAGTATACTCTCTTTTAAGACACCTTGTACATGTTTTTGGAGTAACTGAATCTGAAGCCGCTGCCCAAAACCCTCCTACTCCTACTCCTACTCCTCCTCCTTCCATATCAAATTTTGTTTGGCAACCTTAAATGTTAATTTAACAGGTAACTCTTTTAAATTAGTTTCAAGCGGCATTTCAAATTTGGCAACAAAGTGGGCAACAAAAATTCCAACTCAAATTGAAAAAATCACATCTCAATTTCAATGCCCACACATAAATACATATATCAAATCATATCATATCATATTCAAAATTTATTAAAACTGCCATGGTAAAGCAAATAATATGATAAATATATTTTAAGATTAAACAAGTTGCAGGTAGCGCGAGAGACAGTTGGACAGTCGGACAGTTGCACAAATGGAACGAATCGAGAGATAATCAACTTTCACGCCCATTAATTGACTTTGCGTGTTTTTTTTTTTTTTGGTTGTTCGATTGTAAGCAACGATTTTGCCAACTTTTATAGTATCATTCGTCAAGAGAAATATGTACTACAATGATATTAAAAGGCGGTCAGGAAGCCGGCAAAATGCAACTGACAGTTGAAAAACAAAAGTAAGTACGAAAACAAAAAAAAAAACACTTTCACTGGGACCTTGAGATGCCCATGGACGTTCCGAAAGCATGTCCGACATGCAATGGCATATGTACCAAAGAGACGCTCAATTAACCGCATTTGTTTTAAGCGTGTTATTCGAAGAGTTTTTATTTAAATTTTTTCGATTATGCAATAAAAAACAGTTTCAACCAAAAGGTTCTGTTTGCCACAAAACGAAAGACTTAAGACACAAACTTGTTTTCTGGCGAGGACCGCATTTGAATGAACCAAATTAACAAAATCATATATCACAGACCTCCCAAAGCGTACCAGACGTCTGTAACCAGGAAGATGCTACAGTCTGAGTTGCGCCTGTTTGGCCGGTTTTTGAATCATCCCGAGCTTGTTGTTGCTTGATTTATGTCCAAGTTGCACCAAATGAAATGAATTGTGTAACTTTTTGGTCAAAAAAAAAAAAACAACAAAAACGCAAAAAGGGATTTACGACGAGCAGCAACGATGTGGCATAAGCCGCCAACTTAACGCGAAATTTCTTGTTGCTTATTGCACCATTGCTCATGGCTTATGACTGATGGATCTCGTAGACAGTGGGCAGTGGCTGGCACGGTTGCTCCTTCTTTGCTTATCGCTGGCGGCAGATCGAGCTCCACAGCCACTAACATGCTACATGCCACACGAATCGGGCTCGCACGTTGTGGTCATAAAGCAAATGAAATTGCAACAATTGTCGGTAATATGTTAATAAATTGTGGCCTGATGAGTTTTGGGCAGCAGCAGCAGCTTTGGTTCAGCTCAATTCAATTCCGACTCGATTCACTTTCATTGCATCGGGTGCGGCTTCTGTCATGGTAGGTAGACAATTTGATTCATTTCCCAACTACGACGTGAATTTCCTTTTATGACTAACGCTCGTTGGCATAAATATTTAACAATCTATATAGTAATTAATTGCATAAAATTTTAGTTGCAAATTGTTTTAGCAATCGTTTAGTTAACAATTTTTATAATGCATTTAATTTCTTAAAGCTTCTCGTTATTGTACAATTTATGTGCGCAATTACGGAATAATTTAAGAGAGAATCAAATCAATTGTAATTGGAAACAACGACACCTTAATGCACTTTAGATTCTGAGAGAATTGGAGGCTAGTTGCAGGTTTGACTAATCTTACAACCTATTACGCTCGGTGCAACTGTGCAAACATTTTACACAAAGAGACAAGGGAATTCCACCATTTCAACCAAAGAGATGAGTAATTCAATAGATTGGAGGTGGTCGAGTTTAGTTGTCTGTGTCTTCTTTCTAGAGATACTTAAATTTTGCATAGAAGCCTTCTGAGTATGTCGCTTTGATTACCATATCTTGAAATATTAATAAATAAAGAAAAGCTACCAAAACTCTTTTTTTCGCCTATAATTCTTTGACATTTATATGATATAATGGTTCGATCTGGACGATCTGCGCAAATGTTCTTATTCCATATTTTGAATTACTGACTAAAAAAATATGGATCTCGGACCATCGTGCAATGTACAAAGCAGTTTAAAATCAATAAAAATATATAGGTATTGACGTTTCTATTACCATCTAAAGGCCTAAACGCACTTCGAAATATTTCGCAGGGAATGACAAAACTGCATATAAAAAAAAAAATATCCCAAATGTGAATTTTTTTTAAATGAAGTTTTGTGATTCCGTGCGAAATATTTCGTACTGCGTAGACCCCTCTATATTAAACTAACATACTGAGCACTGCTTATATAACTGCATGCAATTACACTGCTTTTTATGCAGTTCACACAAGCAGTGCCATGTAAAAACAATATGTATTGATTTATTTTTATAAACTCTACCGCAGGTGCAACGGCATAAGGTAGTAGCTGTTTATATAATAAATAAATAATTTGAAAGACAAATTAATTTTGTATTGTTTTTCGAAATATTGGAAATATTTTGACACAACATTTTTATAATTCATAATTTTTTTAGGACAAATTTTGGAAAAACTGCTTAATTTTATAAATAAGCAATATGTCTTTTTTTGTATAAGATAAATATAAGAAATGCGTCCAAATAATAGATATTTATGTATTGCATTATTTTTCAACTATTGTAATTCATCATAATAATAATAATAATTCCCTGACTTGACTATTTAGTCAGTCGCCCCTAGGTGGACCAATACTCCAATATTAAATTTCTGTAACCCGAAAAAGACCAGCACATTAAGGCCAAATTCAAATTTAAAAAGAAAACAATATAAACAAATATAGAAATCTATTGAGATAGAAAAAAAAACAAAAAAATGATTTATTAATTAAAGCTAGGTTGGCTATGCTAGGATAGATTGCATAATTAGATTTTAGGTGGAAATTCTTCAATAGTCGCGATAATATTTACAAGCCCACAAAAAAAAAGTAGTGTGAACTTTGCATATGACAATGCTACTCTTAGGGATTTTGAGCCGCTGAATCCGAGTTCGAGATCCAAGAAACCCCAAGGGTTCTGAAATAACTTTCAAAATCGAAATAAAAAGAGGTATTTTCGAGACTACTAAAAAAAAAAATGCATAGTTTCAGGTCTAGTTACTCGTTGCACTACTGTTATATTAGTTATAGCATTGTTATTGTATTATCATTAATATTTAAATAAATAAATAAAAAAAAATAATCGTACGTTTGGAGACCAAAAAAAGTTCGAAGTTACGTTATAACAAAGCCTCACAAACAAATCGATTTTCGGAATCATCATTATTATAGGCTTTTTTCTGAGGCCTGAAAAAAACCCAGACTAATAAAAACAAAATCGATTTTCGGAATTATCTTTACTATAGGTTTTTTTCCTATGTCTAACAAACCCAACACTCTAAGATTTTGACATAACCTCAAAAACAATGTATGAAGTGCTAGGAGTTCTTGGGCTTTGAAAGTTAACCATATATGGTAAGAGTTAATTATTATAACATATTTGTTTATTTATATTAAATTTTTTTTTTTTTTTTTTTTTATTTGTTTTCTTGTAATCTGTCCAAAGGACATTCAACAAATTTTATAACATCTTACAACAAAAAAATATTTCTATGATTGGCTTGACTCCAATGAGCTAAACCAATATAATATATCAAATTGTTCAAAAATTATTCTAACTGTCTTGTACATTGAAAATAATAATGTTTTTTCGAATTATACCTTTATTTTGTTTAAGCCTTAGCGAGAAATAAAAATGAACATTCACATTAATACTGTAATGCGGAACTAAATCGATTTATTAATCGATAATGCCTCTAAGAAACAGGCTGGGGGACTCCATGGCACGAGTCACGGGCTTGACATATCCGCCTTCCCCGAGTCGCGGCACAAGTCGAATGCCGAAACCCTACATGCGGGTCTTAAAAAGAAAAACATAAGAAAAAAGCGAGGCCTGGACGCTGGCTATGAACAACTGTCGAGAAACGACACGTAGGAACCCTACCTTGAAGTATTGTTTAAAGCTGTTCCGGGATAGAGTAGGTCCAAAAGAAGGGGTGGAGATTTAGCTCGTGCAAATCGGTCTTCCACTTTCGGGACGCTGGTAGTGAATGTGTAAGTGCATGCCTCAAAGAATCTTAGAAGTCTCACAGCAAGTCCCCAACAAGTCAAAATAAGATAATAAAGGTGAATTCTCAAATATCGCAATTTTTAGAAAACTTTTGCAAAAAGAATTCAATTTACTCAAGGAATAAAAATTTTTTAAATTTACTTCGTACTGCGGAGATGGAACATAAGGCATTTACTTAAATACTGTACTGCCAAACTAGATCGATTTAAAAAAAAAAAAAAAAAATCTTACTGTCAACAAAGGTAACAAGCTGGAGTTCTCAAATACACAAATTTTTATAAACTTTGGTTACTTATCATCTTTTTTTTTTTGTCACATTTAAATTTTGGTTGCTTTTTGTTCAATTATGTAAAATTTCTACAAAAAAAGCCAATTTAAAAAAAAATCTTCGATCGTAGTAGTACTCATAAAAAATAATTTTTTTAAATTTAATTCATTCATTGATGACAAAGTTTAGTGAATTACTAATGAAATTATTTGTCGTTTATTAAAATCTGAAATGAATTATAGGGCACCCATACCTTATTTTTTTTCGAAATTGATCAATTGATCATACGCCAATATCTAAGAATTAAAAAAATGTTAAAAAATTTTCATTAGTACATTTGCCGAACAAACCAGCAGATGGCCCAGCCTATATTTTTCAATCAACATTATTTGTTGATTGCCGTAAAACTACCAAACATTTGACAAAATGTACAAAAAGCGACTAAACTGTGAAAGTGACAAAGAAATGGTAAAAATAAATAGAAGACACGTTTTTTTGCAAAAATGATAGAAATTATTGGTACAGACATGACCAAAAATTTGAAGAATTTCAAAAAAACATTTTTTTAAATTTTTAAAAAAATTTGTTTTGAAAAGACAAGTGCTCTATACCAATTTTGACTTGAACTTTGAAAAAGCTGCTTTAAATACACTGAAAATAGTCAGACACTTCTTCGTCACCCAACCAATATGCCATAAATCCAAAAGAGTGTACTTAGCAAAAATTACAAAAACCACATGCCACTAATAGTTGCCGCTGTCGATCAAACAACTTTGGGTTTTTTCACCATCAAGTAACAGACGACAAACGACAAACAACAATCCACAAACAACAATCAATCGACCGCAAATATTCTCAGACCTGTCAGTTGACAACGTCATCGTCGACAGACTGTAAAGCACATCGGATATAGCCAAGTTATGAGTATTAGCCATGAGTTTGGCATTTTAGCCAAATTTGGCTTGGGATTTAAGCGTCGATTTATGTGATTTCCAAGAGCTTTGCAGTTTGTATTTTATTTTGGTATTTTTTTCTTTGATTTGGCAAATGTTGCAATTGACTTGTTAGCCGCCGGACTGTACTGAATGCTCCAGTGTAACTAAAGACCAAGACAATGGCTGTCCAAACTTTTTTGGCCAAGAGACAGAGTCTTGGAGTGGCTGCATTTGGTTGCACAGCGCAGCTAATACAAAAGTTTATGGCACAAATCGCATTTGTGTTGCATGCATCAGAACAGAAAATCAGCTTAAGGCAATGCTCAAGACGGTAGCCATGAAAGCTTAGCCATTGTCTACCCCTTTTTGTGGCACTCAACTATGTATGTATGTCTGACGACTGACTGCATTTCTATCTTACGAATACAAAGCAACAAATATGTAAGAGAAACGCAGCATGCCACAAAAGTCATAAACTTTGGCATTAATACTGACAGCGCGTGGGCTTGCAACTGGGTGAAAATGAAAAGAGTTAAGAGCTTAAGATTTCCAGTTGGGTTAGGTCAAGGTAGAACACAAGGAAAATAAGTAAAATAAAGTTGGTTCAGTATGAATACTTTAAGCCGGCACTGTTTAGCGACCTTGATTCTTTGTCGCTCCCTTGCTTTGTCTCGATACGGCCCCCCCTTGTTGCCCAATAACTTAATTTAAAGTTGGTAGTTATTATTTTTTGTGTAAACGTTTGTGTGCCGACGCATAATCAGCTCGGGTCTAAACAAGCGTTGCTGATTTTATACAAAAGCCTTGCCAGACTTCGACTGAATTTAATCCTGTAACCATGAATTATGCCCAGACAAACCATTAACAAAATGAACACTCTCAGTGCACATATAAAATACACTTAAAAAAACGCAGGCAGAAAAAAAAAACAGCAAAAAAGGTTAAACTTAATAACAGAGTTTATACATTAATCTTGAATATAAATAGACATTAAGCGAAATATGAATAAAATTAAGATAATATTTTACACTTAGCCAAAAACTTGTTTATTGCCATATGCTTAATATGAAAGATTAAAGAAGCGCATTGCAGACTTGCTTTTAACGAGCATTATTTTATCACCTTATAACATGGCCACGAAAAAAAAAAGAATTTTCGGGTTCAGAGATCAGATCACGTTTTCTGAATATTTTTGAATTCGAATCCGCTTCAAAAAACCCATGTAAGTCAGGGTCCTAAGTTAGGACTCCTAGCATTATCTCAAAAACCCCATAAGAAGAGTTATTGCGGAGTGTATCTCAGAAACCTGACTTGCTGGGATCTTTTTGACCTCCGACTCGGATTCGGCGACCTCAAAAACATATATAAATACTCGTCCGATATCAGGGCTGGAAAAAAAAGTATGTGCGTATTTTTGAGAATAGGATAGATCCATATTTCTCGTCTCCATATGATGACAATTTTTTTGGAGTGACTGTGTAATTTATAATAATACAAGCTTTTTCGAATCAACTAAACCAACTTCTAAGCCCTTGTCTTTTCCCAAATAGAAGGTATTATTTTGTAAGCTATCTCAGTCGAGAAAGACACGTATATAGGAGATAATATTCTTCTTCTTCTCCCAAACCCTTGTTTACCTCTTTTTGGACTCGCTTATGCTCCTCCTGAGGTGTGGGTATGCGATCTCAATATAGGAGATAATATATTCCATATAATATAATCTTTTTATGAAAAATCAAATCAAAAAAAAAAAATGGTTATCCTAAAATAAATAAAAACACCTAATACTTCTATAATATAATTTTCTATGATTACTTAAAATTAACCAAAAATTATTTTGTTTCATCGCAAATTTTCGAAATATTACGATTCACATCATATTTACTCAATTAGGGGATCCACGTCCTACCGCCTTTTATATTTATTGCAATTCATCCACACATGCCACAGTCTGGCCTGGCTTACTCTAAAATATTCAGTATAGGGACGCTTCCAAAAAACTTCAGGAGATGATAATGCAGCAGTATAAAGCACCATTTCCAAAGTACTGCCTTTGTCTAGCGAAAGTGATGCCTACAATTCCGATCTATAAGTCGCTTGATGTTCATGATATCATTTTTGTTCGTTGTGACGGAAACGTTGACTCTGACTACATCAAAAGTATAATTTTCAATAGAAATCTGATACTCTGAACACTAGAACATTCCTGACATATTCGCTACATATAGCCACAAAGCAGACATCTAGCTTGGGTTGAGCAATGATATCAATTGCCTACATCCTGCACTGGGTGGTGGCTTTACCAAGGTTTGTCCGAAACGCCTACTTACAATCAAATTTAGAGGCTAGGGGAGACTTTAATGTACTCCCCTAAAACAGACAGCAATTAGGGTTGCCGGCCAAGCAAATTCTCTTCCGGTAGCCACAAGGGCACCTTTGACATCTAGATTGGCACGGCCAATGATATTAATTACCTACATCCTTCACTGGGGGAGGATTTTCTGTGGTAGCTCCCAAAACCTCATCGAAAACTCTTTTTAAGGGGAAACTTAAGTAATATCATTTAGTTTGCAAGGCTAGCTAACCAGGGTTGCCATGTGGTTGTTATGGATCGATCATCTTGTTTATGTGTTAGATCTGGTCATTATCATGACAGTATTCTTTCAGAACCCAAGCACACCCTATATTTTATGCAATTTAGTAATAAAAGTATTAAGGAACTAATACTTATGTTTTGTAGAAATATTAGAGCTTCCGAATTTTATAAATGCAATGATTCAAAAAAATACTATGATTATATAAGACTATATAGGGCGACTTTTAAAGATTGTGGTTTTTTATACAATGATTTAAACGCATAAAATTATTATATGAAGCGTGATTTTTTGAGATTGTGATTCATTCAGCAATGATTCAAGAGAATAATATTACTATATGATACTATATAGGGTGATTTTTAGAGATTGTGGTTACTTGGGCAATGATTCAAAAAAATAATATTATTATATGATTCTACATAGGAACTTAGTAGAGATTCAGATTTTTAATAATAAAAAAAATATATTTTTTATACATTCCTTTATTTGCCACGACTCAATTTTGCATGATCCAAACGAAAGGTGTAATTTTGAGGCAATTTTTACAACATTTGGAATCTTGTAAAATGCGCGAAATCGCGCCAAAATTGGATTTGAAATATTTTTTTTTATTTTTTTGGTTGAGCTGTCTTTGTCATCCATGCCTAAGTGCACGTCAAAATATTCATTAGTGTTTGAGTATGCTTCGTTTTTGTGAACTGCTAAAAGCGAATTTTTCGATTTTCACAATGTCAAAATTGAATTTTTTGGAAAAAAGGCGTCGCATTGAAGTGTGTGAAACAATGCTTTCTGACTACATTGACAAGACGAAATGCATACTAACAGGATGTCAGACTTGGATCTATGCTTAGGACCCCGAAACAACTGATCAATCGAGCGAATATCGTGCCAAAGGTGAGGCAAGACCATGAAAACCACGCCAAAGTCGCTCCAAAATCAAGGTCATGTTGTCTGTTTTCTTCGATAATCGTGGTGTTGCGCATTATGAGTTTCTTCCGCCGGCTCAAACAGTCAACAAGGAATATTATTTGAGCGTTACGCGTCGTTTGCGTGAGGCTATTCGCCAAAAGAGGCCGGAATTGTGGCGAGACAACTTATGCTTTTTGCACCATAACAATGACCATTTCGGTAGAAACTCAACCCATATCGTTCCACAACCACCGTATTCACCTGATATGGCACCGGCGACTTCTGGCTATTCAACACACTCAAAAGACCGCTCCGGGGACACCTTTTTGAGTCAATAGAGGAGATTCAAGCCGCCTCGAAGAGAGAGCTGAAGGCCATCCCGGAAATCGATTTTAACAACTGTTTCGTAGATCGGAAAATCCGTTGGCATAAGTGCATTGTATCACTTTTTGAAGGCGATGAAATTGATTTGGACGAATAAATAAAGATTTTTCAAAATAAATGAAATGTCACCTTATTTTTTGGTCACAGTAGTATTAGTCTTTACCAAATGTCACGCATCAAGAGTAGGATATCAAAATTTTTTTTTTTTTTTTTTCTCTGATTTTATTTACTATCTGTTCAAAAACAATCAGTAAATTATATAAAATTATTTAAACAGTGACAGGAGCAGCTAGTCTACATTGAGACTAGAACTAGTGGTTATTATAAGTATAAATAACAAAAAAAAAAGAAAATTCTGAATTAAAATCTACTTAAGAGATCAAGTTATCTGTTCAATTAAGGGCTAGATTATTGCTATGCTCCAATAATCTTTCCACGTATCTATTGCTAAATTTGCTGACTTCTTCTTTAACATAGCAAATGTTTAGATCCTTGTGAATTTCGGCATTTGAGACATACTATGGAGCGTTAACAGTGTTTTTCAAAGTTTTGATTGGAAGATATCAAAATAAACGAATTAAAATTCAAAACAGCAAAAAAAAATCACCCTATATGATATTGAAATCAATGATCTCATAGATTTTAACTTAGACAGCTAAGGTCTCATAAAAGACTAAAAAAAGAGTTAAATTAATAATCTTAAAAAAAATGTTGGTACCTTCTACCAGAATATAGTCATATCCTACTGAGATTAAATAGAACTAGAAATTAGTTTGTTGAAGGAAAACTATTTAAATATGTATTATCCGGGTTTCCAAGTCAGCTCTTTTTCCATTGTTCGATGAACTAGTTCCCTATATTTAAGTCACTTTTTTTTCCATTCCCCTTGTTAAAGTAGATGGAGTGAATATTTTGGAATGTAATTTTTGACTTAGCATAGCTTTTTATAAAAAACTTCAAAAAAAAAACCCATACCGTTCTTTTAAATCGCCTGGAATGTTCCAAATCAAATGGTTAGCATATCTTTTATTGTTAAACGATAATTCTCAAGCATAAAATTTCAGATATCCTTGAGATGTTGCTCCTCAATAAATGTTTATCGCCATCTTGGATATGTTTTGACTACAACGCTTTCACCCTCTCTGGATATTATATTCCGGTGCAATGTTTTTGTTTAGATGAGGCCAATTCTCCAAAGGATTTCTAAAACATTTCACCAGCACAAATACCATTCCGGAATCAATATTTGTTACACCTTAGAATTAAAGAGACGAAACGTAATCACAACGAAAATTGAGTGTTAAGCTGAAGCCAAAGAAATTCTCGGTTTTATTTGATCAAATAAATAATTCTTCGCTTTGCTTCTACAGAATTTCTCTCAGTGTTAAAATGCATGTGTTTGTTGTGTACTTTCAATGAGGCTATGTAATCATTGTATATAGTATATTAAGAACCTTGGAAGTGCATTTTTAATGCCAGTATGCTTGTCTGATAAGATTAAGCCATGAAAAGGTAGACGAGTTGGTTAAGGAGTGGACAGAAGTGGACAGATGGGACAGATTGGACAATAACCAGAGTCGTTAGCAAAAATAAAGATGCCTGTCTGCGAAAGTGCTTAGACCTTAGCCCTCTTTGTGAGACGTATGTACGTCTATCTTGTAGTCTGGCTGGCTGTCTGTCTGTCTGGCTGTCTGTCCCAGGAGTAAGTGGGTCTACATGACTCTCACTTTTAGACTGGACTTAAAGCTAGTTGACTGACTGACTAACTGAATGGTTGAAAGCTTGGTCAGAATGCCAAATGGCAATTCACTTTCTTGTTGCAGCAAATTGTGGTACGAAGTTGTTGTTGTTGTGGCTGTTGTTATTGTTGTTACTATTAGAGCTTGTACATACATTTAAATGCCGATTTTGCAAATTGTTGCTGTTCAATTTCAATTATTTTCGTTGTTGTTGTCGCTTTTGTTGCAAGTTTATTGCGCAATGCGTTCAAATTGCGCGTAGTTGGGCCGCAGTTTTTGTTGTTGTTGCTATTGTCATTTGCAACAATCCGCCCAAAAGGAGCAACAACAACAACGACAACAACAAAATTGTTTCCGCATCTTGCAACAACAACAATAACAACAACATTAGACCGTGCTCGCACTTAATTGCCTTGAACAACATAATTTGGCTTACAAGCGCAACAATTTGGCTTAATTTTTATGTAAGTTAATTTCAATTTGTTTTTGTTGTTGTTGTTGTTACGAGGGGTGGATGAAAAGTAATTGGGAACAATTTTGTTTTAATTTCTTACATAGGGCATTGTTAATTAGTCAGTCTTTGAGGGAAGTTTGGGAGAAGATGGCTGCAGCATCTTCTTCTTGAGACCGTTCTCACAAGTCCCCTTTCGTAACGACTGGTTCTCTAGGTACTCAGACGAAGGTCACTATCATCATCATCAGTGGTTTTTACAGCCCAGGTCGGGCCAGAACCGCCTCAAGTTTTTGTCTCCAATGATCACGGTCTTTGGCTACTGTTCTCCAGTTACGAACTCCTATCTTCGTAGCGTCCTCGTCGACTCCATCTATCCACAGTAATCGCGGACGTCCTCGTGCCCGTTTTCCAAAAGGTTCTGCTCTTAGTATTCTTTTGAGGGGATTCTTTTGAAAGTCACTATACAAAGTCTAATTATTGACGTACCATTTACATCCAGAGATAGGGCTGTGGACCTGATTATATATTATTTGGAATCCATACCGGTTGGACTTATGTAGCTAAGGTACCCCAGATCTGTATACCATGTTTCCAGGTAGATTTGCTAATAAACCATTTGCTGGTAGAGGTAAGGTTGCTACATTACGCAAAAATCCATTATTAATAAAAATCGCGGGCATACGTTTTAACATCTGGCCCAATTTTTAAATATTTGGAAATACTTCCGAAATCAAATTCTAAATCTAACAATTTTTTTTCGGAAAAGAAAAAATTGATTTCTCAAAAAATTATTTTAGCGTAATAAACTTAATAGGCTTATCCTCTAATTTAATTATGCCCTCCAAATAAATTAATGTGTCAAGGTTCATAAATTAGTCATTCGTTTCACAGATGTTCACGTCTCACGAAGAAAAACTGTTTCCATCAAACCATTTCTTCAAGCTCGGATGAAAAATAACAGAAAAAGTGGGTCAAATACGGAGAGTATGGTTGTTGGCGGTTTGGAATACCAGTGTGTTGTCTTTATGGAAAATTCAAGTATCTTCTTTTGACAAATATTTCCCCATTGCACTTCCTAGCTCATGATGCAATGAATTATACAAGGTAAGGTAAGGAAGTGCACGAGTTTGTAATCTGGATTCAACTTTATATTATAGCTATATGAAATAGTAGGCCAAGTTTGATCAAACTTCACATAATTGTGTAGTTTTAAACAAAATAATATTAACTATATTTCTTGTAGATGCAGTACAAAAATTTAACCTGTGCTCTTATTCAGAGAGACACAAATAACGGGCTTGTGCATTGCGTCACCTTCTATTTGTTAATCATGGTTCAATCCTACAAAAAAAAAAACGATGCTATCACCTTCTTGGCTGTTACAACAAAATCCACTGCTTCGACTGTTCCTGTGTTGTGACAGATTCAAGTTTAATACACAGGAATGAATTGGCGCAAAAAGTACTCCTTATTGACATAACCAAGCAGTCGTTTGATATAGGCTAAAAAGGCTGTCCACTCAACTTCCATTAAGCCTCTTTTTCATATCCATATACTATTTAAACACAATAGTAGGTTTCAGTGGAAACTTGCTTTTATACTTCGTTTTTATTAATTATTATTTAGTAAATTGACTTATTGTCTACCTGGAAAAAACACATTAGGTGTAAGCAAACCCAGCTCAAAGCTAAGACTAGGCAAATGTATTGGCTTTTAGGACCCAACTCAGCTTGGAAAATAAAATCCGTCTTTACAAAGCAATTTTAAAGCCAGTATGGACCTATGCCTTACAACTTTGGGGTACGACAAGTACATCGAATATCGAGATACTTCAAAGATACCAATCAAGCACACTCAGAAATATTGTCAGGGCACCCTGGTATGTTAGTAATTATCAAATACACAAGGACCTCAACATATGTTATGTAAATGATGAAATTAAGCAACGTACAGAAACATACATAAACAGACTAAATTTTCATGAAAACTCATTAGCTATAAACTTATTAGATAATAGCGCAGATACTAGACGATTGAAGCGATATCATATCCTAGATCTTCCCCATAGATTCTAAATTAAAACTAAGTCTGCTTAATGTTATATTGGTTTAGCTCATTGGAGTCAAGCCAATAATAGAAATATTTTTTTTTTGTAAGATGTTATAAAATTTGTTGAATGTCCTTTGGACAGATTTGGAAAAAAAAAAAAAAAAAACTTATTGTCTGAAGACGGATGTAAAAAAAAAAAAAGAAAAAAAATAATAAATATATATATAGGTACTATTTGATGAAGTACATATGTACATTGTCGATAGTCCACTAAGCATGCCATGCGATTTACTTTAGCACGGTCTTAGCGATTCTCATCGAAAATGTTTTTCCGTCCGCATTAGTTTTTAATCTCCATGACTGCACGTTATTTATTTTTTTGCGTAAATGACAAAAAAAAAAAGCAAACACTAAAAATCCTAACAAAAGGTTTTTTCCGTTTTCAGAAAAATAAAGTCTTGTTCGTTAGTTGCATACCGATGTTGGACAAATTTGTATCAGATCGGCGATACATAAGAATCAAATAAAAATCGACCCCAAAAGTTCGACATTTAAAATATCGGTTTGGTATCGAATATTCCTAGTTTAAGAATAACTCCAAAAGAAAATTTTAGCTGACGAATGAGTGATGTGTCAAGCTTGAATATCCCATCGAAAACTGAAAGTGTTGCTATCAGATCAACATTATGTCAAAAATTTAGTATCGTTCTTAAAAAATTTGATTTTTAAAACATCGGTTCGCTATCGCATATCCCTAGATTAAATATAACTCCAAAAGTTTCACACCAGTGTTAAGAAAATTTGCACTTGTGAAAGAGTAATGAAAAACTTTAAAACCTTCTAAGAGAATGACGGGGATCATACTTGCAGATATAATAAACCTATATGTATACAAAATTTTCGTTTTCTAGCGATTTTGGTTTCTGAAATTCGTTTGTTCACACGGACAGATTCCGCCCTGGGACACCCGGACATGCTCTGTGCTTTTCTGTTAGCTCCATACCAATATTAGACTAAGGGTTATAGGACCGACGATACATAAAGAGTCAAATAAAATATTTACTATCGAAATTTTCGATTTTCCAAACATCAATTCGTTATCGCAGGTCCCTACAAGTTTTCAACCGATTGAAATAAAATTTGCGTCAGGGTATGTATAATGAAATTCTGTGTCAAGTTTTAATACAAGAGTTTAAAAACTAAAAGTTATTCGCGTTTCTGCTAATAGCAAAGATTATTAAATTTGTTCACTATTTTTTTTTTTTTAAATCTGGAATGCAATGTAAGAGATGTACAGATAGACGTAGCTATATTGAATCGGCTGCTTATGTGGAGTAAGAATATATATACTTCAGAAGTTCTTGGTCAGCTACACAGATTTGCAATAACTTATATTAAAGTTGCTAACGCGGAAAAGTTTCGCTGTTACTGTTCAGCCTACCCTCTTATTATTGCTATCATTTATTGTTGCCTATTTGGTTTAACCACCGCCACTCGAAAGTATTTTTTTTTTTTTTAACAATTTCGAATGCGAATTCTTGACAGACCCATAAAAACAACAGCAACAGTTTAACTGCCGCCCCTGGCCCAAAAATTCAAAAAAATTATTGCCAATTCATTCGGTTTAAAACATTTGTAAGACATTTCAAACAACAACTTAAAAAAAAGAGACCGACAGCATTCAATGGAAATAAAAATGTTTTAAAAAAAAGTAAACGCTTACAAAAGAAAGGCATTCATCGGCATTCATCGTTTACACATGCCAAAAAAATAAATAAAAATAAAATGTTTATACGATAAAAAAACTGTTAATCAACAGTCGGTCCAGCAAGTTTGTTGACCTTGTCAAACAACTAAGCAAAAAATTGTGTTTGCCATTGATTTTGATTTACGTTAACTGATTTTTTTTTTAACTTTTTTTCTTTCTTAAATATATGAAGATAAATTGCTTATTGATAGCGCTACTTTTTACTGACCCCAATGACTAGAAAGATTTTCTTTTAGAGAATTTAGGAATGTTTGATAAAAATTTGCAAGTAAGCTGAAATCTCTTTCATAATCGAATCATGGAATCATTAAAAAAGAGAGAGGAGCTTCAAATGAGAGATGCTTAACTTTGGGCGCGTTCAACAGAACTATGCTTGAAGTACTTACTTGCCTTAAAGCAGAGTTATATTGAAGGGAGTGCTGCATGAGTTATCGATAATTTATGCATCAAGCATAAAAATGTGTTTTTTATTTATATCGCTACCAAATAGTTGATTAGAAATACTAAGATGCATGAAGAAAAAAACCGATTTTTTGACCTATCGATCTTAAAGCAGCTACATAATATAGTTCACCGATTTTGATGAAATTTAGAAAAGTGAACCAAAAAACAAGTGATGTGAACTTTACATGTCCCATATGGATTTTTATGGTTTCTGGTTCTGGTTTTATGGTTCTGAATCTGAATTCGAGTTTTCCAATAAATTGCTAGAGCCAAGGGTTCAAAGATAAACTCCAAAAAGCAAAATTAAAAGCTCAGACTGAATAACAGTTTGCTACAAAATACAGCTTTCATAATTTCTTAACATAACAATCTACACTTTTTAAAGGGTTTGGTTTTTTAATCTTCAACAATGATGGTATTACACGATATAAATTAATACTAGACAGGCATTAGGAAAACTTAATGGATTGAGCATCGTCAGGCTGTCACACATTTATAGGAATACTAAAAAATAATTGATTGTTTTATCAAATAGTTTAGACTTTATAGTATGTCAATTATACGACTTCCAAGCAATAAAACTTACTAAGAAAACGCTCCTTAGTCTTATATCAGCATTCAAATCGAACAAAAAAAAAACCATTGAACCAAAGAGGCAGTCTTAAAGACACACCTTGAAGTAGACGTCTCATCATGCTAATCCGTATGAAACTTGGTCTGTTTGTGCAACATTAGCCAAGTTGCAAGCCAATGCCACAAAATATACCCATATCATGTTTTAACAACCTTGCCACGTGGCCGTTCTGCAATAGACATTGCATAAATATGCCAAGGAAGCCAACTTGGCGCAAATAAATTGCCATAAAATGTGACTCCAAGAAAAGTTCTAGCAATGGTTATTGGTCCGGTAATTCACGAGTCTGGTTAAATTATCGTCGCACAGTGGCACGGCAGCCGCAAAAGCGTTGCAAAAATCAGAATTTTGATGAAAACATTTTGAAAAGTCAATACATGCATCTGATTTAGAATTTTCCAAGGATCAAGAAAATAAAAATTTTATTCAATTCGGATGAATAGTTTAGTTGCCACAGCCGGTCAAAGTTGAGTATATTTTCAACTATAAAAAAATCGAAATTTTTGGAATAAAAGTTCATGTTTATGATTGTTTTGTAAAAAAAACTATGCAACCAATTGCTATTTTCTTGATTTCTATAAAAAGGTATATGAAATTTGAACATAAAAGAGAAAAAATGACATCGTATCTTTTCTGGTTTTTTCAATACTTCCGTTTACCTGAACCACTATATTTGGACCACTTTTTCAACTTTGGAAGAACAGAAAAAAAAAATACATAGCACTACAATTTTTGTTTTAACATAAATGCTTTTGTTATTAATTTATTTACCTGCTCTATAAAAATTGTCTGCCTGAATTTGCATATTTGGCTGTAAGGCCAGTAAAAGCCCAGAAACCCAACTCCAAAATATGCTGACGCAGGTATAAGAAGAAGAACACGCAGTAGATGCAGCCACTAAATTTAGAGTTGTTTGCTTATATTTTTACTTACAATAAAATAAAGTCTACCTGTGACATAAAAAAAAGGATTAATCATCCCATTTTATTTTTTTTTTGTGTCCAGGTAGTTTTAAAACATTTAATGTAATTTAATTTGTACCTGTTACACGTTTTCTGGCTATAGGCTTAAAATTTGTATATATTGCCTGAATACTTCAGAAACATCATAGTTTTTTTTTGACTTTATAAGAACACACATTGCAGTGAAACGTATTTTTAAATATAATTCGTAATCATTGATTTTATATGTGTAACGATGTCTTTGGAAAACTTTAATGTTTAAACTATTTGAGTTGTTCAGAAACTCACAAAGTGCGAATGAATTCGTTTCGGCCATCAGAAAAGAACTTAACGTTGAGGAAGGAAATATAGAGAAGTTTGATACCTTAAAAGGCAAACTTAATCTAATTTACGCCCAAATAAAAAAAAAGTGGCAAGACTCTCATCGCTGCCGAGAAAATTTTATTGAGAAACACGAAAACTGGCTAAAAGACTAAGTCATCTTCAGGTCCACTAGTTGTATCCCTTAGACAAGTGAGATCCTATACAGAATTTACAAGTAGTTATTCAAAAGAAATGTGAAGTCTTTTAGATATTCCTTGAAATGTAAACGTGGATGTTTATTTAAAAAAAAACTACTGATAAGACACATTATGTAACATATTATAATAAAAAAGCATTGTTAAATTAAATTTATTTACTGAAACATAAAATTATGAACAAAAAAACATATCATCAAAATTTCTTTATAAATGAAAAAAATATGTACTTGCATATTTTCAATGGGAAATGTTGCACAGGCAACAAAATCCAACTTCCGCAACATATTGCGCAGCTCTCATAAAACATATCACCATGTATGAAGACTTATTTTAAAGCCTAAACATTTTTCTTTCAAATACAATTTAATTCATTAAAATATCTCAATTGGTTTAGAAAATATGATTTTTGCAACGCTTTTTTGGCTTCCGGGCCACTGTGCGTCGCACAAATCATAGGTACAACTGCTGACTAAACAATATTAAACCTAAAGACTCCGACTTGGACTTGGACGAAGCTGAGGCATCAATTTGAAAGTCTATGGAAAAATGTTGAGACCATTTCCGCGAATTGTTTGCTGTGATTCACTGAGACATGTCACTTACATGTGAGCTACAGTTGAACTTTACCAAAGTGAACGTCTTTGAAGGTAGGTGAGGTGTTCCAATCCAATTCCTAAATGGCTTATGATTTTCATTTTTAGTTCTGAAAATTATAAGCCAATGTTAAAGCTTTCCAATTAATCTCATTTGTTTTGAAACAAAATCTTTAAAAGCAGACGGACAATTTTAAGGAAAGTAGGGAATTGAACGTCACACAAAATACCAAATTTTGATGAGAAATCTTAATTTCGTAAAAAAAAATTTGAATGGTCATGAATTACACTAGTTTACCCGAGAAATGAACCTTCGTAAAAAAGTGATTTTTAGGGTAATTTGGGGTCGAGAAACACGAAAATGACATCCTTTTTTTTTTCTTAAGCACCGTTTTCGATATTTTTCAAAAAAACATGATTTTGGGATCTTGTTTCAGTTTTTAGACTCGAAATGTTCGTAAAAGAATTCTCTTTGAGCTTAAAGCTTAACATATTTAATTAATTAATAATAAAAAGCAAACCAAAAATTTTTAATTTTGAAAAATGGTCCAAAATTACACTTGTTTCCAACTTTGGTTGCTTGTATCTTCAATAATTTTTACTTAGTCAATACCTTTCGATCCAATTGTCTTTCATGTCATTCACGAGAAATTGACGAATAACTGAAAAAAGTGCCCAAAAACATGTTTCTTAAGAAAAAAAAAGGTTGCCATTTTCGTGTTTTTCGACCCCAAATTACCATAAAAAACACTTTTTTACGAAGGTTCACTCGATGACCCTCAAATTTGTAAACTAAAGTTATTAGGGCAAACCAAAAAACTTAAATATTAAAAAAAAATTTTGATTTTAAAAATTTTATGAATTTTTATTAAAAAAAAAACAGCAAAAAGCTTATCATATATGATATATACCTATATCCTCTATACTAGTCTTGGAGAAACATCGATGTTGGCCAACATCGATGTTTTCGATATTTTTTTACTTTGATACATCGATGTTTCGATTCATCGAAGTACATGTGGCGGTCATTTTTTGAATGCTTAAATTAATTCAGAGTGGGCCATCTGTTTGTTTGGTTATCTAAGTATTTTCAAATAATAAAATGGAATTAACAAACAAACCAAGAGATAACTATATTTTCATAATATACATTTCAAAATTAATTACATTTCATAGAAAAATAAGCAAAGAAATAATAAACAACAATCCAAAAGGTTATACAACGAAAGCAAAAGATAATACAAGCCTCAAAAAAAAGTGGTGTAAACTTAACAGGTGACAGAGGCATCCCTTATGGATTTTGAGCAGCCGAATCCGAAGTCCAAAAAACTATTTCGGATCTTTTGAGATTTGTTTTTTTCTGAAAAAGCGAAAAGTGTCAGCGACGTGGATGCCGTTGATTGCCCATATTTTGTCCGTAATAGGTTTTGGTCGATAATCGAAAATCGAAATAAAAATATCGATGATCGGAAAAAAATAAAAAACATCGATGCATCGATATAACATCGATATTACTTCCAGCAATACTCTGTACCATTCGGGGGACTGGAGGATGGCAAAATTAATCTATAGTCTAGTATAGAGGACCCAACATACCGATTTTGAGGACTGCAGCTTAATTATAAATGAAACAAACTAAATATTATAGTAGTTCATTGTATAGATAGTCTAAAATTTATTAAACATTTTTAAGTTCTCATCCGATTTTTTTTCATAAGGTGTGAGCGCATTTAAACTTTGGGTGTAAAACTGGAAATCTTTTAAAGTTGAATGGTGTAAAATACTGACAAACTTCACCTGCGTTTTAAAATCTGCATATTCTAGATGGATAGATGGACAGACATGACTATATCGACTAATTTTACCTGTTTACCTTCGCTATTAAACTATAGCTGAATATTAAAATTTAATAAAAGAAATATGTTCATATAAAAAAAATTGTTCTAAATTCAGAATTAATTTTTTGGTTACTAATTTTTTTTGAAAATTATTAATAATAAAAATAAATAAATAGTAAAATAATATTAATTAATTAATTACATTTTATTTCCATGACATAAATATAAAAAATTATTATTGAAAATATTAATTTAAAAAAAAATTTTAATTGAACGAATTGAAAATTTAAAATTTTTTTCTGTTCATACTAAAGTTAAAACTCAACACTGTTTTTTACAATATTTTTTTACAAGAATTGCAATTTAGGTTTTGCGTCATAGTTGGTTTCCCAAAAACGCCAAAGGGTCTAGCTGGATAAGGTACCAAAAACTGCCCCCAAAAATTTGTAAAAACTTACAATGCACATCGATTCATAGGTCAAGCAAAAAAATGTTCTCAAAATTAAATTAAAAAAAAAAAAAATGTGTATTTCACTTTTTATTTAATTGTGACTAAGCTATAGAGTTTTTTTAAACAATTTTTTTTTTAATCTAATTTGTCAATAGTGTTCTATAAAAAAATTTTCAATTTTTTTAAATCAATACAATGTCAATATGTCAGTCAATATTTTGTCACATTTTTATATGGTGTTAAAACAACAATGTTGACAATGTTCCAAAAAAAAAAACGGAAAATTTTTTAACGATTCTAAAAGAAAAAAAAATGTGTTACAAAAATTGTTAAAATTGTAATACATCTTTGTAATGTTTATATTATAAAAAAAATTGATAAAATCTATAGGTAAATATTACAAATTAAAATTGCTCAACAAAGGATTCTTTAATTACACTATTTTACAGCAAAATGTATCCTCGAAAAAACCATTTTTCGAAATTAAAAAAAAGTGTCTTTACTTAAAAGCAAATATCTTTGGTTGTACTAAACTGATTTGTAGATAATTGAATTACCCATGAAATTTTTCATTTTCAGAAAATAACGCAAATTTAAAAAAATCTTTTCATACTGTTTTATTCATGGCTCGTAAAGTTCAATCAATTACGAAGAAAATGAATGGGTTGCTTATCAAAATCGGAAAAAAATTATGCAAATAACTGGAATTTTTGTAAAAAGTACAAAAAGTAAATTTTTCTCAAAATCTAAAATTTTAGATGGATAATTCGTTTGTTTATGAAGATATCGTAACCAAATTTGGTGTTTGATAGTTCTTAAGAGTTCCAAAGCACTGTACCAAATTCGATAAAGATCGGTTGACTATTTCATATAGCACCCATAGGATTGATCGGCCAAAATAACGTGTTTAAAATTTATTTTTTTTAAATTTAATCGCTCCATTCTATTCTAAAAAAAATTAGCCTAAAGCAATATTGGTTGCATTTTATATGTTACGTATCAGCAAACAAGTTTTTTATATCCTTGTACCCAAAAATAAAATTTCACAAAAAAAAAATTTAATTTCATAGAACTCATAAGAATAAATTTGTGTTACAAAAAAAAATTTTCAAAAGACGGGTTTTTTTTTATTTTTTAAAAAACAGTTTAGCATGAGCTTCGCTTTATTTTACAGAGACATTTTTACTGTACCGAGATTACCAAGTCGTAAAATTGGTACAGAAAAATAAATGATGACGATGAGCACGATGACGACAATTTATTTGAAAAGATTTTTGCAGTTTTGAAGTTTCAATATACATTGAGTTTAAGCTGGAGTTTGAGTTTGTGATTTGCTGTTGTCAACATGTTTGATAAGTTGGTCATGTGAAAAGTTGTACAAGTTTTTGTTGTCGAGCTGGAAATTTGTTGTAGTGTTTTCCAAAATTGCAATCAACAAACGATAAAAACCAAACAAAAAGGAAAATTTAAAAAAAAAACTTTAAAAATTTCAGCTCAATTTGAGGCTGATTTGTTGTTGTTGTTGTTAATGCTTAGCAACATTTTTACTAATTGCATATAAGAGCAACGTTTATCACTCGAACAGCATCAACGACAACGACAACAACCACAACAACAACTTGTTAAGCTGCCTGTGAGTTGTTGTTGTTGTGGTTGCTGTTGTTGTTGTTGTCGCAAGGAAAACTCATAAGCATTATCATTAACAATATTATTGTTGTTGTTGTCATCATCATCAGCAACAACAACAAAAACAAACTTCGTTGTTGTGGCTTTTGTTGTTGTTGTTGCTGTTTGACAAGCCTTTACCAAGTTTCTGCCTGCGCATAATCAGTAAAGCGTTTAATAAATTTTATGTTTATATTTTTCTTTACTTATACAATACTTGAAAAAAAAAAATAAGAAAAAAAGGAAAATACAAAAATAAAAATAAAATAACAAACAAAATTTTCATGTTTGTGCCGCCTACGCCTTATATACAATGTCTGGGAAAGTCTATCCGTAGTTGTTTGTGGCGTTGATTTGTCACAAAGTTTTTCTTAAGTGGCCATCATTAGTTAAATATGTGCATTTTTCTTTAAGGATTTTCGCCAAGTCTTTCAGATAAACTCTTGAAATATGAACAACTCGTTAATGTTGTTGTTGGTTGTTAGTTGTTGTTGTTGTTGGTTGTTAGTTGTTGATGACTGCTGCTTTCAAATTGCCATAATTCATAACTAGCAGCCAAAAGTAAGTAACTAACTGCAACATGAACAACTTTGTCTAGTTAGTTGTTGGTCTAACTTTCATTTTTAATGGAATATATATACTATATATGTGTATATGTCTGATGTTGTTGCCATTACCCTAGAGTGTACAATAACAACGGCAACAACAACCACATTAAAGTGTGTCAGTTTAACCATGAAACTTAAGTGAACAGCAATTTAACAGTGAGAGTGTGCAAAAATTAATTAAATTAATCGACTAGACAAAGAGAGGCAGCCAAAAAACAAAGAGAGCAGCTCATAAATTTTCAACTCATTAAAATGCATTTTTTGTCTGCATGCGAGGGTAGGCTGAAAATGAAGCGGCCAAGTTGAGAAGATACTTTTTTATTCAAAAGCAACAGACTTTTTTTTGGTCAGTACGCAGTAGCCCGAAATACTTCCGAACTACTTATTAAATTGATATATATTAATTTTATTGGTATTTTTTTGGTGCTTGTAATACAGGGTGGGCAATCTGTTTTCGTACTATGAAATTGGTCGTTCTGTGAAAAAAAAATAGTTGAGACCAGGGTCGATGAATCGGCGGGAACATGGACCATCTTTCGCAAGAATTACACCTTGCTAGATGTAATGACGCAACAATTGAAGCACACGGATCATTAACAACCAGATGAGTTTTCGTCAAAAAAATAGTCATCGAAAAAACGCCGCGGCGGCGATTCGGGCGATATTATTTTTTTTCATAAATAAATGAGTTACATTTGGTATATACATTTGCCCAATTTTGTTGGAAAATATACGAATAAAATGCATATAACAAACAAATCAACAGATGCCCCACCCTATATAGTGTTGCGACTTTTCGGTTTTGCAGGCAAAGTGGTATAAGAACGTCTAAAAAGAAGTTTTAAAAACCTGGTATGGTAACATGCGACGCATTTCGTTGTGTAAAATGCAATAATGATGTCGTATTAAAGGGTAACCATATTCGATAGGCAACGCAGAGAGTGAAAGATTTCGCAGATACGAACTTGAATATAAAATATTTACTGTTCAAGATCATAGACATTTTTTTATGACAATTTTGATAAGACGACGGATAATTTTTAAACTTTGTACGAATATTTGAAGCGCCGCTTGATCCCTAAGCCGTATAATAAATAGTGTAGATTTTATGATAAATGTTTTACAACGATTCTTCCAAAATTAAGTTGTCACACATTAAATTTACGGACCTGCAACCTTAGAAGTCCAAATCCTAAACTTTTCTGAATACCAAAGCAAAGCGCTTATTCATTCTCTCAGGAATTTCTTAAAATATTGAAAGAGCAAATAGTTAGTTAGAATGTGAGGAGTATATGATGGTTGGGGAACCAATTAATATAATACATACCATATAATTTTACCATTGCGATTGCGTCTTTCATAACGTATACTCTATTTTCATGTTTTTAATCGGCATCGAATGGGTCCCATAGATTCGAATATAATTTTCTTTCTATTGTAGGGCCTTGTTTAAGCTTCTCGATAGGAATCGCCTCATGTGCATCCCGAAATAAAATTGGCATACAAATGAATCCAAGATTTATCTATGTATGGAAGATGAGTGTGGGCATTAGAGTTTATGGTCTTTTTAACCATAGTGCTTTGTTAAGAAATAGCGTAAAAATCCTCCGTACTGGCTTATTTGATCAAGTACCCAGATTAAGTTTTTGAAGATTGTGGGTAATAAAACCCGGAAATAAGTTTGCCACTTTTTATTTTTTTTTTTTGCTTTTCGCAGTGAATTTAAATGCCTAAAATGGCATTAATACCATTTTTTAGAATGTGGGAGATCACTTTTAAATATAACCATAAAATTAAAAAAAAAAAAATGGTTATCAAAATATTATTTTAAAAAAATTGTGTTAGTGAAAAAAATTGAAATTTGTTTTTAGAGCTAGATAAAGTTAAACTTTTTTGAGTCTACGACACAATTCAGATGATAAAAAATGCTCATAAAATCATATATACAAAATGATTGCTAAAATTCTTAGCTATGATGCAAACTTTTTAGCCAGCCCTCTTTTATGCAAATCAAGTGCGCGTGTCTGTGTGTGTAGAGCTGGCTTTTAGTCAAATGAAATTGAAAGACAATTAACCTGATTAGCATCCAGCTTGGCAACATGTTGCAGCAACACTTGGCAACAAACAGTAGCAGCTATTGGAAGAGATAGCGTTACATTTCTGATATCATGTATTGTATGTGTGGCAAGCTGGTTTTTAAAGATCATTAATCACTGGCGTGTACTCAGCTGGTTGTAGTCTTTGTGCGGATACGTAATTTAGAAGCAATAAATATAAAGAAATCAAGTAGAAACAAGTGAAATTGAATTAAATTTAGAAGAAATGGAAGCAGGACAGCGTGAAAACCATTACTTGGGAATAAACACAGATAACTATAATTTTTGGCGAAATATAACTTTTTCAAACTTCCATAAGGTAAATTTGTACAGGGGCATAAAATTGGTACGTTATATAGTAAATTTTAGGCATATCAAAAAGAAGGATACTTGAAAAAATCGTAATATTGAAAAATTGCATTACAGGAAATTTCGACAGAATCTTGATTATTTAATAGCTAAATTGTTTTACTTGAAATCAAAACAAACGTATTGGAACAAAGTAACACATTTGGTTGGCTGTGGTCTATGAAGTAAGAAATTTTATAATTAATCAAAATAATTTGAGAAATGTTTTTTTTTTCTTTTGGTATTTATTTTTTATTGGCAATCAACCGATTAAAATTAGGTTATGATCCAAAATTCATGAAAATTATTCGCTACACAAAAAATATAATTTAGTGTGTGATTTGAGAAATGTAAATTTTTCAATTGAACTGAATTTTGAATTTTTATTTAATTAATATTTTTCTTTGAAAATTAAGTATTTAATTTTTATTTGAAATTTTATGCATAATATTAATGGAACTGTAACTTTGTGAAAATTTTTTTAAAAATATTGAAAATCTGATTTAAGTTTTATATTGTACTTTTTAATGAAAAGATAACTTATAACCAGAATTTAAAATTTTTAAAACATTTAAAATTTTTATTGAAATTTTGAATTTTAAAGCACAATAAAAAAAAAACGTCGAAAGGTAAAATCGGACACGCCGACTTTGATATCACCTGTACCATTACAACAAACTATCTTTTGTTCTGTCTATCTAACAAATAACAAACGAATGATACCCGAAAAAATGTTTTAGCTTCTACAGTGAAAACTCTTAATAACTTTGGCTACAATATCTGCATAGGGTAAGTTGAGGCAAAGCCGACCTAGTAATTGGTTTTGGCTATAAAATGCTTATTCGACATCGGATCGAACGCTTTGTCGCAACTAATCATAAGAACTACTCATTTTTTCTGATCATTATAAATTTTTGAGATATGACTGACCATTTTTCAAAAATGTAAATTTTTGTCATTTTTAAAAATGTTGGGGTCAACCCGACCGCCTATTTTTTTGTTTGATTTAGCATAGATATGATCTAAATTTAATGGTTTTTCGTTTACAAATCAAAAGAACATGTTATTGTTTTACAACACTGAATTTATTTACTTAAAATAAACGTAAAATAAATAATAGAACATATAAATCGAAATGGAACTTGAATGAATGTCAATAAAGAATGATTAAATTAAATAGCTAAGTAACTACTCAGAGTTATTTGATTTGCTCTCCAAATAGCTTGCTGGCGTATTTTTGGTTCGAGCTGAAAGTTTGGTTGGCCCCACCATTTAGGTGTCGGGTTTGCCCCACTGCACTGTGGTCCCAGATTGTCATATTTTGGCCAAAAATCTGGCATTTCCATAATAATTTTTTTAGAGTGATGAAATTTAACACACGTGTTCGTAAAGGATTGAACTATTTTTCTGGGAAGTATGAGCCTCCTCAGATTTTTTTAAGATATAGATAAACTAGACCAAAATTGGGAAATTTTTTAAAAAAAAACCATTGTTTTAATAAAAAAAAAAAAAGTTAATTGGAATTGGACCATATTTCACACAGAGGTAGATATGAGCTCCACATACATTGAAAAAATAGCCTATACCGAAAATATTGAATGGTTTTGGAGTTATAGACCCAAACAGTTTCAGCTTTCCAAGCCAATTACAAAAAGGCCACACCACCAATCAATCTGGTTTTCAAAAGTTATAATTTGTTGGGCATGTTCCTTTAATTTCGGAAAAAAAAATTTCAAAAATCCATATTTAAATTTTTACGTTTTTTCGTCAAAATTGATAATTTTTACATTTTTTGATTTGAATCTTTAAAAAAATGCTATAATAACATTGTAATTTTTTTTACATTTAGGTACAACTTTTAACAACAGCTAAGAAATTCAAAAAACAGTAAAATTTTCTCGGGGTCAATTTTTAAAATTCAACTTTTTGATACAAAATTCAATTTCAGAAAATCGTAAAGAATTACATTGTCTTGTAAAATATATATATATAAATATATATATAAAAATAAATTTATAAAAAAAATTTCGATCAAATATCGAGTGGTAGTCGGAGGTACCATTAAAGCAAATTGGCCAATTGATAAAAAAAACCTACAAAATCTTTATAACACTCGAATATATTTAAAACCAAAAAGTTTTTAAGCTCAATTTTTTTTAAGTAATATTTTTATTTATTTATTTATTTATTTATTGCAAAAACTCAAAAATTCATGTATTTTTATATATTGCATTTATCATATAAGTAATATTTATAAATAATAAAGTGAATGAAGATTTCGTAGCTACATGTGTTATGATAAATGCAGGTTTTTTTTTCTGTAAATTATCGCGAAAGCTCATAAAATACAAAACGTCAACTTTGATTGCCCATAACTTAAAAACCACTAATTATAATTTAATAATTTTTTTTGCACAGGATACCTTAATGTGTGTAAAATCATATTAAATTGTCATTTTGTCCAAATTTTGACTTTCTTCTGGGGGACTTTTGGCCAAAATCTGGCTACGCGGGCCCATTCAGTGCACAATCATCATTTCTTACGACGCGCAAAAAAAAAATTATACGAAAAATTATACAAAAATTAAATTGAAAATCGTAAACATCGTACTTCTTGTCGTTAAAGCATCTAAATGTAGACTGACAGATAACTGTTATGCTACCATTTTGTTTATTTTTAATGCTCTACACGAAAAAAGTGGGGGGTCGGGCTTACCCACAGTGTCGGGTTTGCTCCACCTTACCCTATATAAAAGAAGAGTCCCCGAAAACTTTTGATTTTTTTGAGTTGCTACATAAATAAATAAAAATTAAATAATAAATAATTATACTTGACTAGTCATCCTGATTATACTTTATGCAGCTTAGGAGGGTCTCCGACGTCTGTTTCTCTATGTTTTAGCATTTGTACACACTTAATTTAACCCTTACCTTAAGGTATAGTGTAAAAAAATGTTAAATGTTCGCTTTCCGGTTACAAAGTAGGGCGAGTTAAAAGTACGCCTGCCCGCATCTTTTGACAATGACAGCCTGTGTGGGAAATCCATGCCCCAAGCGAAATGGGAACATACACCCACAAAACCACGACAGTCGTATAGCTTAACACTTAACTCTCTTCTGTTAAAAAAAAAACCCCATGAACGTTCCTTTAACAATAGTTAATAGAGCTTTAAAACAATGTTTACACGCATAAAGAACTCAAACAAAAGACTTAAGACACGAACTTGCAAAAAGAAAAAAAGTGTTATAAAAACATGCAAAAAGCTACAAGTTTTATTTGTGGATTTCTTCTGGGTTATGTTATATGACCGCAATAGAACATAAAATTTAATTGCCTACAACAAAAGCAACAACAAGTTACACATAAAGTCATAAAATTCGCCTTCTGTGTTCGAGAAAATGAAACAAGAGAAAGTGTTGTGAGTTGCATGCATGTTTGTTTGTTTGTTGTTTATTTCTTTTTTTTTTTTTCAACATTGCCGCACATCTTCAAAACCCCAAAAACAAAAACCCTAAAAATGCATTAAAGTCTATAATAAAAATAAATTATTGCCAATATATGCAAAACTTGTGTTGTAATATCAATTAATGTGTGTAATAAAATTTTACAGTCTTACTGTGCTGTATTTTTTTTTTTATTTTTTTTTTTTGTTTGACTTTTAATTAAAACATGTCACATGAAAACATTTATTATTATTGGTGGGCGATAGACCCCAGCAGTTGATCAACCCAAAAAACTGTTTGAACGTCATGCCTCATAAATAAAAATAACAACACTGGCAGCAACAACTACAACAACAGCAACCACAATGACAACAGTGTTGATAAAGTGTGAAAAGAAAAGCCTTGGGGCTCAAGCTACGGAATTTCTAAATCAGTGAAATTTTTTATTTTTTTTATTTTTGCTACTTCTTTATGTGTGTGAGAACCGACAGACATGCAATTTGGATAGTGTATAGAGTAGGGTAGCTGAGAGTAGTTTAGTTATAGGTATGTGCATGTGTGTTACAATAACTTTCTAGTCAACTGTGAGAATCTTGGGAACTCTAAACATTCCAGAATGAAAATTTTTGAGTTGGTTAAGATACAGTAATAATTTACTAATTTGAGTTGTCTGTCTCACATCGGACGCGTCCCCAGGTGGCGGATAGTGGAATGCTCGGTATTATGCAGGGTCTGTGGGAAAGAAAATACCACTCGCGGACCAAAACAGACAAAACACCTGCTTGGAGGTGCAGATAGGGATGCATACACCAAGCTAGGGTAGGAGGGCTAGCAACCTACCTACCTGAAACAATTCTTGCTACCAAATCGTCCAGACGGCCTATGCTCCAAATAGGATTTAAAGGAACTTATATATAACGTAACAAAAATAAAAATATAATTTTGGTATTTTTTGTTTTTTAAATCAAATCTAAAAAGCATGCTTAACAGAATTCTAAACTGACCGCAATTAAACAAAAGAAATTTGCAAAAATCATTCAAAATATTAAATTATAAAACTATTCAATAAGATCTAAGTTTTTGAAAAGGATCCAACATTTTTGTATGGATTCGCAATGGTGTATCAGCGCCAAAGCAAACAAACCTTGGTTGGAACATGGTTATCCGAACATGGTCAAATGTAGTAGCATAGAAAAAGACCATTTGGCATAAGTCACCCAGCTAAAAATCTCAAAATTTTGGCTAAAACTAAAAATATTAGCTTCCTAAATAGGTCACTCTACATAAATAACTAATTTTTCGAAAAAAAATTATAATATATATGTATATTATAAAATTTTCTAAATATTTGCTTATACCAAAACTGAAAAACTGTTCTTAGCTTTGCGGATTGGTATTTTTATAATAAAAAAAAAAATTTATGTCGATAAAGAATTTTCAATTTTTTTTATAAGTAACTGTATACCATAATCGAAATTTTTCTAAAAAGTAAAGAAAAAAAAAATCATTTTTTTTTTTGGCCCAACCATAAATGTGAGAAAAAATTCTTTAAAATATGGGTAACACTTAGAATTTAATATAAAGAAACAAAATCGCTTTATTACAATTGAAGGTATTTGCGGTGGGTTGTTTTTTAGATGGGTTCTTCCGCAATTTCCCGAAATCCAGTCATTATAAAATCTTTCAACTGCATTCTCGGTTTGAGCACGGATAACCTCGAAAATATTTCTTTTAATCGGGTGTTTTTGAGGTTATGTCAAAGCCTTGACTTGCTGGATTTTTTTCCGGATTCTTTTCTAGCGATCCCAAAAAAGCTTAGTAGACATGGTCTGACCTCCTGATCCGAAAATCGTAACATAAAAAAAAGTCAAAACATTTTTTTCGAACCAGTTGGCAATGTTGCTTAAAAGTTTATGGAGTCGCTGAATCTCAATCCGAGGTCAAAAATTCCAGCACGTCAGGTTTTTAAGATATCCAAAATACCACGTATTAAGGGGATACTGGGATTCTTAGGACATCGGATTCGGATTCAGCGACACGAAAACATCACCGGCCAATCGGTTCGGCTACCCCGTGTCCCATATAAAGTTCACACCACTTTTTTTGTGTGGTCGATTTTAAAGTTAATAAATATTTATTACCTATATAGAGAGAAAGGGTCAGCTAAATTTGGCTACTTGGTACTCGTTTTGATATTGATGCAAATAACTGAAAATTTACACTCTTACTGTAAAAAATTTATTCGTATCTACAAAATTTTTAAATTTCTTTCTTGGTTTTTAAAACAAAGTAATTCAACGGAGCTTAGAATGTAATGATAGAAAAATCGTCACGTAACGAAAGGAAGTATTTTGTGTGTATGCGTAAAAGTATCGAATAGACAAGAACTTTTCAAGTCGGTATGAGACCCAGTTTTGGTACTCGAAATTTAATTATTTTTTTACTTTTTAAGTTTTCGGCATAAATTTTTGTTCCAATTTTCTGTTTAGAATATAATTTTTTTCATAACTATTTTGTGTGCAGTTTTTTTTTTTATAATATATAATTTACTTTTTTGTGGATAATTTTTATTTAATATTTTGTGTCTAATTTATAAGAAAAAAATTGTTCTCTTTCAATATTAAATGAAACTTTAATTAAATAATATTAATAATATAATATAATATATTTTTATTCCCTGTACCTATAGGTACAAAGGGTATACTAGATTTGTGCAATGTATGTAACGGACAGAAGGAGGCGTGGCAGACCCCAAGTTCTTTATACCAAAATGCTTATCATAACCTCGGGTAGCGATTGAGCCATGTCCGTCCGTCCGTCCGTCCGTATGAACGCCTAGATCTCGAAGACTATAAAAGCTAGAGACACGGAACTTTACCTGCTGGTGCGCATATTTCCTAAGCAGATGAAGTTTGTTGAATCATGTCAATATCTTTCCCCGTTCCCCCGCTGTAGATTTTCGCGGTTTTTAGCCACACCGTTTAATATTTTCATTTGAAATTTAACAGAGCGATGCGTCGTGGATACATGCATCTATGTGTAAAAAATGAACAAAATCGGACAAATACAGAAAAAGTTATAGTCCAAAATGTACAAATTTCACTGTCCCTTGCCCATAAAGTGCATCAATATTTGACTCCTCGTAATTATGGTTACAAGTGACCTAGAATCACAATTAAGCTGATTCATGTGGCTCCAATGAACAAATCCACATCCAAATTTTATCGATGCGGTCCCACCACCCCCCGCAATCGATTTACCGTGTTTTCTCCCACACCCCTCAACATACCAACTTGAAACTTACCCCATATACTTTAAATAACTTCTTTGACGTAACATTCGAGTTTCATCAAAATCGGTAAAAATTTAGGGAACTTATAGGTATAAATATCGAATTTCATCAAAAAAAAAAAAATCCAATTGGAAAGTTCGTAGAAGGAATATGCAGGAAAAATTGTTTGCGAGACAAAAGGTACAGGGTATTCCACTGTCGGGCACCGCCTCGACTGTACCACATTTTTCTTATTATTTGTGTTAAAAATAGGATAAGGGGCTGGAAATTCTTTTAATTAAATAATATTTATAACATAATATTTGTTTTATTATTTGTCTTAAAAATAGGATAAGTGACAGGAAATTCTTTTCAGACGTGTTTCCGATGACCACGGCTTGGTTTTTTATACCCTGTACCTATAGGTACAAAGGGTATACTAGATTTGTGCAATGTATGTAACGGACAGAAGGAGGCGTGGCAGACCCCAAGTCCTTTATACCAAAATGCTTATCATAACCTCGGGTAGCGATTGAGCCATGTCCGTCCGTCCGTCCGTCCGTCCGTCCGTCTGTCCGTCCGTATGAACGCCTAGATCTCGGAGACTATAAGAGCTAGAGACACGAAACTTTACCAGCTGGTGCGCATATTTCCTAAGCAGATGAAGTTTGTTGAATCATGTCAATATCTTTCCCCGTTCCCCCGCTGTAGATTTTCGCGGTTCTTAGCCACACCGTTTAATATTTTCATTTGAAATTTAACAGAGCGATGCGTTGTGGATACATGCATCTATGTGTAAAAAATGAACAAAATCGGACAAATACAACAGAAGTTATAGTCAAAAATGTGCAAATTTCACCTCCCCTTGCCAATAAACTGCGTCAATATTTGACTCTACGCAATTATGGCTACAAGTGACCTAGAATCACAATTTTTGGTAAGCTCATTCATGTGGCTCTAATGAACAAATCCACATCCAAATATTATCGATGCGGTCCCCCCACCCCCCGCAATCGATTTACCGTGTTTTCTCCCACACCCCTCAACATATCAACTTGAAACTTACCCAATATAATTAAAATAGCTTCTTTGACGTAACTTTCGATTTTCATCAAAATCGGTATAAATTTACGGAACTTATAGGTATAAATATCGTTTTGCACCAAAAAAAAAATAAATTCCAATTGGAAAGTTCTTAGATGGAATATGCAGGAAAAATTTTTTTGACACAAAAGGTACAGGGTATTCCACTGTCGGGCACCGCCTCGACTGTACCACATTTTTTTTTCTTATATTTTGTCAAGTAATCGGAAATAAAATATAATGACAACCGCCTGGTACGTACCTCTATCAAGTAGAGTCTAATCTTTAAAATCTGAGAGATCGAATTTTTAAGTGTTTATATCAAAATAAAAATATTTAAAAATTGATAATTCGTTCAGTCTACTATATAAAAGACAGCAAACATTAAAAACGGCATAATAGCCTCAACTAAATGAAGCTTCAGTGCATCGTCTAGAGAAACCTGTTTAAATAAAGCTGAACGCATTTCATGATATCATAATAAATGTAATAAAATATCCATTTATTAGCGAGCAACGGGGTACCCACAAACTTTTGGATAACACTAATTATACTTTATAATAATTGTCATATAATCTAGTCTTCAATCTTAACAACGCTTATTAAAATAATTTGCAAATTGCGTAGTCCACAGTGATCGTCGGAATTTTGAACACAGGCAATCTTCATCCAAGCTTAAACATCAGCACATCATAATCATAATCATATTATATAAATTACGAAACATTAAAACCATTTAAAGCCTATACAGTCTACTGGGTTTCAAGTTCTAGGCTGAGCCGTGCTCAGACCGCAAACCACATTTTACTTTGTAGCTCTAAAATTACCAAATTAAGTAAAAAAAATACAAGTTAATTAAATACTAGTTACGTTTTGGGTTTTTAAACCAAATGCATTGCGTCATAATAAAGTTGGGCTTTTATTTTAAGAATTAATCATTATATCGACTCCTACGTGGCCGTCATCAAATACAGATTAATTCGGACTGTCAGCTCCTACGTAACATAAAGAGATAAATCACGTTTTATATAAAAAATTTGTATAACAATGATATGATATCATTGAAAAACACAAACAAGATAAGAACGTGCAGCTCTGCAAGTATCTTAAATTACATCATTTTTATGAACCAAGCATTTAAAATTACATAATAGACATAACACAAATTGTTTGAGCTAAATAAAAAAAAATATATATGTTACTGACGAAATGAAATTAATTTGAATATTATTTTATTACAAAATTTGTAAAAAATTGCAGACCATTTGGAAACATAAGATACGAATCTGATATAAGAAAAATCTTTCTTAAGTCGGACTTCAAGGAACACATTCAAATAGAACCCTTCTAGATCATAGTTGTTCGTTCGTTATCTGAGTGAATCCCTACACACCGTACACCCATTTTAGCAATTTTGAGATCAAAATTGCTTGATTTTTTCTAAGTGTAGCCATCGTACCAAAAAGGGTGAAGAAAACTTCTTCACTACCCATATCAACAAAGTTCTAAGCGTTAAAATCCGAGACCAATTCAACTTGTTATTGTACTGTAAGATTCCTCGTATCATGCAAAAAAAAAAATGTGGTACAGTCGAGGCGTTGCCCGACAGTGGAATACCCTGTACCTTTTGTGTCAAAAAAATTTTTCCTGCATATTCCATCTAAGAACTTTCCAATTGGAATTTATTTTTTTTTTGGTGCAAAACGATATTTATACCTATAAGTTCCGTAAATTTGTACCCATTTTGATGAAACTCGAATGTTACAACAAATAACTTATTTAAAGTATACGGGGTAAGTTTCAAGTTGGTATGTTAAGGGGTGTGGGAGAAAACACGGTAAATGGATTGCGGGGGGTGGGGGGACCGCATCGATAAAATTTGGATGTGGATTTGTTCATTAGAGCCACATGAATGAGCTTACCAAAAATTGTGATTCTAGGTCACTTGTAGCCATAATTGCGTAGAGTCAAATATTGACGCAGTTTATTGGCAAGGGGAGGTGAAATTTGCACATTTTTGACTATAACTTCTGTTGTATTTGTCCGATTTTGTTCATTTCTTACACATAGATGCATGTATCCACAACGCATCGCTCTGTTAAATTTCAAGATCAAAATATTAAACGGTGTGGCTAAAAACCGCGAAAATCTACAGCGGGGGAACGGGGAAAGATATTGACATGATTCAACAAACTTCATCTGCTTAGGAAATATGCGCACCAGCAGGTAAAGTTCCGTATCTCTAGCTCTTATAGTCTCCGAGATCTAGGCGTTCATACGGACGGACGGACGGACGGACGGACGGACATGGCTCAATCGCTACCCGAGGTTATGATAAGCATTTTGGTATAAAGGACTTGGGGTCTGCCACGCCTCCTTCTGTCAGTGACATACATTGCACAAATCTAGTATACCCTTTGTGCCTATAGGTACAGGGTATAAAAATAGAATAAGTACCTAAGTAAATTTATTTATTCAGCCGTGCTCCGAAAACAAAACGAGAAAAACGAGTGTGCTTCAATTCCACATCTTTTGCTGTCGATATATTCTCATATTTCCCTTAAGGCACATACGCAGTTAAAAATGCGATTTTTTTTTTATATGAAGTTTGGTCATTCCGTGCGAAATTTTTCGAACTGCGTCTGGGCCTTTACTTTTTGCTAGCACAGCTCTACACCTTTCGATTGAAACCATCCACGACTATGCTATTCTTTTTAGATGCCAAATTTTTCATGCAAGACATGAACCAAGTGAACTTATGACAAAAATTCATTTTTAGTTCTGCCAGCTATTTTTTGGGTTGATAAATACCGAATTTGAAATTAACACAAATAGAATCCAAGAACATCGAAGAATTTATAAAATATTGTTTCAGTTTCAATTACGTGAACTTTTGAACCTATAATATCTCTTGCAAAAAAGTAGTCGGAATCAAACCACATAAAACAATTCTTTTTTGTGGTTTCCAAACGAATCCGAATAAAAAATTCGAGTAAAATATTCGGAATTCCGAATTCGTATTCGGCGGGGCACCGAAATGTATAAAATAAAAGTGGTAAGAAAAGGACTTGGACTCCCAGCCAATAGAGCCAAAACAGAATAATTCCGCCAATGCAATACAATTTGTTAAGTAGTGACAAGAGAGACAAAGGGAAAAGGACACTATAAATGGGGACCGCATTTAATTAAGCAAACTGTAAAGTCTGCAAGGACTGGCGCAAATTCTTATTTCGGTAGTGAAATTTATGCTTTTCTTTGAAGTCTTATTATTTAAACATGCGTGGTGCTTGCACAAAATGGACTTCGATACATTCTATCATTCGCGTGGCCTAATTTACGGATTACTTTTGTCACTCCGAATAACGCAGCGTTTTCAAAGAACTTACGATTTTTAACGAAAAAAGTTTAATTTGTTATTCTTTTGATTCGTGAAAACACAAGAAATATTTATTTATTTACATAATTATAAAGTAGAAATTAATTCTAAGTTATAAAAGAATTGTAACCAGAGCATGGTAGGCCTTCAGGCTGGTTAAAAAATTAATATACATTATATTCTATATATAAACAAAAGGAGTATATTGCCTGGAAAATCATAATTATATGGCGGAATATCCATAAATGAGACAATAATGATGCTCAAAGAGCCTTTTATATGGAAATTTCATTATCCTGCTGAAACTCAACTTTTTTTAAAAAAGGTTTAGTGTCATCAAAAAACCAAATATCGGATGATTTTTAGTTACTATGGGATCCTAAAAGTGGATTGGGCTTGACCTCGAAAAATAACAAGCGGCTTAGTTTTTGGCTTATAAGCAGCGGAAAATAACGGAAAGAGCCCTACAACATAAGTTCCGTTACGGTCGCACAAACAATTCTCAAGTAGAGCGATAAAACTCGCACACTGTGTGTATTTTGTTTTTATAAGTTGCTGCGAGTCGAGCGATGGAACACACAGCATGTATTTAGTGTGTAGTTTTTGTAAATTCAGCGCGTCGCAGGCGATCTGCTTGTGCGTGTACACTGAACGAAATTTTGCAACACATTCAAAGACACAGAAAAGTCATATGAGTTTATTTGACAATTTTAATTACCAAATTAACTATATTACTGTACCCAGTGTAGTTGCGCGAAATGTTCGTCTGCGAACATAAACAAAAACATAATAAAAAGCCCCGTTAGTGTCGCACAAGCATCCTCGAGTTGAGCAAAACGCGCACACTGCGTGTATTTTGTTTTTGTAAAATTTTCGACTTTCTGCTTGTGCGTCTGGCTGGCGCCACTTGCAAGAAATAACGGAAAGAGCGCTCGGAGCAAAAAGAGCAAAGGCGTGCTGCTTATAAGTAAAGAATAAATATGTATCCCATGTCAAGATTTTTTTTAAGGATTTTAAGTATATATTATAATATTGAATTTAAAATTACGATCTTACAATATCAGTTTGCCCAAAAACTTTACATTTTGATAGCAAGACGACCTTCTCGAAATTCGTTAGTCGCCTGAGCATCTGTGACACAGAAATCACGCGATATATTCGATTCGGTTGGATTGCAAATCGCTCGCAAAAACTGTAGGTGACACACAACTTTGAAAGATTTGATATTTTTATTCTGAATCAATACGCTGTAATGCGAATGTCAGCAAAGAATTTTTTTATTTGAAAACATTGAGGTATTTATTTAATTAAATTTTGTTTGCCAGTGATCAGTACCTACTGTCATTTTCTTCTATGCTAACAGCATCCGCTTGTTGTATTTAACGTTGATAAGGACACCTTTATGAAGATTCACAAATTTTACATTGGCGATGCGTTTTTTTTTTTTTGAGTCATCTCTTTTCAGAGTGTCATTGGGAAGAACCAGGATTTAGCATGAAATATATTATACCTACTTCTGCTTTTTGAAATGAAACTGCCCTTAATTCACAAAATTCGAAGAGATGGCGTTTACAATTATTATTGAATTCAAACAAATCTCAAGAATACTATGGAGGGATTTTAAATCCAAGCGCATATGGTTTCTGTTTCAACGAGAGATGGAATTCGGACAAAATAGATTTCTGTGTCACCACTAAAGGTCATGATTTTTGATACAACTTTATTACTAAAATTGTAAAAATCGGCAGTGCTTCGGAATACCAAAACGAATCAATTTTAATCGAATAAATTTTGTTCGTTTTAATTTGTGCATGCGATTTTTTGGGTGGATTCAGAAAAAAAGATGGCGTACGTTAGAGTCGGGCGCGGGATACCCTGTGCCACCACATTGCAATCAAATCCGGTATATTGCTTCAGAGCTCTAAAAGATAATTATTTGTCAAATTTGGTTACGATATCTTCATAAACACACGAAATAAAACGAATTTTGCACTAAACACATTTCTTTGACCGATCGGTTCTATTTGGGCTATATGATAAAGTTAACCGATTTTGATAAAATTTGGTACAGTGCTTGGGAACTATAAAAAACTTTCGAATATGAGTTTTGACTACGATATCTTCATAAACAAACGAAATACAACGGATTTCGTACAAAGAACATTTTTTTGGCCGATTGGTTCTATGGGAGCTATATGATATAGTTAAACGATTTGATCAAATTTGGTTTAGCGCTTGCTTATGATACCTTCATAAACAAACGAAATACATCGAATTTTATAAAAATAAAATTTTTTTGGCCGATTGGTTCTATGGGAGTTATATGATATAGTCAACCGATTTTGATAAAATTTGGTAAAGTGTTGAAGATCTCTAAACCTTTGTATCATACGCCACAGGGTATAAAAAAGTGAAATTGAGAGCACCAAAAATGTGGTTTCAAAACGAATCCGAATAAAATATTCGGATTCGTTTTACCAAGCACAGTCCAATGTTCATCAATCCTTTCTTGTTAAACAAAATTACGTTAAAATTTTTTTTTTTTTTTATTTTCAGTTGATAAACAAATTGTTTTTGATCGTAAAACTAAACGTGTTTCAGTTTACGACATATTTTTATTGTCAGCTCAAGTATGCCAAAGTTCAATATCTTGAACTGCACATCACATCTACACGCAGCTGCAAGATTCTAAGCTCAAAAAGAATACTCATTTAAATTAAAGCGTATCTCAAGGTCGATCGATGTCGCATTAGATCTGCTACAATCTGGTATGAGATACACAGTATGTATAACCGATTAAATAAGAAATAAGAGCAACACTTGCTGAACTATCGCTTCTGGCGCTATCGTTGCACCTTGCATGTGTAAAAAATCCGAAGAGAGAGAAAGATATGAGAAAAAACACTTTTCACGCCTAAAGCAAAATTGCGAAAAACTAATTTCGGCGCAAACACATCGTTTGTCTTGGTAGTATAGTTTTTCGAGGCATGCCGGAAGATGTTTCAATTTTATGAGAAATCGCAACAATTAAATGAATCAGGTCGAACGATTTCTAATGCATGCTCCTAAGCCGAGATTGACGCTTAACTATGTCAGGCCAGCAAGTTGTATAAATTGATAAATAGCCTGCCGCCAATAGCGCCTCATACTCATTGTCAACTTGAGATAGTCTTTGTACAAATCTAACGATGCTAAAGATGACATCATTTCGATAGACTTGGTTGAAGTCTTCAGCGTCAATAAGTTGACTTCTTCTTTTTTTGGCCTTACACCAACGTCTGCCGTTTTGCATAATTTGTCAAAAAAACAAAAAAAAAAAAAAAATGGCCAAAAGACATTTAGACATTGAAATCAACCATAAATTGTTAGTTAGATGCCATTTGCTATTTGTTTTTTGCGTCGTTTGTCTTGTCACAAATGCCACTGTGACAAATCAATCAAGTTTTGGGGGCGCCTAGCTTTATCGTGGGTTTTTTTTTGTTTTACAGCTAGCTTTATCTAGCTTTGGGGACATTTGAGCTGTTTAATATGAAAAAAAAAAGTTGTACACATATGATATATCTGCCCTAATACATGGCTTTTTTTGTGCTCCCATTTTCCAATGCAAGCAAAACAAATGACTTAGGCAACAAACTTGAGCAAAGCAAACACTCGAACAAAAGCGAAAAACAACACTTGAACATAATTGATGAATTTGCCTAAATAAAGAAAACGGCAGCCGAAACTACGAAACGCTTTTCCAACATTGCCTGGGTGAAATTTTCATTATTAATGATGATGACTTTTTTTCTGTGCAGGCGCAAATATTTGACCAACACTACAAAAGGCAAGCAGCCAGGCCAAAAGCGACACCGGGCTAAATGCATGTTAACTGACCCACTAAGCAAAATCTGCGCACAGTTGGGTAGCTCTCTTCACTATGTTACTGGGTTATTCCCGGTAAATAGTCGGCATCTTTTTTTTTTCGCATACAAATTAAAGTTCATGTCTAGGGGCGAGAAAAAAAAAATAAATTTTAACTTTGTCTGCTATATATGCACTGCAATATTTTTGCAATTTCCAACACTTTTGCCATTTTTATTAAAGTAACTATTTTTTTGTTGTTGTTGTTTTCATTTGCCCTGTGGCATAAACAGTTGCTTAGTTGCAACACATTTACTGTGCATTTGCCACGCCACAATGCTTGCAACACATTTCCGTATAATCATCATAATTTTTCCAACACTTTTCGTGCATCTCTTGTAGGGTATTCACGACTTTGTCTTGAAATTTGCAACAATAAAAATATTTCAAAATCAAAATTTGCGAGATACTAATTTGTGTTGAAGCTAGGAAGAAAATTCTTTTTAAACTTTAGTTTGTAAAAGAGAATATGGACAGAAAATTTAAAAAAACCCATGCAACAATGCTTTTTAATTGAAGTTTTTAAAATAAAATTATTCAGCCGTGCTCCGGTAACCGAGAAATCCAAACCGAACAATTTTGTTCGGATTCGGTTTTGCGTGCTCCGGTATCCGAATTTTTTGTCGATAATTTCCTTTTTTATTTTCGATACATTTGTATATTTCCCTCGTTTTTATCGATAAATTCACATATGTTTTGGTATAACCAGCTGACTGCCTTTTGTTTAAAATTTGCAAATATTGCAAAAATATCATTTATTTACTCAATTGCTAGTTTTGAAGCTAAGAGAAGGAATAAGATTATGGGGAATCATATCCTACTCGCTGCTTTTGTGATTTCCCCTGCAATAAATATATGTATTTTTAAAGCATTAAATTCTTAAATTAAAATGCATTGCACTTTGTAATTACCAAAAATGTTTATACATTATTTTTATTTTTATTTTTTTTTTTTTTTATTGGCAATCAACGGATACAATTTGGTTATAATCCAATATTGATGGCCAAATTATTCGCTACACAAGAACTAAAATTTAGTGTGTGATAGGGCTTAAATTACTTTATACATATTTACAGATTTACACAATATTTACAAAAACAAAATTTACCAATAGATTCGACTCAATCTACTAAATATTCAAATGCCTTTAACCTGAGAGAGCACAGGACAGCGAGATGCATACATCTTTAAACATTTCCTCATGATTTATAAATATGAAGCACGAGCTATATTAGCGATTTAGATTACGCTATGACGACTTCTGAGGTCACATGAGGGGAGACGATTCAGGCGTCTTCGCGGTCTGTGACCGGTTTATACATTATAAAATAATTGTAAAAAATATTGTACAAAAATTATCACTAATTACAGAAACCAATATCTCATAAATTTCTCTACATTTCAAAAATTCTGTGCCACAGACACACCCTCGCGACGGTTTTAAGATCTCTACTTTTACTCGAGATTCAATAAAATTCAACAATAAAACCAATTTTATTCAAAGAAACTGTAACTTATTTCAAAAGATTATTCAATTTCTGAACTATCTGCATCTCTATAACACAAGTTTACACGCAAAATGAAGCTTCCTATAAAAGTGTTTTTAAGGGTAATTTGAGATAAGTTTTCGAGATATTTTCGAAAAACTTGTTTTTGGGCACTTTTTTCAGTTACTCCTCAATATCTCATGAAAAAAATTTTGTATTGACATAAAAGACGATTAGATTGACAGGTATTGATGTGCTGAAAGAGAATCCTTTTTCGAATTTTTCGAGTCTAAGATCTTTAAAATCGGGGTAGAATTGTAGAATTTTCGTTAATAAAAAGCATACCAGAATTGTGTAATTTGGAAAAATGGTCAAAAATTATAAGGTTTTTCGACTTTGGTTGCCTGTAACTTCGATAATTTTTACTTAATCTGTACATAATACATAATAAGCAATACCTTTCGATCTAATCATCTTTTATGTCAATACAAAATTTTATTCACGAGATATTGGGAGTAACTGAAAAAAGTGCCCAAAAACATGTTTTTCGAAAATATCTCGAAAATATCTTCGTAAAAGAATTCTCTTTCAGCACATCAATACCTTTCGATCTAATCATCTTTTATGTCAATTAAAAATTTTATTCACGAGTTGTTGAGGAGTAACTGAAAAAAGTGCCCAAAAACATGTTTTTTGAAAATATCTCGAAAACGGCGCTAAAAAAAAAAATGTGGTTGCCATTTTCGTGTTTCTCGACCCCAAATTACCCTAAAAAACAATTTTTTAAGAAGGTTCACTCGATGACCCTTAAATTTGTAAGCTAGTGTAATTAAATAAATGCAGTATTTTATTAAATGATTTTAATTTTTACAATATCTCTAGAAAATATGCCATTCTGTGCCAACATGCAAAACCATCTCGAGCTACGGAGTTGCCACCCAGCTGTCTGACTTAATTATTATTTACAGATAAATTATGTGCAGATAAATAAATTATAATAATTTAAGTTAATTTAATTATTATATGGAATTATGTTGAATTTTGTGCATAATTAAATAAATAAGTGTTGTTATTCTTTTTCACATAAGATGGCAACGTGCGGTATGTTAGTAATGGATGTGAATGACAATAGTTTAGCAGGTAGTTTAAAATTAAATGGCATAGCAGTTTGAGGAGAACAAAGGCAAAACAGCGGTTTGGAAGAATTTATTTAAATGAAAAGAAAAACTAAAATTAAGTTAAAATTTAAATAAATGCATTTTGTTATTCATAGCTGATAGCTAGGGTTGTTACTCAAACTCATGTGTCGGCCTGGAAAAAGATTCAAACTTATTTATCCCAAATTGAAAGCGAAAAGTTGCAAAATATGCTACAAGTTATCGACTAATCAAATAATAAATTAACTTTCTTAAACTACTCTTAAAAATCATGAAACTAAATAAGTTTCTAAATGTACCAAAATTATTTACTCATATCTGCCATTCTCGTAAAAGCCTAAACATTCGGAAACAATTGTCCGAATAATGAAATCTGTGAGATTTCTGTGGCACCTACGGTTTTTACTAAAGATTTGATTTCAAACCGTACCCAAAATCTCTAGAGCTTTCTGTGGCACCACAGTTATTTATTTCGAAACCTAAGTATTTATAGTTTCCAAGTTTATTTTTATAGATGCAAATACTTTATTTATACCCATACAAAATTTAAAAAAGTTTTTGCTCTAGCAAATAAGATTAGTTCGTGTAAAATAAAAAATAAATCACTAATTTCATGCTAAATAATTAAAAAAATTTAAATAATCAACAACAAAATTTAACAATTTATTTCATCTTATAAAAAAATTTCATTAAATTTAAAACGGGTTTTAATAAAAAAAAATTTTACAGGTCACTTTTAATTTTTTTTTTAAATATTATATTAAAATATTACAAAACTTGTGACGTCTTTTAAAAAAAAAATTTTAATAGTTCTTTACAAAAAAAACAAAATTTCTTTTTTTTTAACATTGATCTATCTAACAGATTTGATTCATACGAGGACGCTCCCAAAATCAATATTTCAACGAAAATAAATAAAGCGGGCCCTCGATTTCGATAAATTTTACACACATATGTGCTAAAGATGCGAGTACCACAGTAATAGCCTATTCACACAGGGGCACATCTAACATCTTTTGTCGAAGATGTTGCATATGAATTTGCTGTTCTGAAAATTTTAATATCATTCCAACATCTTGTGGAAATGTTCCTATCTTATTGCGTTCCGATGAGAATTTATTCGATAATTTTTCTGTGCACCTCAAAAATTTTTGTCATTCGCTGCGAAAATGTAAGCAATGTCAACGAAAAAGACTGGCAATTTTCAATTTGAAACAAGGCGCCAAGACCTCATATGCTTATGGAACTGTCACAGAATTTAAAATGTGCGGCCATAAAAGTGTGACCTAGCAGGCATTCCAGTAGAAAAAAGTAGAAACCAATTTTATAGATTTAATTTGTATTATTATTTTTATTTACTAACATTTTCAATACAGCAGCAAGATGTTAGATGTTGTCAGTGCCACCTTTTTCACATCTTCAAAAAATCCCATGCGTTCCGCTAAGATGTGCTCAGTGTGAATAGGCTATAACCACGTAAATTTATATAGCAGTATTACGATTATTTATCGCGTTATCGATAACTGAATATTGGATTTTTCAATTTTAGACATCTCTTTGACAATTAATATTTCCTAAGCGAATAAAAATACCAACACAAATTTTCAATTAAAGATAAATTTTGAAACTAGGAAAAAAAATGCAGTTTTTTTCTTGAAAATAAATTTTGATTTTTGCAACAAATTTTTTTTTACGTTTTTTAACAATTATTTTTTTTAATTTCAAAATTCAAAAGTTTTGGTTTTAAGAACTGAGATGGCATTAAATCCTATGCGCGTAAATTCAATGGGAAAAAAAAAAATAAAAAGTCGGTAACTCCTATAATTGTGGATAACTTCTCTGCTTATTTTACATATAGATGGCACCTCGCATGGTGGCCATAGTAAACAGTACCTCGAATAATTTCTTGGAATGGAAACATACTATTTTCAAACTTGGTATGAAAGTTGATTTTTCAAAATATAGTCAAAACCTTTTTTAAAATATAGAGTAACAAAATAATGCGTTATAAGTGAATTTTTAAAAACAAACTTTTGATGATTTCTCCTTTTTGCCAACCAGTACATTGCAACTATCTGTAAGCCAAACTAGATGGCTGGCCAACCTTGACGACATTATTATACTATCAAGTATTCGCATTTTGCTTATAGATAATACTTAAGAAGCTGCCATTTTCTTTCACATAAAATAAGTAAAACTTTTGATCGAAAATAAAAACAAAGACTATCCATTTGAGACTAAATTTTAATCTAGGAATACTGACTCAAAACATATGTTTTTTTTCCTTTCCCCCTATTGATTGTAGTAAAACTTTGAATGGGAAATTATTATACAATTTGATGTTTTGATTGATGCAGTTTATTCGCGGTTTGGGGTTTTTAAGAAATATGATATAGCATTATAGTAAATAATTACAAATTCATTTGATTTAGATAAATAACAAATTAACACTTAATAAATTAACAAGGCATAATTTTTATTTCATGCTCTTATTGCAAAAAAGGTAATTTAAAAAAAAAAATTTTGTCGTATTGACATAGTTTGGTGAAGCTTAAGAAGCGTTAAGGAGTGGGACTTGTATTAGCTCACCCACTAAAAGTACCACCTACTTTCCGCTTTCTTCTTAAGATAGAGTATAAATAAAGTATCGGCGCAGATTTTCTTGTCAAACGCTTTAAATTTGTAATACTCTTTCCGAAACTAAATGTGAACTCAATGTGAACTTTACTAAAATTAAGCTGAATTGATTCGAGTGCCTGATACCACAGTACGTTACACTTAAAGAAATGCTCAGGGTTGTTCTCGTTTTTCATTTCGATTCGAACTGTATGAATTTTATTGCTGAAAGAAAAAAATAAATTTGAAAAAAGTTTACATTTATTGTCGCAAAGCAGCAGTAAATTCTCAAAAAAAGATCTAAAATTACGTTTTATAACGAATTCAAGCATTTTGAGAGAACTAAGCTCATTTCGGAATCGGAGTAGAAATCGCGAACAAGCCTAAAAAACATGTTGTCCCAATTTCAATCAAAAAACAACAAAAAACATTTTATTGTTCCAATATTATACAAAAAAAAAATGAACAATCATGTTTTTGCTCCAATTTGATCGAAAGGGAACTCTTTCTTGAGTTGAGTGTGACTTTTCGGCAACAAAAAATATTTTTGGATTCCCCTGAAGAGATGTGAACTCTATTATCTCAAAACTTTTTCTAGGTTTTCTGCGGTCTCGTAATATGGTAATAAAAATATATCGCTGAAAATAAGTTAAGCGGGCCACTTTTTTGTCGAATTTTTTTGGCAAAATCCTTAAAAAATTAAATTTTTAGATTTTTGTTCTTAGAAGTTTTTTATGCCATATCTTCTAAGCGAATAAAGATATTTAAAAAATTTTTTTTTCAATAAAAGATAAATTTTTTTAATTGTGATACAGTCGTGGCGGTGCGCGACATCAAATCGGATGACTGAGAGCGGCACACGATGATGATTCCGGTAAATTTTTGTATCAAGGTAGTATTTTTGTCAAATTAACGGTTTGGTCGCTATTTATGCATTCATACGAAAAAAAAAAAAAAAATTGTATTTTGAACGCAAAATTCAAAATTTAAAAAAATTTGTTCATATAGTTTTATTTATGGCTCGTAAAGTCTGATCGATTTTTTGACCGAACGGTTCTGTGGGGGCTATATGATATAGTCAACCGATTTTGATCAAATTTTGTACAGTGTAAGAGAACTCTAAAAACCTTTCGTATGTCATTTTTAGTTACGATATCTTCATAAACAAACGAAGCACAGCGAAGTTTGCACCAAACACGATTTAGCCGTCCTATTGGAGCTATATGATATAGTCTACCAATTTTGATAAACTTTGGTGGAGTGTTGGGGAACTCTAAAAAGCTTCCGAATGCCAAATTTTATTGCGATATCTTCAAAAACAAACAAATTGTCCATACATAACTTTTGGTTTTTTTCGAGGTCTTTGGAAACACCCCTATATAATATAACCCCGGATCTTATCTGAAAGTTTGGTTGCTCTAGCTCTTACCATATAGAGCAAGATCTAGGCGTTCATACAGAGAGACAGACAGACGGACATGGCTATATCAAAATCTCTAGTCCTTGATCATATTTTAGATAACTTTGGCGGTCTCCGACGACAACGTCTGTATGTTACATACATTTTCGGCTTTCACAAACTTAATATACCCTTTGTACCAAAAGGTCCACGGTATAAAAACTATTTCAGTTTAAATTGCGTACACTTTTTAACCTATTTTGCCAGTTCGTTTTAATTCCTCTTGCAACAAAGTACTCGAATTCAAACCACATAAAAAATTAGTTTTTCGTGATTTCAAAACGAATCCGTATAAAATATTTGTATTCGTAAGCGCAGCCCGCCTAAACACGATTTTTTGTAATTAAGTGATATGGTACAAAATGAATAGAATTCATTTATTCAAAAAAATTTTGATTTTTTACAAAAGACTTTAAACAGAAATTCGTTGGGGTTTAGCTTTTATCAAAAATCTTCCACAAATAACCCTCCTCAAGGGTATCTACACTTTGTTAGTAAAAAATACTCAAGCATTATATATTCGCTTTAAAAAAGGACACTTAAAAGGCTTGTTGAGGAGGTTCTTTTGTATTCAACCGCCCAATCGCTGACAAAGTACTCTATGGGATTAATTAGTAAGGACCCTTGATATCCTGTCTGGGCAGCCTCCTTTCGATTAACTTCTAAGAAGGGAAAACAAACAGTCTGTCTTGGCTAGGAGCTAATTTTATAAATACATAAATTTCAAAATATTATAGATAAAGTACACTCAAAAAACGTATGACTTTTTGATAGTTGGCATTGTTTCCAAACGGTTTGATTTCGATTTTCTAAAATCGGGCGATATTATTAAGACATATTATGTTTAGTTATTTTTATTATTTTAAAAAATGTTTGGATTTGACTTAATTTCCTTAAATTCACGTTATGGCAAACATATACGAGAAAATTCGTGACTTTTTAATGACAGTCCAAAGAACGTGTCTGTTTTTGTCGACAGCCAAGCTGCTATCAAGGCACTGTCATGGCATACTTTGAAGAATGCTGAGCTACATCCAGCACCACTCTGCTGAGTACCTGGTTACTCTGGGATACCTGGAAACAAGGAGGCGAACGAGTGAACTAGGGAAAGGATCAGCGCTACCTATGGCTTCATAGTAAGACCTCTGCAAGATGTAGTTTCAGAGATCACGAAGATAGTCAGATCTGAGGCAGAATGACAATGGGACACCGTGTCCGGCTGTCACATCTCCCGAGCACTCTGGCCGATATACAACCCAAAACTTTCGAACTCCTGCGATTCCACAAGAGCAGGACTAGGATGATGACAGGAGTTGTTACGAGGCACTCCGCCATAAGCCTCCTGGCCGAGAGGATGCATGTCCCCACAACGATTTCTGTCGCAGTATGAGGAGGAGATAGAAAGCATCCAAGACCTGCTGTGTGGCTGCCCTGCATTTCATAGGAACCGCACCCAGTATCCGGGAAGGCCCTTCTTTGAAGGCAGTCTGGCCACTTTTTATCGAATCCTCGAAGTAGTTCAGCAAACAGGATGATTAAGCGAAGATCTTTTGGGCACCTACTGGCTATTTCCCTCCCTAGGGTTACCAGCTCGCTCGCGTCTCTCGCCCGGCAAGTTATCAATGTCTAGGAGTGGGGGGGGGGGGGGGGGTATCCGTGGAAAGCGGGAAATTTAAAAATGTCAAATTTTTTCATACTTGATGTATTTTTACAAAATGAATGAAACATGAACACATTGTTATTTTTTTTTTACACATGTATTTTTCATTTGTCATCGCTTTTCGAAGAAGTGCCTCTTGTTCCGGTCGATGCAAAAAAAGAGCAAATTCTTCGCAACTCATATGGAAATTTAATTTCGTCAGAAACTCTGCCTTCACCAGTTCGACTCTCATTCGATTCCTCAAATCGGTCCAAACATTCTTCATCACTGAAAAAACTTTTTCCACATAGGCATTGCTGATGGGGATCGATAAAACTTTTCCAACAATTAAGGGCAATTGGATATATCCGTCAGAACTTTCGAAAATTTTTACCCATTTTATATCGACAGGGAGGTCAATTTGTTTGATTTTGGGGATAATCTTCGCCAAAGAAAGTATTTCGTCGTAAAGAGCGTCTTCGTCAACATCAAGATCAACCGCTTCAGCCGCTCGAAGAAATAGTTTTCGGTCTACTATTTCGTCGTCAAGGTTCAACACTGAAAAGTGTTGAAATGAAGATTTTTCAAAATCGTCCCATTTTCCCAAATATGGTAAACTAATAATGCCTCTCTCTCAAATTTCGATAGTTGATGCTGTGTCAAATGAGGTAGACTTTTCTTGACTTTAGATCCAAAGTACTTGTCATCCATTCTGGTTTGCAACCCATCTCTCAATTCAGTCATTACACTGCGAAAGTGTGTACTCATCACTGTTCCTTTTTACAGATTTTTTATACCTTTGGTCATGTGGTGCATAAAATGATGAACGAAGTATAAATAGCATTCTGGGAACGTTAAATTTTCTTTGAGATCGTCGTTCAGTTCATTCTCTTGATCTTTCACTCTCTGAAAAAGGGACAACTAAATTCGAATTAGCTTAGTTCACATGGCGGCCCGGCAAAATTTTCATTGGCCCTCCCCCACACACAGCACTTACTTATTTTTCAGTTCTGGTACATTTTTTAAATCAATTTTTTTCATTTTCAGTGGCCACTTCATGCAAGTTGAAACAATTTGGCACAGTGCATAAAACGGCACATTAAAACACATTTCAATTTGGACAGTTGGCAGTTGGAAATGACGACGACGACGCCGACGTTGGGGACTACGGCTCCAGTGTCTATGACGATGACTTCATTTTCAAGCTCGTACACACACACACACAACATCGACTGGGAGATTCAAAGAGCGGCGGAACCAACTCCAAATGCCAAAACGGCAACTCCAAACAAGTTGGCTGTGAAAATTTCCTTGATTTCTTGATTAATGTTGACCAATGCCGGGACTGGCATTGGACGTGGGGCGTGTGCACCTCATGAGGTGCGTTTATGTTTCTATATAGCATGCAATGCTTATAATTGACAAGACGATTGAGACGACGACCACGTTGACGCTGGAGACGGCGACAGCGGAATGAATGGATGATGTAGTACATAGTACAATACATTTGGATATATGTATATGGCCATATGTTTAGTTGGCCAACTTGGCAGAATTATTATGTAACTTTTGGCATATTAAAATGATTTATGGCCTATGGCATTGACTTGGGCTGTGCTTGGAACTGGCGGCTCAATGGCTGCATCTCTGGTTATTGTTGTTGTTAATGCTCTTGGCTTCGTTTTCATCAATGTTTACATCAATTGGACTTCCTGCCTGTTTCTTTCTCTGTGTCAGCGACTACACTGAGCGAAAAACTTTTTGAACCTAGTTTTACGTTTCGAACGGACTTTTTTTTTCTATATCGCAAAGTTTCTAAGTCCGGTCTTTTCGACGAAAAATGATTGGTTTTTGAATTATTTGCTTATAACAATTTTATGAATTCTAACTCAAAATTGTAAATTATTTTACACAATCCTACTTAAGTGCCGAACCGTTTTTGTTACGGTTCAGTGATCTGTTGTACCTTTAAACCGATTGAATGTTTGGTTTGCTTCCGATTGATTGAAGTAACATTTAAAAAAACTCATAGTGTTCAATTCATTACAAGCAACAAATCAAGATTTCTAAAATCAAGAAAACTATTTGTTTTTGTTAAAATAAAAATTTTTGTTAAAATTTTTCCTAAGCGTACCTCGCAGTGTCGGCTCATAAGTTCAGGTCTTTACAATCGCATAAAAATTGTGAATTCGTTTTGATGTCACGATTTTATAAATTGGAAAGAACTTTTAGTTTTAATTAAGAGCTGAGAAAATTTTATAATTTTTTTCCGTGAAATTCATTTTCTAAGTAAAAAACCGCTAAAATCGAAAATGCAGCAAACATTTTGTTTTTAACCGGATTTTGAGATATTGGGAAAAAAAAAAACATTTTTTTGATTTAAAAGAAATGGCAAAATCTTCAGTTGTACAAAATTTTAAGAATATTTTTCTTTTCAAACTTAAGTAATGAAATAAAGTTTTTTTTTGTTAAGGCCTATACGTTTGAAAAATTTCGCACGGTATGTGAAAACTTCATATAAAAAAAAGCCCAAATGGGAAATCCCAAATGATATATGAAGTTATGTCATTCCGTGCTAAAATTTTCGAACTGCGTATGGGCCCATAACCGTGAAAATTTTATAAAATAAAGGTAATGCTCCTTAACCCTAATTTCTAGACCAAGATTGTAAATTTAGTTACAAGTTCTTTAAAGGTTTTCCTCATTTTCCTCATTTATTGAACATTAAATTAAGCGATATATCATGTAAATAAATTATGTAAAATAATATCTTAGTTGTACTGTAAAGCGAACTCCAGACTAATTAACGTGAGAAAAAAAAATCAAATCTGTTTACAAGTGTCTTATGGCCTGCTTTATTTTTGTGTAAAAAAATTCAATCTGAAAGCATAAATGCAAAAGTGACCGAGTACCAATGTAAACAAAGAGGCATAAAGGCAAAAGTGGCAGACTTGCAAAGTAGGCAAAACCAATCAGCTAAGAAATAAGAATTAATAAAAGCATGAGAAGTTTTAAGTTTTGGGTATTTGTTTCAAATTTGCTGATGTCACACTGAAAAAAATGGTTTTCACATATTTTTAGTGGAGGCTTACAAACAACTGTTCGGTGTTCTATGACATCATTAGTACTAAATAATGACCAAAGTAAATTATTATTAATAAACATATAAATACTGCTAGGTATTGAGTGGCTCAACGACGTGGGTCGGGCAGAAATGCAAATTTTTTGAATGTAAGTTGTGGCTGCATAATTATGCATTTCTGCCCAATAAAGTTTTTTTTTTTCATATATTTATCAATCAACCGATAAATTCAATAGGTTATAATCCAATATTGACACAAAAATAAATCGCTACACACTAAATATAACTTAGTGTGTGATAGGGGCCCAATAAAATAAAAGCTCTAATTGTAAAATAAGTTGGTTTCATATTCCTTTCATTTAAAGTAAGTGTTTGGTTTAGAAAAAAAATCTTTTAAGAAAAACTGCAATAAACAAGCATAAAAACCATGTTACAATAGTAAATAGTATGTTCTATAGCGAGCTTTAATTAGTCCAATGTATTTTTAAAAAAATTTACTTATTGAAAAAACTCCATCCAGACTAAAAAAGAAGAACCCATAACTTGCTTAGATATTATCGCTACAATTTTATCATTCAGGATTTAAAAATCAGGCCTGAATTGAGGCATGAAAAGGAAGTGAGCGCTTCATGACGTTTTAAGAGAAACGAGGAGACATACTAAAAAATAATGAATCACTGAATCTATAGCTGATCGTTATGGCCTGAACGTCTATGACATTCAGTGGCAAATGAATGCGCAGATTCATGGCTGATACATTGATTTCATGTCTGATTCAGGCCTGAACCGTAATGAAAGAATAGTAACTTATTAATTCATTTCAACAGCGAAAAAATCTTTCAGTTCTCTTCCAGTTCTCAAATTCGCATAGATTTTGTGATTTTTTTTACTTTACCAGCTCTTACTTTTTGTCGGGGATGTAAAATAGGAAGCTACTTAAATTTTGGGAAACTAAATTGAGTAATTTGTGAAAAATGGTTTTTGGATATCGGTGAAGACTTTAAGAATTTAATTTTGTTCAAAAAGTGAGAACCGAAATATTTTTGACTATCTATAACGCAAATTATTTGGCATAATTTTTTCTTTCTTTATTTTTGTTTTTGGTTAAATTTTGCATTTAAATTATTGTATCATCTGGGGTGGAGACCTAAAATTGAAGCTTTCGGGATATAATTTCATGCGAAGTTGTTGCCATTTCATCTTAAAACATATCTTTGATAAGAAGCAATATTTTCGCTCAGTGTCTAATTTTTATGTATTGGAGAACTTTATTTTTTTTATTTTCACATGCGGGTTGCGATTTGAACTTTGGGTATAAAAGTTTGCAGCCATTTATTATATGGCGGTAAAAGTTGAAGCTTGAAACATTTTACAGTTGTGTGTCATGAACTTTAGTGTTAAGCATTATGTTGTTGTAGTTGTTGTTGTTATAGGAGATGATATTGTTGCTGTTGTTGTTTTTATTGCAGCTATTGCAGTTGATGCCATTATGCAGTTTTTCATTGAACCGCTGATACGTTTAAATGTGAGCCAAAGAGTTCATGGGAATAGTTAGGCGAGAAAGTTTATGGAAGACATTTGATGAGCTCGTTTTAAGCCAAATAACAACAACAACACCAACAACAACAACGATTGGCAACACTGAAGTGTATGTGCTTGGCTGGATTACACGTGCCATTTAAAGCCCCTGTGACAGTTTTGGGTTAAAATGACAAATCGAAGTTACTATGAGTGCCTATCAATTATTTTTGTATGTATTGTTGTTGTTGTTGATGATGATGTAATTACCAAACGCGTTTTAATAACTCTATCAAAATGACAACAACAACAACATCAAAAAAAAAAATGAAGATGTGTCAAGACCCATGTCAAAGTTTTGCGAATGTCAAGAAAATCTCAAAATTATAATAAACATAACAACAATATAATACTGAATGGTAAGCTTGTCTTTAATACGCCAAATCTTAGATACCCTTGAAGACCTATTGAACATTTTCGAATGCATATTATAGATCTGTGAAATTATCTTAAACTAATAACCAAATAAACTTTAAGTCAATATAGTTCAACATTTGGTTCCTATGAACTGACCATCCCAAAAAAGGGAATTTTTTTTTTGTATGAAATTTTGACATTTCGTGCGAAATTTTTACATGCTGCGTATGGGCCTTAATCAAATAACCTTTAAGTCAATATAGTCCAACTTTTGGTTCCTATGAACTGACCTGACCAATACAAGAGTATTAAAAAAATATTTTCGTATTAAAACTGTCTTTTTGTAAAAATTAAAACTTTTTTTTTCTTTTTTTGTATACTTTATTGTGGTATATTTTCGGAACCATAGCGGATGACTTAAAATTATCGAATGGGTCACTCGTTGACCCGCTAATCATAGAATGCCGATACCGGATCTCCTGACCTCTTAGAACTAGTCATGGTTATGTTTTTATTCATAATATTCTAATTTAGGTAAATATTTTTTCTTTATTTATGTTTTAATTTAAAGCCCATACGCAGCATGCAAAAATTTCGCAAGAAATGTCAAAACTTCATACAAAAAAAAAAATTCCCTTTTTTGGGATGCGTATGGGACTTTAATCACAAATTTATAAGATAGGAATTGATTCTTAGTTTTAAAAAATATAGAGCAAACTCAACTGTGGCATTCTGACTGATTTTTTAGCTTGACTTCTTCGATTTTGATAAATTTTATGTATGTGATAGTACCTATACCAATACATATTAACAAAGCAAATTTTTTTTTGCGTAATTCCTATTATTTATCGAGTTATCGATAACTGAATATTAAGATGTTTGATTTTAGACTGTTCTTTGAGTAGCCATGTCTCCTAAGCATATAAAGACTGTTAAATAATTTTTTTTTAATAAACAATAAAATTTTGAGGCCTATACGCAGCATGCAAAAATTTCGAGCGGAATGTCAAAACTTCAAATAAAAAAAAAATTTCCAAATATTTCATATAAAAAAAAAATATTCCCAAATAGTGGGATTTTTTTTATTATATGAAGTTTTAACATTCCGTGCTAAATTTTTGAATGCCTTTAAAAAAAAAATTTCCAGATGGAACAATATGGACATTTGGGTGCTACGTATTGTTCCAATATATTTTGGAGTTAGAACCTTAGTGTCAGACCAATAACAAAAAACTCAATCCTCCGATGGGCTAATGAGTTTTACATGGGTTCCATTTTCTACAAATTGTTTTTCTGAATGTATATTATATAGAATAGTTTGTGTCCAAGTGTTGTTTATTTAATTCAACCCATTTCTGACTAATTTTTAAAATATATTTTGAAAAAAATTTGCAATAATTTGAGCTTCTAATAAATTTTGTCTAAGATTAAAAATTTATAACAATTGATATTTACAATGGTAGTTCTAAATAATTAAATTAAATCTTCATAAAAATCAATTAAATTGGTCGAGCTTGCATACTTTTGATTGGGAATTGCCAATAATATGAGTTTTTAGATGTTTAATCAAAGATTAATATAATAATTATGTTTTATAAACAAAGTTAATGTAGACTCCAGCAAATGAACAACCTATGGGATCTTACAACCATCACAAATTCTCTAACCAAATAGATATACCCTACAAAACGTGTTTACAATCTAAAATAGTGTCTGCCAACTATTCATACACTACTGTGCAACAAATCTTCTAATCCATGGCCATAATCATGCTCGAGGCATAAGGTGAACATGATCATAGCCGCACTCGCGCACCACTTACCGCAAAAAAGACGACGTTGTCATCTTAATTTAAAAAAAAAATATAATATTATAATAATAAGTGAAACAACAGAAATCATCACGCCAAAGTTGTGGCAAAATTTCTCACAACTACGCTCGGCAATGTCGACGACTTTGGTCACCACAAACTAATTGCAAAGTTTAAATATGATACGTTTTAAATAACAAATATATTTCAATTAGTTGCTGTTACTGTAGGCGAAAAAAAAAGGTGAAATAAAAATAAACAACCATAAATATGGAAAGAAAGTGTGAAATGAAACAAATTCGAAGCACCTCAAAAAAAAAAAGAAAGAAGTTTCATTTACTTAACCCCTACACACAGGGCACAGTAAGAAAAAAAACTATATTGCAAATAAATTTATGAACTTTAAGCTGCATTTATGCGTACGGCTTATAAGCAATAAAAGTAACTTAGTGCCAACGAAGTCATAAAGGCTTTGCAAAGCTGTCATATAAACAATCCAACTGACAATAACAGAATAAAATTCAATTCAATTCAATTTCGATGGAATAAGGTAAGGCCAGGTTAACAGATACTACGATATATCGTGGGCATGGCAGGAAGTCAGACCTACAAAAACAAAAAAACCTAAAAGCCAAAAGCGAAAATGCATAAAATTAATAATCGCAAGAATTTCACTTTTCACGCACCGACACCAGCAACAACAACAACAACAACAACAACAACCAAAACAACAACAGCAACTTGCAACATCTCTACAAGATTCGGCGGCCACATGCCACATGTGTCACCCACAAAGTAACCAAAGCAAAAGTGCTGCAGAAGCTGCGGGGGAGACGCAGTTGCATACATTTATTGAAATTTGCATTTCGTTTTTCGACGTTTTGTTTAGTTGCCTTAAATACACTTTAAGAGAGCATATTAACTTGAAGAGCACACCTGAGCGAAAAAAAAATTGAGGAGAATTGAATTTTGAAGGTGGAGTCTTCTAGTCTACGCTTCTGTGTATTCGAGACTACAAATACCGAAACCTAACTAAAATAAAACTCTCTATTTTAACGCACGTAAATGTTTTTCGGATATGAGAAACACCTGGACAATTTCCAAGGTGTGGGTCTTCTGCGCACTGTACAAAAAACATTTGAGAATTAGGCTAGGGAGTCAAGAAAAACTCAATTCAATGCAAATTAGTTCCATTCAATTCAATTTGATTTCCCTTAAGAACCTTACTTCTAGCTTTTCAACTGTGGAGTTGTATTTTAAGAAATGTCAAAACTTCATATAAAAAAAAAATCCCAAAAAAGGGAACTTTTTTTTTTTGGTATGAAGTTTTGACATTTCGTATTAAAAATAAAATCCCAAAAAAGGGAACTTTTTTTTGCAGGAAGTTTTGACATTTCTTTAAAAAAAATTCCAAAAAAGGGAATTTTTTTTTTTGTATGACGTTTTGACATTCGTGCTAAATTTTTGCATGCTGCAAACAATAACATTTAATGTATTCAGGCTTGCTGTTGAGTTGAGCAATTGAAAAGTTGTGCAAAAACACAACAGGCTAAAGCGTGAACGCCCTTTTGTTCGTTATGAGTTTTTAAAAAGTTATTAAAAGACGCTATGTTTACTTTTTCGCCGCTTGTGAATTTCATTTGGTTAGTTTATGAGTTTAGCTGTTGTTTCAGCCAATAATAAGTAATAATATTTAATGCACTTATTTCAGTACATAAAATGCACAAGAAGTGCTCTTCTAATTGTAAAAGTAGAATAGAGTCTGAGTTGAAGAAAAGTTAAGTAAAAAGTTAAAACTCAACCCTGTACATTTTATTGTTGCAAAAGTCCTCAACTTTTTAACTCAGCAAGCGTGAATACCTTATTGCTAAAGGGCTTATTTGCTTTTAAAACGTGTTTTTAAGACGTTTGTTTATGCTGCAATTTCTATTTTGCTAAAGGCCCATAACCAGTTCGAAAAAACTCGCACGGAATGACAAAACTTCATATAAAAAAAAAATTCCCATCTGGGATATCACATTTGTGATTTTTTTTTCTTTCCGTGCCAAAATTTTCGAACTGCGTATGGGCCTTTAGCAAAAAAGAAATGGAATATCCCAAATGGGATTTTTTTATATGAAGTTTTGTCATTCCGTGCGAAATTTTTCAAACTGCGTATGGGCCTTAAATAAAAATAAGTTTTTGCTTAACATTATTTAAAAAAAGAAATTAAACAATATTATTTTTTTATAATAGAAATTTTTCAAATCAACACCGCATTTACCACAAATATTTCTTTATATTTCAAATAAACGAAGCTCTCAGAAAAAAACTTATTAGAACTTAAAAAAAATACTTATTATTTTTCCCGAATGTTTATAAAAATTTTAAAAGTACAAAATACAATCGAATTTTTTCACGCAGTTCGACCAATAATGTGTTAGAGCCTGTCAAGAATTAGAAAATCCCAAATTAGGGAAATTAAACTATTTTTCATAATTTCTTCCGAAGTTTTGCAAATTCAAAATTCTTCTTCATACATAATAATGAAATAGAAACATTTACTAATTAATAATAATTAATTAATTTTAATTTTTTTTTTTTTTAATTTCGTTAAAACATAAATTTTTAACGAAAGTTCTAACTACTATATCAGCATAATCGGTAATAACATTACATTATTAATAGGGTTGATAGAAAAACTCTATGATTTAAAACATCAATTAAAAACTCTAGAAAATCAAAACTGTCAAGCAAAAAATTTGGCTTAATTTCAAAAATATACAAATAATTAAAAAATTCCCAATAAATTCTTTGGAGGTCTGTATTATAAAAATACGATTAAAAAGACCTTTTCACAATTTTCATTATACATTTATTATTATATAATATAATAATTATAATTATTGAAGGCCGAATTTTAAAATGTTTAATAAATTCAAATTCAAATTTCAAAGGTAAATGTTTAGTTTTTTAGGCTTTAGATTTTTTTAAGTGTTTTATTTTTGTGATTACCGGACTTCGTTTTAGACCTTTCTAACTAAGAATTAATTTTACATTTCCTGAAAAATGCATTATTCTAATCATTTGAAACTCTTTCAATATATTGCTCATCAACTTGTTGCTTTTTGGGTAAAAATTTTTGAACCCAGTTAAACACAGATGTATTGCTTTTGGCTTGAAATTCGGATGAAAGAGATTTCTAGCAAGCCACAGACTGACTATACAATTTCAATATTGAAATCAATATTAGTTCATCATTAGAATCTGTATACCGATATTTATACCTACCTAGTTCGGATCTTAAGAATTAATGAATAAAGGTTCAATATTAAAGTTAATATTATGTCATAATTCGAATTTTGCTCTGAATAAAGGCCCATTCGCATCATGCAAAAATTTCGCACGAAATGTCAAAACTTCATTTAGAAAAAATGTGGTACAGTCGAGGCGGTGCCCGACAGTGGAATACCCTGTACCTTTTGTGTCAAAAAAATTTTTCCTGCATATTCCATCTAAGAACTTTCCAATTGGAATTTATTTTTTTTTTGTGAAAATCGATATTTATACCTATAAGTTCCCTAAAATTTTACCCATTTTGATGAAACTCGAATGTTACAACAAAGAACTTATTTAAAGTATACGGGGTAAGTTTCAAGTTGGTATGTTGAGGGGTGTGGGAGAAAACACGGTATATCGATTTCGGGGGGTGGGGGGACTGCATCGATAAAATTTGGATGTGGATTTGTTCATTAGAGCCACATGAATGAGCTTACCAAAAATTGTGATTCTAGGTCACTTGTAGCCATAATTGCGTAGAGTCAAATATTGCCGCAGTTTATGGCAAGGGGAGGTGAAATTTGCACATTTTTGACTATAACTTCTGTTGTATTTGTCCGATTTTGTTCATTTTTTACACATAGATGCATGTAACTACAACGAATCGCTCTGTTAAATTTCAGATGAAAATATGAAAAGGTGTGGCTAAAAACCGCGGAACTCTACTGCGGGGGAACGGGGAAAGATATTGACATGATTCAACAAACTTCATCTGCTTAGGAAATATGCGCACCAGCTGGTAAAGTTTCGTGTCTCTAGCTCTTATAGTCTCTGAGATCTAGGCGTTCATACGGACGGACGGACGGACGGACGGACGGACATGGCTCAATCGCTACCCGAGGTTATGATAAGCATTTTGGTATAAAGGACTTGGGGTCTGCCACGCCTCCTTCTGTCCGTTACATACATTGCACAAATCTAGTATACCCTTTGTACCTATAGGTACAGGGTATAAAAAAATCCCAAAACAAGGAATTTTTTTTTTCTAAATGAAGTTTTGACATTTCGTGCGAAATTTTTGCATGCTGCGTATGGGCCTTTAGACAAAATTCTAAGTAGGTATGCATAAAAAATCTGTACACCCAATTCGGTTTTTCACACCCGCCTAGTTCGGATCTTAAGAATAAAGGAGCATGTTAGGGTATGCAAACTTTTGGCTTCTAAAGTTTTCTTTTTTCCTGGCTGTTTTGGTTGTTGCTGCCGCTTTTGGCCTAAAAAAAATATGGCATCGATTGATCGAAACGCAAGATATTTCAATTAGCGTAAATACATTTTTGTCGTTGTTGTGCACGATACGAGAGACAGAGAGACAGACAAACGGACGGAGAGACAGACGGACAGACAGACAGTGCGTATGGCACAGTATGAAAGAGAAATCGAAGATGTTTGCAGACACTTTTATATAAAGACACAAGCCAATTGAAGCACGTTAAGAGGTTGTAGAATAAGTTATGGTTTTGTCGTATTTAATAATGTGCAATAATAACGTTTAATAATGGCCAAATGTAAAAAGACGGTGAAGCCGCCATTGCAAATAGCGCAGACTAGTATATGTGAGGGCAGGTTGAAAAGTAATTGGTTTAAACAAGAAATTATGTAAGCAAATATTTTGTTTTCTATCAGTGGGCATATGGCCCTATGCTCCACTAGGAGTAACAGGACATAAGAAGAAGAATTCCGTATCTATTTAGCCCTAGGACGACCGGTAAAGTCTCTGAAGGCCTCCAGGGCTAAAAAAAAAAATCAAACAATTGTGAGATCAAAAAATTAATTGACGATGATTATGAGGACACTTTGAGATTTGAGACCTTCAGGGTTATTAATTTTGAGACAATACTAAGAGTTTGCAAGGCAGCCACCAAAGGTATGCAATGATTTTTGCAAAAAATTTTACAATCTTAGGATTTTCTTTCTAAATAAATTTTTCTCCGCCCCTCACTTTGTATTTCTTAATTAAAGAAAACAAAGTTTTGTTGTCGCGGAAAATTGCCTATTAATCTTCAGGACAAAATATACAGTAAATTATTTTTCAGTTTTTTGACTATTTAAAGACAAAATATTTTATACAATAAATTATTTTTTAGTCTTTTGAATATACAGTGACCCAAAAGTCTCCACTATCTGTGTGAGCTGTTATATATACAATATAATGGATACCTGTATTTAAGCGTGAATGAGGGCCTCCTATCTCCTGACCAGGAAACCAAGTTGCAAAAAAAAGATAAGATGTGCTAGATGTTTGAGGACTTAAGCAGTTCTCGGTAACGAGTGAGAAGGATGCTGCTGAAATGAAACTTAAGCTGAACAACTAATATGAACAGATTCGACGTAAAAAAGTACTCCGGACTCAAGCTTCTGTGATTTTTTTCTATTTCTAAATTGTAAGACATAAAGTCCTTCACAAACAAACGAGAAATCAATTTCGATGGGGATGAATTTGGATCATATGATATTTTGATCATAAAACATAGGGACATATAATTCGATACAAATTGTTTATAAATCTAATTTAACTTTATTTTTTAACATTATAAATAATTTATTGGCGTTTTGTATTTGTTTGCCGTTATTGAACCCCCAAAATTCCTACCTTGGACTAGTCCAAAGACCAGAGAAACCGACTAATATGAACCCCAAGACGAGTCTGTCAGTCAACAAAGTGATAACGAATTTTTCGGATACCCGTAGAATACATAATTCATATTGATTAACTTAAACAGGGCACTAGAGTATATAAGAAATGTTATTCGTAGCTGTTAGAACGATTTGAAGTAAAAAGATGGCGTACGTTAAAGTCGAGCGCAGACGACTTTGGGATACCCTGTACCACTAGCCTGCAATAAAATCCGGAAAATTGCTTAAGAACACCAAAATACATTTACGATACCTTCATAAACAACCAAAAACCGACGAATTTTAAACCAAAAATGTTTTTTTGACCGATCGTTCTATGGGAGCTAGTGCTTGGGTACTCTAAAAAACTTCTGAATGCCCTTTGGTTACAATATCTTCATAAAAAAACAAAATACATACATCGAATATAATTTAAAAAAAAAATTTTTGGCCGATTGGTCCTATGGGAGCTATATGATATAGTCAACCGATTTGATCAAATTCGGTACAGTGTTGAAGATCTCTAAAAAAAACTTCCGAATGCAAAATTTGGGTACGATATATTTTTAAACAAACGAATTATCCATCTAAAACTTTTAGTTTTTTTCGAGGTCCTCTGAAACACCCTTATGGGAGCTATATAATGTAATCCCGATATCGAAAAAATAAAATAAACTTGTCTCCTATGGAATAATAAGGAATCTAATCTGAAAATTTGGTTGCTCTAGCTCTTACCATCTCTGAGATCTAGGCGTTCATACAGACAGACAGACAGACGGACATGGGTATATCGACTTCTCTAGTCATCCTGATAATACTTTAGATAAGTTTGGGGGTCTCCAATGTTTCCTTCTGTATGCTACATACATTTTCGGCATGCACAAACTTAATATACCCTTTGTACCATACGGTACAGGGTATAAAAAGTTCCTTTAAAGTTTAAAGCAAGTCAATGCACAAGTCGCCATTACACCAAATTCTTCAACCTTCTATGACTGTTATCTACTTTCAAAACATTTAGCAATGACTATTGGAAACAGATCTGATATGCTTATCTATAAAATTAATGCATATTTGACTAAATCTGGCAAATCCTTGATTTTGGGAGTCACGAAAATTAAATGACTTAGTCTAAAGATTGTTTATATTGATAAATAAAATGACTTTGCTGAGCCAACTACTTTTCAGCCTGCCCTCGCATGTACATAGTATCTATGTAAATACAGTATAAGCGGCGCTTGGGAACTGATCTATGCAAATTTCGATATAGAGACAACTGCTGCAACAACATCGTTAGTGGAGCCCAGATATAGTAAAACACTTTATAAGGACTGGAAGCACAACTTTCTCAGGCTAATAGTTGTTCGTATTTAAATTTGCGCATGCAAAAACTCACCAAAAAACTGTTGGAATATCTTTGAAGCAGTCTCCATTTTGAGCGCTGCACTCCCACGCAGCTTGCCGGCATTAAAATAAATTAATTATAGCGCATACATTTGGTACATTAATAAAAACATTTTTAACAATTATTCATTATTATAAATACATTTTAAGCGTATAATTAACACAATTTTTTATTATAACAATTACAATAATAATAATAATAATAATTAATTATCACACACGCGCATAAAATAAATTTCGCGTACTAAAAGGAAATGGAGAAAGAGGAAATGCAAAAATTTACTCAGTGCTCAGTGGGGGTGTAAGCATGGCAAATTGCTGCCTGCTATGTAATCTAATTAGCTCATCGTTATTTCATTTCAAAGCAGCTGCGTGCACTATTGTGAATGGCTATTTTAATTGCTTTGATAATGCGACAATGGTCGAAATTGGCGTTTTGACAAATAAAATTCACAATAAGTCAAAAAAGTAGAAAACGCAATAAAAATGCACAATGGTATTAAAAAATTTTTTGCACAATTACAAGTTACGATTGTAATACTTTAATTATTCGTAAAAGAATTTTTTTTAATTATTTAATTTTAATCGTTGATTGGATTCTAGAACGCTATGTATATATTTAATAGCGTTTATTATACTTTTCAACTCAATTTCAATTTTATTCACTAAATCTAAGACATTTTGAATACATGTGGAGTTTAATTTTTAAATACAGAGTTCAGGCTAAATTAGTTACCTTTTCTACTGTGAAATTAAATTATAATGAATATATATAATAGATTTAGAGTAGTTAAAGGCGGGGAAAAAATTACAAAAAAACCCATGATTATGATGGACTTATATCTAGGAATTATTCTATGGCTAAACTAGGTATATTATACTTTTCAGTTTTATTAAGGCCCCTACGCAGACACGAAAACAGCTACCTAGCAAAAAGACAGACTTATTTTGGTCACGAAAGGAATAGTGTGTCTCTAGTAACAAAATGTGCATTTTATCGGAATTATTATCGATAATCAGCTGATTTTTGTTTACAAATAACTAATTTTCAAAAGGCGCGAAGTAAAACATAGAAACATGAATTATCGTCAACGCTTATTACTTATGCTTTTTTGTGTAAACAATGCTATAATAATGACATGCATTGCAATTGAATTGTTGGATGAGGAAAAAAAGCGACGAGAGGAGGCAATACACAGGAAAAAGCGAAGTGTTTGGGTGACCTTATATTTAATGCGGAGAGCTGAGTGTGGGCGAATTGCATAGACGTATTTAAACGCACATTAATGTTACAAATTCATTATTTTATTATTATAGCTATTTTCTCATCCTTTCCCAACCATCCGAAACGATTTTGTCGACCAGCCATAAATTTCGCGTACAAGATAACTAGCTGCACATAAATTTTGTTTATGGCGGCAAAACCGAACAGCTGTTTTTACTGAGTGCGCCATCTATGGTTTACTACTGGCATCAAAAAACAAGCAACACTGGTCTACATACCACCTGCAAGAACAGTTTGTGACCAAACGTTTGTGAGCGTTTTTTTTTATATGAAGATTTGTTTATTTTTCGTGTCTGCGTAGGGGCCTTTAAACTAGGGGAAAAAATAAATTAATAATAATAATTAATTAAATGATTTCTAGAAATTTGCGATATATTAACTAGCGATTGTTATTTTATTTTATTTTTATTAATTCTCAAAAATTAGTTAATATAAATAATGAGATTTTATATGCGGAAAATAAAGAGTTTAGGCCTTCAGCCTTTTCGACTTATGTAGATAGTTTGACTTAGATAAGATATTTTTAAAGGGCAAAAAATTAACAAAAAAAACTAACTTAATTCTAAGGGGCTTGTGCCAGTCTGTTTGAAAGTGCTTATTATAGCTTTTAGTTTTCTAAAACTAGGAAAAAAATTAATAATAATAATAATTAATTAATATAATTTTTATAATTTTATATAATTTTTTCATTTTTCATTTTATAAAAAGCTTCAATCGATAAAATTTTTGAAATTTATTTTACCTATATTATGTTTGGCTTATTTAAATTTGTTGCTAATATAAGGATAACTTCATAGAACTTATAAAACGCGTATGAACTTCTTATTTAATTATTTCAAGTAGGAAAGCTTTTGCAGATTCGCGTTTCAAAATTTCTGTTTTCTATTGGAACTAGTCGTATATCCATTTATTCCTTTTACTCCATAGTGAAGCATAGGGCTGCAGAACTAGACGTGGCATGGTTTAATTTATTTTACTAGGCAATGCTGCCTATTTTTACTAAGAAAAAAAAAGTTAAAAATTTCAGATTTTGATTTTGAAAACTCAGTTTGAGTCGCCCCATATATCGTATCTACTTTGGGTCTTATCATAATAATTTCAAAGGTCAATCTTATTAGATTAATTTTAAAGTTCTGATGAAAAACTTAATTTTTTTAAATCTTCAAATCTGCAGCAAACACCATATGTTTTTATTAAAAACAGAGGCAGTTTTTTTATTGTTAAATCACAAAATTTATATAGAACAAAGTCGGTTTAGTTTAATACCTAATTTCGAGCAAAACATTAGCTTCATTTTAAGGTACATTCTAGGGATCCTCTGGCGAAATGGTTACGCGCATTTGCTTGATACCACGATAGATAACAATTTCTAAATCTTTTTTGTTTTCTCCCAGTACATCATAGACATCCGAAGAGTTCTTGATTTCCTTTTTGTTAATATGTGTGACTATGTCGCCAGGCTGCAGGCCGCCGCTGTAAATAAAAGAGCAGCAATTAAATACTGACTGAGATACTAAGACTTTCTTCAAATGCAACTCTGTTTTTAAATTTTATAGTGTTCGATCGATAGACTAGATCGATTAATAGTGTTGCATTTAAACAAACACGCTTAACAAACTTACGTATGTGCTGGGGAGCCCACAATGACCTTCCAAACCAAAACGCCGTGCGCCAGATTGGCAGGCATGTTCTGGCTACGCGCCTTAAGCTCAAACATTATGTCAGGTGTAAGCGTCAACATGGTAATGCCCATATAACGCTTGACTGGATAGCCTGTTTTATGAGCTTTGCCCTTTTTGCGTCTTTCGGCTGCACGCTCTAGGAACACTTTTACATAGTCAATGGGTATGGCGAAACTAATGCCGGCGGTGACTTTCATGGAATTAACGCCAATGGCTTCTCCGTCCAGATTAACCAAAGGTCCGCCCGAATTGCCAAAAGTAATGGCCGCATCTGTTTGTAAATAATTAATATCGCGATTACGCAAGCCCAACTCTTGCGAAGCACGCTGCGTGGAACTGATGACGCCTGCGGTGACTGTGTTACTTAGCGATAAGGGGCTACCCAAGGCTACCACCCACTCGCCAGAGCGTAGAGTGCTGCTTTTACCCAGCTTCATCACAGAGAGATTATTCACTTGTATGCGCAGTGTGGCCAAGTCTGAGGTCTGATCCACTTCTTCAATAGTGGCCGGAAATGTGCGTCCATCGGATAAACGCACTTGCACCATGGTATGCGGCTTGTTGATTACCACATGGGCATTGGTCAATATGAGTCCATTCTGCTCGATTATAAAGCCCGAGCCATTGGAGGCGGTAATAGGCTGCCCACTAAAGTAGTCAAAGTGGCGTGTATCCTTAATCTCTATATAGACGACGGAATCAGCGCAGCCGGCCACGACATCAGCTATAAAATTAAATTCCCGGCGGCGTCCGCTGAGTGCGGTGGCTGCTTGTACGCTAGGTGTAAGCTCTTCTTTGGAGAAGACCACTGTGCTGGCCAAGGCGCCCAATGAGAAAGGCACAAAAAAGCGCAGCACACCACGCCAGCTGAAATTGTAGCCTCCTCCACCTGGGCCCTGACTGCCCTTGTTGTTGCCGCTGGAGTTTTCTGTGCTGGCTGCTGCCGGCAGACTGTGACTGCTTCTGCTGCCGTGATATAACGTGTGTGCACTACAACGCCTTATAAATAGCTCAAATTTATTAATACTGCGCAGCGCCATTAAAAATAATGAAATTTAACGCTTTGTTATTGTTATTTAATGCGTGCGTCTAATAAAATATAAAAATTGTGACATATGCGACAACAGCTGTTTTGAGCTAACGCAACAGCAAGCTGGCTGTGCTGTAACTGTTGACAAAGTATAACAATAAGCTTTTGTCAGGCATGAGTAGCGAGTAACAAACAAAGCAAAACATACTCATTTGTGCTGTTAGTTAACAGATGTCCAGCGCTGTAACATTCGCTGCTAGAACTCGTACAAAGAAAAAACAAAGCAAAAAACACGGACGCATAAAAATGCACGAAAATAAATTAAGAGCGTCAAATTTATAAAAAATAATAAATAAATTGCTTAAAAAGGTGTTTTGCTCTAATAAACGGCAACGATATAAAACAAATGTGTTAGCTGCGTAAGCAAAATGTTGCTTGGCAAAAATTACGCAAAATTCATTATGAAAATAAAATTGAAGTGCCCCATGTTGCAAAACATTTAGCCAAATATATTATTTACAAATAAAAGTGTGCGCTAATTACGTGAGTGCCCCGAAATGGAGGTTTTCCAAACCGATACGCATTATATTTTCGTCAAACGCGATAAAAGTCTTTGGTGGAATCGCACAACTTCAGAGTTTACCATAAAGCCAGGTAAGTAATTAACAAAAGAAACGATTTCCCAAAGCTTTTATTGTTAATTATTATTAAGTGAGTCACGTGGCAGCGTCAGCTTAAAAATAATCTTAAATAACTTGGAATTTGTTGCACTTGCTCATTAAACAAATGGACTTTAATGCAATGAAGGCAGTCGAGTTTGTTGTTGTTGTTGTTGCTGATTTTTCATGAATTTTATCGGACGCACGTTTTTGCTGCGTCTGTGTGTGAGTGTGAGTATATGAGAGAGTAAGTGTGTGAGTGCATGCTCCACTCTCTCAATGTCAAGGCAGCATTCGTCGTGGCCTGGGTTCGATCTTAGCTTATCAGCAGCCGCCCCCACTCAGCTTTCTGTGCCTTTCCTCTGTCCTCGCTCCCTTTGCTCAGTGGCGTAGTTAAGTTTTTGCGTTAATCGGAAGAGGGATACATTGTGACCAGATAAAAACAATAGGATAAGAATTTTAAGGAAAACTACAACTGTATCAAGTTTATTCTGGTTGTAGATGGCAAAAAATAAACTCACATTTTATGTTGTCATTAATCCGTGAGAGAGAAAGAGAGATACGGCTGTGCCAGATCTTTTCAGAACTCATTTAAAAAAAAATCACGGCATTGTCTATGGGCATCCGGCTTAAATTCTTGCATCAGCACAGTCTTGTAGGCCCAAATCCAACTACAAAAGTCGGGCGCAGATGACTTTGAGATACCCTATACCACCACATTGCAATCAAATTCGGTATATTGGTTAAGTACTCCGAAAACTTTTGATTGCCAAATTTGGTTACGAAATTATTACCTGAAAACGTTTTTTTACCAATCGATCCTTTGAGGGCTATATGAAGTAGTCAACCGATTTTAATAAAATTCTGTACAGTGCTTGGGAACTCTAAAAAACCGAACGCCAATTTTGGTTACGATATCTGGATAAACAAAAAGTACCTTTTTAAAGTACATTGAAATACCTGTTGGGAGCTGTTTAGTTGTTTTACCTCTTATCGTCTTTGAGATCTAGGCGTTCCTAGAGACGGACAGACTTATATGGCTACATCGAACCCTCTAGTCACCCTGATTATACTTTAAGAACTTTTTGTGAGTTCTTTTTATATACCCTGTGTACTTTACAGGATATACTGCCGTGTTGCCTCTGTGGGTTTGACCTATCTCCCCCCTAACAAAATAACCACCCGTTATCGGGTTATAGCCTAACGTAAAACGTCCCTCCAGGCGTCTCTGCCTCGCGCACGCCTTCTCCACTACGAAATAACACCAGAAGCTAGTGAACTCACTGCCTGCTCCTTTCAACGTAGGCACAGTCTTGCCCTTTGCAAGGTTGCCACGACAATCGCATTAAAGAGTTTACACGCTAGATCTTCTTCATCCATACGAGCAACATGACCGAGCCAGCGGACCCGCTAGATGTTTATCCGCTAGACTGTGTGAGTGTAGCCGGAAAGCTCATACAGTAGTCGTCAACAACGCATTAAGGACCAAAGATCAAAAGGAGTACGTTCCTCTTAAACACTGCAAGTAAATTTTTTATCAGACGAAGAAGAGAATGGTCGATAACCCTATTCTTGCGCCATAAAGCGAATCAGGTAGTTACTTTCATCTCCCGAGAGAGGTTTGTACTGCTCATTTGCCTACTTCCTACTACTCAAACTTTTTTGCGATAAGACTTTGAGACGATACTGTTGACAGCTTCTGAAGCATAACATAAGATACGTTAACCGCCGTACGGCTTTCTACAAGGTGGCGCAAAAGAAGTCATCCGATGTTGTTTGGCTCTTATTTTTTTTCTAAATGAAATTCCAAAATTGACCAAAAATGACCAAAATTCGTTGCAGGGACCGCCGGCTGAGGCCCAATTGCGTGGCACGTCGTCTGGTCGATGTTTCGGGGCTCACTTCGACGTCCTCGGCTACAGCGGCGATATTTTCGGCAGAACGGGCGCTCCGGGGCCGGCCACTCTTGGCAACGTCTCGTGTGGTCCCATACTCTTCAAGATTAGTGGCTAAACGGCGCAGTGTTTGCGCAGTTGGTGTCGGACGGCCGGGAAATCGGCGACGGAATTCGCGCTGCGCCAACACCACAGACGAATTGTTACGCAAAAAAAATAGACACAATTATTCCGCGTTCTTGGGGAGTGTATCGCTCCATGGCTTATTCACTTGTATTCTGTATCTGTCTAGTCCACAAATGTCAAAACAGATTTGATATTGGCATCTTCTAATAGGGTGATTTCTTTTGCGCCACCTTGTATATTCATTTCGAGACTTCCAGACTAAGGCATACCCTGCACGTTCCCACATTTCTAGTGTTCATCGGATTGATTGCTAGAATTGTGCCTACCCATTTCCGAAATATGCTGTACCAAAACCGCTCGAGTTGACTCTTGATGAAAATCTAATCCGTATTCAGGGAAAACCACACGCCCCTACTAAGGAAAAGGATTACGTTACTAAATATACTTTTTATGCGGAGCTCGACCGAGAAGATCCTACTTGGAGATTTTAAGGCTAAGGTTGAGCGTGAAGGGATCTTTGGTGCGACTGTCGGGCGACTTAGCCTACATGAGTCCATTTCGAGCAATGGTCTCAGATTAATTGGCTTTACAGCAGCGCACAATATGGTAGTACGTAGTACATAGTTCACATAGCAACCTTGCTGTCTCGTGATCGTCTGACTCGGAATCAGATAGAACATATTGTGATCGATGCAACGTATGCGTATTAATGCCACTATAGGTCTTTAACTACTCCCCTCCAAAGGCATTGACTACCGCCTGTTGTTTCTAACTCGCATTTTCCATCGTCGAAACTACGAATTCGAGGATGAACTAGCATTGCGTTATTGCAGATTAACACTGTCGTGAACTATTCGAATCGACTCCTTGATCTGGTATTGACATTTGCTTGTGGGTAGTAGCATAGCTGGCCAACGGTCAAAACCTAGTTCCCACAGTCGGCATTAGCTTAAATCAATAGATAGATGCTCGTATATTTGTAGTTCTCAATAAACACAAATAAAACAAAGAAATAATGTAAAATCTTGCCATTTTTTCTAGCTTGGAAAGAAATAAGACATAAGCGGAGAACATGTTGAGAGAGGGGTTATTTAATTTTTTAGACAGAGCTCTTGTAGGATGTCTTTCTTGATCAGAATGAGCTTTTTGTAACATAGGATCAAGGAAATTGTGTATAATAGAGCAAAAAGAGGTGTGGCACAATTTGTTTATATCAAACAGCCGAACATTCTTCATCTGTCCAGCCGTCCCTATAAGCACCTATATCTCAGATAACATAAGAGCTAAGTGTAAAATTTGGCGCTTCCGGCTCATTTACATTTCTGTTTACTGTGCTTTATATTAATCTATCCCTTAGTTAAGCAATAATGCAAAAAGTCCTTCAAGTTTTTCTCGCTACCCCCTATCTACGCCTCTGCTTCTGCTCCTTACTTTGTTTATTTCGTTTTGTTGACGCACGACCTGTTTTTTGTGGCTCCGGTCTTTTTTTTTATGACTTTTTTCATTAGCTTTATGTTTGCTAATGACCCAGCGACATTGTTGCTGCTGATAAAGCCGGGGGGTAGGAAATTTTGACCCCCCCAAATTGAGGCACACAGGTTGGAATCTTTTCAAATGCTTTGATATGGTTGGCGGAACTTGATTTAAGAGTCATTGAACCAAGGTATGGAGTTCAATACTTGAATGACAAGTTTAGGAATAAGTATATGTACATATCCTCTAGTAACTTCTATAAAAGAGCATTAAGCCACTAAAAAAGCATTTTAAGTTTGTTAATGCAAAAGATTTGATACTTAAATAATTACATACCTCGGAGCAGACTTTAATTCTAACTTAGTTTATTATAAATGCCTGCCTGACTTGTGATATCCACCCGTACTGGGTTACGGCCTGATGAAGAACGCATACACTTCAAGCAGGGCTTCTCCAAATTGTAATATTAAAAGTATCTGTATCTTCTATCTGGTGCTTCCAACGGAGACACCATCTACTTCTTCGCTGTTTTTTCCCCCTAGAGCTTTTTACTTTGTAAACAATGTTACTTTGATTCTCTTCGAGTCTCAAAAATTTAATAGGTGACATGACAGATGTTGTAGCTTTTTCAGTCCGATAAAAATGGTTGAAATTAAGGAGAATACAGGGCATATTATAGTCGAAACAGGGGGTTACCCCTGGCCTGAAATGCTCTAATTAAACATTGTGCGCTTAAGAACCATCGATAGTCATAACCGGGTACCCACTTTTCTCTCGACGCGTCTTAACGGTCATGACCTGGACTGCCACATATAGTCTTGTTGCCCTGTAGCCTGTTGTCCTAGCTAGCTATCGTAGATGCTTTAAATTTCAATTAGATCAGCTCCAAATAGCTGTTTTTAGGTTGACTCCTTAAAAGCTGCTGTTCTAACAAAAATCCCATTAGAAATTATGAAACCAAGCTTCATTAATAATTTTAGAGGCTTTGATGTCGTCATGTCCCAAACCTCTACAATAAAACTTGAGTAAATTGTTGTTCCTTTAACTTTTTACGCCTCCTTGCACATTTGCTTCACGGTGTCTGCATAATTTATAAAAGTGTCTTTCACTTTTATCAGCTCGTTATGTATGCCATGTATGTCAGCTGTGCGCACTTGTCCCGAAATAGAACTGTTAAGGATGTGTGTGTCCTTGCCATGTTAATGTCTATGCTGGAAGCATTTCAAGGATCTATTTTTTCACTTTATACCTTGACAGTTTTGTTAAACGAAGCACGGACGTCAAGTTGGAAGCGTTCTTATTTGTGGTCCTATTTATTACGAGTATTTATAGAACAAATTGGATATACAAACATCAATTTTGATTTATGTCCAACCTTTAATTTGAACAGTTAATTGCGCAGTCATTAACTTGGAACTTGGAACACACTTTCCAGGCGCGCAATTATCCATTGATGATGACGCTTGTTGTCATGTATTGCATTTAATTCTCAATTTATTTTTGTTGGAGCCATTAAAAATATTGCCATGCGATTGTGGGGGAAGGGGTGCGTTCTGGTGGGACATGACTCATTGCCTAGCCCAGGAGCGCTCTGCACATTGTTGTGCGCTTCTGAATCGTAAATCTCTTTCAAGGTCAGCCCAACTACTTTCTAAAGCTTTTCCAACTTTTTTTTTTTGTTTTCTGAAATTTGCTTTTCCGCTCTTTGTGTTTAGTCCGTGGCAGCCAGACACTGTCGCAAAATTTATGGCTCTACAAACTTGGCTATTGATTGTTTTGTTTGGCTTTTCTGGTAGTAGCCAGTAGTAGTTGCTATGTTTGGATATTGTCTGTTCTACTAGAAAGTAATCTTATTTACAAAAAAGTAGATAAGATTAGCAGACTATTTTCTTGTGTGTTCTACTGAATCATGGAGTAGAGAGCTTAGAAATTTTTTTTTCAACTACAATAGATTGCTCTCATTCATTGTCTTCTTATTTTCATCATTTTTTTGATTTACTTCGTCTGATGAAGCTTCAAGATTGCTTAATTTAGTTAATAAATTTAATTTAATTTGTTCATTGTAGCCCTCCGTTTAATTTTTCATTCAAGAAATCGATTTCTAAAAAAAGAAACTGGAATCAATGTCTAACACTCCCTTTAAAAACATATACGTTAGGACCGGCGCTTTGGTATATTACGGAAACCGGGAAAAATTCGAGAAAACTTTTTTTTTTGTTTCAGGCACACTAGCAAACTTAACGCATGCTTACTAGCTTAAACTTTAAAGGATTTCTTGGGATTCTTGCCTTAAGGCCTGTACGCAGTATGAATGACAAAACTTCATATAAAAAAAAAATCACAAATGGTATATCCCAAATGGCCTTTAGTCTAAAAACGAAATTTTTTATTCGGGGAGATCAGGATTTTACTGTCAACTTGGCTAGTAGATAAGTTTAGGACTTTTAGAGCTTTATTGTAGAGACGGTAAGAGTAAGAGTAGTATAAAGTAGTTCTTAGCGTCGAAATCCTTCCACTGGCCAATGGTGTCTTGATATCTCACCGAGAAACTTCATATACTTACCCATAATTTAAATTCTTTGGTAAAAGTTCGTTTCTTTACCTTAGAGATTATGTTCTTGTTTTATGAACGGACATGCCTTAAACGCTACCCGAGAAAGTAAAAAACGTTTTTCCAGTCTTCCTTTTATCTTCTACATTTATTGCACACAAGGTACAAAAAAATCAAGAAACATTTACCTTAAATTTCATGCTTTAATATGCACATTTAATTATAAACTTTAGCTATTTAAGTCCTACACGATATCTATATCGCATCATTTAACCATCCATCCACATCCCATACGCTTTTATCTAAACCACAAAGTTGAGCACACTAAGTGCCCAGGCAAGGATGCAAGGATGTTGCTGTCAATGTAAAGCGTAATTTTCCACACTTTTGCTTTAAATATGTTGGTAAATAAGCAGGCGAAAAAATTAAGCGCTTTAGTGGGGTATTGAAGACAGTGCAGTACCCTGAAATTTGTTACTGCTCTGTTATACATATGATATAGTTGAGATGAAGCAAAACTGATGAACTTTAGTTCTTGGAGTTTGCCCTAATAAATTTTAGTAGGAACCTTGTACCAAATAGAACGATTCTCCCTTCTGCTAAATATTACGCAAACTTCCAGTAAAGTATAGGGTTGGCCATCTGTTTGGTTTGGTTGTTAAACACTCATAATTCTGAACATACCCTTCCAAAGTGGATGCTCTGGATTTTAGTCATGGATCGTTTAACAACCGTAGAACGCGTAAAAGTGGTACAGGCGTACTATGAAACCTAGGCCAGATGAGTTTCCGTCAAAAAAAAACTCATCGAAAATTTCGATGTTCGCATGCGGGCCTGTAGACCCTGCCGCGGTGGCCATTTGGGCGATATTATTTTTCATACATAAATTAGTAGCTTCAAAAATGCATTTGGTTTATTCATTTGCCCAATTCTTTTGGAAAATATACGAATAAAATGCAATTAACAAACAAACCAACAGATGACCCACCCCATATTTAGAAAGGTTATTTAACATTAAATGGGTTTCTTTACTGGAACTGAGTGTGAAAATCGAGATGAACGCGCCACAAACAAACAATGCTGTTGCGGTCCCGAACAGTAGATACCCTGTACCCTTTTACACGAAAAAAATGTATTCCTCCTTACTTTTTCATTGCAACTTTAGGATCTAAGTCCAAACTGCTTTTATGCAGTTCTCCTGCCGGGGAACGGTTTCATTAAATTTGATCTGAAGAAGGACTAACGTATCTGTTGGCAAAGTCTGGTGTCTCTACCTCTTGAGAGATCATTCGCTACCCGAGATTATCATAACCATTTTGGTATAAAGAACAAATGGTCTGCCACGCCTTCTTCTGCCCATGCATTGCACAAATCTAGTATACATGTGACCTTTGGGTACCGGGTATAGTTATTGTTTTTACTACTTCGGATAATTTTTATATTTACACAAATTTTGCGGTAGCCCTGTCAGCATAGACAGAAAGGCAGACATTATCTATCTAAAAATAAAGGGAAACTGATAAAGGCAGTCGTTGAAAGCAATGCGGTAAAGTGATGAATCGGTGGCATTATTGATTTTACATTTGAAGATAATAAATAATATTTCCAAAAATGTTTTCAATCAGTCACTCCAAACTACTCTTTTCAGACAGACGACTTCGATGTCTTTGTTTTTGTAAAATCGACTTGAATTTCCTGCCCATTTTGGTAGTATATCGGTTTTCTATTGAAATTTTTTATTTTTTAAATAAAGATAACTCCCGCCCTATGCTCCTCCTCCGCCCTATGCTCCTCCTAGGGGCGACTATTCGTAGATGCAAAATTAAGCTCCTCAGTAGTCTAGGAATACATATATATAAAGAGAACTCCCATAATAGGGATAAAAAAGTTAAACGCTCCTTTAGCGATGTACTTCAGAAAAGGAAAATGTAGTTTTCTAGTTGTACAATAATCTCTTATGCTTAGTCACCATCTTTTTGCGCATCTGCAAGCATTTAAGCAAAACTAACATACTCGTACTTCAACAAGTTTAGTGTATAACTAAAACGCAAGTGGAGCATTTTAGTTCAATGGCGTTATGAAAGGGTTCTCTGGGTAGCCACGTGCTGTTGACACAAAATGAAATGAGCAGCAGCTAAGCAGAGGTCATCAGAGACATCGCATGTGATGCCAACACGATTTCATTAGCAGAAACAAGTTAAAGGGGGCGTACACTCATATCTGTTTCTCTTTCTCGTGCCCTCTATTTCAGGCTGGGATCTGAGTTCAGTGGACGACATTGAATGCATTGGTGTTACTCATGGCATACTGGGCGTCATATCGCTACCAAATGTCTACGAACCACATTTGGTTATTGTCAAAGAGGCTGCAGCAGTCGGTGTGCTCTATCCACCACATTTGGTCTATAAAATCAAATCGATATGCATACTAAGCGCCGAGGAACCCGATGCTATGCTCTCCGCATGCACCAAACATGCCAAGTAAGTTGCTGTCACATCATATAAGCTTTGCACATTAAATATTAACAAACAAATTTTACAATCTGCAGAAGCAACAATTCCACGCCCACACACAGCGCCTCTCAAAATAACAACACGAATGCTGTTGCCACCACAGGCACGTCTGGTTCTTCTAACTCCAATGCGAATGCTGGCACCAAAAACAAACTCTTTGAGGGCACACAGCTGATGAATAAAACATGGGGCGCTGTCAAGAGTGCCGGCAATACCATTAAGAATACCACACAACAGGCAGCGGCTTTGGCCTCGAACCAAGTGAAATCCTCAGTGGGTATTAGAGAACCAAAGCGCATCGAACGGCGTATTACCGATGAGCTGCATAAGATATTTGATGACACGGATAGTTTTTACTTTAGCTTCGATTGCGATATTACCAACAATTTGCAGCGTCATGTTGAGTCTGCAAATAATGCTCAACCGCAACCAGATGAACGTTTCTTTTGGAATATGCACATGATCAAAGATATTCTCAAGATGAATGTGGGTACTTTGGAAATTCTAACCTAAATCAGTTATTAAAATTTGTTTAATTTTAGGATAAAACTTGGATACTTCCAATTATACAAGGATTTATGCAAGTGGAAAATTGCGTCATTGGCAATGAGTGTTTTACCTTGGCTCTGGTCTCACGGCGCTCGCGGCATCGTGCAGGCACACGGTAAATGCTAATTTATTGTAGCTCGAAACATTTGGGATTGATTAGGAAGAATAACAAAATTTATAATTTGTATAGTAAAAGACGACACTACGAAGCAGGGGTTTACAATAAGCCAATAATAATTTAGTCTGACCATACCATTGATTACTAAAGCTTCTCTTTGGTATACATTACCAAGTATGTGAATTGTGAAAGAAGGTCTCATTGCCGAGTTCATATTATACACAACAAGACGTGGAAATAATTTTCTACAGTGTAGAACTAAACAAGGAACGCTTGTACTTTGGGGTTTATTATGAAGTGTGACTTCCAATGCCTCAGTCATATCTGCTTAGCCATATGCCTCCCATCTTTTCAAATGGTATAAAGAGAGAACAAAATAATCTTTAGGAATATAAATATAAAGCTTGATTTGAATGTTGAATTATCCTATTGTTAATATCTCAGTTTATGGTCAATTTATAGGCAGAATATTTAAAGTTAGTTTGAGAGTCGTTTGCAATATTTCAATAACCTTCGAACCTTACTAATTTCTCTACTCTTTTACAGATACAAGCGTCGCGGTGTAGACGATCAGGGTAACTGTGCCAATTATGTGGAAACCGAACAAATACTTTCCTTTCGGCATCATCAGCTATCCTTTACTCAAGTACGTGGTTCTGTGCCCATCTATTGGAGCCAGCCAGGCTATAAATACAGACCGCCTCCACGTCTTGATCGGGGAGTTGCCGAAACTCAAGAGGCTTTTGAGCGTCACTTTACCAAAGAGTTGGAAAACTATGAGCGCGTATGTATTGTTAATTTGGTGGAGCAAAGCGGCAAGGAGAAGTTAATTGGTGATGCCTATGCCGAACATGTGATAATGTACAACAACGAACTCCTTATCTATGTGACATTTGATTTTCACGACTATTGGTAATTACTATGCCATAATTTATTCGTATGTTTCACTCATTAATGGATTTAACTTGCAGCCGCGGCATGCGCTTTGAGAATGTTTCCGCTTTGATTGATGCCTTGGGTCCCGAGGCAGGTGCCATGGGCTTTCATTGGCGCGATCAGCGTGGCATGATTTGTAATCAGAAATCAGTATTTCGTGTCAATTGTATGGATTGCTTGGATCGCACAAATGTGGTGCAAACGGCAATTGGCAAGGCGATCTTGGAATCACAACTGGTCAAGTTGGGTCTATCGCCCCCATATACGCCCATACCCGAAGCGCTGAAATCACCTTTTATGGTTCTGTGGGCCAACAATGGTGATATTATAAGTCGACAATATGCAGGCACGAACGCGCTCAAGGTTAGTGGATAAATGATGATGACTTATGACTAAGTGAGCTGAATTTATAAATTTCGTCTTTTTTTACAGGGCGACTATACGCGCACAGGAGAGCGCAAGATTAGCGGCCTAATGAAGGATGGCATGAATTCGGCCAATCGGTTGGTAGATTTTATAGAGTATCCTTTGTTCCTTTCTCTTTCTTTGCTGCTTTCCATTTGGTTGATGGTTTCACACTATACTTACTTTGGTTTTGATTTAGCTAAAAAGAGAAATCTGACGATCTATAGTTTAACAACTTTAACTTTAATCAACTTTCAACAATTTGACGTTTATTCGGTTCGAAAAACTGTATCGTATTGACTGAAATCCATTCAGTTTTCCAAAAGCTTAGATTTAAACATTTTTGTTGAGAATATGTCAGAATAACTTTAAGCGCTGCTGAGAAAATAAGCCCTGGCCTTACTTACTAAATCAGAAATATGTAGGAACAAAATTGGTAGAAACTGTCGTACTTGTCTGCAGGTAGTGGCGAAGCCTGTTAGTATCATATGGGATTCCATCGTGCTTTCGAGTGAAAATACATAGTACGTGACCGAAAGTATAGAATTCATTTGTTCTTTTTTTAGTTTCCATCATTATTGCATATTTTAGATACCAAGTATGATTGAGTAGTCAGCATTAGCTAGTTAACAAGTCATATGCATTTTATTTCCACGCTTGATAAAGACAAAATATTCATCATGACGGCTTTGACTGCAAAATACAAGATTCCCTATTGCGGCATGCTTTTTTCTTACTATAACTACATATACTAATTTAACAAGTTCTACGCTTCACCCAAACTTGCCAAATGTTAAAATGACTCGAACAAAAGACCTAAGAGCCTCTTGAGTCAAAAAATTATTCTATATCATGTATTGTTAACCCATATTTTGGGTGAAGGGTACTAGGAACCCCCCATTTCTATATCATATACTCTATATCCAACTGAAACTGTAGCTAATCCCATGCACTTCGTACTGCTTCTTCGTAGCTACTTCATACAAAACTTTACCGACTCGTTTCGTCAATGTGTAATCGATATGCTGCAAGGCAAGTTGCAGCATGCCTCAGAATTGCAAGAGGATGAGATTCTGAACACCATGTTGAAAATACTCACGCAGGAGACGAAACCTCCATTGCGTGGCTATTACAATGCTGGCGTGCTGGGACCAGAGCTGAAGTTTCTTGAAACGCTCGTATATACCAGGTGTGGGCTCAAGCGGCAGTTAAAATCAGATGAAAAACCAGATGCTGCTGAAAAATCAAGAATCCACCATGCACAATTTTTAGTTTCCCCACTTTTAGCCATTTCTTTATATTTTACTTTGCATCAGGTATATTATCATTTATTTTCATAATTTTCTGCAATCGCTTTTATACATATACTTATTTATGGAATTTTTTAAACTAAATTACGTTCTGCTTACTTTGCAGTTACTATTTGGCTCGTTTTAAGGACTCTTATCGCCAGGCTACCATCGATCTTATGCTGGGCAATCAAGTTTCTTCAGAGTCACTCAGTGCATTGGGCGGTCAAGCGGGTACAGATGATACAGATGCAGCGGAGGCAGCTGAGCATGCCAAGATGCTTGTAGAAGACTGCCGTCGATTATTGTTGGGCAATGCTCAATATCCTGTAGGCGCTTGGGGTCTTATCGATGCGGATCCTAGGTATGGCGGAGTTAATAATATCTTTAAAGACTGCAAAAAGCTTAAGTGTTATAGATTTATTAAAAATTTTTAATCGGTTTTCACACCATTTCAGCTCTGGCGACATCAATGAAACAGAAGTGGATACCATACTGCTGCTCACGGATGATTGTTACATTGTAGCCGAATATGATTCCCATTTAGACAAAATTGTGCGTTTCGAAAAAGTGCTATTACCGCAGGTGACGCTTATCGAGTTGGGCATGCATCAGCAAACGAAAATCTTTCAAGGATCAGCGCCGGCCATGCTGTGCCTACGTCTCAACTACAACATCGACGGCAAGGATGGGTACTTTCACATGTTTCGCTCGGCCTATTTGCGTTTTTTCAACAATATGGCGCATGTTATAAAAACGCAGGAGGAGCTTACCGAATCTATGCAATCGATTGTGGAAATGTTTCGCATTGCCTTGGCCAATGCCGGCAATATGGAAGTGCGTTATATAACTGGCGGCATGCTGCAGCGACGTAAGAGCAAGTTGCCACTGCTGGATGTACCCAGGGGTGGCATGCCAAGGAATCTCTCCGAGTCGCAGTTGGTGCAGATGAGTTCCAAGGCGTTGTCCAATGTGGCCGGACAGTTTTCGAAATTGGGACAGACCTTTAAGAAACCCACAACAGCACAGCCTGCAGGGCAGTCTAACAATGCGACAGCTTCCATAAATCCGCAGGTTATGCGTCAGGCGGAGGGCAATAATGTGGTGGATGCCTGCTTAGAGGCGGATAAAGCCGTATTTACCTTAGGCAAACCACGCGCTTCCAATAGCACCAGCAGCACAGACACGGAAGATCACGACAACAGTCTTTATGAGCCGGAGGTAGACTCTGATGTGGATATTGCTTTGCCGGCCGGTACGCCGCATGATAATAGTTTCTTGCCCTCTGTGGGCATTGTCATGGGTAGTCAAAAGGAGCAATCGCCTACATCTTCAGAGGATATGCAGCAGTTGGAGCAGCGTGACAGCAAGTGCAAAACTGCTGAGGATTTGGTAACAATATCCATAACATCGGTAACAGATAATATAAGTTTGCCCACGGGTTTGCTGGAAAATGCACCGCCCATGAGACCTATAACGCCCAATCCACAAATATGCGTGCAGGCTCAAGAAGCCGAGGAGGCTGAGGAGTTGGAAGTAAAACCGCAGTCAAGGTCGGTATTCTATACATAGTTGTCAATTTGGTAGTTGAACCAATTGTTGGTGGTTTGGTTGCGTTATGTTTATTAGATATATTAATTAGTCAAACTTTGTATTCATGTTTTGTATGTACTATTTGTGTTTTTTTGTATATTTAAAATAATTTTTCATGTCTTTTATATAAGATTATAGGCAGTACATAAGCATTATGTGTATCTATATTTTATATATTGTATTATCAATTTTTACGTATGTACATAAGTATTATGTATTTTAGCATGTTGTTTTAAACGTTTAAACAAAACAAAAAGAAATGTTGGTGCCTGCTTAATGCACAAATCCATACGCAATCAAAGAATTACACCGTCATACACCTCAAAATGCTTTAACTACAACGCTCAAATAAATATATAGTTCAATATTATAGCAAAACATATAGTGGCCATTATTTCTGTAGTTGCATAAAAAAGAAAGAAAACTATTTCATATAGCCAAATTCTGACTAACGCGTTTTTAGCACCGGCTCAAGAGATCTTAGTTTGCCACTTAGTCTACATGCGACTAATTGTGGTCAGCAGGAAGTCAACAAGCTAAAACAGCTTACCAGTCCATTGTCCAAGTTGGCTAAGGGCATTGGTAACATTGGCTTAAATTTAGATCCACGCAAAATAGGCAGCAAGGTAGCTATGGCATAGAATATTGTATTTTATATTTTAAATTTATACTACATTTTTTTTCGTATTTTCCACAGACCGGCATACTCTCACCGACTGCAGTATCGGCGGAAAGCTCACCACCGGAGCGCAATGTGGGCTCTAGGGATCAGTTGCTGGAAATGTGGTCAACAGAGCAATGCAAGAGCAAATTGATTGCTTTATAAATTGCGGCACGAAAGAGCAATACTTTATTTAATGCTCTATGCAATACTTATACGTAGTAATTTTTTATAGATTACAAAATTGTAAAATTAGTGCAATTAATTGAAAAGACATTTGTAATACGGAATATGATTAAGATTATGGAATTACTGTCACATGTGTTTGTTACTTTGTTTTAAAGAGATAGAGCTTTTTTTTACCTTAACTTCCTTTTTAATTATGTATGACTATCCAAATATCAATCGACTCCTTTAGATGAAATTAAAGGCTTTGTAGGCCAGCTAGGGCACAACTTGAAATCGCGTTAAACATGTTCAATAGTCCTAAAAATTTTAATTATGGTAAAACAAAACAAACAGTTTAATTTTGTAAGTTCACTAAATTTATAATTCAGTAACTTTTTAAACAATCTTTATACGCTCAAAAAAATATAGCTTAGTAAAAGTGTTTTTTTAATTTAACAACGATTTAATACAATTGCACACATTATTTGAATTTTGAGCAAAAATGTCACAAAGATTTGTAAAAGATGTTTGCAAAGTAAAGTTAAAAAATCAATAAAATAAATTCAATTTAATTTGATTGCCTTTTAGAATAAGGCAGGTCGTAAAGTTGCAAATATGATGCATAATAATACATTTTAAACCCATTTCGATTTGGTTGTGCTCTTCGTACATAGAAAAGCCTCCCCAAAAATTTGCTTTTCAATATTTAAATTGGAAACTAAGCTCATATTTCTCAAAAACCACAATAGCTTGCTAGTTTTTAAAATAGGTTTCAATATTTATTTAACTATTAAATTATCTGTGTTTTATGTTTCAATATTAATTTAAACTTTACCTTCAACATCAAATTTTTTAAGATTTCGATCGAAAGTAATTCCATAAGTAGAATATTGATTAAAAGTCCACTTACAGGCTTAAATGGTTTACTATGTATTATTAAAATATTCAAAGCAAAGTAATTTGTCAAATATTAATGTATTGTAATTGTTTAGTGCAGCACTTCCATTTTGGTATTAGCAATTTGTCGAATAAATTAGGGAATTAATATACTTGTATGCTATATAAAGCATAAACTATATGCTGAACTCACCAAAAATCAATTAATATAATGACACCATTTGAAACATGTTTAAGTGTCAGCCTCATAATTATATTGTAATGTATTTGCAAAGTTTGTGATTGCTATTAATTAGCATTTGGCTGTAGTGCTTTATATTTATATACTTAATATACATATATGTAAACCAAGGATTAGGTGTTTTTTTTTAAATTGTATGTGCAGAGATTAGATTTAGCTGACATGTTAGCAAAAACACAATTTTGTCCCAAACTTTGCAAAGATTTGAAAGCTCAATTATAGCAATACGATATTATATTATATTATACTTAAAAAAAGTATTACTAAAAAAAACACAAACAGTTATACGTACATTGCATTAGTGAAAAATAAAAAAAAACCACACACATAAAACAATTGTAAACAAAAAGACATAACAAACAAAAGACTTGGCTCACGCGTAATTTTTACACAAAACTCAAAAACAAAATTTAATAATAAAAAAATAAGAAATAATAATTTTTGGTAGTTATTATACACTTGATAGTATTTTAATATTTACAATTGGCCATAAATTATAAAATGTTAAGAGTCCAAATAAATTCGAATGTAGTGAAAAATTGTGTTTGAAAGCAAAAAGAAGCTAAGTCAACGAATATATACAATATAAAATAAAAAGTTATATACCTGTAGTGGATTTGATTGATTATAAATAACCATACTTATTTAAATGTTTGTGTACATAGAAAAGTAACATATTGTATATGTAGTAAATATATGCGCCACCGATTATGTGAAAATATATGTGTTAAAATGCTTGAAACAAAAAAAAATTTAATTATAATATTTTTGGTGGGCAAGTTTAAATATTAAAATTAATTTGCATATAGCCTACTCAAAAATATAATTTTAACTACTAGCACAACTAAATAAAATGTAATACAGTCGAGGCGGTGCCCGACAGTTTAATACCCTGTACCTTTTTTCACGAAAAAATTTTAATCCCTCATATTCCTTCTAAGAACTTTTCAATTGGAACATTTTTTTTTTTGGTGCAAAACGATATTTATACCTATAAGTTCCGTAAATTTGTACTGATTTTGATGAAAATCGAAACTTATATCAAAGAAGCTATTTAAAGTATATGGGATAAGTTTCAAGTTGATATGTTGGTGTGGGAGCAAAAACGGTTAATCGACTGCGGGGGGTGGGGGTCCGCATCGATAAAATTTGGATGTGGATTTGTTCATTAGAGCCACATGAATCAGCTCACCAAAATTGGTGATTGTAGGTCACTTGTTATTATAATTACGTAGAGTCAAATATTGATGCAGTTTATTGGCAAGGGAAGGTGAAATTTGTACATTTTGGACTATAACTTTTGTTGTATGTGTTTTTTGGTGTATCACGTCTATAATACAGCTTAAGATTTGTAAAAATTAAGTTTTTTAAAAGTTTGTTCCTTATAGAAGACTTTTTTTAAAATCGAGTATTTCTTCGGCAAGTAAAATATAATTCAAATTATGTGTAAAACCGCAGAATCTTTAATCATGTTTCTGTTTCTAAAAAACTTCCCATTGGAAGATGTAAGAAAATAAAGTTTATCGATGATTATTTACATACCCTAAAACCATATACTTGAATCGTGGAATCTATGTACCAGGCAGAAAAAGACGTATTAGACCATATGTTCCTTAAGGGCCATACGCAGCATGCAAAAATTCCGCACGAAATGTCAAAACTTCATATACAAAAAAATAATTCCCTTTTTTGGGATATTTTTTTTTTTTATAAAGTTTTGACATTTCGTGCGGAATTTTTGCATGGTGCGTACGGCCCTTTATAGCAAAATTATTATTATCGCAAAACGATTGAGCTATGTCTGTCTGTTCGACCTTCTGTATGAACACCTAAATCTCATAAAACATAAAAACCTGAGACAAAATTTTACCAAAAGATGCGCATTATCCGTAAGCAGAAGTTTGTTGATTTATGTCAATATCTTGCCCTTAAGAATATTTCGGGGGCTATAAGGAAAAATGGTTTAGCTGGATAAGTTATCAAAAACTCCCTTCAACGATTTTTAAAAACTAATGATTATGAGATAAAAAAATTGTTTTCGCGAAATTTCTGTTTTTAAACTTAAAGCATTATGGCTTGATTTAAAAAACAGATCTTTTTTCTACTTTTTATTTGTTTGTGACTAAAATTCAGTAGATTTTTGCGAACCAATTTGTTATACCCTGTACCTATACTGGATACAAAGGGTATACTAGATTTGTGCAATGTATGTAACGGAGAGAAGAAGGCGTGGTAGACTCCAAGTCCTTTATACCAAAAATAAACTCGGATATCAAAAACCTTATTGAAAAACAAAACCTCAAGATTGATGACCCTTTACAAAATTGTAAGTCACCTCTTAGTTTGGGAAACTGCGTGAAGCATCACGTAATTTTATAATATGGATTTAAATGACTTTAAGGCAATTTGAAGATCTGGAAGCAACTCAGGCACCCTTTTTTTTTTGTGCCTTGTGTCTGACCAGCGGCATGATAATAGTCTTATAGCATTTCATACTCTGGGGCATGAATTTACAAATCCATAACAAGCACAGAGTAACATCAGAGCGATAGTGGTCTTAATAAAGTAACGACTGGTTTGTTGGGCTCTGAAAATTGACGGGGATTGAAAGATTAAAATTCTCAACGTCATTTAGCAAATGCCGGGCTATCAAGATCTTTAAACTTAACTGCTTTATAATCGTGGAAAGCAAAGTGCATGCGTGACTCTCTTTCTGGATGTATCCTGCCGGTAATGCACTAACCAGTCCTGAAGACACCTTTTAAACAGCTGCAGATATTCACACTACGTAAGTATAAGTAAGAACTCTATTGGTGATGATTTGAAATCTTATTCCGGGGTAGTTAGTTCCTATGGTGTACTTTTTGTTGAAAGCCTGTGCACAGCTAAACCGTAGGTACGAATCTCATGATATCTTTTTGCAGGTCTTTCAACATTTACGTGGTGATTTTTAGCAATTTCTATATGAAGTTGCGTTAAGCTGTGGTAAGTCTGATTCAATTTTTGTAAATATAAAGTAAGCTTATCAACTTAGATTTAAAGTTGCTGAAATTTCCACCAAAATCACTATACAACTCATTTTTGATGCCCCCCAAGAGCTGACCAACCAAAAGTCAAAGTCACAACATGCCCGTGTCAAGAGTTGTTCCACGTTTTGATGACGCTTGTTTACATAAGCGATAAAAAATGGCAACCAACCCCAAAAGTAGACTACATATTACCAAAATATCGTCGCCGGGTTCGTCTCTCAATGTGGAAATCAAAAATCCATTAAAACAGCACGGACCGTACACGTCCAATCAGCTTATACATACATTAGTATGTATGTGCATCCCTGTCTATATTGATATTGGTTTCGTTTATTTATGCGAACTTGGCCCAACTGCCATCATCAGCTCTAAATGATATTGAACTTTTGCCACCATCAGTTGATAAGAGCCACACGCTTGAGAGCAGCAGCAGCAGCAGCAGCGACGGTCCTAGCAATATCATGCTAATATTGGCCAACAGTTGCATCAATTGTTTTTCAATCAAAGGGCCATCAATCTTTTGACTGTTTGTTTAATTAACGTACCACAACACGGCACAGCGTAGTCTACCTACCAAAGTGCCGCATGGAGCAGCGTAACCCAAAAAAAAAAAAAGAAAGAAGTAAACCCAACAACATTTCAATAGTATTTCAGCATAAATATGTATGTAAAATTGTTCATGCCAATCCATTTGACCTACGGTCACGCTTGATTGCCACGCATGCCAAGTACCCCGACGCCTCCTGCAGCTACGCTTCCAGAGGCGGTAGCTGCTGCACTGTAGTTGGCCTCGTCTGCTACACTTTGGCCATTTTTCTTTCGCATTTCACTTCTTAACTTTGTCGATGTCTTTTACGTCCATTAAGTGTGTCTGTGCTAAGACTTGGAAATTGTCTTTTGAATGTTTCAATTACACGCCTTCTTAAGCACAGCTTCCCTTTCAAATTGAACGAACGCCTCAGTCACTCACTGCCCGGAACTGGGACTGGGTGGCACTGGATTTGCTTGTACGGCGGAGATTGAATGTGTAAGAAGGTTCCTTTTTTTTTTCATACTCTGCAATTGGCGATTATGACTTTGTGTATTTTTAAGAATCTCGAACGATGTTGGGAGAAGTACGTTACCGCAGATCTAAAAAGTGTTATTTCGAACAAAAATCGGTTTTGAAAGAGTTCTGCAATAATGTTAAATTTTTTTATGCTCTGTTTTTTTTTTGTGTCATATAGAGAGTTATTTTTTTCGTTCATTTCAAAATTTCAAGAAATTTTCAGAAATTTCATTAATGTGACTGGAAGATATTTGTTTTTTTTAAAATTTTTTTTTTTTTTAAAGTATTTTTTTTAATTGTTTGGAATCACGTGGAGATTTAAAAAAATAGATTTTTATAGCGGAAGACATTTCTTTAAGTTCTTTGTTTATTCTTAATTTTAAACGAATTTTATTTAATTTGTTTGGAATCGCTACGAAAAGTGATTTATTTAGTGTGGCGGAAGACAATGCTGACGGTTCTTTGTTTGATTTTCTTTTTAATTCAATTTTATTTAATTTATTTAGAGTCGCGAGAAGATTTAAGATTTTTGATATTTATGACGGAAGACATTAATCTATGTCCTTTGTTCATCTTTTTAAAGAAATTTTATTAAATGCAAAATAACTTTTAAGACAATTCTTTTATTTAGTATGAAATGCTCCATTTTAGAGGAATCATGATTTTCTATCTCAATTTCACTTAGTCTAACGGAAGCAACTGATTTTAGAAAACTAAGTAGCAAAAATTTTCGAAAATTTTACTTAATATCGTTTCTAAATTGAGAAAAAAACAAAATTACAATTTTTCTAAATTTTTTCTATGAAAAAAAAATTGCATATGAGAGTAACGTACAAAATGAATGAAAACGGTTTTTTGATGGAGAACTCATAGGTGGAAAGATTTTCATTCATATTTAGCTATCTATCTGGCTACCTATCTCTCCATCTATCTCTCTATCTATCTATCATCTATCTATCTATCTATCTATCTATCTATCTATCTATCTATCTATCTATCTATCTATCTATCTATCTATCTATCTATCTATCTATCTATCTATTTATCTATCTATCTATCTGGCTATCTATCTATCTGGCTGTCTATGTATCTATCTCTCTATCTAGCTATCTCTATATCTATCTATCTATCTATTTATCTATCTATCTATCTATCTATCTATTTATCTATCTATATTTCTGGCTATCTATCTATCTGGCTGTCTATGTATCTATCTCTCTATCTAGCTATCTCTATATCTATCTATCTATCAATCTGTCTACCTAATCTAATCTAACTATCTATCCATATATCTATCAATACATCTATTTGTATGTTATCTATCTATCTGTCTATCTATTTACCTCTCTATCTCCTATGTAATACAAAGCGACTAAACCAATTTTAATGAATATTATGAAAGAGACACACGAAAGTTGTTTCTTTTTATTTGGATCCAAAAGGTATATATGAACAATTGGCTTATACACCCAATTCTGTTTTTATACGGTCTTTTTCTTTCTATTTTAAAAAGGTCAAGAAAAAAAAATGTTCGCACAATTTTATTCGATTTAGCAGCATTTGATTGAAATGTTAAAGAAAATTATATTATATTATTATATTAAATTATATAAACCTAATCTTTTAGAAATTTAATTAGAGAATTGTCCTTACTTCTTCTACACGGTTTTTTTTGGAACGTATCTACCGTGTAAAAACATAATTAGGTGTATTTAGTTTGTGGAGTCCACTAATATTATTTACAAAGCAAATTGTTTAGGAACTTGAGCCTTTCTTTCAAGAAATGTTAAAGAAAATTTTGACTGATCCGTCGTGAACTGGCATACGTAGACACCATTCCAATTTTGATATTTTCTTAAGGGGATTCTGTCACTTCTCAAAAATTTAATTACATTGGAAGATATTGGTTAGTTGGTTTTATCTGATCTTTTACATTCTACAAAAATCTGCAATTAAATCCGATATATTGCTTAAAAACTCAAAAAGTTATTTTATTTGCAAAATTTGGCTACGATATTTTCATAAACAAACAAAAAACAGTTGAATTTTGCACAAAACACTTTTTATGGACCAATCGGTTCTATGAGGGCTTATGATATAGTCAGGGCCGCAGAGAGAAAATCCGGGCCCGGGGGGAAAATGTACCGGCCGCTCTAGTGCACCTTTAGCTTGAATCACTAGAGTACGGCAGTAATTACACCTGGCTGCTGAGAAAACTCCGGGCCCGGGGGGAATCCCCCCTCTTCCTCACTCTCATTGGGCCTGGATGTAGTCAACCGGCTTTGATCAAATGTGGTACAGTAATTGGGAGTTATAAATACGGTATCTTCACAAACAAACTAATTACCCATCTAAAACTTATGGGGTTTTTCGAGGTCCTCTGAAACACCCCTATGAGAGCTATAAAATATAACTCCGATATCAAAAATATAAAATAAACTTGTCTCCCCTGACATAATAACGCAGCTAAGCTGAAAATTTGGTAGCTCTAGTAGACAGATGGACATGGGTATATCGACTTCTCTAGCCACCCTGATCATACTTTTGGTAACTTTGGGGGGTTTCCGATGTCTCCTTCTGTATTTTACATACATTTTCGGCTTGCAGAAACTTAATTTACAATTTGTACCATGAGGTAAAGGGTAGAAAAATCCAAGACATTGGTCCACAAGCTGGGTGCGGGGCTAATAGTATTTCTTCTTCTCCCAAACCCTTGTTTACCTCTTTTCGGATTCACTTATGCTCCTCCTGAGGTGTGGGTATGCGATCTCAGCGTTTGTCTGCAGGCATTCCGATCCTGGATCATGTCGTCGCTGAGACCCATTCGTTGGTGATGTTAAAAGGTGATGTTTTTGGCACTTGCGTATGGATATTCGTTAGTTATGGACTTTCCTTTTACACCGGCGGTTGTCTCCAGACCCGGTAACCAATCGCATACACTGATCTTTGGAAGATCTTTAAGATGTTAAAAATGTGCCTCAGGCTCAATGTGATGGTAAGTATGCCTGCATCTGACTAGATCTCTTTTAGGGACCTAATAGTATATAACATAAATATAGGAATTATTAAAAGGAAACCTTACAACATTTGTAAAGATCGTTCGTGAATTTAAAATTTATTTTTTCTCATTGGCTTCATGGTAAAATTAATTTCATTGTTATTTGTTAAGAGCTGAGAAGTGCTCAGATAAAGGGCGAACGGTTAGGAACTATATTATTTTTCATGTTCTCTGTTATACTTGAATCTTTATCCATATCTTATTGAAAATTTGTAGAAATGGCCTTTACAAAAATATTTACAAATAAAATCTCTATGGTTCTTACTTTAATTAACCCTTATAACTACTCCATTTGATAAGAATTCGGAGTTAGTTAAGAATGTCTGGAAATAGATATTTTTATATGACTTACAAGTCGCGGAACCTTCGAATTTCTTCCTTAAACTCATGGAAACTGTGAAATTGAAAAAAATGAGCCGAATGTTTAAAGCTAAAGGGAAAAAGAAATGTGGTACCAACTTCTAAATAAATTAGGAGAAATAAATGTTAAATTAATCATACAAACAGTAGAAGCAAATTGAGTTTAGTTAGATACTTCTAATTTAATTTAATTAGAATAAGATTTGATTAATTTTTGTTAGTCCTTAAATGAAAAGCGGAGATACAATAAATAATAAAGAATTGCAAAAAAATAAAAGAAGTTATTTACTTTAGTTTTAGATTTTAAGTTCCTAGCGACCAAACAAAATATAAATGGAACATACAAAAAAAAAAATCATGTTCAAACACCAAAGATTATATGCTCAAGTCAAGAGGTAGAATGGTTATTATCTCATATTTCTAGGTACACAAGTTTCAACGAATTTATTCGCAAGCCTAATGACTACTTACGACTGCAATTCGATTAACTTGTTAGAGTATGCCAAGTTCGGCACTCTTAAGCCAGTTTCTGAAATCTTTTTACTGTGGATTTTATACGCGCCAATAAAGTGAAGTACGTAGATAGCTGTCGATTGACGATGGAACACTTTGGATTTGGAAATTTACTGCCTCAAAGTATACTACAATATATTGCAGATGTAGTTTAGAGGGAAACGCTCTTCATGCTGCCCGTCTGCCAATTTTGTTAAACACTTTTGCCTTAAACCATTAATTTCCTATACATTGGACCACTTGGTTAGATCCTTCCATCTATATATGTGGACATACTAGATGGAAAGGCAACGACGGCACTCACTCGATGCAAGTTAATTTTATTGCTAAAAGCGGGTTAAGTGCTTGGCACACAGCTGAGTGACTCTTTACTATGGGTTCCACTGATGTCTGGTGTCTGCATCTGAGATAGAAATCAAATTTGCTTTATTGCATGTATACTAATTTTATTTTGGTATCCATAGTTAAGTATATTACGATGATTTGGAGTACATTACATTTAATGGTTATTTAATTTGTAGTTGAGCCCAGTGGGTAGTTACGATAGTCGTCATTGCAATGAGCTAATTTAAGGGCGAATCAATCGGAGCATATGTTATAGATTCGAATTTGCAGCGTAAATGCTTTTTAGTGGCCCTGAAAACTTCATCTTTAAAGATTTCGTAAAGAACAAGGGATGTCAGCATCACAAATTGTATGTAGTTGTAATTTATTTGGTATTTACAAATCAAGGGATGTTTTTTAAGGGAATATACTATGGGAGCGTTGGAACAAATGTATCCAATAAATAATAATGAAACATTTTTTTGTGGAAAACAAATATTTTTTAGTCAAAAAGTTCAAGACTTTCCAAACTGTCCTCATTCATTGCACAAAAAAGTGGCTTGAAAATTAAAAAAATGTTTTTATTTTAATTTTGATTAACCAAATCGGTCAATCAAGAACAGACCATGTCTTCTTTAGTTTATAACATGTCACAAAAAACGTTGCGCAGAATTTAAACCTTTGTTGTTTGGGATAGTTAAAGAGCAGGAGAGCCTAGAAATTGGTCCAATGTAGTTACACAATATACGAAAGATCGCATAAATTTAATTCTACTGAGACAAATTATTATATTATTACCCAAAAGTTGAACGTAAACCGAAATCTAAAAAAAAAAAAAAAAATAATTTTTTAAATATCTGACCAGGGCATTGGTTAAAATTGACTGAAGATTCTAGATAGATTGACAATATTTTATTTTATTCATGCAAAATGTCATATCTTAAAAAAAAATACTTAATGAAGCTTAAAAAAGCTAAAACTCTTACAGAAAGGTTTTTTTATAATACATATATGTCTTGTACGTTCGACAACGCACAATGGACCAGCGTAGCCAGATTTTGGCCAAAAGTCCCCCAGAAGGAAGTCAAAATTTGGACAAAATAGCAATTTCATATGATTTTGCATACATTAAGGTATCCTCTGCAAAAGAAATTATTAAATTATAATTAGTGGTTTTTAAGTTATTGGCAATCACAATTGATATTTTGTATTTTATGTGCTTTCGCGATAATTTACAGAAAAAAAAACCTGCATTTACCATGATACATGTAGCTACAAAATCTTCATCCACTTTATTATTTATAAATATTACTTCAGAAAAAAAAAAAAAATTGAGCTTAAAAACTTTTTGGTTTTAAATATATTCGAGTAGTTATAAAGATTTTGTAGGTTTTTTTATTAATTGGCTAATTTGCTTTAAGGATACCTCCGACTACCCCTCGATATTTGATCGAAAAAAAAAAAATATAAATTTCCTTATATATTTTACAAGAAAATGTAATTCTTCAGGATTTTCGGAAATTGAATTTTGTATCTAAAAGTTGAAATTTAAAAATTAAACCCCAGGAAATTTTACTATTTTTTGAATTTCTTAGCTGCCTAAAAGTATGCTTTAATAACCATTTTTTGAAAATTTGTATCTACCTCTTTATGAAATATGGTCCAATTCCAATTACCATTTTTTTTATTTTGAATTATGTTGAACATTTTTTTAGTTTTTTTTTTAAATTTTTTTCCAATCTTTGTCTGGATTATCTATACCTCAAAAAAAAATATGAGGAGGCTCAAACTTCCCAGAAAAGTAGTTCATTCCATTACGAACACGTATGTAAAATTTCATCACTCTTAAAAATTTATTATGGAAATGTCAGATTTTTGGCCAAAATGTGACAATCTGGGCCCACAGTGCAACGGTTAAAATAAAATTAAAAAAGTAGCGAAGATTTTTTTAATCAAATAAAAAACAAAATAGTGCGTAACACTTTAAAATTTATTTAATTAACATATTTTGCATGTTTCGCTGAAATTGACGATCTTTACGATCGCTGCGATAATCACTACTATTTTTTTCACGTTCGAATGGAGTCCTTTTTTGCCAGTATCTTCTTACCGGGACATCGCCTTAAAATCAATTTTAGCACCAATTTTAGTGCTTCCGAAGAGTTTTCAGTTAAGCGTATGTACATATAACAAATATTTAAGTGTACGTTTTATTTCACTTTTCATGATCGATATTTTGGAAATGCAGATATAAAGATGCTTTATAATAGTACAGTATATTTGAAAGTGGACCGTTCGTAAACATTTGGCATATTTTATTTATTAATTATTAAACAAAAGCAAAATGTCTTAAAAAATTCTTAAATTCTTCTTCTTAATATTGATCCTTAAGTACATGTTTGGCATCGGTGAAAAAATAACTATTATATATGTTATACAACAAAATGTAATTCTTCACGATTTTCGGAAAATGAATTTTGTATCTAAAAGTTAAATTTTAAAAATTGACCCCCAGGAAATTTTACAATTTTTTCAAAAGTTGTACTAATATGTACAAAAAATGTACAATTTGAAAATTTTAGAGCATACTTAAAAATTATCAATTTTGACGAAAAAACGTAAAAATTTAAATATGGTTTTTTGAAATTTTTTTTTCGAAAATTAAAAGAGCATGCCAAAAAAATTATAACTTTTAAAAACCATATTGATTAATGGTTTCGTCTTTTTGTACTTGGCTTGGAAAGCTGAAACTGTTTGGGACTATAGCTTTAAAACCATTCAATATTTTGGGTATAGGCTATTTGTTCAATGTATGTGGAGCTTATGTCTACCACTGTGTGACATATAGTCCAATTCCAATTAACAGTTTTTTTTTTAAATTAAGTTAAATTTTTTTTTTGGTTTTTTATAAATTTTTTCCAATTTTGGTTTGGATTATCTATATCTTAAAAAAATCTGAGGAGGCTCAAACTTCCCAGAAAAATAGTTCAATCCTTTATGAACACGTGTGTAAAATTTCATCACTCTTACAAAATTATTATGGAAAAGCCAGGTTTTTGGCCAAAATTTGATAATCTGGGCCCACAGTGCAACGGTTAAATTAGAATTAAAAAAAAGCAGCGAAGATTTAGATAGCTGAAACTGTTTGGGGCTGTAGCTCCAAAACCATTCAATATTTTGGGCATAGGCTATTTTTCCAATGTATGTGGAGCTCATATCTACCTCTGTGTGAAACATGGTCTAATTCCAATCAACAGTTTTTTTTTTTTATTAAGTTAAACATTTTTTTTAGGTTTTTTAATTTTTTTCAAAATTTGGTCTAGATTATACATATCTTATAAAAATCTGAGGAGGCTCAAACTTCCCAGAAAAATAGTTCAATCCTTTACGAAAACGTTTGTAAAATTTCATCACTCTAAAAAAAGTATTATGGAAAAGCCAGGGTTTTGGCCAAAATATGACAATCTGGGCCCACAGTGCATTGTTAAAAAATAATAGCAGAAGCCAAAATATCCAACCTACTGCTCAATATGAGCTATCTATGTAAGTTCCTTAAAAGTAGCTTGTCCAGCGACAAATTTTAGAATTTTGAACAAAATCCTATTAAAATGAATGCGTTAAATTTGTTATATGAAATAGAATTTTTAAATTACACAAGCGACAAGGCAACAAAGCGGATAAATCATTCGCAAAAACCCCAAAAATCAAATGATGCATAAATAAAATTAAATCGAAACCGTCGCACACAATACAAAGCAATATAATATTTGTAAAGTCAAATAACCTTGAGGTCAAAGTGCAATCTACAAATAAATAAACACACACACACAGATAAACCAACATATAACACTTGAAAGCAAATTAAATAGAAAATTGCGTTTTTGTAAAATTTTGTGAAATTTTATACATAATTGAATTTTTGGTCAAGCACATACATATACATATACATACACACACACACACACACTTGCATAAGCTATGCATACAATTATTTTGGACATACCTAAACACATACATAGACAGCTGAGGTCAATAATACCGGCAGCGAGGGTTGGGGATTGAGCTAGGGCCTGTGGCATGCCAAACAATTGGAAACCGAATGTCATCTTCAATTTCAAATTCAATTATAAAACAAATTGGTTTGAGCACAAATAAATACACTAACAACAAGCACATACACACTCACACACATAGATACTCTCACACACACATACTTGTATGCTATAATAGATACAGCGAGAGAGCAAGAGCGAGAACAACACACTTGAGACAACATCAAACGGCAAATCCATTCATCCACTTTGCAATTGTGTTACATCCGTTATTTCTTCTCTCCACCGCTTTACGCTCTTCTTCTTCAACTGCTTCTTCTCTCTACTCACCAGTGAAATAAATGTAATGAAATGTTAACAAATGACAACAGGCTGGCAAACAAGCGGCAAAAACCGCAAGGGTGGCTGGACCAGGGTCCGTATCCGTGTCCATGTCCTTTCAATGTATCGTATCAGCCATGTCCAGTTGACTGCAGTCCACCTACGAGGGCAGGCTGAGCAGAAATCGGCCGAAGAAGATGGAAACATTTTTATCGAAAAAAGGAAATGAAGGAATAATTTTTTTTCGGAAGAAAGAAAATGTGTTAATATAATCTCTATTTAGAGTCCCTGCAATTTGTAACGCCATCTACAAAACAAACTGACTTCCCATCCTTAAAAAAAATACACATTCACATTTCACAGATAAAATTTATTTTTAAGCAAAAAGATTATCAAATCAATTCTTAAAATTTGTTAAAGCTGCGTAGAATGTTGTTAAGGGTGATCAAAAATGTTGTTTTTGTCACAATTCTTGGGATATTAAAGAACAAAACATCTCAAAGTAGGAATAAATGGAAAAAATGTTTTTTATTTTGGTCAACAGAATTTCTATTTAGATTCATTCATCTAAAGCGGTCCTTCATTTTTGAGGGTCATCTTAAAAATAAAAAGATTTGCCAAGGTCCTCAAAGTGTACACATATTCGTTTTAGAGATATACATGCATTATCTTTTGAAGGAAAGAAAAAAACCAAAACAATTTTAGCATTTTGGTAGAAGATCATGGTGATAAACAGCCAACATAGAGCATGGTCCAGATTATGTAGATTAGGGTGCCACGAAATTTGTATATTTGTCACATATTTTTGAAAATTTGATTTATTTTTGCTGATAATCTTAGTTTTGATTAATATCAGGTCTACGGTCTTATTTTTGTTATTAAAAAACACAATATCTCAAAATTCGAAAAAATTAAATTTTTCACGCAAAAATCGTTTTTTTTTTTTTGGGGTTTATAGTAATTGAATTTAACTTTAGAATTTTTGTATGTTTGCAAAAATTATGTTTGTCAAAGCTAGATTTTCGATAGAAAAACTCAGGCCGAAAATATCCTCAAAGAGTATATAAAAAATGTTTCCAGAAGACAAATCCTCAGAAAATGGTTGGAAAACAAATTGTAATGCAATTTATAGAATTTCCAAATTTTCGATATGTATATACCGAGAATTCGAAAACATCGTTGACACCACATTTATGGCTGTCAGATCCACCGTATTCTTTTGCAATATCGGTTTCTTAGAAGAAGAAACAGAAATTGGACTTTGGTTTGTAGTGATGTATCCAAGTTTTATCCATTGTTACGAAAAATTAGTCCTCCATATTGGCTTATTTGAAACGATTCCGTGATCATCTTGACCATAATAATAAATTAGTAAACGACGTAAAAAGTCCTTATTAAAAATCCCCAAAACCTCCATTGTAGTGTTGCCATATATTTTTCAATAGTTTTTATGAGCTCAGCAATCTTGTACATCTCTCACGCGTCTCTCGCCCATGACCATTCCGTCTATTTTGTCATCTTTTTCTGGAGTAGTAAATACTTTCAAGACTTTATTGTTGAACTTCCTTACAAAATATATTCTCGTTCGTTTTTGCGATCCTAAGAAAATGGTTTTCTATCAACTGCTGTCTTAACTATATTGGGTAAGACCTTTTGTAAAACATAGCCAGCAATAAGCTGTCGCCAAATACTTTTCAACCTACCCTCGCAATCTCAGCCACACATCGAATTAGTTTGATGAGATTTATTGGCTCAAGTCCCACTTGACCAACGACCACCACACAACTTCAGGCAGGCTTTGGAACCCTCTTCGGTCAGACAATTATGGATTAGTATCATTTGTTTTTGTTGGACATTGGCCATGTGGCTTGGCAGGAGCAGGAGCAGCAGCAGCAGCAGTCACTTGATACTTGATTATTATTAACGCTTTTGGCACCGATTCTCAACGCCTTTGATTTGATGATATTTTCGTGCAACTCCCCCGCATCTATTTATTAGCGTATTACCTAAACGCATCTGATTACCGATTCGTAGACCCACGCTCCAAACTTATGTGACGTCCACGCACACGGCATGTCAGCATCAACTGAAGGTCCTTTGGGGAAATTTGTCAGAGCATCAGTAACGTTAAGGTGCCAATTAAGGGCTTTTTAGTATCAATTACAAAATCGCACGTTTCCACACCTTTATCAATGATGTGCCCTATCCGCTTGACGTCCTTTGACTAGGACTGTGCGTGGGTGTGTTGTTGTTTTTGTGGCTGGATTGGTTTCTTGAGTTTGAGGGCGGTTCGTATTGCGTTACCATCATGACATGTTGGTCAGATTCTTGTTGTTGTTGCTGCTGGGAAATTGTTTTGTGACCGCTTTTTTGTAAACTTTTTCCTCGTTTTCTGGATTTTTTTTTTTTTTCCTTTCTCTGTCACTCGATTTTGACATTGTCATTGACTGTGATTTATTGCCTCGGTCTTCCAAATTGTGTTTGTCATTAAAGTAGTTATGGGCCATGGCATAATCGAGGCTTACTAACTTTTTATGTGTGCTGCATTTATGCCAATTTTTGGCAGGATTTGTTGGATATTTCATCTAGAGGCTTAGAATAGTATGGAGGAAGAGGCAAAGTTTTGTTTTTTTGTAATTTTTCAAAACTTTTTTAACCAATGCTCTTGTGGTGATTCGCAATAATAGTGCTCTCTATATGATTAAAAAAAAGTTAAACATAGTTTTTTTTTTTATCTTTTGCAAAAAGATAATTGCAGAATTATTGACAAAAGTAGTTGTATGCACAGTTGTGGTCGATTTATGATATAGTTTTGTTTTTCGGTTCTGAACCCTCTGGTCGAAACAAAGAAGGTGGTGACTATCGACGAGCGCTAACCCACTTTTATTGTTCGAAAATTTAAAGTTAACTTAGTTCATAGGGAAAAATGCTCAACAGTATTTAAAATCGTCTTCTATTTTTAAAAATGTTATTATCGGCTGGATAGACGGAATACAGAAAGATCTACGAAGAATTGGAATCACTAATTAGAAAGACAGAGCGAGAGATAGAGAAGAGTGGAATGCTGTTCTACGACAGGCTAAGGTCCTACACGGACTGTCAACGCCCTGGAAAAATATTTTATTCGGATTCGTTTTGAAACCGAATGTTTGGTGCTGCCAATTTCACCAAACCGAATTTTTCATGTGGTTTCAAAGCGAATGTTTTGTTGCAAGAGGAATTAAAACGAATCGGAAAATTAGGTTTAAAAAGTACGCATTTTTTACTGAAATAATTTTTGAAATATTCTTTGAATTTCTTAGATTGTATTTATGACAACTTAAAGTTATATATTTATTGACAATTATTTGCAATTATTTTTTTTCCGACTCAACCCAAAAACAAATTTATTTTTGTGTTCGTGTATGTGCACATGTCATACACGAACACATGAGTATAAATGCGACAGGGTTCCCGCGTTACACAAAGAAAATTTCCCCTGTAACAAAAATAGCTAAGTCTGGTTTAATTTTAATAAATATTGTTGCTAAAGTAATATTTTTGTGTAATTTTATTGAAAAGATAGAATAATAAGAAACTAGCAATATTTTAATGAAAATAAAATGTAAACAACATATAGTAATAGAAAGCTGCAGAGCTGCGGCAACCATGTCAGCTGTTTTATATCAAACAAAAATAATTTCGCGTCAACACAACAGTAGGATTTATCGGACAATAAGGGATCGGCAAACAAATTCGTTTTCCGGAGCACGCAAAAATGCATCCGAATAAAATTGTTCGGTTTGGTTTTTTTGTTTTCCGGAGCACGGCTGAATAATTTACGCGCCAATTTAAAGAACTAAATAAAAAATGCATAAATAAATATTTGTCAATTTTTTTAGTGATTATATTAATATATTTATTTATAAATGAAATTTTTTTGTTATTAAAATTTTTTTTGTTTTAAAAAATGTACGATTTTTGGCCATTTTTGACGCCTATTAATACAGAAACGGCCATATAAGGATTTCTAAAATCCCCTTATCTTTGCACTCAGTTACATTGGTTTCAATTATTATTTCTTTATCAAAGCGCTCTAGGAATAATCAGTCTCCAGCAAATAGTACACTTACTTACTGTAGTCCTCTTCTCCGTGTGGAGCATAGGGCCTCTATAGTAAACTTGGTTATAATATAAAATATCATTTATGTACTGCGCCAAAGAAATTAAAATTCATAAAAGTTGTCGAAAATTATAATTTCGGGTAAGGTTTCAGTTTGTAACAAAGTCTAGTTTATGACTATCGAATAGGTGTGGCAAAAGATGTTGCCAAACATAAAGGACTATCTCGGAAAATCACTAAAATACCTTTTTTGGTTTTGTTGTGCTCGCCATACCATCCAAAATTGGAGTTAGCCCGCTACCAAAAAATGATTCCAACAGTTACGGATTAGTTGGGCCCAGTGTCCGGCATCTCAACCGCAAAATTTTTTTGGCGTTGCGTATCGAGAAAAGGTAGGGGCCCTGTGGTGACTATCTAAATGGGTTTTATTTTTCAAATCTGCGATCTAAGTGCATCCTTTAACCGCCCCTCTGTCGACAGGTCTGCCCTTGATGCAAAGTTAAGAACTACTACTACTCAAGGATTTTTTGTATTTATACCCTGTACCTATAGGTACAAAGGGTATACTAGATTTGTGCAATGTATGTAACGGACAGAAGGAGGCGTGGCAGACCCCAAGTCCTTTATACCAAAATGCTTATCATAACCTCGGGTAGCGATTGAGCCATGTCCGTCCGTCCGTCCGTCCGTCCGTCCGTCCGTCCGTCCGTCCGTCCGTCCGTCCGTCCGTATGAACTCCTAGATCTCAGAGACTATAAGAGCTAGAGACACGAAACTTTACCAGCTGGTGCGCATATTTCCTAAGCAGATGAAGTTTGTTGAATCATGTCAATATCTTTCCCCGTTCCCCCGCAGTAGAGTTCCGCGGTTTTTAGCCACACCTTTTCATATTTTCATCTGAAATTTAACAGAGCGATTCGTTGTAGTTACATGCATCTATGTGTAAAAAATGAACAAAATCGGACAAATACAACAGAAGTTATAGTCAAAAATGTGCAAATTTCACCTCCCCTTGCCAATAAACTGCGTCAATATTTGACTCTACGCAATTATGGCTACAAATGACCTAGAAGCACAATTTTTGGTAAGCTCATTCATGTGGCTCTAATGAACAAATCTACATCCAAATTTGATCGATGCGGTCCCCCCACCCCCCGCAATCCATTTACCGTGTTTTCTCCCACACCCCTCAACATACCAACTTGAAACTTACCCCGTATACTTTAAATAAGTTCTTTGTTGTAATATTCGAGTTTCATCAAAATGGGTAAAAATTTAGGGAACTTATAGGTATAAATATCGATTTTCACAAAAAAAAAATAAATTCCAATTGGAAAGTTCTTAGATGGAATATGCAGGAAAAATTTTTTTGACACAAAAGGTACAGGGTATTCCACTGTGGGGCACCGCCTCGACTGTACCACATTTTTTTTATACCCATTGGCGCACTTTTGCACATTTATATGCATTCTTATATACTTAGAAGATAAACATATTATAATATAATAGCTAAGACAAATAAATTAAAAAAAAAATAAGTTAACTAGCAAAACTTAGTTTTGAATTTGATTTCTATTTTTAGTCTAAAATTTAATGAAGTTTCTTATAAATAGTCTTATTGTTTTTGAAAAAATTTTAATGCTTCAATAGACACTTTTGCTGCCGGAAAACGTCGACCTCTCAATTTATTAATTACGATTTAAATTGCGAGCAAAAAGTTGTTCAACTCTATATTTGATTGCTGGCTTTGTTGTAATCAAGCAAAAATAGTCTTCGGTGATTGGTTTTCCTCATTTCTATGAATTCATCATGCAAAGTTGCACTAATGGAATAGTTACCACATAATCAGTTTTTTCAAAGAAACAGTCGACCAAAGCAAATTATTGCTGGTTCCACTAATGCCTAAAGATGCCTCAATCTCACGTTATGTCACGTTATAAATCATTTTCTATTATATCTTGAAGAGCTTTATTTTTTTTGTCATTATTAACGACTTTAGGACAACCACTGCACTATGGCCAAAAAGCTTATTTTTTTTATTTTTAATTTTAACTATTCCGGAAAATAGAATAAGAAATATCCAAAGTTTATAAATTTTAGTGCTAGCCCGTTTTGAGTGGCAACGCGTTAAGCCAACTCAATAATTGAGTTATGGAAGCTTATTGTTTTGTATAATACTGTTTTCCTTGTATAGGGTGGGCCATCTGTTGTTTTGGTTGTTAAGCAATAATAATTTGAAAATCGTCGTTCTGTGAAAAAAACATAGTTGAGGCCAGTGTCGACGAATCGTCGGGAGCATTGACGCGCCATCGTTGCTAGGACCATTTTGAGTCGAATTTTGCATGCGGATCTGCATTTACACGCTTACAAGACTCACATGATGCCACAATTGAATCCCACAGACCATTATCAGCATAGCTTATTCGTTCATTGCATGGGAGAACAGCCAGATGAATTTTCGTCAACAAAAAGTTATTAAAAATTACGCCAGCCGCGGCGGTTAGTTGGGAGATACCATTTATACCCTGTACCGTATGGTACAAAGGGTATATTGTGTTTGTGCAAGCCGAAAATGTATGTAACGTACAGAAGGAGAAGTCGGAGACCCCCCCAAAGTTACCTAAAGTATGATCAGAGTGACTAGAGAAGTCGATATACCCATGTCCGTCTGTCCGTCTGTCCGTATGAACGCCTAGATCTCAGAGATGGTAAGAGTTAGAGCAACCAAACTTTCAGATAAGATCCCTTATTAATCCATAGGAGACAAGTTTATTTTATTTTTTTGATATCGGGACTACATTATATAGCTCCCATAGGGGTGTTTCAGAGGACTTCGAAAAAAAGCAAAAGTTTTCGTTGGATAATTCGTTTGCTTATGAAGATATCATAACCAAATTTGGCAATCGAAAGTTTTTTAGAAAACCCCAGCACTGTACCAAATTTTATCAAAATCGGTTGACTATACCATATAGGTCCCATAGGATCGATCGGTCGAAAATTAGTTTTTTGCACAAAATTCGTTGTGTTTCGTTTGTTTGTGAAGATATTGTAACAAATTCGGCATTAAGAAGTTTTTTAGAGTTTCCAAGCAGTATACCAAATTTGATCAAAATCGGTTGACTATATCATATAGCTCCCATTTTTAGAGATCTTCAACTCTGTACGAAATTTTATCAAAATCGGTTGACTATATCATATAGCTCCCATAGGGCCGATCGGTCGAAAAAAAGTTGACGATTAAAAATTCGTCTGTTTTTGGATGCTTATGAAGGTATCATAATCTAATTTGGCAATCAAATGTCTTTTGGTGTTCTTAAGCCATTTACCGGATTTTATTGCAAGCAGTGGTACAGGGTATCCCAAAGTCGTCCGCGCCCGACTTTAACGTACGCCATCTTTTTCATATATAAATAAGTAGTTTCAAACTTGCATTTGGTATATACATTTGCCCAATTTTGTTGGAAAATATACGGATGAAATGTAATTACAACCAACAACCAACAAAACAGCAGAAGGTCCACCCAATATTATAAAAGTCTACATCAAGATTGTGTATTTCGATATCAAGGCAGCATGAAAACAAATTTTCGAAGGTTTGAGAGTTGGAATGTAAATAACATGGGCCTACAAACAGGATTTTGAGATATTTGAGGTTATGTACCCAGAAAAACAGCGTTTTTTCTACTTTTGAGGTTATGTACACGGTTCAAAAAATTCTTGTGGTCTGTCACTCCAATTACATCATTTAGTACCACTCTTACCCTTTAATTTTAGAGTTCAAGCGATCATTTACGATTTTTTTTTCGTAAAGTTATGGCTATTCGAAGTTACGAAAATGTCCCTTCGACGTCATTAGCATTTCACAGGTCTACAAACCATGTTGACCTGTGTAATTAATGTTTACATGGTGTCTTTTTTGACTTTTTGTCTAACAAACGAGTTCAAACTTTTTTGCAAAGATGATTTAATAAACAATATAATAAGCGCAAGAAGAAGAAAATGCTCAGTGCTAAAAAATTAGGACCTAAGAAGACTTCTGTCACTTTTCGAAGTAAAATATTTTTTAAGATTGTCTTGTTTATACCCTGTACCTATAGGTACAAAGGCTATACTAGATTTGTGCAATGTATGTAACGGACAGAAGGAGGCGTGGCAGACCCCAAGTCCTTTATACCAAAATGCTTATCATAACCTCGGGTAGCGATTGAGCCATGTCCGTCCGTCCGTCCGTATGAACGCCTAGATCTCAGAGACTATAAGAGCTAGAGACACGAAACTTTACCAGCTGGTGCGCATATTTCCTAAGCAGATGAAGTTTGTTGAATCATGTCAATATCTTTCCCCGTTTCCCCGCTGTAGATTTTCGCGGTTTTTGCCACACCGTTTAATATTTTCATTTGAAATTTAACAGAGCGATGCGTTGTGGATACATGCATCTATGTGTAAAAAATGAATAAAATCGGACAAATACAGAAAAAGTTGTAGTCAAAAATGTACAAATTTCACTGCCCCTTGCCCATAAAGTGCATCAATATTTGACTCCTCGTAATTATGGTTACAAGTGACCTAGAATCACAATTTTTGGTAAGCTGATTCATGTGGCTCTAATGAACAAATCCACATCCAAATTTTATCGATGCGGTCCCACCACCCCCCGCAATCGATTTACCGTGTTTTCTCCCACACCCCTCAACATACCAACTTGAAACTTACCCCATATACTTTAAATAACTTCTTTGACGTAATATTCAAGTTTCATCAAAATCGGTCAAAATTTAGGGAACTTATAGGTATAAATATCGAATTTCACCAAAAAAAAATAAATTCCAATTGGAAAGTTCTTAGAAGGAATATGCAGGAAAAATTGTTTGCGAGACAAAAGGTACAGGGTATTCCACTGTCGGGCACCGCCTCGACTGTACCACATTTTTTTTAATTTGTGATTCCTAAGGTTTCCAACACTTTCTTTCGTTTTTCGGTAGCCTACACTAATTTTGACAGTTCGTAAATCAATTAAAGCAGCCTGCGTGTAAATTTTTATCTATGAAACACGGATATGCCTTACTAATCTTAACTTCTTGATGTTCACAAAGTGTATCCAATTAGCAAACACATTTTGTATCTAATTTCGTGTAAAAATTTGTATGCTCTTTTTAAAACTGTTGCTATTTACATCAGTTTTCTCAGCATTTTCTTAAGTTCCCATCAAAAATTATACCGCTGTAATAGAATTTCCCATAATGTACGCTTTCTTTTAGAAACACATTCGTCACACTTTGACACATGTGCATCATGGAAAAAAAACTGCAGAACATTTTGAGAGCTACTCAGAAATTTGGGCATTAGGTTTGAGATTGGGTCTTGTGTAATCCATACCTAAAATGCACGGCAGTATGTCTAAAGTTACACCCAATTTCGACTCGTATTACAAATTAAAATATGCCGCAACCCACTCAGACGCACAGCGTGAATGAGTGTGGCATGAGGTACATACATACATACATACATATGTGGCATGGTATGTGGCACTTTGACAGCGTTTTAAACTGATTAGCTGACACCTTGCGCCCTTTTTTCCCTTTTAACACTTTGTGGCAGCCGCTACTCTACGTTCTACGTTTCGGGTCAATGAGATGCTAAGCATATGACAAGGCATTGAAAGGGTGACAACCTTCAAAAAGGAGATTGTTTAATTTTTAAGCAGACCCGAAAAGTAAGAACATGCACTAATGCAAGGATTTGCCAAAGGAGTTTAAGTGAAATGTTTTTTGTGGCTTTGACATTTCAATGGATTGATGTGGCAGGCGCGCCAGATTTACAGTTCACCGAGCATATCCTGCCACATTGATTTATATTCCCGCATTTGTAATTTAGTTTTCCCTTTGTCTATTGCATTTTTTTTCAAAAGTTTTCTAAAATTTATTTTTTTTTTTTTGTTCCTTAGGCGTGCGCCCAAAACTGTCAACAGACGGGCTTCTGTGATATATCACAGCCGTTTATGATAAATCGCTGGTAATTATGTTGATTAATTACCTTATTAGTCGTACTATGTAGTTGGGCCTAGTTTTGGATAGCATTATGAGGCGTTACATTGGTTTTTTGTTTTTGGTTTTTGGCGGCTCTGCTAATGCGTGAGAATACTGGGATATGCTATAAGTCATGTTTTTGAGAGCGTGCTATGATTTGTGTTTTGGTTTGTTCCAAAAATACTTTTATCCAGTCCACAAATCTCTAACAAATGTTAAATGCCACTTTCTTTAATTATAATGCCAGAGCCATTTGCCACAAATGTTTTTTTTTTTTTTTGTTACCATTTGGCAAACAAACAAAAGTAAATAAGTAAATAGTATTTAAGAGTACTGGTATAAAATATACCCTTAGAACTGATTTGAAAATTGTACACAATGTACCAATGGGGTACCATGCACCATGCAGCATGTGTCACCCAGCCGCGCTCCTGAAAACGAAAAAACCAAACCCAACAATTTTATTCAGATTTGTTTCTGCGTGCTCCGGAAAACGAATTTTTTTGTCGATAACTTCCCTTTTCATTTTCGATAAATTCGTATAATTCCCTTAATTATTATTAAAAATGTGGTACAGTCGAGGCGGTGCCCGACAGTGGAATACCCTGTACCTTTTGTATCAAAAAAATTTTTCCTGCATATTCCATCTAAGAACTTTCCAATTGGAATTTATTTTTTTTTGGTGAAAATCGATATTTATACCTATAAGTTCCCTAAATTTTTACCCATTTTGATGAAACTCGAATGTTACAACAAAGAATTTATTAAAAGTATACGGAGTTTCAAGTTGGTATGTTGAGGGGTGTGGGAGAAAACACGGTAAATGGATTGCGGGGGGTGGGGGGACCGCATCGATAAAATTTGGATGTGGATTTGTTCATTAGAGCCACATGAATGAGCTTACCAAAAATTGTGGGTCAATTCTAGGTCACTTGTAGTCATAATTGCGTAGAGTCAAATATTGACGCAGTTTATTGGCAAGGGGAGGTGAAATTTGCGAATTTTTGACTATAACTTCTGTTGTATTTGTCCGATTTTGTTCATTTTTTACACATAGATGCATGTATCCACAACGCATCGCTCTGTTAAATATTAAACGGTGTGGCTAAAAACCGCGAAAATCTACAGCGGGAACGGGGCAAGATATTGACATGATTCAACAAACTTCATCTGCTTAGGAAATATGCGCACCAGCAGGTAAAGTTCCGTGTCTCTAGCTCTTATAGTCTCCGAGATCTAGGCGTTCATACGGACGGACGGACGGACGGACATGGCTCAATCGCTACCCGAGGTTATGATAAGCATTTTGGTATAAAGGACTTGGGGTCTGCCACGCCTCCTTCTGTCCGTTACATACATTGCACAAATCTAGTATACCCTTTGTACCTATAGGTACAGGGTATAAAAATTATTTTTGTTTGATACAAAACAGCTGACACCAAATCGTTTTGGCTGTACATGCTATTTTTTTGGGTTGATTAAAAAAAAAAATTAATACAAATAATTCTTAATAAATATATAACTTTAAGTTGTCATAAATATAATCTAAGAAAAAAAAAAAATATTTAAAAAATTATTTCAGTACAAGATTTGTACTTTTTTAGCCCGATTTTATCAACTCGTTTTAATTCCTCTTGCAACAAAATATTCGGTTTCAAATCACAATTAAAACTCGTTTTGGTGAAATTGGGAGCACCAAACATTCGGTTTCAAAACGAATCCAAATAAAATTTATTGAATTTGTTTTCCGGTGCACGGCTGACAAAATTTTACCAAAAGATTCGCTTTAATAACTGGTCAGAGCAACCAAACTGGCTGAAAGTTGACCCACGGGTGCCTAATAAACAAGAAATTGTTGACATTTTCACAAAGCATCCCACAAGCCCCTTTTTGCTACTGCCTGGAATATGCCTAAAATTCTTAACATATCAATACAAAATTTTTCGCAAATAATAAATTGTTGTGGTAAATGTGGGTGCAGGGTTGCAGGCCACGCCACGGCGGATTCATTATTTTTAGTGCATTACGATTTATACTATAAACATTTTATGTTCCAATTTAAAAAGTTATCTTGAAGTAAGAAAGTTCAAAAACGTATTTGTTCATTTAATCTCTATATCTTAGGCATCAACTTTTAATTCATTACACAGCCACAAAATGCGTCGTAGTCTGGGAACGAGGCAAATGATTTCCTAGGTAATTAGAGGCGCTGAAACCGTATCCGCTAGCTGTATAAATCCAACGGCTCTGGGGTCTATCCTTACCTCAAAAAATACCACCCAATTTTTTGACTGCTTATCCGGCGATTTATTTGGGTTGCTGAATCCGAATAATAAGTTTAAAAAAACCTCAAAACATCTCTGAGACAACCTACAAAACGCCTCTTTTATAAGATTTTTCGAGATTATTTTCTTGCCCTGACGTGCTGGTAGTTTTTTAGAGCTCGTATTCGGATTTGGTGACTCCAAAAATATGTAGAAGACACGGTCCGGCCCTCAAATCTAAAAATCCATTATTTTTTTATGTATCCCAAAAATACTCAACAAAAAACCTTTTTCGAGTCCTAGTGTCCTACGATGTTTTTTATATGTTGTTGAGGTCACCAAATTAGAATTCGAGATACGAAAAACCCCAGCAGCTCAAGATTCTGTGATAACCACAAAAATTTTATGCAGATTTTTGAGGTTATGTTACAGCCCTGACGACCAAGTATTCGGATTCAGCTATCTAAAAAATCATGAAGAAAACTTACTCTGACCTCTAGATTCGTAATTTTTAAGTTTCTGCTTTTTAAGCTTATTTTATAATTAAAATTCGCAGATTCTTTTTTACAATATAATAAAAATTCATTAACTCAAGTTTATTGTGAATAAAAATATGGGAATACCTTTCAGTACAATGTACTGTGCTTAGTTTTAGAACAAAGGTTGGGATTAATTTAAAATATCTCTCATTTTCCTGCAAAAATTAGAGAGAAAATGAATAAATCTGAAAGAGTTCATTTATCATTATAGTGATAACCTTTCTAATTTGTACCCCATATTTTGTGAGTAAAAAACTTAAGAAGATTGATTCAACAAATATATTTTTAATCTTTGTAGTAGTTATCAGTGTGCGCCACTCCACACCAAAAGTATTGAATAGGGCATTATTATTTATATAATATTGCTTTAGACTTAATTAAAAGGTATGCCATATACGAGACTTTTATATCGTTAAAAAACATTGCCTCTAAATGTGTATTCCGTGGATTCGGATTCGGAGTGATCCCAAATAATGCAATAAATAACGTCGGACAACCGTACTCGAAAATATTTTGAAGGTTAGGTGAGAACGCAGCAAGTTATTGCTGTGGTTAATGAACCGTGGATTCGGATTCAGAGTGATCCCAAATAATGCAATAGACTCAAAAAGTTAAAGACTCCATTTTTAAACCTTTTATTTAGTTAACATGGTCGCATCACCGAACCCGAAAATATTTGGTTTTGTAGGGTTTTGGTATTTATAACACATATAAAAAGGTTTATTCTAATATAAGTAAAAAGTAGATCGATTTAGAAATTTCGATTAGTTAAGTGTTCACTTGTAGAGACAGAGCCAACTGTCCCTGCTTTTGGAAAAAATATCACTTACCTAATGGGCCAACCTTTACGACAAAACGAATAAAAATATTGCCCTTGGATTCGCTTGTGTATTAGAGCTTTGGTCATATCATAGACCTTCAAAGCGCAAATCGTACACGTAAAATACGAGGCGATTCTACTCGCTTTATGGTTTTCGACTCAACTTGAAGACATCTTGAGTGGATCGAGCATTTGATCCAATATTTTTTAACAAAAGTTCAAAGCAAGTTTTTTTTTTTGACTGTAACAGATTTAAAGTTAGTTGTTCAAGTTAAAAAAAAATTTGTATTTTTGGTTTCGGAGGTCACTCTATGCTTAACACATGTTTTTGAAGTCGCTGAAGCCGAATTCAAGGTCCAAAAGATGTGGCACATCAGGGTTCAGATATTACCAAAAAAAAAAAATCTCATATAGACTTGGTACATGACCTCTCAACCCGAAAATCGACTTTTTTTGTGTGGCTGTGTAATCGATATTGCAAGATTCTTTATAAAAGTTTTCAACTATAGATCATTTGTCGCGGTTTTTGTGGCGGGGTATTCCCGAAATCTGGCTTTCCCGAACTCTGTAAAAAGAAGCCCATAACTAATGTACGCCATTTTTTACCTATTCTCAAATACAGGAAATAAAATGCCCGCTAAGTAAGCAGCGCATATAAAAGTCTTCTGGTCAAGCAGTTATATTTCATTATATCCTGCTTATTCCCATTTTCTTTGTATTTACGTTTAGCTTTTGTTTGGCCATTTCAACAGCACTTAAAATTAAGCGTGCTCAAATCCCCAAAGACCAAAAGACCCAACCATAAACAAACTAAAAACCGAAAAAAAAAATATATAACCAACCTGAGTCTGAATGCAACTCGAATGCGCTGCGCAATGCCCCAAGGAATTTGGACCGTCAAAAGGACTTGGCGTAGGGTGTAACCGCAATCATAAAAATAATAACCACATTATTGTGTTTAATAATGAAAAATATCATTTTCGGTCTAACTTTTGGCTTTTGTTTGTGCAGCAGCACCCCCCCATCAAAACACTTATTATTATACGATATGAGACGCCCAAAACGGCACCCGCATTTTTGGTTGGTTGTTTGACTGAATGACTCCGGACTCCCGGACTCTGGATAAAGCAACCCTTAAATTCGCTTAAATATTAAGCATTGAAACATATTTTGTAAATTATGTTCATTTGCTTGGTCCTGGTTTCTTTTTAAATATGTGGGTGGGTAGGGTGAGAAGTAAATCATATTGAGTGCCTTTTACTTAATTTGTGGGCGCCCCTGGCGCCATTCATTCATCATAGCAAAGGGGTTGCTGGTGGTGATGTGTTTGCCATCTTGAGTTTGGAGTACCTGCCGTTAGGCTATGCCACCACCAATAGAAACAACAACACCCATACTTTGGAGTTCTGTTTCCCGATGTTTCTCATGTTGTTGTGTTTCTTGTTTTTATTGGCATGTTGACTTTTGAAATTAGTTTTTAATATGCGCAAATACTTTGCATATTTGGCACAAGTGCCTGCAAAAACAACAAACTTCACAACAACAACAATTTGCTCGTTTTGGCTTACATTGCATTAGAGTTGAGCGTGAGTCGTGATTTGAGTGAGTCACGTAGCGGGTGTTACGCATCGTAACTGCAGCATCGTAACCGCCGTAGGGTCATATAATGTCAGGTATAATGAAAGAAAAAAAAAAAGTTTTAAAGATATAATTTCATACATATGAGAGCAAACCATAACCATATTTGGTATTTCGAAGTATTTTGAGTTCCTAAACACTGTACTAAAGATCAAAATCGCTTGCCTATGTCAAATTGCTACCCTATCAGTAAAAAAAAAGTTTGCAGCGCACAATAAATTAATTTTTTTTGTTTGTTTATCAAGATATCATAACCATCTTGGGCATTCGGATGTTTTTTTTTTACTTTCCGAGCTGTGTAAAAAATTTAACCAAAATCGGTTTTCTATGTCATATAGCAGCCCCTAAGGCGCCGATCGGTCTAAAATGAATTTCGAGCTTGCAACTTTTTCAAAATGGTTATTTTTCAAAATATTTTCTACCGAGCTAAATTTAGAATTTAAAAGGAAAAAAACTGTTTTTTTTTCTCTACCCAAAAGTGTATGCCGTGGTTTTTGGGATCGGGGAATCCATTTAATTTTTTTTAGTGCCGCCAGAGGACGCTTTTTTGCATTTTTTTTTATTTTATCGCCTTTTTTTTGAGGAAAAGTGAGGAAATGTTTTGGGTTGATCAAAACGTTCAGCGTTGACAAATTAGGAGGGGAGGAGATTGACGACACACATATATCAGCTTTATTAAATTCAAGACAAAAAACTCGATTTTACGTAGTGTCTCATATTATTCATTATTTTACTTTATTATATATATATTTTTTTATTTTTAACTTAAGAAATCCTACAAATAGAAATGTTGATGAAAAAAATTTAATTGATTTTAACAAGAAAAGTAACGGAAAGACGAGTTTTAGAAACGAGTTGAGAAAGACTTATTTTTAAAATGACTTTCCATGTCAACATATGACATGGAACCAGCTCAAACTATTGGCAAGAGACAGAAGTAGATGGAGAGAATTTGTTGACGCCCTATGCTCTTTTTGAGCTTTCATATAGCATAATCACACTTCTTTCTATACTGTATCAATAAAGGAATATATATAAATAAGTACCGTTTTTTGCTTTTTACATGGAATCTCTAACTCGATTTTTAAATATTTTGGAAAGTACCTCTTTTGAAAAAGTTGCAAACTAAAAATTCATTTTAGACCTATAGAACCAAAATCGCGATGAGCCTTTGTCGCAAAAAATTTGGCCCACCCTAATATGCATAGATATATAAAGGGTGTTTTTTTAAGCGCGTCCGGATTTCAAACTTAAATAAAACATAGACAAATTAATGTAATAATATGGTTTTATTAGAAAGAAAATTTTGTATCATATAATATTTGAAAATTATCTCTGGCATGTGACCGCAACGACTACGAGTTACGAAGCGCATCCTGTCAGTTCAATTTTTCGAACATTTGGGGCCGTATTTTAGTAATCACACTTTCATACTGGTTTTCAAGTCGCCAATGGTTGCTGTCTCGTCTACATAAATCAATGACTTGACGTGTCTCCAAAGAAAACAATCTAAAGGGGTCAAATTACACGACCGCGGCGGCCAGTTGGTGGGCCAATTTCTTGAAATAACCTTCTCGCCGAATTGAGTTTCCAGTAAATCAACTCTTCGATATCGATGTCACGTAAATTTGGAAACAAATATTCGTTGATCATCGCTTTGTATCGATCACCATTGACGGTAACACGTTGCGAATCGATAAACTTGGATTTTCCTCTACACTGGCCTCTTCAACAGCGGTATTTTCTTCGGACCTGGTTGTTCTCATTTTTGTTGGTGGTCGGATCTCGAACATGATCAATAACACGACGAATTGAACGTTCTGTTGGACGATGATTCGGTCCATAAATTGTACGAAGAGCCCTTTAAGTTTTTACAATGGAGTATAAATCTAAAAGATTGGAAGACGTTGTGGTGGTGTAAGTCTTACCATGATGAATTGTTAGTCCTTACTAAATAAACTGAAAAATAAAAAAAAAATAGTCAAAAGTGACAACTGGTTTCAGAGATATCCCATTCGGAAATCCGGACGCTGTTAAAAAAACACCCTTTATTATATGTTTATCGAAATTATATTATTTTTAAAAATCGTATGTAAATTTCATATTTAATATTTATTTAGCCTAAGGCCTTTAGCTGTCAGTGCTTCCTATTAGTTAAGTTAGTTTTCTAAACCTTATTAAATAAATAAATAAAATATTTATTTTCCAATCATTAATTATTGTAAGGGTACAAAAAATAATAATAACAAAAAATTTTTTTTTATTGCAATTTATTAAAAATTCAACCCAAAATAAAACTTAAAAATATCTGATGGTGTATCCCATTTGGGACTTTTTTTTTTATATGAAGTTTTGTCATTCAGTGCGAAATATTTCGAACTGCGTACAGGCCTTAAGTTGTTAAAAAATGTCAACTCGAATCAGGGAAAAAAAACTATAAAAACGTTCGACCAAGTCGAATAAATATCACATAATTGCAGTGAGTTCGTGTTGATATCTTAGTTCGATCCAAAAAAATAGCTTTAAATGTAAGTTTGAAAAACTTTAATGAAATGAAAAAAATATAATAGAGTACTTTTGTTTGGAGTTTTAGGAATAAACTTGGTTTAAATCTGAGATCGAATCAGTTGGATGCTCCCAAGCACCCACAAGCTTATTAGATAATAAATTGGCCCTACAATTTGAAAAACTTTTTTTTTTGCAAAATCGTTTTGCGCTCCAGTGTTGTAAAATGCCATGCCACTCCGAACCACGCACATCTCTATATTTTGCACACTCAAACTCTTACAAACACACTGAAAATTCAAAATAATTGCGCCATATGCCCTTATCTGCATTTAAGTACTCAAAACACAACTGAAAAAAGAATTCGAAATAAACAAATATTTGTAAACAACCAAAATGCAATACAAGCAAATTTTATTTACCCCGCTCCTTTTCGTTTTCACTCCCTCATCCTCACTCTTTCCCTTATGTACTCGTAAAAAAATCTCTGCATATTGACATCAATTAAAGTGCATCAAGTCGACACTTAACAAACAACGTAATTTACAATAAATGTGTTCCAAACTTGTTCCGATGGTTACCGATGCCCAACAACAACAACAATTACCAACAGTAGCAACAACAACAGCAACAACAACAACAACTATTCATTAGTTAACCCCGTGGGCTGCAAAAAGGTTCAAATAGCAGCAGCCGCAGCATCCCAGTCGGGGTTCCAGATCCCGCTTGTACTTACATACCCCTTGTTGCAAACTTCATGTGGCCAGCCGGAGGCGACAAGCGTCAGCGGGGTGCAGGGCATATCCCTGGATAGCATCGCATTTGAGTGCGTTGATTTGTGCCTTGGGCCGTGTTCTTGGTCTGCCTGCCCCTGTAGAGGTCACCAGAAATAGTTCTATAATGAACAAAAACACATTGTAAATTGTCGTCGTGTATAAATTGTATGTAGTGTGCACAAGTGTTGGGCTTTCAAATGCACTGCGAGAAATTTTATAGTGTTTGCAAAGTGAGATTTGCAAAAGCAAGCGTAAAATTTTATATTGTATCATTAAGCAGGGCCGGTGGTGAATGCATTATAATTTTTAATATAAATTATGCATTTGGTGATAAAAAAAATTAGATAATTAATAATTAGAAATGTTTGAAAATTATGAGAGAACTTTGAATTTTTTTAAACTTTCTGAAAAAAAATATATTTTTTTCCAAATCTGCGAGTCCATTGAGCGCAAATACTCGGGGGAATCCTTTATTATGCCAGTTTTTAGGTTGTGGAAACTAAAATAAAAACATATTAAAACCATTTATCAGATGGAGAGTCACATTTTGTGATTTTACATAGTCCTTCTCATATCTGTTTGCCTTTCTTGTCTCTCCTGAAACGTTAATTTTTAGTTAAACTACTCCGTTATAAAGCTGAAAGATCACTTAATTCCTGAAATGTTTATAGTGCAAAATATTTAGCGTTGTTAAAGGATGTTCTTCTTTTTATTTTTGTTTAAATTTTATTTATGCTCTCCTAAAACGATGATTTGCAATAAAGTCACAAATTTTTGAATCCCGTTCTTAATACGGGTTTCGTGATTACTGTTCTCAAGATAATATTTATCGATTTTATTATTATCTCATTATTGAGATAGATAAGCAGCCCAAGCCTCCCTTAAGATTTCCGATCGATTTCCCGCATTATGCGAAACTAGGAATGTGTGAGATTTGTTGTGAAAAAAAAGTTTACAAAGGTTCTGGTCAAGTTTATATAATTCCTAAAAATACGGAAACCGATGAATTCGACACTAAAAACATATAAAAAAATCGCTGTACCACCGTTATCGAAAAAAAAAATTCCTGCAGTTTTTCGACGTTAGTATAGAGACCCAACACTTATTTTTTTTACCTAATCTATACGATGTGGTATGCTTAAATTTAAACCAATATACGTTTATGATAGGTTTTTAGGGGTTCTGTTTATCACCAACGAAGAAAACTGTAATATGAAAAGATATCTCACTTTGAGACTTCCAATACAAACATCTATACAAAATTTAATAATTTTCATATTTATAGCTATTATTATTTTGGACTTTGCAGAACCGTTCCTTACTTTGACCTAACTTAGGTCAAACACGTCTATACGACACAGCTGCTCGACGCTTCGCAATCACGCTCTATAAAAGAGTTTATTGCTTAGCACGGAATCGCAAAACTTCATATCAAAAAAAAAATCCCATTTGGTATTTTGTTTTTTATATGAAGTTTTGTCATTCCTTGCGAAATATTTCGAACTGCGTATAGGCCTTAACCAATGAATTTTTTAAGGTGTGAATTCGCTATGAGAAGATTGCTTTTAATTTTAAAAATCTTAAATTTCCGCATAGATACTTTTCTCATATTTCTTTTCTGCAGTATTTTTTCCAATTTCCCGAATCAACCGAATTTATGTCTTACAATTAACGAGAATGATCTGTAGATAATTTTTATTTATAGGGTCGAGTAAAGCTCAAATTGTAACAAAAAACTTTTAAATTAAAAGAACCCTTTATTTAAAGAATGAAACTTTGGTAGGAAACGATACCTTACATGGAGTTTTCCAACACAAAGATTTATACAAAATTTCAGAAGTTATATACCCAGGGCTAAGACCCGAAAAATGGTGAGCTATATTGATCAGGTTGGAGTCAGGGGAAATCATGATGGAAGACGGAAACAGTTCTGTTTCTTAAGTAACTTAGGTTACTTAGACACTCTTATACGAATAAGTAGGCTATTCGATCGAGAACGGTTTGTTTTATATGAAATCCAAAAAATTACCAGAGATTATTTTTTTTTTTTTTTTTGCAAAAATTATTAAAAACACATTATTTTATGAGTTGCAGGTTTCTTATTTTATGATCGCCAATCCAGCTTGTTTAGAAAGATTATTATGGTAAAAAATTTTCAGGGAGAAAGTTCCTCTTAACTTAAAAAATCTTAAATTTTCACATAGATTATATTCTCATATTGCTTTTAACCGGCATTATTGGCAATATTCCGAATCATCAGAATTAACGATATTGATCTATAGGGAAATTCCGATTTAAAGAGTCCATTCATATGATTCCCATAAAGCTGAACTTAAAATTGAAATAATCTTATTTTTAGAGCTGAACCAATCTATGTTTATGACAGACTTTAAGATGATTTTTGTACATAAAAAAATTGAAAAATCCGTATCTCGATAAAAAATTTCAAAATTTGTGCAATACCATAGTATTCTTGGATTCCTCCAGAAGATCTAAATAAGATACATTTATATGTAGACTCAAAATTCGATTTTATAATATGGATATGTCCATGTTTTTTTTCACAATTGGAGGCTATCTCTTAAATCGCAAGAGGATTTTGGCTCACCTAAGATTCGATAAGAAGAGGTTTCTTTTGATTTCAAAAATCTTGAACTTCCGCTTAGATTTGTTTTTAAAGTGTACCACTTTAAAGCAACTTTGGTTGAGCAAACAAAGTGCGTTACCTAGCCGAGTTCCGTCAAGTGTAGCCATCTAATGTAAAAGGCAAATTAGCAAAAACCAGCCCAACAATTTAAACCGAAATGAGAAAAGTCCGGGAGTAAGTGAGATCCAGACATAAAAACAGCAGCCGCAACATAGTCGACTCTGAGCTTGCCTTTTTCTCTCTGTCTGTCTGTCTGTCTGTTCATATAGAAAACTTGTCCCCAGACAATTCAATTTAACTACCATGGACAAGTAAAGTGTTCCAGGAGTAGGTTTGAAACTGCAGGAAAACTGCAGGATGCGACAATAGCGCCTTTGAGCAACCACCAAGTGACTCGTGCAGGGAGGAAATGTGGCAGCAACATGCAAAATTGCTGCCACAGCTAATTTAATAATTTATCATTTCGCTGCAAGGCAACAACAAAAGATTATTTAAATTCGCGTGTTATATATATATACAGGGGATAGAAACGGGTACGGGTAGGCAATAAATGATGTGTCGGGTTGTTGGCTATAATTTAAAAATTTCCACACCAAATTTATCCAAGGGGTGTGAACTGTTAGTGTTAGTGTGAGTGTAATTTAAAATATTTAATGATGTGGCAGAATTCAAATTTTTCACAACATTCTAAACTATTCTAATTGGCGCAACTAATGGCAGTCCAAATGCAACGAATTGTAAGCAAATCGGGAACAAAGCAGTGCGTTCCAAAAAAAATACTGTGAACCTCTAAATCAGTTAAACCCTTTGACATGACTCTAAACAAATTTGTTTACTTTGGCACAATATTTTGATTTATATATGTGTGTGTTGTGTGTGTGTGTGTGTGTGTGTGTGTGTGAGTGCTCTTGAACATGCCCATTGAGTTGCCCAAATCCTTAAAACGTTTCGTAATCCTTTCACCCATTTCAATTGTTCGATTTGACAAATTGATTTACACTTTTGCTACGAATTTTTACCACTCTGATTGCTTTTGGTTTGTTTGCTCTCGAAATTGCCAATTTTATTTAGTCCTGTATATTTTTTTTGGCCACATGTGCGTAAATATTTATTTAGTTTTTTTGCAAAGTAACAAATTTAGTAGCAGCTTAGTTGGCCAGCGGAACCAAACCCAATCCTTATCATCATTATTTAAATGCTGCATGCAAATTGTTGCCTAGCTAGCTAGCTCTCTATTCTTGACCACAATCACAACTTTACCGGCTCAGAATTAGTTCTACGACTATACGACTATAATATTCCCTACACCTCCTGCAGTTAGCTTCAAAAAAACAGGAAGTATAAGATTTTTAATTTCTTAAATTTTTTTTTTAATTTCATTAAGCAAGTGAAAAGCTGCTCAAAGTCTGTTTATCGTATTTCATCGTAATTTCAATTACTTTAACAAAATATAAGGGTAAAATTTACAAAAAAAACCCACCGGTTTTAAGATATTTGCAAATTACTCGCAAATCACCAAAAACCATTTCCATTTTTGAATTTTGAGCGGTCATTGTAATTGACTCAATTTATTTATATATTTAATCCATTAAATTCCTACAAGGAACATAGGGCTGATTATAGATAGATAGACAATTTTATTGGCAACAATTTCCATCTGAAAACCATGAATCTAAGTTTAATAGAAAGAGAGATGATAGAGGGTACCACGCCCCCCACCATAAATATGAAAACTCGGTTTTAGTACAGGGTCCCAAGCCATCCCTGAAAGTTTCATTAACTATGTATTTTTTTTCAGCAGACATCGTTTTTGAGACTTCGCTTACTGTACTAATAACATTTTTAACATTTTCAACATTTTTAACATTTTTAACATTTTTAACATTTTTAACATTTTTAACATTTTTAACATTTTTAACATTTTTAACATTTTTAACATTTTTAACATTTTTAACATTTTTAACATTTTTAACATTTTTAACATTTTTAACATTTTTAACATTTTTAACATTTTTAACATTTTTAACATTTTTAACATTTTTAACATTTTTAACATTTTTAACATTTTTAACATTTTTAACATTTTTAACATTTTTAACATTTTTAACATTTTTAACATTTTTAACATTTTTAACATTTTTAACATTTTTAACATATTTAATTTCAATTCATAAAATAAAACCCAAAAATCTTAAAACAAGATATGTATTTATTTATATTAATTTTTATTATTACCATATTCTTAAAACAATCTTAACTAAATCTTGAAGTAAGATTAAAATTCTTAAATTAAGATTAAAAAAATTACCAAACCTCGAGCAAGGACAAAAGTTCTAAAGGTTTGACCAAATATTTTAAAATACGATTAAAAGTCTTAGAGAGAGAATTTAAAATTTAAAAATAAGATCAAAAAATTTAAAGACCTGACCAAACTTTGTCAAATAAAGAGTTAAGAGTCTTTAATAAGAAAAATTTCTTAAACTGCAAATTTCAGCGTTGTTAAATTAAATTCTTTTAAAGAAAGATCAACAATTTTTTAAATAATATTGAAAAGACAAAAATAAACAAAAAAAAAATATATTATTAAAGTAAGACCAAAAATTCTCAAAACATACCAAGTATAGCCAAATTATGATTAAAAGTTTTTAATACAAAATGCATCCAATATTTTAAAACTAATATTAAATGTTTTGTAGCTAAATAATATTAAAAGTCTTAAAATAACAAAATCCTGAAATAACATTTTTAGCGTCATAAAATTTCAAACAACACCAAAATGCATTAAAATCTACAAATTTTCCATAAATAAATATTTACACAATTCTTGAAATAAGTTTAAAAATCCTTTATAAAGATTAATTCTTTGATAGCATTTTTTTTTAAATTCAAAATTTTTTATTAGATCATAAATTCTTAGAAGGAGACAAAAAATAGTTTCGTTAAAAAAATGTGTTCTTAAAATAAATAAAAAAGATAGTTTAAAATTTAAAATTGAGTTTTTAGTGACGAGTTTCGATTTTTTTGCGCCTTATATTTAGTTTAAATATTCTTATTCTAAAATTTTTTTCGCTATGAAATAATCATTAATTTTAAAATCAAGATTTTTCGGACTTATTTTAAAAAAAACTTATTTGCAGAACGACCTTATTACTTTCGTGTTTATTTGGGCACTGTTGTAGAATTAAAAATCTTAAATTAAGAAATACTTTTTTATCAGTGTATCCACCATTTTAATATAAATTAAAGATGCCCTCGATATGGTTAAGTATGAATAGTTTTAGGGAATGTTGCGTTAACAAAGGCTCGATAAAACATACCTAGAGTAAGGAAAAATTTTTCCGATTTTAGGATTTTTATGAAGATTTCTCCAAAAAAAAAATAATCAAAAAAATACTTTTCTATGGGCAGTAAAATATTTTTTTGCACTGTTGTCAAATGGAAAGTCAAACTTTTTTCCGAACTTCAAGCTTCGAATTGCGATTGTAATTCACTTTTTTTATAATGTAGCTCACATATTTATATTTTTTGAAAAATTATACAGCCACACAGAAAAAACCGAAAACTGAAAACGCTGATGTGCTGGTGGTTTCTTGGACCTTCAGATTCGGATGCAGCGACCACAAAAAATAAACAAATAAAAAACATCGCTTGACCATGTCTACCATATGTTTTTAGGCGGGCAGAATCCAAATGCGGTGTCCAAAAAACTCCAGCGCGTCAGGCTTCTGACATTACCTCAAAACCACATAAAATTAGATATTTTGATGGATGTCTCAGAAACGTGAGGAGTTGGGCTTTTCTTGGCCTCGAATTTGGATTCAGCGACCTCAAAAGCAAATAAACAAAATCGACGGACAACAGGTTTGAAAAAAATTGTGTAGAGTTTTTGAGGTTAGGAAAGAACCAAGACCCGTTGGGGATTCGTATTCAGCGCGTTGAAAAAAATTTGGCCCGTCCCCAGATCACGATATATTTATACCCTGTACCGTATGGTACAAAGGGTATATTGTGTTTGTGCAAGCCGAAAATGTATGTAACGTACAGAAGGAGAAGTCGGAGACCCCCCAAAGTTACCTAAAGTATGATCAGAGTGACTAGAGAAGTCGATATACCCATGTCAGTCTGTCCGTATGAACGCCTAGATCTCAGAGATGGTAAGAGCTAGAGCAACCAAACTTTCAGATAAGATCCCTTATTTATCCATAGCAGACAAGTTTATTTTATTTTTTTGATATCGGGACTACATTATATAGCTCCCATAGGGGTGTTTCAGAGGACCTCGAAAAAAAGCAAAAGTTTTAGATGGATAATTCGTTTGCTTATGAAGATATCATAACCAAATTTGGCAATCGGAAGTTTTTTAGAAACCCCCAGCACTGTACCAAATTTTATCAAAATCGGTTGACTATATCATATAGGTCCCATAGGATCGATCGGTCGAAAATTTGTTTTTTGTACAAAATTCGTTGTGTTTCGTTTGTTTGTGAAGATATTGTAACTAAATTTGGCATTCAGAAGTTTTTTAGAGATCTTCAACACTGCACCAAATTTGATCAAAATCGGTTGACTATATCATATAGCTCCCATAGGGCCGATCGGCAAAAAAACGTTTTTTGCACAAAATTCGTTGTGTTTCGTTTGTTTGTGAAGATATTGTAACTAAATTTGGCATTAAGAAGTTTTTTAGAGATCCCAAGCACTGTACCAAATTTGATCAAAATCGGTTGACTATATCATATAGCTCCCATAGGGCCAATCGGTCAAAAAAACGTTTTTTGCACAAAATTCGTTGTGTTTCGTTTGTTTGTGAAGATATTGTAACTAAATTTGGCATTCAGAAGTTTTTTAGAGATCTTCAACACTGCACCAAATTTTATCAAAATGGGTTGACTATATCATATAGCTCCCATAGGGCCGATCGGTCGAAAAAAAGTTTTTGATTAAAAATTCGTCTGTTTTTGGTTGTTTATGAAGGTATCATAATCTAATTTGGCAATCAAATGTCTTTTGGTGTTCTTAAGCAATTTACCGGATTTTATTGCAAGCAGTGGTACAGGGTATCCCAAAGTCGTCCGCGCCCGACTTTAAAGTACGCCATCTTTTTTTTGTGTGGCTGTGCAATTTCAGCTTCTCTTGAGTGAAATTGTTTTTTTTTTTAATTTTTTTACATTTTAATATGTTTAATAAAAGGTTAGAAAAAAAAAGTTTGCAAAAGACTGGTCGAAGGTTGAATCCCAACAAAATGAAAAAATTTGTAAATTTATGTCTATTTCGATGGCTAAAGTTTTAACAGAAACAGATTTACCAAAAAAATCGGCTAGTTTTGCTTATAATTGACAAGTTTTTTAGTTTCAGGATTATAATCTAAAAAATGTGAAAGTTAATCCCCAAATTTTAATTGGGAAGAAAAGGCATCCATGTGAAAAAAACTCAATGCAAGCGAGAAACTAAAGACGCACCTTGTCAATAATTTTATGCTTCTGGCTATTTTGATCTTTGAAAAACTTGTAATGGCTACATCGACTTTTTTTTTGTCTCTTAACTATTTTGGTAAAAACTTTGTGGGATCTTAATCGTTTGCTGCTACTGGTTGCACACAAATATTTTTCCATTCTTTTAATACACCTCTTACCCCCTATGGGTACAGTGTATAAAAAAAAGTGTATACAAAACTTTTGTTGAAATTTATGTGCCATTTGTTGGCGCTTGTTATGGAAAAAATTAATTGCTTTTGCAAATAGAGTGGCCAACATGGCCAAAACGTCGTAGCCAAAACTCTTTTCTCGTAATAGTAGTTGTTGTTGTTGGTAACAAACAACTTGGCCTTTTGTCATGCATTGGCCGGTAGTTACTACTACTACTACTGCTACGTGCCACCATATAAGCTTAACTCGTTTTTTGTCTACTTTTTAGAGCCGCCTTTGGGCATAGAGTTACACTGAGATTTATGAGATTGTCCAAAGGATATTTTGTATTGGTATTTCTTGTGGAAAATTGGCTGTAGACTATTAACTTATTTTTAAAAGAAATATATTTGACTTCTTAAAAAGCTTATGATCTATATTATAAAATTATCAGAACAAACGAATCTCTTTCAACTGCTCAGTTGCCAGTGTAGAATCCTGAAGAGACAGATTTATCATTACATACTATGGGTTTTCATTTCTTTGGGAAAACCCTCAAGAATGGTTTTTGTTCAAGACAGGTAGTACTATTTGCGCAATATTTAATGCTGTGTTTGTTTCTGTTCACAAAAGGCTTAAAATTGTGTTTTTTCTAGACTGTAATAAGTAAATGTACATACCAAACTAATAAATTATAGAGTTTAAAAATAGATCAATTTTTTTAAGCTTTGTATAGGGAAATGGTCTGATATTTATACACTAGGCACATGCACCGCAGCAAAGTGTGGAAGAATGTCTTTAAATTCGAAATGTAAGCCAAACCTTGCGGTGAGGAGAGAAGAGAAATAAGATTGGGGAAAAAAAATTTGTGTACCTAACCTGAAGTTGGGTTCAGCCCCGTATCAGGCATGAAATCACAGATGAATTTCTAGTGTAATGCTAGGCTTTCTGACCTGAAGAAGTTCGCTATGAACTCTACGATCAGTAATCAGCAAATAGATAATATTTTAGTGCTGATTTGCTTTAAAAAATCAGCACTGAAATCACGAGTGAATTGGCACACAAATTAGCACACAAAAAGTGCCGATATTCTGGTGAGTCATTAATTATAATAACAAATACACTTTTATATTTTTTAAAAATTATATTATTGTTACATGCCCAACCAAAGAGATAGAGGGTGTCATTATTGTATGTTTCCAATTAACTCGTACAAAGCCATGAGGCCTTCGCTTAATTTTCATGCCTGAATTCAGGAATGAAAAATTGAGCACTGCACGACCGAACTGACGGAAAATGCAAACGGCCTCTAGGCATGAAAATGAAAAGTCCTTCTCTCTTTTATAAGCCTAAGAAACTAGCGTGACGTTACATGACGCGACGTAAATTAAATTTCTTTTAAAATTTTTTGTATTATATTTTTTGAATTATTTAAATCAAATGAAACAAAAATTTGAGCTCAAATATTAATAAATTATATAACAATATAATATAATAATATTATTATAAAGAAAAAAAGAGAGTGATAAAGAGTTGATGCTCTTGGAAATAGTCAAAACTAATCGAAACTCCTAGCACTATAGCCAAATAACAACTATATGACATTAATCTTTAATAATATTTTAATATATTATTCAATAATAAAAAATAAAAAAAAAAAATAATATGTTTCCCCATTATAAAGGGAATCTGAATACAATGGCTTTAAGAAGTTTTGTTTCTATTGTAATAACTTTTTTTCTTGATTTAGTTTTGGAATTTGATTATGCAAAATATCTTAATTTAAGAATTTTCGATGTTTAGCAAAATTTAGACTTTTAAAAATATTTGCTCTTAATTCGAGAATTATTATTCATGCCGCCGTATTTTTTGCTCGGGTTTAAAGCTTTTAATTTTGCTTTCTTAATACAAGAATTTTAAAAGTTATTGTCGTGTTTCAAAATTTTTTTTTGAGCTTAACTAAAGAAGAACTAAAATTTAAAATGCTAAAAATCTTAATTTAAGGTTTTACTATTTTAACTTTTCTTGCGTGAACAAAGCCGTGTTCAAATTTATTTAGTGCCAACTTACAACTTTAGTTGTAAGAAAAGTATTTAATTTAATAACTCATAAATATTTATCATAAATATTTTAGTTGTGGTACTTACGGTTGCTGTTGAGTTGAGGAATTGCACAAAAACTCAACTGGCTAAAGCTTGAACGCGCTTTTGTTTGTTATGAGTAATAAAAAATTATTAAAAGTCACTTTGTTTACTTAAAATGGTTAATCCACACCAAAATATGTGACAGTTTTTTGCAAAAATCGAGAATAGAATTTGGGCTGAAAAGGAGTTGAGTTGAGCGTTGAAACTCAGCCCTGTACATTTTGCTGTTGCAAAAGTCCTCAGCAAGCGTGAATACCCTTAGTATGAGCTTAAATTTATTTTCCTTTCAGTCAGGGTGGAATTCAAGAGTACCTATACCTACTTGAGAGATGGGCTCACAGTTGGAACATCGCCATGAATTCAACTAAGTGCCAGGCAGTTCTATATACCCTATGAAAAAACCCATCACCTGTTGTCACACTAAAACTGCAAAAACAAGCTAAATACCTAGGTGTTACCCTTGATAGCAGACAACATATAGAAAGCACAATCAAAAACTGCCGGCTAAAGATGTCTAAAATGAACTGGCTCATGAACCATCGCAGCCGTCTTCCACTCCGATGCAAAAGAGCCTTATATAAAATGGTTGTGGTTCCAACCTGGAGATACGCTATCCAGATCTGGGGTATGGCGGATCGCACGAGTCGCTCAAGTATTCAGACACTCCAGAACAGGGCCTTACGCCTTATTACTGGGTGTGAATGGTATGTAAGGAATTCGACCTTGCAACACGACCTCAGACTGGAGACCGTCGAACTCCAGATAAAAAAGCACACAAGCCGCTACAACGAAAGGCTAAAAAGACACCGTAATAGGCTGGCAAAAGGGCTCCCAAATGGAAATCCTATAAGTAGGCTTAAAAAAAGAAGTTTTAAAAATCTGCTCCAACTAGCGCCGAACTGAAAGAAAACGAAATGAAGACCGACAGAAAAGCGCATCAAATGACGGCCTCCTGATTGACAGGACTCCTTGATACTGCTAAGACATCTCTAGCTAAACAAGTTGGATTGGCGACCATAAAATAAGAAACCTGCAATTCATAAAAATATATGTGTTTTTGAAAATTTTGCAAAATAAAGGAAAAAAAAAAAAAAAGTTAGGGTGGACATTTCATTTCTGAGTAGTATATACAAATTTATTAGGGATCATAGATTTTTGGAAAAACTTAAAAATGGTAAAATTTTAGACTAAATTTTAAACATTGGTACTGGAAAAAATATATTTTTTGTTTTCATATGTATTCGTTATTTCTTCCAGTGCAATAATTTTGACAGCTATACCATTTCCAGTGAACCGCCATACTAAAACATCTATTGTTTGCAACTAAGCTGGAAATATTGCAGCGGTTTTCGCTGCTTTTCAACAATAACTACCAAAAGTTTTTTTTTTTTCTTTTTTTTCTCACTTTTCTAACACGTCTGCGAATATAAATTGCGACTTTATCAAAGCGCACGTCAAATCTCGTTTAAATTAATGAGTTTGAGCGTTTTTTTGCTTGAATTTCTCGCACTCTCACACCAATTTTTGCGAAGCTTCTCTGTTACAGTTTATTTATGCGTCATAAATTGCAACCAACAAAAAAAAAAAAAAAAAAGCGCATAAAACGCCAATTGACACGGCAAGGCTAAAGTGTGTCTATGTGTGTGTGTGTGTTTGGGAGTGTGGCGCCAAGTTGTCAGAGTGGCAGGAAGTGCTGGGACGCAATGACGTCGCCTCGCCTCCAGGCAAAATGCTTAAAATTATGAAACATTGTTTGCCACTTTGCAGCAACTCAGAATCGATTAGGGGCGTTGGATCAGGAAGTTTACTTGGAAATGAGCAGACATTAAGTAGTCATAAAGTTTGGGGCGCTGACAATGACAACAATAATTGGAAGATGGGGCCTTGCCTTTGGTTAATTAAAATGTTTATCGTGCTGAAGTGTTGATAACAGCAATACCAACAATACCAAAAACCAACAATAACAACAACAATAGCAATGAGTCTTGGCTGCAAAGTTATTAAAATTATTGTAGCGTGTAATTAGCTGACGAGCTGTCAACAATATATAAGCGCCTTAGCCATGGCCTAGACGACAATTTCCGCCTAGAGGGATCATTTTACAATTACAGACAGTTTGAGTTTTTTTTTGTTATTTGTCGACTGGTAAATCAATCGCAGCAAAGTCTTGGACTAGCATTCCATTGCACAGTGGGTACTTAATAAAAAAAAATTGCAGACATTAAAGTCTCGCATGGACGAGCATTACAATAAACAAATAAATAATAACATATAATATCAAACTAGGAATTGGGAACAGTGTTGCCATTTTAGCTAGTTTATAGTTAGAAATGCTTATTCAATTCAATTCAATTCAATTTATTACACATTTATAATGTTACAGATTGTGTGTGTGTTGTGTATAATTTGATAATGTTAAGAGTTCAGGCTATAAGTGCCTTTTCTACTTAAATATTAACATTATTGTATTGATTGTCGAGATTATATAAAATTTATTGTTAGCTGTGGAGAAAATTGAAATAGCTATAGGCTCGCAAAGGAAGGGGCTGAATCAAGACAACCGTCACTTGAGGATCTAAAGATTCCATTAAGGACGATTAACCACCGAGCAGAAGAAGACGCGGTAGCCAGATCTGACAGAAGGTGGCACAACACAACGAACTGCAAGGTAGCTCGCACTATGTGCAAGAAAACCAACAACAAATTAGCCCAATATATTCTGGAACTCCCAAGAAGAGACTGCAGACTCATAGTGGGCATACTTACTGGTCACTGCCTGACCGCAGCTCACGCTAAGAAGCTAGGCGTTACCAACAGCGACGAATGCAGGAAGTGTAGGGAGACAGATGTCAAAGAGACTCTGGAGCACCTCATCTGCCGCTGCCCCGCCCTATGCACATCGAGACTTAAGTACCTAGGAAAACCCTGGCTTACCTCACTGGAAGAGGCTGCCAAAAGGGCACCTCAAAGGCTTCTGGCGTTCGCCAAGCACACGCTCATAATTGACAACTAACGTAATGTACACCAGCCGCATCCTCCGGTTCCACTAAGGACTATGTAGTCTATGTGTGACTCCCCCCCAGGGGTCAACCGGTTTAACCTAACCTAACCTGTGGAGAAAATTACAAAAAACCACTTTAAGGAACAAAAAAAAATAAATTATTTTTATATACAAAAACTTACAAAAACTACCTTACAAGCTATAATGACCGAGCTAACTCAATAATATGGGGGGGTACGGGGAGTTTAAACATCTTAAATGAAAGTTATGGGATAAGCGAGCAAGTCTATCCGCTACCATTTCAATATTAGCCTGTTTGTGTAAATTGGACGTAGAATAGAACCAGGGTAATTTAAAAATCATTTTCAATATTTTGTTTTGTGTTATTTGGAGTTTTATAAGATGACACTTAGCTACATCTGACCAGACTGGTGCAGCATATGAAATTACGGCTTGAAAAATAGATCTATATAAGTACAATTTGTTTTCTATACTTAATCGGGAGTTTCTGTTAATAAATGGATACAATACGCGAGTCAGAGTACTTAAACTTTTTTTCGTCGCACTGTCGTGGTGTTTGTGTATAAGCTTTTTGTCTAGATTCATACCCAAATATTTAACTTTTGATTCCCATTTCACATCAACATTACCTAGCTTGATGATGTCCCTAGGTAGATAAATGTCTTTCCGTTTCCTGCCTGCGTTTTCTCAGAGTTTACAAGAATTTTCCACTTCGAGAAATACTTTACTAACGATTCAAATCCCAATCGTAAATTATCTGCAATGTTATTAGGAAAAGTTCCTGAACAGAGAATTGCCGTATCGTCGGCAAATATTGATGAGGTACACCCCGGTACAGTGGGGAAATCTGATGTGAATATGTTGTAGAGAATTGGGGATAGACATGATCCCTGTGGGCACCCAGCTTTAATGCTTATTTTCGCTGATTTTGATTTGCCTATGTAGACAGAGAAACTTCGATTTTTAAGGAAGCTATAGATTATTTTCGTGAGTCCTGTTGGGAAGTTCAATCTGTTCATTTTGAAAATAAGTACCTCATGCCAGATAGAGTCAAAAGCGGCTTTTATGTCTAACAAAACCATGCCAGTGGACTTTGATTGACTAAAGTTGTTTTTAATCAGATTCTTTATTCTGACAAGTGGGTGAATTGTGCAATGATACCGGCGAAATCCAAATTGCTGAGGTGGGAGTAAGTCTCTATCTTCTAAAATTTGGGTTAGTTTCTCTTTTACGACTTTTTCGAGAATTTTACCTTAGAAATGCTTATAAATTTTTCTAAATGCTTATAGCTATAAATCTAGCATTTTTCAAATTGCATTTAGCTTGCTTTAGCTTTAAAGACATTTCGTTTTATCGAAGTTTTAAAGCCGCTATACTAAATATAATAATAATATACTACTGGATATCTAAATTGACATTCTTAAAGGCGGTTTCCCCACATATATAATTGGTTATAACTTTCATTTCAGCAGAAACTTCAGAAATTTGGGAGAGATGCATGAATTTCCTTAAGGCAACCAAGGGCAAACTGAATTTAATGTTAATATGTGCTGAGAATGAGAGCTCACAAAATTTATGTTTCTTGGGTTTTATGCATTTGTAATTATTATTATTTGTAATGGGTGTAAGATGTACTGCATCCCAAGTGGATCTATTCTACCCCCTTCACGGCTAAGAGCTCTCCTAAAAGTCCAATGGCCTGCATATATTCCAGTATTTTGTAGTAGTGTCGTGCATTCACATAGTAGATGCACTGAAGTTTCTTCCTCCATGCTACAGAAGCGACAAAGTCCACTATCCGCTATGCTGATTTTATTGAAGTAGCTGCGGAGCCCACAGTGTTCCGTCAAGAGGCCGGTCACGATCTTCACGGTATTTTTCCCGTGGGTTATCATGAGTTTGAACCTCTTACGGTTGTAGGTGTAGAGGAGGGTTTTTGACTGCTTAAGCCCTGGTGTCTGTGCCCAGTGAAGCTGCCGTCCATTCTCAGTAGGTCCCGTACCACATAGTTACCAATTCCACAGTATGGTTGAGGTCCGATAAGCGGTGTTGCTGCACCGGTTCTTGCTAGTCTATCTGCCAGCTCATTTCCAGGAATGTTGTTATCTCCTGAAACCCATCTAATCGTGAGCTTATTCCTGGCACGTAATTTGTCTAGTGCAGTTCTCACTTCCTTGACCAGCCTTGATGTGATCTTGGCTTTGCTTAGTGCCTTTATCGCTGCTGGACTATCAGATACGGTAGAGATATCTTTATCGTGTTAGTTCTTTTGCAGATTGAATGCTGCACACCTTCCAATAGCACAGACTTCAGCTTGGAAAATACTGGTGTGTCTGCCTAGTGATTCGTAATACTTGATCTTGGGTCCCACCACCCCCAGGCCACTTCCTTCATCGGTGAGAAATCCGTCTGTGTAATACATATAATACACAAAAAAAATTTTTTTTTTCAATTTTACTAAAGTACTCTTGGATTATTTTATCATTTCATAAGGATCTCAGCACTAGAACTTATATTATTCATGTATTTAAACGAGAATATATCAAAAGCAAGGTGTCGCAATACTCATTGCACCTATAGATTTAATTCTTTACTACTTAAAAGTCCCAAACATTGTTCGTGAAAAAAGGAATTTTCATTTGGGAAAAAACATTTATTTTGGGACGGAAAAATTAAAACTCCATTTTTTTTTTTTAAAAAATTCGTCAAAAAAAATATTGTGTTTCTTGATTGCAGAGAAAGCAAAGAAAAATTCAATAAAACTTCTCTAAGCTCTTCGAACCACTACAAAAAAAAAATTCTTGAAAATATCTTTTATTCGGTATAATAAAGGGTGTTTTTTTTAGAGTTACACAATTTTAAATCATAATAAATCAAAGAAATATATTTTTAATACCAATGAAACGGGCTTTGTTGGATAGAAAATTTTATGACATTAATGTTTAAATATGATTTCCGCCATGTGGCCGCGTACAAGGCGTAATCTGGAACACCAATTTTCACAAACTTTCCGCAGCATTTGCGGTATTTCGCCAATAACTCTTCGAATGTTGATTTCCAGGTGTTCAATTGCAATGCTGTTTTGACCAATTCAACCATTCAACCAAAAATGTGCTTCATCGAAGAACAAAATTTTTAATTTTTAAATAAGTTTGCCAAACCATTATTTTAATAAAAAATTTCAAAAATTTAAAAGCGTTGCTCTGGTGTAAGTCTATCCATAATGAAATGTCAAACCAAACTCAACAAAAAGCAACTATAACATAACATTAGGTTCAAGTACTCAGATCTTAATGAAATTTTGAAATGCGTTTAGATACTGCAAATAAAAATGTTTTGATTTTTTACAATCACAAGTGTAATTTAAAAATCAATTCTTGATTGGGTTGCTTTGAAGACTGTGAAACACACAGTGCAGTCATCTACGAATCGAATCTGCTTTTAGCATTTCTTTATATCGTGAACGATCCTTCATTAAGGTTTGGTTGCCACAAATCTGACGAGGATGTCTAATATCTCACAATACATGTATTAGATATCGGTTCCCTTCAAATATTGTACAATTTTTCTTCGTCACTCAAAATTCCGTTTCGGGACTCCTCATCAGAAAACTTGTATTTTTCGTAAAAGCAAAATGTCACACTGTGCCTTGTGTATTTAATTGACTTACAAATGAGTGCGACTGTGTGTCTATATGTGTGTCGTTTTATTTAAGGCCATAACTAATTTTACAATTTGCCATACAGCCCATAAATTTTGACTCCTATTACAAGGCCTGGCGCCCAATTAAAATTGCGTAGCGGAAATGTTAAGAGAATCCTTAATGAAAAGGGAAACGCAGAGAGAGAGGGAAATTATTCTCCGGTTGTTGCTGCTGTTGTTGTTGGCCTGAGCGTAGCAAATGGCTCTGATGCCTTATGAAGGTGGCGTTTGCAGGCAATGGCGGCATCTTTTAACACACATTTTCGAGCAATTTTTCAAGCCGGCTCCAATTTCTACTCGGGCAGGAATATGAAGAAAGGGAGAAACGGAGACAAAAAGTATGACGAATGGAGCGGAGGGCGCAAGGTAGTTCGAGTGCACAACTATTTATATTTGACTTCTAATAAGCAGGATGAAGTTTAAAGCTTAGTCTAGAAGCTGGTGTCTTCGAAGCTATGGATTGAAAGAGTTTCACCAAACTATTTCCATTCAAGGCGACGCACAGTGGCACGGCAGCCTCAAAAGCGTTGCAAAAATCGATTTTGCGATGACATCATTTTGTAAAGGTAATACATGCATCTGATTTAGAATTTCCCAGGGATCAAGAAAATAAAAATTTTATTCAATTCGGATGAATAGTTTAGTTGCTACAGCCGCTCAAAGTGGAGTATATTTTCAACTTTGAAAAAAATCGCAATTTTTGGAATAAAAATTCGTGTTTAAGATTGTTTTGTGGAAAAACTACGCAACCAATCCCTATTTTCTTGGTTTCTATAAAAAGGTGTATGAAACTGAAATATAAAAGAGACAAAAAATGACTTCGTAACTTGTCTGGTTTTTTCAATACTTCCGTTTACCTGAACCACTACATTTGGACCACTTTTTCAACTTTGGAAGAATAGAAAAAAAAAATACATCGCATTACAATTTTTGTTTTAACATAAATGCTTTTGTTATTAATTTATTTACCTGCTCTATAAAAATTGTCTGCCTGAATTTGCATATTTGACTGTAAGGCCAGTAAAAGCCCAGAAACCCAACTCCGAAATATGCTGACGCAGGTATAAGAAGAAGAACATGCAGTAGATGCAGCCACTCAATTTAGAACTGATTGCTTATATTTTCACTTTACAATAAAAGAAAGCCTACCTGTGACATAAAATAAAGGATTAATCATCCCATTTTTTTTTTTTTTTTTGTGTCCAGGTAGTTTTAAAACATTTAATGTAATTTAATTTGTACCTGTTAGTAACAGGCTGTTACACGTTTTCTGGCTATAGGCTTAAAATTTGTATATATTGCCTGAATACTTCAGAAACATCATAGTTTTGTTTTGACTTTATAAGAACACACATTGCAGTGAAACGTATTTTTAAATATAATTCGCAAGCATTGATTTTATAAGTGTAACGATGTCTTTGGTAAACGTAAAATTATTTGAATTGTTCAGAAACTCCAAAAGCGCGAATGAATTCATTTCGGCCATCAGAAAAGAACTTAACGTTGAGGATGCAAATATGGAGAAGTTTGATACCTTAAGAGGCAAACTTAATCTAATTCACTTCCGAATAAAAAAAAAGTGGCAAGGCTCTCATCGCTGCCGAGAAAATTTTATTGAGAAACACGAAAACTGGCTAAAAGGACTTAGCTCTTCAGATCCTCTAGTTGCATCCCTTAGACAAGTGACATCCTATACAGAATTTACAAGTAGTTATTCAAAAGAAATGTGAAGTCTTTTAGATATTCCTTGAAATGTAAATGTGGATGTTTATTTAAAAAAAAACTACTGATAAGACACATTATGTAACATATTATAATAAAAAAGCATTGTTAAATTAAATTTATTTACTGAAACATAAAATTATGAACAAAAAAACATATCAAAATTTCTTTATAAATAAAAAAATATGTACTTACATATTTTCAATGGGAAATGTTGCACAGGCAACAAAATCCAACTTCCGCAACATATTGCGCAGCTCTCGGACATCATATCACCATGTATGAGTACTTATTTTAAAGCCTGAACATTTTTCTTTCAACAACAATTTAATTCATTAGAATATCTCAATTGGTTTAGAAAATATGATTTTTGCAACGCTTTTTCGGCTTCCGTGCCACTGTGCGACGGTGGTGTAGAAAATGTATAGTCCTTGCGGTATAAACGATGAAAAATTAGTATTAGTGTAGCGTAGACGATATCCTCTTTAGTATTCATATATCAGAAGAGCTAGGAGTTCATAAGTGGTACGTGACACCAGACAAACATTAACAAATACCTTTTTTCAAACAAAAAATTTGAGCACAACCAGTTTGTTCACGTCTTAGATATTTTAACCGATTTATCTTAGAGTATTTGTTGATGTCTCCCTATTAATTGCAATAGAGTTTTACTGAAAACAGCCCCAACTCGTGAAGAGACTAACTTTTTCTTCTGATAAGGAAATGTGTAATATTTCAAAACTTTCAAATTTCTAAGAACTCACTAGATTTTGATGACTATTAAAAATAAAACATATCGCGTATGACATTGCTCTAATTGCTGAAAAAATTCAAATAGCAAACTTTTCTAATGTGCTTCGTTACGCATTTTATGCCAAAATCGAAAAGATGTTTTCCGAGATTCCTTAAAAGCTGCAAATAATGTTACCAAAACGATCCATATATTATGTAATTTTGAACTGGTTGAGACCGATATAGAAACAGAAAAATAAGTCAATAAATTTTTTTTTAAATCTAAGCTCTACTACTCTGGTCTAATAATTTTTTTGTACCATAAACTTTCTAAGATGAAAAAAACAAACTTGTAATTTAAAAAAAAAACAAAATAAATATTTTGTTCATTAAAATTAAAAACTTTCTTAACAAAACTAAATAATAATAAAAAGTAAACATTAAATTTTATTTTTAATTTTGTTTTTATTACAAAATTTGGAAAATAGGAGTTACATCGCGATTTTGAAACCCCTTGCCAATAAACTGCGTCAATATTTGACTCTACGCAATTATGGCTACAAGTGACCTAGAATCACAATTTTTGGTAAGCTCATTCATGTGGCTCTAATGAACAAATCCACATCCAAATTTTATCGATGCGGTAGCCCCACCCCTCGCAATCCATTTACCGTGTTTTCTCCCGCACTCCTCAACATATCAATTTGAAACATACCCCATATACTTTAAATAAGTTCTTTGTTGTAACATTCGAGTTTCATCAAAATGGGTAAAAATTTAGGGAACTTATAGGTATAAATATCGATTTTAACCAACAAAAAATAAATTCCAATTGGAAAGTTCTTAGATGGAATATGCAGGAAAAATTTTTTTGACACAAAAGGTACAGGGTATTCCACTGTCGGGCACCGCCTCGACTGTACCACATTTTTTTTATATAGTTTTGTCATTTCGTGCGAAATTTTTTTGCATTCTGCGTAGACCCCTTTAAATATAACTTTCAGTTTCGGATATTTTACGAAGCTCAGACGCAAATATTAAAGTTTCCATATAAAAATATAAAACTATTTTCCCGTGGTGGCACTAAGGGCGGATATTGGGGCCTATGGTTATTTCCTATAAAATCGACCTGACGAAAACACTTTTACATTTTTTGGATAAGTGTGCCCTTAAGAGTGGGAATTAGGGGTAATATGATTGTAATATGGGAAACACACAGGTAGCGGATTCCCACAGTATTCTTTATGTAAACAGGCTAACATTAAGTAGAGCGATTCCAAACTTGAGCATTGTCTCATGTGAAATCTTTAGTTCTGCAAGAGTATCTTAACTTCGGTGCTCCCAACTAAACTTGTTTTGTAATTTTTTCAATGATTGTTTTGCCATTAATTAATTTTATTGCTGGCGAAGCAAAAGTTTTTGCGAGCTAATTGAAAAATGCGCCTAAGCTGCTAATTTGCATATTGCTACAACAAAAAGAGCGAGCAGGGCAGTAAGAGGAGAGTACGAATAGAGCAAGAGAATAGGAGTGAGAGAGAGTGAGTATGTTTGCCCTGTGTCTCGTCATTTGCAATTAGCAGCATAAATGATTCAATTACTCATACTTGAGGCGTAAAACGAAAAGTTTCTCTACTGGGGAGGCAAAAGTTCAGAGAGTTTCCAAAAAACTTTTGCCTCATGCAATGCCGAGAACTCTCCAAACTGTCCTCTAAATGACCGCTGCTGTTGTTGTTGTTGTTGTAGTTGTTAATGCAACAAATCTAATTGGGCACAAACACACATGATGGGATTCTGTTCAAAAACGCCCAAATTGTTTTATTACAGTGAGAGACGAAAGTTTTCTGCACAGTTTTTTATTTTTTGCTTTTATGTACGACGCCTACACACACTCAATTAAAACTCAAGACCCAACGTAATGCATGTGCCTTTTAGATCCTTCATGTTTTTAACCTTTTCTTTTTTTTAGCTGTTTCTTTTGGTTAAAAAAGGATTTATTTTTTATATTTTTTTACCATGTTCTTTTTTTTTTTGCGAGTTTCTGCAGCTAAAAGTGTGTAAAGTTTAAAGAGCCTTAAGGGATTATGCGCGCAAATGTGTTGAAATTCGGGTTTGTAATGAAAGCGAAAGTGTATAAAAATAAAAAAAGAAGAAAGAGAGTAACAGTGAATACAAAAAAGGACAAGCATTTTGTGCAGTGGTTTATGGCCACTTATAGATAAGAAGCTGGACATGGACCCTGAAAATTGCCTAAACTTTCCACTTCACTTTGCTTTGCTTTGGTTTCTGGCATTTTTTTTTTTTTTTGCTCCTTCTTTGATTTTCTTTCAATCTTATACATTTGGCTACTTTCCAGCTGTGACAGGGATAAGTGGACCTAAGCCACAAAAGGCTAAAAATGTTCATGTTCGATTTTATTTTTAAAGTAAGTACCTATAAAGTATGTATTTCTGCTCTACTTTGTCAACTAATTCTCTTAAATATTTTTGTAAATTTACTTTATTTTTTTTTTTGAGCGCGCTCTCTATCTTTCAATTTTGACTTGATGATATTTCTATATCCTTTGAAGTTTGTTTGGCTTATGACAAAATCTGTCAACTTTGCATTCAAGTGGACACTCAAGTGGCACTTCAAGGACTAAAATTATTATGTTTGTGTATGTGTTTGATTGTTTGTTTGTTTGAGTGTGACGCGTGCCGAAAATTATTGTTTACACAGCTTTTGAGAGCAGGCTGCGGACACTAAACTGGCAAATTGATCCTAAAGGACGCAATCTTTAGCGACATCTGTTGACCGAGAGTCATAGGCATATTTAAAACATGTCCAGAAAATATGATAATAGAATCCTTGTTTGTTAAGAATTGTTTTTTTGACAAACTTGTTTTAGTATTACATACTAGTTGGATATGCTATGCAAAGAAAAGATTTTTTAAGTCACTTGGATTTTTATGTTTTTAGAAATGCTCAACTGTTATTTCATATAGATAATGATTTGATAATTTTATCAACAGATTTATAAGATTATCTTTATGATATAAAATATATTCACGCTTTTGAGTTAAGAAGTAAGGACATTGAGTAGAATGTCCACAGGATCCAGCGTGAACGACTCTTTGTAAAACTGCTCAGGCTATTGAGTCAAAAGCATGCGTGAATACCTTCACTATTTTCTATACAAAAAGAAGAAAAGTAAATTTAAGTGTTTATAATTGAGTGGGAATTTTTGCGGCCGACAAAATTTTAAAATGTGTAATGTCTGACCGACCAGTATTATAGATACTATTTCTTAGCAATAATAATTTCCCTGACTGACAATTTTGTCAGTCGCCCCTGGGCGGGGCATGGGGATCTCTATTAAAGAGAACAGGGACATACAGTTTATAGCCGAATCCGAACGGCGGTGTCTTTAATTAATAGAGATTTTCTTGGGCAAATAGCGTCTTTGAGCTAGCGATGCCAGTGCTAGGCAAATGTGACAGTGCTACTGCGGGGATTCGAACCACCGACCTTCGGATTCGACCACCGACGGCCACTATTTCTTAGTACTTGTTCAAAAATTCAAATATTTTAGGGAGTTCACATCTAGGACCCTAAACCCCGCATCTATCAGTGAATTCAGTACTCCACAAATTTTTTTTACAAGAATTCAACTTTTTGTGAACTTTATTTTTCATTTACCGTTTTTTTTTCTTTGCAATGTTTGGACAGCTTCTGATGTTTACTAAATATATCGGCAGGTCGTCCTCTTCGATTTTGATAATCGGCCGTGCTCCGGAAATCGCATCCGAAAATTTTATTCGGATTCGTTTTGAAACCGTGTGTTTTGTATTCTTAATTGCACCAAACCGAATTTTTCATGTGATTACAAACCGAATATTTTGTTGCAAGAGGAATTAAAACGATTTGGCAAAATAGATAGAAAAAGTATGCATTTTATACTGAAATAATTGTTTAAATATTCTAAAGCTAAAGTAATATTTTTTTGTAATTTTATTTAGAAGATAGAATAACAAAGTACTAGCAATATTTTAATGAAAATAAAATGTATACAACTTATAGTAATAAAAGATAATAATGCAGAGCTGCGGCAACCATATCAGCTGTTTTGTATCAAACAAAAATAATTTCGCGCCAACACATCACGAGAATTTATCGGAAAAATAAGGAAAATATACAAATTTATCGAAAATAAAAAGGGAAATATCGACTAAAAAATTAGTTTTCCGGAGCACGCAAAAACGAATCCGAATAAAATTGTTCGGTTTGGTTTTTTCGTTTTTCGGAGCACGGCTAAATATTCATATATGTGATAGAGGTACAAGTACCCAGTTTAAGAGTGAATTAAAATTCAGTAAAGATCGTATATCTAACAAACAAAATAATTATTATAACATTACACAATGCAACTTTAGAGATTTCTCGAGTGTTTAAAAAAAAAATATCTTAATGTCATACGTGTATTACATGTCCTTGTTATGTTACAAATGAATATAGTGTAATTCCACGTCCAGTTTTATTCCAAAATTCCAATTATTTATCGAGTTATCGATAACTGAATATTTAGATTTTTCGTCTTAGGCGTTTCTTTAATAGCCATATCTCAAAATCTTTAAAGCAACAGAAAAATTTTTATTTATATGGGTATCAAAAAACTATAAGCCCTATAAATTTTTAAAATGCTTATGAAGGGAAAAACCAAGAAAATTTTTTAAATTAAAGGCAAGGTTGAAGTTTACCTCTGAATCAAAGTATTGCACTCAATGTTTTCTTCAATGCTCTGCTCTTCTAAAGTATGTACTCTACTTTTGATACGACATAATATATTTCTCAGTGTAGGACTTAAAAAACTATAGAATCTTTTAAAATGTGGTAAAAATGAAAATACATTGGGGAAACGCACAATATAAGATAGGGTTGATATAGAAATCCAAATCAAAACGTTGGACTTAATTTTTACCAAGGTTTTGTGCTTCTAAAAGCCATTCTAAAAATAATTATGAATAATAATTTAATGCTTAGTTTTTTTTTTTTAAGTAAATCTTATTTTAAAACATTTTTATTATGTTTTTGGGGTATTCACGCTTGCATTTGGAGTTTCTTAGCCATTTTTTCATGTAAAAAACAATGAGTCACCTTATACTCATTGATAAAGAGCTGCAAAATAAAGGTGAAAAAGTGATTTTAATTAACATTTAATAGAATTAATAAAATTACAACAAAATCGTAAAACTTATGGCTTTTATGTACTAAATTAAATGAGTTACATATTATTAAGTACTTGTAAGTGGCTGAATCAACACCTAAACGAAGTAGTAAAATTTACAAAATTATGAAAGAAGAAGCACAAACTCAAAAATTCAACACATAAACTAACTAAAAGGTATTCACGCTTTAGCCGGTTGAGTATTTTTGTAACTTTTCAACTCCTCAAGTCAACAGCAACCGCGAATACCCTATATAATACTTATTTTTTGTAGTGCAACATTTTCGAATGGTCTCTTAATTCAAACAATATCAAGATTGCTGCATAATAGATTAAACAATATCACATAAACTATTCACAAAGATTCAGTCGCAATAGATGATGATTTTTTTAAAGCTGCTCTCCAACTTTTTACCTGAGTATCTTTATATACTATACTTAGTATACATTTTGTTTTCTTCCTACAAAGTAATATCAGTTTTATAACAATGTACTAACCATATTACAAGTTAACATTTGCAACCAGAATTCCTTTGAGCTGCTTTTATTCCAGTTTGGCTTACTTCTTTGTGAAAAAGGGCAAAGTGTCTAGCTCGCTCTTGCCCCAAACACCCATTAGATACAACAACAATAGCAAGTCCACAGCAAAAACAAAAGGCAATCAAAAAAGGCACAACAATGACAAAAAAAAAAAAATACTTGCTAAGTTTCCACTTTTTATTTTTTTGGTTATACCGAGTTTCCTTATGTCCTGTGTAGAGGGTAAATTATACTACGTGAGTGCACATGCTGAATTTCCCAAACTCTACTTAGTCTATGTAAGTGTGTGTGTGTGTGTGTGTTTGTAAGTGGCTCATCAGTGGCAACACCATGTGGCAGCTCAAGGCTATGACGCCTGAATCAGATATAAAATACATTTAAAAAAGTAAACTCCTAGGTATTAAGAAGCACCCAACAAAAAAAAAAAAATAGAAAAGACAAAGCCAAGTGTAACTAAGTAGCAAGGCGTAGGCAGGGGCAGGGGCACTGCGGGAACGTGTTAGTACACTAAGTAGCAGAGAAATCGACAAATGCAACTGAGTCGGAATTTGTTAGCAAAGCTTTGTTTGCATGCTTCACCCCCTCTTACAGACTATGTTAATTTTGGTTGTTACACAAACGAGATTGATTTCGGCATCGAAGTCGTTTTCAATGCGGTTCGGAACGATCTGAGTTGCACACTTGACTTGAGTCGATTTAAAATTTTGCGCCACAACAGCATGAAATATTCAAATGCCAGCCACAACCACACATACCCAAAACAAACACCCAAACCCACTCACACACACACACACACACACACACAATCAGTTCGATTTGTTTCGAGTGCTTTGCAGAGAATCAAACAACTTGGATAGTAGGAAAACAGCAGCCATACTCCTCATTCAACTGATAGATAAGGGAATTGCAGAGTGTGGCAACGCTTAAGTGCGGTTGCAAATGTCAATTGGCCGCCTGGCAAGGCGCTGCATTTTAATTTTCTTTCTTTGCCAAAGTCCGAGAAAGAGAGCTAGCCCAGCTTGTGTGTGTGTGTGTGTCCGTGTGAGTGAGTATATTGGCAAATGGCATCGATCTCGTTTCTTATTTACATTAAAATCTGTTTGCATTCACTTAAAAGGATAAGCAATGTCCTTTTAATGGGTTTCAAATTGAATAAAGGATTAAGTTGTTAGTTTAAAATTGAATTGCGTGAGCTCAAGTGGAAATTGCTTCATGCCACATTTTCAAAGGATTGCGGTTGCTCGGTAGTTAATACGAAAAGTTTATGTCAAGCAAAATACGCGTTTTTTTTACACTATAATATAATCGCCATCGTTCAGTCATTAATATCAGATTTTTATTATTATCTCTACGTTAAGTAGGGTAAGCTGGGGCAAATCCGACCTAGTAATTGGTTTTGGCTATAAAATGTTTATTTGACATCGAAGCTACGGTGTAATGCTTTGTCGCAACTTTCTAGTACTACCGATTTATTCAGACCATTATTAAAACAGCATTTTTGTCATTTTCAAAAATGGTGGGGTAAACCCGACCGCCTATTTTTTTGGCTGATTTAGCACAGATATGATCTAAAATCAATAGTTTTTCGATTAGAAATCAAAAGAGCATGTTGATTTTGTACAAAACTGAATGTATTTATTTTAATAAATCGTAATGTTTGGAACATATAAATCGAAATGAAAGTTGAATGAATGTTCATAAAGGATGATTGGATTAAAGAAAAAAGTAAATAGCTAAGTAACTAATCAGAGTTATTTGATTCGCTGTCCCAATAGCTTGCTGGCGTATTTTTGATTCGAGCTGAACGTCTGGTTGGCTGCGATGAGACTGGGTAAATACAATTTGCCCAACTGTATTGAAAAGCAGCTAAAGATCGATGGCTTTCGTGATTATCCATCAATAAAAATGCTGGCTTATCACCTAAATCATATAAATAAACAATATCACAATAGAAAACAAATGATAACAAGTGGTCGGATTTGCCCCACCATTTAGAGGTCGCATTTGCCCCGCTGTGTCATTTTTCATGACGACGCAAATAAACAAAACTTTATTTATAGTGTACCTATAAACCACTTACTTTTTTTTCGATCACTTTACTTAACAAAAAAAATGTTTAATCAAATATTCACAAAAATTGAAAATCGTATAAATATATTTGTTGTCGTTTTTCGAGTCCAGAATCCCCCAAAAGTTGGGAAAATGGGTTGACATTTTTTTGTCAAATAACCAAATCTTGGATTCGCCTGATTTCAACATAGGTTTTACGACGTAGGTATGGTCAAGGGATCTAGAACATCTTTTAATTGTAATGGCACTTGGCAACGTCAGACTACACTGTGGCTAAAAAGAAATTTCTGCGTTGAATATGGCTCTACACAAGTACCTATACCTTATTTTGTATGGACAACAGTGAGTTCGTATCTATACAATAATACAGCATTCTAATCAGGAAGTTGATTTTATAAATAGTATGCCCTACATGGTCCTTTAAGCTTATGGTTGTGTCTACAGCAAATATAAACCTTTTTTCCCAAGGGATGTCAGTATCATATAAATTGATGTGCCTATTTGGTTGATATCTGGGCAACTTTTTTTGTAGAAATACATTTCTTGTTAACCAGAATTTTCCAGCTACATTTTTTTGCGAAAAAGTTTAGTGGGTGCACAATGCTTCCTGTAAGTTGTGTAATATATTCGCTGGTAATAGCCCTAAGGTGAATACTAAATATTTAAATCTGAAACTTGACAGATCTAAAAAAGTTCTTAGAGGATGCAATAATTCCCAGCTATCATAAATATATGCTATTTAAGTAAATTAAATATTAAGCACTTCCACGTTTATTAAATATTTGGGGTATTCAGTTCGTCGGGCAAAAATGCATCAAGGCAAGAATTCTCCGCCTGTTTATTAAAAACTTCAAAGCATGTCAAAGGCATTCCTGAAATTATTATTATTATATTTTATTCGAGTATTCTATGCTTCAAATTTCACCAAAACGAATTTTGTATGTGGTTTGAATCCGACTACTTTTTTGCAAGAGAAATACAACGAATTGGCAAAAGCGTACGCATTTGAAACTGAAATAATTTATTAAATATTCTTAGACATATTTATGCCAATTTATTATGGTGAATAAAGAATTGAAAATTATGACAATTTCAAGTTAGATAAAAAGGTTCAAAGCTGTCTTTACCAAAGAAAGGGATATATCAAAGGATATCGATAACAAATAAAGCAAAATTGGCAGCACGCAAAAACGAAAACGAGTAAAATTTGTTCGTTTTCGTTTTCCGATTATTTGTATTTTTCTATTTGCTTAAAAGGTCTGATCGTGCTGGGAATCTGCAACAGACTTTCTTAATTGCGATTAAGGTAAGCTTAAATACTATCCGAAGATATGAGTAACATTTTTACGGAAAAACCGTAGTTAGACACCACAAATAGGGTTCACTATCTGAATCAAATTTTTTTACGATTGTTAACCAAATTGTTAAACTGCCTCCGTCATTAAATTTATAGGCAAACTCTTTTAAAAATATATGTAGATACAGATATATATTTTATAGGGTAGATTTCAGAATTTTTTTTATTTTTTTAAACAAAACAAATTTTGTTTTCAAAACAAATTACATTTCTCAGAATAAATAGAATAAGAATAAATTTGACATAATTTCAAAACTTTTCCATTTAGAGTCTTAAAAAAAAACTATACAAAACTCTCAATCTAATTGATTTCAAGATAACACATTCGTTTTTGATATTACTAAATATGTTAAGCTATTGCATAGCTTCTTTCTTGGGCTTTCAGCGCGGCGACCGAATCAAGAAATTCCGTAACGAAAAAACCTAAGACTACACAATTTTTGAAACAAAGTAATCTGTGTCAAATAAGTATTCCCTTCAAATTTGTTTCCAAATGTGTTAAGCTGAGAAAAACAATTTTTAAGCTATTGCATAGCTTCTTTCTTGGGCTTTGAGCGCGGCGACCGAATTTTATGGTTCAGATAAAGTGGGTAGAAAAAAAAGGCAAAAAGCAGCCACTCTAGCAGTGCAAAATAGAGCCGGCAATCTCGCTGTTCCCATTGAATTACGAACAGCAAATATTTCATTAACATCAGATAGAAAATGTGTAGCCAAACGCAAACATTTTCCATTAACTTCAGCTCTTGCTCTAACTATACATAAGTCGCAAGGTGGAACTTTTGACGAAATAGTATATGAATATAGTAAAGCACATTCTCAGGAACTCGCTTATGTTGCGCTCTCGGAAGGCAAGCTGCATCGACTGCATCTTTGTTGCAAGAATTCAAAAGACTGTCTTTAAATAATGTTCAGACGATAGCTCAAAGTGTCTTAGATTTCATTAGTAATAGAAATGGCATTTCAATAATGACTTTCAAGATTCAGTTACGAGACAAACAAATGTGTTACTTCTTACCGAAACTTGCATGACGCGTGATAATCCGATTGAAATGCCTAATTTCAATTGTATTGTTCAATTCAAACGAGATACTGTTCCAAAATGTGGGGTAGCTATTTACCAAAATAATAATAATGTTACTAATATTATGACTCCGAACATTGAAATAAATATTGCACACGTTAGCGATGTTAATGTTAGGCGCTCATTTGTTGGAGATATTTGTGCGTGCTTATGCAAACTTAGAAATGGCCTTCACATAGTCATGGTATCAGTTTACATTTCTCCAAATCCAAAATTAGACGAGGTAGAGCATTTTATTCTTCGCACTTTACTGGAGTACACTGAAGAAGGGTCGAAAATACTTGGTACAAATGGTAATAAATTTCCACTTATCTTGGCTGGCGATTTCAACATCAACTTCGCTGATAAAAAATCAGAGCGGTTGACAACTTTTCTTTCGCAAAAATTGAATTTGAAAATGAATAATAGTCCACAAGAATCCACAACAAAATATGGGACCACCATTGACGCGGTATTTTCCAGATATTTAGAGGATATGAGACTTATGTCTCTTATTTCAGTTACCATAAACCTATAGTTTCAATCATAAAAATTCCTGAATAACCTACATGTACTTATTGTAAGATAATAAAAATATTTTAAGCAATATTAACTTGTCATTTATTCAATAAAAGAAAAAAATTTGATTTCTTATCGGTCACCACGCTCAAAAAGTGTAACTTGAATTAATATCAAAGAAAAAAAAATATTGCATAAATATTATAATTGAATAAGTTGATAAAAATGCTATGCAATAGCTTTACCGCGGCAGTCCCCGAGTGCCACACGTATTATATTTTATAAAGACATTGGATATGCTCAGAAATACTTAAAGGTTGGACTGTAATGAAACTCCATGCAAGACGGCCAGTATTTGCACTACCCTACCGTGCCTTTGGTTAAGTCCCGCCTATTGTGTGTTAGAATTTGTTTCTGGTTAATTCCGATACCATAGCGCTTTAAAGTATGTAACTGCTCTCAAGTACATTAAAAATTCATAAAAATAGATTTTCAAGAGATTGTCTTAAAAGTTAAGCTGATTTTTTGGTTCGTTAACATAGACACGTTGGGTTAACATAGACACAGGCGCGCATCCAGGATTTGGTCATAGGAGGGTTTTTCACTCGAAGTGTATATCAGAGCTCGAAAAAAACTGTCAAACCATTTTTTCAACTTTTTTTCCTGTTCCGAAATCCTTACCGTGCATCCACTACTGCATAGATAGCTGAAGGATTTTTGAAACTACTCTTAAGAAAATTGAAAATCTACAAAAATCATTTACAAGGATTTTTTTAAAAAAAGCAGCAGCATTGTGTAGTTTGGAAGCTGCTAGAAAGTTGAAAACAGTTGTCGATACCATGTGATAATAATTAAAATGATGTAAGAAAATTGACTTTTGAAACGTTTAAATATAATTCTTCTTTATTTATTAAAGGTTTTTTTCCATTGGAATTTATTACTATTTATGACTATTTATTTTTTACCCGAATTAATTAACTTTCATATGTCGCTCTAACAATTTAATAACCAGCTAATGTCATTGCACCAATAGAAATTATTTGTACTGTGTCCAATTGAATTTCATGCCACATATTGTATTGCCTGACAATAAAAACCAATAGATATGCTGCTAAAATTACGATAAAGTTAGTACTAATTAGCAACGGATTGCACATTATCGAATGGAGTCCTGGCAACGATAAAACTACATCAAATGCAATCATTATTCATTAGCATGACGTGAGGGGGGTGTCTCTGCCAATGGCAATTATTTGGCAATTTTCGCAAATCAAATTGTTGTGCCAAAGGGGGTGCCAAATACAGCTACAGATGTATCTCACAGATACATTGACATTGTCATAACGACCACATGCGTGGATTTTGGATTTGTATTTGAGCCGGTCGGCAGGTGTTCCATTCATTGAGTTTTGCGCTTTTCATGCCACCGCAGCGTAAAACTTTAACGAGCACATTAGACCCGAGTATCTGTCGCCTGGTTGAACAAATGACAAAGCCAGCATCAAATCAGTATAAATGCCAACCAGCTGCCATTTATATAATACACATTTAACTCATACTACCAGGTACTGGCACACCAATTAGTTACTTCTTTTGTGGCTTTTGCTCATTTTAAAACTGCCAAGTTTGGTTACTACCACTAGCTACTACTGTTAGATGTTCTACTTAACTCTCGGCCATCTTATTAAAACAAATTTGCTCATTACCCAAAAGCCGCACAAAAGCCAGTAACCAAAGTCATTTACAAATGTCGCATTCATGGCCTGTTGGCTGTTTATTTTACGTCTAGCTGCTTAGTTTATTTGAAGTTCTTCCACGGCTAGGTAAATAGATGTCTGGGCAGCGTATCTCTTAACTTACAACAACCCTCCTTGCCGCCCCACTGCCTAGGCCATTTATGTGCAGAATTGAACTAGTCCCCCCGCAACATTGTCTATGAGGATTGAGAAAAATCTAGCGCAACAAATGTAACAAGGTTACAATCCCCAAAACATCATTGGCAAGAACAAGGTGTACGTGTTACTGATAAAGTAATTGTGTTGCATGGCCAAGTTAATAAGAAGTTGCTTCCAATAAATAGCTGCGTATTATTTCAAGATTTATACAATTACTCTGACTGAAGGTTTGCATCTAATGTGGCAGAAAGCTTTTTGATTGGGCAAGTGTAAAAAGCAGCTGCTCTCAGAACTTCAAAGATAATGTACACTGTGAAAAAAAGATACTCAGCTAGAACAGCGTTGTGTGTTAGAAAGACAACACTCTTAAGCCAATGAAGTCAGCAATGTATCTTTGGCATAAAAATGTATCTGACTTAAATAAGCAAAAAATATGCTTAAAAACGTTGAATGTCTGTCCCGAAAATTGTTGAAAGAAGTGCTGCTGAAATGGTTGGTAACCAAAGTTTCATATTCAATTTAAGAGAAGGCTAATGGTATCAATGATAAGAGTTTAAGAGAAAACCAATGAATTGTTGTACCTTTTAACCAATTGGTCACTGCTTGGGCGTCAGTAAGGGAACCAAGAGAGAACTATTGCATATACTTAACAAATGTAGCTTTGAATAGTATAATTAGTGACTTTTCGCCAGACCCAGTATACACTTATTTGCTAACTGAAAAATTAAAAGTTTTAAAAAATTTACGCCATTTTTCACTTTAGGGGAAAAAAAAGTGAGTCGCAAATAAATGATTCATTTCTAAGGGGTTGGCTAGTTCCAACACCTAAAAATATAGTATGTTGCCAAATATACTATGTATCTTAGTGACGTTTTCTCAATCACGACTCTGCAAATTTTTGGGATAGGGTGGGCCATCTGTTGGTTTGGTTGTTAAACACTCATAATTCGGGTACCGAACTATACCAAATGTCAAGTTTAGAACTACTCAATTTTAGTCATCGTTCGTTTAACAACCGAACAAAGCGTAAAAGTGGTACAGGCGTAGTGGGAAAATGATTGTTCCGAGAAAAAAACATTTCGTCCATTACGCACAGTTTTAGGCCAGTTTTATCGGCCTTCGGAAGTGGCCGTCGATAGCGTAGTGGTAGCCCAGGGGCGACTGACAAAATAGTCAGTCAGGGAAATTATTATTAATCGGCCTTTCGTGCAATTTTATTCCATAGGAGACAAGTTTATTTTATTTTTTCGATATCGGGGTTACATTATATAGCTCCCATAGGGGTGTTTCAGAGGACCTCGAAAAAAACAAAAAGTTTTAGATGGATAATTCGTTTGTTTATACAGATATCGCAATCAAATTTGACATTCGGAAGTTTTTTAGAGATCTTCAACACTGTACCAAATTTGATCAAAATCGGATGATTATATCATGTAGGACCAATCGGTCAAAACAACGTTTTTTTGCACAAAGTTCGTTGTGTTTCGTTTGTTTGTGAAGATATCGTACCCAAATTTGGCGATCAATTGTCTTTTAGAGTGCTTAAGCAATATATCGGAGCTAATTGCAATTAGTGGTACAGAGTATCCCAAAGTCGTCCGCCATCTTGTATACATAAATGAGTAGTTTCAAAATTGCATTTGGTATATATGTACATTTTCCCAGTTATGTTGGAAAATATACGAATAAAATGCAATAAACAAGCAAACCAACAGATGGCCGACCCTATATAAGCTTTATATGACAAGATAATAGACAGTCCTTAGGATAAAACTGAAATACTTGAGTTCTTATCGTCTCAGCCGATTTTGCAGGTAATAGACAGTCCTGTCGACAAGGGGGTGGTAGGACTCCCACAGATGTAAAAAGCAAAACATAAAGTATTTAAATTCTTCGGAAAAAAGGAGTGGGCGTACGACCGGAATCGTACTTTCCTCTTGACGGCCCTGCCCAAATTTCTTTTTGATATTAGAAGACAAAAAAAAGGTCTCTTGGTGTCAAATGAGGTCTAGCTATGGCAGTTTTTTCAAAGAACAATTCTTTTGCTGGCAATATGCATAGGGAGCATTGGAAAAAAGCTTGAACCAGGAATGCCTTAATGTAACGTTAATTACAAAAGTATATTTTCTATTTTTCAAGAAATTCGTTGATGAGTTCTTGAATTCTAACAATTATTATTCGATTTGATTGCAGACGCACTGATCGGTAAAGGAGTTTTTGGAAACACGCATATTGTTTTCTTTGTTTAAATTTTAATAGAAACCTTCTACTTTATTTGAATCATTGATTTAAAAAACTTTCGCATCTTCTAATCATCATTCTTAAATGGTTTGCCTTAGTGCAAAGTTTACTCATGCAATCAGGTAGTTATATATTTTTTAAATAAATTTTTATACCAAAAAGGCCTGTACGCAGCATGAAAAATTTCGCACGGAATGACAAAACTTCATATAAAAAAAAATCCCATTTGGAATATCCCATTTGTACAAAGGTACAAAAGGTTTTTGCAAATGAATGAAGAGGTTGGCGTAATGTAGAGGTTGGACGTAGTTTCTACTTGCAAAGTAGATGCTAATTCGAAGGCGCGGGTAAAATTTAATTTTAATTCTGTTCTCAGAATTTCGAAAAATGAAGATACGAATGTGAAACTTGGTGCAGACTTTTCCTTTAAAAAACTGTACAGTGGTCGGCTCTGGTCGATCTTAACAAATGTTCTTATTGCAATTAAAGGCCTAAGAACATTTGTTAAGATCGACCAGTGTCGACCACTGTATAGCTGCCATAGGAATTATAGCTCAATATTAGATTCTTAGTAAGGGAAAGTTTTCTATTTTTTCACATCGCCTCGAAGCTGCACTTAAAAGAACATATGTCTGAAACTGTTTATAAAGAAATTACAGATATATATATATATTTAAAAAAATCATGTATACAAACATATAGAAAACTTAGCAGCTTTCCAAAACTTGACTGTAAATTTTTGAATTACTATTTTTCCCAGATATCTTAATTATGAATTACTTATTAATTTCTTTAGAATAATTTTCCTCAGTGCATTTCCCTCTCTCTCTCTCTCTCTCTGCAGTGGTTAAGCTCAGCAGTCTTCTCATTTACTCCCACACCTCCACCAATTTCCACCAACTTGTGGTCTCATTCATTTAAGCCAAAGTTTTGTGTATTAATAGAGCTCCGAAATGCTTTGCTTATAATTGCTGTAGTTTGTTTGCTACTTGCGCTCTGTCTCTTTTTGTCTCTTGCCTTGTATCTGTATCTGTATCTGAGTCTATTTCTCTTTTTGTTTTTGTTTTATGTTTTTGTTGCCAAGTTTTTGATGAAAATTAAACAAGTTACTGGTAGCTCAGTTGGTGTCAGTCTACCAAAGTTGTTGCTTTTAATTATGGCCGCCTTTCTTGTGCTTGTCTTTGTCTTTGTCAAGTATATTTTGCTTTTGTCTTTGTTTTGATTTGCTTGTAAATGTCAGCTTAAATATGCGACACACACATAAGCGGATTTGCACAGTGGTGGCCAAAAGGTTAGTCCCAACTCATTCTATAATGGCATAAATAACCAGTTGCAAATCAAGTTGAAGTTTTGCCTGATAGTTTTATGTGTAATGCTGACAGGGGTGGTGGTAGGGGGTTTTTAAGCGGTAATGGGGTTAAAGTGTGTAACAAACACTTGCCAAAAATTTGTGAACAATGATTTGGCCGCGTGCCGTTTTGTGGCTTAAACAACAACAAATGGATACAATGGCAACTGTAACTGATTTGCCAACGGCGCGCACATAAGTATGCTACAACAACTACAATGAGCAGAGCGCTCTGTTTTTTTATACCCTGCAAACAAAGCGTAAGGGTTATATTAGTTAGCTACAGCTAGAATGTATGAAAAAGTTAGGAGTTGTAAAAAAAAATAAAATAAATTGATGCAGTTGCTTTTTTAGTAAGGTCAAATATATCTCGGATACCAACAAGAAATATCAGTTTCATTGCATATCTTCCAAGAGAAATCAAATTTATGGCAATTTATACAGAAAAAAGCATCCTTCGGATGTTTATTTGATTTTTAACTGCTGTTAATTTCAAATCGAACAGTATAGAAACTTCTTGCTGGTCTCAAAAATCTTTTTTCGGTCTAACCTCAGCCAGAACGTAGCGCAGGTTTGTTTTTTGGAAGCTCAAGAATTTACAGATTGTTCTTTACCTTTATGTGACTGCACAAGAAAAAGTCTAAAGGTATCAAATTCTATGATCTCGCAGCATAATTGATAACTCCAAATGTTGTAATTTGGCGATCGGTAGAAAAAGTTTATTGCATTTTTCTCATAAAAACTTTTCTTAAATAATAAAAAACAACGCACTACATATGATAGTTGTAAGCAGCTAGTTGTTGTTGTACAAATGATTATTCTGGCACTTCTGCATTCCTGCATCGTTGGTAGAGTTGCTGATGTCGTGAGTCCGGCACTTCTACATTTCTGCCAGACAACAATTAATATTAAAGAACCTTAGAGACGTTTTAAAACAAAAATGATGATTGACGTAATTAAGAAACATATAAAAAATATGAAAATACCATATATACAGTCAAACCTGTTTTTGTGCATTCTTTCTTTTCTCTTTTTTTGTGCGGTCTTATTGCATTAGAGAAATATTGGGTCAGTCCATGGTAAAAAAGTCACGAGATGCCGCCTGAATGCTCACTCTCTTTTTTTTATCCATTATCGGCAGTGTAAGCCAGGCTGTTTCTGGAAAAACATTTTTTCAATTTTTTCATTTATATTTTTTTTGCAATTCTGTGATTTTGAGGTAGTTAAATACAAGGAAGTTCGCACATTCTCATAGTGCGAATGATAATGTTTTACAAGTTTGGTGTATGGAATAAGTAGATATGTAAATAAAATATTAAAAAATGTTCGCATGTGTATTTCTCTAAATCAGAATAATCACCTATCCTATGGCTCGAAAAAAAATTTTTATAGGCCTTATTGTCTTGTTGCTTATTGTTGGCACTTAGAGTTCAGCCACAATGAAATAAAAGGTGAAGTACATGAGCCGTAACGTATTAAGTTTAAAAACTAAAAATTTGTCTAACATTTTTTACACATTATGTATGCATCGATAAATGATACAAAATCGTTTTTTGTTCAATAACCAACTTTGATGATCTTTTCAAAGGTATCTCTCAAATTGAAGGTACAACGCATATGTTCTCCAGAGTACAAGGCATATAATAGTCGGTGTATTACGCCTGTAGTCAAGCCACTTGTTTCTCATTCGCTTTGAACGGGTCCCAGCTGACCGATGCGTCGTTTTTGGTTAGGTAGAACGCACACGCCCACAGTATAAACAACTCAATTTGAATGCATTTAACCGCGTAATTGAGCCACGTGTCAGTCGGTACGCGTGCGCTATTTGTGGCCAAGCACCCCCCGTTGCCTCTAACACAAACTTGCCCCGGCTACTACCCTGCCTACAACAACGACGACCGCTAAGCGCGCCAAATTGCAAACCAATTGGCATGCAACTGGTTCCATCATAGGGCATAAGGCCTTTTGGACTACCATTTAATGTGCGTACGTTCAAAATTAGTGGAGTAAATGTTTTCTCACCAAATAAAACCAGCCAGAGTTAGTCACCAACTGACTGATTTCGATACGCTTGCTAGGAAATTGACTGCGAATTATAGGTCCAGAGTCCTGGTCTAGGCGTTTTTCACACTACTCTGCACGCGTTCAATTTAGCTGAATTTGTAATGGATTTCAAGGCGTTTTGTGTACGGGGCACTTTGACAGGTGGTTGTTGGATTTGACGTAGCCGCGCAAATCCCGGCAAGCTTTGGCTGAAAATGCATATTTTTTTTGATAAAAAAATGATGATGATGAATTGCCCGGTCGTGTGTCATTTGGGTAGACCCAAGCTAATTGGTTAAAGTTTCTCATACGATTGGGTTAAAAGCAGAGTTCAATGGGATCAATTTTTTCCAAAACGCTTATTTGTAATTTTATTTTGAACATGTAGGATTAGCAACACATTTCTGAAGGTGGAACTAATTTCGTGTTCTTTTTACCAGGATGTCTATAATATCCCTCAATTAGAGATTATTTTATAATGAAATAATTTCAGTAGTCTATAAACATTTTTCCATTTTATTCGCGAGTTAACTTTAAAAGGAGATTCCTGAATATTCAATTGACTCATCAGGCCAGACCAGAGGGGGAGGGAAGGGCGGGATTCCCCCCGGCCCGGAGTTTTCTTAGGGGCCCGGTGTAACTACTGTTGTACTGTCGTGATTCAAGCTGAAGGTGTAATAGAGGAGCCTGTACTTTTTCCCCCCCGGGCCCGTATTTTCTCTCTACGGCCCTGCAACTCATATAAAAACTAAGAAGTAACTTCGAAAAATTTATATAAATTGAAGACAATTTTTTTTAATAGTATCAGGCTGGAGGCTAGTATCTGTTTCTGACGTCTGAAGCTGTGGTGCTTCTCAAATTTTTGAAATATCTTAATCGAGCTATTCTTAAGAAAAGTAAGATCTAGCTTCACTTAGGACATTTTTATATAATAGTTCATTTGAGAAATGAAGCATATTAGATTTACAAAGTGTTCTTTTAGGTTTTAAAAACAACTAATTTACAAATATTAGTCATTTTGCCATAGTCAGGATAATTTTTCATATATGTTTTTCTTAAATGGTCTTACTCTAGATTTTATAAAAATGTTTAATTTCTCCATTTTTCTCAATAAGGAAGAAATTTTTTTCAATCCCAGCATTAAGATTAATTATTCGTTCAATGAGTACGAAATACTTTTTGAGAACACTTCTTAAAATAATTTCAAATATTCTCAAATAAAGTATTTATCTATCAATAATCGAGCACAATTGTTTTTAAAATCATTCTAAATATTCTCAAATTCAAAATTGTTGTCTACAAAAAAACGCTCTTGAAATGTGAATTTTACTCTCAGTAATAGAGAAATCGAACTTGTTGCACTTTTAATACTGCAAATTCTGTTGATCGCGAAATTCTTGATTTGCTTTTAAAGTGAGAAAATAATATATTCTTGATCAAAATTCAGGATTAACTTTTATTCTTAAACTTTCATAGTTTCTTTGACTCTCGGTTTTCTTCAATTACTTTCTTTTATTCGCCCTCGAGCTACTATTTTTTAATCTATTATCCGCATTTGCTTGTATATTAATTTTTCCTTGCTTTCTTCTCAATCCACTTTAATTTCGTTACGAATATTTTCTCGCCCTTTCGTTGTCTTTGCAATTCGCCTGGTTTTTTTTTATGGGCTAGCTTTTATTTTAGCTCTTCTTACCTCGTCCCTATCCGTCCAATATGTCTTTTATGTCTATTTTCAACTTTTCTTTCACTCGTTTTGCCACTAATCGACCATAAAAACATCAAATGTAATTTTCAACACAAAAGCATTTTACAATTTTATTGCCCATGTGCAATTTCAAATATTAATAGCCAATGCGCGTTAAAAAACAACAACAAATGCAATAACAATAAGAACAAGTATATGACCAACAGAGAGTCTACTCTGTTTTATATTTTTTACGGGTTTGTATCGAAGCTCTTCGCTCATTCAATATTACATGAGCACAAATTGCAATTTAATCCACAGATGTCAGCATTGCGATCAGTATGCGCCACACCCCTTTTATGCCGCTTTATGTACACGTGCCCGGTTGACACTGGCGTATAACCCCAGCAGCTACCACCCGTAGCAGACCCACGCTCACGCGTGTCAAGTTGAAAAATGGCATTAAAGTCACATTGACAATCATCAAAATGTGATTCGCTCTCATAAGGATTGGGCGCAAGTACAACAAAGGCTGCATAGTAACGTTTAGCTACCCTAGCGCCCGCACGGAACTAACTCAAGACACATGTGCTTGAGAGGGCTGATGTAGCAGCGGATAGCTATACCCACTCCCTGGTGACACTTTAGCTTGCCGCTTTGCCGTGCAAATCTGTCATATAACTTTGCCAAAAGGACTCTTGGGAGCTTGTTTATGTCAGCTCTTGGCTCATAATTTATATGACGGCACATATGTATAGATTACATAAATAATATGGCACTATGTGCTATGCGCAACCTTGGCGTGGGCAAATTAAATTTTAATTGTCAAAACCGCTCTGGTCTTACTTGCCTGTCAAAAGAAACAAACTAAATGAAGTAAACTAAGTCTCAAGTTTATCTACCACTCCCAATTAGTTTCAGCACTTGCTCAACATGTGAGCAGCGCTGTCAAGACTATCAATCTACATATAGTACATAACTACCCTTAGCTACATAGGAGGCAGTCAAACGCGAAATTGTCACCAAAACAGCTCCGGCAATCCAAATTCAATTAAACAAACACAATAAGTTTCGATAAAGCCGTGCTGATAAGCAGCACAACGACAAAACTAAATATTCGCGTTAAGTTTACCAACACTGAGCCGAAGAGTGTGTGACGGAAGCAGCGAGTGAAAGCATAAATAGATAGTAAGAAAGAGGAGAAAGAGTGTGCGCGCTTGCTAACAACTGCAACGCACAAAAGTCAATGGTGCAGATTAAATGTTACTCACACCAAAGCAAGACAAGCAAACACAGATACGCACGCACACAATAGCAAGGAGCATGCACAGACACTCTCATTCTCTGCACATGAAGTATGCGTAATCTGCAACAATTCAGGCGCAAAAAAAGGTTCTCGTAAAATACGTAAACAAAGCAAAAGCAAAACGGAAAAGAAGAGAAGAGAAGTGCCAAAATAGAAATCCAAAATAAGTCGCATAAAATAAAATTCAAAGTAGTTTAGCAAAAGTGAGCTCAAAATAGGCTGCAGACACACACGCACGCACACACATAAACAAACTAAACTCCGAGAGAGACAGACAGAGAGAGCGTACAACTTAATTGCGTGAGCGGCGCGTTTTGATTTGAGAGCTCTGGATTAAGGCAAATTGCAAAGGAAGTGGGAATTGGAGTGGCATGAGATCAAAGCAAGTTATGCTAGGTTTACACTACGCTACGGTATGGCATTATTCAGTGCACGATGTACTAGAATTTATTTTATTTAAAGCTGCAAAATTTTTTTACATGACCCTTCAGTTCGGCTCAAGCCTGAATTACCAGTACCAGCCGTGAATCTACGCATTCATTTGTCACTGAATTTAACACATGTACGTACTAGGCGTTCAGGTTCTGAAGCTTGAATTGAACTTTGAAGTGTCATGCCTGAAATGACTTTTTTTTTAAATCGGTCGTGAATTCAGTGCTGATTTAGTTTTAAAAGTCAGGTCTGAAATCAGTGGTGAGTTTCCCAGGCATAAAGACATGTAACATTTTGAACACTTTGCTTCAATAAAAATTTTTCGCCATTTTATTACACACTGTGTCGACCAGATACGATTAATTTTTTGGAGCGAAGTTAAAGTAGTGATTAGACTTAGAGTAAAATGATACAAAAATCGTCACGTAACGAAATAAGGTGTGCTGGGTGTGAAAGCATAAGAGCTTATTATGGTAAACACATGCTTCATAACTTCTAACGTCCGTTCAAGTCCCCGGTTTGATTCTAAGTCCAGCCATTTATTTTCTTATAATATTTTAAAATTACTATTTTTAGAGATACTAGGTTTTTACAATGTATCTAGCAGCACAAGGAAGTGCGCAGATCATAAATTCTTTATACCAAAATGAAAATCAAAACCTCTGGTAGCGATTAAGTTATATCCATCTTTCCATTCGTATGAAAATTTACGGATATCTTATCACGTTCGGACATAGGGGAATTTAGCCATGCTGTTAAATAATTTCTCAAAAATTAACAAAATCGTGCAAATATAACCAAATTTTTAGTCAACAATGTTATAATTTAATAATAGCAAAATAAAAATAATAATTAATACTTTTGTTGACTTAACTTTCGATCCTCATCAAAGTTTCTTTAATAATGCATAGAGGAAAATATTTTTTTGTAAAATAGTGTTCATCGTATTATTCTGTCGAGCACAGCTTTGACTGTATTATGTTTTTATAGCTTGTTTCTTCGTTTAATATTTATTCTATAACTTAGGCAAAAGTGTTTCAATTTCGGGATTAGTTCAAAAAAAATTATTTGAAAATATCACATTTGTGCTTCGATTAAAAATTAGTCAAAAATCTTTGCTTTAATTAGTTCAGTTCTCTGGCAATGAAAACCTTTTTTTTTTATGCGCTTTTTAATACCCTTTGACCCGCTATCGCGTTTAGATTTTGCTTATAAAGCTGAAGTATCGAAATATCGCCCCAAGCTTGCAAAAAATTTATCTTAAAGACCCGAATATCTTTTAACTTACAAAGCTTTATGCATATCTTACTATCTTTTCTTATTACAAATTTTTTTATTTGTAGTCTCATAGCAATATATGTAGTTACGGAAATTCCACATTTACTGAAAAAAAAAAAGAAATTTGTGTGACCCCAGTGAAAACCACTTTTACTTATTACAACCTTTGTGGGCAGTGTAAACTTAGCATTACTTTGGATTATACGAAGCTACTGGATATGGTTGTCTGCTGTGCTTCCGCCGACATTAGACACTTCTTTTTTTTTTTTGGTGGTGTAAAATGCATAAACAGGATTTCCTTTATTTTGCCATCATTGGAAAGCAATTGTCTTGGATTTGTGTTAGTCCTTAATGTGGGTGGGTGAGCATATTTTTTTACTAAGGGTTTATTTAAGTAGCTTAAGCACATCGCATCGTTAATTTATCGTTTCAGTGATTTGTGTGAGTGTGTAGCTGGCAAATTTAATGGATAGACACATTAGCGGGAAAATTTATGATAATTAGATAATACTTGTACTGAACGGCACAGTTGCATTTCTAGGCAAAAGCAAGTTTAACTAAAGAAAGATCTTCCAATTCATTTTTAGAGCAGCATTTAAAATTACTATTTTTTTCGATTTTGAATGGTTATAGAAAACAATTTTGTGAATACAGTTGGGATTTCTAAGCATTATATTAGGATTATTAGTATATTCGGATTATTATTACCAATAAAATTTTCAACAACTTTTTGAGAATGTTCAGCAGAATTTGATTTGTTTCCAATCTTGCTACATATGATTTAATTTTAAACCAGTTTTTGAAGGTAAGACAAACCAATAACAAGTATTGCAAGAAATTTCAAAGGTTTTCAAACGTGACGTTCACCAATCGAAAAGCAAGATTCTTTAAATCAATCCGTACCGTCTTTGGCTGCAGTTTTGTTCCTATTCAGGTAGACACTTCACAAATTACAAGAAAATATTTAAAAAAAGAAGGTAAAGTTTCCAATAAGAAAGATTCTAGTTAGATTTCTAGTTAATCGGACGTGCTCCGGGAAACGAATCCGAACATTTTATTAGGATTCGTTTTAAAACCGAATGATTGGTGCACCCAATTTCACCAAACCGAATTTTTTCTGACTCAACACAAAAAAATAGCAGGCAAACAAACAAATTTTTTTGGGTTCGTATATTCACGAACACATGACTATAAGTGCAACATTTCCTTTGTAGCAATTAATTTAATTTCAAAAACATTGTTAATTTAGTAATATTTTTGTGTAATTTTATTTAAAAAAAGAATAATAATTTTTATGAAAATTAAATGTAAACAACATATGGTAATAAAAAGGTGCAGAGCTGCGGCAACCATGTCAGCTGTTTTGTATCAATTAAAAATAATTTCGCTCAAGCACAACAGGAGAATTTATCAGAAAAATAAGGGAAATATGCGAGTTTGTCGAAAATAAAAAGGGAAATATTGACAAAAAAATTCGTTTTTCGAAAATCGGAAAAACGAATCCGGATAAAATTAAAAAATAAAGTTATGAACACGAACTTCGCTAAGCAGTATAGAAGAAAGATATTTACTACATCCATTTATTGTTAGGAAAATGAGAAAAACACAAAATTTATCATCAAAGTATTTTAACATTTTTTATATTTGCGTTGGTAGCTTTGATTTCCTCTTTCCGTCTATTTTTGAGTAGTTTTATTACTCATAGATGTCATACAATATTTATCTAGAGTGAAATTTTTTCTCGTTTCAGTTAACTATTTAATGAAATATTTAGCCGCGCATGAATTTTCCAATAAAACAAATATTTTTTTAGACTATTTTTTCTTGATTTATACAATCACTTTATTCATGGCTTCACCTGTTCTAGACATTTATTACTCATACGCAAAGGTGTACCCGAAAACTTTCTAAACTACCAAGTAAGTCTCTCTCTTAACTTTAACTTGGGTATTTGGCATATATGTCAGATATGTGTGCAACTAAAATTAGCATTTAATTATATGCAAATTAAGCAGTGAGAATTATCGAGCCCCTTACACTCCTTTAGCCCCCTACTCAGCTCAGCCATTGTGTAAATGCGCGCTCCGAGAGTTGTGTGCGGCATTTTGCTTGCATGTCTGCAGTTGAATAATTTATCAACTTACATTTACTGAAATTAACGCTCCCACATACATAAACAAATACACACACAAACAGACACTCATGGACGCCCATCGACATACATAAGTATATATGTGTGAGTGTGTTTACATCAAATAGGATTTGTGCGACTAATTGCAAAGTACTTAAGCAAAAGCTTAAAACAAATGTAAAAGCAAATTTTTCATAAATTATTTATGCAAATGGCAAACAAGCGAATGAGTGCAGAAACCCAAAAAAAAAAAATAATAACTGGCGAAATAACAGAAAAACTGGTGAATTTGTACTATAAGGAGATAGACTTTTTCGAAAAGCGACCGATTTTGTAGAAAATAGTTGCGTGTATCTAATATGAATGAACCATATGTTTTATTCTGTATTTTGATGCGTTGAATCCGAAATCTGCTGCCAATTCTGTAATTGGCCCAACGAATCTATATTCTATCCTAATCTCAAAAAGTTCAACAAAATTTTGTTGGGGTCCTGATGTCCGACGATGTTTTTAATATGTTTTTGGAGCCGCTGCATCCCAATCCCAGGTCACAAAATGCCCAGCACATCAAGGCTCCAAGAAAACCACCAAAAGAATTGGTTTCATGGGGTTTTTGAGTTTATATCAGAACTCTGAAGTGCTAGAGTATGTATTACCTAGAATTTGGATTCAGCAACCCAAAAAATATTAATATAACATGGTCCGAACTCCAGATCCGAAAGTCTTTTTTTTTTTGGGGGGGTGGCTGTGTTATCTATAAATATCATGGAATAATGAATTGAATAAGTTTCTTGCAGTGGCATGTCTAGAGAATGACCTCTCACAGAAACGAATACTTCCACTTTTTGGAACGGATGCTGATTACTTCCTTTCGATCTCTGTCTTATATTTATTTGTCAAATCTTAATTCATTTTATTTAATACGTTAATAGCACTAGTTTAAAAATCCCATTTGGGATATTATTTTTATATGAAGTTTTGTCATTCCGTGCGAAATATTTCGTGCTGCGTATAGGCCTTCACATGAAAAATGTACCTTCCTAAAAAAGTGTTTTTTAGGTTGGGGTCGAGAAACACGAAAATGGCAACCTTTTTTTTTCTTTAGCACCGTTTTCGAGATGTTTTCAAAAAACATGTTTTTGGGCACTTTTTCACTTATTCCTCAATATCTCGTGAAATTTTGTATCGACATAAAAGACAAATATATCGAAAGGTATTGATGTGCTCTTTCCAGTGATATATAATATGTACAGATTAAGGAAAAATTATCGAAGTTACAGGCAGCCAAAGTCGAAAAAAAAAGACATTTTCGGTAAACTTTTTATTAACGAAAACTAATTTTTAAAAATTATGTTAAGCTTCTTCTACGAACATTTCGAGTCTAAAATCTTTAAAATCGGGTAAGAACTGTAGATGCTATGGAATCATGTCACATTTTGTTCACGATATATTGAGGAATAAGTAAAAAAGTGCCCAAAAACATGTTTTTCGAAAATATCTCGAAAACGGCGCTTAAGAAAAAATAAAAGGTTGCCATTTTCGTGTTTCTCGACCCCAAATTAACCTAAAAAACACTTTTTTAGGAAGGTTCACTTGATGACCCTTAAATTTGTAAACTAGTGTAATATTAATATTGAGGTCGTAATGTATTAAACGTATTTTAATTTTGCTTGGTGGTACATATAGACTTTTGTAGTATCTTTCTGATGTTATATGCAAAAAGATGAAAAACTCAAGTTTCGAAGTCCTTACAAAGTGATATGTTATTGGGCAGGATGGGTCGGATCAGCGCCAAGTACTTAAGGGTCTTAAATATATCGTTTTTTATTTAAATAAGTTAGCAACTGCCTAACCTTTGTTATTTGCAGAGAGCTAGTTCACTTAGAGGTTCGACAATCGTTGCACATTTGATGTAGTTTGTTCTTAAATGCTTGACGCACCCATCTAAGAAGCTTCTTGCAAAAATATCTAATTCCCTACAAAAAAGCAACGCAAGCGGATCCAGTTCCTATCGATAACGTTCATTATTTAACTGCTTTGTTAATTTGCTTATATTTATTCCTAATGTTTATTTCAAAATTTATATATAGATCTATAACTCTTGGGGAAAGTATTCTTTTTGAAGGTTGGTTTTATATAGATTTTTATCGATTTTTTATTATGTTAAATCTATTATTTCGATTTTATCGGAACGGTTGCTTAAATCACAAACTTTGCTCAACTGCTAAGGAAAAGTATTGGTTTCGTGATTTTTATCTGGATCACGACTTTATCTAAAAATTTTGATTTCTTTAGACTGTTTTTTATAAAGATCTATTCCCCTAAAAGTATTTACCTCTTAGAAAAAGTATCCGTTTTGAAGGGTGATTTTTATACCCTGTACCTTATGGTAAAAAGGGTATATTAAGTTTGTGCAAGCCGAAAATGTATGTAACATAGAGAAGGAGACGTCGGAGACCCCCCAAAATTACCCAAAGTATGTTGACTAGAGAAGTCGATATACCCATATCCGTCTGTCTGTCTGTCCGTCCGAATGAACGCCTAGATCTCAGAGATGGTAAGAGCTAGAGCAACCAAACTTTAAGATTAGATCCCTTATTATTCCATATGAGATAAGTATATTTTTTTTTGTTAATATCGGGGTCACATTATATAGCTCCCATAGGGGTGTTTTAGACGACCTCGAATAAAACCAAAAGTTTTAGATGGATAATTCCAAATACCCAAAATTGGCATTCGAAAGTCTTTTAGACTTTCCCGTCACTATACCAAATTTGATCAAAATCGGTTGACTATATCATATAGCCCCCATAGCACCAATCGGTCAAAAAAACGTGTTTGGTTGAAAATTCGCCTTTTTTTGTTTGTTTATATCGTAACCAAATTGGGCAAAGAAATATCTTTTGGAGTTCGTAAGCAATATATCGGATTTGATTGCAATGTGGTGGAATAGGGTATCCCAAAGTCGTCCGCGCCCGACTTTAACGTACGCCATCTTCATTACTATTTTTATCGAATTTTTTGATTTTATCGGAACACTGTTCAACCACAAACTTTTTCAAATTGTTAAGGGAATTTTTTTTTTGTCTGGAATGCGACTTACTTCTAAGACTTCCATTTGAAAAAGTATACTTTTTATATGAAATTTGCCTCTTGGAAAAGTATGCTCCTTGAAGGCTGATTCGTAGAGATCTCTTTAAAAATGTAGTCTTCGTCCGAATCAAACTAATACCCGCTGAAACTTTTAAGATTCTTTTAAGTTTTGAACAGAAAACACTGTACTGGGTGTTAATTTGAACGAGGCTCTCTCTAGAATGTTTTTCTGGATCCAATCCAGCTGCAAATAATATGGGACTAATTTGTACATGGTATGTAATAACAGACACTTTTCTTTATACTCTCAAAAGTATACCCACTTTCAAAAAAATAGTAATCGAGGCCAAACTCCTTAGAGTAATCTCTAGTAAGCGTGTTAGTACTGGAACTTCTATAAGATCTGAAAAAATTCTGAACAAACAACAGAACAAATACAAATGTGTGAAAAAGCAATTTTTTTTTTCAAAGTCAACGAGCTGTAAACTGTCTTTCACGTGCCGATAACACGTTGCGTATTACTTATCGAAGAGACAAAGCCAAAACCGCCCGTCCGCGTAATAGATATAAACGGATTTCGCTGCATATCCGGTTATGCGAAACGCATTCCCTGTCAGAGATTGTTTGGTGTCCTTATTTGTTTGTTTGTTTGTTTGTTGGATTGTTTACTTAGCGGCACTGTCAACGGCATGCGTCAGATGCAGAGTGACAATCATAGTCATATAGTCAATCCGACGTGGCTCAATGTCCAGGATTTCTGCTTTCAATTATACACAGACCCGTGCATCTTGTGCACGGTTTATTATAATATGAATGGGCAAGAGTGAGAGATGACGACGACTGTGAGAGGTGTGAGAGCGTGAATTTATTCATTTGTATGTGACTGAAGTTCTCTTGTCTCTGTTTTGACAACCTCTCCAGCCGGGGTACGAGTGTTTATATGCAGTATATGTATTCCTGGCATTGTATCACACAAATCCGATTAAGAAATTTCGTATATGCTGCCACATCATTGTACGTGAGTGTGTGTGTGTGTGTATGTGTTTGTGCTTGTGTATCTATGTGTGTATACGTAAATGAGAAGCAAATTTAAAATTTTACACTTGACTTAGTTTTGTTGTCATGCCATTTCACACGCAGCCCTCAAACATATCAGCCGGCATCAGACCTATCCTGATGCCTCCCCTTCCTTCTGAAACAATAAAACCTTGCCACTTTAGTGTGCAACTTACCGATAAATTGTTTCTGGCCTGGGTTGTGTCGAGCAGTAAAAACAGCAAAACAATGACTATCTTTTATAATAATTTTTCAAAATGTTTTTAATTGTTTTTTTTTTACTTTACATTTATTTGCTTTGGTTTTAGTTTAGCTTTTGATTTTGCTTGCCAACTTAAATACTAAGACATAATTTTAAGTACATTATTTAATGCTAAATTTGGCGCATTTTTGTTTTAACATTTCTTTGGATTTGGTTTCGTTTACTTTTTTTTGTTTGTTCTCTTATTTAGTATATCTTTTAAGCACATAGTTTATCAATATTTTTACAGCACACTTAGTTTTAAGAGCTAGTAGTTACATACATATATACAATAATAAAGCAGCTAAATAAAAATGTTTAAAGCAATTTGGACAATAGACAAAAATCACAAACAATGCATGTCGGCATGCCGCCATGCCCCTTAATCCCAACCCACAACGTCACTATTTGCCACGCTTTTCGAATAGTTGCAACAAACGCTGTTGCATCTTGCAATTTTATGAATGCGAATGACTCAAATGATGCGCGCCTAGTGGATGAAAATATGGTCCATAGGGTGGATAGGGCACAGCATGCGGATAGAGCAGACTGCTAGCATAGGCGCCAGGTCCAAAGGCGCCGCCGCCAGGTGGCGGTATGGTCGGACTGTTAACATCCATGCCGGGATTTTGCTTTTTCCACTTGGTGCGACGGTTTTGAAACCAAATCTTGACCTGAAAGTCAATCCAAAAAGTATTAGTTAGCTTATGTTTGGCTTGCTTGAACTATTAGCCAACCCACCTGTGTTTCGGTTAGACTCAAACTGAGCGCCAAATTCAAACGCTCACAAACGCTCAGATAACGTGTGGTCTTGAACTTATTCTCCAGCGATACCAGCTGCTCATAGGTAAACGCTGTGCGTGCTCTGCGTGGCTTTGAGCCGCCACCGCCGCCGCTCGAGGATTTGCCATCGCCATTACGACTGCCGCCCTTCTTAGAGTCCGTTTCGCTATTGGGATCATCAATGTCACTGCCATCATCGCACATGTCATCCTGATCCATGTCATTGAGATCCTGAGCTGCAAGTAGTCAAGAGAATTGTTTTGCATAAGCCAAAAGCATCATCAATCAAATGGGCCAAGTCCCACAATACAGTCCAACTGCCCATTGGAACATACATTGTTATTGCTAGATATAAAGACAACAACAAGCGTTTCGGAAATCAATCAACTCCCAGGCGACCACCAAAATCATTGTGAATTAATTGGAAAAAAATTCGCCGAGCACATGTTGAGACACATGTGTGCAATGCGTTGGCCCACGTTCCCAAAACCAGCCCACACCTAGCGTAAGTGGGCGTTGATATCCAATGTCCAACGGAATTGATTGCAATGATGCGGAAATCAAAATTGAATTAAGGCACTGTCCAGCCTGTGCTCTGACCCTAGCATATCAATTACAAAGGCCAAGCATTGCCCACACTGCGCTCTTGGCCAAGTTTGCTCTGGCGTAACTTGCTAATTTATTTTTGGGCCAAGTACATGGTTGCATCATATTATGCATTATTATTATTTTTTTTTTTTTCACAATCAAGCTGATGTAAGACACAGCCAGTGCTGTAACTTAAATTGTCTTAAAGTATTAGACCTTTTGACGCTTTTGGAGCAGGCTTAAGGCAATCAACTTTGCTTGTTAACAAATTAACTACAAGACAAAACGATTTTCTTTGGGGCATAATCAACCCTTTTGGGCCTTACCCAACTTAAGCAGCGAAGCGGCTGTAACCCCAGCAAATTGCCAAGTGTTGTCAAGCAAGTACTACATTAAGTAGAAAATAAAAGGGCTAGACAAAGTGTCAACCCTAATCAAATTGAGAAGCTAAATTGCATGAGTGGGGGGGGGGGGGGAAGCATGTGGACAGTTGGTAAAACAAGCGTTCACAACTTTGCTTATAACTCATTCCAAGAACTACAACAAAAAATAGACGGCCATTTTTGTGGTTTTCTAAACTGAATGCATTTTAACATCTGAAGGACCTTAGCTGCTGCGGCAATAATTTTAAGCTAGGATGCAAATTATAATTGTAATTCAATCTTTTTCAAATAAATAATTAATCCTCTACTTTAAGCATATAAGCGTTTGAGAGCTCTGTAGAATTAATTACTTCTGGGCTTATCAAATAGGGTGGGCCATTTTCTCACCTACATTTTAAAGCAACAAACAACATATATTTTCATTTAGAATTCAAATTTTAACCAATTATTTTTTTTATTCCGTAGTTAATAGGATAGTTTTGAAAATAAAGCAATACTTTGAATTGAATTGAATAAAAATAAAATAAAATTCCAACAAAAGAAATTTATAAAGCAATAATTGAAACAATTGTTTACGATTTGTAGGAATCCGGATAATTTGAAAATCTACCTTTATTATACTACAATAAATTCAATTCAATTCAACAAGGTGACATTTTAATCAATTTGTCTTCTATTTTTAAGCATGTAAATAACGGGCTATAAATAAATAAGATCGCCTACAATATGTAGTTAATAGAGCTTCTATTAATAATACATAATCAAAATGAGCTCCTCCTGTTACTGCTGTAAATAAAAATATAAATCCAATGGCTTATCAAAAAATAGCAGATTGAGATAATTGTGTTTCGTTAAGAGAAGATTGTTATGAAAGACTAATGTTGTTTTTTTAGACTTCAAGCATAAAAACCATAAATATCACAAGGAGATGGCTACATAAATGGGCAAAAAAAAAATACGGTCGGATTTCCCTTAAGCGAATTGGGAATGGGAATAGAAATTTCTTTCTTTATAAAGAAAATTCGATTTATAGAAATTCGTTTAAAAAGATGCAGTGTACGCACATGAAAAAAATTCGTAATTTTGAAAAATCCGTTTTTGTGTAGATCTAAAACTATTTGTAGTCGTAAAACACGTTTTTTTGTTAAGGCCAATAAGCAGTTCGAAAAATTTCGCACGGAATGACAAAACTTCATATAAAAAAAAGCCCCATTTGGGATATCCCATTTTGTCATTCCGTGTGAAAATTTTCAAACTGCGTATGGTATCTTTATTAAGATGAAAAAGATATTTTCTGACAAAAAGTGCAATTTTTAATGTGTTGTGAAAGACCAGTGCCAAAACAGACTTCAAGCCTAAATATCTTCGATCATAAAAATTCAATTATAGAATTCAACTCCAAAACCACAGAAAAAATTATAGACCAAAGCCACAGCTCATTCAAAATTGTTTAAGTAGCTCATAAGCCCAAAAATAAATTTATTTAAAGGCTTGAGAAAATTATTTTGTGTTACCATAAGTGTGCCCGGCAGAGATTTTCCCGACCCAACTCTGGCTTGCCTTAGTTTGTTCAGTCAAGGTTATTCCAATTTAATTTCAAAATTTTATATATATTATATATTTGTTCCCCTGGTTGTAATGTGGAACATAGTTCCATTTAAAAATTTTTGCCAGAAACCATTTTGATTGATCTTTTGCCTATATTTTTTCCTATGGTTTTGTAGGTGATCTATATATAAATTCGTCAACATAAAAATCAGTGTGGTACCGATTGTGCTCGTATGCGTGAACGTATCGATGTGAAACTTACACTACCTAATAGCTACACCTCATACGGTGTGCACAATGTAAGTTTCACCTCGATAAGTTGATATCATGCAGGTGAAAACTCATATGAAACATTAAAATGTATCATGAAAAGGCAATATAGCAATGGCAGCAAAGCAACCCTTGAACAACAATTCACTTGACATTATTATTATTTACATTTTTTTGTTCACATTTAATGGCATTAATTCTTTGTTGCAACAGTTGCGAATCAGATCAGCATGCAGGTCGCTGCTGTTGCAGAGTATTGTTAAGTCGGGTGTAGCATGCTAATGGACTGAACATTATGGAAATAAAGGGTATATAATAGTCTGGATTATCTGAATTAAATAAAGAAGACCGGGGGCCCCCTAGTTTCAATAATGAAACCCTTAAATTGGCGGAAAATATTCGTAACTTAACATTTTCTTGAAAACCGTGAAAAAAATTTTGAATCGCCTCAAATTTGTTTAAGAGTAAAATTTGATAAGTTCTGAAAGTATGAAATTTTACTTTTTGGAGATTTTCTCAGTATGGGAAACACTTTTTTTCCCTAAAAAAACTTTTTAAGGTTTAATAAGTTTAAGTTTGATTACGAAACTGTCATCACGCTTGAAACACAACTAAAAAATCCAAATTATGAAATTACAAACAAATTATATTTTCCCATTATATAATTTTTTCCTTAAAAACGATTTTTAAGATCTAATAGATTTAAGACTTCCACCAACTATTCAAAAAGTACAGAATTTTCACATTTAAAAACCTTCCCTGCTCTAAATCGAAAAGATTTTACCAGCAGCTATTCAAGTTAAAAATGCGGAATTATTCATGGCCGCCGCTTCCTTAGTAGAAAGGCAATTTAAGTTACAGGATAATGCCTTGCGAAATTTTGGCAAACCACCTCTTCTATAGCTAGACCCTACCATATATTCAAATTTTTTGTTCCTACATTCTAGTGACCTTGTGCATATCAGGAATCTGGTCCTGCTCAAAGTACTTAGAACTCCTTATTCTAACTTACTATTCAAAAACTCGTAACAAGAAAGTGCTATTAGGCGTGACGTTTATTTCAAGATTAAATAAATTTGTATGGCTACAATTTTGTTCTCATTCCGTCGATCACAATCGTTGATCCCTTTCACACGCCTCAGCGACGGTTTGGCGAACTACTCTTCATCATCGCCGATTTCAGTGTCCTCGTTGGACACTTCATCGTCTTCATCGTCTTCCAAATATTGAAAGCGTTCTATGTCCCAAACGGACACATCCTTGTCCACTACAAAGTTTGGGGTAAGACTGCCTGGGGTTGCACTGCCTGGGGTCACACTGTCTGGGGTCAGACTGTCTGGGGTCAGACTGTCTGGAGAGCCATGGCTGATATCTTTTGCGGGCTGCTTCTGAGGGGTATCAGTTTTGTTCACCGAAACATCAAGCGGCGCATCCCGAAATGAGCAAAGTGTGCGGTTTAAGCCAGAACTGGGTAATTTATAGGATCCCATTTGTACTGCCATTCTAAAGCTTTTAGCATGCAAGTACATTCTACGAACCAAGACAATATTCCGAAACATTTTACAAATTTTTTTTTTTTAATTTTTAATGTATATATTTTATTTATTTCACTATTGTTGTGTATATGGCGAAGTTTGAAATTGAACTGAAAATAATTTATTTGCCTTAACTGTATTGTAAAAAAAATGTTGTTTGAATTAAATTTCATGGCTATACTGTTGGTTCCAAATTGTTTTCGAAATTTAGCAAGGCAACTTAACATTTTCGTTCAATATTATTATATGTTCGGTAGTATTGACTGGCTATTGCAGTGAAAAGCGATAGCTATAAAAGGATCTTACATGCGGCTTTTACGCGATCCGGAAAATAATCCCTTTGAGAAATAAGGAAAATAAAAACAGATACATTTGAGACTTGAAAAAAAAGAGCAGGAGAAACGAAAGCGTTGCGGATGCAGCAGTGCAAGAACAAAAATGTGATACAGTCGAGGCGGTGCTCGACAGTGTAATGCCCATACGAGATCTAGGCGTTCATACGGACGGACAGACGGACATGGCTCAATCGCTACCCGAGGTTATGATAAGCATTTTGGTATAAAGGACTTGGGGTCTGCCACGCCTCCTTCTGTCCGTTACATACATTGTACAAACCTAGTATACCCTTTCTACCTATATACTTGTCTAGTGATCCAATTCCGTAGTATCTACCTACATCAGTGGTGAGCAGTCTCTCATTTTACATAAGTCGCGAGGCTATTGCACAAAAATCTGCCGCAGCGCAGTCGGCTCATGCACGGTACAATCTCTCTCTCGTTTTTGCTTGATTGCGGTTCTTTCTCGCTCGTGCGCTTTTGCTTACTGCGCTGCTTACTCACACAAAGATATGTTTGTTTGTATGTGTTTTGCCCACCACTGACCTACATATATAGTTGCGGAGAGAAAACTGATAGTGGCCGGAAACGACCGGAAATAAAACAAATACAGAAGTGAACTTTCCAATTACCAGAAGTACAGATCACAAGTTGAGTATACTGCCAACTAGCTAAGATAAAGTCTGGATCTTTATGTATGACTGCCGAGTTAAGGAAGAGCAAGCCTTAGCAATTTCTTTCTGTCCTTTGAATGCAATTTTATTTATTGATATAGGTGGGGGAAGCTTGAGCTTGATAAAACTTAAAAGTGTGGGGATTGTGTTGCCTTAGCCACTGAACCTACCAGCTACTCTCCGCTGCTTTTTTAAGTTACCACCGCTAGGCGTTACTTCCTTGGGTGGGGAAGGTAAGGAGAAACATAAGGCATTGGTAGTCATAACTTATCGTGGTATTAGTCTTCTCTTTATCGCTCACAAGAACATTATTTAATAAGGGTGCAGCTCTTCTACACAAAAGAGTTGCCTTTTTCTAATTTTCTTGTCTGTCTTCAAGAAGAATATGCGCTCTTTATGAAGATATAGATTTCGCTCTAACGCATATATTGTTGCTAAATAATTGATTATTTTTGCTATCCTCAAAAAGGATATCTCCATGGTATACCCACTAATCGTGATCGAAGTTTTACTTTTATAGCTTGCAAGCTCCTAAGTTAATAAGGTAAATGCATCAGCTCTCTTTCTCCTTTCTCCTCCAGACTATCGTCGTACCCCTCTTTTATACCAAAGAATTTAAATATTAAATGCTTTTTTAAATTTACGGATCTTTTAAAAACTCTGGATCCAAGGGAAATCCTACTGTTGCTTGCCTCCTGTTACACTCTTATTGAAAGCTTAGCTCGCTGTAGCTTCTTCTTTCATATGCACAACCTGGTTAAGCCAGCGGAGCAACGTCATGTTTATCCGCTTGACTTTGTTCTCTCGAGCCTGCTGTTTGAGAAGTGAAAACTATTAGCGAAGGCGCTGGTGCTACCTTATCATTGTGGCTTTAGGAAGCACACCATTGACCAGATGTTTACATTAGTTTTAGTACTGTAGAATGTACGCAATATCAAGCTGCCAGTTGTCTAGTAATTGGTCGCCATTTTGGAGGGCGAAGATACGTACGTGGTCTGTTTGCATGTAATTGGCTTAGCTACGATGGCTGCGCCTAAAAGCTGACAGTGCATTTTGCGCGTTAATTAAACAGAAAATTAACATGAAACGCTTCATTTAATATTAAACGATTTTGCATCGTTTGCCAATTTCAATTCCAATTCCAATTGCCAATTGCAGCAATCCTTTCATATGCAAATGAATTGCCGTCGGCATTTTCTGGCCAACTAAGTGGACTGGCATTGAAATTCGCTTGGCAGGACTGGTAAATGGGCTGTGGAGTGTTTGCTGCCACTTTGATATGTATTAATGGCACATTAGATAGCTCTTTAGATGCCATCGATACGGCGCATTGGACAAGGCTTTTTCACCACTGACCGCAAATGTACTGCCAACAGTGTATTGCATAATTGAATTGGCTTCCAATGCTGCCTGCTACTACCACAATTGGTTTGAGTCAATTGAATTAACAGTTAACAGTCGGCAAGGCAGGGGCGGCCCCAATCAACCAGACGCTTAATGCGTTTGCAAACAAACGCGAAAAAGTCGAAAGGCCAGCAGACATTAAGAGTGTGGGTCTGTCTGTCGCTCAGTCTGTGTGACCCCAAAGGGTATGCCTTATAAACAGCAACCACAGCTGGTTAATAAGCGCTGCAACCGCAAAAACAAACTAGAGAGCGGGTCCCTAATTAGGTATACTAAGCGCCCACTGGGCGTATGCGCGTTGTATGCGTCAAGCTAAATCATTGACTGCTGCAAGAGGGGGAATTGGTTCAATATTTGTGCGCAGCTACGTTTAATTATACTGAAAGGATTAGGCTTATTAACGTGCTGCAGGCGAAATTAGAAAATTTTGGCAAAAATGTTTTTTAAGCTAAATGGAAGAATACCGTTTATGTAACCCTTTATGTAAAAATAAAGATGTTTAGAATGAAAATATTTTAAGCAGGTCACTTTTAAGGTCGGGCTCTTCATATTTGTTCTAGCCGGTTTTTAAAACAATGATATTAGGTCAACTAAAGAAAAAGATTTAACCATGTCTAAAGGCTCATGTAGAATCAAATATAAAAGCTTTCATTTCTTGAAGATACCATCGCCACTTACCCAACCGCAACCATTTTCTATTTTAATTCCAAGATTCAAATGTTACCTCAGTTATACTTAAAAATAAGTTTGATAACATTATATTCACGTGAATTTACTAAAAGAAAATTGTGAAAAATTAAGGCGAAATAATGAATTTCACGGTTTAACCGCGGAATAAATAATAACGTCTGCGTTTTATGAGATGCTCAGGAGGGCTCATACGAGTCACAAGTCAGTTTTTTATAAACTCTACTTTTTCTTTGTAGTACCTAAAATTTTCTTCACAATCAGTCCGGCGGCAATGTTTAGTTATACATCTTATTTAGTTAAATAATATTTCCATACCATAACCATATTTCAGATCTTCGGTAAACCCAAGCTGAGCGGCTTTATCTTTAAATTTTATTTCAGCATATATAATAATTTTAAAATTTTCTTTTTCCATAGCACTAGCCATGAAGTTCTAGTTAGTCACAATAATTTTAGTTGAATACAATTCAGCAGTTTTTTAGGAACAAAAGCTGAAATTTTTAATTACAAAATTTTTAGTCCAATTTCTTGTAAAATTTTAAAAAATTAAAAATGCTACGATTTTGTTTAACGCTGCGAAAGGTGCTCGTGGCGCCATATAACGTTCCATTCCATAACACACGCGTTAAGGAAACAACCATTTCCTTACGCAGGTATTCCAAGAATGCCAATGGCTTGCCGCCAGCAAAAGAGATCTCCACCAGCTTTGGTAAAGTTTGGGTCACTGATATAAATATATTTGATTTGGCGCGTGATGATTATGAATTCGCGCTTAACTTCTGCTGCACACTTTCGTCGCTACGGAACCAACTGCCAGATATTTTCAATAGGGCATCCGCCACGGCATCGCTTAAAGATGCTCCAAGTGGAGCCATTACAGATGCAGTAGACGAAAATTATATCAACGCTAGCTCTCAAACAAAAAATGTATCCCTAGATAAGGATGGCCAACATGGTATACAGCAAAACGAAGTATATGCAGACAAGAGTTGGAAATAAACTTATTACCAAACAACACAATGGACAAGGGACATACTACCAGATGGTATTTATCAAAACGAAGGTGCTGCAGGCGATATTCAAACTGGCGCTCAATCAAAGTGGGAACCAAAGCAAAGAGCTTGAGTAAACTAAGGTGCCCACCTAACGCTATAGTCAAGCATGGGAAACAGGATTATCTTTTGCAAGCAGTATTTATGTGATTGTTAATGGAACCTCTCCGGCATTTGTTATTCACAAATTCAGTTTTAACGATTGTTTGGAAAATGTAGTTACCCTCTTAAAATAAATTATAGTGCTACTCTGTAGTGTCCATTACATGAGCGAATTTATATAGCAAAGATCAGATATCTATTCTTTTATACATATTTTAATACCTGCAAAGTTAAGGCATTATTTTTAAACCTACCGGATGAAAACTTGAATTAATTGGCCGTGCTTCTGTATACGATTCCGAACTTATCATTCGAATTCGTTTTGAAACCGAATGACTGATTGGTGCGACAGGGTTCCCGCGTTACACCAAGAAAAATTGCCTTTTAAAAAAATATCTAAGTCGTGTTTAATTTCAATAAACATCATTGATAAAGTAATATTTTTATTTAATTCTATTTAAATCTATATATATAAAAATGAATGTATGTTTATACGACGCTTATAGAATCCATGTATTGCAGTGTGATTGTGTTCAAATTTACAGGCTATGTTCGGTATGTTGTCGAGAAGGTTTACAACATAAGTATGGACACCTTCGATAGGTGGCGCTGAGTATTGAGCATAGTTTTCAAATGCAACGAAAAAAAACACAGTGTTCACTCAGTTTCCATTCAATTTAAATTTGACAGACGAACATTTCGAATTGGAAATGACAATTGAACAATATCATCGAAGCAACCATTTTGAATGGCACGCACGATATCAACAGATATGCCTTTCGAATTTAAAAGTTTGCAGTTTCCAAAACGACTCGCATTTGCAATGACCATCAACAAAGCGCAAGGACAATCGCTCCAAGTATGTGGATTGAATTTAGAGAATCCATGCATCTCCCATGGACAATTATATGTAGCCTGCTCACGTGTTGGAAAACCATCTGACTTATACGTATATGCACCAGATGGAACAACTAAAAACATTGTGTATCCAAATGCACTTCAATAAATAGCATTCAATTGAAAACTTGAATTGTCAGACTTTTCTTGATAAAACGAATTAAAATACACAATGATCCAAAACAAAAATTGAATATTGTTGTAACGATATTAGTATTTCTTTAAATTTAGTAAACGGCACAGCAAGGCGTGACGGGTACAGCTAGTATATTATAAAAATAAAGCAAATAGTTAAACTTAAACAAATAAAGAACTAGCAATATTTTAATGAAAATGAAATGTAAACAACATATGGTAATAAAAAAAAAGCAGAGCTGCTAAAACCATGTCAGCTGTTTTGTATCAAACAAAAATAATTTTGCGCCAACACAAAATGAGAATTGATTCGAAAAATAAGAGAAATATACGAATTTATCGAAAATAAAAAGAAAATATGTATTGACAAAAAATTTCGAAGCGCGCAAAAACGAATCCGAATAAAATTGTTCGTTTTGGTTTTTTCGTTTTCCGGAATACGGCTGAATATTTACAATTTCTGTATTTTTGAAATTACCCAAAAAAAAAAGGTACATTAATGCTCAAAAATTTTATGGAGCTGTAGATTTGGAGAAAAACAAGTGGTTAATCCTAAATAGCAGTTAAGTAAATTCGCTTTTATGGATTATGCATGCACTTGCTTTTTTAAGAAAAAGTGCATCCCAAGAGCATATATTTTATATCCAAGAGTAATAACACAGCCACACAAAAAAAAATTTCGTGATGCGAGGTATTTTGGAGGTTACCTCAGAAACAACGTGCTGGCGTAATTTTGAATGCGTATTCGGATCCAGCGATGCTTAGAACATATAAAACCGGACAACCTATCTGGTAAAAATATATTGTAGGGTTCAATTGAGGTTAACGTAGAAACAACTTTGTTAGCGGATTCGGACTCAGCACTTCCGAAAACATAACAAAACACATGCCTAACAGATTGAAAATCATTTTTGGTACAATTTATTTTAATTCCAATACCGTACAATATAGACTCAAAACAACAAATTTTATTTGGAAACCAAATTGGGTACTCTTGAAGATTCATCGCTGACATCGATGATATACACCATGGCTGGTTTTATATTTTATATATAACATATTATACATATTAAGATATTTGCACCAAATTTGGTAATTATGCATATTTTGAGCCCGCAAGACGATCTGCCAAGTTTCGAACGGTTTTAAGACTTTGACTGCACCCCAAAGAAACTGGGCTGATCCAAAATTTAAAATCGATTTTTTTATCATCTAATTGAAGTATTTACAAAAAAAACTTGGAATTTGGAAAAAAAAAATTTTTTAGATTTATGCCAAAAAAGTGTCCAAAAAACCCATAGTGCGATGGTCAAAAATTTCAATGACATTTTTCAGTTGCATGTTTCAATGTCATAGATAATGTTTTTAATATCGTGGATATCGCATAGTGAGAAGTCTAAGAAGTCTTTTATTTACACATTACAATTGTTCCCATTTCATAGGACTGCTTTTTTCAAGATGGATCTTATTCCGTGTTTTGCGCAGCCCAACTTAATCTATCTACTTGGGTTATAGCTGCATCTGCTAAACTTTCTAAGATATCACTTCCGTCTACAGCATACCAAAATGTTCAGTTTTATGATGATGATTATAGTCCCAATGGCAGTATCATTTCAGATATTCCACAGACCCATCTAAGTGATTTTTGCAAGCTTCTACTCAACTCTATTTATCTTAGTGGTTTAACATAAAAGAGCACAGCTAGCGCTAAGATCTTCTAAACTTATTATTTAAATATGTTATGCTTAGTTCCATATAGGTTTGCAAAAGGGCCTAGGGGTAGCGCCTCATTGTTCAACTTGGCGAACGACTTAGCTCCCAAAGCCAACCTCCAATCTTCAGCCTCCTCGAAGTCAGAGAGTAAGCAGCTGACGGGCGCAAACCGGGCAATGCAAGCCGCACCCGCGGGGCTTAGCAGATGAAGAAGGCTCTCCCTGTGAGGGGCGCGTCTGTTTTCTCCAGTGGAGCGGCTCCAAACCGCGTCTGTTCTTCATGTTAGAAGCGGCGGAAACTAAAATGGGCGGTCTTTGAGCTCATCACTCATAGACTAAACTGCCCGAACTATTTCAAAGGTATCAAACGGCATGGATTCAAACGTAAATGGATTGACTACTCCAAGGGGTAACACAAATCCCCCTGCTACGGCAGCAAGCACGTCGGTTTTGGAGGTGCAAGATTCACGTCATGATACCAACCTGATGAATGAAACCGAAATGATTCAAATAAATCGAAGAGGCCCTATGCCCCACTGAGGGAAGAGGACAATAATAGTAGTAGTAGTTCCTTATCCTCTACAATTTCAAAACATATTAAATATCGGAATACTTTTTTGCATAGCTGCAAGTTATTTCCCACGAAATATGAACGCTTTATCATCCCAGTTACGGGTTAGAATAGCTTTCATTCCAAAGTGCTGTTTACTTTAATAGTTATATACAATTTTAAGGTTAATGTCAAATGAAATTATAGAGAGATCTTTTACTTAAGTAGCAACCTGCTTGTCATATGCCATTTGCAGAATTACTGCATTTAATTATAATTACAATGAGAGCACTTCATAAGCAATTTCGATGTAATGTATCTCAGCGTACCAAGCCGCAGACAAGGCTCATTTGCCAATACATACACACACAGTAGTCACAGTGGTGCAATTTAAAAGCCAAGTAGGACACCCCAGGGTGTAACAACAACAATTTAAATTAAAGCCAAGTCAGTGTTGTAATAGGTGCAAGCGAGATGCAAATACTTTCAGACAAGTTGGCAGGACCGTATATAGCGTACATAAGCGTACATTTTAAGCCATAAACTTAATTATGAAATCTGAGTGTTAATTACCACAGCCGCAGCATAATTTACCAACACACAGATATACATACATACATACATACATACATACAAAGCGTGCTTTTGCAAAATGGCTTATACATTTTTGTCATTTCATTTTTGTTGTTTTTGTTGTTGGGGGGATTCATTGTCGCAATCATTATAATCGCATACGCTTGGCCAATGCGACCCCGGGGAGCATTTGTCGTCTCATTTTGCCATTTTCATAAAATAATAAATGAGTTGCTGATGATGGCGAAAGGACCAAGGACCGGAAAAAGGATCCGACCAGAAGCCAACAGAAATTGCTCCGAAAATTGTCGCGTAACTTAACGAAAATTGCAGGCACGCAAAAGTTCCAATGTTATAGTATATACGTGTATGTTTATAAGGCACACACCAACACATGCATACTTTGCTATATACACATACATATATAGTATTCACTCGTCTGCATAGAGCGCATACGTGCGAGCAAGCGAGAAAGCACAAACGTCTGCACGCCAAATTGAGTGCTGAAAAGAATAAAAGTTTTCGCAGCCATTTTATTTTTTGGGGGTTGACTGTTGGTAGCAATTCGGAGCTGCTGTTGTTGTTGTTGTTGTTCAGTCTTTCCCTTGGCACTGGCAGCGCCACCCACATTTAAATGTTGCCACATAACCATTTTATGCATTCTGCCCGCCCATTTTGCCTGCCCCACCGCCCCTGGCTGCCACACTTAGTTATCGCATGTTTTTTCATATGACTTTTGGGGCGCATTTTGTCTGTGGATTATGCTATGACTATATACATGCATGCATACATATAGATATGTATAAGTGTGTGACTGTGTCGGTGCGTGCACTGAGAGAAAAAAGCAGCTCAGATTTTGAGCATACAAAAAAATGAATTTCAATGTAAGTTCATTTTCGGATGTCACTGCACTCACCTAGAGGTGCATTCCGAGGCCAAACTTTTCATAATGTATTTTTTTGTGATTTGGAAATCTTTTATTTTTGCCTATTTATGTATGTTTAGCAAGATATTAGTGCAAAAAAAAACTTAGCTCTATTTTTCGAATATGTAGAACTTAGTTAAGTTGTAATAAAATTTACTATTACTAATATTAATAACAAACATAAACAAATTTTCCAATAATTTTATTGTTTTGTCTTTCACTATCGGCTAGTGGAAACAAAAGTTATAGACAAGAACAAACACTAAAAAAAAAATTTGGCCTCAGAACGCAAAATCCACTTAGAGTTTTACTTTAATCACCAAAAACTATTGCCCGCTGTTGCAACTATTCCGCCCCCAGAAAAATGTTCCAAAATTGTTGCTATTGCTATGAGTCTTTAAAACATATTATTTATTGTCTAATTTGATAGCTATCAATTACACTATTTTACACGAAAAATGAATCTTCCTAAAAAAGTGTTTTTTATGGAAATTTGGGGTCGAGAAACACGAAAATGGCAACTTTTTTTTTTTCTTAAGCACCGTTTTCGAGATATTTTCGAAAAACATGTTTTTGGGCACATTTTTCAGTTATTCCTCAATATCTCCTGTCCTTGTATCGACATGAAAAATGATTAGATCGAAAGGTATTGATATTCTCTTTCCAATGATATATAATATGTACAAATTAAGTAAAAATTCTCAAAGTTACAGGCAACCAAAGTCGAAAAAAGTCTTTTTTAAAAATTAAACCTTTTTTGGTAAGCTTTTTATTAACGATTAAATTATGTTAAGCTTTAAACTGAAAGAGAGCTTTTTTACGAATTTTTGGAGTCTAAGATCTTTAAAATCAGGTAAGAATTGTAGATGCTATAGAACCATGTACGGAAGTTCCAATCTTCACTCAATCACACTTTTGCATGAAAAAAAAAATGTTCACCAATTTGTAAGCAGCTGTAGTCGTGATTTTTCGTTCATGGTTCCATAACATCTACAATTCTTACCCGATTTTAAAGTAGAGTAATTCAAACTAACGAAGACGGTTTGGCTTAATGAATTTCTTATTTTTCTCACAGTGTAAGCTCTTGTTCCTTTGCTTTTAGTTGCGGCCAAATTCTTGTTGCAAATTTGGTTGGCAACCAACCCTCTTGAATTTTGGTTCAGTTTTATTCAGTCTGCTACTCTGCTCTCTTTCTACCTCGCTGGTTATTACATATTTTGTTTTGTGGCTTTTCTTTGTATTACTCTTTTTGCTGTGCTTTTTTTTTGTAGTGCATTTTTTAGTTCTATTTAGCATATTGGGAGCTGCTCTACTTCAGTTGTGGAAAATTTAAATGAAATGCAAATTGCAAGCACAAATTGATGGCACCTTAGGGAATGTAAACATAACTATACAATACACATACACAGACACACACACACACACACACACACACACACACGTAGTTTATGCGTAATATTAATGAAATATTCAATAGATTACCGAACTCTGTCATAAAATCTAATTAGCCAGTTTGCCAAACACGGCATAAGACAAAAGGCCGCATAATTACGCTAATATAAACACAGTAAAATGGCGACTCTGTCTGCCCAGGCGCACATTAACACCTACTAGGACCCTTACTCCTTAATGTACACACAAACACATAAATGCGATATAACTTGTGGCCAAGGGTACGGGGAGCGGATGGAATGTGGGGTAGCAGCGCCATTGAAGCGCCTAATGAATGTGCGGTAATTAAGTACCTTGCTAATTAATGACTACAGCAACACCAACGACCCAATGGCAAATGGTTGGCCAACCAAATAGACCAGCCAACAGTGCGTATGCGTGTTGCACACAAACACACAACTACATACAGACACACACACATATACAATAAAAGCATGCAAAGCAGGGCGCTTGTCTGCCGCGTCGAAGTCGACTGCGGCTGTAAACTTGAACTGGCAACAAACCAGCAACAATGCGAGGGCAGGCTGAAAAGTCATAATTTCGTTGTTTTTTTTTTGTTCATGGACATTTGACGAGTGAGTGTGGAAGAGATGAGTGAAAAATATATTGCACCAATATTGTGATCTGATGAAGCATAGGTGTCGCTAGTGTTTACAGTCCACCAAAAATGGGATCAAAAGCGTTTTTCTGGTCGAGACCTATATCTAGGATGGGCCGTGCAAAAACCTGGAACGTTTTTAGCATATAAGGCCAAAGTGCAACAAGACGAACAAGACGCGACCGATGTGATGATACTATACTATACAATTATATCATCGTGTAGATAATTTTAAAATAGAGTTTGATGATATTCAACTGCAATACATAGAAAAACTCAAAGTAATGACGAGAAATTTTTTTAAACTAATTTTTGCGATGTCACGTTTTTTTTTTCAAGAATGCATTTTGAAAATTCCTATTAATGTTTTGGAGCTACTAAAGTGTTTTAAAAAAATTTAAAAATTGCGCTCATAAAAAGAGATTTACTTCAAATTAAATAGTCATCTACGAAATGAATTCCTAAATTGCGGGCCATCTAGTACGATAATTCGAAAAAATCTTTGTAAGCCATAGGATCATATCACAAACCATTTAAAGCAAAAAAGACGCGTAATGTAAAAAAAGTCGCCATGGCGAAATTGTATTAACTTCGCCAAAATTTAAAAAATGACTTCGTAAAAAAGATTTGCTTCAAATTAAATAAATGCTCATGTTGAGCACCTTGAAAAATCATATATAGTGCAGTCGAACTTTCCGATACTGAATTCGCACTAGAGTCGAAAATTTGTTTGTTACAAAGAAATTACAATACATATTAAAAAACTCATTATAAGAAGCTGAAAAAATTTCTTTTGAAGAAGTTTTGTTATAGACAAGTTCGATTGTATTTGTAAGGCTTGAGGTCTTTCGGATAACTTGTATTGTTTTTAAGAGAGGAGATAAATTAATGTTCTAAAAAAGAGCTGGTCCCTTCTTCGCCAGGCTGAATACTTTTAAGCCTGCCCCCGTAGCACAAATAACAACAACTACCAGCCAGCAGCAGCAACATAATTATTTCCAGCATCATTATCGTCAAGTACCTACGTTTGTTCATCTTTGCAGCTGTCTGTCTATATGTATGCTTGTGTTTGTATGTAGTATGGTTTATATGTGTGCATATAGGGTGTGCGTTTGTGTGCCTACTGCCTTTGGGGTCGTTGCCGCGTCCATTCAGTCTGTTTTATTAGCAGTTATGTTTCAAGTGCTGCCTTAACGACTACACGACTTTGACAGCGCTGCCTGAACCGCCATTGATGAACTTAATTGTGTTTTATTAACACAAACACAGATGCACAAACAACAGCAAGCGGAAATGGAGAAACGGCGACAGGAAAAGGAAAACAGCCAACTGGCAAATGGCAAATGGCAAATGGCAACTAGCAACCGTGTTCGATAATGTGTCGTTGATAATGACGTGCGCCATTTTCTGTGTTTATAATTTGGTATAAGTTTAAGCGGTTGCCGAGTATGGCTGAGCGAGGTTATGCCTCGCTTCTAGCTGTTATTGAAGTGGTTATGCGCTATGTAATGGTTGTGACAAGGGTGTATGGTGTGTACTAAGTATTATGTGTTGTGACAGGAAATTAAGTTAGAGCAATTTTTATGTGGGTGTTTATGTGTGTAATGGGTTACATTTCTCGATAGTCGCTTTGAGGGGGTTATGAAAAAGGATTATCCACCAATCTAGTATTAGAAAAAAATGTGCATATATGCCATACAAGAAGCTAGTTTTTTTTTGATTTTATACAATTGGTTAGTTAGTGAATAAGAGTTTCACCACAGTTGTCCAAGAAAACTGTCTTTTTAAAAAACAACAGTTCTGTAAAAAAATTTTGACGAATCGATACTTTTTTTGCTCACAGATTTCTGGGTGAATAATGATGTAACCTAGCTGAGAACTCCTTAAAGAGGCAGTGTGTAATTTTATTGTTAAATAATAGATATTTTGTTTGTTAAATATAAGATTTTTTATGGAAATACACTAATAAACTATCAACCAAAAAAAAAAATGATGTAACCTAGTGTAAATTGAAACTAAATAGCTTTCTGCGAGTTTGTCAAGTGCGTCTTTTTAACCAAGCAGCAATCCGTTTATGTGCCTCAAAAATATTTAAGTTCGTTGATAACTTAAAAATAAAAATAAGACAAATCGTCAAGAGTTTTCGGGTTTTAGTCTTTAGTGTCTGAATAAAGTACTTTAAAAAGAAAATACAGACTCCCCCCCCCAAAGAGTGAAAACTAAAATTTGCAGCAAAATATAACAATTTTTCTATCGATCTTATAATTACAGAATATATTTAAAAAAAAAACATTTTATTCCATACTGGTCTTATTTAGTTAAATACCTAAATTATTCATGACTTAAAATTATGATATCAAAGATAAGAAAAATATAAAAACCAATAGAAAAATAAGGTATGAAATAAATAATAGATGAAAGACAAGAATTATTGTATATTATAAAACGATAACTAAAATAACACTAGTTAACAAATTTTAAAAAATTTTTGTATCCTCAACATGTTTTAGTCATTTCCGTAGTCAAATGGCATGCTAAATCCGAAAATGAAGTCTAAAAATTTTTCATTGAACTGATTTCGAGATATTTTGAAAAACTAAAAAAAGAGTGTCTCTACTTAAAAGCAAATATCTCTGGTTGTTATAATAATTTTTTAACCAGCCTAAAGGCCTACGTTGTTCTGGCTTACAAAACATTATAATTTAGAATTAACTTCTAATTTATAATTAAATAAATTTTGATAATTTTTGTACTTAACTGTAGATAATTGAATTACACATCGATTATTCTTGAAACATTTTTTTGTCAAATTTACGGCTTGGACGCTATTTATGCATTCATATAAAATTTGTCGTAATTTTTAGCAATGTTTTGAAAAAAATTCTATTTCGAACGTTAATTTAAAAATTTAAAAAAAATTTTTCATGGCTCGTAAAGTTTGATCGATTACCAAGAAAATGAGTGAAAATGAATTATCAAAATCTGAGAAAAAATGTGGAAATAACCGGAATTTTTGTAAAAAGTGCAAAATATAAATTTGTTTTTAAAAACCAAAAGTTTTAGATGAATAATTCGTTTGTTTATAAAGATATCGTTACCAAATTTGGCATTAAAAAGATTTTTAGAGTTCTCAAGCTCTGTTCAAAAAACGTGTTTGGTGCAATATCCGGTATATTGCTCAAAAACTCCTAAAGATACATGTATATTTGCCAAATTTGGTTACGATATTTTCAGAAACAAACGAATCAAATCGAATTTGGCACAAAAAAACATATTTTGATCGATGGGCCCTATGGGCTCTATGTTCAAGCGATTTTTATCAAATCACGATATCTTCAAAAACACACGAAACAAAACGAATTTCGTTGAAAAAACGTTTTTTTTACCTATCTTTCCTAAGGGGGCTATATGATAACCGATTTTGCTCAAATTTGGTTGGGAAATCTTAAAAACTTTCAAACACAAAATTTGGTTTCGATATCTACATAAACAAAGGAAACACAACGAATTTTGCATCAATGAAATAGTCAACCGATTTTGATAAAATTTGGTACAGAGTCTGAGAACTCTAAAAAACTTTCGAATACCATATCTTTATAAATAAACGAATTAACAATCTAAAACTTTTGGTTTTTAAAAAAAAATGAAATTTTCACTTTTTACAAAAATTCTTGTTTTTTCCATAGTTTTTCTCCTATTTTGAGAAACAACCACTTATTTTCTTCGCAATCGATCAAACTTTACGAGCCATGAATAAAACTGTATGAACATTTTTTTTTTATATTTTTAAAATTACGTTCCAAATAGAATTTTTCTCAAAAACTTGCTGAAAATAACGAAAAATTTCATATGAAAAAATACGTTATGGCTAATTCAATTACCTATAGTTTAACAAAAAAATAATCAAAATCAGTTTAGTACAAACAGAGATATTTGCTTTTAAATAAAGACACGTTTTTTTTAATTTCGAAAAGTGTTTTTTTCGAAATATCTAAAATACGTTCCATGAAAAAATTTTTAGATTTCATTTTCGGTTTTAGCGTGCCATTTTACTACAGCAACGAGTAAAACATGTTGAGGATAAATTTTGCTGTAAACTAGTGTAATTATAGCCCAAATGCCGTTTCATATTTTTAGAATTTTCTGCCAATATATTCAAAATGTCTGCTCCCTAAAGCATATTTGAAAATGATTTTTTGGCATAAAGCGAACTAAACGTTTCTATTTATTGCATATGTTTCACAAAATAATTATTGTTAACAAGAAATGAGTTATGTAGATTTAACAGCATATGCAGCTTATTACAAAAGCAAGCCAAACTCTTTAAAAACTTGACACAATCTATGGCTTCATAGCAGCTTAACAGCTCCAACTCTTACTTCTTTCCCTTAATCTATGCATTTACACACACTAAAAGCGACTTCAATCAAATTTGCAAATTTTTATTTGAGTAATTTCTTTGGAACCAAACCAAGCATGAAAATCAATTAATTTTCAGCAACATTTTTTAGCTACGTTTCAAATAGCCAACAGCTAACCCGTCAAAAAAAAGAGGAAATTTATAAAGCAGAGCAAAAAGTAGTAAAAAGAATATGCTAAAATTAAAAAATGCATACAACAATTGCTTTTCCCCAATTAAAACATCAATCAATCAATTAAAACAAATTCCATGCAAAATCCAACCATTGAATATGAGTGCTTTATGTTTGTATGTAGAATGAGCACCAACTCGCCTAAACAAGTTTGTAACGATTTTTCAATTTTTTTTTTCCCCCCAATTTTTTCTACTATTTGCTATATATATTTTTCTATAGCCAAATAAAAGGCTTTCATAGTCATCAGGTAGCTCCACATTCTATACAAAACCCAAAATTTGTGTTGAGTACGTGACTTGCGCCTGAAAGCATGCAACAAATCTGTGCAAAATGGCAACTTCCGGTTTGATACAGTGAACGAACAGGTGAATACACTCACAAATACAGTTGCACACCCACATATATATGTAGACACCCCCAAATACCATCTAATGAAAATCAAAACATACCAAAAAGCTACAAGCTCCTGTATAAATACTACACACACTCAGACCCAAAAACACACACACACATTTCCTTGTCTATATGTATAGAATGACAGACACTTAAAAAATACAAATAAAAAAGTTCCCAGTTAGAAGCAACAAACAACGTACTCAAAACCGTCTGCAGGTGCGCGTTGTTGGGGCTTAACTTGGAGCAGGGTTAGTTTAGTCCACATGTGCCACATAGATGGAAGACTCACATACAAACCCATGCTCGCTATTTGATTGTGTGCAGACATTGGGAATGTTTTCTTTTTTATTGATTTCAATCAAATTTTCAACAATGGCAGCCCAGAGATTTGAGCTCGACAAACACACACAAACATTGAAAACGTAAATTTACATTGGGGACTTGGTAAGGTTATGGCAAAAAAAAACTTACAAAACAAAAACTTTAGAACAAATCAGCTCCTTTAGAAATTTTCCTATAGACCATTATACGGTTAAAAAAATGTGGCTTCATAATTTCTAGGGTTATTCTCAATCTACGGTGACAAGATCTGTCATGTTCCATTTTAAGCTAAGTTTTAAAAAATATACATAAAGTTTTGACGTGTTTTTGAGGGTTTGTTGATTTCGGTTTTGGCTTTGCTGGCTGCTTCCTATGATGCTATTTGGCTTTGGTTGCGACATTATAACCATGATACCCATGTTTCTCAATAATAATGACCCTTTTGGGCACAGTTTATGTAGGCACTGTACAGGTATTACTAGTACAGAATATTTTCCCTTAGTCACTTCGTACCACTAACTTTTGCATGAAAGTCACAATTTTAAAGATAAATTTATCGATTGCTCAAAATTACGATTAATACAGATTTTTTTTAAATTTGAAAATTTTAGACTTGTGGATATGGCTGACATGTTCGCCTAAAATTCCTGTCTTTCCAAAGTCTTACAAAATTTAGTAAACAAGATTTATGCTAATGGAGGGGAAGATTGAAAGTCTTTAGAAACATCTTATAAAAGAATTAAAAAAAATCTTAAGTTTCGCTGACTAAACAATATAACTTAAAAAGTTACCCCATAAGTACCATATATTTTTCGAAAATTGATAGTTTATACAATCTAAACCTTTGTTTGGATCAGGTGCCCTATAAACGTAAACTGAAACTTTCAAGAAATCTATAGCCTCCTCCCAACCAAAGCTCAAAGTACTACTGAAGTTAAAACTTTTTAAAGATCGGAACTGAAATGTTCATATTTGTATGGAATTTAATTTTTGTAAGTTTTTTTGGCGGATGTGGAGACCAAAACAGGCAGCAATGTATTGTATTTTTTTTTTGCACTTACCAGACAAATCTTCACTTTGATCATCATCCAAACGGTCATGCATTTCCTCATCACGATCGTAGTTCCAGGGACGTCCTGGACCAAAAGCCGCATTCGTTGGCATTTTGTTGCCCGTAAACTTATTGGGATCCAAAATGTTTTCCACGGAGAAAGCCAAACGCTTGGTGGGCTCCTTTTCACATGAGGCGCTTGTAGAGGAGGAACTGGCATTATTTGAAGTTGGCACGGAACGTGTAAGATCCACAGGGCAGACCTTTAAAGCAAGACACAAGTTTAGCAATGAAGAAAGTTGAAGAAATTGTAGAGCTTTGAAAGACAGTAGCTTTTAATGCAACGTAAGATTATTGTTCTTGAAAAAACATTTTAATTTAATATTTTGCTCAGTCTAAAAACTTTATTAGAAAATTAAAATTAAAATAAATTTATAAGATAGACAAGATATAAAAGAGAAAACCTATATAAATCAATTTAAGAAATTTGGTTGGCCACACTGGAAAGCAAAAGACCCTGTTTATTTAAGCGGAAAAGGTCCCAAAAGTAGTGAAGATGCTTTTAAGGATTTGCTTGTTAAAAGCTGAAGATTTATCAAGAATATTTAGGTTAGGTTAAGTTTCACCGGTTGACCCCTGGGAGGAGTCACACATAGACTAGATAGTCCTAAGTGGTCAAGAATATTGAAGAATATCAAAAAAAATAATAACAACATACAAAACATAGATATTTTTTTATATAAAACTCATTTTCAAATGCTCTTTAAGATTTTCCAGTAAAACTATTAAAATACATTTTTTTTTTTGATATTGTTAAATTTAAAAAAATAATTATAAGATGTTGATTCCTCTGTTATATTTAATTTGATTGCTCAGTTGTCCAGAATTTTTTTTAATATAATAAACTATTGTAACTCATCTCGATTTATCAAATTGTTGTGATTTCAAAAAAAAATCTAATTTTACATAAACTTTAAGCCCTGAATAAAAATATTGTAAGATAAACAACAAGCTACCCGAATTGATTCAATTCGGTAGTAAATTTTTTGGTACTTTGCTAACTTGCTCTTAACTTACCGACGGCGCGCTGTGCGATCCATCATTGCTGTCCTCATCATTGCCATCCACATTCAACTCCTCGCTGGTATCACTTCTCGCATAATTCGCGGCTGCAATTTGCCGCGATGTGGCCGCAGCTGCTGCCGCTGCCGCCGCTAAGCCGCCAAGCTGTATTCTAAAACCATAGTCACTCAAATCCCCGCGAGAGCTGGTCGGTGAGGAGCTGTTGGCCACGGCTCCGGATGTACTGGGCGCTTGATTGGAGCGTGCAGCAGCAGCTTGAGCCGCAGCTACCAGCTTAATGCGCTCCAGATCCATGTCATTGGCATTGGAGTGTAATAAATTGGAGGTTGGTAGCGTCTGTTGCGGTTGTTGTTGTTGTTGTTGTTGCTGTGGGGTCAAAGCTTGTAAAGCAATGCCGGAATGTGGCGGATTTGTGGGTGATAGATTTGCTGTAGCAATGGGCGAGCTTAGTTGTTGCTCTGCCGGGTTTTGCAGCACTGGCGATGTGGGCGGTGAGAGTGGCGAACAAGTGGCAGGTGAAGATGGCGCAGTGGTGCTAGTGCTGGTGGCCACAGGTGGTGCACGCAAATGAAATGCAGCTGCTGCGGCATGATGGTGTGCATGATGATGATGATGCGGCAGCGTCTGATGATGTTGTTGCAAATGCTGCTGATGATGTTGTGCCGCTGCTGCGGCTAAGAATTGCGGATTTTGTAGTAAATGTGGATGCTGTTGCAGCAGTGCGGCATGTGGATGCTGCAGTGGCTCTGGACGCGCCAAATGACGCACGGCGCTGAGTTCCAGTAGTTTGCGCTGCTGTGCCGAATTGCCAAAGCTGGCAATGGACACCGGCTGCAGCTGTGGATTGGGCTGTTGTTGTGGTTGTTGTTGTTGTTGTGTGGGTGACTGCGAACGCTGACGCGCATTATGGTTGGCTAGGCTGCTGTTGTTATTGTTATTGTTGTTATTATGTGACTTTTCCTTATCCAGCTCCAGCTGCGTGGGACTTAGACGACTGAGCAGGCTATTTTCGCTCATTTGCTTGAGGCGCTCTATGGAATAGCGCAGATCCTGCTCTTGACTTTTGGCCAATTGCTGGGTGTTGGTAGTGATGATAAACTTGGGCAACTTGGCTGGCGTTACGCTCATACTTGTAGGCGTTGTGCTGGTAGCTGCAGCTGTGGCGCTGGCATTGTTATGCGACTCCACATGGCCCAGCTCCGGCGAAGTATTCGATTTGGGTGAATCTGGATGCGAATTGGGACTCATTAGACCACCGACGGCTGTGGCCTGTGCAATGCCGCTATCACTTGGCTTTTGCAAGGGCGATTGCAGCATGACCATGTTAAAAAACACTTGCAACACACGCGCACACTTTTAAACTAAAAAACACCAAAGACGTCTTTTTGGCAGTTAATGTCTTTATTATTATTATTATTAATTTTGTTGCGCGTTTGCTTGTTGCTCGTTTGATTGCAGCCCATCGACTGTCACAGCAGACGCTGCGTATCTGTGAAATACCTATTTATGTATGTTGTATATATAATTCGGCTCGTTGAACGCGGCTGACTGTAACTTTGAGCGTAATCCGCACGCGACGCACTGCACACGAGTAGAGCTAAAAGCGTAATGCCCAAGCAGCTAGTAGCTGCCACAAAATGTGGCACGGAGTTTGAGGGTTGCAGCGAGTGAGTGTTTCTGTTATTAATCCAATTGCGCCCATGGCCCGCAGCAAGTCAACTAAATGGAAAGTGAAAAAAATCTGTTTGCTGTTTGTTGCTGCTCATGATGAGCATTGTAATAATGATGCTGCTGCTGCTGTTGCTCTTTGGTGGTGGCTCTCTCTGCTTGCGCTCTCTCTCTCGCTGTGCACGCCCCTTTGAGTGCTTTTGACGTTTCTTTTTTTGTTTGAGTGAGTTGGCTCCTCCTTTTTGCGCTGACCGGATATTATGGAAGCCTCTCGCTGTAGCTTATCTTGGGCAACATCTAATGATTTAATTTGTTTTCCACTCGTTAGCAAATGTAATGGTCTGTTGCAAAAAGGAAACCCCAGCTTAGGCGCGCACACACACACGCACACAGTTTTACATAGTTTTTCACTCACTCTGTCTGCTGCCTGCTGCTTTTGGGTATGTGAGTAATTGTCAAATTATTTAGCGCAAAATTTGTTTGTTTATACGCTTGGTTGGCCAGAAAATGGATCTCAGCTTTTTATGTTTTAAATTTTCTTTAGATTTTTTTTTTTTGCTACAAGTTGCTTCGGGCGCTGTGCTGTTGTTGTTGTTGTTTGCAACATTGTCGTTGTTGGAATTTTCTTGCTTTTTATATTTTTGCTCTCCCTGCCACATATTTGACGCACGCTTTATGCCTGGTTTGTTCTTAGTCATATATGCATGAATGCTTTATGCCTTTGTGGTTCGCCTGTTTTCTGCTCAGTTCGCCATGCGCTGTTGCCAAATTTCTTTGTGCCTAATTGAATTTTCAACAGCATGGCCAGCGTTGTTGCAATTTTTATGCCACAATTAAATTTCAAAATGAAGCTGCTAATTAGCTGCACTGCGTTAGCTTACTACAAAATGTTAATTAGCTGTTAAGGCCTTTTAAATTTAAAGATTTTAGATTTGTTCTTAGCCTGCAGCTAATTAGTCTGCCAGCAATAATAATATTCTAAAAATCTCTTGCATTCTAAATGTTTTTCACACTTAATGAGCTGTTACTTTTGACTTGTAGCATATAAATTTCAGGCAAGACAAAGAAATGTGACTAACCCCACTAATTCTTGAGCTGCTCTTATATTACAGCTTTTGCTGCTCATAAAAAGTATTTAAGCAAAATTGCCATAAAAAGCAAAAGCTGCCCAAGTACTGCGCCCCACTTAGCCTTGGCCAACACACACAAGCTGGCGACAGTTTTTGCCTGCTGCTTCATGTTTCCTATGTAAAGCTCAAAAATGGCTAAAGCGTGACAAGGAGCGAGTTGGGCTAAAAAGAGATGGCTGTCTTTGCCGCCCCTAGATTTTTGTGCGCTCTCTCTTGTACGCTGCCTCTCGCTCTCTTTCTCTCGCTCTCTCTCTCTCTCTTGCTCTATTGGCACGCTCAACTTTGCAGAAATTGTTTAAATTGAACAAAAATTCTATATGCGCTTTGCACAGACAATTTAATATCGCATCCAATTTGCGGTTTATACGCATCGCAGCAGCGACGTCGACTAAGAACGACGGCAGTGGGTAGGCGCTGCTGCTGCCGTTTCCGTTTCCTCTTGGCTCCAGCGCACAATGGGGCGTATAAGTGACATCGTTAAGTGGACGTTGAACGGCAGAAGCAGCAGCAGCAATGGCAGTGGCAAGTAGCAGCAGCGGGGGCAACTGTAGTGAAAGCAGCAACGTCAGCGTCAACCGAGTGTAGTTAAGTTGCTGCTTAATGAACTTCAACGGCATTTTTGTTAGTGTGTTAGTGTGTGTGGGTGTGTGTGTGGGTGTGTATGTGTGTGTATTACTGTGGGTGTGTCGGTAGGTTTTAAACATTTTGCTTTGGTTTTTTCGATTATAGATTATTGTTAGCAGGGATGAGCAGAAAATGAGCTGGTTCAGAATGTTATTCTTAGATGCTTTAAACGACTTGAGCTGAGCTTTAAATGTACAATAGGGTGGCCATTTTTGCAACATCTCACGATTTTACTAACGCCACCCCCTAAAAAGTTTCCTTTTTACCTGCATATAGCGCCTGTAAAATTTAAAAACGATCCGAATGTATTTGATGGGTCCGGCAATAGGTCAAAGGTCATAAAAAATGTTCATATGAATGCATAAATAGCGACCAAACCGTAAGTTTGACAAAAATGTGTTCCACATATAATCAATGGGTAATTCAATTATCTACAGTCGAGAAAAAAAATGATCGAAATCAGTTAAGTATAACCAGAGATATTTGCTGTTAAGTAAAGGCACTTTTTTTTTTTTTTTTTTAATTTCGAAAAATGTTTTTTTCAAAATATCTCGAAGCCCGTTTCATGAAAAAAAATTTTGACTGCATTTTCGGTTTTAGCATGTCATTTTACTACAGAAACGATTCAAAAATGTTAAGGATACCAAAATTTTTTTTTATTTGTAAACTGGTGTAATTAGTCAATTTAATCCATTTTAGAGCTTACCAAATTTATTTAGGCCGACTCTATATTTTTTAAAAGTTATGTTTTGGTAGATATGAGACTTTTTGAACCATAATTTGTTTGATTGGAAATAAGTTTTCAAACTTTATGTACAACAATACAGTCAAAAACGGAAAAAGTGCGAATTATGACCTTTGACCTATTGCCGGACCCATCAAATACATTTGGATCGTTTTTAAATTTTACAGGCGCTATATGCAGGTAAAAAGGAAACTTTTTAGGGGGTGGCGTTATTGATATCGACGGTTCAAAAATCCTCCATACCAGCGGCGGCCACCCTAATGTACAAGTTGCTTGAGGCACTTTAATCGTTAAGAAGAGCTTTTAATTTCGAACAACAATTTTTCTAAAATTTATTTTTGTCAATATAAAACTAAAATTTTAGGTATCTATATTCAAAAGTGTATGCCGATCAGATAGGGTTTTTTATAAACCATATAGAGCCAGTCATTATTCGATTTTGGGAATAAAATGCAATCAAAATGAGTTTATAAAGAGGGCATTAGTTTTTAATATTAATAATTTTAAAAGAAACAAGGATGAATTAAATAGCACTAAAAATAGTACTCAAATAGGTATTTCCCCCGAATCAGGCGCGGAACCAGGATTTGGTCTTAGGAGGTGTTTTCACTTCGAAGTGTTTATATATCAGAGCTTGCTAAAAACTGTCAACCCATTTTTCCAACTTTTGATGTGGTCCTGATCCGAAAACACCCCCGTGGAACCGGCACTGCTCGGAACATATATACAATATGATTATTTCTTCTAAAAAAATGTTATATATAAACTAAATGACCCGGCAGACGTCATCCTGCCCGAACATGAGCTTACCTTCGGTTTCTGCAAAGGTTTGTTGATATTTAAACTATGTAGGTACTAAGGGACTTCGGAAGATGTTTTGTATTCAAACTTCAGTCTTTAATACACTATATAATAAACTTGCAGAAAGGCTTTAAATATAATATTTCTAGCTCTGCTTAAATTGCCTTTGAGTAGCCTCAGTGACATCTGATATTTGAAATTTTTTTAGAAACTCTTATATAAAATTCTACGTTTTCAAAATTTTTTAAATTCAAAAGTTTCTGAACTTTCCTAATGTAGGAAATTAAAAGAATTCATGTAATTCCCTTGGCAAAACGAATGTGTTGCTCTCGAGTTTGTTGATAGATAACGAAAAGTTAAGAAAGAATAGACATTTCGAGATAATTATAGATACTGTAGCGTTCAGACTATGTTTATTTTTTTTCATTGTGATAACTTGCCAGAAAAAAATAAAGAATTTACTTACAAGAATTTCATATTCTTAATAATTTTACAAAGCGGTATTCGAAGCTTAGAAAAACGAATTTCGAACCAATTAAAAAAATATTGAAAAGATTTTCCCATTTACCTACTTAACTTCTTAATAAGAACTTCGTTCATCACCATTCAAAACAAAGCATATTTCAAATACTCATAGAGGGCATTCAAAAGCCTTACTTATAATGAGTACTAAGAAATATACAGGGTTGAAATAAAATTTTTTTCTGAATACTTATTCAAATTGTGTCAAGTAAGCAAAGCAGTTCAAACATCTTATTTAAGTAAAAACTCTATTTAGCTGTTTTTGGAACCATTGCCGTCACACTGGTTCATTCCAAAATTCTTAAACAAAAAGAACCAGCTCTCTGCAGTCTCCTTTTTTAGCTGGGTGTGTGTGTGTGTGTATGTGTATATGTGTGTAGTTGTTCTTGTATTGGGCGCTTTTTGCGTGGGCGCTGTCGATGCTGCTCGTTAGCTGCTGCTGCTATTTCTCTCGCGCGGTTTCGCTTTTCTATAATTAACCACAAAATAATGAGTGGGGGAGAGAAATTTTTAATGAGCAGCTTGTTATGCCTTCTTTCGTTTTAATTAGTTTTAAGATGCTTGTTACCAACACTAATGTACAAAAGCCAAAAGCGGGGACAGGAGCAACAGCAGCCAAAGCGGCACTTGGCTTTAATTGGTCCATTGATGAATACAGTAAACACATTGAATACATTTGTATGCTATTCCCTTTGTGCTCGTCTGGATGTAGTGTATGTATATGGTAGTGAAGTACACTGTGCGAAAAGAAAGTGTGACTATATTTCAATTATGAGGTTTTTTTATCCTGTGCTTCTCACAAGGCGCGCTCTTTTCAATAACCCCAAAAAGTATGCTACGATAAATCTAGGTTACTGCTTATTCTATTGTTATGTACATTTTATGCAAATTTCTTGCTGTGTAATAAGCGCTTAACTCTTTTACATGCAAAATTAAATGATGCGCATACGCACGGTAAAACCGCAAATTATTTTAATTGCTTGTCTCGTCATTATTCATTATTTAAGTGCTCAAACAGCAGAGAGCCAGCCCGGCCCTACATATGTACATATATTTGCGTGTACATGAGCGGATTGTATATAAACGGCAGACACACATGCATAAACACACAGATAGACAGCCCGCCAGTCGACACACACAAGCCGCTGTTTACATAGACATCAAACATTTTTTTTTGTTTTTGTTTTTGTTTTGGCCATACTTGCTGCGGAAAAGCGGAAAATTGCCGTCGTTAGCTTGCCACATGCCACATGTGTGTTTGCCTCTCTCGCTCTGCTTCGCTTACGCGCTCTTTATGTCTTGCTCTTACGCTTTGTTGTGAACGCTCTGTGCTTCCATTTAATTAGTGAAAATAAGTATTAAATGGGCAACTCTTGTTAAAATAAATAGTGCATGCAATGGCTGCCAGGCGAAAAACTGAATGGGGTAATGACAAAGAATGGAGGATAGTGAGTGGGCGCGAGGTAAAAAGTGGAAATGGCAAATGGCAAATGGAGAATGTCAGCTGATGTTGCCGCGATGTGTGAACAGACTGCAAAAGATTTACAACTAATTAAAAAATTAAATGGGTAAAATCAATAACACTAGACGCCAGATAAACTGGGGCAAACGCATTTCAGCAAAAGACTACAAAAATAAAATAAATAAATTAGTTTATATATACAGAACATGTTCATAAAAATAATTATTTTAAGTATTTTTTTAAACTAGAGTAAATTGTATGATAAATAGCTTAAACGGATAGAAAAAATTTTAAAAACTTATCAAGTGGCTTCACATCATAAATTTTAATTAAGGTAAAGTGGGGGCGAATCCGACCTAGTAATTGGTTTTGGCTATAAAATGCTTAAATGACTCGTTTGCTATACCAAATTGAAGCTGACGCTTTGCCGCAACTTTCTAGAACTGCTGATCATTTACAATTTTTGAGATTTGACCATTTTTTTAAAAAGTAAATTTTTGCCATTTGCAAAAATGGTAGGGTAAACCCAACCGCCTATTTTTTTTGGCTAATTTAGCACAGATTTAATCTAAATTTAATGGTTTTTCGATTATAAATTAAGAGAGCATGTTATTGTTTTACAAAACTGAATGTATTTATTTAAAAAAATCGTTATGTTTAGAATATATAAATCGAAATGAAAGTTTAATGAATGTCAATAATGGAGGATTGGATTGAATAGCTAAATCTTTTATCAGAGTTATTTGATTTGCTGTCCAAATAGCTGCTGGCGTATTTTTGGTTTTTTTTGAGCTGGATGTCTGGTTGGCCACACCATAGAGGTCGGATTTGCGCCACTGTGTCATTTTTCATAACGACGCGAACAAAAAAAATTATACGAAATTTCCAACCAATACTAAACATGCACTATATAGGTCTATGCTTGGAAACCACAAGAAAAAATGTGTTATCAAATATTCACAAAAATTAAATTGAAAATCGTAAAAATATAGTTTTTATCGTTTGAGCATGTAAATGTAGACTGACAGACAACTGTCAAGCCACCATTTTGCTTATTTTTAATGCTCTACACGACAACACTAATATGAACTCGCTTAGTATAGCCGTTTTTGAAAAGCAGTAGGAGGTCGGGTTTGCCCCACCTTACCCTATGTATATATTTAATATACTAAATAACGTATGTAATGCAGTAAAAAATCAATGCCTTCAGAGTTTGCAAGTTTGTATTTATAAAATTAATCGCATAAATCTAAAATACTATTTTTTAACTAACTATATCTAACGTTTTGGGAATATCACCCTCTATGGGGAATAGCAACATTTTTACACTGTCTACCTTTTCATATGGTTCGACGAAACTTTGTATAGTTAGAGCCGCAGTTATTGTAAGTTTATAGTGTATGTGAGTCCAACAAATCAATTTAAACTGACTTTTATTCGAAAGTATAAATAATTTTTGAAATTCTCTAACTAAAATTATTCCGCAAAATTTCAACCAAAGTGCTCCAAAACTTTTACTCGCTTTGTAGCGCTGTGTAATGACTATAACCACCTGACCTAGCGACAATTTTAATTACCTATTAAATGATTTGTATATTTTTAATATTATTATTCATTTATTTGTATTTGTTAATACCTTTTTGCCATATTAATGCGCCTAAATTGTTATTTGCATATTTAATGAAGAGAGCGAGCCAGTACATATAGCGAGAGAACGAGCCAGCAAATGGTGCTCTCAGTTTTATTGACATTTGTCGGCTTGTTTATTTGGCCATTTTGTTGTTTACACTCCACTTCCCACATCTAAAACTCCCCCTCAATGGGCCATGTTAATTTGTTTGACTAATTAAACTAATGAGCGTTCAAAGTTAATACATAAATTAGCTGTGTGCGGAATTGAGTACTATATAAAGCTTTTTGCTAAGCGGCTTGCAATTTTGATTGCGGTACTTGCACGCCATTGTTTGTTTTCATGTGGCGAATTAGTTGAATGCATATAACATATACATACACATAATATATGTGTTTGTATATATATGGATGTATATTTAAGTCAAATTATGGCATTGATTTGTGCGGCATGAAATATGCTTCAATATATACAAAGTGATACTTAAATGAGGCGTTAAGTTTATCCAGTGCGACAGCTTGTTAAATTTATTTAATAAATTGAAAATATGTTTTTGAATTGCGGACTAAGTGTTTAATAAGTTGCGGCTAAAGTTGTTTTTAGATACAAAATGGTCTATTAATTGACTGATCTGAGTCATCCTTACTTAATAGATTACACTAGTTTACACGAAAAATTTACCTTCCAAAAAAAGGGTTTTTTAGGGAAATTTGGGATCGAGAAACACGAAAATGGCAACCTTTTCATACCTACTGCTGCATACAAATTCGTGAAGACGTCACTGAACGAAAACAAAAAACTTTGAGTGAAAATTTTTTTCATACAAAAGTGTAATTGAGTGAAGATTGGAACTTCCGTACATGGATCCATAGCATCTACAGTTCTTACCCGATTTTAAAGATCTTACACTTGAAATGTTCGTAAAGGAAGTCTCTTTCAGCTTAAAGCTTAACATTATTTTTAATTAATTATTTTTTTTCATTAATAAAAAGCATACCGAAAATGTGTAATTTTGAAAAATTACACTTTTTTTCGACTTTGGTTGCCTGTAACTTCGATAATTTTTACTTAATCTGTACATATTATATATAACTGGAAAGAGCACCTCAATACCTTTCGATCTAATCGTCTTTTATTTATTTATTTGAACAAGTTGATTTTCATTAATATCATGAAATCTCATTCTTGAAGTTTGTCAGTTACACATTGGCAGCTTAAAAAAATGTTGCTATCAGAATCTTTTCGTTAATGTCATCACACACATTATTTGTAGGTATCTTTAAAGGAAATTTGAAATAATAGTTTCATCATTTAAATCCTAATTAAAATAAAGTAAAATTTCTCTATTTTATGTATCAGAAAAGAAAAGTATCTCGTGGTATTTAAGAAACACAGGTACCCCAGTTTATAGAAGACTGGAAAGAAAGACGGAAAATTATTTATATTTACTCACTAATTATTTTATTATATATTTGGTGAACATTTTTAATAATAATACCTTTTCAAAGATCCTTAAGTTCACTCGCCACCGCAGACTAACTGCCTTGATCAGGGATCAACCCTTGTTATCGTATTAGCTATTCCATGCAGTCAGTTTCTATCTGCTGTCTTTTTGCTGTAGAGCTTAAAAAACAGCCTTTAAAATCTGATACCAGATTTAATTTTCCACTTTTGGCACACGGTATATTAATCATCAATTTTATGTACTTATATAATTAAATTTGTTTAAGCTTAAATTTTTAACGATGCTAAGGCAGGCTTACCGCTTCGTTACTAGTCCTTAGCCATCCAACACTCTAACCCATTATAAATGCAAGGCCCTAAAAGCTTGCTACAAACATCTTTCAACATCCCAAGGTCTGTTGGGCACTTCACCGCGCTCACTGATCGTCAAACAAACTAACCCTTTAGTCACTACGGCTAAAAATTAAATATGCTGCGCTAATTCCTCCATCAATTTGCAGCTCATTTCATATGCCAACTCGATTCGCAAGCAAAATGCGTCAGCCATTGCTTGACGCCCATTTGGCAAGACCAAAACTCTGCTATACATATACATATATACATATATAGTATACTAATGCCCGACGGCTGACCAAAATGCCAAAGGAGCAATAGCTTGTTGCAGAAAACTAGTTTGCATACAGGTTGTAATTAGAAAATTTCCATGCAACGCGCAGCGCGGCACAAACTGTGGAAATGAAAACAAAAACGGAAACGTGCTAATTGCAAATTAATTATGCAAGATATTGAATTTGCACTAAACGCAGGCAGACAGTTGGCCAATGGGCAAAATGGCTAAAAAAGTGTGAAAAATGGCAAAAGCTGTGAATAGAGTGAGAGACAGAATGAAAAGAACGTGATTTGCATGAAATGAAATTTGGACTTTGGACAAGTGAATGAGTATGAGTGTGGGTGAGTGTGTAAGTGTGTGCGGTAATGGCTGACACGCTTAAGCGTGCGCCGGAACAGCAACAACAACAATAAGAAAAACAACAACTTTAGCAGCAGCAGCAGCAGCAGCATATAAACAGCTAAAGTGTTAATTGCCATAAATGGTTGTCATTGTAGCGGTAAACGACAGTAGATATTTGCCATCTTGCTTGTGCGCAAGCCCACCCACTCGCACACACACACAGACACATACATAGATGCAGACGAACAAGCCATTATCCAAGCCAATGTGCTGAAGCAGCAGCTGAAACAAACCATTAAGCGGCCTGCTATGGCATGTCACACACACACACACACACACGCACAACTGAGCATTGCACTCAAATGAATGAAATGAACTGCTAAATTATGCACGCGATTTAACCCTCATTTTCGTAGCCGCACTTGCCAGCCCCAAGCCATGTTATCTATGCTGCCCACTCTCTGGCATTTACTGCCACCCGTTTGTTGTCGCTCTTGCTCGCTCTCTGCGCAAGCGCATACCAATAACTGCTCTGCGCAGCGTTGCAAAAAAAAACTCACTCAATTGTCTAGTGAAACCACGCCTTTTGCCACTTGCTAGTAAACCAATCGACTGCAATTACTCATTGCCCACATTACGCTCACTATTCCAATATGGCTGCCAAGCCGTGAGAGCATGAGAGTGGGACTCTTTGTGTTGTTGCCCCTGCAACAGCTAAACTTATAAGTTCTTTTTTTTTTTGTTGCTGTCCGCTCTTAGAGCCTTTTTGCACCTTTTATTTTGTCATTTGTGTGTAATTTCGAAAAATGTTGGTGACATTATGCTCCAGCTTTACTTCGTTAGCTACTCGTTGTGAATGTCATTTTGTCTGCGGCTATGTTGCTGGGTCGCACGCTTAAGTGTCCTCTAGGGTACTTACTTCGTTAGCAGAAGTTTCTTGCTTCGTCCTTTTGATGCGTTTTATTCGTTGTTGTTGTGCCAGTGTTTTCGTTGTGGTTGCCGTTTGCTGCTCTTGTCGTTTTGCGGATATGTCTCTTATTTTCATAACTGCAAATTGCTTTAGATATTAAGTCGGATGGACTTGCGGGGGGGAGGTTTGAGTTCAAACGAATTGAGCAGAGAGTTTGGTATGGCTATGCAGTTGGATTGTTATAGCCGTGTGTATTCGAGAGCAACTTGGGGCAGAGTTACGTGCATAAAGTTCCATCTGCACATTTATAGTACGTTGTCAGGTTATAATGAATGAATTCTGTTAGCAGCTATTTATGTTAAAAGCTTTTGCCTCCTTATGGCATTATTTATAATAGTTATTTCTAATACCTTTAAAGTAGTACAAACTATTTGAAACTGCTAGGTAAAATTTTAGCTTGTTCGAAAAAAATGTTGTACAAGTTCCTAAATTGTAACAGAAAATTTGGTGGGAATGTCTGAAACTACCCTATTTAGCTATTTTCTTGCTTAGTGCATCATGTAAGCTTGGTTGAGAAAGAGTTTTAATAGCACCTTTTTGTATTTTTATTTATTTTTTTTTTGATTTTGTTTGCCAATACTGATTATATAAAATAACTGTTTTAAACAGCAATTTATTCACTTAATCTTAAAATGTGAAATTTCAGGCTTAATTACCTATTCTACTTATTTATTAGATTACAAAGATTATCAAAATTATATAATAAGGCATAAGAGTCATATGAGACATATGAGAAGGGGAAAAATGTACAAAAAAACTCACGAAATTGGCCCTCAGCAAGAAATTTTTTGTGAAAATTGTAGTTTTTAAAAATATTTATACTTTATTAATTGCGAAAAAATTAATATTAAATAAATATAAGCTAGTTTAAGTGTCATAGCACTAAAATACTAAAAAAAAAATTTATATATTTAAAAAAAAAATGCGAAGGTAAAGTTCGTGCGCGGCCGACTTTAAGAAACAATCATATTATTATATTAATATCTGCAGATTTTATTTATTTACATAGAACAATGGGCCCGCGTGGCTAGATTTTGGCCAAAAGTCCTCCAGATGAAAGTCAAAATTTGGACAAAATGATATTTCACTTTGATTTTACACATATTAAGGTATCCTGTGCTGAAAAAATTATTAAATTATAATTAGTGGTTTTTAAGTAATTAGCCATCAAATTTGACATTTTGTATTTTTTGACCTTTCGCGATAATTTACAGAAAATAAAAACCTGCATTTACCATGATACATGTAGCTACGAAATCTTTGTTCACTTTATTATTTGTAAGTATTGCTTCAGAAAAAAAAATAAAACTAAGCTTAAAAACTTTTCGGTTTTAAATATATTCGAGTAGTTAAAAAGATTTTTATGGTTTTTTTATCATTTGGCTGCTTTGCTTTAAGGGTTCCTCCGAATACCACTCGATATTTGATCGAAAATTTTTTTATAAATTTCTTCACATGTTTTACAACAAAATGTAATGCCTCCCGATTTTCGGAAATTGAATTTTGTATCTAAAAGTCGAATTTTAAAAATTGACCCCTAGGAAATTTTTAATATTTTTTGAATTTCTTAGCTGCCTAAAAGTAAGCGTTAATAACCATTTTTTCAAAAGTTGTACTAAAATGTAAAAAAATTAACAATTTGAAAATTTTATAGCACACTTACAAAGATGCAAATCAAAAGATGGCGTACGTTAAAGTCGGGCGCGGACGACTTTGGGATACCCTGTACCACTGCTTGCAATCAAATCCGGTAAATTGCTTAAGAACACCAAAAGACATTTGATTGCCAAATTAGATTATGATACCTTCATAAACAACCAAAAACAGACGAATTTTTAATCAAAAACCTTTTTTCGACCGATCGGCCCTATGGGAGCTATATGATATAGTCAACCGATTATGATCAAATTTAGTACAGTGCTTGGGAACTCTAAAAATCTTCTTAATGCCAAATGTGGTTACGGTATGTTCACAAATAAACGAAACACAACGAATTTTTACAAAACACGATTTTTTGACCGATTGGTCCTATGGGAGCTATATGATATAGTCAACCGATTTTGATCAAATTTGGTACAGTGCTTGGGAACTCTAAACAACTTCTTAATGCCAAATTTGGTTACAATATCTTCACAAACAAACGAAACACAACGAATTTTGTGCAAAAAACAAATTTTCGACCGATCGATCCTATGGGACTTATAAGATATAGTCAACCGATTTTGATAAAATTTGGTGCAGTGCTGGGGGTTTCTAAAAAACTTCCGATTGCCAAATTTGGTTATGATATCTTCATAAGCAAACGAATTATCCATCGAAAACTTTTGCTTTTTTTCGAGGTCCTCTGAAACACCCCTATGGGAGCTATATAATGTAGTCCCGATATCAAAAAAATAAAATAAGCTTGTCTCCTATGGATTAATAAGGGATCTTATCTGAAAGTTTGGTTACTCTAGCTCTTACCATCTATATATATCATATATCGACTTCTCTAGTCACTCTGATCATACTTTAGGTAACTTTGGGGGGTCTCCGACTTCTCCTTCTGTACGTTACATACATTTTCGGCTTGCACAAACACAATATACCCTTTGTACCATACGGTACAGGGTATAAAAATATAAAAATGATCAATTTGGACTAAAAAACGTAAAAATTTAAATATGGATTTTTGAAATTATTTTTCCGGAAATTAAAAGAGCATGCCAAAAAAATTATAACTTTTAAAAATGAGATTAATTGGTGGTGTCGTCTTTTTGTAATTTGCTTGGAAAGCTGAAACGTTTTGGGGCTATAACTCCAAATCCATTCAATATTTTGGTTATAGGCTATTTTTTCAATGTATGTGGAGCTCATATCTACCTCTGTGAGAAATATGGTCCAATTCGAATTAACCGTTTTTTTTTTTAGTTAATTTAAAAATTTGTTTTTTGTTTTTTTAGATTTTGGTCTAGATTATCTATATCTTAAAAAAATCTGAGTAGGCTCAAACTTGCTAGAAAAATTGCTCAGTGCTTTAGGAACACGTGCGTAAAATTTCATACCTCTAAAAAAATTCTTATGGAAATGACAGGGTTTTGGCCAAAATATGAAAGTCTGGGCCCACAGTGCATTGGACTAAGTATCTAATACTAAATCTAATACATATACAGAAATAGTGCGAGCGACAAGTTCATCGACTCGAATATACTTATGTATTTATAGCAGCATTTCCATAGAGATGTCATGACCGAATAATTGAAAGTTAAATAAAAGTATATTCAAAAATAATAAATAAATAAATAAATAATAATAATAAATAAAAAAATAAAAAAAAATTGCCTTCACTGAATCTTGGTTAAGCTTTGGAACCAACACTCTACGAACTCAGCTGCCTTTTGTATGATTTTCCAACTACGGCGATTCTAACTCCCATCTCTTAAATAGTATATTTCGATCATTTCCTATATTTGTGGTCTGATTACAACATAGTTTGGTTTTAACCGAAATATTTTGTAACTTTCTAATGTAAAAAACTAACTAACTAATGCTGTAACTTAATTGTGGAAAATATAGAGCTTTGAAAAAAAAAAGCTAGCTCTTTTAAAGATTTTGTCGTTCATATGGACAGACAGAGAGACGTAATAGTTTAGAAAAATTTCCTTTGTCCTTCTGACCATTTAGAAGGTAACTTTTGGGGGCCTACGATGTTTTTTCTATGTTACATACAATTACATTCATTCAGAAAAATAAATTGAGTTTTATTTTAAAGAAATAAGCCTCTTTTGAGAAAGAAAAATTCTTAAAAACGTTAAAAAATAGTTAAATAGGGGTTATTATAAATCTGCAAAAAAATCTTGAAAAATAAATTCAAATTGGATCAAGGTATTCATGTGCTTCACTAAAGTTCTCTGTTTTTGATTTCTACGTTTACCCCCGGGTCCGGAGTTTTCTCAGGGGCCCGGTGTAATTTCTGTCGTAATGAAACGATTCAAGCTAAGGGTGTTATAGAGGGGCCAGTACATTTCCCACCGGAGCCGGTTTTTCTATTTACGGCCCTGACTATACATATTGCTTATGCTTAGGTTCTTCACACAAATGCATATGTGTGGTCCTATCTGCAAAAAATTTAATTACTAATAGCTCATATATACATACTTTTGGAAATTTCTGTCAAAATTACAAAATTAAAAATTCCTGTAATATAATTTATCACCACGGTATTCTCTGCCTGGCGTAAGAGGTCCCTAAAAGAGAACTAGTCAGATGCAGGCATACTTACCATCAAATTGAGCCTGAGGCACATTTTTAACATCTTAAAGATCTTCCAAAGATCAGTGTATGCGATTGGTTACCGGGTCTGGAGACAACCGCCGGTGTAAAAGGAAAGTCCATAACTAACGAATATCCATACGCAAGTGCCAAAAACATCACCTTTTAACATCACCAACGAATGGGTCTCAGCGACGACATGATCCAGGATCGGAATGCCTGCAGACAAACGCTGAGATCGCATACCCACACCTCAGGAGGAGCATAAGTGAATCCTAAAAGAGGTAAACAAGGGTTTGGGAGAAGAAGAAGCTCATATATACATACGTTCCTTGAAGTGTCTGAGTCACTTCGTTTTAAAATTTACTTGCAGTACATAAATTGTGTCACTTCTTTTAATATGAACTCATTTCGTTTTTATGAAAGTGATGAAAGCTTAAAAATTAATTTAATTTGTCTATAAAATTTTCTTAGTTTTCATGACCCAAACAACTCGACAGGTATTTATACATTTTTATTTCCACAAATGTTCTCCAATTTGCTAAAAACTGTACACATATAGCATAACAAATACAAAATGAAGATTTTAATATGCGCAAAATTGAGACATAAATTAAAGGCACATAATTCTCATTAAAAAGCAGTAAATGCTTGCACACAAGCCAAGAAAATGAAAAATAAATAAAAAATAAAAACCATACAAAACACATAAAAAAGAAAAGAGCTCTTTCTAAATACATTTGGCAAGAGATCAAAGAGCACACGACAAATACAGATAAACATTATGAACATATAATTTAATAGTTTCGAAATCCAAAATGAATTTATTTTAAAGCCAGAGCTGCTTAGGGAAATCAAAATACGCAATAAACTGAGCGTAACCACAAACGCGCACGCATACACAGATACGCATACACATACACACACAGATACGCTTACAATACACAGACAAATGCTAATTGGCAAAATGTCTGGGAGAGCAGCTGAAAATTTCGAAAGATTTGCCAAGCCACCCAAAGCGGCATTTCGAAGTCGTTAAGTGGGCGGCGCCATGCTCGCAAAGATTTCTTCTGCCTAGCTACCATTCCAGACGCGTCGCCTCCGAGTCGTCGCAGAGCCAACAACAACCAACAACATGTTCCTTATAGAATATTTTGTATTTCATTTTAACTGCGCGCGCAATTTAATTTGAAATTTATGCGAGCTACGCAATTTGTGCGACATTTTAATGTCGAGCTCCCAAAAGAATCGGCAACCAAAGCAAGAAAAAAAAAAAAATGAGCACATTAAATATTGAAAAACACAAAATGCGCAGCTCAATGTGTTAAACGGCAGATGTTATTAAAAATTGTATTTAATGTTTTTATTATTTTGCTTGGGTTTATTCTTTTAACCGATTTTACCAGCTCAGCTGCTCATTTGTCTTCATTGAGGCGTGCAATATTTTTTTTTGAGTTGGCATTAAGAGCAAATTATTTTAATTAAAAAATGTATTTCATTAATTTTGATAAGCATATAAATGATGATGAGCAATAAATTTTGTGAACTTGCGTATAAAAATAAAAAAACAAAATCATAAATTTGAGGAACAAAATGAGAAAAACAAATGGAAATGCATTAATCTTTTAACGTACTTCTTGGCTTAAATATGCGAGACGCAAGATTTTAAATTTCAAGAACTTGCATATTTGATGAATAAAAGTATCGCAGTAACTTTAACTTTTTTAGCAATGCTTTTATACCCTGTACCTGTTGGGTTCTTTATTATGTCAAGGGCGATGCGTGTATTTTATATTTCGACATGGGCGTTATGTTATATATATTTATCTCGACCTCTTCGATTTTGATTTTTATATATGTAATAGAGCTACTAGCGAATAGTAATCACGTAAATTTTAATTGGAAAATTTCGATTGCTTATTGAGTTATCGATAACTGCATATTTGATTTTTAATTTTTAGACGTTTTCTTGCCCAAGCCATATCTTCTAAACAAATAAAAATATCGACGCAAATTTTTTTTTCTATGAAAGAAAATGTTTTGATTTTAAAAAAAAAGTTTTTTTTTTTAAAAAATTTTTAACATTTTTTTTTTTATATATTTAAGTTCAAAAGTGATCTCTCACTTTCAAAAAAAGGGTTCATACTATTCTCTGCGCATAAGTTCATTGCGGAAAACAAAAATAATATATATATATATATATAAATAAATAGTTTCTAACTCCTATAATTGCGGAAGTTATGCTTATTTTAGTGATGGCAGCTCGCAGGGTGCCGTAGTATAAATAATATCGAAAAATGTAAAATACGCATAACTCTTCGGAATTGAAAAATAAAAATCATCAAAATCGAAGAGGTCGACAAGAAAAGTGTCCCGCTTCACTTATTTTCGCCAATATATATTTCAGAGCATCTCAAAATAGTCGAAAAGTTTTAGTTTCTTTATGAAGATATCTTAATCAAAAGCAATGCCAAATTTTTTGAAGTACTTTAGGAATGTATCGAATTTGATTTCAATAAGATGGTACCTAGTATCTCAGGGTATCTCGACATTTCAGTATACAAATAGATACAAATTTTTCAAAAATGCTTTGTTTATATTCATTTAAGTCAACGTTTTTCTAAAATTAGTTTTTTATTTGAACTCATTCAACGTATTTTTCAATAATCATCAAAAACGGATGAAAACTGTACAAATAAAGGAAATTGCATGGTATTCGAAAATTTAGGATTTTAGTTGGGCTTTCAAATTTACGAAATTAATTTCTATTACTAATCATAGTTACAAAATTTACTGCTGAAAATTTGATTTAATTTATCGCATGCAAAAGGTGTCTGCTATTGAAATCAAAGTTACATGATCCAAACCCGCTTTTGGTTGGGCTTAGATTTTTATATTGTTCCAAATAGACTTCTGTGGCACGGTTTCGAATCAAACGTAGTACCAAAAAAATGAATAAGTGGTTTGTTTCAATCGGGACGTCATTCTGCAGTTTACTACCGACTGCATCTTTCAAGTTCAAAATAATTTTTAACACACTTGGTGGACTGTGGTTACCAACATATTTATAAGTTGAGAGTTTTTAAGTAAAACCTCTAAATGGTTAAATTTCATAATTGTTGCAACTGCTTTCGATAAAAAGAAAAGAAAAATTTGAACTACATGTGTACCGAAGAGATATATTTTTAAAATTTGTACCTTATGGTACAAAGGGTAAATTAAGTTTGTGCAAGCCGAAAATGTATGTAACATACAGAAGGAGTCATCGGAGACCCCACAAAGTTACCTAAAGTATGATCAGGGTGACTATAGAAGTCGATATATCCATGTCCGTCTGTCTTATCTGTCTGTCTGTATTAACGCCTATATCTCAGCGATAGTGAGAGCTAGAGCAACCAAACTTTCAGATTAGATCCCTTATTATCCTACGGGAGACAAGTTTATTTTATTTTTTTGATATTGATGTTATATTAGGGGTGCTTCAGGGGACCTCGAAAGATAACCAAAATTGTAGATGTGTTTTTTTACTCTGTACCGTATGGTACAAAGGGTATATTTAGTTTGTGCAAGCCGAAAATGTATGTAACATACAGAAGGAAACGTCGGAGACCCCCCAAGTACCTAAAGTATGATCAGGGTTACTAGACAAGTCGATATACCCATATCCGCCTGTCTGTATGAACGCCAAGATCTCAGAGATGGTTAGAGCTAAAGCAACCAAAGATTACATGCGTTATTATGTCAGGGGAGACAAGTTTATTTTAGTTTTTTGATATCGGGGTTATATATATATGATTATATCATATAGCTCCCATAGGGCCGATCGGTCAAAAAAACATTTTTTGTACAAAATTTGTTGTGCTTCGTTTGTTTATGAAGGTATCGTAACCGAACTCGGCACTTGAAAGTTTTTTAGAGTACCAAGCACTGTATTAAATTTGGTCAAAATGGGTTGATTATATCATATAGCTCCCATAGGACCGATCGGGTAAGAAAACGTTTTTTGTACAAAATTCGTTGTGTTTCGTTTGTTTATGAAGATATCATAACCAAATTTGGTGTTTGTCAGTTTTTCAGGGTTACCCAACGTTGTACAAAATTTGGTCAAAATCGGTTGACTATATCACATAGCTCCCATAGGGTCGATCGGTCGAAAAAAAGTATTTAGAACAAACTTCGTTTTGTTTCGTTTGAACATATCGTAACCAAATTCGGCAATTGAAAGTTTTTCAAAGTACCTAAGCACAGTACCAAATTTGATCAAAATCGGCTGACTATATTATATAGCTCCCTCCCATGGGACCGATCGGTTAAAAAAAACGCATTTGGTGCAAACTTCGCTGTGTTTCGTTTGCTTAGGAAGATACCAACAGATACAGTGTATCCCGACTTTAACGAACGCCACCTTTTAAACTTTAAACTAAAAAAAAGAGAATTCATTTACGAACATCGGTCGGAAAAAAATTTTTTTTAATCAACGTATTGCATTTGTGTTCTATTACGTCTTCACGAATTTGCATCCAGCAGTAATCAACCATCATGCCTTCGTCCCAAAAACCCTCATATCACTTTTCAATAGCTGCAAGTTCCTGATGGAATCTTTTGCTTTGCTCGTCGCTTTGAGCTTTCAAAATTTAAATTAAAACCATCATAATGTTTGTGCAGAAAATTCATTTTCAGTGATATATGTACGTGCACCTACAATAAAGAAAAGCAGTCATTTTGATAAAAAAAAATCTATATACTATGTTCCTTCACCCAACATTTTCAAGTTTCACTCGATGACAGTTAAATTCAGTATTTGCCCCAGTAGCTTTTACATATATGTTACATTTTTAGAGTTTAATTACTATAGTAAATATATTCATATGTCGCTCACCTGATTCAAATGTTTTTTGTTTTTTTTTATTCAAGAAAAAATGCAAGTCTTTACTTTTTACTGTCTTAATTTTTTATACAATTGTCTGCTTAAAATTTCGCATTATTACAGAAATTGTCAAAGTCTCATATATTCTTTTTCGATTTTATCCCTGTAGTTAGCTGCTCTTAAAACTATTGCTATAACTTTCCTTACTTCTTGCCGCTTTCTAATATGTGCGTTTGCGTATGGTATATGGTTTACGATCTATGAAATATTTAGCAACGCTCACACGAGCTTAGATTGCATAATGCATATTTTATAAGTGTTGTTTTTGTGTTTTTTTTTTTCTTTTTGGAGTCACTAAATATAAAAATAAAATGCGCGCTGCGCTAAAAATCATTTTTTTTTAAAGCCTGACTGTCAGCCACGTCAATGCGGCAACAAAAGAAGCAGGAAAGCAACAACAACAAAAATAACAACTACAACTACAATCACACAACACGAAGCTAAACGATACACACACACATGCACAAGTGCACATATAAAGTAACACAGATACACACACAGACGTGCATGACAGAAAAATGTATATTGTGCGGTCGTCGTTGTTGTTCCCATTGTTTGCCCAGCAGAATTTAGGATTTCGCAAGGATATTGTTGTTTTTTTCTTTTTTTTTTGTTATTGCTTAAATACCCTTCTTAGTGGGTGTATTGCGATTATCGTGTAGTTTGCACCGATCTATATTTGAATACTTTGTGAAGTAAATGGTTTGGTTTTAATCTAGATGAAGCTCGGAGTGGTTGGCTTTTATATTTCAACATTTTTAGTCCGATAAGAAATGAAATATACTAAAAATTATTGTTTTTTCTAACACTAAAAGTATTGTGAAAGTTATTAACTTTTTATTGAAGGGTATATATATATGTATATGTAGAGCCAGGGTAGCCGTAGTGATATTGAAGCAACACTTTGGTTTACTTTGATAGTATAGTTTATTCATAAAATCACTTATTTCTATTTAAAATATAGTTGTACTCCATTGTTTATATGTCTCTGTTTATTATCTCTGCAATTCAAATGTTCATAATTAACTGACTCTCTTAACATCTGACTCTTACGCTGCCAAACTCTACACTACTTCTTATTATTATAATCCTGCCAACTCGCTTACACACTATTAACCTGCCAACTCGCTTACTTATAATTGTCAGCTGAAGGGCTGCCAACTGCCATTCCTACATGTATATGTAATCAAAAAAATATTGTGAGTTTCAGATCACACATCCTTTATACGAAACCAAAAGAGTCATATCTTTCCGTCTGTCCGCATTGACTGTTTCTTGAAAATCAAGAGAGCTAGAGCTTCAGGTGGCGTCTAGTTCCACACTTGCATTCAGTTTTTTTTACTGGCCGCACTTTCGCGGGTGTAAAATTTTACTATGTTACACTCGCTTCCTTTTTTTATAATTCATCTGTGGATGACAATTTTATTAAAATCGGTTTGGAGCTTCGTGACCCTTCAGTTCGGCTCAGGCCTGAATTAGTCATGAAATCATGCCTGAATTTTCACTACCAGCCATGAATCTACGCATTCATTTGTCACTAAACTTAACAAATGGTTGTTCCAGGCATTTTGGCCTGCAGCTTTGCCTTAACAATCAGCTATGAAATCAGAGCTGATTGACTTTAATAAGTCATACCTGAAATCAAAGGTGAATTTATTAAAAAAATCGCACATGAATTCTGTGCTGATTAATTTTTAAAACTAAAGTCTGAAATCGCAAATGAGTAATTAATGCACTGGAACAAATATTCTACTTACATTTTTAGCAAAATTTTATTAACAATTTTAATTTTATATTATAAATTACAGTGGTTTGGGTGCAGCCATTTTTTTGCAACTGCATTGTGTTAGGCAGCTTCTAAAATCAAAATATGTTGCATTTTTAAAATATTACAATAGCCGTATTTTTTGACCTACCAAGTAAAGAGTTATAAAATTGGAGCCCATGACAAAGGCATCAATTGATTTTTTTGTCCAAATTTTTTTTATATTTCTTTTTTTTCAGTTAGCCGAAACTTGCGCAGTTGTCTTATGCTCCACATTGTAAATAACTTTTAAATCATTTTATATAGAAAAAATAAAGCTTTAAATAATAATATTTAATAAATACCTACCTAGAAATAAAAATTTGCACAGCACCTGCGCGCACAAAAACCTTTTTCTCTGTGTAATAAAAGAAAACGTCAGAAATAGCTACACACACAAACGCAAACACCAATACTAATGTAAAGTCAAATACAATTGACTTTTCTTATTTCTCTTTGCTTAATCTTTTTTGCCGTGCTTGTCTGTCAAAAAAAAGAGATAGACAGATAAATTTTTGTATGTGTCCTTGTTTCTCTTACGAAGCTACGAGCATTCGCTTTCTTTTCATGACTGAATTCAGGGCAGAATTTTTCGCACAGTTATTAAGCATGGCACAGTATAGCATTGATATATCAGCGATATGATTTAGTCATCCGATTCGGACCAAGCTCTTCATATTTATACCTATATATACTTAAACAATTTAAAAATGTAAAATTTGGAGGACATGGGCGGATACACGGCGGAGATATGGTCAAAACGCGGTTATATGACACCTATAAAATATAGTAGTCTAGATCAAATTTGCCACATGTATGAATCTTCATAAAATAATTTCAAAACTTTTTTGAAAATCTTTTTTAGGAATAGTTATTAAACATTTTTCAGACATTTTTTATTTTTATTTTTTTATTTTTTATAGTATCTACATATTTTGGGTTCAACACAACATAGCACTTAATTGCATATAAATTTACCTTTGACATCCATAGTGACCCAGAGAAATTTGCGATAACAACTTAGTGGTTCTTGTGGTTTGCTCAGGACTGTCTGCTTCGGAACTTAAGCAACCCATGACACTTCAAAGTACTACAAGTTACCCAATTTATAAAAGTTATATCCAAAAAAGTATTTAATAAATAGAAACAATGATATTTAAGCTTCAAATCAAAGACATGAATTTCTAAAACTACGAATATACACTACCGGTCAAAAGTTTAGGTTCACCTTACAATATTAATGAAATGTTCAAATAAACATGGTTTTCGTCATTAACTATTATTTATGAAAAAGTAAGTAAGTATGTCAACTTACAAAAAGAATTGGAAATATTTATTCATATTTTTGATTCTGCGAAATATCCGCCTTTTGCGCCTGAGCATCCTTTCAATCAATTTCTGCAATGAATCCTTTGATATTTTATTCCAGCAAATCTGTAGGAACGTCCAAAGCTGTTTTGTATTAGTTGATTGCAATTTTCTCACTTGTCTGTCCAATTCGTCCCACAGCAACTCGATCGGTTTACAATCTAGCGACTCCTCAGGCCATTCCATATATTTTAGTTCCTTCTGCTTTTCTTGGGCTGTGATGTAATTCCGGCAAAATGTAGAAGTCTGCTTAGGATCATTATCCTGCTGAAAAACAAATCCGTGACCCAGAATTGTTATAGGTAAGACGCACGAGCTTGACAAAATCCACTGAGTGGCCGACTTAATTGTGTAGAATTTAAAAATAATGCAAGTGAACCTAAACTTTTGACCGGTAGTGTAGTTTTATAGGGTCTGCAAACTTCTCTAGGCTTTCCCATTATTTTCTATATATATTTGGCTTGCTGGCTCACATACTGAGCTGAGTTGGCCAGCTTGAATGTTGGTTGGATGTAAGCTTGACTGCCCAAATGGCTGACTGACTGACAGACTGACTGACAGACTGACTGACTGACTGATTGTGTGCATGTGTAAGTGTGTATGTATGTGTTGATGTCAATCCATCATTTGTTTTAACACCGTGATTTGTTTATTTGACGTGCAGCATTAAACGAAATAAAACTAAATTGTTATTGTTGTATGTTTGTTGCAAGCTTGTTGCTCGTTGATTGCCACACTTTGTTATAAATAAATAATTTTCAAATCAGGCATTTTTACGCTTACACATTGATGGCCTTTATATATCTGTATGTATTAAGGATATGTTATCAAGTTGCACTACAGCCTAAGTTACTTGATAAATGGATATAAGCATGCAAGTTTGATTAGACAGGAGATTTGCTTTATGGAATATATATGCTAAAGTAATTGAAGTAGAAATAAATGATTTGTAATAAATAAGAAATGTGGTATCTTGCAAAATTATATGATTATGTGATTAGGAATAACAAATTAGTAGCTTACAGTAGCTAGATAGTAGTATGTTGTCGAGTTTAAACACAAGTTTAAGAAAACTTATATGAATACTTGATACTGATAATTTTCGATTAAAATGTAATTTAAATGTGAAATATTTTCATGTCAAAGGCAATCAAAAATATTAGCAGGTGATTTCATCTAAGTCAGCTTTACGACGATGTAAGCTTAGTCCGCTGCATAATGGCGAAGAAGCTCAGGCGGTTGTGGGAAGATGCCCAAGGAATATCGGTACACCAGAGCGGACAAGGGCTAGCAGGCGAGCTTATATTAACTCGGAAACGATTGTTATGGCCAAAAAATAGCTTGCAGCTAGCAGCTTTAGAGATAACACTAGTTTACCAATTTTAAGGTTATCAAGTAAACCTTGAAAATGAAAACTTTTTTAGGGTAATTTTGGGTCGAGAAACATGAAAATGATAATCATTTGTTTTTCTTAAGAAGCGTTTTCGAGATTTTTACGAAAAACATGTTTGGGTACTTTTTTCAGTTATTCGTCAATATCTCGTGAACAAAATGCTTTACCAAAGCCATTAACTTGCCTACGACAAACTGTTCACATCGTGCCCAATCGCGTTGAGAAAATCTTCCCGGCCATCCAAACAGCAATGCAAACCAGTAAGTATGTCACTGAAAATGCGTTTTCTACACAATCATTTTCCTTCAAATTTTGGAGCTGAGAGCGACGAGCAAGGCGAAAGATTCCATCAGGATCTTTCAGCTATTGAAAGCTATATGAGAGTTTTTAGGAAAAACGCATGATGGGTGACGACTGCTGGTTGTAAATTCGTGAATTCGCAATCGGAAAACTTTGAGCGAAAATTTTTTTTTCGACCAAAAGTTGCATTTATCTTACATAGTTCCATAACATCTTCAGTTCTTACCCGATTTTGAAGATCTTAGACTCGAAATGTTCGTAAACGAATTCTCATTCAGCTCAAAGCTTAACATTTTAATTTTTCTTGTTAATAAAAATGTTGAAAAATTACACTTTTTTTCGATTTTGGTGGCTTGTAACTTCAATAATTTTTACTTAATCTGCACATATCGAATATCACCGTAAAGAGCACATCAATACCTTTCGATCAATCTGTCATGCCGATAAAAAAAATTTCACGAGATATTGAGGAATAACTGAAAAAAGTACTCAAAAGCATGTGTTTCGAAAAAATCTCGAAAACGCTTCTTAAGAAAAAAAAATGATGTCATTTTCGTGTTTCTCGACTCAAAATTACCGTAAAAAAACACGTACGTATGTTCCGAGCTATGAGTGTTTATCAACCAAACCAACAGATGGCCCACCCTGTACATATTTCACTCTTTTAGAGGGTATAAAAATCCTTACTATAACCCACAACTAGCGTACATTTTTCAGAACATTAATATTTATTTTCAATATAAACTCATTTCGCTTGCAAGAAGGAAACAATTACCACAGAACTTCTCACACCTCATCATGTTTTACATGATGTCATTTCCTGCCTTTAACAACCATTGAATCAACTGCAGCCCGTTTCCCAATAAAAACGCAGTTGAAAAAATATCTAATTGCAGCTGCAAAATGTTTTTATAAAAAGTTTTGTTCATTTGCAAAACATTTGCCGCTGTTTCATGGGGTTTTTAATACGCGCTTAATTATTATGAGGCGTTGACATAAATATTGCAAATGGCAAGTGCCCGGCGAGTCTCTAATGAAGAATACAAAAAAAAAAAAGAAAAATAACAAATAATTTGCACATCTAATTAAATACGTTTGAAAATAATATTTTTATGACTTTTTAATGTTGTTTTTAAATTTTACATGAATTTGGCGACAACTAGTATATGCACGCCTAATTAAAATTAATTCAAACATATGTGTTTTTCATTTACTTATTTATTTATAAATTTTATATACAATACATATATTTTCTTGTCAACAACAAAAACAGTTCACAGACAGCTGTGCCAAGTAAGCGCACACACACAAAAGCCAATAAAATCAAATTCATAGATACAAAATTTTTATGCATAGATACAATTTGTAGCTTTGTTTGTATCTGTTGAGTTGTTAAACAGCAAATCAAATCAAAAACCCCAAAAGACATTGTCTAGCAGGCTTAAATCTTCTTGTATCTGTTGTTGTTCTACGGTGAGCTGCATTTTTATATGCCATGAAATTAATTTACGATTACGACAATTTAAATTTTTAAAATAACACTAAAAATATGTTAACAACTTGGCTCCAGTGCTGGCTGACATTGCCGCAGCGAAAGTGTTAAAAACCCAAAGCAGCCCCAAATGTGCCCAGGGATTTATGACAACGGCTTCTGCTGCTTGTTGTTATTGTGACACATTGTTCTCTCGTTGGAAAGATATTGGAGTGCTGACTTTATGTTTCATATTTTTTCGTTATATTTTTGTGTGTTTGAAGTCATTTAATTTGTATTAAGAGAGCAAGTCGCACATCCTTTTTTTTGTTTGGGGGCACCGGAACGATCTTATGATGATGTGCCATTGACGTTTATGAGACATGGGCGGCATTCATTCATGGCTTATTGGCTTGCCATGCCTGCCACATTTTGGTAAACAAGTTGAGTGGGCCATTATTTTGAGAGTTATTAGAGGAAGTCGTGGGATTTTATTAGCATAGAACAAAGGGCGCATGTTTTATGGAAAATAGCAAGAGTTGGTAGTAAATATAAATCGAAAGCTCAGGTGTGTCTTCGGCATGACATGAATATGCACTTAATCTATTGAACCACAAAAGTTGCTTCCTTAGATTGAAAAGTTTTTATGCTTTGGGGATATATGCTCTTTCTTTACCTTAGGATTAAATAAACAAAAGCCACAGCAGAGAATGTAAACATTAAGTTTATAAAAATTTAAGTGATTCATTAAGCCTCCGTCTATCTATTTCTATACTGTTAAACTTTTTATTTATAACGTTTGTAAATTAAAAAAAATGATGAAAATTCATAATATCACTTCTTTCCACTTCCCAGTAGGGAATGTAAATAAGGCAGAACAAAGTCAGAGCATTCGTCTGCTACGATGGGCCGCTAGCATTGGCATTGACTATTTGAATGAGGCACAGTGGCTCACTTCGCCTTTTTTGGTTAAAAATAATTTTGATACACAAAAGATGCTTAAATAATTTAAAATGCATTTGATTAAAATTTAAAAAAAAAATAATAATTAATTAATAAATACATCGGTCATTCTCTGTCAAACCAGCCACCCCCTCGGACTAATTCCGTATGTGGGGCTAGAATTTTAAAATTACAAAATGGCGAACCTAAGACGGCTGCCGAAAACCTAAGAAATCATTCTGAGAAACATTTCCCAAAGAACCTAAAATAGCCGCCGAAGACCTAAAAAGTCATTCTTACGTCCGCCACTTTGTAATTTTGAAATTCTAACCCCAGATTCGTGATTAGCGACTCCGAAAACCCATATTTGCATACCCAACTCGAACTTTAAACACAAAAATGAAAAGCACTTCCTTAGGTCCGCCATTTTGAAATTATGAAAAACTAATAAGGTACTTATAATCAGATACCATCTAAGTGTCTGAATAGCATATAAAAGGGGTTGCAATAATGTTTTTCTAAGAATAAGATTAAAAATAGTGATTAAATTATAGAGTTACTTTGCTTTGGCAGTCATTGTAGCCCCGCCATTTTGAAATATCAAAAACCACCAGTAGACGAGAAGACTAAAATTTTAAGCACAAAAACTTTGATTTATCTTAAAAATTAAATTGTGAGGAGGGGGTGGCTGGTTTGACATAGAATGGCCCATATACATATATGTTAAAATTTAAAATCGAAGTTTTAGGTGCAACTCCAGCGTTTGTCCTATATGTCATATTAACTGCTAATAGATCTTACGTCATTACTCAGAAGAGTGACAGTTAATTATGTTCAATGGTCCAGCTTTCGTGAGGCAAGCTTGCAAATAAATGATTTATGAAAAAATATTTTTCATGAAATAAAAATTTGGAAGGAAAAGTCTAAAAGTAAAAAATTCAATATTCAGTTATCGATAACTCGATAAATAATCGGAATTTTGCAAGAAAAATTAACGTGGTTCGTATTCTCTAATACATATATAAACATCATCAAAATGGAAGAGGTCGAGCAAAAAAGTGGCCCGCTTCACTTATTTTCGCCGATAAGTACTTCTAATATTTATAAGTAAAGCCGATTGTATGTCTAGAAGAATATATAAAAGACAATGATCAAGTGCTGCTTGATCCCAAAATTGCATTATATATACAAGGAACGGAAAGACACGTTCGGTTATTGGCTAGCGTCTGAAAACGAGTTTAAGAACAGAATCGAGAAGAAGTTATCATGGTGACATTAGAAAGCCATGCAAAATTCCCTAGACTTTCAAAAATAATTCTTTCTGGATTTTTTTCGAAAACTCGTCTTTTCGTTCCTTCGATTACACTAGTTTACACGAAAAATAAACCTTCCTAAGAGAGTGTTTTTAATTTAATTTGGGGTCGAGAAGCACGAAAATGGCAACATTTTTTGTTTTCTTAAGCACCGTTTTCGAGATATTTTCGAAAAACATGTTTTTGGGCACTTTTTTCGGTTATTCGTCAATATGTTGCGAACAAAATTTTGTATCGGCATGAACGATAATTAGATCGAAAGGTATTGATTATAAGATCGAAATGTTCGTAAAAGAATTATCTTTCAGCTTAAAGCTTAACATAATTTAAAAAATTTTTTTTCGGTTATAAAAAGCATACCAAAAATGTGTAATTTTGAAAAATGGTCAAAAATTACTTTTTTCGACTATGGTTGCCTGTAACTTCGATAATTTTTACTTAATCTGTACATATTATATATCACTGGAAAGAGCACATCAATACATTTCGATTTAATCATTTCATGTCAATACAAAAATTAGTTCTCGAGATATTGAGGAATAACTGAAAAAAGTGCCCAAAAACATGTTTTCGAAAATATCTCGAAAACGGTGCTTAAGAAAAAAAAAAAAGTTTGCCATTTTCGTGTTTCTCTACCCCAAATTACCCTAAAAAACACTTTTTTAGGAAGATTCACTCGATGACGCTTAAATTTGTAAACTAGTGTTATTGAAATCAATTTATTTTTTTTTCATCGATATTTTATACATATATCTTAAATAGAAAATTTGAAAAAAATTAAGTCAAATTAGAAAAAAATATCCATTGTTTATCTAGAGAGTAAACACAAAAAGTCAATTTGTAGTCTTAAATTGAATGAAATTGATATACATATGTCCTCAGTGAGCACGCTCCCAAGCCCCAGCTCGTCTTAATTTTTAGCGCTGAACATTCAGTGCATTATGAGATACATTTAAAAACAAAGCGATAAAATCGAAAACGTGCCCCTGGCAGCACTCCAAAAAAAATAAATGTCCAAAATGAATTCCTCGACCCCAAAAACCGCCGCCAACAAATTTGACTACAGAACAAATACCTACCTTTCAAATCCAATCACTAATCGATTTTTAAATATTTTGTAAAATTCCTATTTTGAAAAAGTTGCAAGCTTTAAATTCATATTAGACCTATAGTTTCTTCGACAAAATTTCTTGGAATAACCCATAGAACCAAAATCGCGATGAGCCTTTGTAGGCCTTCTACAATTTGACCAAACCTAATGTATATAAATATATATCTCACATCTCACATTCATAAAGTTTGTTTTTAAATAAAAAAAAAATTGAGTGGCAACGCGAACAAATTTTATTTGAAAAAAAGTGTCAACCACGGTAAAAAAATCGGAAACAAATGTCAAGAAAACAAAATTGCTCGTTTTAAAATCATTTAAATAGATATTCCTGTACATATCATTCTTTCCCGTAGATTTTTTAAGATGGTACGAATCCAAAGAAAAAAGTTAAAATGGTCCAATCACGAGAACTGTTGGGTGAGTAAAAAATCGGATAAGTCGAGCTAGCCCCAAAAATACTCGTATATCATGGCCATGTCGCGATCGCCATTCAATTATCGCCTTAAAAAAAACTACGTGTCCTTATTACAAAACCCTTTTTTTAAGCTCAAGACAAACTTGGAGATTGTTTTGTTATGTGTTTGGGGTGGAGTTGTTTGAATTTTTTGTATAAATTCCTTTCTAACTGTTAGCATAGCCAATCCAATGTTTCTACTAAGATGATCGGTTTAAGAAAATACATAGAATTCCTGTTAACAAATACAAATTCATTATCCCTATTCACAAAAAAGGTTCCAAGTCCAACATTGCCAAGCTTTCATCAATTCCAAAAGTTTTTGAAAGGATTGTAACTTCACAATTGCAACACTACTGTCGTTCTTTAATGTCGGATTCCCAACATGGGTTTGTAAAACGTCGGTCCACTTCTACTAACCTTTTAGAACTTTCGTCTCTTATTAATCTTGATTTTACGGAAAAAAAACAAACTGATGTCATTTATACTGACTTTAGTAAAGCATTTGACTCGGTAAACCATAGTCTTCTACTTGTTAAACTGTCTCGTCTGGGGTTTCCGTCTTGTCTTTTAAATTGGATATCGTCCTATTTATCCAACCGAGTCCAGATGGTAGTTTTCAAAGGCTGCGAATCTATAGAAATTATGGTCACGTCAGGGGTACCTCAAGGTAGCCATCTAGGCCCTCTTCTTTTTAACTTATTTTTAAATGATCTCCCTCAGGTAATCTCATCTTCTCAAATTCTTATGTATGCGGATGGTGTTAAACTCTGTATGTCCTACTCCGATAATAATAAGTACTTACTTCTTCAGCATGATTTTGATAACATGCAATCTAGGTGCAATGTAAACCAACTCTTTCTCAAAAAGACAAAATGTAACGTTATGACATTTTATCGTTCTGCTCCTTATTTGACTACTTACTCTTTAGAATCTTCTACCTTAGAACGCATCGAGAGTGTGTCTGACCTTGGTGTTTTGTTTGATCATAACCTTAAATTTAATAACCATATTTGCAACATCGTGAATAAGGCTAGAGGTGTTCTTGCTTTTATTAAGCGTTGGTCTAAAGAGTTTAACGATCCTTACATAACCAAACTTCTTTATATTTCTCTCGTCCGTCCAATTTTGGAATATTGTTCCTGCGTTTGGAGCCCTCAATACCACCTTTATCAGGACATAATTGAGTCCGTACAAAAGCAATTTCTCCTTTTTGCACTTCGTGGCTTAAACTGGGACCCAACTATCCGACTGCCACCATATTCTGATATACTTCGCCTTATAAAGTTGGCTTCCTTAAATCATCGCAGAACATGCCACGGCGTGTTATTCTTGCATAAACTGTTACTCGGTCTTATCGATTCCAATGTACTTCTTAGCAAAGTTACTTTTGCCATACCATCCAGAGTAACTCGTAATTTTCGACCCTTAGCCTTACAATTTTGTAGATCTAATTATGCTTTGCACGACCCTTTCCGTGTCTTATGCTCTAACTATAATAACTTTTACAATTTCCTCTCTTTCGAACGGTCTATTCAATCTATCACTTCTTCTATCTTAAGTCACCTTGACTTGCCACTTCGAGCATCCTTGACCAATCCTATATTATGAGTCACCCACTTGGTCAACGGTGATCCATTGGCTCTTTTTGCGATATAATGTTTAATTTTTATCTTGCTTCCTTTATATTGTAAATCCAAGTTTCTGGCCATTTCTTGATGTGAGTTGGTGCATATCATTAAAAAGTTCACCCATCGGGCTATGAACGCGGATTAGTTCATATCAATTCCCTCGCTCTATTTTCTTTTCTAAATAAATTATATGTACCCCTCAAATAAATAAATAAAAAAAAAAATTTTAATTTCTTCTATGCGAATGCTTACAACTTTTTATTTAACATAAGTCTCTAATTACATTCAAATTTTTTGCTAAACCAACTTTCATTAATGCTAAAGACTAGCCCATAAAATTCACATAAATTTAAGTCGTGCTGAACCACAAAGAATTATGAAAACAAAAAATAATCAACGCATATTCAAAAACAAATTAATATTCGGCCAAGCTATTAATGTGGCTCCATAATCTGGAAAATACTTTAGCTGCCTGTGCCGTCTCTTTAACGATACTTATGATAAATTAATGCAGTAAATGCAACTTGTAAATCTGTCACGCGTCACAGTAAATCATTGTACATAAGCAAAATGCTATAGTCAAAACTCGAAAACAACAAAAAGATACGCGAAATGAGGCAGAGTCAAGGGCAGGCAACAAACAGCATGTTGCATGCATTTTGTCACACTTCAAAGATGAGCCAACAAACAGGGAGCCAGCAACAGATACATCGGATACATATATAGGTAGAGGGTGATTTTTTAAATGTTTTTTAAATTGCGTTTGTTTATTTGACAAATTAAGTCAGTGCTTGCCTTTAACTTTTTATATACTGTACCGAAAGTGTAAATATGTAATAAATGTATCTACTATAAAAGGCAGATATAATATAGGGGTCTAAGAGACTACTATACAGGCCCAAAAAAAAAGTGGTATGAATGTTTCATATGACAAGGTATTTCTGATTCCAAGCAAACCCAAACCCATGAAATGATAATAACATTTTGCCATATTTAATACGTTACATTTCACAAAAATTGAAGAAAAAAAAAACACCCTTTAATATTCAAATCAGTCCAAACGTTGTTCGTTTGCAACTTTTTGCGTTTTAATATAGCAATGAACTCCAGACATGTAAACAAAATATTTCTGGAACCACAAATCGGCGGAGAAAAAAAGTCACCCTATATCTAAAGATGCCTCTACCAAATCAACAGATGCTCAAGATAGTAGCAGTAGCAGCAGCGGGGCGTCTAGTTGCAACAAGGGCAAGTGTGAAATTATGTGCGCTACCGCAATGGATACGCCCAGACAAGAGTGTAACCAGAAATGAGCAGGGAGGCTGTGCCGCAGCTAATCTATGACAGAAAACATGTAATAGGAGTCAGAGCAAGTAGCTGAGCTACTGTTACTTGGAACTAGAAACAACCAGCTATGACAATTACTCAAACATTTGTATAGTTCTAAGCTTTTCACACAATTCGCAGCTCATTGCAAGTTTATTAGCTAGAGATTGCCCCCAGCTGTAGCTAACCCTTAAGTGCTTTGGGTGGCCTCTTAATATGCCGCCCCTCCGCACTCTTATAGGAAAGTTTCGTTACAAATTAATTATGCTGTTGCCCATGTGTTGTTCCCTGTGCACATCGCTCTTGTCGCGCCTCAACGAGATTGTGGCTGCATCTTTTCTCAATGAACTTCCCCAGTTTATTTGTGGCACTTCTTTTTACGTAGGGGGCGCAACCGTCGCCGGGGTTCTTCGTATAAGTGAAGCGTGAACTAATTGAAATTTGTTGCGCTGACATTTTGTACTTCTTACAATTACAACTGCCGTGCTTTGAGCTACACTGCATCTAATTAGTGCGACTGCAGTTGTAGTTGGTCGCTTCTAATTTTAATTAATTTATTGCCGCAAACAAAATGGCGGCTAGCAAACAAATCACTCACACGCCTCGTTGACTTTGTTCCGACTATTGATAGCTTCATTTCGGCCCCGAACATAAATTTCCACTGGAGATTCTTAGCATAGTACGAGACAATCAAAATAAAATTTATGATGAGTTCTGGCAAGGGCTTTGCCTATTTTGACATTGTCAACAGCAATCCAAACAAGCTGGTGAGGAGCGAACACAGATTTCCAACTGCCAAGCCATCAAATGACATTTCAAATGTCACTTTGATTGTGTAATTTAAATTTTATTGCTGTCATTCAGTGGAAGATGTTGGCTTTGCAACCGAACCGTGCAACCAGCGGCTATTGCAACAGGTACAGACGGTGGTGGTGTGCTTCTTTTTGTGGACTGGTGGTGGTGGTGGTGATTGCCTCGGACTGTTCACATATCGTTTCATTATGTTTCGGCGGATGCTGTTTGATTTTATGCTCGCGACAATGGGCAATATATTTGGGCGAAGGGTTAATTGCATTTTAGCCGCAGGGGAACATGTACTCTGTGTGTAGGCGTATAAAGGAGGCATAAATACTCATAAAGATGTTAACAAATTTTAAAAACTAGTTCACTATTTCTTTAAATGATGCGCATCTACATTTTAGAGATGTAAATTTTATAAAATTTAATGCAACTTTGAAAATTGTAAAGCAACACTTAAGGAAGGAGTCTGATTGGATTTTCCAACACAAGCTTAAGTATATTTTTATTTTTTTTTATTTCATATAAAAAACAAATAATTAAAAATAAATTACAGAATTCTGAAACCGCAACCGCAAATGAGTTTGAATAATTTTACTATGGAACGAATTATAAAATTTTGCTTACAAAAAAAACCTTTTGTCTTAACTTTATAACAAATAGCTCTAGTTTTACTAAACCGATTTCAAATTGTACTTCAAATCATACACTGTGAAAAAATAACAAGAATATTACGCTCAAAATCGGCCGTTTTGCTTTTTTAACAAGGTCGAATTTTTTATTATTGAGACTAAAATTCGTTTGTTTTTGGATCGAAATTCCTAGTTTGAGAATGTTAATAATAATTTTATGAAGTGCTCCCAAATAGCATTTAGTCTTTAGTCTTTATGCTGAGATTGAGAGTATTTTGTTCTTAATTTGAGGATAACAATGAACAAAAAGATCTTATAAGCCAAAGGCTTAAGTAGCCAGCGCTATACCCCCTAAGCTAGGTTAGAAATTTATTTGTAATCTTACTCTATATAATAATAATAATAATAACAATAAAAAGATCTTATAATTTCTAAAGCGAAAAAAACTAGTTTGAGCAAATTCGAAAATTAAACTAATCGTTTTTCTGATTGTTCTTTTTATTTTGTACAAAAATTCCCAAAATTTCGGAACTTGCTTTCCGATTTTGATAAGGAATCTCTTATTTCTTTCGTTATCGTTCAAATTCCAACATCAATGAATGAAATAATATTTACTTTGTGCCCTATGAGTTATTTACAGTCAAATTAGAATTGTTGCAAAAATTTACCTACAAATTTATAAAAATGTCTAAATGGCGAACAAACCGTGAATGTGCTGGAAAACATTTTGAAAATTAAAACATGAGTAATTTAGTAAACTAGTTAAATTTTATAAAAATTATTGAAATCGGTTAAGTAAAGAGTTATCACTATTAAAAGTGGAGCTGACCAAGACGTTATCGCCCAAATTAACAAAGTCAAATCCTCCTTTGGCATTCTCAGCAACATCTGCAACCAAACTTCGCATTTTAGAGTCCAATTAAAATCGATACTTTTTTACGGATGCGTGACTTGGAAAGGCTCGAGAAGCATCGACACAAAAATACAAACCATTATAAATAAATGCTTGCGGAGAATGCTTAAGATTAAATGGCCCGAGCGAATAAGTAATGAAGCTCTCTGGACAAATCAACAAATGGCGCTGGGTCGGACACACGCTTCGAAAGCCTGCGAACTATATTGGGAAACTAGCACTATGTCGTGAACCCTCAGGGGTCTCCACATACGGGGGTTCTAGCCCAAACCTGGCGCAGAACCATTGACGCTGAGCTTAACGCCGCAAACTACTCCTGGAATTATATTTGTCGTGATGCTGCCAATAGAGTAAGATCAAGATCTGTTGTAGTGGCCCTATGCTCCACAAGGAGAAGAAGACTACCGTAGTAGTACCTAGTAGTAGAGGTGAAGATATTTATTATATCAAAATAAATTTCTCAAAATATGTTTCATATCAAAATTATGCAGCCTCAAATGACTAAAAATATTTAGATTTAGATTTTACTTTAAATCAGAGTAATTGGCATCAATGGCTTAAAAAATCTTATACGTATCTTAGATTTCTGCTGCTTATGAATTATGTGAATTTTTGGATAAAATTTAGGTATTCATATGGCTAGGCTGACATGGCTATATCGACACCCAAATCGATGCTGATTAGTTATAGAAGCTGTGGTCTGTCTTGCCTCCTTCTCCCACAATAATCAATAATACCCATTGAGTGCAGAGTGAAAAGAAGATAAAGTAGACAGCCGGAAAACAAAAACGAAAACATTTTTATACCCTGTACCGTATGGTACAAAGAGTATATTAAGTTTGTGCAAGCTGAAAATGTATGTAACATACAGAAGGAGACGACGGAGACCCACAAAGTTACCTAAATTATGATCAGGGTGACTATAGAAGTCGATATACCGATGACCGTCTGTCTGTCTGCTGGTCTGTCTGTCCGTCCGTATGAACGCCTAGATCTCAGAGATGGTAACTTTCAGATTAGATCCCTTATTATTCCATAGGAGACAAGTTTATTTTATTTTTTGATATCAGGGTTACATTATATAGGTCCCATAGAGGTGTTCCAGAGGACCTCGAAAAAACCCAAAAATTTTAGATGGGTAATTCGTTTGTTTATGAAGATATCATAACCAAATGTGACATTCGGAAGTTTTTTTGAAATCCCCAACACTGTACCAAATTTTATTAAAGTCGGTTGACTATATCATATAGCTCCCGTAGCGTCGATTGTTCAAAAAACCATGTTTGATGCATACTTCGTTCTGTTTCGTTTGTTTACGTAGATATCATAACCAAATTTGGCAGTTGGAGGTTTTTTACAGCACTGTACCAAATTTTATCCAAATTGGGTGACTATACAATATATATAGACCAATCGATACAAAAAAAGTTTTTAGGGCATAACTCGGTTGTTTATAAAGATATCAAATTTGGCATTCGAAAGTCTTTTAGGGTTTTCCAGCACTGTACCAAAATTAATGAAAATCGGTGGACTATATCATTAGGACCAATCGGTCAAAAAAACGTGTTTGGTGCAAAATTTGATTTTTTTTTTTTGTTTGTTTTTAGAAGTATTGAAACTAAATTTTTTTTCAAAAAAATGTCTTTGGAGTTCGTAAGCATAGTGCTTATATCCGATATATATCGGATTCGATTGCAATGTGGTGGTACAGGGTATCCCAAAGACGTCCGCGCCCGACTTTAACATACGCCATCTTTTTGTTTTTGTTTTTGCGTGCTCCCAATTCCTTTTTTTTTTTTTTTTGTTATCGATAACTTTTCATATTTCCCTTACTATTTTCGATAAATTATTATATTTCCATTATATTGTTGCCGCAGCTCTTCACCTTTCCATTACTTAATACCGTATAAATAAAATATTCGGACTCGATGCATTGGCAGCACCTTGATTATGCTAGAGGAAGCACTCAGCTTGGCTAAGCTTTAGGCGACAATCGTCTAGGTACTATGAGGGCGAAAGTAAACATTCGCCACTTCAAGATTAATTCTTAGCCAAATTAATTTTTCCTGGAGCATTGGCTACTATGGTAGTGGCATAGGGTGTTCCTTGGACAAAACGTTACAGTATTTTTTTTTATCGAATTTGTTCCACCAGAAATGAACTTTATCGCTGAAACATTTTTTTATGATTTTTTTCTCGAATCAGAGAAATCAACTATTGATAACGTGTATCTTTAAGTTAGAGAGAAGCTCGCAGAGTGGACCTAGACGGAACGTCGTCTGTCGTACATAGAGCGGTAAGTTTCTTTGCGAGTGGAGTTAGTCTTCTAGCTGTTGTTTTGTGAAAACCTGGGTGAGGAGAAAAAAGAATTAAAGCATATTTTTAACCAGAGTCTGTGGCGACTCTGGTTTAAAATGATAATAATATTAATAATAATATGTAATATATCCTTACCGGGATACAGTATGTTGGGCCTCTACTCTGAGCTCAATTAAAGATATCAGACCGATTCGACAAATTTTTTTCTGCTTAAGAATAAGGCGCATTTTTGGAAAATTTTAGATGTTGATAATTTTGAAAAAGGAACTTGTGGTCTGCCTTGCCTAAAAGTATTTGAGAAAGCAGTACGATTTAAAAAGTATTCGATGAGGTAACCGATGTTCGGAGAGATATGGTAAGGTTTATTCTTAACCAATTTAGGCCAAGAAGGGCTTAGTTTTACTCGCCAGTTGGGATTCGGTGTTGCTGTGTACAATTGGTATCGTGTTGTTGTTAGTTAGCTCTGGTACTAAGAAGATCGTTCACCAAAGTCTTTGATGGTGAATGTAATCTTGCTTTATAGAGAGAAGCTCGCAGTGTGGGCGGAATCTGTCGCGGAATTGTTGGGTGTTTCGTGAGTCTTCTTTATGGAATTCAGGAGGCCTTGGTGGATGAGATGAAATCGGAGTCCACAGACGAACAGCATCTAATCATCTAGTTGAAGTTAAATACTAAGTCGAATAACATCCTGTGGTGTATTTGGCTTAAGATCATAATAATATTCTTTTAAGGATGCTTATTACTTCTTTTGCTGAAGATGTAATTGTGCCGCAAACTTCAGGGCTTATGGCAAATGAGAATCAGCTGATCAAGAGTACCAATTAGACTAAAACGAATACGAGATAGTATATAGTAGAAGTGGGTTACTATCGATGGCACTATCGATAGTATCGATAGTTTCATTTTACGGATACTATCGACGGTTTTGTTCGATATAGCAATAGTGTACTTTTGTATGTAAAAAACTAAAAAACTTTGACAAATCAACGGACAAAAAATTGGCAACGTCAAAAAGAATACAAAAGCAGTGATAACACGTCGAACCTTTTTGACCATCCGACGCTTTTAGAGTCACCAAATCCGATGGGGACCATAGAAAATAATTTAAGTAAGTAAAATTTTTATAAAAATTCTTCGCATAAAAAATCAAAAATCGATGCCGCACTAGCCCTAATGATTGCCACAGACGTCCAGCATTTCCGGATAATAGATGACAGTGGCTTCCGAAATATCGAATTTCAACAAATGTTTATGCACTCCTGCCACTTCTACTGGAACTGAGAGGATGGATGTTCAGTAGAATTGGCCATATTTCACTTTGTTCGATAGTATCGATAGTTTCAACTATCGAAGTCTAAGCTATCGAGTGGTGACACTATCGATAGTATCCCACCTCTAGTATATAGTAACAATGGTTACAGATAAAGCGGCTTGACTCATCCTCACGAGAGTATTTTAAAATTGATTGATGAAGAGTATAAACATTAGAACACAATATAATCATCTTCTTAAGTCATCTTATCATCGCACTATGAGCCCTTTTATGTCATCCCAAGACACTCATCACACCCCATTTATGTTTCTGTACATTTCCGAGTACTGTCATCATAGCGCCACACTCTTAAAACCTTCCAGGAACTACCGCCAAGTTGTTGCATGTCGCTCCACTACAAAGTGATTGCAATGTGGCATACAAATCGAGCATAAAATTTGCATATGCCATGGTGTACAGTGTAGTGTCGGTATTATCTTTGATCCTGTCAAAGAGGCGAAAATAATTGCTCAATTATGAAATATTAACTGCACACGACGAAGCGGCCATGTAACCGAGGAGAGCATTTCATACCAAACTGACTCTGACAAAAACTCCCAGGCGCAAGTTAATTACTCATTTGCTGATTGTCGACTGTGGTTAATGAAGTATCCAACTAATTAGATTTCTGAGACAAGCCTCAAATAGTTGGGAAGCGTGCATGTCGTCAAGAGCACTCCAAGGAATTGGGTATATGGTATTGAAAAATGCCGCCAAGGAAATTGAAAATGTAAGCGGGTGCGGATAGGCATAGCATAGGCTCCCAACAGCAGCTGTCTTTTTAGTGACTCTAGGCACAGACTCACACATACACGCGTGCTGGGAATGCTCTTTGGTGGTTCTGGAACTGTACAACAATTTATTGCCCTTCACTTTGACATTTTGACATAATGTCGTGCTGCTTACACGCTGTCTCTGTCCCTTTTTCGCACTCCCTTAAACATATTCTTGTGCATTTGGCCAAGTTCCTTCCTCTCTGGCGTTGAAATTACGCGCATTCATCTTTTGACAGTTGAAACTCATCGCACTGGCAGCTAATTAGATTATGTGTCAGCTTGTCTCGGGTAAGGCGTTAGTTTTGGGGCGTATTTTGCCAGCTTATTTGGCTGAAATGATTTGGATATTCTTTCTGATTAGTCTGAAATGAGCAGTGAGCAGCAAGATAAGCAGGGGTATGCAGCAACGTAGGTGTTGATGTGCTGCCAGAGTTTTGTGCACCATCTTGTTGGCATGATGTTGCAGCTACGTCATTAGTTGTTTAATTATTTGTATTTGTTTTCATTTTGCTTAATTGGATGTGCTCTTAGCTTGTACGCTTTTTAAACTAATATTGATTGAGCACTTTGGCCTTGGAATTTTGAGATTTAAGTGATAAGAAAGAAGTGAATTGGGGTGGGATCCTAAGCAATCCTCGTAATGGCCGCTTGGTTTGTTTATTATGTCACCTACAAATAGAATACTGAGACCCTTGTGGAAATTACGTTTTCATATATACTAAATGGCAATTTTTCGCAACTTTTTCTTATACATTACTTGCATCTTTTCAAGTTGGTTTTGGCTGCGGTTTCCCAGATTTGGATGCCAAAATTTCAAATTGCCCAGAAGCCTGAACCTTCTTGTCCAGCACAGTTTGGCATCGAGGTGGATTCCGAGGTAGGGTTGCTTTATTTTAATAGGGATTATCTAGCCGGTTAAGGTAGGTGTTGAACTTGGGTCTGAGAAAAAAGAACGCTGGAGGATTTGTCACCATTAAGCTGCTCATTTTGCGATAAACATCAACTGGTTTAGCTAACTGAAAGGTGAACGACAGATTGGCAGTCGGAGAAGACCAATACTGCCCGTTAGCTCGGCATATCGCTTATGAAGAAGGTGAATAAGAATTGCGAAAAGAAGCTCCCTTGTGGCACTCAAGCTTTTATGATCCGTCGTTCCGAGAGCTCTCTCTTTAGCACGACTCTGATAAAGCGATTTCCAAGTACATAATGACCTTAGGGAGGAAGAAACTGTGTTATCAAGGAGACTTCTTAGCTCAGTTGAGAAATTCCAGATATAAACTAAGCCCCTAACACCTGTGCGTTAGGGTTTCTCAAAATTATTCATTGACTTTTGTATTTTTTTAAAAATATGTAATTGTAAATCTACGAGTGCTTCGTGGTGTCAGTATGCTAGATGTTTTCAACGAAAAACGCTGGAAAACAGCGCTGGTTTAAAAACTTTTAAAGAAAGTTTATTTATTTCCTCCCCAAAGCAAAGTGACCAAAAAAGGTTATCATATATATTTTATCTTAACCCTTATTTTCGTATCAGCTTTTCTGAGCAGCATCCCGTCTTTATATCTTCAGGATTAAAAAAAATTAAAAAACCTTAAAATAGTGCTACTAAATCTTGGGCCATTTTTTTTTAATAACTCCTTAATTCTAATAACTATGAAAATTGTTACTTTTTTTTTTTAATTTTTATTTTGCAAGTAAAAAAGGTCTATTTGGGATATCCCATTTGGGTTTTTTTTTTATTTGAAGTTTTTTGATTCCGTGCGAAATATGCAGTTCTCTGGTTAAGAAACATCTCCAATCCTGCCCAGCTGGAGCCACATTTGACAGATCACAGGTGGCAACCTATCTCCAGCTGGAGTTTTTTAGAACTGAGTTTTTTGGTTTTTTTATTTTTCATTTTTTCTTATGATCAGTTATGGTTTTGAAGCTTCTTCTTTTAAGCCTCGGCAAGGAGCCCTTTTGCCATCCTACTACGGTAGCTAAGTAACCGTTCAATATGTGTGTGCTTGTTTGTTTGGAAATCTACTGCCTCCAGACTAAAGTCACGCCCTTTTTTAGCGTGCACAAAATTTAGCTCTTTGACGTCTCGGAGTCATACTCCAACGTCCACGTTTCGTCCCCAGTAACCACAATGACTAGTAAAGGACATGCCTATGCTTCTGCAACCAAGGGATGAAATGCTGGCTGAGCATAAGTTCAATCAGAACTTTGATATCAAACTCAGCACGAAAGAGACCTGGATATCTCTTACAGCAGTTCACCCATAGAAACCACATACAATAAAGTGTTACACAGACGGATCACTCACCGATGAAGGCAGTGCCCTGGGGGTAGTAGGACCCAAGATCAAGTATTACGAATTACTAGGTAGACACACCAGGATTTTCCAAGCTGATGTCTGTCCTATTGGAAGATGTACAGCATTCAATCTACAAAAGAACTATCACGACAAGGATATCTCCATCCTGTCTGACAGTCAAGCAGCGATAAAAGCATTGAGCAAACCCAAGATCACATCAAGGCTGGTCAAAGAAGTGAGAACTTCACTGCACAAATTAGGTGCCAGGAATAAGCTCACTATTAGGTGGGTTCCAGGACATAACAGGAGGAGAAAAACAAACGGCTGCTTCATTGGGCACTGACGCCAGGACTTAAGCAATCAAAAACCCTCCTCTCTAAATACAACCATAAAAGGTTCAAACGTATGATAGCCTACGGGAAAATACCGTGAGGATCCTGACTGGCCTCCTGACGGGACACTGTAGGCTCCGCAGTCACCTTAATAAAATTGGCATAGCGGACAGTGGACTATGTCGCTTCTGCAGCATGGAGGAAGAAACGTCAATGCATTTACTATGTGAATGTATGCCACTCGCCAGTAAAAGAAACAAGCTCCTGGGCATGTACGTTCTCCAGCCGGAGATCGTTGTTACCCAAAATCCAAATAAGATACTAGAATACATGCAGGCCATATGACTTTTGGGAGAGCTCTGAGCCGCAAATGGGGTACAATAGATCCACCTGGGTCGCAGTACACTTTACACCCACACATAAATATATAACCACAATGACCAACAATTCTTAGTTTTCATGCGCTTCATCATTTTTTGTATTTTTAATCAATGTCCTCATAAAAAGTATAAAAGTCATGGGCTTAATATTGTGCATATTATAATCTAAAACACATTGGTCAGTGCTCCTTTCACATTCGTAACCACCAAGGTTTGTGGTAAAGTATTTTTCTGCTTGTGCAATGCTTGTGGTAACCTGGTCTATCTGGATTGATGATGCTATTCAAAACCTTAAATGCTTCAGAAGGTGGGAAATCATTTTCAAGGCCTTCAGAACCTATTCCGCATTTGTTTAATATTGGTCTCTTTATGGCATTGTACAAAGAAAATTAGAGCATTTATTAACAAATGCAAAGTTTTCACAGCCCTCATGCGAGTAAAATTCTGACAATCTATCGAATATTTACAATATGATTTTTTTTATTTGACAAAAGAAGAAAACTTGTGGAAACTCCGCTTTCGCTACGATGACTGGAAATAAAGAATAAATGGCTGCAAAAATTGTTATACAGTGACATATTCAACTTTATAACGACAATCAACCATGTTAACAAACCATGTTGTATTCTTACCAAAGACACAAACCATTTTCGAAAATCTTAAAAAATAAGCTAATCGTTCATCAAAATGCCTCTAGATGCCGCCACACATCGGCAACGAAACTTTAATTTGGAATAGCCAAAAAATAGTTCGAAAAAGTTTTCAAGCACATTAAGTTAATTAATGCGGCGTGTATTGGAGATTTATATTTTTAGCTTGAAGCACAAAACCTAAACAAATTATGTTACTACATTACATTTTTAAATGTTCCCAAACCATAACGTCTTGTAGGCTTACCAAAGGCACAAACCTATTTCGAAAATCTTAAATGAAAGCTGCTAGTTCATCAAAGTGTCTACAGATGCCGCCACACATCGGCAACGCAACTTTAATTTGAAGTAGCCAAGAACAGAAACTTGTTAAAGAAAGTTTTCAAGCATTTTTAGTGCTTTGGCGAATTATGCTAAGAATGAAGCACAAAACCAAAATAAATCTTTTTTTTTTTTTTTCATATTTTTTATTTGCAAGCTGTCTGTTGACATTTAACAAATTTGGTAATAATATTATAAATTTAACAGGATTGGTTACGCTCCAGTGAGCAACACCAATTTATACCAAAATAAATTATGTAATTAAAATTACAAAACAATAAAATTTTAAATTTTTTAAATAAAAGCATATATCGATAAGTCGTAACATTAAAAGTGTTGCCAATCGATGGTGCTGCCAACTTATGCTAGGCAGCTCAAGTTGCCAGTTCAAGTCAATAAATGTAAATGTTTTGTTGCCGGCATTTTATAAAACTTAAAATAAAAGCAAACAAGCCCTAAAATGTGGAATCGCACGGAAGTAATTTTGGAAGACTTGAAATCGCACTTTCGTACTCACAGCAAAATACGTGAGCAAAGAGGACATATGTCAAAGGTATAAGCACGGCCACATAAAGACTGCAACTACATGCCTTTGTTTTCAGGTGCACTCTGTTTGCTGGAACGCCGATGGACGCCACTTGGCATCTGGCTCATTTGACAAGACAGCCGCTGTGTACACGTTAGAACGTGATCGTTTTGTTAGAACTGGTGTGTTTCGTGGTCACACAGCCTCAGTGGATCAGATGTGCTGGCACAAAACCAATTCAGACCTCTTTACCACGGCCAGTGGCGATAAGACGGTGCGCATTTGGGATATACGTTTAAATAAAAGTGTTTCTGTAACAAATACCAAAGGCGAAAATATAAATATTGCATGGTCCCCGGATGGCAAAACAATTGCTGTGGGCAACAAAGAGGATTTGATCACATTTATTGATACGCGTACCAACAAAATTCGCGTAGAGGAGCCGTTTAGTTTTGAAGTCAACGAAATAAGGTGGAACAACACAAACGATTTGTTCTTTCTTACAAATGGCATGGGCTGCATGCACATTCTTAGCTATCCCAGCTTGGAACATTATCTTACGCTTAAGGCGCATCCAGCGAATTGTATTTGCATTGAATTCGGACCCACGGGTAAGTACCAAAATTCTAATAAGTAAACAATAATTAAGTTTAATTTTATTTAAGGCAAATACTTTGCCACCGGCTCAGCTGATGCGCAAGTCTCTTTATGGGATGCCAATGAATTGGCCTGTTTGCGCATGATTAGCCGACTCGAATGGCCCGTGCGTACAATATCATTTAGCCATGATGAACGAATGGTTGCGTCGGCCAGTGAGGATCTAATCATAGACATTGCATACACCGAAACCGGCGAACGCGTTAAAGACTTGCATGTAGAAGCATCCACTTTTACAGTGGCTTGGCATCCTAAACAATATCTTTTAGCATACGCCTGCGATGAGAAAGAACCGAATGATCGACGACGCGATTCAGGCAATGTTAAAATTTATGGTTTCGCTGAATAATTTTAAGTTAGTAGTTAAATAAAAAGTGTACTAAGTAAACTGAATTTGTAAGAGGTCGGAATAAGCTCATGCTATATGCATTAGTCAACTTTGTAGTAGCTCTTTCCACGACTAAGCTCATAAATTGTTGCTAAAAAAATGTGAAACTTGCTGTTAGCTGCGCGAAATCTGAATCGAATGGATGTCTTGTATAATCTACCTTATGTTTAAGCTGCAAAATCTATTCAACAAACAAAACCTTGGGGGAGGGAATAGCTGCTAAGTAATAAAAGATGCATTGTTTGACGACCACCAAGAAAACGGAATGTAAAGATTTTTGAATACATATTTTTAATGACGACTTTTAAGGAACTAAATACGTCTCCACTTCAAGTTCATACGCTACGATGATTATCGGAAATCAGAATCAATATATAAATTGTATCAAATATCCATTCCTAATTATAAGCTGCTAATACGCACTTTAATTTGGGTATGTCTATTATAATTAATCTCTTGTGATAGCAATAGCACCTACCACATATTAATCGTGCACTAAAAGTCACGTGAAAGAATCTTATAATTAAAAGAGAACACTGCTAGCAACTTCAATAAATCCCATGTAGATCTGTTTTGTAACAAGGGTACGCAGTGTTTTAATTAAGATAACAGCAATTATTGTTAGTTTAGTAGTTTAAGGTTTTGGCTATATCTCTAACAATTGCACTCTTCGCGACACAGAGACAAAATTTTTTAAACGCACGCAGTGCACACAGTTTGCTGCTGAGAACAAAAGTTGTATCGTATATAAATTGGCTTTGTAAGAAAAACAATGAATATTAAGCGTACCTCTCGTGCAAATTTTTAAGAATCAAAGTGTTAACCATAGCTTTTAAACTGCCAGCTCGGATACCTGCAGGGTTTTCAGCTCCCGATGCGAGCATCAGTTGCAACCCGCATAGGTTTATTTAAGAAATACAACGGGTACATAGTGTACTCTTTCGAATAAAATGTATGTATGTTTAGTACATAAGTAGCAGCTTAGCTATACCTCCGAACTGACAGCTGCCTGGTTAGCGGCTTAAGCAAAAGAATATTGAAACTGTGCTTCTGGGGAGCATCAAGTTTTTTTAGACATGTAACTCAGTAGTAGCTTACAGGCACCTTACAAAGTTCTTTGTAGCAATTTACAATTACAGCTTAAGTCAGCCAAACTTTCAGCATATCTGCCTCAATATACTATGTATGCAACCCTATTACTTTGAGTTGTAAAGTGGCACTGCCATCTTCCTGCTAAATATTGCAACCACCTTGCATCAATCACAAGGACGTAACGTCGACTGCGCTCGAAGGTGCAGCAGCAGCAGAAAAGTGTCGAGCTTGACATCACTCAGCGATTGCATTTTGAGGCATTTCGCTTCATTGTAGAGGAAATGAACGCTTTGTTTTCATCATCGTCATTGTCGTCATCGACCCTCCATTACCGACCCCAACGCTTGACATTTGCCAACCTTGCAATTTTATGTTGTGGCTGCTCCACTTTGTTTTATGCATGCAAATAACGAGACAGCAACCTAGGGCTTCGAGCACACAGGTGTTTGATAAGGTGATGGAGGATTCGGTTTTACTGTTATGGTGCTTTGCATTTTAAACCATTAATCAGCGGCAACACTTGGGGTCACAAAACCAAAAAAAAAACTTTTGATGCTGGTAACAACAAAAATGACAGCATTGGCATCCAACTTTTAGCTACCACTAAATGTTTCGCAATTGGTTGTAAACAAAGTTTGCATTTGAGGCAGCATAGAAAAAGTTTGGAAACTTATAAGAGAGCTGCGTTTGTGTCAAAGGTCACACACAGTTGCATTTGTTTGTATATATGTATATACATGTCGAAATAGTTTATAAATTGACTCCATTAGCCTCAGAACATGCGCAAAAAAACACAGAGAAGAAAATTTATTTATGATAGCGAAATCTACACACTATAGTAATTCCTGTTTACTATATAAAGGGTCATCAATCTTGAGGGTTTTTTTTCAATAAGGTTTTTTTTTAATAAACCACGCGGGAGTACTGTCAAGTTGCCATATGTTTTTATAACCTGTACCGTATGGTACAAAGGTTATATTTAGTTTGTGCAAGCCGAAAATGTATGTAACATACAGAAGGAAACGTCGGAGACCCCCAAGTTTACCTAAAGTATGATCAGGGTGACTAGAGAAGTCGATATACCCATGTCCGTCTGTCTGTATGAACGCCTAGATCTAAGAGATGGTTAGAGCTAGAGCAACCAAAGATTAGATGCGTTATTATGTCAGGGGAGACAAGTTTATTTTATATTTTCGATATCGGGGTTATATTATATAGTTTCCATAGGGGTGTTTCAGAGGACCTCGAAAAAAAACAAAAAGTTTTAGATGGATAATTCGTTTGTTTATGAAGATATCGTAACCAAATTTGGCATTCGCGAGGTTCTTATAGTTCCCAAGCACTGTACCAAATTTTATTGAAATCGGTTGACTATATCACATAGCTCCCATAGGGCAAAAAAACGTTTTTTGAACAAAATTCGTTATGTTTCGTTTGTTTATGAAGATATCATAACCAAATTTGGCAAAGATGTATCTTATGGAGCTCGTAAGCAATATATCGGACTTGATTGCAATGTAGTGGTACAGGGTATCCCAAAGTCGTCCGCGCCCGACTTTAACGTACGCCATCTTTATATTAAGTACATAGTCTCTTTCAGAATTTTTTAGCACAATAAAATTCGAAAAATAAAGTTACAGACATGAAATTTGGTGTAGTTGATTGTAATGACATATATAAGAACTGAGATAAATTTCAGACCGATCCGACCACGCCCACTCCCACCGCCCATATTAGGTGAATTTTTGCTGGTTGCGATTTTTTTACTAATGCACTATTAATGACGCGATTTATAAATATATATTTATAATTTAGTTTTATTTATGCCAATTTATTCTTTTGTAATATTTGTTGCGTGCTTCTGACGCATTTTCTCCAAGACAACCTATTGGCAATACTGATGTTTGTATAATTTGGTAACCGTGTATCAAAACTTTATGTGCAGTTGCCGACATCGGAAACCACGGATATATGGACATATACAATGATAAAGTTTTCTGACAATACTCTTTGAATTTATGCACATTAATTGGAAGTTGATATGAAATAGCAATTCAAATATTGTGAAAGCGTTTAAAATTTGAAAATGCTCTCCTCGCTGTATTGCCGTCGTTCGTGTTTTCACTCCCATTCTGTTTTGGCTTATCTACATGTAATCCCATATCCTATACTTTATAGGCTTGGTTGAAGATGTGGAACCTAAGCTATCGAATGAAAAAATCATTTTTGACGATAGCCACTTGGAATGTTTTTCCTTAAAAGTTTTCAAATTTCTGCCGCATTTTGGCAAGTTTCTTTGAATATGAGTAGCAAAGTATTTTATTTTTGCATTAATTTCATATTTTTTCTCTGCGCTTAAGTTGTAGTCTTGAAGTTGATCAAATATCCAGCGCGAAACATCGGACGCCTTTCTACTATTGTCATTCCAGATATTGAGCAGCGTTGCATAGCAGAACTCAACCTTAGCAACAAAACGGCAATACCCGAAAAGCCGCAAAAAGCATAAAAAGGGTAAATTAGTATATATTTTGTACTTTAATGTTACATTAATACTTTTTTGCACAAGCTTGCAGAAATTTAGTTTTTGTTCCATAATAGACGGGCAAGTTGGTTAATTTTTCTCTAATTTGAACAACACAAAACAATACACATATATAACAGATTAGCAAATATGATGAAACACCTTTTTAACTAAACATTCTACATACCCGTACCTTTATTTTCCATTATTAATATTAACTTATTATTTAAAATTGTTAAATTTACAAGCTCGTAAAGTTGACAAAAATTTTCGAGCCGTTTTTACTGCAACGCGCAGCTGATCGAACATGTAACTTTGAAGGGCTGCCAAAACTTCAGGGTTGCAATAAAATCAATAATATTTGTGAATTTTTTATAACTAGGGTATGCACTACAAAATGGCAATGTTAAAAAACGATTTTGATTCTATGAATTTTTTGAATTTATGCCAAAAAATCGGCTTTCTGGCCCAATGTGCAATGGTAGTACACTAAGTATTTGTAGAGTATAAAAATAAATAGGAAACTGAGCTGCTAAAGAAACTTGACTTTGAAGAAACTTTATGCATTGGCCCAGTCTAGTAAAGGGTGTTTGGGAGGATATCTTAGGATGCATTTTTTACTATTTTGTTTGCTCTCTATTTCAACGGACTCTCAACAATAGAGACTCCCAAAAAAAAAAAGAAGCTCATTGGCAAACAAAGTAACTCACAAACACACACATTGACAGCCGCAATGTCACTTACATGAGGCACACTGACAATGAGGACACCCCAGCTGCCCAAGTGTAGGATGTGTGGCAACAAACTTGCTCTATACTATCTACCCATATGTACGAGGGCAGGCTAAGAATAATTAATTGCCAATTTATCCAAAATTTTATTTCTCAACAAAATCTTCTTCTAGAACAATAAACTTTACCCAGCGTTGCCTGAATTTTTATATTATAAATAACTTCCCTGATTCGTTTCAAAGATGATCATGTCAGTTCAAAAATACCAGCATTCACTAAGCCATTTCCCTTAAAGGCCCAAAGACCCGTTTATATTCCAAATGGGATATCCCAAATGGGATTTTTTTTTAATGAAGTTTTGTCATTCCGTGCGAAATTTTTCGAACTGCGTATGGGCCTTAAGGCTGCAAAAACACTAAATATACCCAAATGTGGCGAAATCCAAAGAATATATTGGTAATTATTGGTAAGTCTCCACAAAAATCGTTCAATTTATTTTTCATCTTATAATTTTTTTAAAATGATCCCTATCACCTCTCACCGAAACTAGGCAAAGGGGACTTTTGTTAGCAATCAACAAATATAAAATTATCGCAAGCAAATTAAACAAAATAGTTGCCAAAGTGGTTTCTTGCCTAGGCCAAATACTTTTCAGCCTCACCTCGCCTATACTGTAGCACTATAGTTGTGCATGCCTTGCTGCAAGTAGCAAGGCAAGAGTTACTTAGCAATATCGCCGCCCTTCTTTCATCTGTGCTGCACTCAAAAATCCATCAATATTTGCTTTACTAAAAGTTTTCTATAAATTTTTGTTTGGAGCCTTGTCTGGCTGTGTTTACTTTGTGGTTTTTTTTTGGGCGGCACCGCCTTGCCAGCTAATTAAGTTTAATTCATAATAGATCATTGTTAATGGTTATTAATGAGCAAGCCAAAACTTTTATGGCGACCGGAAACCGCGAGCTGCATTACGCAAATGTTAACTAATTGCTGCGCGTCGAAAATCTTGCAACAAAAGCTCGCCAGACAGACTTGCAACAGTTATAAAGCAAAGCTTATTATACGTTTACCCAAAGTCAGGAGCGGATCTGTTGGGAAGGTTCAGTAGACGAGCCAAAATTCGCACCGAGATTAAAGTTTGGACATCTCGAAATTGTTTTCTGAATTTTGCCCTACCAAAGGTAGTCAAACATAGTCGAGGCTGCCGAAAGGAATTTTGTGCCCTGGGCTTAGGACTTACTAGTCGTGAGCCTAATCCAAAAAGATTTAGTCCATTATAGAACATACATAACGGAGAAGACGATCAATTCGATAAGGAGATGTCTGAAAATTTGACTTATTTTAGTAATACTATGAGTTTTAATTAACAGCTTAATTTCGCAGAAGATTTAAAAAATTAAATTTCAAAATGTGAATTCATGGAAATTAAATTTGTTAAAATGAGTCAAACAAGTATTTTGTTGCGAAAACTAGGGGGCTTCGCCACCATGCGATCTTTGCATACCAATCCCCATGCATTGAAATTATTTTTGTAAAAATGAGTAAAACAAATACTTTATTGTGAAAACTAGGGGGCTCCGCCACCATACGAGCTTTACATGCCAATCCTCGTTCGGCTCTCATTAAGACACTTCATTGTGAGTGGTATCCCCAAAAAGTTGTATAACAAGAATTTTTATATTTTAGTCTACAGGAATCCACAAACCGATTTTAGCGAGTACAGCTTCTTTAGAAAAAACTTGCTTTAAAAGGATCTCCTAGACAAAAGGGTACAACTTTGGTGCTTTTTGCCTATAACTCTTAAAGTTTCTAGAGTTCCCAGAAGCGGAGTAAGATATCGTCATGAATCGACGAAATTGATCTGCCGGACGATAATGTGCATCTTTTGATTAAATTTTGGATCTATATCTCTTTTAGTCTCTGAGAACCTTTTGTTCATTGAGACAGATAGACGGGCAGACAAACCGACGGACGGAGAGATATGCCTTCATCGCCTCGGCTGTTCATACTAATCAAGAATATATGTATCATATATAGTAAATAGGGTCTGCCATGCCTCCTTCTGCCAGTTACATACTATACCTTTAGTATAAAGGAACTTTTTAAACAAGACATGAACATGTCATTATGCATGCTATTTTTTGGGTTGATTCATTAAACAAATAATTAAAAATATTTATCAAAAACTATTTAACTTGAAATTGACATAAATAGAATATACGAATATGAAAGAATATTAAAAAAATTATTTCAGTTTAAAATACGTACACCTTTCAACCAATTTTGCCAATTCCTTTTGATTCCTCTTGCAACAAAACATTCGGTTTTAAACCACATAAAAAATTCGTTTTGGTTCAAAACGAATCCTAATAAAGTGTTCTGATTCGTTTTAAGGAGCACGCCCGATTATTATTTTTTTTACCATTATTTCCTTGAACCGAAACTATTTCTTTGACTTCTTTAATTGTGAATTAACTAACTGTATAATGAATATGAGCATTACTGTGGTGTAGATATAGATATAATAAAATTCAAATAAAGAAATTATAATGCAAATATTTTACAATTTAAAAAAAATTTACTTTTTTAAGTTTTTTCTTATTATATTTTTAGTCTGTAAGTTTTTTGGAAGGGTGAAAATTTTTATTGATGTCTCGGCGACTCGGGGTGCGACACCGTTTTATTTCCCCTTCCCCACCGCTAGTTAGCCCTGACAATAATAATAACAAAAGCACAGCAGTCAAATGGGAAATGGTACCTAACCATTTATCAAATGTTATTTATGCCCGTGAATTTTATCGCTGCAACTGCAAACTGTTATAAATGTTAGTAGTTAACAGCAGAGCCAAGAGAAAGAGCGCGCCATTTGCAGACTTTCGCTCCGTATTCAGCATTTCTCTGTAAATGTTAACAGCTCCAGCGCAAGTGGTGTTGGTATGATGTATGATTGACCCGTTTCTCGCATGCGATTTTTATATGTTCCCATGTAAATGGAATGGAACAGGACTGCTGTTGTTTAACATTGGCTTTCTTTTTGCAGATATTTAACAGTGTTTGACGCACGAACGTTGATAATCATTTATTTGCGTATAAAACTCAGTGGCTATGCAACGTGCTGCTATGCTTGCTCCCCCTGGCAGTTGAAGAAAAAAATATACAAATGGCTTGGGAAAAAAATATATGCTCAGAACAAGCCAAGTTCTATACCATAGCTCAAGAACGGCTGGGCTCATTTTTTATGATTTGTATGTGAAAAGCAAAATAACTAATTGGAAAAATGCAGAAAATATGTTTGAATAAAATTTATTTTCTCATATATTTTATAAGGAACGACATTTTTGATAATGTCTCGAAAATTTGGATTAACTGTTTGTAAAATCTTTTGGACATAGCTCTTGTAATCTCCAAGTTCTAGGGGTTCGTACGGGCAGGCTGACAAACGAACATGGAAAAATTGACGATGAGTTTGAAAATTAAACCATGTCTATTAACTCCGCCGGGAATAAATTAGCAACCTTTGTGGCTCAGATGTAAAGATGACGATGATTTCCTACACCATTTAAACTTTTTTATGAATCGGCAGTTGAATTGCAAGGCACAATTTCTGTGGCTGCTGCAGTTTGAAGCACCTTAGGGATATAGTTGTTTTTGTTGCCTTTATAGACGACTCCTTGATGTCCTGAGGCACATGTAGCCACGTTGCTTACCGCTTCAGATGCAAAGCAATGAAATGTGAGATAAAACAAAAGTTACGCGGCATCAAACATAATTGAAATTCCTTTATAATCACATGTGTATTTACCTTTGTAGGTGTGTGTTCCAAAGAAAAGCAAAGGTTACCATGTTGCAGCATCACAAATTGTTATCCGAAGCTTGTATTCACATAATTTATGCTTATTAGTGCCTTGCAGTAATATTGCGCATACGGCGCGTAGAACCATGTATTCTCATTGTAATAGAATTAAAACGCTTTCAATTATAGTTTTCCTTAGTCATAACAAAAAGCACTGTTCACATCATTTGTAGAAAAATAACATAAAACCGACGCTCCGCCGTATGTTTGTAAGTTTTAGGTGCACATTGAACGTAAACAGTAGTATTGCTCAAGGACAACACATTGATGCTATTGGTCAATTTTTATATAAAGGTTTTTAAAAAATAAGATAACATAATAATTCCCGAAAAAAAATTCATTTTTGGGTGTACTCCACCATATCAGCAATTGTGTGTAAAAAGGACTCCTGCTCAATTTCAAAACATCCTAAGCCAGTCAAACGCCGCAGGGATGGGTCATTTGCCCTGCCTTGATTCTCTTTATACATAGTTGTCTAGCTCTATTTGGAATATCGCAGCAAAGTCGTTAATTTATTATCAATCAATATTCCCTTTAAGAGGAGGTTCTTTTAAATTTAATTGAGAAAATCGATTTTTTTTTTTGCAAAAAATGAAAGCTACATATTCGTAGAATATGTGTATGAAAGGATTTTTCGATGGGTTCGATAATTATAGAAATAGAGCGTCTTGAACGCACCTAAGTCACTCGCGCTGAGGGACGTTCTAAAAACTTTAAACGCGTTTTTCTCGGAACCATGTTTTTCATCCGCATTTCAAGCATAACGCTTGATCTATTGTTGCAATTCCCTTCATTTAAACTATATTTGAAAGGATATAATTTTTTGTATGCCTTATATTATTGATATACATGAAAAAGTTTTAAATTGTTATTTTAAAGCAAGGTCAAATCACAAAAAAAAAGTGAAAAAAACATTTTTTTTTTTTAAACGTCCACATTTCAGTTAATTTTTCGTCAAAACTCATTCTGATTTAGTTAAAGCATAGAGAATTTCATTAACTTCAATAAACAAAAAACATTTTTCATTTCGGTTCACTACAAGAGGCTGGAGAACTGAAATGCCGGGACGATATTATGCGGGCAGAGGCAGACAAGAGCCGCCATTTTGAATTTCGTCGAGAAAAAAATTTCCACTAATTGTACAATAAAAATCGCATTAACAATCAAAACAGGAAGTTTGTATGTCTTTTTATCATGCCACAAATAATTCCCAAACTTTGCCTTCTTTTCGGCAAAATTTGAAAGAACCTCCCCTTAAGGATATTTTTATTCCATTGTCCCATAAGTACATTGTGCCCTATCACACACAAAATTGTATTTTTTGTGTAGCGAATAATTTTTCATCAATATTGGATTATAATCTAATTTGTATAGGTTGATTGCCAACAAAAAAAAAAAAAAAATTTATATTTTGAAAATTTTTGTGATTTGGATATATATATAATATCACATTATAAGGCAACTTTGTATCTGCGTTCATATCACTATTTGTGCAATAATCGGCCGTGCCTCTGGAAAACGCAAAAAACATTACGAATAATTGTATTCGGATTCGTTTTGCATGCTACCAAATCCGAAATTTTTGCTGTCACCATTTGAGTTATGCATGCTATTTTATGGGTTGATTCAAAAAAAAAATAATTAGAAATATTTATCAATAAATATATAATTTGAAATCGACAAAAAGAATTTAAGAATATCAAAGAATATTAAAAAAAATTATTTCACTATAAAATTCGTACTTTTTTAAACCTATTTTGCCACATAAAATATTCGCTTTGGTGAAATTAGGCGCATTCGGTAAAAGCAAGAAGTTTGAGTGTCTATATAACATTTTTTAATGAGAGCCGAACGAGGATTGGCATGTAAAGCTCGTATGGTGGCGGAGCCCCCTAGTTTTCACAATAAAGTATTTGTTTTACTCATTTTTACAAAAATAATTTCAATGCATGGGGATTGGTATGCAAAGATCGCATGGTGGCGAAGCCCCCTAGTTTTCGCAACAAAATACTTGTTTGACTCATTTTAACAAATTTAATTTCCATGAATTCACATTTTGAAATTTAATTTTTTAAATCTTCTGCGAAATTAAGCTGTTAATTAAAACTCATAGTATTACTAAAATAAGTCAAATTTTCAGACATCCCCTTATCGAATTGATCGTCTTCTACGTTATGTATGTTCTATAATAGACTAAATCTTTTAGATTGAGCATCACGGAAAAAAATTTTTATACACCACTTACCCTTAGTGGCACGCTATAAAAATCTTGAGCTGAACATTGTTTTTATACCCTGTACCGTATGGTACAAAGGGTATATTGTGTTTGTGCAAGCCGAAAATGTATGTAACGTACAGAAGGAGAAGTCGGAGACCCCCCAAAGTTACCTAAAGTATGATCAGAGTGACTAGAGAAATCGATATACCCATGTCCGTCTGTCCGTCTGTCCGTCTGACCGTCTGTCCGTATGAACGCCTAGATCTCAGAGATGGTAAGAGCTAGAGCAACCAAACTTTCAGATAAGATCCGTTATTTATCCATAGGAGACAAGTTTATTTTATTTTTTTGATATCGGGACTACATTATATAGCTCCCATAGGGGTGTTTCAGAGGACCTCGAAAAAAAGCAAAAGTTTTAGATGGATAATTCGTTTGCTTATAAAGATATCATAACCAAATTTGGCAATCGGAAGTTTTTTAGAAACCCCCAGCACTGTACCAAATTTTATCAAAATCGATTGACTATATCATATAGCTCCCATAGGACCAATCGGTCGAAAATTTGTTTTATGTACAAAATTCGTTGTGTTTCGTTTGTTTGTGAAGATATTGTAACCAAATTTGGCGTTAAGGAGTTTTTTAGAGTTTCCAAGCACTGTACCAAATTTGATCAAAATCGGTTGACTATATCATATAGCTCCTATAGGACCAATCGGTCAAAAAATCGTTTTTTGTACAAAATTCGTTGCGTTTCGTTTGTTTGTGAAGATATTATAACCAAATTTGGCATTAAGAAGTTTTTTAGAGTTCCCAAGCACTGTACCAAATTTGATCAAAATCGGTTGAGTATATCATATAGCTCCCATAGGACCAATCGGTCAAAAAATCGCGTTTTTTACAAAATTCGTTGTGTTTCGTTTATTTGTGAACATACCGTAACCACATTTGGCATTAAGAAGTTTTTTAGAGTTCCCAAGCACTATACCAAATTTTATCAAAATCAGTTGACTATATTATATAGCTCCCATAGGGCCAATCGGTCAAAAAAACGTTTTTTGCACAAAATTCGTTGTGTTTGGTTTGTTTGTGAAGATATTGTAACCAAATTTGGCATTCAGAAGTTTTTTGGAGATCTTCAACACTGTACCAAATTTTATCAAAATCGGTTGACTATATCTCATAGCTCCCATAGGGCCGATCGGTCGAAAAAAAGTTTTTGATTAAAAATTCGTCTGTTTTTGGTTGTTTATGAAGGTATCATAATATAATTTGGCAATCAAATATCTTTTGGTGTTCGTAAGCAATTTACCGGATTTGATTGCAAGCAGTGGTACAGGGTATCCCAAAGTCGTCCGCGCCCGACTTTAACGTACGCCATCTTTATTTATATGGTCGTAAGTTCTTAACATCAGACATTCATTTATATCTATATAATCTTTATTTAAAATTTTACGCCAGGGTCAAAGAAAACTTTTGAAGCCCTTTTTGCAATGCTGCCAAAAGCAGTCAATTTGGAGCGATCACTCCTTTCCCTTTTAATTTGCTCAATTGCAAGTTCATTTTTTATAGCCAAAAAGAAACAGTTCACACGAATGGCAGATCCTACAAATTCCTATAGAGAGCGTTTTTGTGTGCCATTTATTCCAAACTATGATTTTGCATTTCTTTATTTTTTAACTTGTTTGGATTTTTTTTGTCTTGCTTGATTCTATTAAATTTAGACAAGTCCGCATCATCTTGCTGACATACAACGAAGCAATCTTTTGCGCATTTCCAGAAACTTTTTTTATTTGTGCCCATAAACATGAAAAACAAAATGCAATCATTTGGATGTCATGCAACTGGTTGCACAAAGAATGAAACAAAGGTCAGACAACATTATGGGCACAAAAAAATCTACAATTGTTGGATTTTAAGTATAATATGCTCGTGCCATGTGCAGCTGTCGTCATCGTGTGCTCCTTGTTCCAGGCCAATGACGAATTCTTCCACACTGACAACTATGTATGTATGTATGTATGTTGTATATCTGCATTGAGTCTAGCGAGTTGCAAAACTTCAAAACTATTAGTAAAGAATGGCTGCATTTATGTTAGATGTCATTGAAACTTTTGCACATTTTTCTGGCTGCTGTTGCTTGACTTAACGATTTTCAAGTGCACAAAGCGAAAGTATAAAACGATTTGTTTTTTGGTATTGATTTTAAAGTTTGAGAGCCCGTAAATAGCTAGAAACTTTGTTGACAAACTAAGTTGCCAACTACCTGAAAAGTTTGTGCTTTATTGTTGCGCTTTTTATGTTATGCATAGAAAATTTAGTGTTATAGCATTAATATAAGCTTTCATAATATTGAGAAATATACAGCAATATGTAAAACAAAACTTTCCTTAAGTATATATAAGTAAATCTTGCGCCAACTGCCTTTGAAAATTTTAAAAAGTGGTAAAATACCAAATGTTAGAAGGAGCGTTGCCAGACTATGGAAGATTGGTAACAGCTATTTTTCAGTTCTAGATATTTCCCTTAAAATACAATTTTTAAACAATTTAAAAAATTTTACTTGCAACAAAGCGTTTGCAAAATGTTAGTGGATCATGACTGATCCTGATTCGTGGCAGACATTGAGATAATCATAAATGTCTATCTCAAAAACGCCATACACATTGAGGCGAAATAAATATGTATACATGTCTGCCAAATATGGATATGAGCTGCAACAGGGCTACTTTATCCACAGTTGAAATAACGCTGATTAAATTGCCAGATTGCAGCAACTTCCATTATTATTCGCACTTAATTTTATCATAAATTATGCTTATTAGTACACTGCAGTGATATGCATTAAAATATGTATTATAGTGTTATAGCTTTAATAGAAGATCTCATAATAATGCCAAAACTTGTATTAAACATGTAAAGAAAAACTTTCATTAAATATAAGTAATGTAGCGCCAACTGGCTTTTGAAATTTTAAAAAGTGTTAGTCAATTTTATAAAATACCAAATTTTAGAAGGAGCTGCCAACTCATTTATAAAATACCTTTTACGCGTTGCCAGACTATGGTCGCTTAGTAACAGCTGTTTTTCAGTTCTAGATATTTCCCTGTGCAAAACAAAGCGTCAAGTAAATTATTAGTCAAAATAAAATTCACTTTTTAAACAATTTGCAAAATTTTATTCACAGCAAAACGTATACACGATGTCCGTGCGTCATGACTGGTATCAGACGGAGACGAAGGTGGTCATAACAGTGCTGCTCAAGAACGCCACTGAAAAGAACTATGGCGTCAACATTGAGGCTGGAAGAGTACATATGACTGCCGATGGATATGAGCTGAACTTAGAACTGCTGCATCCCGTTGATGCAGAGCGCAGCTCTCACAAGGCCACTCCATCAAAAGTCGAAATTAACCTAGCCAAACTGACAGGCGAACGCTGGGAGACTCTGGAACAAAAAGCTACTGTTGCGCCTGTTATACAAAATAAGAACTGGGATCGATTGGTTAGCGAGGAGGAGAAAACTGAAGAAAAGGACAGCAAAGGCGAGGAGGCCTTAAACCAGCTATTTAAGAAAATATATAGCAGCTCATCGCCAGAAGTGCAAAAAGCCATGAACAAGTCATTCTCGGAATCTGGTGGTACGGTGCTTAGCACCAACTGGAACGAAGTGGGCAAAGACAAGGTAACCGTAAAACCACCAGAAGGAACAGAGTTTCGTCCATGGAAAGAGTAGGCAGAGGCAACCAAACAAATGAAAACAAATCTAACATATTGCCTTGGCCGCTTTAAAATATAGTACATACATACTTTGTTATAATTTCACACAAAGCAACCAAACAGACTAATACAAATAAGAACAGATATTAACAAAAACCATAACAACAAACTATTTAATAAAAGTAAACATTTAAAATGCGCATTTATTCTCTTTTTATTTGGGGTGCATTTCGCTCATTCGGGGAAATTTCTAAAATGAAAACAGCTGTTGGTCAGTCATGCCTCAGCGATAACGACCGACACTTATTATCAACGTGTGGTTTTAAAGAATTTACTGCAAAACGCACACTTTATAGCTCTCTTCTATGCAAAATGTATCAAAATTTGGAGGAACACAATCGGCTAGTCAATAAATATCTAAAGATATTTTTTGTGGTGGCGCTTTATTGGTAAGTGCTCCAAACTGCGCTGGCCGGCGCTCTTAAAACATTGTATACTTCATTTGACATATGTGTGCTCTTCCTTAGGGTCACCTCTATACTCACCGTTTTTGTGAATAAACATTTGTTGAGCAGCGATGCGGTTAATCTGGGCGCTCCGCTCTTTATGTCCTGGTTCCAATGTGTTGTTTCTACAATAATTTGCTTTACCATGAGTCGCCTAAGCAAAAAGTATCCCAGCTTTTTTACATTTCCCGAAGGCAATCCCTTGGACATTGATACTTTTCGCAAAATCTTGCCACTATCAGTGCTTTTTACTTTAATGGTGGGTGCGAATAATTTATCCTTGAAATACGTTAGCGTTGCATTCTATTACATTGGACGCTCCCTAACAACAGTCTTCAGCGTATTGCTCACATATATCATACTACGCCAACGCACAAGTTTCAAAAGCTTGCTGTGCTGTGGTGTTATTGTTGTAGGATTCTGGTTAGGCGTAGACCAGGAAAGCTTAACGGAGGTATTCTCCTGGCGTGGCACCATTTTCGGAGTTCTCAGCTCTTTAGCCCTAGCCATGTACAGCATACAGACCAAAAAATCGTTATCTCATGTTAACCAAGAGGTCTGGCTGTTGAGCTACTACAATAACCTGTACTCCACATTGCTTTTTCTGCCGCTTATTATACTCAACGGAGAATTGGAGATTATACTGACGTATCCGCACATGTTTGCCGGCTGGTTTTGGGCTGCTATGACGTTAAGTGGTTTTTGTGGCTTTGCAATTGGTTTCGTCACCGCTTTGGAAATAAAAGTGAGTTGAAACTTGTCAAAACGTGCGAGGTGTTAACTATTTTACTGTATTTTAGGTAACATCGGCACTTACGCACAACATTTCAGGCACGGCCAAGGCTTGCGCACAAACTGTTATTGCAACTCAGTATTATAACGACGCCAGATCCGCACTCTGGTGGACTTCGAATGTGGTGGTGCTGCTGGCTAGTGCTGCTTATACGCGCGTCAAACAATTGGAAATGCAGCGTCAGCATCAGCAACGCAGCGCCCTAACACAAAAAGCCTGACTATCATAAACACCCAGAACACATACATACATACTATGTACATTTAAGGAAAACATAGCAACGTAAGTGTAAAGTATACAAACAAAAGTATTTTGGCTGCGTATGCACAAATTATCTATAAACAATACAAGTTTTTATATAACAAATTTAATTCAACTTAATTTGAGGCTGCAGCAGCTAAAGCTTCCGCTGGTTCCTCATCTTCGGCCGCTTTAGCTATCTGTTTGTTAGTTTTTACTGCATTTTTGTCAAAGTTTTCAGGCACGTATAAAAAGGGATCAATTTTAAACACTTCTCCGCTGGGTGGGCTCTTAAGCAGCACTCGTGCTATAAAACGTCCCTCGCGCTTGGGCCGCATATTGTTTACATCTTGTAAAAGAAACCGCAAGTTCTCCTCTAGATGTTGCGCGTCCATGGTCAACGTGCCCACGCTTGTTTTAATCAAACCAAAGTTTTGTTGATACTCATCCTTTGTCGCGCTGTAGCTTATACCATTTGAGAATTTTTTGACCATCTCGGCTAAATTGGTGCCTAGCGTTTCGTTTTTAGGATTGGGAAATTTGCGCTTCATTAAACCCCGCAGGGCGACAAGTTCGGCAAGTATATTGGGATGCGCTATGGTGTACTGATAGTCTGTTAAAAGCAAGTCGCCGTTGGTTATGTCCTTGATTAGCTCAACACCGCCAACTAAAGTAGCTCCAGCATTACGCGCTTCGTTAATTTCTTCCTAAGAAACACAAATTCCAATAAATGAACGTTTCTATTAATAAGCACACTTTATGCTTACATTGCCCTTGGTAAAAACCATAATCTTGCGTTCCTCGCCGTGATCAAAGTTGTGCGGAATCATAGCCATACGCTGAAAGTTATCCACAAAGCGATTGTTTTTTTCGCCCTGCATATTCAACTCAATTTCCACGTTAAGCGGTGCATTGGGCACATTGTACATGGAAGGATGGTGAGTCTCACGATGACACTGTATGGCCTCGGCTACTGCATACACAGGCCAGCGATAGAAACGACCTATATAAACGTTGTCTTTGGGTATTTGTTTCCAAGAGTCGTCCACATGCTTGTCAGCACGTTGTACATGGATTCTACGGAGCAGTTTGTAAGTTTTGTTTAGAAAATGTTGAGAGAATAATTAAAAGCCATTACATACTTTTTGTCACGCTGATTATGTGGTATAAATCCTACTTTTTTAACTTCAACTTTTACTTTTTTCTTGCGTGCCTTTTCACGAGTGCCTTTTCGTGCTGCTTCTGTAACCGCCGTAATATGCAGACAGCGCACTGCATCACTATTGCTCTGCCGCACGGCCAGCGTGCGCATTGTTGATAAAAGTGACAACATTTCTGTTACAATTACTTATTTAAAAAAAATGAATAATTTCAATTGCACTTTTTGCATAACCTAAACTCAGATGGTTAGAGCTTTGGTGCTGCCAACCGAATTAAAGCTAACTTTTTGTTTACAAAGTGCACACATATCTTGGGCCGGCTACGCACATTCAGCCTACTGGCAACGCTATCGATATGTTGCTATCGAAATGTAAAATATTGCTGCGATTGCATGCAAATATACCAAAAAAATATACCAAAACTAATGTCAGTTACAACTTTCAGTTAAGAATATAGTAGATATTGTAACAGAACTTCAAAAACTTTTTTTAAAAAAATTTTAAATTACCTTTTTGCGTCATATTTAAGGCAAAAAACAAATGTATTGGTATATATTGCGTTTAACTATATAACGTACCTCTTAAGAGAACTGCCGAATCCTATTGAGAGCAATTATAAATCTCATATTTTCCGATTTTCCCAAGCAATCGAAAAGCGCTCGGCGTTTATTGACACTCAGAATAGCTTTGACCAACGAGTGGTACGGCACGATTTGGATATTCGCGGCGTTATTATTGCGAAAACAAAAGGAATTGTATAAAGTGTAAAGAAATTCCATAGTGTGGCGGGTGCGGGAACAAGAATGAATAAGAAAAGTGCAAGTAATTAATATCTGTAAAACATTTTAAATATATCTAAGTTAATGAAAACCAAGTGTGTTTAATTACATAAATATTTGTGCTTGAAAAGTCATTTTTGTGTGCTTTTTAAGCATTTGAAAAAATGTGTATTCGTTATAAAATGCTGAAAGTAGTGAAAGTAAGTGCCTCATAACGCACGCCAAGATATACACATACTCACAAATATTTATACACATCGTATATATAGAAATGTGGCAGATTCAAATAAATTTTGAAATATTAATTGCGTGTAACCTAAAAGTGATATAAAGGAAATGTACGATACTACTTCAAATTATGAGACTGTGGTGGCCAAACAAAAGAGTGTCAGCGATTTATAAATAGTTCAACACACAGCATTGTTTCTATTTATTGTGATTTTTATTTTTTGTTTTGTACACGGTTTGGCGTTATTCTGTTGAGTGTGGAGCAATACGTAGCACAAAGTGCATCCAAATTCATTTTTCTGTTCCGTTTAATGACCACACGCGTAAATATTTTTAGAAATATTTTTTCAAAACTTTTGCACATGTGGAGAAACGTGCTAAATTTCGTTTTTCAAAAATATTGTTTACATTTCGAATGCTTTAATCGTTACACTTTAAGGCATTTAAACCACATACATATATGCTTTGTGCCAGTGTATGTATATGTGTGCGTATGTATCTCAATATAAGCAACGGCGGACGTTCCACATTTGTCTTCCTCTTTTATAAACAATTTTTGATTTTGATAATTCTTGGATATTCTTCTTCGTGCCGTTTTAGTGGCGTATCTCGTAAAATAAACAAACAAAGACAATTGAGCATTTCAATACGCGCATATATCCAACTACACTAAAAATTGGCTGGCGCTGGGCATAGCACAACATGGACAAGGTGCCGCCACCAAAACCGAAACGCACACGCGGTGCTCAGGCACGACAGAAGACGACTATGCGCTACGAGTCTTTACCCACAGCGCCTCCAGTCATGTATGGCCGCTCGGTTGACAATATTTTCCAATTTCCTAGTGTGCCGGCTCGTGCCCGCAATCAATCCGCTTCGCCTAACCCTACAAGGCGTGATGATTTGCCAGCTTGCTCAAATTTCAGTGGAGTCCAGGGCAAACACTCTTGTTTCTTTTGCCAACCGTATCGCGAGGATCGTGATACTATAGAACCACTTAAAAGTCGCCTCAACTCTGCCATAGAAGCTATGGATCAGCTTAATCGCACTTATGCGCTATTGGAAGATATTCTAGAGCAGAAATTGGCAACCATTACCGATGAAGAAGAGGCGCAGGAAGATACGCATTCCGATTCAACAACCAAAGAAACAACGCCTACGCCGGAGGATACCAAAAGCCCAGAAGTTCATACACCGACTGCTAGATCTACACCAGTAACAACACCAGTTAAGCCTACAATTTCCGATACCGAGTTCGAGTTGGAACACTCTTTAACCCTATTGGAATCTCTAATGGGCACTGAGGTTGTTCCCATACAAATCACAAAACAGGGCAAATTTAAACGGTAAGTACATGAGCTTTACTAGTTTAGAAGTAATGCTTCAAAGTTTCCCTATGCCCACCCAGCATACGCGAACGCAGCAAATCTATGATGGAGGATGAGATTAATATGTATCTCAGCAAGGATCGCTCGCTAAAAAGCAGCTCAACGCGTCCTTATCTATTGCGGCGTCAAAGCACTTATAGTGACAATAAGTCCAAGGTTTCGAAATGGACCAAAGTCAAGGCAGCATTTAAGTGGGAGCGCGCCAATGTTCCGCCACCCAACGCCAATGAACCAGGCGTTCTACTGCCCATTAATAATGAGGTGGAAAGGTGGGTCTTGTAACCTTTTTGTATGTGTAACCTTCTTGGAGAAAAGAAGAAAGGATGTCCTTTTTATTTTCTCAAAAAACTAAGCGAAACTCTACATTTATACTCCTGAAAAATAGTTTGTAATCTGGCGGTAATCTGCCAACTATGACAATTTATTCGAGTTCATTTTTCCAAGCTCCAATGGCCCTTTGTGTTAGTAGTTTATGGACGTAGTTAGCTCCCAAATAGAATCCGAATTTCTTAAGCTAGAAATTATTTTGCAATGCCAGGGAATGTGAACTTTAACAATTCGTTTAATAAGCAGAAACGTCTAGACTAAACCAAGTAGGATGGGCTAAAGCTTTTTTAAACAACCGAGCTAATTTAGGCTGTACTAACAACTAATACCTTAACTGCAGTTCTAACATTTTTGCAAAATAAAGCTTAAGCATTTTCTTGATTTCAGATACCTGAAAGTTCCCATCAAGGTGCCGTGTGGCAGCAGCTCTGCGGACAGCATCATCAGCTCATCGTCAGGGCACTTTATGAGTGACACTGGTGGCACTCCAGGTACCCTTAGTTCCGCCAGTTCGATGGATGATCTGGATGGCAGTTGTCGGCACTCAATGCGTAAATTTATATAAACAACAGCACAGACAATCTCTTTTAATGCTAAAATTGCAGGCAGAGATTCATCGAAAAGTGAACCACGTGCCGACTCACGCATTTCCAACTTTGAGCTTAGTGCTGTGGAGCTGCGCAAATCTGCTACAGATGAGCGTTTGGATACAGCTAAGTCTATGCCGCTGACACCTACCAAATCGTCTTCCAATAAGTCGCTGCGCAGATCTAAGGCTTTCTCAGATTTTGAAGTGCTGCCAGAAGATCATGTGGCAGATATTAAAGCCACAACTAGTCGACGCACCAAACCACCACCCAGTCCGCTAAACTTAAATCAAGTAAAAGTATTTTTCCAAGATAGCATAATTTTATTAAATTTTATTTTGTCTTAGGTTTCGCCCGACCTGCCGATGTACTCACCGTTAAAAAGTCCCAAGGATGGCATCACTCAAACAATGGCACGGATACGCCATGTTTATTCGCCTGGCAATTCCTCAGTGCCCAGCAGCCCCTCCAGGCATTCGGATTTCTTTGGTGAATTCGGTAAGCATGTGGAGGAAATGTTTTAATCTGAATTTACGATTTAACATCATCAACTTTTACAGAGAGTGAGGATCTCTCCAGCGGCGATTTCTCAGAGCCCACCACGCCAAATCGTAAGACCTTTCAACAAATAGAAGATGAAGTATTTCAACATTATCAACTTCTACTACTTAAACTAGATATGGAGTTTAAGCTCAAGCAACGAGAACTGGAGCGCTCCAGTGCCAGCAATCGCAGTAGGTTCCTTAAGCAGAGTATAGCTAGCAGTTCCTACACTATACCCATGCTTTTAGGTGTCTCTCTACGCGGTGGCAAAAAAAGCAGCGAGGATAATTCGCCCACTCAAGTCTTGCACAATGAGCTTATGGCCACGGCACAGCTGGAGGAGAATCTGACGCCCGAGTTTAAGAAGAAGCTACATAAATGGCGTGCCAAGCAAAATGCAAGTTGCTATCCAACCTCAGAGCCGGCAACAAGTCCCACAATGAAGAGTCAAAGCACCGAGTGTAAACCCAAAATTGATTGGAACTTATGGAGCACTGGACAAATGAAACTGGAAGGTCAAGGTTTGTGTGCGCTGCCCGAGCAAAAGGACTTGCCCGAAAAGTTTCAAAAGAAGTTGGGTAAGTTTATGGTATATTATGGAATATTATTGGCAGCTTATATCTGCCGTTTACCATTTGTAGAGCAATGGAACAAATTAAAGAGCACGCCCGGCGGTGCCATTTCCGACAATGATTCGCTCAAACGCGGCTCCAAGCACAGCCAGTCAGCGCGTCGAGGTTCAGATGATGATCGCTGGTACAAGCACAAATCGCACGATAAAGAAAAGTTGGTCAAATATATGCAGCTTTTTTTATGTGGCTAAACCCTCGATGTATTTAAATTTCAGACTGGCGCGTTTGAAGGCCATAGTGGCACCCGATCATACTTCTAAGAAGATAGAGGTCAAGACGTCGGCGGGTGAGGTCATGAAATTTGAAGGCATTTCGAGAAAATTCACGCGCAAGCTTTACGAATGGGAAAAAGCCAGAGGCATAGGTCCCGAGGCATCGACTTTTGCATTGTTGCATCCTGGTTACTGTCCCATAGATGTGCGTCGCATTAACAAGGATTGCAACAAGGGTGGGTTCCATAACTCTAATATCATAATCTATAGTAATAATAAATACAAATATTTTTAGTGACTGCCGATCACTCGCCCACGCTTAGCCGCTCGTTATCGTTGGATAGCGTAGCACCCAGCGTAACCCTGCCCATGCTATCGCAACAGGCATCTTCGCTATCACTCAATGATGTAAATGAGCTTAAGGAAATCGAAGACAGCACCGATGCTTTAACCGATCACGATCCAGAGTTTAAGAAATACGATGAGCCTGAGGCTGTTATGGTGGAAGTGGAGGAGCATATACACGACACCGCCTCGCCCCTGGTCACCGCACATACACTGGTGGAACAGCAAACTCCCATTTATAAGTACGAGGAGGTGCAGTGCAACGATTACTGGTAAGCAAAGTGGCATAGTTTTGTTGTATGTACATCTAAAACGTATTTGCCTGCATTTGCCGCCACAGCAATTCGCGACGTGTGCAGAGCTTTGAGTCCCACACGAATCTGGCACCGCTGTTGGGTGCGCTGAAACGTGCCGATGAGCTATTTACTCATTTCAGGCAGGTCTCGCCTGACATATTCGAACATTTAGCTATGCGCGAATGTCAGGCCACATTATTGAGCATACGCAGCATATATCCATACTATTCGAACAATCTTATGAAGGCGAGCGTGCTAAATGCCATATCCGATGTGCAGAGCGAACTGGGACGTTTAACCGAACTGGTAATATTTGTATTTGGGTCAGCTACCATCGAAATATTTTTATTCGTGTTTGTAATTTTAGAACCTCAAGTCGCCGCTGGACGAGGCCTGCTGTCAGGAGACAATGGAAGAGCGAACTCATGAGTACATTGAGGAACTGCATGGGCTACACGAATCATTGGAATGTTTGAAGTTAAGCATTCGTAAGTAGCTAATGAATATAATTTCACTTAGACAGAACATATTAGGGTCAAAGATCTAGAAGAGACAGTTGCAGTGATTTTTAATTAGGGTTTATTTAAATTAATTAAACATATATGTTTCTTTCAGAGGGCGGCATAAACCGCTATCCTCGCGAGCTGGTGCCCGATATTAATATTACAAGCGAGGATGGTCTGGAGTCCTATGCCACGTGTGACAATTCCAGCCGTGACCAATTTTTCAAACCCATTGAGGCGCCTGGCGAGCAGAGCGCCGCTTCGCCCATGGAGCACGAAACAGAAACCAGTACCACAGCGTATCGTGGCAGTACTGGCAATTCCCAAAATAATGGTGCCAAGAAAAAGCTGCGCCTGCGTAAAATGGGCTCACGTCAAAATAGCAAAACAGAGAGTGATAGCAGCGATGCGGATACACAGAGCGTGCTGGAGACGCCACGTCGACTGCGACGCAAGAACTTTCGCACTAAGCAGCGTTCGCTGGATGATGATTTTAGAGTTAAACCAGAAGACCCAACGCCTCATGCGCCAAAGCCAATACCTACACCTATGCCGCCGCAAAACCCACCAGATGAAGTGATCTTCACATCGCTAAAAGTAAAACCTGGTGAACCCATTGAGCAGTGTCAGAGCATAGGTACCATGCAGAAGGCAGTAATAACAGAGCCGCCCAAGATCAGCGGTTTTGTACCACCTCCTTTACCAGAGCGGCACACGCTCAGCTTGAATGCAAATTCAAATGTGTTTGTCAAGACGAAACGCAAGCTCATCACTACCATCATGAAACCCAACGCTGAGTTCGTAGCAGTTATAGAAAAGGAATTGGATAGTCCCACACATAGCGTGGAGGAGTCATCCAAGGTTGAAACTACTGCGCCTGCTAAACCCTCGCGAGCTGAGCGCCCGCGGCACTTGAGTCTCTTCAAGTCCGTCAGTCTGGAGCGTTTGAACTCAAACGGCAACCATGAGGACTTGCGCAAATGTCAAAGCAGCGATAATATGCGCATTAAAACACTTTTCCGTCTGCCTTTAGCCAGAGACAGCATACGTGCTTTATACAAAAGTCTGACCAAGCGGGATCACTTGCCCAAGTCATCATCCACAAGCAGTGCGCTGACTGCGCCACCACGCAAAGCACATCTCTATAAGAAGAACTCGCTGCACAAATCACACAGCGCCACTGTTAGTACCAAAATTGAACATAAGATAGCCAAAACTAACTCCGGATCTGCCGTAGGCGCTGCTCCAGCTAAAACTCAGTTCACATCTGAGCCTCTTATGCTGCCCAATAAAACGGACAATACCTTACCACGCATACAGCGCAAGCTGGAGGGCAAAACGCTAACGCCCACCAAGGCCAAGCAGTTTGAGTTTCCGCCAACCTTGGAGGTCAACAGGGCGTTGTTAGGTGCAGCAGAGCGTCCAGTAACGCCATTGTCTGAGCGCGCTCTGCGCTTGCAGCAAGCTAGAGCTCAGTTCTTACAAAGCGCACCAGTGACGCCTAGGCAAGAGAAGGAGCTGCGACCTACATCATTGACAATAACTCCATACGATATCGGTGTGCTGCACAAGAGCGTTAGCGCTGGCACCATTAACACAGAGCCTCTAACTGTCGAGGTTAGCACGGATCAGGAGAGCATAGGCACGTCCGCTTATGACAGTTTGCCGCGCACTGTCAGCCGCTCAGGCAAAATCTCCAGCAAGTTGGGCTTTGCCACAATTGCCTCCAAGCTTCGGCGCGTCAAAGGCGGCGGCAAAAAGCAAAAGGAAACCTCTGGTAGCGCCTTGTCCGCACTCTGCCGCCAAACGCTAATGGCAGACGTCATAGCGGTGCCGCAGGCTCTCGGCAGCAGCGAGAGATCTTCTCCAAACGCCGCTCCTGCAGCGGGGGCATCTGCAGCCCCTAGTCGTAATGTGCATAAGTCACGGAGCTCGCCACAGCCAGCTGGCCGCAGCTACGATTACCATACTAGTCACGAGGGTCTGAACAAATCGCTGAGCGAGCAATATGTACGTCAGCTCAAAGAGAGCGATGTCTAGTCATAAAGTGTCACATTTCTCTTTTCTAACTGTATTTTACTTTCACTTTGAGTTTTTGCAAATATAAGTTGTATATGATGAAAAGATCATGTATAAAATCCACGAAATAATCGTTATTTGTCATAAATATGGTAGAGATGATTAGGTACCCTATGCCCACACGTCATACAGATACGGCTATCCACAAGCCTGTGTGTCTGTCCGGACCAACACCTAGATCTCGGAGACCACAAATGCTAAGTACACTAAATGCAGTTCATTGAATTGAGCCGATAACTATTCCCTTTAACCAGTGAGACTCTCGCGGTGTTTAGCCATGCAGATATAGAATTAATTTCTATCTTATTTTACTTTGCGTCGTGGATACATGTTTCAAAAATAAAACTTTGAATCCTAAAAGCTCGGAATCGTTAAAGTTAAATAATAAAAATGTTTTCGGGAAACGGGATGCAGGGTTTTCCGCAGTTTGCCGCCGCCTCGAATATTTTAGAGAGTTTTATAAAAGCTTCATTGCATAATCTTTATTTTTAATAGAAAATATAGATTACAGCGTTATTTTTAAGATAAGCCAAAATACGTAATTTCGTACTAAAACTTCGTTTTCAAAAACTTAAAAAGTATCCACATAATCGTCATCGTCTTCACCGCCATCGTTTTCATAAGGTATATCCACAGGTGGTTCACCTGTATTCCAATAACGATCTTCTTCTGGCTTAGTAAATTCATAATCCGGCTTATCTGTATCCGTAAACACTATGCATGCGGTTATGTTCTGAGCGGTTTCAAGCATTTGTGGTATGCTGTTTTTAAAGTCCAAGCCACATTGTGCAGTTTTGAGTACAGCATTGGGCAGCTCCTTGGTGGCCTTTGTGTACTCATCAATGCCCACGGCTATGATATCATGTACACGGCGCAGCGCCTTAAATAAGTTCAGAGTGCCAGACATAATCTTGCCTGTTATAGTCTTTTTCGAAGCGATTTTCTTATAAATGTTGACCAAATCGAAAACATTTCTCTTGATTTCTTTAACAGATTCTACGGTTTCATTTTGTATGGTTAATATAATTGTCATGGCAAATTTGTAGCACTCAACACCACCGTTAACAGCATGCAAAGCCTGGGTCATTTGTGGCACATGAGAGTAACTGCAATAGGCAGCTTGTGAACCACGACCCCAATATTTCCACATGTGCTCCAAGCCGTTAATGGCAGTCACGACAATTTTGGGTTTGTTAAGCTTTAGCAGCTGTGTTTCAATGTCTATGGCACGCTGCACCAGTTCGTCAATGCCCTCTTGTGCCTCATCAATGACATCCTGCATAATGCTCTGCATATCCTCAAACTCCAACTGCTGCTCTGACGTCATATCTGCTGGTGGTGTGCCTATAAGTTGCTCTAAAGTTGGCAACTTGGTATCGTATACTATGCTTGGCTCATAGTTCATATAGTTGGCAAACTGATTGCGAAAATCGTCAAAGGCCTTGGCATAGTTCTCATCGATTTCGGGCTCCTCTACTAGAACTGGACTACTGCCATCACCTGACTGCAATTTCAAGCTATATAAATAGTCGTACTGCGCTTGTATTTCCCGAAAAAAGGGACGCAGAGCCTCAGTTTCTTCACTGGATAGCGTCAAGTCCTTATTGTTCAACAACAAATTGAGTATTTCATTATGGGCACTGGCGGCACATAAGAGACAACTGAACAATAACAGAACTTTACACGTACTTCCCATTTTGGTGAAGAAATAAAACAATCCAATGCGACACACACGACGTTCACTACTAGTCCCGGAATTTGTTGGTCATATATGCGAATTATCGGGTCTATCAGCTATAATCCTTATCGCTACAAGCAAGCAACCACTCTCGATCAAGAAATATCTATAAAAACTGATTAAGAAGCAAACTAATCGCTGCTTATCTTTCAATTATTCTTAATAACACAAATATTATTATGGACTTACCAAAGTTAGTTGACTTAAAGCGCAAAAGAACAAACGCTTTTATTTTGCTTAGTATGGATTGGTAATAGAATGCATATACAAATTTGTAATAACGTTTAAAACAAGTAGGGGCTATCGTTACTCAACATTTATTTTACAGAATCTTAAGACACAAGGTTACTGTTAATGTGTGACCATTCGTAAGAAGTGATCTCTTATGTTCCCAAAGTTACTCCGTACTCCTAAAATCGCACATAATTCCTTTATTTTTAAGTCTACTTATTTAGAATTTAATGTATTTCAAATCGAACTTAGCTAGGGGGGGGCTCCGCAATGTAACTTCCGAAGTTCCAAACGGATTTCCATCCACAAATAGGTAATCAAAAAAGAAAAGCTATGAGAGAAGTTTTAAATTGCGGAATAGAAAGTTTTCGGAAAAAATAGTAAAAAACTGTCTCAGGTGAATTGAGGCTTGAAAAATTCAATTTCATTAAAAAAGAGCTAAAATATTTTTCTTTATTAATACATTTCATTATATCACAAAACCGTATTTTATGACTTCAAATTATGTTCTTAAGCTACATTTCTAATGTGTTGGCCAACATCGATGTTTTGGATATTTTTTAACTTCGATACATCGATGTTTCGATACATCGAAGTACATGTGGTGGCAATTTTTTGAATGCTTAAATTAATTCAGAGTGGGCCATCTGTTGGTTTGGTTATATAGGTTTTTTCAAATAATAAAATGGACTTAACAATCAAACCAAGAGATAACTATATTTTCATAATATACATTACAAAATTAATTACATTTCATAAAAAAATAAGTAAAGAAATAATAAATAACAATCCAAAAGGTTATACAACGAAAGCAAAAGATAATACAGGCCACAAAAAAAAAGTGGTGTAAACTTAACAGGTGACAGAGGCATTCCTTATGGATTTCGAGCAACCGAATCCGATGTCCAGAAAACTCCTTCACACATGGGTTATGGATAACCACCAAAAAATCGAGATAATTTGGATATTAGTAAGAACCAAAGTCCATAAGGGGTGCCTCTGTCACATGTAAAGTTTACACCACTTTTCTGTTGTGTGTTCCAGCCAGAATTGCATTGCAACATAATCCACTCCGCTTGTCACACACTAGATTGCTAGCCTTGCTAAACTTTAAAAGGTATTACCTTCCAGTAATTCAACGGGCACATGCTTGAATCTAATTTTTCGACATTAAAATATTGTCGTAGTGCCAAAATTTAGTCAGCCTTACTGTTTCGGATCTTTTGAGATTTGTTTTTTTCTAAAAAAAGCGAAAAGTGCCTGCGACGTGGATGCCGTTGATTGCCCATATTTTGTCCGTAATAGGTATTGGTCGATAATCGAAATAAAAATATCGATGATCGGGAAAAAATAAAAAACATCGATGCATCGATGTTACTTCCAGCACTAGTTTGTACTATTACTATATAAACTGAATTAAATTCAAGTTTATTTCTTAGCTTAGTTTTTATCGAGCTAGTTGCAAAAAATGTACAAAAATTTTGTCAACGATGTTTTTTCTCCAGAGATGAAACTTATATTTTGTGTTACGGTAATGTTTCAGCACTCAAAACCCCAATTCAGATTTGGTACTACCATGGCTTGTTTTTCTTTCTATGGCTATTTTTGTGAAACGGGACATTATCTTTTTATTTGTTAAAAGTTGAGTAGATTACCTTCCCTAAATGCCCCCAAACACAAAAATTTTGTGACTTTAACAACATTTTATTAACACAACATTTTTGCGATTTTTAATACAAATATTGATAAATCTTTCAGCAAAAGTCTTAAACATCTGATAAACTGTATGCGTTGACTTACTTTGAAGAAGTATTAGAAATTTTTTTGGAAATACAAAAAGTCCGAAAACGAAGTTTTTTTGCGCCGTCAGTTGCAAAGAATTGATATATACTTGTTCATTTTTAAAAATCAACTTAACACTTTTTAAAGCCAGCCGGGCTCGTTAAGGGAAAAACAATATTTTTTTTATTAGCGATTGGGGGCTCCGATAATTATTAGTGGTAACATAAATAATCGCTACTTTTTACAACTGCACCGTAGCTCGTCCAATGCTTCAATCGTAGCTGGCTTATCCACAAACACTTTAGACTTCACGTAGCCCCAAAGGAAAATGTCTAACAGTGTGATATCACATGATCTTGGTGGCCAACTTGAGAGTACTGAGTATCAAAAAAACCCTATTGAAAAAAAAACTCAAGATTGATGACCCTTTAGTACATTTGCACTAGCTTAATATACCTTTGTAACTTCGGTACATGGTATTGTTACGTCTGTAAGATATTCAGTACTTTATGTTGTTTTGAAAGCAGCGCACGTTGCAATAGTGAAAAAAATTTTGTATGTAACTCCTAAAAAGAATCGAGTGGGACTCCGAAATGTCGATTTAGCCATGACTGTCACTTTTATTGAAAATCGGCTTAGTAACATGCAATTATGTCTATATAGTACAGTAAAAATAGACCAAAAAAGGGGTTGACCCTTTTTTGTTTTTGATGTTTATCAAAAAATTGTAGATCTGAAAAAAGTACACAAGACTGGTTTTTCAATCATGTAAGTATCTCGAGTAGTTCCCAAGTTATAACGCTTTAAAGTCGCGAGACCTTGCCTTAAAAAACAAGCAAGCGCAGCGCCTATCTATAAACATATTGAACGGCAGGGGGCGCTAAGGTGCTGATCGTGGAAGGCACGGGCAGACTTTACAGCACAAAACAAAAAAGGTCAAGGGGATGGTGAAAATTACAAAAAACTGCGTTTTAACGGCCTCTACCGCCGAAAATATGAACTTCTGGGTATACCTTCCCATACAAATAAAACTCGAAATTCAATTTTGATGATTTTTTGACACAAATGTCAAAATAACGGTAATCCCTACGGGGGCAAGAGTCACCATTGTGGTTTTAGACTTTTTGGATGGTCATTAATACATTAAGCAAGAGAAATTCAAGCGTGCAATTTTTTCCTATTTTTACTGTACTAATACATACTTCTTATAGTGTAATTCTTCACTTGTGTTTTTATTTTTTATTGACCCTCTATAACCCACATTTTCAATGCAAAATTAAGCTCTACAGTAGTCTAGGAATACATATATATATGTATATATATATAACCCACATTTTAAAACTCGGCATAATCCCCAGCTCTTTTGTGAAAAGCTAAAGGTGACAACCATTACCTCCGCAATCTTTCATCTCGAATGTTGGAACTTGTGAAAAATAAAAATAAATATTTTTAAGCACTTTAAAATTAATTGAAAATGTAATGTGCGGGAGATAATTAAATACTAGCACGTAACAGAAATACTTCGACTAATTTATAACTTATTTTCACAAGTCTGTATCTTTTCATAAATTTCATCAAATTGCGTAATTAAATCTGTATAATCACGACAGCTGCCCATCTCCAGTTCCTCTTCAGCCAGCTCCAACATAATGTCCACTATCAGTCCCGAAGCGACAGCCATACGCTGATTGATGCCTCCAATGCCGCCCACAACACATAGCAAAGTACCTGCCTGGTTAATGGACTGCTGCTTTAGAAGCAACACATTGCAAGATTTTACCAGAGCCTCAATCTGCTTGGATGCACCACTCATAAAGCTTACTTCCTCAAGTATTTCTAGCTCAAAGTGTTCCAAGGCCTTGTCCAGAATCTTCGTGCAGTTACTATACTTATTGAAAAGTTCTCGGTTAAAGCGTGCCACATCACGTTCATATTTTTTGTAGCAATTACGAAATTCGGGACTATATTGATTATGGCTGTTAAGTATCAGATCCAGACGAGCGTTAACTTGTTGCTGATATAGCTGCATTCTGTCCAACACCCCCTGCACTAAGTATTCGTGTTGAATAATATTTTCTCTCGTGACGTTCCATTGCTGCGCGGCAGCCAAACTATGTGCCTCAATGAGCAGCTTGACGGATTCATAGAGTGGACCATGTTTGCGCAAAACGCGAGACTGTTCCTGCCATTGCTTACGTATAACGCCCTGATTGGCTGGCTATAATTATAGAGAGTTACGTTATTGGATGAAACAACAATTAATTAATGTAAGTGACAAACCAATAATAACAGCAGTTCCAGGGCTAGTAGTATCCATAGATCGAACTTCATTTTAGCACTGACGCATGCTTCCAAAGTTTTTGTAACATACGTGGGGTTTGTTTTGATTTGAAAAAAATAAATTCATTAAACTAATGGTTATGCTATGTAAGGTTATCTTGTTTTTTTGTTTTATCACAACAGACCAAACTAGAAATTCCTCAGCTAAGTATATATACAAAGTCGTTTGGGAATGGCCAACATTAACTAAAGAAACACCATGAACATAAGAGGAAGCTTGACCACCATTTTATTGCTATTGGCTACAGTAAGTTACAAGTTCATACTTATCTTCTTTAGGATTCCTAAATATAGCTTCACTTCTTAGCGCGTCTACGGTGAAACCGTCGAAGGCTTGGAAAACAAAACGGAGACGGTGACGCATACAGAGACAGTGGAATATGGACCGATTACCGTTGTTTTGGACAGTTTGGCCCAAATTGCTGTTGATGTCAGCGATGGCAGCTCCACGCAGCTAAAACGTAAACTGGAGCGCACTGCCTTGGATATAACGGGTGACTTTGAGCTCCTTACAACTGTAGCCTTGCAGCAGCTTAGTGATGCCATTTATGACACCAATCAGCTGCTCACTGAAAATCCTAGCTGCAACGAGAACTGGAATCTTGATGCATTCAATGCCAATGTCAGCGATCAGCTGAGTGCGTGCAGCTTAAGCCTGCGCGAGTTGGTCGACGCCTTCCGCAAGGATGGCCAAGAAATTGTGGAGAATGTTCAAGACTTGGTGCAACAAATCGTCAAATTGCCTTCGGCTTGTGAACTTATGGAAGAAACTGCTGTGGATTTGTCCTTTGCCGTTGGCACCAATTGCTTCATGCATGGCATTACCGAAATCAATAAAAACATGAGTCTGGCTATGCACGAGGCTAGTTTGTTGTTGGTGCGCACGCGCCAAGCTTCGCAGCAACAAGTTGAACAGGCGCAAGAGTGCAGCAGTCAGGTGGTGACTCAGCTGACCGATTTCCTAGAAAATGAGCGTGCCCTTTGCCTATGAAATTAATCAGCTGATCCGCTGATCAGCTCCCTGTATATGTGTAGTAAAACAGTAGTGGTTACAAAGTTGTGGTTCAATAACAAGAAAAATATGTAAAGAGAATATCAGTAAATAAACTGAGAAAATTCAAAAAAACCTTTTTTTCGTACATTTAAGAAAAATTCAAAAAATTCGTTATGGCGAAAAAAAAATTGAATCTTAAACAGGTGATGAAATATGAATATTTTTAGATTTAGCCTTCGGCAAGTTTCTTTTCAAGTGAATGCTTTGAAAATTATATACGGGCATTTCTCGCGTTGCGGACGTTACATTTGTAGGCATATTTTTTAATACCATTGGCGCTCTGAATGAGATATGTCCAGGGCCGTAGAGAGAAAATCCGGGCCCGGGGGAAAATGTACCGGCCACGCTTTACACCTTTATCTTGAATCATGAGGGTACGACAGTAATTAGACAGGGCCCCTGAGAAAACTCCTGGCCAGGGAGAATACTCCAAACAAAATTTTGATTGCCAACTTGATTACGATATCTGTATAAACAAAATTAAAAAAATTAATTTTGCACCAAAAAGGTTTTTTTTTACCTGTCAGTCCCAAATTTGGTTATGATATCTTTATAAACAAATGAAATACATTGAATTTTGAACCAAAAATGTTTTTTTGACCGAAAGTTACTATGGTGGTATATGAGGGGTGTTTCAGAGCACTTCGAAAATTAAAAAATTAAACATTTTTTACGGATTATTAGTTTGTTTATAAAGATATCGTATCCAAATTGGGCATTCGCAAGTTTTTTTTAGTTCCCAAGCAATGTACCAAATTTTATCAAAATTGGTTGACTATATCATATGGGGGACTAATCGGTCAAAAAACGTTTTTGGAGCTAAATTCATCTGTTTATACCCTGTACCTATAGGTACAAAGGGTATACTAGATTTGTGTAATGTATGTAACGGACAGAAGGAGGCGTGGCAGACCCCACGTTCCTTATACCAAAATACTTATCATATCCTCGGGTAGCGATTGAGCCATGTCCGTCCGTCCGTATGAACGCTTAGATCTCGGAGACTATACTCAAATTTTACCAGCTGGTATCTTTCCTGGAAAGATGAAGTTTGTTGAATCATGTTAACATCTTCCCCCGTTCCCCCGCAGTAGAGTTTCGCGGTTTTTAGCCACACCGTTTAATATTTTCATCATTTAACAGAGTGATGCGTTGTGGCTACATGCATCTGTGTGTAAAAAATTAACAAAATTGGACAAATACAGCAAAAGATATAAAAATGTGAAAATTTCACCACCCTTGCCTATAAACTGCGTCAATATTTGACTCCTCGTAATTATGGTTACAATTGACCTAGAATTTTTGGTAAGATGATTCATGTGGCGCTAATGAACAAATCCACATCCAAATTTTATCGATGCGGTCCCCCACCCCCCGCAATCGATTTACCGTGATTTCTCCCACACCCCTCAACATACCAACTTGAAACTTACCCCATATACTTTAAATAACTTTTTTGACGTAACATTCGAGTTTCATTAAAATCGGTAAAAATTTAGGGAACTTATAGGTATAAATATCGAATTTAACCAAAAAAATAAATTCCAATTGGAAAGTGCTTAGAAGGAAAATGCAGGAAAAATTTTTTCGAGACAAAAGGTACAGGGTATTTCACTGTCGGGCAACGCCTCGACTGTACCACATTTTTTTATGTAGAAAAATAGTCGTGATTACAAATTCGAGAAGACGTAACGCAACGAAAACAAAAAACTTTGAGTGAAAAATTTTTTTTTCAAACAAAAGTGTGATTGAGTGTCGGTTGGAACTTTCGTACATGGTTCCATAGTATCTACAGTTCTTACCCGATTTTACAGATCTTACACTCGAAATGTTCGTAAAAGAAGTCTCTTTCAGCTTAAAGCTTAACATTACTTTTAAAAATTTTTTTTCGTTAATAAAAAGCATACCGAAAATGTGTAATTTTGAAAAATGGTCATAAATGACAATTTTTTTCGACTTTGGTTGACTTCGATAATTTTTACTTAATCTGTACATATTATACATCACTGGAAAGAGCACATCAATACCTTTCGATCTAATTATTTTTCAAAATTTTGTTCACGAGAAAATATCTCGAAAACGATGCTTAAGAAAAAAAAAGTTGCCATTTTCGTGTTTCTCGACCTCAAATTACCCTAAAAAGCCCTTTTTTAGGAAGATTCACTCGATGACCCTTAAATTTGTAAACTAGTGTTATTTTTACATAATATTGCCGAAGAAAATGAGGCTTCAAAAACCTTGGCCCACAAGAAAACTAAATATGTACTATATTTCACTAAGACTATGGTAAAATAAAGTATAGTATCTTTGATTTAAAAATTATAATATTCCAGTCCCTCGTCTTAGGCTTTTCATAGAATGCATCCAAATATTTATTGTACTGTACTCCTTCTAATTTTTAAATAAATATAGTACGAGTTGAACACAAAAATTATTGTAGGGATAGCAGTAAGAATATTTAACTGAGACGGTGTTATGAACTTTACTTTGGATTCGGAAAATAGATGTAACGATGTGACAAGATGTCAACTATAAGCGATATATCTGATTGGCAAAGCCTGGGTCCCAGTTGCCATATTTAGTTAGTACCCATTTTAAAAAATTTTCCTCGTTTGGCAAAGCGTATGGTTTAAGGGTTCTACATCAAAATCTTTATTTCATTTTAAAGACTTGAGCATATTGCATGATTACCTTTGAAGGAAGGCATCAGAACCTTCTGTGGAATAACACTGAAGTCTCCAAAGACATTGTATTTTTATTTTTGTACATTTGATAATTACGAAAAATACAAGTTACTTAAATATAAACGTAAATTAATTTTTTACATTAAAAAGTTGACGTTAAGGCCGATAAAAATAGTGACAAAACAGTTAAAGTTTTCGAGTATTCCTCAGGACTAGAATTAAAAAAAAAAACGTTAAACGTTTAAACTCTTCGGAAAAAAGCTTAGGGCCGGCGATATGACAACGGGGTGACCTTCGTGCCTGTAATTTTCTCTTGACGGCCTTGTCGTTTGTTGGATGTCCTGTACCCTATTTTCCGAATATAAGCTATTATTTAAGCCAAACTTTTCTTTTACAAGAGGAAATGTGGATATGCTTGGGTAAATCTATCTTCATTGTCCCTGAGATTCATGGGTTCTATTAAACCGACGAATCGAAAAGTCTGTTAAGCTGAAGATTCATATTAAGGAACTATGACTTATAAACTAACAGTCTGCTCTGCCATGCTCCCCAAGTACATCCAACTAAGCTCAATCCTAAGCCTCAAAATAATGGAACGCGATTGCTTAGTTCTCCAATAAATTTAAATAGCGCACGCTACGTCACCAAATTCCGTCAGTTGTCTAGAGCACAAATGCTTCAACAGATGGTGGAGTAGAAGTGCGCGATATTCGTATCTGAAGATTTGTGCAACAACAACAAAGACAACAGTAACAACTGTTACAAGCCCTAAAAATAAGATAAAATACAAAAAAAAAGACTCTTAGTCAAATTGCGACCAATGAGCCAAAAAGTTGTACAAATTTTTGATCGTGCCTAGCCATAGTTAAAACAACTACAACAAACGAAATTGTGCTCAGTGTGCGTTGGTGTGAGTTAGAGATGGAAGCGGGCCGTGAACATGACGATTAATTGTGTTTCGTGCAGGCTTCATGTGGTGCTGGGTCTTAGCACAAAAGCACGAAAAGAACAACAATATTATGTTATGTATGTATATGTTACTTGATTTTTGTTTAATTAGTTTAATATAATAGGTTGCCAGAAGAACTCACATCGACTGATGAACATCACGTCAATCATGTTAAAGATATGGTGCTTGGAAATCGTCGATTGACTATTAGAGACATCGCTGATAGTTTGGGCATATCATTTGGATCGATGCAGGCGATTTTGAATGACGAATTGTTCTTGAAAAGAGTCCAATCTCGAATGGTACCAAAAAGACTAAATTTTTTTTAAATGCGCCATCTAATATTGCTTCGTGAGCATTTCGCCAAAATTTCAACAAATATCGTTCCGCAACCTGCTTATTCACCTGATTTGGCTCCGTGTGACTTCTGGCTATTCAGCAAACTCAAGAGACCGCTCCGGGGACACCGTTTTGACTTGATTAAGATAATAAAAGCTGAATTGCAGAAGGCTCTGAAGGCCATTCTGAAGGAGGGCTTTGTCAAGTGCCTTGATAATCGGAAAATTCGTTGGCACAAGCGTATTGCAGCGGAAGGGGATTACTTTGAAGGGGAATAAATAGATTTAGATGAATAAAGATTTTGAAAATATAAGAAAATTCACTATTCAATTTGATCACTGTTATATGATGTACATATATATTACACTAGTTTACACGAAAAAAGTGTTTTTAAGGGTAATTTGGGGTCGAGAAACACGAAAATGGCAACCTTTTTTTTTTTTTCTCTTAAGCACCATTTTCGATATATTTTCGAAAAACATGTTTTTGGGAACTTTTTTCAGTTATTCCTCAATATTTCGTGAACAAAATTTTGTATCAACATGAGTTAAATCGAAAGGTATTGATGTGCTCTTTCCAGTGATTGTATAGTATGTACTGATTAAGTAAAAATTATAGAAGTTACAGGCAACCAAAGTCGAAAAAAAGTGTAATTTTTGACAATTTTTCAAAATTACACATTTTTGGTATACTTTTTACTAACGAAAAAAATTTGTAAAAATTATGTTTAGCTTTAAGCTGAAAAATACTTCTTTTACAAACATTTCGAGTCTAAGATCATTAATATCGGGTAAGAACTGTAGATGCTATGCGACCATGTACGGAAGTTCCAATCTTCACTCAATCACACTTTTGTATGAAAAAAAAAATTTTTCACTCAAGTTTTTTGTTTTTGTTCAGTTAAGTCATCACGAATTTCTTTGCAGCAGTAGTCGTGATTTTTCGTTTCTGGTTCCATTCCTATTCACTTTCAGTCTGAAACTTAACATAATTTTCAAAAAATTTTTAAGTTCGTGTTCGTGTCGGGTTTTTTAAATTAGGTCCGCACCCATCACTAAAGTGGGCACTATGTGTGAGTGTATATGTGTCTGTGTGTCTTCAGCCACAAGGCAGGTCAAAATAATTTGGCTCACAGAGGAAACAAAGTGACTTCAGACTATGGATATGCAGCTCGCTCACCTATAGTCACTATGGCCATAACTACTACCTATATACTATAAAGAAGAGCCATCTGTTGCTTTCGTGTGTCTGTGGTCAATTGGCAGCATCGGGTCGTGTGTTTGCCACGTGTCCTTTGCAAGCCCATTGGCCAATTAATATGTGCACACAAATTTGAAAAGTGAACTTGCGATTAGTAGTTGAAAGTTGGCTCAAAAAATCGTTTATGTATGCAGCCTACTACATATATACATAGTAGATATGTAAATTATATGCAAGCAGCTGTAAAATCAATCAAAAAGTTGTCAAATAAATGTCAGAGTTCGATAAATGCATTGGAGTTCAATGAATATCAAAAATGCTCGTGCATGCATAAATAATGCGCATCTTGAATCAGGCAGGATACGCCAGAGGGTCCTTTTCAATGCATAAATTGCTATTGTTGCTTATATGTATGTGTATTGTCGAATTAAACCGATTGTCTACAAATAGTTCTTTACGATCAGGCTTGGTTTCTACACAGTCATTTGCGAAGACTTTACAAAAAATATGCTCTGTTGTTGTTCTTCAAATCAATGAGTATCGATATTTTATCAAATTTAAGTGTCATAGATACAAAAGATCTTGTCATTATCTTATCATTATGTATTTTTTATTAAATTTTAATCGTAATATATTAAAAGGCATTTTGTAAGAAATTTAAAAAAAAATTTCAATATTGGGATGACACTCGATCTTTAAGTGATTGAAGTCAATTGGATTTTGATTAGTTTTCAAAGTAAATATTCCAATAAATCTTTTTAAAGGCGCTTACGTGCTAAATTAGTATGAGGGGAAGGCCATCCCATGGCAGCACATACTCAATTCCTATATAGAAGTACACTGATAAAAAAACAGTCTGAATTTAATGTTTGGTTTCAAAAAAAGAAGAAGAATATCGTTAAGAATATCGTTCTCGTATTAATCGCAAGAGACTTTGTTGTCTGTTTAAGAATATCGTTTTCGTATTAAGATTTTTGAAAATAAGCCTGAAAAATATTGATTTAAGAGTTAATTATGGTTAGTATTATTTTATACCGAAAATTATCTTCAAATTGTATTTTAAGTTTAATGTTAATTTGTTTTCAATTCTTAATTTTGAAAACTAAGTATTTTAAGAATTCTTGGTGATGCCATCAGAAGTTTTTGTCTTTTTAAAGTTTAATTTTTTTTTTAACTCAAGACTTTTAATCTTATTTCAAGTATAGTCTCGTTTAAAAAATTGTTTCTCATACTTTAATGGAATGAAAAAATCGTAATTTAATATATATATATCATATATATCATGCTTACCTTAATTTTAAAAATGCTATTACATATGGGCATTTCCCAGAAAATCGTTACCAAGGGGCACAACTTTAAAGTTGTAAAAACTATATATGTATATTTGATAATGGAATAATAGGCTATATATTGAACCTTCAAAATATATAAAGAGTTAAGATTTTCGGTGATCTGTTTATGAATGGTAGGTAATCCCCTACAGGAACCTCAAAACTTTATTTTCGTTCCGAAAATACACCTTTTTTAGATAACCATAAAAATGTAAAAAAAAAAAAAGCAAAATATGTGTTTCATTTTGTTTGGAACATAAAATCAATTTAATTTTTTATTAATAAGTGTGAAAAAAAAGCTTAAATGAACTTTCGAAAAAAATAAATAATGTTAAGTAAAGTGAGGCATACGTCATGTAACGTCCGCAACGGAAAACAAGGTTTTTTTATTTTTTTTGTAGAACTAGCTACGTAAAGCAAGTTTGTTGTGTACTTTAAGAAAATATAAAAAAAGAATGTGTTTGTACAGCAGTTTAAAAAAAAATTTCTCATAAAGTATGTAACATCCGCAACAACATGAAATTCCTCAAAAAAAAACGTACGTTAATGCTGGGTAAATTCGATTTATTGCCTAAGTACTACCAAAAAACGTTTGATTGCGATATCTTCATATACAAACAAAAAAGATGGCGTACGTTAAACTCGGGCGCGGACGACTTTGGGATACCCTGTACCACCACATTGCAATCAAGTCCGATATATTGCTTACAAACTCCAAAAGATATTTCTTTGCCAAATAAACGAAACACAACGAATTTTGTACAAAAAACGTTTTTTTGGTCCTATAGGAGCTATATGATATAGTCAACCGATTTTGATCAAATTTGGTACAGTGCTTGGGAACTCTAAAAAACTTCTTAATGCCAAATTTGGTTACAATATCTTCACAAACAAACGAAACACAACGAATTTTGTACAAAAAACAAACTTTCGACCGATCGATCCTATGGGAGCTATATGATATAGTCAACCGATTTTGATCAAATTTGGTACAGTGCTTGGGAACTCTAAAAAACTTCTTAATGCCAAATATGGTTACGGTATGTTCACAAATAAACGAAACACAACGAATTTTGTACAAAACACGATTTTTTAACCGATTGGTCCTATGGGAGCTATATGATATAGTCAACCGATTTTGATCAAATTTGCTATAGTGCTTGGGAACTCTAAAAAACTTCTTAATGCCAAATTTGGTTACAAACGAAACACAACGAAAAAACAAATTTTCGACCGATCGATCCTATGGGACCTATATGATATAGTCAACCGATTTTGATAAAATCTGGTACAGTGCTGGGGGTTTCTAAAAAACTTCCGATTGCCAAATTTGGTTATGATATCTTCATAAGCAAACGAATTATCCCTCTAAAACTTTTGATTTTTTTTCGAGGTCCTCTGAAACACCCCTATGGGAGCTATATAATGTAGTCCCGATATCAAAAAAATAAAATAAACTTGTCTCCTATGGATTAATAAGGGATCTTATCTGAAAGTTTGGTTGCTCTAGCTCTTACCATCTCTGAGATCTAGGCGTTCATACGGACAGACGAACAGACGGTCAGACGGACAGACGGACATGGGTATATCGACTTCTCTAGTCACTCTGATCATACTTTAGGTAACTTTGGGGGGTCTCCGACTACTCCTTCTGTACGTTACATACATTTTCGGCTTGCACAAACACAATATACCCTTTGTACCATACGGTACAGGGTATAAAAATGTGGTACAGTCGAGGCGGTGGCCGACAGTGAAATACCCTGTACCTTTTGTCTCGAAAAATTTATCCTGCATATTCCTTCTAAGAACTTTTCAATTGGAATTTTTTTTTTTTTTATTGAAATTCGATATTTATACCTATAAGTTCCCTAAATTAATGTTACGTCAAAGAATTTATTTAAATTATATGGGGTAAGTTTCAAGTTGATAGGTTGAGAGGTGTGGGAGAAAAGACGGTAAATCGATTGCGGGGGGTGGGTGAACCGCAGCTATAAAATTTGGATGTGGATTTGTTCATTAGAGCCACATGAATCAGCTTACCAAAAATTGTGATTCTAGGTTAATTGTAACCATAATTACGAGGAGTCAAATATTGACGCAGTTTATAGGCAAGGGTGGTGAAATTTTCACATTTTTGACTATAACTTTTGCTGTATTTGTCCGATTTTGTTCATTTCTTACACACAGATGCATGTAGCCACAACGCATCGCTCTGTTTAATTTCAGATGAAAATATTAAACGGTGTGGCTAAAAACCTTGAAACTCAACTGCGGGGAACGGGGGAAGATATTTACATGATTCAACAAATCTCATCTTCTCAGGAAATATGCGCACCAGCTGGTAAAGTTTCGTGTCTCTAGCTTTTATAGTCCCCGAGAACGCAGCGTTCATACGGACGGGCGGACGCTCGCTACCCGAGGTTATGATAAGCATTTTGGTATAAAGGACTTGGGGTCTGCCAAGGCTCCTTCTGTCCGTTACATACATTGCACAAATCTAGTATACCCTGTACCTATAGGTACAAAGGCAAAAATAGTACTTTTTATTTTTTCTGAAAGGGTCAGCTGGAAAGGTACCATAAACCATAAACCATGATGCATAAATGAGTCGAAAAACAAGATGTTCGCAAAATTTCAGTTTTTAAGCTTAACGCGTTATGGCTTAATTTACGCATTTTTAAAAATTTCAATTTGAATCATATTTTTTTTTAATCTAAGTTGTTAATGGGGCCTAGCTACGTTTTTGTGAATACAAACCATTTATTTTTTAAGCTTCTTATAAATCCCATATTGCTCCTTTTTAAAATGTCATTAGCTACTTAATATGATTAGTTTTTGCCACTTTAGTCGCTACGAATATTTAACCATTATTAATATCTTTTTAATAATTTTAACCTTGAGAGCATAGCGCTTGCTAATTTCGGGCTCTATCACAACACCAACGCATCTAGACTAAATTCAGCTACCTCAAGATCTTATCACGTGTCTGTTCCTGTTCATGTCCTGAGCACGTTTAGGTTCAACGCTTGATTGTCTTTAATTTTGATTGATGCAGCTTTAATTGTGTGGAACTCTCGCTACTGTTACTGCAACTAACTGTAGTTATAGCGGTGCCTTATGTATGCGCATTGATTAAGGTGCCCCGAGGATATGGTATCTAGCAGTTGTCTACCGTAGAGCGCTATTTCCTGGGTTACTTGAGACCAACTGTTGTAGCTGGCCGCCATTGGCGCGCATTGGGTACATAATAAAGAATTATCATTATTATTATGTATTTGTGTTGTCTAGATGAACGAGCCTTATAGCAGCAGTTAAACGCCATCAAGAGCGAGTGAAAGCCATTGAAAAAGGACAAGAGGACGAGTCCTGGCAATTGGTGGCCAAAGCGAGACAACCAACAGACCCAAAGAAACGGCACTCAAGCCAAAGTGCAACATATGCTGTGGCAGGATCACTCAGAACAAACGGGCGGCGCACGCCGTCATCTGGTGCTACTTTGACTTAAAAATTGGGTTGCCTCTACTACTTCTTCAGGGTTCATCTTCATTTTTTTTGTAGCTGTTTCTTTTACGGTTTGGTTTTGTAGTTGTTTCTTTTTATTTATTTTTTTTTTTGGGTGCAACTACATAAAAATTTCAAGGAAGCACTACTGCTCGCTCCTACAGTTACTGTTGACTTCCGATAAGCACGAGCAAGGAAGAGCAGAAAAAAAAAAAACACTACAGCAACGAACAGCAGCAGGATAACATAAACCGCTTTAAGGATACAGCCAAATGTGCGCCCCAAGCTAATTTGGAAAGGGTTGTTTCTCCAGCAGCGACTGGGGCTGCCGCTCGAAGGTGTGATGCCGACAAGCGTACCAGGATACACAGATGTAGGCACAAAGCCGATCTGTCCTCTCATTTTACAAATCCAAATTGAGAGTCGCGCGCATGCGCGTTGAACACGTGTGCCTAAGGTAGTTCCGACGTCAGCTGGCCAAAGGTTTTCGTGTGGCAGGTCACAGCAATTGGGAAAAATACAATCAAATTCGTCTGCAGAATAATTGCTTGGAAAACCCATGCATCATCAATTGTAAATGGCAGCTAGGTCTGAATCTGTTGCTTTTTGTTTGGGACATGTTGAATTAATATATGAGTTGAACTCTAGCAGTGTTTTCAATTTTATAGTTTTTCCATATGAGATACGACATAAAATGGCTTTAACAACAAAAAGCCAATTAAGTAGGATTATTCACTAATTTTGCATATACTATAAGAGTGTTAATCATAAGAGTCTAGGCCTCGAACTAATGTGAGATTTCGCTTCAGGCTCATGAGACGGCTTGTGTGGAACTCTACACCAAAGTTTTGTTGCATAATTTCTAAAATATGAAAATTATTATTAAAATGATAAGTTCTAATAATGTAAGTATCGAAATGATAATGCTCAAAGAATGTATCCAATATCAAAATGATTAGTACCTAGCGAAATTGTTTCTTATTTATATATTATAATATACCTCTCGCACCATTTTGTTGCCACATCATCGTTTCCAACTCGTTACTTGGTTGTTTGTGTAGACAGCTCGGTTAGATTCAGTCCGTGCGGTTTAGGAACCTCTGGAGGTCATTGATGCTAGGGTGTCCAATCTCTGCTTCCAAAGAGCAGGGCATTTACAAAGAAAATGAAGAACGGTTTATTTTTCTTCTGGCTGGTTACAACGGTGACAGTGGATATTGTGGGGAAGCCTCATTTTGGCCGCCTGTTCTCCAATAGGTCAGAAGCCAGTGATGACTGCCATCAGTCTAGAGAGGTGTCTAATCTATTCCTGTTTATCAGCGATGTTGTTTGTTTGAGGTTGTATCTAGGCCATAGGGAGCTACATGTTACAAGACTATTCCATCTACGACCCGCTATCTGAAGGTATTTTGTATTGATGTTTCTCTTGACCACGTTAAGTGGTGTGAACGCCGGTTCCGCAAGAGCCTCACTCATGGCAGATCCATTTCTTGCCAGTTCGTCGGCTTTTTCGTTTCACTCTATATTTCTGTGTCCCTGTTTTTCGGAAAGTTGTGTAAAGTGGCGAAGAATGTATAATAAATTCATTATTCGCTTCAATCCTAAGCGAAATTTTGAGATCGGCCCATCAATGCAAGAGTAATTCTTCGTACAAATTTTGTAAAAACTTTCTTCTGGATAAGTCTCAAAACATGCCTGAACCAAGATCGCCAAAAAAAATTCGCAGTAACAATTGTTACGTTTAACAGCATAGTCCGAAGATTTTCCATAACCGATTTTAGAATTTTTTAGATTTTCAAAACTTTGCAGCCAAACGATTGATATACATACCAACTTTTAGTTCTTCGGATTTCGTACAGAAGACAAGATTTTATATCCGCTAATGAGAATTCGAAATCTAATCAAAACCTAGAGAATACGACTCGAATGTTATTGGTAGATATTAAAGCTGCCTTCGATTCCGTTTGGCATTGTGCGTTAATTTACAAACTATATAATTAAAATTTTTTTCTTTCCGTTTAATAAAACTAAAACAATGTTTTCTAACTATTAGATCATTCAGAGTACACATGTACCAAAGCTCCTGCATAAGAATTCCAGCTGCCTGCCCTCAAGGATCTTGTTTTTACACTCCATTGTACAACTTGTACACATCTGATTTTCTTGATCTATACGAAAGTACAGCTTCCATTCTGCAATTTCAGTCGGTCTCCCGACATTGTCATAGACATATCTTCAATACACATTAGGTGCTTAGGAAATCCTTGTTAGTACTGCCAAAACACAAGCTATCTATTTTACTAGAACAAAAAAACAAGAGTTCTTACGTGGAAAAATTCTAACTTTTTGGTAACAAAAAGTAAAATACTTACGCAAAGTCCTTGACCCAAAATTAGCTTTTAAAGAAGGTAGAGCTATATATATTTTATTCATAAAATCAACACTATTTCCAGATCACTCTACCCATTTATAACAAAACAATTAACAGGAAATTACGATTTATTTATTTTTAAAATTTCAGAACAACTCTTATTTTCGATTTATTTATTTTTTTAAATTTTTTTTTAAATTTATTTAAAGAAAATAAGCGTTGAATCAACCACAAATATAATATTAGAAAAGCCAAACCTCGTGCAATCCGCACAAGGGCTTTTTTTAATTTATAAAATAATAATAATAAAAATGGACCAAAAATTTGTATTTTAATTTTTTATAAATTTACAAAATAATAATAATAAAAAATGACCAGAAATTTGTATTTTAATTTTTTATAAAAAAATAATTGCAAAACAAGAGTTATTTCTTGATTTTCAAAAAAAATTTACATTTAACTATCATTCCATAATTTGTATTTTTTGGTCAAAAACTTGTTTTTTTAAGGCAGTACGAAATATTTCGCACGGAATCGCAAAACTTCATATAAAAAAAAAGTCCCAAATGGGATATTCCAAATGGGTTGGGAGACAAAATAAGCTAGATTTGCAAAAAAAAAAGTTGCTAAAGTAGGACAGAAATCAAAATAAATATGCTAAAAAAGACTAAGCTTAAGTAGTTACTTAGTCTTCCGAAAAAAAGGCAACATGAAAAATTTTTTTAATTGTTGAAGTTTAAAGATGTTTTATGGAATTTTTTAATAGCAAATTCTAAAAACTGTGGCTTATAAGGCAGTCATGCGAAAACTCTAATAATAACCATTTTTTCAAAAGTGGTACTAAAATGTAAAAAAAATGTACAATTTGAAAATTTTATAGCATACTTACAAAGATGCAAATAAAAATATATAAAAATTATCAATTGTGACGAAAAAACCTAATAATTCAAATATGGACTTTTGAAATTTTTTTTTCGGAAATTAAAAGAGCATTCCAAAAAATGATAACTTTTAAAAACCGTATTAGTTGCTGGTGTCGTCTTTTTGTAGTTGGCTTGGAAAGCTGAAACTGTTTGGGGCTATAACTCCAAAACCATTCAATATTTTGGGTATTGATTTTTTTTTGAATGTATGTGGAGCTCATATCATAATATTCTCTGTGGGAAATATGGTCCAATTCCAATAAACACTTTTTTTAATTAAGTTAAAAATTTTTTTGTTTTTTTTTTTAAATTTTTGCCAATTTTGGTCTAGATTATCTATATCTTAATAAAAACCTGAGGCGGCTCAAACTTTCCAGAAAAATAGTTCAATCCTTTACGAACACGTGTGTAAAATTTTATCACTCTAAAAAAATTATTATGGAAAATGCCAGATTTTTGGCCAAAATATGACTACCTGGGCCCAAAGTGCATTGTTAAAATTTGGAAAAAAAAAAATATATGCTTCGAGTTATTTTCGTTTAAAGTAACGAAGCACGACACATGATTGGAGCTGCCGCTCTCTTTATAGCTATAACATAGTTTCTAGTGCTGAGATCCTTATGAAACTATAAAAATAATCTAAAATACTTTAGTAAAATAGAAAAATGTGGTACAGTCGAGGCGGTGCCCGACAGTGGAATACCCTGTACCTTTTGTGTCAAAAAAATGTTTCCTGCATATTCCATCTAAGAACTTTCCAATTGGAATTTATTTTTTTTTGGTGCAAAACGATATTTATACCTATAAGTTCCGTAAATTTGTACCGATTTTGATGAAAATCGAAAGTTACGTCAAAGAAGCTATTTTAATTATATTGGGTAAGTTTCAAGTTGATACGTTGAGGGGTGTGGGAGAAAACACGGTAAATCGATTGCGGGGGGTGGGGGGACCGCATCAATAAAATTTGGATGTGGATTTGTTCATTAGAGCCACATGAATGAGCTTACCAAAAATTGTGATTCTAGGTCACTTGTAGCCATAATTGCGTAGAGTCAAATATTGACGCAGTTTATTGGCAAGGGGAGGTGAAATTTGCACATTTTTGACTATAACTTCTGTTGTAATTGTCCGATTTTGTTCATTTTTTACACATAGATGCATGTATCCACAACGCATCGCTCTGTTAAATTTCAAATAAAAATATTAAACGGTGTGGCTAAAAACCGCGAAAATCTACAGCGGGGGAACGGGGAAAGATATTGACATGATTCAACAAACTTCATCTGCTTAGGAAACATGCGCACCAGCTGGTAAAGTTTCGTGTCTCTAGCTCTTATAGTCTCCGAGATCTAGGCGTTCATACGGACGGACGGACGGACGGACGGACGGACATGGCTCAATCGCTACCCGAGGTTATGATAAGCATTTTGGTATAAAGGACTTGGGGTCTGCCACGCCTCCTTCTGTCCGTTACATACATTGCACAAATCTAGTATACCCTTTGTACCTATAGGTACAGGGTATAAAAATTGGGTTCGTTTTGTTGATTTTAAAAAATTTTAAAAGTTCATTCTAACGCAGATTTTAACCTTTTTAAAATACTATATCGTCCAATACTTATTTCGTTAAGAACCCATTCTTAGTATGACGTAAATGAAATACTCAACACAAGACCCTTCTTAATAACGTCTGATTCCTAATAAAAACTCTTGCACAACACACAAGGAATGCCGCAACGTGTTCTGCCGTCAAAGGAAACAGTTCCATGTGCAATTAGCAGATATAATCCGTGTGATTCCACCCAGGAAAATTGTCAATAACAATAAATTCCTAGCGAGTGGAGGGAGCTCATGAAAATCTGCCGAAAATCAAGATAGCAATGTGATTACGACTTGGGACCAACTCATAACTGTCAAAAGGCAATCAACTGATTTCAACCAAGTTAGTATGAGCATCAAGCAACGAAAGGCATCCATGGGATCGCAAAGAACCCTCCGTGCACCAATATTTTAGAGGCGTGTTCCGCCTGTCAACATTTTATGTTGGTGGTCAAAAGTCAAATTGTGGTCGCAACTAACCGGCAGCTCAAAATGCTGAGAACCGCGCGGGTGTTCCCATAGTGCGCAGGTCCTTGAGAAGTTGCAGAACAATGGCACAGACAATGGTTTGCTTTGCCCTAGCCCAACGAGTCCTTTGTGCGTGCGCACAAAACAAAGGCCACCACTTACAACACATTATGACACTAAGAGTCCTGACATTAGATAGGCATTTTATTGCCCAGGACTAAAGCATTCTACTGATTCATTACTCTATTTTTTGAACTGCGGTCTGCCGTGTGTCCTTTTGATGCTGCTCCAGCGCTTTGATACCGCGTGAACCACATCGAATTTTATTGCTCAATTTTTTGTTGCAGCGCAGCGATTTCTAATTGAATTGCGGACTCTGTAAAATTTTACATTTTTCTCAAAAAGTTCATTATTTATTTGTATATTCTTTAGATCCATTTGAATGTAAATGAAGTTTATCATTATTTTTGTTGGACTATTTTTATTTGGTTACGGCGATTTGGAAATTGTTCTTGAATTATTTACACCACGGTGGTCGGTAATTTATTAAGTATAACGATTTATTAGGCAAATCCTAAGCATAAATTTGAAAATATTGTAATCAACTAAAGGTAACATAAGTTAGTCTGCATTAAGGGCCTATGGGCGTCCACATTACTCTTAAAAACAAACAGTTCAGATATAGCTAAAATTTGTTTTTTAAATCACGCCTAAATGTTTTCTTGGTTACCATTGAATTTCTAAAATCGGCATCAGAAAAAGGAACAAATAAGCTCCTTTAATTATAGTGAGTATAGTAAGGCATTCTCAAGCTGGTTTCTTCTTGGCCTCATGTATCTTCAGCACATGATAGAGTCCGTATTAGGCTCTATAAAATTGCCTAAATAACAAGCAAAGGCACCTGAAGGGATATCCTAAGGAAACCTAATTTTTCTGTACAGTGAATTTTTGTTATTTTGATAGATTCTTGACACATATTTTTTTTTGGCTTTTTCCTTTGAACATTTCTTATATCCTCAATGTGAAGTGGTGCAAATCACAAAATTCGGCTATGAACGTCGTTTTATTTTTCAAAGAGTGAAGGTCTATAATAAGTTAAGACTCCACAAAGTATACCGAAGCGATTGTCATACAAGATTGTCATAATGACATGTTCGGGTGCCTGTCGTCCTTTATTCCGCCTTTCCGGGTCCTTTTTATATTTATATATTTTAGTTTTGCGAGACCTTTATAACTAAGTATGGCGCACCATAGGTTGTTTTGACTAAACGATCAGCATCGACTTGGATTTTGGAAAACGGCAGACACCAAGTTTTACTAAACGCTCTTTATCCCTAAACAGGCTTCTTTGGGACTCCAATCCTGCTCTTTCGAATATTTACTCTACAAAAAGCAATCCAGTTAAATTTTGACAAAGTAATAAAACTTACAGGTATTTGTAATGTGTACGAATTTTAAAAATCGGTTGAAAAGTTTTACAAGATATACACAATAATATATCATAACCCCTTTCCCTTAAAAATTTACAAAATTAACATTTATATATTTCAATTTCAATTTTATTCACTAAATCTTAGACATTATGAATACATGTGAAGTTTAATTTTTAAATACAGAGTTCAGGCTAAATTAGTTACCTTTTCTACTGTGAAATTAAATTATAATGAATATATATAATAGATTTAGAGTCGTAAGAGGATCAATCTAGGACTTATTCTATGACTAAACTAGGTATTTAATAAAATTTATATAGATTTGTTATAATAATGTATATTTATATTAAATTATATACTAGAGTCATTTGAGACCAATAAAATTCAAATTTTGAGATTTTTCCTAACCGACAACTCTCTTGAACCTACCACCACAAACCACACAAAACACACTTAAAATATCGTTACGAAATTTGGAGGGCATTTTACTTTTTTAAGGAAAATGGATGGTGCCGTAGTATTTTATTCATCATAGTCATAGTTCCAAATTATCTCTATTTTTATGCTTTGTACGGTAGGTATAAATGTATAGGGTGAGCCATCTGTTGGTTTGTTTGTTAATTGCATTTTATTCGTATATTTTTCAACAAAATTGGGAAAATGTATATGCCAGATGCAAGTTCGAAACAGCTCGTTTATGTATGAAAAATAATATCGCCCAAATGGCCGCCGGGGCTGACTCTGTAGGCATGTATGCGAACATCGTAATTTTCGATGACTTTTTATTTGACGATTACTCATGTGGCTATTCTCCCATCCATCGAACAAAATAGCGACGCTGATAATGGTTCGTGGGCTTCAATTGTAAACGTGTAAATGCAGATCCGCATGCAAAGTGGTCTCAGCAAGGTGTAACTCTTGCGAACGATGGCGCATCGATGTTCCCGGACACTCGACGACACCCCAACTATGTTTTTTTCGACCATTTTCATAATACGCCTGTACCACTACCCATCCACGACTAAAATAGAGTAGTTTTGAACTTAACATATGACGGGTTATTTCCGAATTATGAGTGCCTAACAGCCAAACCAACAGATGGCCCACCCTGTATATTTAGTTCGTGCAAAAGTATGTAATGGGTAGGAGGAAGTGTTGCAGACCCCTCAAAGTATATATATTTATACCCTGTACCTATAGGTACAAAGGGTATACTAGGTTTGTGCAATGTATGTAACGGACAGAAGGAGGCGTGGCAGACCCCAAGTCCTTTATACCAAAATACTTATCATAACCTCGGGTAGCGATTGAGCCATGTCCGTCCGTCCGTCCGTCCGTCCGTATGAACGCCTAGATCTCAGAGACTATAAGAGCTAGAGACACGAAACTTTACCAGCTGGTGCGCATATTTCCTAAGCAGATGAAGTTTGTTGAATCATGTCAATATCTTCCCCCGTTCCCCCGCAGTAGAGTTTCGCGGTTTTTAGCCACACCGTTAAGTATTTTCACCTAAAATTTAACAGAGCGATGCGTTGTAGCTACATGCATCTATGTGTAAAAAATGAACAAAATCGGACAAATACAACAGAAGTTATAGTCAAAAATGTGCAAATTTCACCACCCCTTGCCAATAAACTGCGTCAATATTTGACTCTACGCAATTATGGCTACAACTGACCTAGAATCACAATTTTTGGTAAGCTCATTCATGTGGCTCTAATAAACAAATCCACATCCAAATTTTATCGATGCGGTCCCCCCACCCCCCGCAATCCATTTACCGTGTTTTCTCCCACACCCCTCAACATACCAACTTGAAACTTACCCCGTATACTTTTAATAAATTCTTTGTTGTAACATTCGAGTTTCATCAAAATGGGTAAAAATTTAGGGAACTTATAGGTATAAATATCGATTTTCACCAAAAAAAAATAAATTCCAATTGGAAAGTTCTTAGATGGAATATGCAGGAAAAATTTTTTTGACACAAAAGGTACAGGGTATTCCACTGTCGGGCACCGCCTCGACTGTACCACATTTTTTTTATCAGCATTAAAAGCCGTCGATATAACCATATCTCCGACCGTTTGCTGTCCGTATGAACCCAAGGATCTCAGAGACTCTAAGACCTATATAACCCAAATTTTATCAAAAAATTCGCATAATAGTCAATATCTAGCACCGTTCTCCCGTACGAGAATTTCGCGCTTTGCGGCAAAAATTCTTAAAATGGAATAAAAACTTCAAAAAATATATTAAAAAAATGATTATCCCCCAGAAGCTACACTAGGATCAAGCTATTTGCTAAACTATTAAAAAGGAAACTACAGACCAAAACCGGTGTGCAGACTCATAAGAGCTAAAATATAAAGATTAATTTTAGTTTATGAGGATAGCATTCTCAAATTCTTACAAATTAAGAAAAGTGCTTGGGATTTTTTGAAATGAATATAAAAGTCCTTAGGAGCGTTAAAGTGCGAAGCATGTAGGTGGCGGAGTTCCCAAATTTAACCTTCGCTAATGCAAATTGTAAGTCTCTTCCCACTTCCTTGATATAAGTTGCTCAAAGTATTTCTAATTTAGATATCGACTTGCGCTTCCAGGTAGCTTCCTAAAATTTTATTGGCTATCGATCCATGTATAGTAGAAATATCAAAAAGTCCTTAAAACGGACGAAAAAGAGGATTTAAAAAAGTTTACCCTCGGACGGACACATGATGCCAGGCTGGACCCCTATGTATTTACATAAATTTATATGGGAATTTACCTTATGTTTCGGCTCAATTTTATACCAATCAGGTATATTATCTTAATTACTAACCATTCTAAATAGATTTGGCATATGTTGAGCTTCTTGCTTGAGGAAATAAATACTCGAAAAAAATTTGGATTTGGAAAAAAAAACTTTTTTTTTTTTGGTTATTCTGATTAAATTCAATGTTCGAACGAAAGTAAAGGGATTTAAATGTATTTTATCATGTAATATAATGCCAGCTTATTTATGGACTCTTAGAAACACATAGAAAGCAAGTATCAGCGATTTTACTGTGAAGGTTTAAAAATATGTATCCGACGGAGGGTTAAGCAACTTCAGGTTCTTTATTATAAGGATAACATTACCTAATTGACCTACTTCATTACAAAGTAATGGGACAGTTACTATCGAGACATTCCGACTAAAATTCATCAAGTACAACTCTTAATTCCCAGAGCTCATTCGATTTCCAAAAACTGTTGGTATGGGGGCGGTATCCCTAAAAAGTAAACAGAATTTGTATATTTTTCTCTACATAAGTATACAGAAGTATCTTCACGAACAGTTTTACAAATAGGCACAAATGGACAGATTAAGAAACGGACATGACTAAATCAATTTCTTTATCTCGTCCTGATTAGTTTGGCATAAAGGTTGTTTGGTCTGAGTCTTTTCCTTCTCGGTGTTAGTATAGTTGTACTAACTAAAAGTTTATTATTTTAATATATGCCAAATTTTTCGATCTGACCGATGAAAACCAATTTCAAGTCGCTAGCAAACTTTCACTCTTAATCAGGCGTAAGGATTATTGCATAAGAAGGACAACAACGACAAAAACCCACAGTTAATCATGCAAATTAGTTGCCAGAAGCCCCACTTTCACGAGCGTTTAAACACAAATCAATTGGAAAATCACGGCTTGTACGGCCGTTTAACCTTCCAAAAGGTGATAAAATTTCGCACATTAATACTTAATTACTTGAATAATTGGGGCCAACGGATTAAGTTCATCAACATACAGCCGCGTCAACCAAAAAAAAAAAATATATTAAAAAAATATCTGTGCAGGTGAGCAAAAATTACAACGTACACAAAAAAAAAAAATCCCAAAAAAGGGGCAAGAATTTTGAAACTTGTTAAAGTTAAAGAAGTGATGCCAGGAGCCACCGACGACGTTGACATTAAATTGGCTGCTGTTGGTCCTCGAAGTGGTTCGTCTTGTTGTTGGTATTGTTGCCTGCCTGCTGAGCTGAGCTTAAACGCAAAATATGAGCACACCCTGATGCATTTTTCACACGAAATCCTTATTAATAAATATGTACAAGTATACATATAACGTATATGTTGTATAAGTTCCAAAATATATTACTGATAATTTGAAAAGTCGTCAACCTGAGCTAAAGTTGGCAGCCAGACAGACAGAGCCAGTCATCAGACAGTTAGCCAAGACACAGAGCGAAGACATTTTAATGTGGAGCCTGCTCTGCTCTGCTCTGCGAGTTGTGGCGTTGGTGCCCAATTACAAGCAAATGAGCTGGAAAACTGTATCAAATGACCCAATGCCAACAAAAATTACAGACCAAGCGCAGCCGAGAAGAATCTCTGCTAAGAAGATGGACGGACTGGAGCTCTTACCTCTTAACTCTTAACGTGACAAAGCGATGGCTTGCGTGTGGCAATTTCAGTTAAAAAATTTCTTATAAGGCCTTTAGATTTTTTATACCCTAACAGGGTAACTAAACTTTGCTAGAGTAATCGTAACATTGAACTAAAATATGATAATACATAGCAATAATAATAATCCCATTTGGGATTTTTTTTCTATATGAAGTTTTGTCATTCCGTGCGAAATTTTTCATGCTGCGTACAGGCCTTAAGCTCAAAATCAAGATTGTTTCCATCGAGAATTTTTTAGGGGCAAAAAGCTTGCATTAGAGCGCGAAATTCTTAATTTTTTTCACAGTGCCGGCTAAAAGAGGTAGACAAACAAATTTTTTCAAGATCTTCGAACTTTGGTAGAGCAGAACTATTGAACAATGCTTTTTAAACTTCAGATTTCAGTAGCCTTATATATGACCCCTTTATGGTGGAAAGAGCTACATGAAAGCTTTTTAAGAAAATATACTTTAAGCAGATTTCGGACTTTGAAGTGAAAAACCCAACATAGGCATTAAATGATGATTATGCCGTAGTGGTCCCGATAATGGAATGTCGAAAAAATATCTATAAGAGTATTTAAACTTCGGCGCTCCGTAATCAAACGTCCATGTATTAATTTTTTCTTGGTCATGTTATATTTTTTAAAGGATTTTTGGTAGCATCTTTGAGTTTTTGTTGTGTTAATTTGATGCCACGCAAAAATTGTCAAAAAATCAACAACGACTTTGATTTTTGATGCACTTTCACTGAAGGATGGCAATGAGAGGACGTCGTTGAACCCAAAGCTGACTTTAGCTCAAGACCCGTTCATTGGCTGCAGCGTGAGATATTCTTTGGCATGGTCGGTGGGCAAAGACTTTGATGTTTTAATGTCAGTTCGTCAGTCAGAGCTGGCTGCCACCTACTTGGCTAAAAATTTCTTGGCCAACAATCAAAATCAGTCAACTGTAGCGATGCGTCTGTGTGGCTAATTGAGTTACCTACCGGCCGTGCGAATTATTTGTCAACGTGTAACGGTTAAATGTGGATCTTGAGATCCTAACTTATCCAAATGTAATCGGAGTCGCTGGCTAATTAATGTAGTCTGTGCGTTCCAGCAGCGTAACGAATCTTCTTTGCGCTGCCTACCAACTACTAGGTACTATTAATTGGTTGGGCTGTGTTTGCTTCCTTTTATCAAACTTCCTTAAACAAACAAATCTTTAATAGATATTTTCTTTACTCTTACTTTCTTGCGCAGGTAAGTTTTGACTGTAATGATCTCAGACCTTTGCGGCATTTCTCTGCAATTCGTTTAATATCCTTTCGGTTTCTTTACAAGATTCAAGGACCGCACACAAAGTGGGCGTTGTTGGCGTGATTTGGTGTCGCTAATTACAGCTCTGGGACTTTACCTGGCTGTCAGTTTTATGACTTAACAATTGCAATTGCCATCATTTGGCCAAAAACCCAATGGGCCCACACACACACTCACAGACATAAGCACACGCGACTTGTAGCTCTGTAAGATGTATTGCAGCCAGTCCATGACTTACATCAATCATTTGATCGACGGCACAGTTTTTTGGACCCCTTCATATATGGCTGGCAAACTTGGAGTCTACATTTGCGCCACATTGGGCAATTATTGTGCAATAATTAGAGGATTAGCGCAAAAATTTCACACAACAATGCCAAAACAAAGCGGCGGAAACGGAAACCGATGCTCAAGATGTCTGAGGGGTATACAATGTAATGTTGTGGTTTGGTGGTTTTTTTTTGTTTTTTTTGTAATAGTTGCCAGTCAACATCTATAGAATTTCCTTTTTTTAATGGAAAATGTGCCCAAAAAGGCATGAGAAAATGTTTTGTAAGAAAACAATGTAAATTGCCATGAAAATTGTTTTTAGATTAGCCGAGAAGTGCCTTTTCCCTTAAGGAGAGCATATATTCTGGATTATATAATTGACAAATAGAAATATTTCTGCTGTAGTATATTATGCTTTAAAAACATTTGACAGGACTAAAACATAAGAACATAAGTTTCTCCTTACATAGGGCAGTAGGTAGGCTATATAATGTAAATGCAGGAAAACTAACATTTTAATCGATGTTTAAATTTGGGTAAACTACTCCTATAGCTTTTGAAACTCCAGTTTCCAATGTTTCCTTTCCTCGAGATGCCGAGAGCACTTTTATAGCACAGAAAATGTTCCCTGCCATCTTTAGCATCATAGGCAACTTACTCTTTAAAACCGAATCGAAGCCGAACTGCACTTTTAACGATTTTTTGGACTGACTGGCGACCTAGTAGTATAAAATATAAAAAAAAATTTACCAAAAGATTCTAGTATCTGATATATGGCTCTCATAGTAGAACTTCGAGACTAAAGCTCGCACAATAAAAGCAAGCCTGGTTAAGCATCTTGTTACTAAGCATAATATGCTGAATTTTAATCAAGATCGAAAAATTACCAAATAAGCTCCAAAATGTTGCAATTTCAGAACCCAGCCCCTATAAACCGCAAAAGCATTAGACTATTAATGCATATATACTGTTGTGAGCCTAATAAATAAAAAATGTTGAACTTACCTCAAAACAATCTCCGTGGCAGTGCTGAGTTTTTCAGGCCTGACGTAAAAAGTATACGAACGCCTTCGTAACTGAAACAAGGAGAGTTACAAAAATGAATTATGAAAATGAAATAAAATCGTTGCGTAATCGGGAGAGCAAAGACAACACTAATAAAGAAACGCGCGCCACCAAAGATATTAAAAGTAAATAAACCTAAAAAATACATGAAGTAATTCCTCAAGTTACTATGAAAATAAATTAAAAAGGGGAATTCCCTAACTTAATTTTTAAAAGTTTTTTTTAAAATTTCAATCAAATAGCTTTTTTCAAGCGTGCTAAATAGAAAGAAATTGTGCAAAAGATTATTTTTCTAGACCGTGTTATTTCAAAACCGTGTAAAAAAAGACCGTGTATATACAGAATTGGGCGTAATGCATAAACAACGAGTTTTTATAATTATACTTTTTTTTTATATTTCTGACATTGTGCATGGGAAATTGTATACCTCACTTTAGTGCTGGAAGTAACATCGATGTTATATCGATGCATCGATGTTTTTTATTTTTGCCCGATCATCGATTTTTCGATTATCGATCAAATTTTATTACGGACAAAATATGGGCAATCAACGGCATCCACGTCGCAGACACCTTTAGCTTTTTTAGAAAAAAAACAAATCTCAAAAGTTTCGAATTAGTAGGGTTGACTGAATTTTCGGGACTTCCGCATCGCCTGCTCAAAATCCATAAGGGATGCCTCTGTCACCTGATAAGTTTACACCACTTTTTTTTGTGACCTGTATTATTTTTTGCTTTCGTTGCATAACCTTTTGGATTGTTATTTATTATTTCTTTGCTTTTTTTTCTATGAAATGTAATTAATTTTGAAATGTATATTATGAAAATATAGTTACCTCTTGGTTTGTTTGTTAATTCCATTTAATTATTTGAAAATACTTATATAACCAAACCAACACTATATATAACCAAACCAACACTATGAATTAATTTAAGCATTCCAAAAATGGCCAAAAATGGCGCGGAATCGCAAAACTTCATATAAAAAAAAATATCCCAAATGGGATTTTTTTTATACGAAGTTTGTGCGATTCCGTGCGAAATATTTCGTACTGCGTATAGGCCTTAAAGAAGAAAAAATATTTTTTTTTTAAATATTAGTTTATTACATTTAATCCAATGTATAGTATAGGATGGGTCATACCTGTCTAAAGTTTATGCTTTTCGACAAGTTACTGAATTCGTAGCTGATCTTACGGCTAAGTTTCAGGCCTGAACTCCATGTGTTAAACCAGTGACAAATTAATGCGCAGATTTATGGCTCGTACTATTCATTCGGCTATGATTTTGTGTCTGATTCAGGCCTGAACCGAGCTGAAAGATCCCTATCTCGCTTTACCGTGATTAACGCTAAATACTTGGCGCAGATAATTTTTTGTGTTTACAAGTAATAAAAAATTATTTATTTGCAATTGCTTGTTTTATACTACGAGAGATTCTTTTAATATGCATAATTTTAAAATCGAGTTGTCATTATTAACTTAATATGGATGAATTCGTTGTTTCAAAAGCGTGTTAATTTTAATCCAATCTATTGCCAAATTATAAATAATATTAAATAAAAATAAAGGATTATTATGAATTATTTCAATGTCTGCCTGTTTTCAGTCTTAATCCAAAACAACGATAAGAGAACCTGTTTCCTGCTCACATTTTCGCGCTTATGTTTTATCTCAATGTGGTATCAATTTCTCACAAAAGTCTCGCGCCTATTGAATTAAACTTTATTATATGGGCAAGGTGATCGATTTGGCGCTTCTCGATCAATTTGTAGACAGTTCAGCCAAAATTACTTGCCAAAACAAATACGCGAAACATAACAACGGTCCAGATCTCGAACCTAAAAACAAAAAAAAAAAATACCCCGTACCCAAACACCAGAACAGTATTGTGCCAATAATTACACAGAACGACGCTCCAGAGTGTGGCTGCCAAATTAAGTTAAGTGTTGGGCTGATCTGCTTTCAGCAGTCGCATGCAACGGCCCTTCGAATTCGTGCAACAACAAGGCATCACCCGAAAAAAAAAGGAAATCAAGTGAGAAGTTACTTCAGCTCAACTACGAGATGCCCTAACCTTTGGCGTTAATTGGATTTAAGAAATTTTTAAAAAATATACCTATGGAAAGTAGATTTGTCACGGATGTGCCAAAAATCAATTTGGGACGTATGTGCCCTAAAATCATAATTTTTGGCATCGTTATTTTTGTGCCTTTAAAATCCAAATTACGTTGTCTGTCAAAACTATAAATGGGTCCTTGTCTTGTAACAATGTAATATTTGATAGACTATTCGTTACACCAATTGGCCAATGTAGTGCCTTACATAATTGGATTCACTGTCAGATAGGGAAAAGGCACATCTCTATTGGGATCTGAGTTCTAAGAAGGTTTATTGGTTGAAGTGGTGGCTCAGCCCATGAACCCAACTAGCGCTTTCGCACCATTTTGTTGCCACATCCTCATTTCCAACCCGTTACTTGGTTGTTTGTGGAGACAGCTCGGTTAGATCCAGTCCGTGCGGTTTAGGAACCTCTGGAGGTCATTGATGCACCGGCTTTCCTAGGGTGTCCATTCTCTGCTTCCAAAGAGCAGGGCATTTACAAAGAAAATAAAGGACGGTTTCTTTATCTTCTGACTGGTTACAACTGTGACAGTGGATATTGTGGGGAAGCCTCATTTTGGCCGCCTGTTCTCCAATAGGTCAGAAGCCAGTGATGACTGCCATCAGTCTAGAGGTGTCTTTTCTATTCCTGTTTATCAGCGATGTTGTTTGTTTGAGGTTGTATCTAGGCTATATGGATCTACTAGTCCTGCATGTTACAAGACTATTCCATCTACGACCCGCTATCTGAAGGTATTTTGTATTGATCTTTCTCTTGACCAAGAGCCTCACTCATGGCAGATCCATTTCTTATATTTCTGTGTCCGGAGACCCAGATTAGAGTAACGTTATGCCTTTCGCTTACGTTGGTGAGGCTCCTTCTGCTTTGTTCCACCATTTTAGAGGTTGTGATAGCTGAATTCAGGGCATGATTCGCAGCCTGGCTATCCGAGAGAATAGCAATGTTGTTTTTGAATGTGTAGTCATGCCTCCTACATGCCTCCCCAATAGCAAATACTTCCGCCTGGAAGACGCTAGATAAATTGGGGAGGCGCACTGAGTTTTTTAAAACCTGCTCCGACACCACAATCCATTTTGGAGCCATCCGTATAGATTGTGGTGTCGAAGTTGCTTAGCAAAGAAAACGTAGTCCAATCCTTCCGTATGGGTAGAACTGTAGTGAAATTCCTGTTGAATATCATCTTTGGTATAATATAGTCAGTCTTTTCAGAAAGGTTTTGCGTTAATTTTGTTAATAAGCATCCGTTGCTTTACTGATGATAAAGTATTTAGTTTCTAAAAATAGTTTTTCAGAGATTTTGATTCCGCGTGCCGTTTTTTTCATTCCTTCGTTTTCGGAAAATTTTATCCAACAAAAGAGAGTTTAAAATTTTAGAGTTCCATTTTTTCGGTTCTTAATAAAACGAAAAGGTATCACGAACAAACGAAGTAGTTAAATTGATTTCTATTGGCCGTGGTTATCATGCTTTACAGGATCATACTCGATTTCTTCTATACGTTCCAAACAATTCGATAAATGAATATACCCCCCTTTGTCCCCAGTGTAGAGTGTATTAAAAGGGCAACAAAAACAAAGGGAAACAAATCGTTTAAACTGAAACTGAACTTGGACTTGGACTTCGACAACTGCGCATCGATGATCGTTGGCGGATAACCGACAAAGGGGACTTAAGCTCTTATAAGGCGGTCAATTCATAAATGTTTGAATCAAAAACCAGAGTACTACGTGGTTCCGTCAGCAGGCCATTCAATCATTCAGAAGATTCAAAACCAATTTGTTGATAGTCAGGCGTCTGCTTCTGCTGCCGCTGCCGCTGCAGCTTCTGTGATCGACTGCCACACTCTGGGAATTATGAACCCGCTTTTTGGTCAACAGCGGTGGCGGTTGATTTTGTTCTTGTTGTGCCTGCTTTTCAGGGGCAGCGCTTATTTGTTTTATAAAATCATTTTCGGGCGTCGCCAAAAAAAACAAAAAAAGTTTTGCGGATTTTCGCTTTATAATCAAAACGAAATTCACATAATTATTACGAAGAGACTTGGGATGATCAAGACTGCACCACAAAAGCCAGCTTCGTTAAATCGTTAATGACTTAATTTAGTGTACGCGAGCGCGGGCGTTTCAGCTAGCCGGCAATTATAGAAGCTGCCCCCATATCCTGCTGTAGCGATCCTGCTGCGTTCGGATCGCATCATTCTTCCTTGTTAGCGACAATTTACGGCTTTGAACGCTTCCGCACAATGCGTCGCCGTCAATTTGTCAATTACACAAATTGTTTGGCACCGACTCGCCATGAAACCAAACAACAAAAGATGCGGCCCGATTCTGATTTCGGCTGCGGCTACTTCTTCCTGCCCAAGCTTAAATCTCGGGCTTTGTGCAATCTTTCTGTGCCACCTGCATGCAGCTGCCTGCAACAGACACACACACACACACACACAGATACATTGCTGCAACTGCGCCGCAATACAATTAGTTAGAATTCATGAATGGAGCGATCGTTCGATCGATCCGATCCAGAGTGCCACAGCTTACATGCAACCCCAAGCAGCTTTTGGCAACCGCAGCAGAAGCTACAGCAGCGGCAGTTACAGTCACCTTGCATGTCTTTGTCAATTTATAGACAGCTTCCCTGAGCATTATTAACACGTATTATTATTATGCATTGGGTTCAGTTTGACTTGGGATAAGTCCGTGCATCGGTCTTCGGGTATCGGGGCTTAGCCGTCGCCCTGTGCATATTTTGTGGGTTTTTCTTTGTCGGTTGCGGCAGCAGCTCGTGAAAAAAGATAAATGTTAAAAAATTTGTCATGTCGATAATTGGCTGAGGTTTTTGGGGTTTTGACCAAATTCAAAAGCTTAAGTAGCTAGTGACCATAGTTGTATATCTGTATCTGCATTAAATAAGTTAATGAGCATTAACACCATCAATTTGTCACTTCTTGTTAGTGTCGCCATGGGGCAAAAATGTTCACTAAACGTTGCAGCTCCAAAATTGGCAAAATTTTTTTGAGCCACTGATTGCTGACTTCTTTAACTTTTGAATGCAACAATGTATGAACTGAAAAAAAAAAAAGAACCTAATTGGTTGCACTCAATAGTTTTAGATCTTGAAGTCTTTTATCCTAAAACAGCTTAAAAGTTTTATAGGTAGTAGTGGTTGTAGTACAGTAGGTTATGTGCGGTTATGGGACCTACGTCAAGAACGAAGTTCCCTTCGCTTATACCAAATAGTAAATATAAGCATCATTTGATATTTAAGGATAAAAATTTATTTTTTTAATATATAGTAATATTCAAAATATTAAATCAAAATTCTATGTAAAATAGTAAATGGTATAGTATATAAAAAATACTAAACAAAAAAAAATGTTTTATTTAATATTTTATGTGAAATATTTGTTATTAAAATATACAGAAAACAGTAAAATATATACTTACATATTATTGGGTCGTTTACTAAGTAATTTCGTTTTTTTTAGTGCAATTGAAAAACGATTTTTTTATTGTGTAAAACATTTTATGAAATTATTAAATTATCCATTTTGATCCAATACCTTTTGCCATCTTTCGGGCAAGAGATTGATTCCATGCTCATCAAATTTTGTATCCTTGCAGGCAAAAAACTGGTCCAAGTGATTTTTGACGTCCTGATTTGAGGTGAAGGTTCTCCCATCCAAAAAATTTTGCAGAGACCGAAGGTGCCAAGTCTGGAGAATTTACAAATAAATATTGAAAAATAAAAATTATGTAGAAAATAGTTTTTGAGTAAACAAATTATATACAAGCCTCTAACTATATATTAAAGTAAAAATTTACACACGTCAACATGGTTTAGTTGTTGAAAGCGCGTTTTTTCCTACTTTTGAGGTTATGTACAGGGTGCAAACAATTCTCTGTCTCTCCATTTACATCATTTAGTACCACTGTTACCCTTTAATTTAAGAGTTCAAGGGATCAATTAAGATTTTTTTGTTAAAGTTATGGCTATTCGAAGTTATGCCGTTTTTCGGGTACATAACCTCAACTGTTTCAAAATCCTGACGCAGCAAATTACTTCGGAAATGGCCATTAACTTTCCAACAATTGTGTTAGTGTCTCAAAGGCTTAATGCAAATGCTAATGACGTCGAAGGGATATATTTCGTAACTTTGCAAAAAAAAAATTGAATTGAAATTGCGTAATTAATCTCTTGAACTCTTAAATTAAAGGGTAAGAGTGGTACTAAATGATGTAACTGGAGAGACAGGCCACAACATTTTTTTGCACCCTGTACATAACCTCAAAAGTAGGAAAAAACGCCGTTTTCGAGTACAAATATCTCAAAGTCCAGTCGTGATGAGCCAATTCTGACCCCGGATTCGGATTCTACGCAGCAAATTACATCGGAAATGACCCTTAGCTTTCCAACAACTGACTTGACACCAGTATTTACAGACCTGTGTTATGTATCAAATAGTAAAAAGTTGGAAAAAATTGGTAAGACTAAGCATTGAACCTGGGACTAAAGCAGATTTTAAAAGCATTTAGCCCAATGGTTCACTCAGCTACCCTTATATTAATATAATTTTAGAACCATTTTTTTTGGACTACACACACCTCATACTTCATTTTGTTACATGACGATTTTTCAATTATTTCAATCTCCGTAAAAGGAATTCGTTCTAAATGTGTTGTTGTATTACTAATTATATAGTTTTATTGTGAACCCATTATTTATATACAATTATACAATAGTAAAATGAAAATTCGTTATGACTCCTAAGCGACTGCGTAGAAATTTTAAAATTTCGTTGAGTTTCTGGGCATAATAAGCACACAATTTAATTATCCTTTCAAAACCTGTGATGCCACCTCTCCACAACACGACGAAGAACATACCCCATACCACAACACAAGCTCAACCATCTCTCTTCATTATGGGAAGACCTCAAATTATCCACATAGAGTAAGTAAGTAATTTTATTTGCTAAATCCAGACCGAAATCAGTTCGTCCCATATGGACCCGTCCGAGCTATCACTACCAACAGCGAGCTGGCTTATCCTAACACCACTCTGGATATTTTTACCCCCTAAGCAGCTAACTGGCGTAAGTAAATCTAAATACTGCACTGATCGGTTGAGTGGAACGGGATTTGCAGCATAAAGCAAGCAGGGGCGGACGCCCTATTTTTATATAAGCAACACGTTAATGTTGGCGTTAATTTGTTTTTAAAAAAAAAACAAACACTTGGAACAAAACATGTGACGGAAGCCCCACTTCGAACTAATTGTTGAAACTAACATCAATAGATACAGGGGTGTACGGCTTGGTGTGTTTGGACGCTCCTGTCAGTACTTGTCATTTCGCATTTGCTTTTCAATATTTGATACCAAAAGCACAAGCCAAGTTTCGCATTATCTCAGTGAGATTTCGAAAATAACTATTTTTAAGAAGCTTCTTTCTGTTACTAAAAAATAAATGAAGTCCCCTACTTAATTATAAAATTGGTAGAGAGAAAATCCGGGCCCGGGGGAAAAATATACCGGCCCCGGGGGAAAAATATACCGGCCCCTCTTTTGAATCATTAGCTTAAATCATTGTGTTCTGTAAGTACGTCAATAGAAAAAAATCTTTTCCACAATCCAGGAAATAGCGTAAAAAAAATTATCGATCTAAAAAAACAAAAATTTCACAAAATTTTATTACGACAGTAATTACACCGGGCCCCTAAGAAAACTCCGGGCCCGGGTGGAATCCCCCCATTCCCCCTCTCTCCACGGGCCTGCTTGCGTCGAAATTAGTTTATCGACATTTAAAAAAAAATTGTATAAGTTATATTAATTTAAAATAATGTATTAAAAATGTTTGTTTTTGGTTTTTCAGAGAATTTAAATCGCTTGATCAGACAAACGAGTAATATTTTGAGCTCTACCCAACAAATAAAATGTAAATTTGTAAAGCCACAAATTATTATTTGATTAAAAAAAAAATGGTTTATTTTTAATTTATTTATTAAGAAGAAGTTTAACAAATAAATTCCTAATATTGGCTGAGAATGCTTCCGCAGGCAGCGGTAGGTTGGCAGCTCTCCAAGAGTTGAGGATAAAATATGGTTTGGATGAAAGGACTATACGAAAAAAAGGAAAAAAATTTATTTTTAATTTATATCAAAAAATTCAAGTTTTAACTTTTATTTTATTATATGATCAATTTTTGTTTAAAAATCGCAAAACAACTCTTTTTTTTCCATTTTTATTAAAAAAAAATTAAAAATAGTAAATTTATAGTTTAAAAATTAAAAATATGAGTTTAATTCATTTCTACTTTATAATTATATACAATAAATAAATTAAAAACGCTCTTTAAAAGTATGAAAATCTCGGTGCTGTACAGTTTTGAAAATGTAACTTTAGTTTACTAATTTTCGTAACATATTTTTTAGTCAAAACCTACATTTAAAAATCACTCGCAAAAACTCGCAGGTACTTCTCATTAAAGATAACAAATGGTTTAAAAAAACTATAATTTAAAATGTATCTTAATAGGTTCAATGAGACTGTATAAAATTGCCTAAATACAATTATACATATACCATATTTATATTAATAATGATATATGTATAATTATTTCTTAGAGTTAAAAACCCTTTTGTACGATTAGATTTCGTTCAAAATTTAATTTTTTAGTTTGTATCATCGTGTCTTTAAAACAACCATCTAAAAAAAATAACTTTTCGCTGTTCCATATCACACAAGAAATTTTCCGAAATTGTTAAATCAAATACAAAACGCACAATTTTTTTTAAATATATTTTTTTATTTATCACTAATAATACCAAGTCTTAATCATTGTCTTCCATTTAAGTTATTTAACTAAAACAATAATACTTAGAACATAATTTTCTACTGGGCTGCTTGAAAACTCTATCTAAACGCACATAATACAATATATACAAGTAAGGTACAACTTTTGGCAAGACTTCAATACTGAAGATGCACTGCCTCAACGCAGCAGATCCCCCAAAGCGGAGATGTAGGTCTGGGCCATTTGTAGTGTCTCATGTTTGGACAACTGACGATCATTGCCCAGACAAGGCAAATATTGACGCAATCTATCAAAGGCTTGATTGAGATTCTGCATGCGTCTGCGTTCGCGTGCATTGGCCGCCAGGCGGCGCTTACGCTTGACCACCGGAGGGATTTGCTTATTGCGGCGCTTCTTGCCATTGCCCGTGGCAGCTCCATTGTCAGCTGCAGCGGCATCTTCGCTGTCACATTCACCTAGCTCAAAGGAGCCATCATTGGCATCAAAATCCTCAGCACCGCTGCCAAAGAGCAGCATGTCCTCATCATTATCGACGCTGTCATCGAATAATGCAGGATTGTCAAAGTCAAAGTGCTGGAACTCATCGGCATAGAGATTAGCTGTGGCGGGTGTGGCGTTTACTGGAGCTGCAATGGCGGGCGTGGAAATAGCTGCGGTTGTGACCTTTTGATTTTTACGTGTGTAGCTGCGTTTGGGCTTGGCTGCAGTGGATGTAGAAGTGGTGCTGTTCGTGGCGGAGTTGCTTGATGCTGCTGGTATAGCTGTGATGCTCTTGCAGGTGCCCACATTGGAAGAGCCCAACACGGGCAAGACAGCGGGCTGTGACGCAGGCGGCTGCTCCGTAGAAGGCGCATATTGCGGCACCTGCTGACTTATATTATGACAGCCATTATTGTAGATGGTATTCAAATCCACATATTCAGGACTATCAGAGCGATGACTGGCCGGCGAGGAGGTGATCCAGCCATCGGAGGAGGCTTGTTCAAAGCTGATAAAACCATTGGCAGATAAATAGTTGCTGGAGCTGGCCAAAGTATTGCAGTTGAATTGATAGTGCGTCATGCTGGGATTATAAGCAGCCATGGGATTAAAGTAAGGCTCCGCTGCGCTGGCCTTAAAGCCCTGCAAATCCTCCGACGTCTTGTAGTAATAACGATAGATTTCACTGGACGACATTTTGTCTAGAGTTTTATTGAGTTACTTTTGCGGCGATTTAACTAAACACGATGTGCTCGCTGCAACTGCTGGCGAGTGTCTGGCTGCAGGATTATGCTGACGGCACTATTTATACGCGCGCGCAGAAACCTACCACAGGTAAGAGACAGGTAAGCACGGCGGTGCTGGTGGTTGTTGCCCAAGCAAACAAGTTGCCTGTGCGCCAGTTGGCTGTTGGCCTGCTTGGGTATGTCGAGGGACTAGCAGCCGACACAGGCAGCACGTGCTCACAATCACTCACAGCTGTGGCACGGCCAATGGTAAACGGTGGTGAGTTCAGAATCTTTGTTTGTTGAAGCTTGGAAGTGCATTTAAAAAATGGCTGCTTTAAGATTTGGCCACGAGATAGCTGCGCTCAGCTCAGCTGGCATAGAAAAGTTGGCGAGCCCGCTTCTAGGCTATCAACAAGCATCTAAAGCCACTAACAAGTTGATTATAGGGTTTTGGCAGCTCTTAAGCCGCACCGGAACATGGGCGGAAATGCAAACAAACTTAACTCAAGCGCCAGCAATCATATGCGTGTATAACTGGCAGACAAAACAAAGGCTAAGGCTAAACAGGATTAGAACCACACGCTACCACAAAAGTGGTGCAAAATTTGCAAAAATCCAAACACAAGCCAAAGATCGTCGCTACAATTTGTCAGCACAAAGTGCACAGCGCTAACCATAAGTATCTTATCTAAATCGGCAAAACAACAGACCCTAGGAAAACAGGTAAATCCACATGGCCTTAGAGCTATGCCGCCGTCAGGAGCAATTCGGCATGCTCATTGAGCAGTGTCCCGTAGCAAATATCGCAATGAAAAATCTTGTTTATTACAACTTGGCAAAATTTGACCAATTGATGCGCTCATTTGGGACTCTTTAGTCTATGCCGCGCGCTGGCGCTACCTTGTTAGGCTGCGGATACGCTTGAACCCCGCTCGAGTAGAAGTGGACAGTCATGCTAGAAGCAGGCCGGCAGGCAGGCCGAACTAATAAGCGTGCCCGAAGCAGTCTTCGACAGAACTCGCCTAACTCTAACTAACTTTAATAGTTAGGCTGGCATTTTAACGCGCTCAATTAATACGCTGCGGAATTTAGTTATAGAAATTTTCACTTTCAGCGCGCATGACAAGCCAAAAATTTTCAGAGTTGGTGGTCCACGATCATGAAGTAAATAAAAGAGGAGGTGCCTTTTCTTGGGCAACTTTTGACGTTCTTTACGTCACACGGTCGATAGATATTAATAGTTTAGGTGGGTCATTGCTCAATTCCTTTGAGTGCATAAAAAAATTAATTCTTTTCAAAATAAAACCTCTTATTTGAACGGCACCACCAAATCTGGAGCACATTTTGCACACAATTCCAATGCATTTGGAAATCATAAAATCAATTTTCGTGTTCAAAAATTATAGAAATAAAGCTTTGGAAGATCATCGCAAATGTATGTTCCTCATTAGGGCCCTTTTTTTGGGATTTTTGGTTTTATATGAAGTTTTGACATTTCGTGCGAAATTTTTGCATCCTGCGTATGGAACAGACATTTGCGATGATCTTCCAGAGCTGAAATTCGATGCGCTGGAAAACGTTTTTTTGAGCATTCATCAAAACTGTTGAAAATCTAGACTCTAGAGTATTTTGTTTGGGAGGGGTCTAAAAAAAGACATACATATTTACCTATATCTAAATTTTTGCGGCATAAGGCCGGCCTATACGCAGTACGAAATATTTCGCACGGAATCGCAAAACTTCATATAAAAAAAGTCCCAAATGGGATTTATTTTTTTTATGAAGTTTTGCGATTCCGTGCGAAATATTTCTTACTGCGTAGACCCCTATACTATAAAAACAAAGCGTATAAGTGTAGTAAACCGCAAAACCTCTTACGGGGGAACGGGGCAAGATGTTGACTTGAAACGAAAAACTATACTTTGCATAGTCTCCAAGATCTGGAACTTTATACAGACAGACGGCCGAAATGCTATGACGAGATATTCGAGATAACTTTTTGGAGATAAGGGATCATCCATGAACTAAGTGACGCTCCAGGGGGTGGGGGGGTCTGGCGAAGCGTCACGAGCATATGGAAAATCTTCAAAAATATTCCGTCACTGGGTCACAAGGGGGAGGGGAGGGGTCTATTTTGACGAAAATCAGCGTCACGTAGTTTATGGATGATCCCTAACTGCTGCGTATAAGTTACACACATTTACACAAACCTTACCTTACCTTAAATTTCAGGGCATAATAATCAAAACTATATACAAATAAATTCACAAACTGTTTATGCCATAACTTTATAGGTTTCTCTCAAACTGTAAGACAAAAAACTTCCATACTAAACGCAAAGTGCGCAACAAAATGTCGATCGTGTGACGTCACCTGTTAAATTTCTTCTTGCATGCGAATAACGAAACTGCGCGATGTGCCTTCTCTTTTCCATATTTCATGGTACTCAATCTGTACCATAGCTATACCCCACCTTTCAATTCCCAAGAACAAATCATTAGATTGTGCAACAAACTGCCGCATTCTTTGATGTTCAGCACTCACCTACCGCAAGATGCTGCCCAAGCAGTGGCACGCCCCAATGCGCATTATATAGCAAATTTTACGCAATATTTTCAAACTCTATCTATAAGTACATCTAGCTATACGAGCCATAAAACCTTGTCAATTAGATAAAAATGTCACACAACAAACCGCACCGTGTAGCTCAACAAATTTATTGTACAGAACCAACCCCAAGCACTTGTACCTGCAACCTGCCACAGCACTCGCTCTGGGGTTGCAGTTGCACCAGGTCATACTACATGTTAGTAGAACGTCGTGCAATTTATGTTTCGGCTTCTTGTGACAGTTGCACAAGTGACGCCTTCGGTTACACCTGCAGTGCAAGCGCTCATCCGATCGATCGCTGAAACGATGGAGAGTGCGCGCATACTTTGTACAGCACATTTTGTCATAAAGGTTATCAGTATTAGCTGATGTTAAGGTATCTTCTGGAACTAGGCGTTTGCATATCGATTTGAATTGTAAACATATTGAGAAATACACAAAAAAAAAGAACACTTTGCAACAAGCTGCACACGTGCTGTCCGCTTGTAACCTGCAGCAATGCGGGGTTGGCAATGTTTTCTTGGGTACTTGGTATTTTTTTGCCCCCGTGATCGCCGGCGCCTTGCGTGTCTGTCATTTAAGGAATACGTACCAGGCACTTGCCGCTTAATACGAACAGAAGAACAATGCGGCACACAGTATATACGTCAGTAAGACACACGGCCAATAACGGGTCATACTTTTCATGTCAATATGCATAAATACCAAAAGAGATGCTCCTGCTGCCTCAGATAAAGCTTCCAGACTCAATAAGGAAAGTGTTGCACTTAACCAAGAAAACGCTTCACACGAATTTACAATGCCCTTACTATAAGTCTATGAGTGCGTTTGCCAGAGCATTTCATCACGTTGGCCAATGATCATTCCGTGTTGAGCATTGATCAACAAAATCTTTGATCCTGATAACTTCAAATCCTTTATAGAAATTTATTTTCATTATTTGATTTTTACAAGGGTTGGCTATTTTAAGTGTGACCAGGTCTGATTAGCGGCTGCATCAAAAGACTGTACTTTTTTATCGCAAAGTTACTCAGAACATTCTCTTCGACCAGGGAATGTGAACATGATCATTCTTTGCTGAGCATACTGATCAACAATCTTAATGATGGTATTAACTGAAAAGCGACAATAAAAATAGGACCAGGGTTGCTTTTCTGTTTGTGGCCCTTGCTGTTTTGAATGTGACCAATTTATTAGCACAAACAAACTTAGAACGCTCTACGATACTCATTGAGCATTGATCAATGATCATTCTTTGCTGAACATACTCATCACCAAATTTTCTGATCATGATAACTAAAAATCTTTATTTAACTAAAAAATATTGACGAGGATTTCCTTTAGTATTTTCGACCCTAGCTTTTTTTTTTAAACAGATTTTACATTTTCATCAACAGTTGATCAATAATAATGAAAGCTAAAAATCCTTTATAGAAATATTTAAGTACGAAGTTCGCTTTTACATTTCAGGCCATGGCTAAATTAAGTGTGACCAGAACAGATTGGTCACTTCATCAAATAGACTTTAATTTCTTAGTACAAACATAATCAGAACATTCTCTTGTACGACCAGGGAATGTGATTCTTTGCTGCACATACTGATCATCAAATTCACTAATAGTAGTAAAAGTGTTGCATTTTATATTTCCGGCTCTGTCTGTTTTAAGTGTGACCGAGTCTGATTTCCATTAAAATTTTTGCCATTTTTTAGCACAACATCAATCCTGGCAGAAAAATGCCACAAATGATTTGTTTCAAGAATAACTCTGGATAGATACGTTTTAATCATCTTATTTTGATGTTTGGCAATAAAACGCAATTCTTGACCACTGTAAAAGCTGGTACAAAGATATCTGTAGGTCATGAAGATTTATTTCTTACCCACACCTCAGGAGGAGCATAAGTGAGTCCGAAAAGAGGTAAACAAGGGTTTGGGAGAAGAAGATGAAGATTTATTTCTGTTGGATATCGGTTAGTTTGTTAACAAATACCACCGAGGTACCTCGTTTATGAAATCGTTATAGCTGATAAATCATGGATCCTCAATATAGATTCTATATATATGGGCACTAACAGCAATTCAATCCGTATGGTTGTTAAAAAACGAGCCAGTTTCATAATAACAAAAGTTTCTCTCTGTCGGTTTGTCTTTACGCGCACTACTAGGACTCAAAGAAACAAATGAAAGATATTTCATTTTAAAATTAAAACTCCATATAAACTTTACTTTATTTTTCCAATCCTTTGCTTTGGACCATGGGTTCTATTGGTGTACCTGCATAAAGTTTTATAAGCGACCTTAAGTGAACATCTGTGCCAAGCATTTGGTCCGAACCATGTCAAAGGAATGGTTCCATAAAATCAAGAATTATGGTATGCAAATTTTAAAACCCAAACCTTTTAGGTAAAAAAGGATCAAGTACCTTTAAACAGGTAGGTTTTATAAATCTGGCTACATTAATAGAAGTTTAACCTACCCGCAAACTTTAGGTTTCAGACGGTACACAAAATCAATATAAAAAAAAACCCAATAGGTAGAAAGAACTATTTTGGAAAATAACCAAAGTAGGGCATTTAAGATGCAGGGTGAATCCAGGACATATACTGCCTTGATCAAAAATTTACCGGAATCATCACCGTGTGGCGCTCTCAGTCACCCGATTTGATGTCTCTTTTTTTTCTTCTTAAATAAAAACTGTCATTGACATTCTATGAAATTTTCAGCGGTCGTCTCAAGAAACCGCTCCATGGAACGCGTTACAGCCCCCTACATGAGGTCATGGAAAAATCGAAGATGGCTCTGATGGCCATACCGCAAACCGATTATAAAAAATGTTTCGAGGATAGGATGAAGCGCTGGCATAAGAATAGAATGTCAATGACAGATGTGGTAAGAAAAGAAAAAAAATAGACATCAAATCGGGTGGCTGAGAGCGCCACACGGCGATGATTCCGGTAAATTTTTGATCAAGGTAGTATATACTATTATTGAAAAAAAAAATAAATAGTTAAGATACTCAGTTTTGAAAAATCGTATTTCAAATGATTTTTTAACGTTTTAGTATTAGGTAAGCTATTAGATGAGTTTAGATAAGTTTAATGTCCTGATTTCACTTTAATATTTCGGTACAGGTAGCGACTCCCTGAATTTTTGGAACGAAGTTCCTTAACGAAGCTTGCGTATAGGGTAAAATGATAAAAAAAATCGTCACGTAACGAAATTTTGTGTCGCGACAAACTTTTATTTATTTTGTATTTATTGTCAACGTGCTAGTTTTTAAATTTTGTACTAATTTTTTTTTTAAAAGCTTATAAATTTTCGATTATTATTATTATTGCTTCTCGATTTAAGATATTAAAACCTGCCGCTGAGCTTTATCCGGTGGCCAGTTATTGGTAAAGAATTAGACTAATTGCCAAACTATGATATCATGAAAAAGAATAAGTGGAGGAAAGTTCGTTCCTGAAGGGTATACCCCGATCGCACCTTAATTTTACCCTATGTCTTGGAGCAACTTTTTGATAAAAAGTAAAAGATAGATAGGAAAAGTTAAAATTCATTTAAATATTTGGAATTTTTTATTTCAAATAAAACGAACAAATTCTGTCAAGGTATCAATCATAACTAGACGGAATTCGTTTCAGTTTTACTTACAACTCGATCATATAAGTATTGCTTCACGGCCCATACGTAGCATGCAAATCTTACGAACGCAATAAAAAACTTCATCTAAAAAAAATAGTCACAAAAAATTCCGATTAAAAATTTTTGACAAAATTTTTGGACGCAGATAACAAAACAAAACAGTGTTGTCTTTTAATTTTAAAAATGCTTAACGTTAGATGGCGCCGCTACTTCACTTACTTACACTGGTGGTTCCATCTGAAATAATATGCAATAATTTCCATATGGAAATTTTTGAACTGCGTATGGAAATTCAAGCTACAATTTTTTCAGTTTATTATATAGCCATAACACTCAGAATATGCAACTTTTTATGCCAACGTGTGTTATAGGCAGAAGCAGTATTCCAAAATGCTCGGATATAGATTAAATTTATTTTTTTTTTTTAAATTAGCAACATTCAGGATTACATTTTGAGTACCAAACTTGCATGATAATGGCATCTATCATACAAATGTAAAAGTTTCTACGGATTTTAAACAGGTTTTTGAGGAAGATCTATAAAATCTCACAAATGGCTCTGACGTAAATCTTGATCAAAGCATTCCAAAACAACAGCTTTTTAAACATTTTATTGAAAAATCTTTAGTACAGTAAAAATAGACAAAAAAAGTGGTTGACCTGGAAAAAATTGCACACTGGAATTTCTCTTGCTTAATGTATTAATGTATTATTTTCGTATTTCATACAAAAAATGGCAAGGGGGTGGGTAAAAATGTGAAAAATGGCGTTGTTGTAACTTTGGCGCCCTCTACAGGCGAAAATATGAACTTCTGGGTATACCTTCCAATAACAAATATTCATAAATCATTTTTTGCCTTGAACGTTTTTTTGTACGACTTATAGAATTCGAGATAAATGGGCCGACACAAATGTCAAAATAACGGTAAACCCTACGGGGGAGGAGGTCACCATTTTGGTTTTAGACTCTTTGGATGGTCCTTAACACATTAAGCAAGAGAAATTCCAGTGTGCAATTTTTTCCAGGTTATAACCTATTTTTACTGTACTACTTGTAAAATCCTAAGTTATATTCCTAGTCCCAAGTTGCTGGTCAATTGCAAAGTATTGGCATCTACCTTATAAAGGTAATATTTTGGACAATTGTTTATGGATTTTTTTATAGAAACTCCCAAATGCTCTTGAATCTACGAGTACATCACCTTATTAAAAAACTTTCGTTCGATTTTTTTATTTGAATTATGGAAACTCAAATAAACGACAGACAAACTGAAAAATGTCTCAAAAAAAAATTCCTTACTCAACAGACTTGTCATGCTTCAAATACTAACTCATATGCTTCTTACTCAAGAGAGTAACTTCGCCACACGAACTGAACTAAGCATGTGGAACGTGTAGGAGCTGCTTAACAAAACCAAAAGTAGACGCACGTCAACGAGTCCTATTAGCAAGTCCCTTTGGGCCGTGAAAGTGTTGTCGACTTGCAACTTGCAGCTCGTGCAACATATTAGCCCAGTTATTTTTTAACATAATTGCAAAATTTGTATGTTACTTATTTTATTAGCATTTAACATTACTCCAATTCGGTGAGTATGCAACCAAATAATTCGACAGCTTCAGCAAAATGAAAGCAAAAGCGAGTATACGAGTATAAGTAGGGGTCTCAGGGGACTCTTACTCAAAATATATACATATATTGTACTCGTTGTGCTTTGTGGCATGTCAAGTTGCATGTCCATGTGGGTGGTCAATTGATGCAGCAACTGTGTGTGTGTGTGGGGCATTTTGGCAATTGTCAAAACGAAAATTCATTAAAGGCAAATTAAATATGCAAATTCAGCAAAGAAGAAGTCGGAGAGAAATCAACAGGGATACTCGTATTGATAGCGGCAACAATGTGGCATGGACAATGGTCTGCAAGGATGCTATACAGCGACTGTTTGACTTGCTATGCAAATATTGACGGCGCTTGTGCTGGAAAAAAATGGAAAAAAATACATATATAAATCGTATAATTGTTGAAAATAGCACAGATGAAAATCAAAGCAAATATCAGCGAGTGCAAACAGATTGTTGCAAAAAAAAATTATAAGCAAATATGTTCCTATATGATATGGTATTCATGACGCAGTGTTTACATAAAAATTTTGGACTGAGTAGCGTTTAATTCTCATGAAAATTAAAACTAGATTAGGCACATGCTCAATTTGCAGGGTCGTCAATTGTTAGGGTATAACTAACTATTCGAGATTGTGAGAGGTTTACTCTACGAAAAAATCTGTTTAGTTGAGGAGATAACTAAACTAATTAGAGCAGATACCCAGAGAAGCTTGTGTTTTAACTTAGGTAACGTAGAGACAGCTTCAAATTGACTATCAACTGCTTAACCATAACCCAGGCACAAGATTGGTATCTCGATGTGCTTTCACCCGACCTCGAGAAGCGTAAACATTAAAGATTAAGTCTTCGTTGGTGTCAACGTTTGGTGTAAGCTTGACGCCTATCTAGTTCACCATGACCGATTATCTGCTCATGACAACCATAACCCTAAAAATTCCACGAGGAATGCCAACTCGACACCAACTATCTTTTTTTTTTAATAATCCGATTTGTCTGCATTTGGTCTTACCGCAAAATTGATGCGACCGTGTAGAATGGCTTTGGGAACTAAATGCAGCTCTGTTATGGTAGTAAAAAAATTTGAATAGCTTATAGATCAGGCGATGGTACCTCCTGCAACCTATTAAGCTCTGAAAGATTCGAGTGCATCTAAAAGGGAATTATTATCAAAAATGGAGTCCGGTCTCTGGTATATATAGGCATCGTTGTCGAGAAAAAAGTAGGGTCCCGGTGGTGATTAGCGACAGGCCGCACTCAATTTCATACCCTGTATCTTATGGTGGCCATCCTTAACGTACTCGCTTTGCAACCCGATGGTCGATGGTTGCCTAGCACTGGCATCGCTAACAAAAACACGCTATTTGCCCAAGAAAATCTCTATTAATTCAAGACACCGCCGTTCGGATTCGAATATAAGCTGTAGGTCCCTGTTCTCTTCGAACAGTTATTAATAGAAATCCCCATGCTCTGCCCAGGGGCGACTGACAAAATAGTCAGTCAGGGAAATTATATATGTATATCTTATTGTTCAAAGGGTATATTAAGTTTGTGCAAGTCGAAAATGTATGTAACATACAGAAGGAGTCGTCGGAGAACCTCCAAAGTTACCTAAAGTATGATCAGGTTGACTAGAGAAGTCCATATGTCTGTATGTCGATGCGTGTGTCCGTTAGTATGAACGCCTAGATCTCACAGATGGTAAGAGGCAGAACTTTTAGATTAGATACCTTATTATTCCATAGGAGACAAATTTCTTTTATTTTTTGATATCGGTGTTACATTATATAGCTCTCATAGGGGTGTTTCAGAGGACCTCGAAAAATACAGGGTACCCCAAAGTCTTCCGCGCCTGACTTGAACGTACGCCATCTTTTTACAAAAGGTTTTTCTTTGTTGGGTTCTTCTGTGGTCTGGTCTGGGGTTTTAATCTTGTATGCCGCATGGATTTGCATGTCTAGCGCCAATAATTCTAAGGCGTGCGCGTCTTGATGATATTTGAAGTGGTTGGCGGTGCGCCGAGATTCTGACGATTGATATGTGGCCAAAGCTCTTGGACTGGGTGGTACCCAGAGCAATCTAAGAACCATCGATTGACTGCGATGTGCTTGGAATGGTAAATTTTTTTTTTTTTGCAATTGCAATTTAAACAAGGCAAAAAAGTGGAGTTGGAAGAACCAAAGCTGAAATACTCTAAAATATAGAGCTAGGGTGATAGAGCGTTTCTTTCGGGTGAAATTGTCAATATTAGTTAGTAATAACAATTTGGTGAAGCTCTCATAAATTTAAATTTAATTTGAATATCATATTTTTCTTTAAATGTGAGATAAATTATTTTAAGAATCAGAAAAGAAGAGATATCTAAATAGAACTTCAATCGAATTTGCTGGAAGAATGGCTAAATAAAACAGAAGAACACCTAGCTATGCTTTCTTCATTCAATGCATAGAATGACACTACACTGAAGATTTGGGTGAATGCACTAAGCATTTTTCATAGAATTCTTTCAAATCTACAGGCTCTTTAGAAAGCTGCGGGCCCAAGAAGATCGTTGTTGTGGCAGCTGTGGGAGACTGGCGTTATCTTTGAGCGCCTGATGGGTATTGTGTCTAAGAGGTTCCGTTGGTGCCTCTTGGCGTGCATTCTCAGTCGATCTCTGTACCGACTGAAGAAGAGGGAAACTTACTCTTCAACCGTTAGTAGATCAAGGTTGGCTTGGATATCAGCTGTGAAAGTGAGGCTCTTGTCGAAAGAGACGAAAAATTGTTATAACTTTGTAGATTGCTCCTGAATCTCAACGTGGATTGGGATGTTGCTGACGACAGAGCGTGAAGATTCCTTCTCCGCCGTCGGACTTACAAATGATTTATGTTGTCAAGGTCGACATCAGTAGGCAATGTTCTAGATCCCTCTTATAAGGACAAGCTACTTATACCACCCATTTTGTTTTATGGCTCTGAAGGACGATTGACAACCCAGTCCGATACAATAGTATTTTTATGGGTGTTCGAAGGAAAAGTATTGTATAAGATATTTTGCCCTTTGGGTGAACTCCTGACTCCATGAGCTCTAAGACATATTTAATCCACTTAAGCGCGACTTCGCATTGGAAGAGTTGGTGGGCTCATTTACTGCCTGGAATGGACGTAAAGCGCTAAGCAGAGGCGCCTTGAATAGCTGTTTACATCAAGCCATAACCCGATCGGCTTGTTACAGCCAGTCAGTTTCTTGAAGAACAAAATGCACAGGTTCCCGAATGCTGCGAAGGTAGTAGGGAGTAGACGCTAGGCAAGCGCACCTACTGTGTCATTGTTTGGGCACGCCTTGGCAGCCGGTCCTTTGAAAAATCTATTTAGATCTTGAGCTGATGGTTATCTGTTATGTCGCACGGTCTGACTTTGATGCGTGTGAGTCTGTAGTAGTTACTCTTGTTTTGGCAACATGAGCTATGAATGCATAGCATTCTGATGCTTATCAATTGCTCTGCTAATCTTTTGTTGTCAAAACTAGCAAGTGTCTGGCGCCAAACCGATTGTAGACAAAGAACTTTGACTAATTTGATTATATTAATCTTGACGAGAATTAAGCTAGGCAATTATAAATTTTAATTTCATGCTTGTATCCTTTACAAGTCGGAAGTAGGCATCATAACCGACAAATTGTGATTGCTATTTTGATACCAACAAACATGAAGTGGCCAAGTGGAGAGATCCCACGTTACCCTTACCCAGATCAACGAAATGATCAATTCAAATTTGAAACAGTGAAAACTACAACAAAGAAAACAGCATGAAAAGAGAAATCTACGCAATCACTTGAGAAAAATCTGTAAAAAGAAGTAGCGCTTGGACCAGGACCTCGGCTACACCTTCGCTCAGAACTCATAACAGGTGGCGCGGAAGCCGCACAAAATAAAAATGATTAAAGCAATAAAAACGCAGACAAAAAAAAGGTCATACAAGAAATAACAAAAAATACATAGCAATTTTTAATAAGATTTTTTTGTCTCTACTGTAACTGTGTGTGTATGTGTGAGTATGTCCTGTCATACTTGAGCAACAAATTTGAAACAACATTGCGTCTAGTCTCCTGGCACAACTTCCGATGATGCTCTCTCTCTGTAGGCGTAGCAGCCGCACAGCGGGCCAAGTGTGAGAACATTTTGCGGAAGGATGTGGCAAGGTAACAACATTAATAATATTTTGTAAAACGTTGCTGAAGGGTTGCCGCTTACTCTCTCCTGCTCTCTCCTAGCCACACGTGGTCAAGATTCACTTTTTTTTCACTTCTATGTACTACATCTATGCGGTGACTCACTCCCCAGTTTTTATAGTAACTTTACTTGGCATACAAATTACACAGGAATTTTGTAGCGTAATTGAGCGTCTAATTTGCGGCGGCAGGCGGCAACACAATTGTTGCAACCTCTGATACTTGTTGAACCACTGCGTCTCCTTCTACTAGGTGCTTTTTTTTTCCTTCTTCATGAATGGGCCGGCGTTTTTCACAATGGCTCGTTTATTGAGCTTGAATGGTTTGGTTGGAAAGTGTTTCGGTGGAAACCCAAACTGAAGTGCATCTTCCATGCCACTCGAGCGCGAAACAATTAACAAGTTTCATTTTTGTTGCACTTATTTTGGGTTTGTGTGTTTGTGAAGTGCGCATTATATGGAATTCCTTTGAACAACGACCCTAGCGCACAATGCGCTGACCTTAAGGTACCATATAGTATATCCATATATACTTACGATATGCAGGACCCCTCTGCACCCGAATGTGCAAATACGTACAACTTAAAAATTGAAAGAAAACGAAAATTTATAATAATGAACGCAGAGCGCATTATTGTTCTTATGTATTTAAGTATGTATATTGTGTATGGTACATATTTCGTACAAGTAGGGCTAAAGATAGCGGAAGATTAAATGCGAAGCGCCGAAGTTGTACTGCTCTTTAACATCTTTAAAAACTAACAACTATAGCTTAAGTACCCATCTTCTGTATATATGCCTATATAATAAAGACGTTGGTTAGGAGTTCGAAATTCATATACATATCACAATTTCGCCTACATCTAGATATAAAACAAAAAAAAACGTTTCTACATTAAAAAAAAATAGTTCCCAACTATCTGCGAAAATTTTATCCGAACTTTGATAGCAAAAAAAGTTAAAAAGTGTCAATACTTTTCAAACCTTGTTAAATGAAATTTAAATATAGAAAGCATTTTTTGGATCAATTCCTATATTTACCTGAATAATACGTATACGAACAAATTTATTAAAAATTTTAGCATATTCTGAAAAATTAAGCATCTGAGTTGAGTTATAAAAATACAAACTATTTGTTCTACTAGGCGTTCGAAGAGTTGCTCATAGTATCACCGAAGAGAATAAGCAATTTTTTTTTTTTAAGTTTTTACAATCGAAAATCTGTTTTGCAAATAGGACACCACTTTTTACCAAGAACTCTAGTTTACACGAAAAATGAACCTTCCTAAAAAAGTGTTTTTTAGGGTAATTTGGGGTCGAAAAACACGATAATGGCAACCTTTTTTTTTCTTAAGCACCGTTTTCGAGATATTTTCGAAAAACATATTTTTGAGCACTTTTATAAGTTATTCCTCAATATCTCGTGAACAAAATTTTGTATCGACATGAAAAACAATTAGATTGATGTGCTCTTTCCAGTGATATATAATTTGTACAGTAGGGTGGCCATTTTTGCAACATGCAACAAAAATGTTCATATGAATGCATAAATAGCGACCAAACCGTAAGTTTGACAAAAACATTTTCCATATATAATCGATGGGTAATTCAATTATCTACAGTCAAGTATAAAAATTATCGAAATCAGTTGAGTATAACCAGAGATATTTGCTGTTAAGTAGAGGCACTTTTTTTTTTTTTTTTTTTTTTGATTTCGAAAAATAGTTTTTTCCAAACATCTGAAAGCTCCTGTCATGAAAAAAAATTTTAACTGCATTTTCGGTTTTAGCATGTCATTTGACTACAGAAACGACTAAAACATGTTACCAAATGATACCAAATTTTTTTTTATATGTAAACTGGTGTAATTATTCAATTTAATCAATTTTAGAGCTTACCAAATTTATTTAGGCCGACTCTATATTTTTTTAAAATTATGTTTAGATAGATATGAGACTTTTTGAACCATAATTTGTTTGTTTGGAAATAATTTTGTAAAGTTTATTTAGAACAATACAGTCAAAAACGAAAAAGGTGAAAATTATGACCTTTGACCTATTCTCGCGCCCATCAAATACTTTCGGGTCGTCTTTAAATTTTACAGGCGCTATATGCAGGTAAAAAGGAAACTTTTTAGGGGGTGCCGTAGTTGATATCGACGGTTTAAAAATCCTCCATATCAGCGGCGGCCACCCTAATGTACAGATTAAGTATAAATTATCGAAGTTACAGGCAACCAAAGTCGAAAAAAATGTAATTCCAGTCTACTCGAAATAACATAATTTTAAACAAAATTTTCCCGTTAATAAAAAGCATACCGAAAATGTGTAATTTTGAAAAATGGTCAAAAATTACACTTTTTTTTGACTTTGGTTGCCTGTAACTTCGATAATTTTTACTGCTTCTCGACCCCAAATTACCCTAAAAAACACTTTTTTAGGAAGGCTCACTCGATGACCTTTAAATTTGTAAACTAGTGTAATATGAGATAACTTCAACAGTAATCATTTGTTTTCAAAATTATTTTTATAGTCTGGGGGTTATCAAAGAATTAAATTTAGGCACTACATACTACTACTAACAACAAGCTATTTGTAACATTTTAAGAAGCTACAGACGGGATGAACGCAAATATACACTAAAATATACAAATACATTCCACACTCCCCTGCAACATTTGTTTACTATGTGCCATCAAAACCTGTACTCGTAAAAAGTTGAAACTTCATACGAACAATAAAATAATCCTTTTCAACAGACTAGAGTATATAAACGTCGATTTTTCCCGACATTAACCAACCCACTTGTTCTGATTTAATTTATTTACTCTCAAGCTCGTTGTATTTACCAATTACGATTAAAGAAGGGAGCCTCTTATTTGTAAAATGTGTTAAAAAAAATAGGTTTCAAAGTTTCTATTAGGAAGCAAATTTCCAAAATAACCTGTGCCGCTACATTGCACTGTGGGCCCAGATTGTCATATTTTGGCCAAAAGTCGGACATTTCCATAATATTTTTTTTAGAGTAATGAAATTTTACACATGTGTTCGTAAAGGATTGAACTATTTTTCTGGGAAGTTTGGGCCTCCTCAGATTTTTTTAAGATATAGATTATCTAGAACCAAATTGGAAAAAATTTAAAAAAAACAAAAAAAAATTTTAACTTTATTAAAAAAAAAAGTGTTAATTGGAATTCGACCATATTTCACACAGAGGTAGATATGAGCTCCATATACATTGAAAAAATAGCCTATACCCAAAATATTGAATGCTTTTGGAGTTATAGCCCCAAACAGTTTCAGCTTTCCAAGACAATTACAAAAAGACGACACCACCAATCCATCTGGTTTTTAAAAGTTATAATTTTTTTGGCATGCTCTATTAATTTTCGAAAAAAAATTTCAAAAATCCATATTTAAACATTTTTTTATTTAGGTACATCTTTATAAGTATGCTATAAAATTTTCAAATTGTACATTTTAGTACAACTTTTGAGAAAATGGTTATTAAAGGCAGCTAAGAAATTAAAAAAAAAATTGTAGAATTTTTAAAATTCAACTTTTAGTTACAAAATTCAATTTCCGTAAAACGTGCAGAATTGCATTTTCTTGTAAAATATGTAAAGAAATTTATAAAATTTTTTTCGATCAAATATCGAGTGGTAGTCGGAGGTACCCTAAAAGCAAATTAGCCAAATGTTAAAAAAACCAACAAAATCTTTATAACTACTCGAATATATTTAAAACCAAAAAGTTTTTAAGCTCAATTTTATTTTTTTTCTAAAGTAACATTTATAAATAATAAAGTGTATGCAGACTTCGTAGCTACATGTATCATGGTAAATGCAGGTTTTTGTTTTCTGTAAATTATCGCGAAAGCCCATAAAATACAAAATATCAACTTTGATTGCCAATAACTTAAAACCCAATAATTATAATTTAATAATTTTTTTTACACAGGATACCTTAATATGTGTATAATCATATTAAATTGTCATTTTGTCCAAATTTTGACTTTCTTCTGGGGGACTTTTGGCCAAATTCTGGCTACGCGAACCCATTGTGCATTGGAACAGATTACTGGAAAAGCGACTTTGTTTTTTGTTAGGTAAAACTATAACGATTAATTAATAATAATTATTTTTTAATACACTATTTTGTAATACAATTTCCCGTAATAAAGAGCTTGAGTACACTTTTAAAATACTTTGGTTTTATTTTTGGATTTATTAAATCAATTTTAAGCTGTTTACTAAATAAGTTGTCAATATTGAAAATTTTTCACAAAAAAAGTGATGTATTGAATATTTATCGAGTTATCTATAACTGAATATTTAGGTAGACTTTTCTTTCACAAGACTAGGGTATTCACGCTTGTTGTTGACTTGGACAGTTGAAAAGTTGAGGAGTTTTCCAACAACAAAAGAGCTCAGTTTCAACTCTAAACTCAACATTTCCTCAGCCCAGACTCTATTATAATTTTTAGCTGTACAGTTTAGGACATATAGTTTCAAAATACAATTTTCAAATTTTTAATATTTCTGGATTTTCTAGCCATTATGTGACTTGTTAAGCAAGCAGAGAAAATTTTATTAATTAAAATTAAAAAATTGGTCTAAAGAGTTTAACGACCCTTACACAACCAAACTTCTTTATATTTCTCCCGACCGCCCAATTTTGGAATATTGTTTCTGCGTTTGGAGCCCTCAGTACCGCCTTTATCAGGACAGGATTGAGTCTATTCAAAAGCAATTTCTCCTCTTCGCACTTCGCGGCTTAAATTGGGATCCACTTATCCGACTGCCTCCATATTCTGACAGACTTCGCTTTATAAAGCTGCCCTCCTTAAATAACCGTAGAACATGCCACGTTGTACTTTTCTTGCATAAGCTATTACTTGGCCTTATTGATTCTAACGAAATTCTTAATAAAGTTACTTTTGTCGTACCTACCAGAGTAACTCGTAATTTTCGCCCCTTAGCCTTGCAACTCTGTAGATCAAATTTTGTGTCTTATGCTCTAATTATAATAGCCTTTTTAAATTCCTCTCTTTTGAACGGTCTATTCCTTCTATTACGTCTTCTATTCTAAGTCATCATGACTTGCCTCTTCGAGCATCCATGACCAATCCTGTATTATGAGGCACCTATTTGGTCGTTGATGCTCTTTTGACTTGTTTTAATATATGTAATGTTTAATTTTTCTTTGAACTTCCTTTTTCCACTTGATTATTGTAAATCCAAGTCTCTGGCCAGATTTTGATGTGAGTCGATGCATATCGCTAAAAAGTTTACCCACCGGGCTAGTGATGCGGATTAGTTCAAATCTATCTTTTTTCCTCGTTCTATTTTTATACCCTGTACCGTATGGTACAAAGGGTATATTGTGTTTGTGCAAGCCGAAAATGTATGTAACGTACAGAAGGAGAAGTCGGAGACCCCCAAAGTTACCTAAAGTATGATCAGAGTGACTAGAGAAGTCGATATACCCATGTCCGTCTGTCCGTCTGTCCGTATGAACGCCTAGATCTCAGAGATGGTAAGAGCTAGAGCAACCAAACTTTCAGATAAGATCCCTTATTAATCCATAGGAGACAAGTTTATTTTTTTTTTTTGATATCGGGACTACATTATATAGCTTTGTTTTTTGTACAAAATTCGTTGTGAATCGTTTGTTTGTGAAGATATTGTAACCAAATTTGGCATTAAGAAGTTTTTTATAGTTCCCAAGCACTACCAAATTTGATCAAAATCGGTTGACTATATCATATAGCTCCCATAGGTCCAATCGGTCAAAAAAACGCTTTTTGCACAAAATTCGTTGTGTTTCGTTTGCTTGTGAAGATATTGTAACCAAATTTGGCAGTCAGAAGTTTTTTAGAGATCTTCAATACTGTATCAAATTTTATCAAAATCGGTTGACTATATCATATAGCTCGGTCGAAAAAAAGTTTTTGATTAAAAATTCGTCTGTTTTTGGTTGTTTATGAAGGTATCATAATCTAATTTGGCAATCAAATGTCTTTTGGTGTTCGTCAGCAATTTACCGGATTTTATTGCAAGCAGTGGTACAGTGTATCCCAAAGTCGTCCGCGCCCGACTTTAACGTACGCCATATTTCAATATTTAATTTAAATTTTTCTTATAATTTAAGGCCAACTGTACTTTGTTGTACCCCCTCTAAAAAAATAAAAATAAAATAAAATTAAAAAAAATGGACTTTAACAAATAAGAGGCTTATGCATTTTATTTACTAAATTATTCAGTTATTACTTTTCAGTGGCTGACCACCCAACATAAACTTAAAATTTACAATATTAGGAAAGAAATAGAATCACAAACTCAACAGCTCAACTGATATACATATAAGCAAAAAGGGCGTTCACGATTTAGGCAGTTGAGCTTTTGCGCAACATTTCAACTTCTCAACTCAAGAGCAACCATATTTTGCAAATAAATAAAGATATTAGAAAATAATTTTTTTTCAATGACATAAATATAAAAAACAAAATTTTCGTTTATTTAAAATTAAAAAGTGATCAGACGTTTTCTCAAAAATACAAATTAATGAAGACAGTTAAATTTTGTATTAAATCGCTTTCGAAACCAAACACACTCTCTTCAAGAGTAACAAAATGCAGAATTAAGAAAAGAAAAAAGTAAACCAAAGATACTATTTATATGCATTATTTCGGCTGAAAAGGAAGTACCAAATTACATTTAATTAGGTGCATATAAACGCGCAACAAAATTCGCGTACGGTACGCTGTCCAGAATCGAGAGTCCGGAGTAGGGAATCGGCAGCAGGAGCTCAAGAAGTCAAGCGATTACCACCGAAGCGCGCTCGCGAACTGATCGATGTGATCAACTGTTTAACTCTTTTGCATTGCCTTTGGTGAAATTCGCACGTTTAACCTTTAGGCAAACAAAATTAACAGAACAAAAAATAAAACAAAAAAAAAATACGACGGCGACGAGGACGAGGACGATGATCGCTTGAAACCTGTTGAACCCAAATGCAATTTTCATATCACTTTGATTGCTGCCCAGGATGACACGCGTGCGCCTTGACTAGGTACGGTACCGAAAAAATAAAAACCAAAAAAATAAAAAATATGCATGGTGGAACACCAATTCAATACGATCACAAGTTTGCAGACCGTTTCATTTTCGTTGCCGACGAAGACGAAATGAAAATTAGGGTAAGAATCAGAGTGCGCGGCACAGGCTGCTGCTAAAAGCGAAACTTTCAAACGGTTTCAAGGATTTCGTTTGTCCTTTTTTTTTGTTTTTTTTTTTGAGGTCATTTTATAATTCCCATAAGGTAGAGGCACATTGTTATTACAGCGAAAAACCACTTAACTAGAAGTCAAAAGTAGCAACACTTTGCTCTGCCACACTTGAGTCTAGTTGGCTAAGAATCCTGAAATATCTTAAACAAAAGAAATTGAAATTAAATATAAACACACATAGTATAACAAATCCCAATGGCACAGTGTGAGACAAGTCTGTGAAATGACTTTCTAGGAAGCAGCCCAGTCAGTCAGTCAGTCAACTCCAGACGTTAGTCCTGCTCTCTGTTTCTGTCAACGATGCTCGATTGCAGGTAATTGATATGTTTACCTTACTCTATGCCCTTACTTTAAACCCTCAATCGTGTTAAAATAAAATGTAAATTGTAACTGATATCGATGCTGGGGTAATTTCTCAACATCAATATTGTCTGGCACAATGAAATTGAAAAATTACCCAACAGATAAGCCAGTTGCTTCTGTCTGGCTCCTACAAGTGTGTAGAGGTTAAATTCTTTTGATAAGACACAAGTCCTAATTTGAAAATCAAAATCTGTTGACAGTTTATAAGTATCGCATGATCTTGCATAGCTAAGAGTCCCAGATTGCATGAGCCACCCGTAACTAAGGTGACAATTGCATTTTATGAAAATTGATATTTTCAACCGCAATTGTTAGATAGTTTTTTTTTTTCACAAACCCGACCACACAGAAGCTGGCCAGAAGTCACTTTAGTCAGCCTTTGCAGCCTCTGACAGGTATTTGAAAAAAGAGGCATCTCTTCTTTTTTTTTGCGCGATCATCAAATTACGAGCACATGATCAATGATGTTTGGTCAAGGCTGTTGTTTTTTTTTTTATTTTGCCATTTTCAACCGGAAGAGGCTAGCTCCGTAATTAGAACTAGAGCAAACGTGTGAAAATCTTAGTAGCATGTAATTAATGTCATTTTTGCGGCACTTTTGATGCTTGGGTATAGATGTACTTAACTATGTAATTAAAAACTAGGTTTCAGCAAGTATTACTAAAATCAAAATTAATTTTTTTATTTATTTATTTATTTATTTGAGGGGTACAACTACGTACAGTTGACCTTATATTATAAAAAAGTACATATAATTTATTTAGAAAAGAAAATAGAGCGAGGGTATTGATATGAACTAATCCGCGTCTCTAGCCCGATGGGTGAACTTTTTAATGATATGCACCAACTCACATCCAGAACTGGCCAGAAACTTGGATTTACAATATTAAAGTTGAAAAGATGGCGTACGTTAAAGTCGGGCGCGGACGACTTTTGGATACCCTGTACCACCAAATTGCAATCAAGTCCGATATATTGCTTACAAACTCCAAAAGATATTTCTTTGCCAAATAAACGAAACACAACGAATTTTGTTCAAAATACGTTTTTTTGACCGATTGTGTCCTATGGGAGCTATATGATATAGTCAACCAATTTTGATCAAATTTGGTACAGTGCTTAAGAACTCTAAAAAACTCCTTAACGCCAAATTTGGTTACAATATCTTCACAAACAAACGAAACACAACGAATTTTGTACATAAAACAAATTTTCGACCGATTGGTCCTATGGGAGCTATATGATATATGCAACCGATTTTGATAAAATTTGGTACAGTGCTGGGGGTTTCTAAAAAACTTCCGATTGCCAAATTTGGTTATGATATCTTCATAAGCAAACGAATTATCCATCTAAAACTTTTGCTTTTTTTCGAGGTCCTCTGAAACACCCCTATGGGAGCTATATAATGTAGTCCCGATATCAAAAAAATAAAATAAACTTGTCTCCTATGGATAAATAACGGATCTTATCTGAAAGTTTGGTTGCTCTAGCTCTTACCATCTCTGAGATCTAGGCGTTCATACGGACAGACGGACATGGGTATATCGACTTCTCTAGTCACTCTGATCATTCTTTAGGTAACTTTGGGGGGTCTCCGACTTCTCCTTCTGTACGTTACATACATTTTCGGCTTGCACAAACACAATATACCCTTTGTACCATACGATACAGGGTATAAAAAGGAAGCAAGATAAAAATTAAACATTATATCGCAAAAAGAGCCAATGGATCACCGTTGACCAAGTGGGTGACTCATAATATAGGATTGGTAAAGGATGCTCGAAGTGGCAAGTCAAGGTGACTTAAGATAGAAGAAGTGATAGATTGAATAGACCGTTCGAAAGAGAGGAAATTGTTAAAGCTATTATAGTTGGAGCATAAGACACGGCAAAATGATCGTGCAAAGCATAATTTGATCTACAAAATTGTAAGGCTAAGGGTCGAAAATTACGAGTTACTCTGGATGGTATGACCAAAGTAACTTTGCTAAGGAGTACATTGGAATCGATAAGACCGAGTAACAGTTTATGCAAGAATAACACGCCGTGGCATGTTCTGCGATGATTTAAGGAAGGCAACTTTATAAGGCGAAGTCTATCAGAATATGGTAGCAGTCGGATATTTGGGTCCCAGTTTAAGCCACGAAGTGCAAAAAGGAGAAATTGCTTTTGTACTTACTCAATCATGTCCTGATAAAGGTGGTATTGAGGGCTGCAAACGCAGGAACAATATTCCAAAATTGGACGGACGAGAGAAATATAAAGAAGTTTGGTTGTGTAAGGGTCGTTAAACTCTTTAGACATACGCTTAATAAAAGCAAGAACACCTCTAGCCTTATTCACGATGTTGCAAATATGGTTATTAAATTTAAGGTTATGATCAAACAAAACACCAAGGTCAGACACACTCTCGATGCGTTCTAAGGTAGAAGATTCTAAAGAGTAAGTAGCCAAATAAGGAGCAGAACGATAAAATGTCATAACGTTACATTTTGTCTTGTTGAGAAAGAGTTGGTTGATATTGCACCAAGATTGCATGTTATCAAAATCATGCTGAAGAAGTAAGTACTTATTATTATCGGAGTAGGACATACAGAGTTTAACATCATCCGCATACATAAGAATGTGAGAAGATGAGATTACCTGAGGGAGATCATTTAAAAATAAGTTAAAAAGAAGAGGGCCTAGATGGCTACCTTGAGGTACGCCTGACGTGACCATAATTTCTGTAGATTCGCAGCCTTTGAAAACTACCTTCTGGACTCGGTTGGATAAATAGGACGATATCCAATTTAAAAGACAAGACGGAAACCCCAGACGAGACAGTTTAACAAGTAGAAGACTATGGTTTACCGAGTCAAATGCTTTACTAAAGTCAGTATAAATGACATCAGTTTGTCTTTTTTCCGTAAAATCAAGATTAATAAGAGACGAAAGTTCTAAAAGGTTAGTAGAAGTGGACCGACGTTTTACAAACCCATGTTGGTAATCCGACATTAAGGAACGACAGTAGTGTTGCAATTGTGAAGTTACAATCCTTTCAAAAACTTTTGGAATTGATGAAAGCTTGGCAATACCGCGGTAGTTCGCAATGTTGGACTTGGAACCTTTTTTGTGAATAGGGATTTGAAAACAAAGGAAACCATTTTTAGTGAGTTCGGAAGAATTTTTTCGAAGATTTATTGTAGTGACAAAAATTTTATTTCGATTTGTCGAATTTTCGATTGTTTTGGGGTGAATCCGGAGGTGTCCAAAAAGGATAAAAACCGCCATAAAATTTCATCGCAAACATTTTATTTCTTTATTTTTGGTAAAAATGAATGATATGTGGAATAAAAATAATTGTGAAAAAAAATGTTTTTTAAAAAATAAAGGGAATTCGTCTGAAAGAGCACTCCTTTTGTCGATTTTCACTGCATTCAGCATTTCCAACAAATCATCAGAAATTGGAACCGGTTTACGGGGACTTGTTTCTCGACATTTTGACACAAACACAGTTGAAATACGTGCTGAAATTATATTCAAAATAATTATTTGGCTCTTTTTGACACTTCCGGATTTCCCCCCAAACGAGCTTGCGGATTCACCCCAAATTGACTTTTTCGAAACGGAGTAGCGTCATTCTGGTGGCTTGCAAAAAGAGAAACGAATCCTTTTGCTTTTTTTAAGTATAGAGTCTAAATAATATTATGGATATACTCACATTTGATTTTACTCGAGAAAATATTGAAATTTTAGCGACACAAAAACTTAAAATAAAACTTTCAAGGTAGCAATTTTTTTTAGAAAAATTATATTGAACAGAAAAACACGTGTACTCGAGTCGGAGTACAATCATAAACCACCGTCGGTCATGACGTTTATTTCAAAATTGGTGTCATAGTCAACTCAGAAATCCGTTAGAATGCGTTTCCGGATTCACCCCACTTTCGAATTCACAACACTTCCGAATTGACCACACTTCCGAATTCACCACGCTTTAGAGTGTGGATATTTAAATGTTAAAGAATTTTATGCAGCCTTGTTTCGATTTTGATACTACATTTTATTTCAAAACTGTTAAAATCGTTTGAGATGTCTTTTGTATAGGGTGGGCCATCTGTTGGTTTGGTTGTTTAACACTCATAATTCGGAACATACCTGTCCAAAGTAGATGCTCTTCGACATATGCAACTTCAAAACTACTTTTATATTATTATTTTAGTCATGGATCGTTTAACAAACGAACAACGCGTAAAAGTGGTACAGCGTTAAATCTTACAATACATTAAAAAAAAAATGGCATTGCTTAAGAAAAGGTTTTTTAGCTATTTGCATATGATGATGTATTTTCAATAAAAACGTTCAAGTATCCTTTAGCACAATAAATTTTAAAAAATTTTTAAAAAAACCAAGATTGATTATTTAACGCGAATATCGAAATTTCAAAATAAAATATTTAATCAGCTGTTTGATAAACCTTTATAGACTGTTTTTGACAGTTTTTTGATTTTTTTCCAGCTAAACCGAGTATAAATAAAGAAAACCATTTATAATACACCTAATTCTGTTTTTACACGGTAGATACGTTCCTAAAGCTGCTATCAAAATAAATTAAAAAGGGGAATTCCCTAAATAAATTTCTAAAAGTTTAGGTCAATAAATCTAATATGTTTCTTTAAAATTTCAATCAAATGGCTTTTTTTAATCGTTCTAAATCGAATGAAATTGAATGAAATTCAAAACCGTGTAAAAAAAGACCGTTAAAAAAAACCGTGTAAAAACAGAATCGGGTGTACTTGTGACGCGAATGGGGACAATCGAAAATATATTTGAACACTTAAATTTTTGACAGGTTTATGCCCCCATGTTCCTGTTTTCACTTTTAGTTTATAGGTGGTTAAAAATAAATATTATTATTAAAATTTATTTTTAAACCTGATGAGTACCAGCATTAAATTGACCAGTTGAGAGAGTCAACTATAAAAGAATGCTTTGGTATGCCGAGACAATGAGAGACCAAGGCATACAACCGTTCTTTTTTAAAAAGAGACGACCCTAAATATATTCGATAAATGTATCGATTAAAAATTTTGCAACACTATCAAAAGCCAGGCTTTTATTTCACTTAAAAATGTTTAACAATAAAGAATTGGAAAGTACTCGTAATGAAAAAGCTGACGAATAGCTCCATTCTTAATTTGACCAGTTGAGAGAGTCGTCAATAAAGGAATGCTCCGAGACAATGAGAGACCATGGCATACAGGCTTCTTTTTTGAAAAAGACACGCGCCATAAGACATTCGGTAACTGACATTAGTAAGCGGACACTAAGTTCATCACAATATAAAACTTGATCTTAACCAGCAAAGTGATCAAAGCCTGATCTTGGCATAATGGACACAGAAAGTCAAACCAGGAGGCATCGCATACAGTTTTTGTGTCAACTTTGTTAAATGAAGCAAGGATTACTTTACCAGTTCCCAACTATATGGCAGCCAGAAGCTTCACCCTTTGCATCTGTACAGTAAAAAACATTTGTCTACGAAAGAACCAATTTTAAAATACCCAACCAAGTGATCCCTTATTTTTTGTTATTTTTGTTTCTGATGGTTTATTAAAAAGGTGTCCAGTAAGTCTGAAATATCAAATCACCACCAGCAAATAAGATGGCACAGATATTGTAAGAGAATACGTTTCCTCTATACAAAATGTACTAAAAAACTACGAAAGAATGCATTGAGTTTGAAATCTCAAGTACCCACCAAAAGAGTCGTGCTGTATGCATGTGTCAGATATCCAATGAAATTGGGAAAATAGGAAAACTACGGAACGGACAAAACAGAGCTTATGTCCTGCAGAAAATTAAGAATGTTTTTTGTGCTTATTTAACTTTCATTCAAAATTATTAAAAATTGACTTTAATCACACCACTTCGGCATCCCTTCGACTGACTATTGACTATTACTTTTCTGATCCAGTTGCTTTAAAGATTTACAAACGCACTTAATCAAAATGTATTTATAACTGCCCCGTGAAAAACAAAAACCCAAAAATTTTTACGAATCCCTACAAATTTATGTAAGCGCTCGTATTCGTAATTTATGCAAATAACTTTTACTTTCTCATACGCTTAATATTCTCCAAAAGTAGGAGAGGACATTTTCTAAAGTGGAAACAAACGTTTTTAAAACTCTCCCAAATAATGCTACTACCAAATTGAAGTCCTGATTTAAGCGCATTGTTATGCAAAAAAGCCCATAGATCAACTATTAATACGACCAAAACATAATCAAAGGCCAACTTATAATTAGCATAATTACAAACGAATGAGAAACTGATGAATTGAGGGCAAATAAAAGGATTGCCAGGACAATAGCTCATAGAAGGGTCATATTTGTTTTCTGGCTCAATAATCACTCTATTTCGAATTCCAAGAATTGGTCGCTTCATTTGATAAATTGACCAAAAACTCGTGTCTGACTTAACGCCCTCGCGAAGGGGTTAATTGTGCATGTTGGTTAACGAAAATGCATCAAGATGAATCGCTGGCCGCAGACAATTTTATCACGTGTTTATAGAGTTATTCAGCCATGAGCACTCCAGATACATTCATACATACCATGTATGTGCCACACTTTAATTGCCCCAATTCAAATGGCTTGGGACCGACCATAAAACGCATGCCTAGGGACTGTGTTGACCGTAAGCCACAATTTCAGTGTTTGCGCTGCATCCATATAGAGAGCTACAGATACACAGAACGCACAAATATAAACAATAATCAATCTCTTCAAGGGTTGAACAAACAAACACAAAGGCAGTGCAAGGACATGCTTATGAAAAATGCAACAGCAAGAGGTTGAAGGCGTTTTTAAATTGATTATTCCTTGGGGTAGGCTTTCCTTTTTTTTTTTTGTAAAAGTCCTAATTTTATAGGTAAAATGGGTAAAATGGGCCACTTTTAAAATCAATCTCTACAAGAAATATTTTTAAAGCACAGTTAAACTAGTGCTCGATTCTTGTAACCTTTACTCCAAGTATATTAAGACGCATCCTTTATAGTCGGTGTACCTTTCGAAACGGCTCTTAAAACGACAAAACGAACATTCTCAGCCATGTTCTTTCCAATTATAGCTTTTTGAACGTATTGTTGAAGTGTCCAAGGTCAAACACATCTCACAAAGATAGCCCCAAAAATTTTTTCAATAGCTAAAGAGAGAAATGTTATATTTATCGAAATCTCAATAAAAATCGAATTGTTGCAAAAAAATATAGCAGTCGACAATGGGCTACAGTAGAGGTGGGGAAAATTCTAATACTTGCAAAAAGAGTATTTGAACATTTTTAAGAGAAACGTTTCATTCATGACATTATAAAAATTACATCTTAAAAAACAAAAAACTGTCCATTCAACAGAAGACCAACAGTTTCAGTCGGGTCCTTATGTCCAAAACTATAAGGCTACTTCTACTGAACATCCATTCTCTCACTTTCAGTAGAACTGGGGCAGGAGTGCATAAACATTTGTTGTTTAAGTTTTGTAGTCCAACATAGTCGAGTCCCTGAAAGTAGAATAAATTTTAGATAAATTTTTTAATTGTTAATACTAAATCTGCAAAAGCTCAATGGATTTGTATTTTGGCTTAAATTTTGACTGGCGGCATCGATTTTTAGTTATTTATGCGAAGAATTTTTATACAAATTTGAGTTACTTTAATAATTTTTTATGGTCCCCATCGGATTTGGTGACTCTAAAAGCGTCGGATGGTCAAAAAGGTTCGACGTGTTACCACTGGTTTTGTATTCTTTTTGACATGTTGCCAATTTGATGTGCGTTGATTTGTCAAAAAAGTTTTTTACATACAAACATCGAACAAAACCATCGATAGTATCCGTAAAATGAAACTATCGATAGTGCCATCGATAGTATCCCACCTCTACTACAGAATATGCAAACATGTGAATCTTTTAAATCTGAGCTTAAAATAATGATACCGTAATGTTCTTAGCAACTGCTGTTTAGCTTTCGCCATAAATCGAAAAATTCACCAAACATAATTATCCCTCCAGTACGGGTGGGTAGTGCAGGTCAAGCGATTTCAGTAGGCACTATTTAATGACCAGTATGTACTTACCTTGCTATTTACCTCTTCATTTCCATCTTATTAACAAATGTCATTGGCGGTAGGCAATCGCCACCACCCCGTTTACCAGTAGACAGCGGCATCGCTACTTACGCTTTTGTACACTAGTAGACAACGTAGTAGTCGCCAGTATCTTCATTAAAATTGAAAACACACATACATATAATTTATTTTATTTCAGAATTATTTTTATCTACATTCATCATTTTTTTTATTTAAAACGCTTGTTTTTTTTGAAAACGTGTTTTTTTTGGAGCTGGAGAGTCTTTTTAAGGTTGACTTCTGACGGTCCGGCTCCATTTCCAATTGTATCTGAAATTATAAAAATTTAATTTTAGCGCTGAAAATATTTATTGAGAGCTTTAATAAGCTTACCTATTATTGCTTCATAGACTTTTGGACTGCTTTCGTTTCCTTGCAAGCCGTGCAAAATTGACGGCGTTCCAAACGAAAATAAACAAAATTCCAGAACATTCAGGATTTGTCATACATTTGTTTGTGTAAATTATAGTCTCAGAATATGCACAAAAAGAATAGCGAAAAATTCGCCTTACTTTATATTTTCGTATTAAGAAAAAAAGAGGCGAATTGCTTATTTTTTTTTTTTCTTTATTCGCTTTGCGTTTGTTGTTTGTTATATTTCGTTCGTCAACCGGTTACCTTGCGCATTACCAAGGGTTTGCAAAGTAGGTAGCTACCTTTGACAAACAATGTAAGCACTTACTGGAGGACAATAGCCACCAGCCGTACTAGAGGGATCTTTTTCTAAAATTTGGGATGCGCAATACCGATCCGATATTTTGAATATCGAAGTCGATACCGAATATTCGATGCCGATATTTTGGTTCTCGATTAATCGTCGATCCGATACCAATTTGCTTAGTATCGGTATCGGGCTAAATTTCGTTTTACATTTGTCGCTTGAAATTTATTTTGCAAAAAGTTCCTTTATGGTGGCCACTGGCAAAAAATAACAAAGTGAACACAGTAAGTAAAATGAACCGCTATTATGATTATTAGAAAATTTTGGTTTCTTTGTCGAGCAAACGCCTCCATTTTGTTTAATTCTTTCTTTAAAAAACGTCAAAAAGTCGATACCGATACAATCGGTATCGAGTTTTTTGGAATACTCAATACTTCGATTCGATTTTTTCCGGTATCTCTAGCTCTTATGGTCTCTGAGATATTTGAGATTTATATTCTTAGCAATATGGTGTTAAGTTTTCGACTGAAATATCCCAACTCTGAATCAATACATACAGAATTTTAATACAAAAAATTATGGTCTGCTGAGGCTCCTTCTGCTTTTTAATACGCTCTACTCCAAGGCTAAAGAATATAAAAATAGACAAAATCAAGTACTAAAGGTCGATTTTAAAAGTACTCCGCTTCGCGTTATAAAGGGTCACCAATCTTGAAGTTTTTTTTTTAAATAAAAAAAAAAAACACAAAAATTTCAAAAATCTTTATTATCAATGGAAAGAACAGTTCTTGCCATTGACTTTTTATAATTAATCCCTTTCAAATGTAGGCCGACGATGCGCCGTAGCTCGTCCAAGCGGAGGTTACAATTTTCGATGACGCGTTCGAGCATAATCGGCGGTATCTCGCGAATAACACGGGCAATGTTGGCCTCTAATGCTTCAATCGTAGCTGGATTATCCACAAACACTTTAGACTTAACGTAGCCCCAAAGGAAAAAGTCTAACGGTGTGATATCACACGATCTTGGTGGCCAATTCACCGGTCCGGAGCGTGAAATTAATTGTTCACCGAATTGGTTCCTCAATATGTCAATTGTTTCACGGGCTTCGTCGAGATCTCGGGCTTCAATTAGAGGTAGCAAATAATTCGTTATCATGGTGCGATAGCGGTCGCCATTGACATTTCCAACGGCCCATAAACTACGCGCTGGATAAGGTCTATTCGGTCGAGTGTCATCCAATAATGAATATGTTGATGGTATGGCGAATAGTGGTCTCAGTAGGTCGATTATAGCGAAAAACATTTTTTACAGAACGCGAATTTTCGTAATATAATTGTACGATTGGTAAACGTTGTTCGGGTGTAAGTCTTTCCATGATGAAATGGCAATGAAAACTGAATAAAAAAACACATGGCAACTTGACAGCACTTAGTATCAAAAAACCCTATTGAAAAAAAACCTCTAGATTGATGACCCTTTACTAACCATGTTTATGAGTTAAATGAATCAACGCTATAGTCAATCCTGGTTCAAACGCTGTCTACAGACTCTGCAGCATCTTAATTTTTTTTTTTTAAACGTGTCCACGAGCCCAAGGTTGTTTCAACGTTTAGTTTGGCTTAAACTTAATAGCCACTTCGCTTAACTGTTTAAATACAGCGGCTTGGCTTTTTTTGCTTGTCACAAGTTGATTTTTTAACGCTTCATTAACTTTTGGCCACACGCGTTTACTTTTCCCTTATTTTTTTTAGAGTTAAGGGTTCGTCTGACGTGTGTCTGGCAAGAAGGTCGTCGTCGTATTAGCTGCTTAATTGTTGCTGAGCTTGGCCATGCGCCGCCTGTTCATGGTGTAGTCTGTGTGCGATCTAAACACCTCGTGTTTAATAAGCGATTATGGCATATTGCAGCACAACAAATAAACAAAAAAAAACTTGTGCTCTTTTTACTTCCGATTTTTTATGCATTTGCTTTACGCAATATGCGTTTTTGAAAATGTAGCGCCAGGCAACAGCTGCTGCAAGATACTTTTTTCTGTGGATTTGGAATCCATACAAGGAGCAGAACAACACGCTGTCTGTGTGGTATTTTTGGCAACGCGGGTGTTACAAATTTTAATATTGACAGCATATGGTGTAAAGTTGATGTTAAAATTATATACAGCGTATATTTTTATTATATTATTTTTAAATTGTAATATTATGACTACCTCTTCTTGAACTATAAGCTAAGAAGCTCTTAAAGTCGTATAATTCTAGTTTCAAATAAACAATTTTTAAATGTAAGCTTTATGGGCAGCACTTTTCGCGCGCTTTGCACTGTCATATCGATGTTTTTGCTATCGAAATACTAAAAAAATACTAACGCACAGCTATCGATGTAAAATATCGCCGTGGTTCGTGCATCGCTATTGAGCTCGCCTGTTTGCCAAACTTGCATTTTGGTTTTAAATCAATTTTTGCATATTTTACGTTATATACAGTGCTTCAACTGAATTAACTACAATGCCAACCATAGGAGTCAAGCGTGATTTGCTTTTCGAAGCGCTCGGCAAGAAGTACAGTGAGTTAATAAGTCCACGTGTTCACACGTTTTTTAAGGCACTTAAAAATGTTTACCCCTTTTTCTAGCCGACGCTGAGTTTCAGGACTTGTGCTTTGCCTTTGGACTGGAGCTCGATGAAGTGGTAAGTACTTATCTAAAAATGATAAAAATAGTTTGTGTATGTTTATCTATCTGTTTCATCATCATTGTTGCAAAAGACCACAGAGAAGCAAATGTTAACCAAAGAACAGGGTGATGTGGCGGCAGCAGCGGATGCTTCAGAGGAAATCATTTATAGAATTGATATACCTGCTAATCGTTACGATTTGCTGTGCCTCGAAGGCTTAGTTACAGGCTTGCTAGTGTTCCAGGGCAAGTAAGTATTAATAATACTGCATATAAGAACACTTTTTAATTTTTAATACCTTTCAGGCTTAAGCCGCCTAAGTTTGACTTTGTGGAACCTAAGCAGCGACAAGTGCTCAAAATAGCAGCTTCAACTGCTCAAATCAGACCATTTGCAGTTGCTGCTGTGCTGCGGGATGTACGTTTTACGCCGGAATCTTACAACAGCTTTATAGATTTGCAGGACAAATTACATCAGAATATTTGCCGCAAACGCACTTTGGTAGCCATTGGTACACACGATTTGGACACCATAAAAGGTCCATTTAGCTATGAAGCACTTGAACCTGAGCAAATAAAATTTGTGCCACTCAATCAAACAGAAAACATGAATGGAGCACAACTTATGGAGTTTTATGCTACGCATGCGCAGCTCAAGCAATACTTACCCATCATACGCGACTCACCCGTGTATCCAGTCATTTACGATGCTAATCGTGTGGTTTTGTCATTACCACCCATCATAAATGGAGATCATTCCAAAATAACGCTAAAAACGCGAAACATATTTATAGAATGCACTGCCACGGATCTGACTAAGGCTAAGGTGGTTTTGGATACAATTGTATGCCTCTTCTCCAAGCACTGCGACAAGAAGTTTACTGTAGAACCATGCAATGTCGTGCAGCCGGATGGCACAACTGTGTCTTATCCAGAATTGGATGTGCGCGAGGAGCACATTTCAGCCAAACGTGCCAATGCTTACATAGGCATCAATGAGAAGCCTTCAGAGTTAGCTAATATGCTCACTCGCATGTATCTGGAAACCAGAGTGGATGCTAAAGACGCTGACATGCTTTGCGTAAAAATTCCGCCCACACGGCACGATGTCATACACGCTTGCGACATTTATGAGGATATTGCCATAGCGTATGGTTATAACAAAATTAAGAAATCACTGCCAGCTTTTATGCAAATTGCCAAACAGTTTCCACTCAACAAACTTACGGAGCAATTACGGCAAGAAATTGCCCAAGCTGGCTTCACCGAAGCACTTACTTTCACGCTCTGCTCACGCGATGATATTAGCAAGAAGTTAAACAAGAGTATAGAATCCATACCAGCTGTGCATATAAGTAATCCAAAGACTCTGGAGTTCCAAGTGGTACGCACCATATTGTTGCCTGGTCTGCTTAAAACTTTGGCAGCAAATCGTAAAATGCCTTTACCTCTGAAACTATTCGAAATTAGCGATGTGGTAATAGCTGATGATGATACTGAGGTGGGCGCACGCAATGAGCGTCGTGTGTGCGCTGTCAATTGCAACAAAACCGCAGGCTTTGAAGTGGTCCATGGATTGCTGGATAATGTTATGAAATTGTTGGAGGTGCCATGGAAGACTGGCAGTGTCGAGAAGGGCTATTATCTGCAGGCAACGGATGGTAAATTAGTCTAGCTTTCTGTAAGTTAACGGTTTTGTTAATCGTTTCTATGTTTTCCACAGATCCCAGCTATTTTCCCGGTCGCTGCGCTAAAATAATGTATAATAAAGTTGTCATTGGCAAGATTGGTGTACTACATCCAACAGTACTGCAGGCTTTTGAACTGACCACACCATGCTCCGTTGTGGAGTTCACAATTGAGCCCTTTGTTTAAAATTGGGAAACTTTTTTTTGTATACTGCATTTAATGGCTTTTAATATATCACTCGGAGGCGTTCATTTATAGAAGATTGCATAATGAAATGTTTAACATTTGGCAAGAAGCTTAATAAAGAATTGTAAAAAAATTTCGAAATATTTGAGTTCCTTATTTATAGATGCGTTCGCTTGAAATCTTAAAGTACATTATTTTAAAGTAGTCTTATGGTTCTAACCAATATCAATCGAAATGTTCCCGTACTATTTGTGCTTAAGGCCTATACGCAGCTCGAAATATTTCGCACGGAATCACAAAACCTCATTTAAAAAAAAAAATAATCCCATTTGGGATATCCCAAATCCCAAAGGCTTTAACAGCAGACCTTATTTGGAGATAAAAATTGTCAAACTTTGCCATGGCTTTTAAAAGTACTACCAAGAGTGTTCCTTAACCAGGAGCTTTACTTTTTCTTCTTATAACGCAATATTTATTTATTTCTGCAGCAGCAGAAACTTCAACCTGAAAATAGAACCTATAAATGTCTTCGGGAGAGGAAGAAAATAAACGGCAGCTTCACTGGGCACAGATACCAGGACTTAAGCAGTCAAAAACCCTCCTCTCTGATAGAGGTTCAAACTCATGATAACTCAGGGGAAAAACACCGTGAGGATCTTGACGGGCCTCTTGACGGGACACTTTAGGCTCCGCAGCCCCTTAAATAAAATCGGCATAGCGGATAGTGGACTTTGTCGCTTCTGTAGCATGGAGGAAGAAACTTCAGTGCATCTACTATGTGAATGCATGGCACTAGTCAGCAAAAGAAACGAGCTTCTGGGCATGTACGTTATCTCACCGGAGAGCGTTGTCACCCTAAATCCAAACAAAATACTGGAGTATATGCAGGCCATTGGACCTTTGGGAGAGCTCTAAGTCGTGAAAGGGGGTATAATAGATCCACTTGGGTCGCAGTACATCTTACACCCATTACAAATAATAATAATGTCTTCGGGGATTAAAATTAACTTTTTAAGTACCTTTTTCCGACTTGCAAATAAATAATTAAAATTTTTGTTTGATTTTTTATTTATGCTGTTTAATGTTCTCTTTTATATTTTTCCTTTAATAATAATAATTATAAGAGTAATAATAATATAATAATAGTATGTATGTATTTAATATATGTAGTTTTTTCATCCGTATGTATACTTCCGTTCATAATATTTGAAGTACTTTTTTCTTTTGTTTTGTTTTTTTAATTTTAATTTTTAAATTAATAAATCTATGTGAATAACACGATTCTGCTCCTCATTATTTTGTATATGCTTTAATTTTAATTTCTTTCGCGTGAAAAAAATTCTATATATATAATTCATTTTTTTTTTTTTTAGTTTTTATTTTTCAATTAAGGATGCATCATAATAACGGCTGTCAGCGTTTCAGCTATTTGTGTTCAGTATGATCTTGTAGGCATAATTAATTCTTTTCTCTTTATTTTTGCATATAACTTTTAGCGGCTATGTAAAGTTCTTCGTTTATGCTATTTTTTTTTTTTATATTATTTATTTGTTTGTATATATGTTTATCAAACAATTTAAACGAACACTTTATTTTCATTACATAATTTGCTTGCAGCTAAAAAGATGTTTGAAACGAACAAATCAAACATAAGAAAAAAAATTGTTGCATTCTCACTTACATTAATTAATTAATAATTAATGCCGTTAAGGTTTAATTTCATTTCATTTTAAGTTGGTTGCTGGTTGTTGTTGCGGTCAACTTTTTGTTGTTGGGCTCGTTTTTTTTTTTTCTCAAGCACTTATCATTTATCAAAGCCCTGGCACAGCACAGCAGATATCCTGTGAAACTCGCGCGACTTTATATTTTCTGCGTACTTCTGTGATTTTTTTTTATACAATTCATAATTTTTATTTCTTTTTTTTTTTTTTTACTGCTTTCTTAAGTAGAAACAAAACGTGTTTCTTATAGTATGCTCTATTGGTATGCTCTCTACTCGTAGTATTTGAAAAGCATCAAATTGGCAAGCATGCGCCTTTTATATTTTATTTGTTGTCTATGCTGTGTTAATGGAATATTAAAATTTTTACTCGACCTTTATATGTATAATGTTTAATTATAGTTTAAGCAATTTCAATTTCTACTAGCTACGTTTTTTAGTTAAATGTGCTCAAGTTTTAGCATTGCACTTGAGCAACACAAATTTTTATGACTGACTTTATAAAAATGTTTTCATTTAAAAACGAAACAATTTTAAAATAACAAAATAATTATTAAAAAGTTTTATTTTTAAAGTGTTGTATAAGTGTATTTGCACGATTTCTTAGTTTTTTTTATTTTTCTGGGGTTCTGTTCCGGTTTTTATCAACTGCAACTTTTTGCTTATTCGAAACTAAAAAAAACCGGAAGGGAGCCAATTGCTTTTGGCTAAACACGCCTCATTGCTCGGGCTGCTTAATTTGAAAAAGTTTGTCGTTTCGCGTTTGCTATTTAGAGTTAATTTTTGTTTGTCAATTATATATAACAGTGTAGAAAATGGGAGTACGCTTTCTTTTTTTATATAAGTAGTAGTAATAAGTATTTTGATGTTTGTTTTTGTTGTTACAAGCATTGTTTTAGCATAATTATAAACATTTGGTTTTAAACGATTTCCATTTTAGTTGATTTTTTTTAGTAAAGTTTTAGTTCCTTTTGTTCTGTCCGTTTTTGTTGAATTGTGCTCTATGCAACTGCTGTTGTAAAACGCATATGAATAAATAATTCAAATTGTCCTGGCTTAGCATGTTGAAATTCATTTGATGCTTTTATTAAATTTTTAATAGTTATAACTTTGTGTATTTTAGCTTGCGCTAATTTAATTTAAATTTATTCATTTTTAAGACTCGCTTTCAACTTAAGTTAAGTGTTTGTGTATGTATGTGTGTATTGTTGATTATTCTTTCGAATCAATAATTTACTTCACGCTTCATTCAACATAAAAAAAAAAACAATTTTATGTATCAAAATTAAATTAAAAATAAATATATATATATATATGGTTCCTACATTTTTGCTTTGCTTTTGGGGTATTTTGGTTTGAATAGTGTTTGGCATTTTTATTTTGCCTAATTTCATATACCTGTTAATTTTTACAATATCCCAAAAGCTACCTAATATTTGAAACAAAAAAAGTTTAAAGAAAACAACAAAACAGGCCAACCGCAAGTTGATTCGTCTTCAGAAAAGGGTAGCACGGCCAAATAGTAAACGATTAGAAAACAGTCAAAATTTGCTTTTCAACTTTGAAATTACAGCTTCGTTGGAAAATGACGCAGTTATGTTTTTTTTTTTGTATGTGTGTCCATCACAATTTTTTGTTTTGTTTTGTTTTTTTTTTTGGTAATTCCATTTTTATCAATCATTGATGAGTTATTTCAATTTGCTGGCGGCTTGTGACATTTGTTTAAAATTTTGTTGACGTAGTTTGGAGCATCAATTCGACCAGTTCGTGTTGTAATTCCAGGGCTGCAAATCACGTACATATTATTATAAGTAGGCATTAGAGTTAAAAAAAATAGTAAATTAAAACAAAGGCCTTTTTTCTGCAGCCCTTGTTTTTAATCATGTAGTACTTACGAGTTTCTCATGGTGATCCCACGACTCAACCTTTTCCGGCATGTGTGCTGATATATCAGCGGCGCCTGGTGCACCAACGAAGTGTTGAAAGCCATACGAAGGCGGCATTAGGTTCACGTGCTGACTCATATTTGGCGGCATATTATGATAATCCATTGGTATCTACAAACGAAAGCCAGATTAGCCAAATTATGCACATTTTAAAATTCTGAGTAACTTACATTCATTGCCTCATGCTGTGGTTGCTGTTGATAAGGTCCGCAGGCAGCATTATTATATGGTCTATACTGTTGTTTCAACCAGTTATGCTGTGGTGGTTGGTTCTGAGGCTGCTGCTGCTGTTGTTGCTGCTGTAAGCCTGGAGGTTGCGATTTCTGATCAATTACCCAAGGCGGCATCACGTTGCCGCTCAGCGTTTCATCCATCAAGGCGTTAGCATTCGGCACATAGGTACTGTATTTCCAAGAGGCACGCTCTGTTCCAATGGGTCGCGGCATTTTCCGTATGTCATCATGGTTGGGTGACATGGCGGATGGTGAGCTTATGCCGCCGTTTTCCAAATGCAGCATATCTCGTCCGCCATACGCTGGATACTCTACGTTACCGCCATACCATCGCTGTGGTCCAGGCTGGCGTGCTCCACCGCCCGGCGGCTGCTGACGCTGCTGATTGCCGAAAACATTGGATTGCGGCGTATTCGGACCCTGTTGTTGGCCTCCAGTTTGTTGTGGCGCTTTGTTGCCAGCGGCCTGAGAGTATACCGAACCTGCTCCTCCTCTCATGCGCAGCATATTTGCATCCACAATGTAGGCTGCTGCAGGATCCATCGCATAGTTTATACTCTGTGTGTTGCCAACCTTATCGTAGATCATGCGCTGCAAATCCTGCTGCTGCTGTCTATCAATCATTACGTGTGCCCCTGCTACTGCGTTAGCTGCCGCATTATTTGTAACCGCATTGCTGCCAATGGCGCCAAAGTTGAGACCTGTTTGTTGCGCCTCCCCCTGTGGCAGCTGCATTTGATTACCGACGGGCACTGGACGCTGTATGGGTGCTGAAGGTGGTTTTATAACACCCGGCGAATGAGCTGCTGCGGCATTGTTGCCTTCACTAAGGTTTTGTGATTTACCATTTACTGTCACTGTACCTGAACCTACATTCTCTGTATTAACCAAAGGCGATCTGGATGCAGAACCACTGGGCGTGGCTGTGCTTGCCGCACCCGAAGTGTTTATATTTAAAGCCTGCTGCACACTGTTATTGTTACTCTGCTGCATGGCGTTGCCCACGGGCGGCGATGTTGAATGATTCGATGAGGCCTTAGAGCTGCCTACGGGGGAGCTAAGTATATTTCGATTATAGCCGGGCGCCTTGGAAGCATCTGCTTGTGGTAACACGTCTCCAACCATAGAATTTAAGCCAGATGCGTTGTTGTACTGAGCGCCGCCGTCACTACCCACCAACTTTCCCCATTGACTCTGATGATAATCACTAAATAGCGAATAAGCGCTGGAAAGCTTTGCCGCTAGCTGTGTACTAAAACTATCGCTAGAAGGATTGCTGCCACTTGCTGCCATTATGTCGTTCAATATATTAGTATTAATTAGAAGATTCTGTTGTGTGGCATTCGGCAAATTAGTGCCAAGTAGAGGGGCAGATGTTTGCGATTGTTGCTGCGGCTGTTGAGGCGTTTGTGGTTGGGTAGGCAAAGGTGTAGCATTGGCTGCAGGTGAATTGGCGCGTTTGGTAGGTGGCGCAATGGGTGTAACTGCACGTGGCTTGGCATTGTTATTGTTGTTGCAAGCAGCAGCGGCGGCTGCAGCTGCAGCAGCAGCCGCATTTACTGCAGCTACATCGGCAACATTAAAAGTACCAATTGGACCAGCCAATGTATTGTTGTTACCGCTACCTAACTGTGATTGAGGTGTCGTTAAAGTTGCCAATGGCTTGCCGCGTCCATATGGTGCCACAACCCCGCTACCACGTCCTGTAGCACCTATGCCATCCAGTTTTTTAGGCGATGATGAGACCTGTGGCCCAGCGGCAGCTGCTTTCATGCCAAAGCTTTGAGAGCCGGTTATATTGGAGGACACTGAAGACTTGTTTTGTGCCGCACTCTTTGTGGTTGCAACTGTTACTGCACTGGATTTATTAGGTTGTATACTGTCATGTGTTTGTTTGGCTTTCGAGACACCATTGGAAACGCCTGTTCCGCGTACTGCTTGCTGAGACTGTCCAAAATAGGTTTTGTTAGTTTGACCGCGTGAGCTGCTTCCGCTTGCTGTATTCTTGCTACTAGTTTGTGCCTTTGTTGACGCACTGCGTCCACTTTGGGTCTTTCCGCTGCTATTACTCTGACTCTGCTGCTTTTGCGCGGTGCCAAATTGAGCAGGCGTGGAGCTCGCCGAGCTGGTTGACGATGTAGAGGTAGTCGAAGCAGCTGAAGAGAAGTTACCCGAAACTGTAGCCTGATTAATATTGGCTGTCTTATTGTCCCAGGTGCCCACAGACATGGGAGTAGGCGTTGCGGAGCTCGGTGCTGTTGTGGCAGATGTTGTTACGGCAGATGCTGCACTTGTTTTAATACCACTATTAATTCTAGGCAACATCTGTAGAATATCTACCTCTGGATCCTTAATCAAAGTCAGAATTAGCATGTGCGCCTGTTTGGTGGAATCTGTAGGACCTTTAATGGTTATGCTACGCTCTGATTGATTCTTGCCCTGCTTTTCCACCTCAATATGAGCGCCTGTGGTAGCTCTAATTGCATTAATATTACTGCCAGCACGTCCAATTACGCGTGATATGGCATTAACTGGCACTTGAACCTTTTTGCAAGTCATTTCATGCGCCACGGACAGAGATGTGGAGCTATTACTGGCAGAAACCACATTGTTAGAGCTGGTTATGCTAGTTGTAGAGTTATTTGCAGTAACATTTGTGTTGGTAAGAGCTGTACCTTGCGAAGTGGCGCCTTGACCGCCCACAACGGCTTGAGTGGAGCTCTTTCGAACGACTTCCTTCCAGCCATCGACTTCACTGCGCTTGGGTGGTGCTTTTGATTGCGACTCTTCTTGCTTCTGAGTGGAGGTGTCAATACGTGTTGTTTGACCCTTACGCTGACTGGACGAGGTAATATTGCTGGCCGAATCACTGCTCGTAAGCTTGTCTTTCGAAGAGGCACTTGCTGGGGCTGGCTGTTGCTTAGGAGCAGCTGCGGCTTCCTTGGGCGCCAAATTCTCCTTTTCACGCTTGTTGGCAACTTCTCTTTTCTTGCCTGCAGTTGTTGGGACCACAGTGGCTGCTGCTTGATCTTCTTTCTTTAAATCTACTCGCTTAATGGGTACCTGTTGTAGAGAAATGTTGGGCTTTGCAGGCTCATAAGCTGCGGTTTTCTTGATAGGAACGGTGGCAGCTTTTGCAATTGCAACGGCAGGTGCAGACACGGTTTTGCGCAAATCGTCGGATGTAGCTGTCTCGGTGGCTTTGTTTTTCTGCTTTTTACCTTTCTTCTGATTGTTGTTACTACTTTCAGGTTGCGTGGAAACATTCCTGGCCGCTTTGGTATCCCCGCTTGAGCATGATCCTTGATCGATGCCCGAATCACCTTCCTCACGTGGTGGCGGCACCTCGACCTCATCATCATCATCGTCTTTATCGCTATCATCATCTTTATCGGAATCCGCATCATCATCACCTTGATCATCATTACCATTACCCCCATTAGTAACTTGCTGTTGGCGGCGCTTCTCCTCCTTCTTTTCCATTTTCTTTTTCTTCTTACGCTCCCGTCTGCGCGCTGCTGCAGCCTTGCGACTCTCCTCCCGAGTACGCTCCAAATCCAGTTCTTCTAATAATATTGAAGCGTTCTTGTTAGCTTTAACAGCCTGCGCTTCCTTCGCCGAGCGTAGTATTCTCATGCAATCATAGCATTTTTCAATCAATTCCTTATCGCTAATGGTACCTATAAAACGTATCATTTCCTGATCAGATGGAAACTGAGATACATACTGAACCATCCACTTTACAATCTTGGTGTGACCCTTGCGAAAAGCAGCCATTAGACAGGAAACTCTGCGATTATCTTGCGAATCAATATCCGCAGCATGATTGTACAACAATTCTACGACATTCAAGTGACCCCCATGCGCTGCTAGCCAAAGAGGTGAGTTGCCCTTCTTGTTTTTTACCTCTACGGAAGCGCCCTTTGACAACAACAGTTCCACGAACTTTAAGTGACCTTTATCGGCGGCTATAGTCAATGCAGTATCTCTAGAAGTAGGCACTGGTGCAGCGTTTACATCTGCACCCTTGTCGAGTAACACTCTACCCACTTCTATGTAACCTCCAGAAGCAGCCTCCATTAACGGCGTCAACCCAGTCTTAGCGCGATGCTCTACATTCGCACGGCGGTCCAACAAAAGACTGACTACTTCGTGGCGTCCTTGAAAACAGGCCAAAGTCAATGCTGTATTGCGGTTTGTTTCAATTTGGGCGTTTATGTCAGATCCCTGATCCAATAAAAGCTTTACAGCAGCAGTATGACCATTCATAGCGGCCAACATTAGCGGAGAGATGCCCAGCTTGCTACCAGTGCGTGAATTAATTTCAGCGCCATGGCTAAGTAGCAGTTTTATGATATTCACATATCCCCCACTAGCAGCCAAGCTCAAAGGAGTGTAATCAGAGACATTGCGATGTTCCTTGTTGGCACCCACGCTGAGAAGCAGCTCCACCACTTCATAACGTCCACCAGAACACGCCAATGACAGAGGTGTGTCTTTGGTGCGCTCGGATTGCGCCTCCAGAGCGGCATTATGCTTGAGCAGTATATCAACGACCTTCTCGTGACCAGCTGTAGCGGCTAATATGAGCGGTGTGAAGCCCTTCTTATCTCGATGCTCTATGGTTGCGTTGCGACTGATAAGCAACTCCACGAGTTCCTCATGGCCACCAGCGCAGGCTAGCGTAAGCGCAGTATCGTGATTTGACTCAGTTTCAGAATCAATTTCAATTGTCTTGTCCGGTGTGACAGCAGCGGCCCCTGCAAGCTGATTTTGGAGTTGTGGCTGCTGAGGTGGCTGTGGCTGTTGATGTTGGTTAGTGTTTACTGCAATACAGAAAGACAAAAAACAGTATAAATTAATTTTAACTAAGTAAATAATTAGTAAAAATATAAACCTTTACCTTGACTTCCAGCTGGTGTTTGTCTAAAACTTGAGACACGACGATCCTTACGGGATTGTTTATCAATTGCTTTTTTGGCAATGCCACCCGGCATTGATTTCGGCGTGGATAAGTTTGTACCCAAAGGCCAGATGGAAAGCTCATTCTGCTGCTGTTGCTGCTGTTGTTGTTGCTGCTGCTGCTGCTGTTGTTGTTGTTGCTGCTGCTGCTGCAAAGCAAATTGAGTGTACTGAGATGCAGGAAGCGTTCCAACCACTGCAGGATGTGTCTGCGTGCCAACCTATCGTGCGTAAAGTTTTAATGAAAAACTAAAATTTTAAAACTATTCTTTCAACGAACCTGTGCATGTTGTATGCACGTCTGTGCCTGCATATGAGGCGCCTGCAGCAGCAATTGTTCCTGCATATTAAAGTGCTTTTGTTTTAAGGCCTGACTCATAGGCGGCAAATTGCCACCAGTCTGACGCTGTAAAAGTAACTCTTGAGCCACTTGCTCCAACTCGGATTGGGTCGGTCGTTGCTGCTGTTGCTGAAACAAACGTTCAGCCTCACGTAAAGCCAATGGTCGATGCTGCATAATGTGCTGCTGTTTCTGCTGCTCCTGCAGCTCTAAATGCTGCAGCTGCAATTGCTGCAACTGCTGTGCATCGCCGCTTTGATCGCTAGTTTGAGCCTGCTGTTGTTGTGCAATTGCTGGAGGCAGTTGAAACAAGTATTGCACGGGTTGTGCAGTCTTATCATTACCCTCCACGTTGTAAACAAAATTAGTTTGTTGCTGTTGTTGTTGCTGACCGGCAGCCGCTTCAACGGCTTTAATGATTCGCGCATTGGAGTGTTGCTGCTGTTGCAAATGTTGAAGTTGCTGTAATTGTTGCTTTAGCTCAGGATCTGCTTCCAAATTAATTTGTTGATGCTGCTGTTGTAGCTGAAATTCGGCAGCGTTTGGCAGTGCTGGGTGTAATTGTTGTTGTTGTTGCTGCTGCTGATGGGCTGCAACAGCAGCGGCAGCATCCTCTGGTGAAAAAGGCAAAAGCGAGACGGTCGTCTGCTGATGCTGCAAATTGTGCAACTCATCAGAATCACTAAACCGTTGTGTTAATGACGTTTGCTGCATGGGATAATCCAACAGCACAAGATTTGCCTGTCTTTGGGCTTCCTGTTGTGCGTCGCCAGCATTATGAAGACCCTGTGGATGTGCTGCCAGAATTTGTTCCTGTCCTGGCCATTTTGACGGTGGCTGTTGGGCCCAATTACCGGCAAAGCGACCTTTGCACATTTGATTCAGGCTAAACTCGGCCAATTCGGGATAATTCAAGTTGCTAGCCAATTCCTGCAATATATGCACATTATATAGATTTAGTTTGACAGAACTTGTATCTAACAAAACCAAACTCTGGGACTAACCTGGAGAGTTGGTTCATTAGCGTTCGGAAGTACCTGGAATATGTCCTCCATTTCCCCAGCAATATCATAATGAGCAGGATCGCTGCCATCGTTTGTAAAATGCTCCAAACCGAGATACAAGTCACCAGTTCCTGTATTTACTACAGATTCATCATCTATGCATTAGACATTAAAGGAAAACGTTAATACTTTCTAAAAGACGATTAACAGTTGATCCTTAACTTACCGCACGTATGTGTATGCTCTGCTTCCTGATGATGCTTGAGCGCAGCTTTTGCATGTGCTGCAGCCGCCTGTGCGGCTGCAAGCTGTTGCTGTAGCACACTGAGCGTTGCATTATTTTGTGCAGCAGTTTTTAAATTGTTTATTTGCGGCAACACATGTACAAGCTCCGAGTTGCTTAAATCTTGCCTGAAATCACACATCGCTTGTGTCAATATTTCCGGTTTCAGCGCAACATTCGATAGTATAAGGTTTTCCAGTCGTGTAGATAATTTACGATTTTTTCCAGGTAATGCTGAGTTCTTATCAGCAGATGACTTACTACTGTCATCACGAGCAACATTAAGATTTAAGAATAAATCATCATCGGCCTCGTCTTCATCTGCATAATCGTCGTCTGCATCATCGTCTTCGTAGTTCAATTTTTCAATGGCGCCACTGTTCGTGTCTTCCTCTTCGTCCTCTTCGTCGTCTTCCTCATCAACTGGGTCCTCAAGCAAGGGTTCATCTGTCAACTCAATGGGTTCAGGCGGCATTGTGTTCTCATCCGCATCCTCTTCGACATCACAATCAATATCGTCGTCGCTCTCGAGATCTGTGTCAATTTCGTCGAGTTCCTTGGTGGCTGCCGCAACAGCCGCAGCCACAGCTGCTGCTGAACACAAAGTAGCAAAGTTTTTCATTTCAGATCGTGGTGGTAAACGTTCCGTGGTTGGCGATGACATTGCAGTCTCCTCCATTTCGGGCGGCGTCTCTGTAGGCGACTTGGGATGCTCGCCAAAAAAATTGTGCACGCCCATCATATGCCAGCCATCTTTAAAAAACTTTAACTGCGGCGCATTTATTCCCATCTTGTCGTTAAGGCATGCCAACGAAGCTGCTGCATTTACAGCCAGCTCATGCTCACGCGCAGTTTCAATAAAGCCACGAAACTCCGCTATAGAATTCTTATGCTGGGCTTCATCTGCGGAAACGTGCTGTAGATGATGCTGCGGGTGCTGCTCGGCGTAGCCAGAAATGCCGACATGACCAGCACCTGTAGGTGAGGCCAGCGGCGAAGCAGGCGAATTCGAGAATGCAACAGGGATATTCGTTGCCATAGTATCCAACTGTGAACGCTGCTGTTGCTGTTGTTGCAGCTGTAGTTGTTGTTGCATTTGGTGCTGCATTTGGTGACGCAGTTGTATTTCTTGCTGCTGCTGCTGTAATTGCTGTATAGGTAAATGCCGGAAAAGGGTTTAGGGTTAAAGTACTATACGGTACAGCTCTTAAACTTGGGCCAGGAATAGTCCTGTGAAAAAAACTCTTATAGACTAACGGAACGCTTACCAGATTATTGTAAATGGACACCATTTGGTTTGGCTGCAGAGGCATTGAATTCCCGGCATTTTGCGCGGCTTGTTTGCGGTTGTTCTTGTTTGTTGCCTTTACCTTGGGTCGATCACTGATTGCAGTGCTTTGCAGTACCTCAGAGGAGTGAGTTATGGCAGTACCAGCACCTCCGCTTCTCTAAAATGTAAGCAATTAGAATAAGAAATAATGATAATTTTGTCGTTATGTATTTATTTACCGCTTGAATTTGCGAGCCGGTTTCGGTTGGAGTAGTTGTAGCCTGACTACTCTCGATACCTGCAACGGCTATGTATTGATTGAAACAGAAAAGGACATTTATTATTATCGTTCTCAAAAACCATAAACCATACGCTTACTTACCCTTTAGACCTGCTGTAGCCTCTGAGTCGTTGCTGGAATCAGGCGCCTCACTAGCAGCCTTTTTCAAGGTATAGAGACCTCGACGGCGCAGAAGTCGTGAATCTTCACTGACGTCTTCACCACCAAGTGGCTGTGAGCGTACTTCTAACGTAGAGTGTTGTTGCTCAACTCCATGAACCACTGATTCATGACGGTTTTTTCGAGCTGCCTGCCCCTTCATTTTTAGTTGTGGCTGCTGCTGTTGCGGATCCTGTTGTGGTTGAAGTGCAGGTTGAGTCATGCCCTGCAGAACTGGTGGAGCTGGCGGCGATTTTTGTGGTGGTGTCAGCGAATTTATGTGCTCCATGTCCAAGTCAAATTGCTTGCAAGCTATAAGATGATGCTGAGTAGAAGTTTGTGTGGAGCCAGGGGGCGCTTGCTGTAGCTGTTGTTGCTGATGCGCAAGGCTTTGCTCAAAACCAGGTTGCAAGTGAAATAAACGCGATTTTGCTATGAGACCTTCCTGCTGCTGAGCACCCAAAGTAGTCAAATCAATGCCACCACCTGCAACTGCCACATATTCCTCGGGACCATTTTCGCCAGTTGTTGCAGTCAATTGCAGCTCGCCTGTATCCATAAAATCCCCTGTTCCCAAAGCTACAATATTAGAGCCATTGCCGCTAAATTGTTGCTGATGAAAAAGTTGTTGATTTGAAGCGCGCGCCGCTTCGGAAAGCTCATGCAGACCAGGTGGAGCATTCAGCTGCTGCTGTAGCTGCTGTTGTAACAGTATCTTTTGATGCGTATTGATAAGCAGCTTTTGACCAGGACTAGCCGCAGCAGCTGGCACATTTGCATTGCCTGCAGCAGCAGCTACAGCCAGGTCAGTCGCCGAAATGTTTGGGTACCGAAACAAGAGCTCCACGACACGTGTGTGCCCACCCTTGGATGCTTCAATAAGCATTGTACTATTATCTTTAAGCTTATGAAACGGGTCGGCGCTGTTTTTAAGCAACAACTCCACCACAGCCTGATGACCGCCAGCACATGCGAGTGAGAGCGGCGTATGGTCATTGCTGGTTGTTTGCTTGTTAACGTTTGAGCCCTTCTGTATAAGGAACTTCACAGTGCACAAATGGCCTGCGCGACATGCTTTCATGAGAGGTGTACGTCCACCTTCCGATTCATGTTCCAATTCGGCTCCAAACGAAAGCAGCACCTCGGCCGCATCGGTGTGACCATTTTCGCAGGCATGGGTTAAAGCTGTGTCGCCTGTCTGGGTCTCCGCATGCACATTGGCTTTGTTTTGTAAAAGAAAACGCACCAGCTCGGTGTGACCCTCTTGAGAGGCCTCCATCAACGGCGTAGAAGCTCCAAGCTCTAGATTGGCACCTTCCTTGATGAGAAAAGCTGCCACTTCACTGAAGCCGCCACAACAGGCTAAGGTAAGTGCAGTTTCTTGAGTTTCCTCAGTTGTGGCATTAATGTTAGCGCCCTTGCTGAGCAATAGCGCAACCATTTCTTCATGCCCCTCACGCGCAGCCTCCATTAGAGGCGTATAGCCCTCATCGTTAACTTCTTCGATGTTGGCTCCACGCTCAATTAGCAGAGTAGCTAGCTCAACATGGCCGCCACAAGCGGCAAGGGTAAGTGGAGACTCAAATGAATCTGTTGGCATATTAACCTGTGCGCCCGAGTCTAAAAGCAATCGTGCCACCTCGACATGACCATCCATTGAAGCTTCCATTAGGGCAGTGTGCATTTCATCTGTTTTATGTTCCTGGTCGGCGCCAGCCTGTAACAGAAAACGAACCATATCGAGGTGGCCCTTGTAGCAAGCCAAGGTGAGTGCGCTCTCTTTGAATTCGTTAGAGTGGGTGTTAATGCCAGCGCCATGCTCGAGTAAAACCTGCAATGCATAGTAAAACATTTTAAGTAACGATCAATATGATAAACTTGTTTAGTTGAAAAAGTTTATTGCATCAGATAAGATCAAAATAAATCACAGCATTGCAGCACGTCTATTGTTTTTGCACCTTAGCTAGATCATTAACTCGATCATAAGTAGCAAACGTTTCAAAAAACACAGACCTCGCACAAGTTATCAAATCTCGGATTCTAATCACTTGTAAGACTCGTGAAGTTGTAACAACTTTATATATATAGATATTGCTTACCTTTGCCACTTCCACATGTCCGGCAGAGGCTGCCTCCATAAGAGGCGTATGTCCATTTTCATTTTGCTCCTCCACGTTGGCCCCATTTTTAAGCAGTACCTTTACAACATCAACATGTCCGCCAGCACAAGCAAACATTAGAGGCGTATTGCCGGTTGCGCAATGTGCATTAACATCGGCATTGTGCTTCAGCAGCAATTTTACAATATCTAAATGTCCAGCAGATGCTGCTTCCATTAGCGGTGTTGAGTCCTTTTGTCCCTTGTCTTCCACCTGAGCAGCAGACATGGCGAGAAGGACCTATAGAAAGTTACAAAGCAGTTTGTGATTTTGGGATTTTGCGATTTTAACAAAATATTACATTATTTGTTTTAGTTGCTATTATCGCTAAACAATTAAGTTTTTATTTCTGGTCCGCGACATTATACAAAACATTTGTAAATATTCAATACATATGCAAATACATGTGGATTGCTCGACAGTGTTGCCCTACTAGCAATAATGATAACAATGCACACTTTAACGGTGTGGCAACACTACAAAACTAAGCGAATTATTTCAGCAGCTGGGCAGTTCTGTGCATAAATAGTGGCCACACTAAATTAAACCGGTAATAAAATAAAATAATTTCTTTGAAATTTTACTTTGCGTTACGCTACAACACAATTTTAACAAATTTAAATAGCACTGTATACATATTTTGAACAATATTCTGTACGATGCAAAATTATTTATAAATTAATTAAAAATTCGCGTATTCCTGATATTTATTATAAGTTTCTCCTTTTTCATGTCACATTTGAAATCTTAATTTCAAATCATTTAAAAAGATTCAAATTGCTATGCTAAACCTGGATAAAACTTAGCCCAATGTATTTAAAGAGAGTAACCTGAAACATACCTGCGCTAATTCATAGTAACCCGCGGAGCAAGCCATTGAAAGCAGGGATTCGCCGTCGTCTGTGGAAGCCGCGGCATCATTTAGATTTACATTTCCTTTGCCAAGCAGTCGTTTCACAGTATTGACATCATTGTCTGTGCAGGCAGCAACAAGGTCACGTTCCCTGCTGTAAAGTAGAGATAAAAATTTAATTGGGTAACCTTGTAAAATAGTTTTGATAGAAATTACTTCTTATCACGCGGACTGTTGGCGCATCGCATTTTAGTTAACGCCTGCTTTGTTTCGTCAATGGCGTGCGTAGCATGACGTAGAACGGGGGCTTTTTCATTAGCAGCAGCTTCTAACAGAGCAGCGAGATTACTTGAACGTTTATTGTTGGCTTCTGGGTGAAACTGATTGACCTCTGTTGTATCCTCGTCTTCATCCTCATCGTCGATTTCCTCGTCGTCTGCATCATTGTCTTGCAGCACATCTGTTACAAATTCATATAAAATTATGATCAATCTTAATTTATTCTTGCTTAGCTTAATTTACCGAGTTCTTCATCGTCCTCCTCGTCTTCACCTTCAGATTCATCGGAATCTTCCGATTCTTCCTCCGTCTCATCTTCTTCTTCACGTACTTCACCATCATGCGGGCAGCTGTCTGGATCAGATTCCGGTATGTCATCCTGAAAAAAACATTTTATTTAATACAGTTTTAACTAAAGTATGTGTTAAAATTGAAAATAATAGGCTTTCGTGCTCAAGGGTTAAAAATAAGAAAAGACAATTGCAAAAGCTAAGCTATAAGTTATATATTAGGGGCAAACATTTTTCAGAGGAGCATATTTATAGCACATTCTTGTTGTTCAAGGCCAGCGAGCTGGTGTTTTTTGTACCTTTATAGTAGTCAAAGGGTAAGTAGTGTTAAATATGGTTGATAATTAATATCAAAATTCATATTTTAAGTACGATTAATGAAAACCGGCTGGTAGTTAAGTTATTTCAAATTTAAGCGTTTTGTTTTAAGTTATTGTTTGCTGTCTCTTAATTTATTTGGTGGTAGGTGGTATTAAAAGTTAAAGGCCACAAAACTTTTTTTTTTTTCTTAAAGGCACTTAAAACGCGAAACTTACCAGGAGATCTGGCCTTAAACACAAGAATGCCAATAGGATCTACAAAAAAAAAGAAAAACGGAAGAAACATACATAAATAAAAAAATAACTCTAGCGAAATGTGAATTGAGTCCAGGACATGATGAGTTTTAAAGCTTCAATTGAACTCGGACTGACAAATTTGGCTTGGATTTACTTGAAGAAATGAGCGCTCCATATAATCCAAAAAAGAACTTGCGCAGCGCATAAGCTTGTAAAAAATTATATGCAAGACGCTTACAATTAGTGCAAAATGCACCATTTTAGGTGTTTTTTTTGTTTATTTTCCTTTTTTAGACTTTTACTTTCCAAAACAATATGAGCACATCTTTTGTTTTTTTCTTGAAGTTTCCCAAAACATTTGAAAAATCAAACAAAGCTTGCTCATTCAGTTTAAATATACACAATATGTGTCCGAATTTAAATTGTTGGTACCTCGCGCCAACTAAATGATTGTTGGCGTTGCCATACTGCCAAAACTATAAAACACATGACAAGGAGAATTACAACACTACACAAAACATATATTGGCAGAAACTTATTATTGCCTTGTACGCTTTTTGCTTTTATTCATTCGCCCATTTTTATTTAATTTCCAACACCAATGGCACAAACAAATGTTTATAGATACATACATATGTACATAGGATGTGCGAGTTACATGTATGGTTCCTTTCGTTAGCAAATAAACGTCAAAAAAGACAAAGGTTTCTTTGGAATTTAAAGAATTGCATGAGTCATTCGGTAAGTGCTCTGACGCAGCTTTAATGTAGATCGATTTAAATTTGGCACACACACGCATGCAACACAAACATATTGCAAAAAGAAAAAGGTTAACGTAGGAATGTACATATGTATGTATGTGTAACACCCTCAACTAAAGATTTTCCAAAGGCTCAATAATGTGCATTCATATGTGCACGTTTATATACAGATGTACATGAATGTACACATATGTATGTATGTTGGCTATAAGTTTATGCAAACCCTAATCAGTGATTATCAACATGCTGCGTGCTTAACCTTTAATGAATGAAAAGAACAAGCAATAATAGCAGCAGCCAGCAGCGACCGATGTGAAATATTTTACAAAAAGCACGTAAAAAGAGAAAAAAACGAACATCATGAACGAGTAGTTCAGCGGCAGACGTTTCACGTCACACCTCTGCCGTGCTCGTTGAGTTTCTTGTGCGTTTTGTCTGCTCGTGGTCGTTCGTTTGTTCTCGTTACGGGCGTGTGTTGGCGTAAGTGTGTGTGTGTAGTCTTTTTTCGCGAAAAATAAAAATTAAGCATAAAAACATATGTATATAATAATATACATATGTATGCAGCTATACATGTACATACGTATATGTCGCTGATGTTGCCGTGTGCATTTGAGCAAAGAGTTACCAAAATGGCAATTGACAGTGAATATTTAAAAAATTAATTATAGAGTTCATTACACTCGCACAATTTCTACCATATTTATTATTATTGTTATTTTTAGTATTTCTTTCTTCCAGCCTTTAACGCATTTGCTCTTCACACACGATTTCACTGCAGCAACAACAACAAACAGCGACAGCTAAATGGATGTGGTCTGGAGTTGCCAGACTGGCAAAAGCCTTTGTGTTCGTGTAGGTGTGTGTGTGTGTACAAACATGCTGCGCCAAATTTACAACGAATTTTTAGCATTTATGCAATTTCATGGCAAATAATTTTTAGCAGCTAACTACGTAAGTTTAGAAAGTTTTACAGGAAAAACATTACATTTTATTTACAAAACTCATCTACAATTCTCAACTAATTTACAACTCAATGCGGTCAACTTTAAAGCTAAGGGCAACTTGTGGGGTCAACATTTTGGTCAATTGCCATTGAGCTAGCGGGCGGGCGATAAATGTTGCATTGGCTGAGGAGAGAAGCGAATGAATCAACCAATTTGTAAGTGTTTATGTGTTTGTGCGTATATATCTACGTAAATGAACAACAAAAAGAGCGAACGAGTGAGAGAGAGAGCGAAGGGGAAGAGTTGGCTAATGACCTTTGATTTCTTGAATAGACAACGTTTAAGCTAGACAAAGAAACATTTATACATAAATGTATACATATGTCTGTCTGTCGTACATCTCAGCTAAACAACACTCACACTGACTCTAATTATTAATACACGCATTCACATTCATTCACAAAAGGGCTAGTTAGGAGTTAGATCTTGTTTGTACTGCAGCAGCAGGCAGGTCAAACGTGTTTCAGACTATACAACATTGTACATACACGTCGTACATGCAATATTTACATTCCACAAAGTTAATAATATATGTAGAGATACTTCATTAAAACTTGCTGCAACGGACGGGTTTTTCCATCGTATTCAATCGAATTTTGATAACACACATCTAAACAAAGAAAGCACTAACTAAGCCGCAAAAACAAACATAATTGCAACTAAAACAAGCAAGTGGAGCACTCTAAACACTTGCGCGCATTCCGCGAACAAGAGGTTTTTTTTCTTTTAATTTAATATGTGTTTATCTATCTATACATGTATGTATGATGTATGTAGGTTTGTACATAAAACAGCAGGCAGCAATCACAGCTGTTTTATTCTGGCTGTCAGTATTTTTTAACTAGTATAAAAATGCGAACCCACTAAGAAGTTTTTAGAAAGTGGCCTGCAGTTAGTCAACTATTTCTTATGGTTCTAAAGTTTAAGTTTTTAATTTTAAATAAAAAAAATTTGCAACTTTTGTTCAGTCAAAGTTATCAAAATTATTCTTGGGTACAATTGTATATTAATAAATAACAAATTCTACTTTTTCAGGGGAATAAACAGAAGGGCTATGTGTTAACATAACAAACTAATTTTAATAACCATGCAGCTGAATTGCGTTTCCTTAACATTGTATGCGGACTACATCACGCAAACTAGCATGGCATCGGTCTTCTTTTTGAGGGCACAATATATGACCGCTCTATCATTGAGAAAGTCTCTATTAATTAAAGACACCGCCGTTCGGATTCGGCTATAAACTGTAGGTCCCTGTTCTTTGAACAGTTATTAATAGAGATCCCCATCCCCGCCCAGGGGCGACTGACAAAAAATTGTCAGTCAGGGAATTATATATATATATCATTGATTAAATTTCAGGCTTGTTATCATACCTTTCAGTATAATCAATACTATCCCCCTTAAGCGTGGGCTCCCAATATTCGAAGTACTTGCTATATAAAAATCGGTAAAAATTGATACAAATATCACTTTAAATAATTATATTTTTATTTTCAGAATTTCCGAACAACATATTTGAGGTAACGAATGTATTTCAAAACAATATGCATTTATTGAACATTTGGGTTGAAACAGAATCAATAGACCAATATTTACACTTCAACTTTTGTGTTAGGGAGTGTGCGAAATGCCAATTTGTCGTTTGTTTATAGATATCATTAAGCTTTTACGAAATGCCATTGGTGAAATCACACATATGAGAAATTGTTTAGTTTTCGTCATTGGTGTGTGTTCCCCAAAAATTTGTCTGAGACATGCGGCACGCGACCGTAGGCCATAATTGATATAAATTGCTATAAATCGATAAACTCTAGTTTGAGAACTAGAGCTGGGCATGTGCGTGTATTGTGTGGGTGGTCAATAAAGCAAACTGAATTTTTTTTTCAGCAAAAACTCTGGGAAAGGCGTTGTGCAGAGGTATAGATTACTTATAGAAAGTAGATTGTGGAAGTAGCAGTTAAGAGTAGAGCTAAAACAAATGTAATAAACTTACCTCTGAGACAGACTCCTCCTCGGACTCCGAAAGATCCGTCGTAACTGGCTGGGGATAAAATTCGGTATCCGTATCCGTATCGGTAGTAATGATATTCTGCAGCGCATTTGATATCGCATTCACAATGCCTACCGACGAGGACAACGATGAGGAGTTTGATGACGTCGAAGACGTGTTGGAGCGATTGGCGGCGGCAGCGTTTGATGCAGCAGCAACGTCTTTAAGCTTTTGTTTGAGCACAGCCGCCGCAGAGGCCACAGCTGCTGCCTGCGCATGGGCTTGCGAGCTTGTCGTTGCTACTCCAGGACCGCTTACTGTTGTGGGTAAACCAACAGCAGCGCCTGCGCTGCTATCGGCTGCAGCGGCAGCCTGTTGTTGTTGTTGTTGTTGCTGTTGTTGTATGGCCACCTGGCGCTTCAAGGCGGCGTAGGCTACTCGCTGCTTCTTGGAGGCATTGGGCGCAGGCGCTGATGCAACTGCGGCTCGAAATTTTGCCGCCGCACCGGCAGTTGATGCAGGATTGGTTTGAATGTTTGTGCCGCTGGTGTTACTGCTGCTGGTGTTGGTGCTGCAGTTGCTACCAGAGGCGGGCGCATTCGTCGTGGTGGATGTGGTGGCCGTTACCGTTGTTGCGGGTAGCGTATAGGCAACAGGCGTAGGACTGGTTGTTGTGCCACCAGTAAGGAACGCTGCTGTGGCTGCAGCGGCTGCGGCAGCAGCTGCTTCGCTATTGCTAGATTTGCTGGCTGCCGTTTTGGACATTTTGCTGGTGACAGTGTTGCGCTTATTGTTGGGGTTAAGGTTGTTGTTATTGCTGGCAGTGGTAGGCGCCGCGACAGCGTTGCTGCTAAAGCTTTTGCTGGTCGCGTTACTGTTGACTTTTGACTTCTGCTGCTGCTGGCTTGTTGTTTTCTTAAGCTGGCTTAACTCGGCCGCAATGGCAGCTGTTGCGTTTACAACGTGTTGCAACGCAGTGTTGCTGCTGTCTGTGGCAGAATCTGTGCTGCCTGCAACCAGGGCAATAGCTGGCGTTGTATTTGTTGTTGTAGATGTAGCTGTTGGCGCGTCCTTTACACTAGCGGACGCTGCATTCTTAGCGCTCCGCTTGCTGGCCTCGGTTGGTAAGGCGGGAGCTGCTAAAGAATTTCTAGCTGCGTTGCAATTGACCTGCCTTGCAGCAGCGTCTTTATTGTTGCTGCTGGTTGTTGTTGTATTGCAGTTGTTGTTGTTATTATTGCCTTTTGTAACTGGCTTTGCCTTTGCAGCATCAAGTCTTTGATTGTTTGGTGTTATAGTTGTTGATGATGACGTTGTTGCTTTGGGCGCTGTCTCTGCAGTTGTAGTAGCTGTTGGTTTTGCAGTACTCTTTGCAGCCTTATTACTACTACTGTTGGCTTTTGCTTTTTTATTAAAGTACACAGAACGCACATTTAAGTCATCGCATTCAATAATTTTCGCATCATTATTCATTTTACACTTACGGACTTTTAATATCAACTTGCGCGTCCTTTATATAAATAAAAGAGAAAAAATTAAAACTTAATATTGATTACGATTTTGACACAGCTGTTTAGCACAAATGTTTTTTACGAATTTTTTTCAATTGAAAGAGTTGCCAAGTGTAAAACATTGATACAAATGCACAGCCTACACTAAAAGTTATTTGTTATTAAATAACATTTTGTTAACAAATAAATTTAAGTGTGCTGCGTTTTTATCGATTTTTAGATGTTGTTAGGAATAAGATTATATATGCGGCATATATACACATGTATATATGTACATATAATATGTATGTTGGTATATAATCAATTTGGTTTCCCAACGCACACACACAAAGGCTTATACACGCATACAATGACCAACACAGGTCACCGCTGTGTGGCAACGCCATGCATTCTTTCACTTCACGATTGCACACTCATTCGCTTGCCGTTTTCGTATTAATTTTCCATTCTTCACTAAATCACGCTTCGCATGTATTTTTACGTAGTATAAAAATTGAGAGAAGAAAAATTATTTTGCACACAGCATACATAATATTTAAGAGCGTTTAGCTGGTTTTAAAAGAACTCATTTAATTTTCATTTGCAAACTCAATCGATGCGCAATTAGGCCTACAAAAGCACGCTGCCTTTTTTTTTGCTTTATATAATCGTAATGTATGCACAACACAGTTGCTAAGTAGTTGCTGCATTTTGACCATTTAATAATTTGTATATATTAAACTGCAGCATTTTATTTATAAAACTTTTTCGAGCAGCTTCGACTTCGCCCGAACGAGCAGCACACAAAAAAATCACTTTACACATTTTTACACCGACCGACCGTCGCGACGAAACGAGATAACAATGGCGAGTTAGTTCGTTAATGCAAAGGCATTGTGGTATGTGCAAGTGAGAGGACGCTAGCAACCAAGCGCGACACACACGCCAAAGTCGACAAGGCAGGCAGCAGCCTACTACGCGAATGAAGCAATTTGGGAAAAAAAATTTTCTCTGCAACTATTCCGATGCAAATATTCACTAATTTAACATAATTATGTTGCTCATAATTGTGCACATTTGAAGCGTCATTGTATGCTTAACACTTTTTCGATATTTGCTTGTATTACCGTTTTAAATTAATAGTAAATTTATTTAATTTTCAGCAGAGATAATTTCTATGTCCGTCATCAGGGTGTTCGTATCGCCATATTCCCGGATATGAGCAAGTACTCGGTATTTAAGTATCGATAGGATTTATTTTATTGATAACACATAATTTTGGCCGGCACTTTAAAAATATTCGCAACTTTGAAGTACAAAATGTATCTGCAAGATACTTTTTTTAGTTATATAGTATCTAAGAGATACTTTTTATTTATATGGTATCTAAAAGATACTTATAAAAAAAAATATTAAATTATTGTTGCCAACTTTGAATTATTTTTTCAAATGCACAATAAAAATACCGTTTTTGCCTCGATTGGTTAAATACTATAATTTTAAAAAGTATTTTTTATAGCACTCTTTTAAAAAAAAGAAATACAAGCCAGCTTGATGTTTTATTATAAGGTGATTACATTAATCCTGGAAAGGCTTTAATGCTTAAATGAATCAAAAATTACTTTGCCAGTTACATGGCCATAAAAAAACTAAAGTTTGTACATTTCTTCTACAGAACCAAAATAGTTATTTACCCAAAAATTTTTTAAAGCCTACGCAGCATGCTATCACTCTATTCCTAGTAATGGCAGCACAGATGCAAATGTATCTTGAAAAATATAACATCCTCAAAAGCATCTCAGAGATAGCTAGAGCAATCCAACTTTCAGATTAGATATCTTATTATGCCAAGGGATACAAGTTTATTTTATTTTTTATTTTGATATCGGTATTATTTTATATAGCTCCCATAGGGGATTTCAGAGCACCTCGAAAAAAGTTTTAGATGGATAATTCGTTTATTTATAAAGATATAAAAACCAAATTTGGTATTGGGAAGTTTTTTAAAGTAATCAAAATTTTTTTTGGGTACTTAAGCAATATATTGAATTTAATGGCTATATAATGGAACCCAAAGTCTTCAGTGCCGAACTTTAATGTATGCCATCTTTTTAATTTTTCTATTAATGAAATGCGATCCTTGGAAACGCTAAACGCAAGTATTTAACGTTTTGTAGACAATAATAACGTGAATTGTAGCCAGCGGCGTTGGATACACGTTCCAGGAGTTGACCAAAATTACCGTGGCATAGTCCAGCCAGTGCATCATTTTCCTGCTGCAGCACAAGGTTTTGTATATATTTGCTGCTCCCAAATTGCCCAGCGGCTACAGTATTAATCTCGATCATATTTGATTTTGAACTTACTGGTGCATATTCATTCATTTCACATTTTCAATTAAAAAAAAAATAAAAACCAGATGTAAAATAAATCGCTAAAGTGTCGTCCTTTATTTGTATTAGCCATTTTGTATTTTGTTTTAAAGGCTATTTCTTATAAACATCACGATAATTTACAAAAAACAATTGTAAAACAATTGACGACCAAGCAAACGAGACGACGATAGAACTATATGCGTTAGACGTACCATATACTAAAAATCCTACATAAATTCATAGCTGCCATCATCGAAATTTCGATTTCCAACCATGGGCCCACCAGCACCCATTTGATTCGGCGGACCACCGCCCATTTGTGGACGAAATTGATTGCCGGGCGTGGTCTGATGTTGTAGCAATTGTCGTAGTCCAGGATTGTTATTAGTCATCATGGGACGTACCATGCGTTGTTGTTGCTGCATTGCGGCCACATTGGGTGGCACCTGTTGCAATTGTTGTTGTAAATTTGGATTGGGCACGGGTACGCCGCCTGGCACGCCCATGGGCATGCGTTGTTGCTGCATCATAGACATTTGGGGCTGCATGGGCATGCCTCCTGGTCCGCTGGGACCGCCGCCCATTTGCATATTTAGTTGTGCATATTGATTATAGTGTTGTTGTTGCTGCTGCTGGGTATTGTCCTGTTGCATTTGCTGTTGTTGCTGCTGCTGTTGTTGTTGCTGCATTTCCAAGGGATTCTTTGGCATCATAAGACCCTGCATTTGCTGCTGTTGAGGATTCTGTTGTTGTTGCTGTTGTGCCTGTTGTTGCTGCTGCGCCTGTTGTTGTTGCGCCATGTTACCGTGGCTTTGCTTTTGCTGTATGACCTTACGCAAACGTTCCACAAACATGGGCTGATTGTTGGGTATGAAGCCGAGAAAGGCATTGCGATCTGGTGTGTAGAGCAGTATAAGCACTTTGATTTCACAAGCCGGTGCATTGGGCGGCGAATTGAAGTGCACACAACCAGCGAAACCCGAGCTCATTACCTTGGCTAGGGAATCAGTAGCCTCACCGGGTGTGGGACGAAAGACTACCATTTTGGAGTCTTTTAAAAACTGTCCACCTATATTGCCCACCAAATGTTTGGGCATGAGTTGCATTAATATCTTTGGTGGCCAGTTTTCGGCTTTAATCTCAGGCTCTCCATCCTTGATGTTAGTGCAAACCGTGCATTGAAGCAAGTGTGGTATTTTCTGTTGATCGTTTTTGGCTTTTTCGGCCCACTCCAAAATGCCAGTCCAGATCTTTTCGCGTATGGAGGCCTGCTCGTGCTGCTGTTGTGGCTGTTGTTGTTGCTGCTGTTGCTGCACTTGTTGTTGTTGTTGCTGCTGCTGCTGCTGTGGATTGGGTTGCTGCTGCTGCTGTGCATTTTGTTGTGGATTCGGCTGTTGCTGCTGCTGCTGTTGTTGTGGCCCAGGACCCGCGCTGGATACAGCAGGCATCATATTGGTATTAGCATTAGGATTAACCTGCTGCTGTTGAACTTGTTGTTGTTGGACGTGTTGTTGCTGCTGCTGTTGTTGCGCCAACTGCTGTTGCAATTGCTGATTAAATTGCTGCTGATTAATCATTTGCAACCGCTGTTGTTGTTGCTGCTGTTGCTGTTGTTGCTGCAGCATGTTCACCGTCTGGTTGGGTGGTGCATTAATACGTGAAATTAACGCAGAGTTAGGATTTTGCTGTATCGGCATGCCTCCACCAGGTCCTTGCATAAACTGTGGACGTGCTTGTCCCGGCTGATTGGGATACAACCAGCGATTTTGACCCGGGACATTTTGATTGAAATTGGGATTCTGCATGGGATTCTGCATTTGATTAGGCACAAATGCATTTTGTTGCTGTAACAGTTGCTGCTGTTGCTGGGGATTTAAAAGACCAGCCCCAGTTGTTTGAGGCTGCTGTTGGGGATTCTGCTGTTGCAGCGGATTCATGTTCATGACCTGTTGCGACTGCTGTTGGTTTGGCCCTGTTTGTTGTGGCTGTTGTGCTGGTGTAGTGTCCATGGGTATGACCTGTCCCTGCTGTTGTTGCAGCTGCTGCGGAGCTTGATTGCCTGTTTGTTGTAGAGGTGCCTGCACGGCTGATTGGGCGGCATTTGGCGCTGCCATTTGATGTTGCGCGCCTGCAGCAGCCATGCTATTGGGACTAGGTGCACGCTCTTTCAAACTGTAGCCCTTTAACAATACCAAATGGCGTATATTTTTGGCATAGTTTTTGGTTGTTATGGGCTGATCGCCATCGGCTTTCATAAATAGCTTAAAAAGGGCTGGCATTTTTCTTGGCGCTATTATAGACAAGTTGATCTTACGCTCATTAAACAAAGCAGCCAACTGCTCACACGATTTGCCAGCATGCTTCCAAGACTCGGTAACAGGCATCTGATACGGTGGACTATTGCAAATCAGTATGCAATGGCGCTGCACATTTGCCTGCTCCAGCATATTACGGCCGCGCTGCTCGGTAATGTCATCAAAACAGCCATGGGCAGCGGCAAAGCCCTCAGCTATGTGGGCACAAGGTTCCATTCCGCCGCCCACCAAAGGCAAACGATCAATGGTGTCCATGACTTTCTGTGGCTGCGCGTAAGGGCCGTAGGTGGTGCAGGCCTGCTCCAGCAGGTTTGCGGCTGTGCGGTAGGTAACAATGCCATACAGAGTGGCATAGCGCTCCGATATGAGATATTCGTCATTGGAGCCCTGTGTAAAATGCTCCAATGTGGGCGAAATATAATTAGTTTTTAAGTCATTTATGTAGGCACCATTAATAGCGCTATTTTCTATTACAAACACTACATCAGCTAGCAATAATTTATCAACTTCCATGGTAGACGTTGACATAAACTAAAAAATTGTTTTTGCAAAACTAGTGATGTGCCGCACACCTTAACGATGGCAGTAAAGTTGTAATCGATATGAAACCGCCAGAAATACCAAACAATAGAGTTTTCTCGCTTAGAAATTTTTATTATTTTTCTTAAAAAAACGGATCTTGAAATGCTGCATGAATATATTTGTGCTCAATGGCTGTTTTTAATATCTTTCTAAATAGAGATAACAAAAAAATTCAAAATTTCATAAAAAAAAACATCGATACATGCATGAAAATAATTTTAGGCGCTGCCAACTAGCAAATATATTTTTATGATATAACAACACTTGTCGATGCCAGCTAGTTACTCAGTATCGATACCTTACTTCTTCTTGCAATAATTTCACTCGCGTTTGTCAAAACAAAAAAATGAACAAAATCAAGCTATTTTATTAATTAATTTATAAAAATGTACATATTAATTACATTAAAATGTTAATACAACAAGTGTGTGTAATTGTTTATATGTGTATGTCCGTAATTTGCCATTATGTATGCTTGTGAAAAACTTTCCTCGCCTTAGCTCGCGCCTCCAATAAAAAAAAAATAATGTACATCATAAATTTTATGTTAATAAATTTATAGGCATAAAGCTGGCACGTAATTTTTAACTAGACAAAAAAGCATACTTAAAAGTTATGCTGCAATATAAAAACGCGACCAGCGCTGTAAGCGTAGCAAACAATGGCCAGACAGCCACGCCCACGGCCTCAGTTAAGGCGGCGCAAGCTAATGCGGCAGCTGCGCCCGCGGCATCTGCTTCTCAAATGCAGCAAATATTTAATATACACCAAATGTCACCGCAATTTGCCGCTCAATTGCAACAAGCCGGTGGTGCCGCAGCCAATAATGCTGCCGCCGCCGCAGCGGCGGCCTCCATGCCCCAAAATATGTTCCAAATAGTGCAGCCCATGCAAACGGTGAATATTGACGGGCAGGAGGCTATCTTCATACCGAATTTAAACACTCAACTGGCCACAGCGCAACCAATTAATATAAATGGCCAACAGGCTTTTATAACGCCCAATGGACAAATTGTGCGTGCTCCACAACAACAAGCCGCGATGCAGCTCCAACAGGCTACGCCTACGCAGCTTATAAATGGCTTGGGTCAGACAGTGCAACTGCCAGGCGGACATGAGCAGACATTGTTTACCATACCTGGCACGAACATACAAATTCCATTGGCCAATGTGGCCAATATTGTTCAACAGCCGCAGCAGCAACAACAGCAGCAGCAGCAGGCTGCGAGTCAAGCAGCTGCCCAAGCTCAGCATAACACGCAACAGGCGGCTACTACTACGAACTCCAATGCTGCTGCGGCGGCTCAAGCGCAATCAGCAGCACAGCAACAGCATGCCTTGCCAGGTTCTGGTGCAGCCACGGCTACTCAACTTCCCAGCACGATAACCATACCCGGAACTAATATACAAATTCCCACTTCTGTAGCCGCTGCCAATGGTTTGCTGGGAAATTTATCCAATCTCTTAGGCAGCTCTACCATCAAACTAGAGAATGGCCAAACCTTGCAGAACATACAGCTGCGCCCGGCAGGCGCGCCTACGGCTTTAGCGCCTCAGCTGGTGCAGTTTCCTCAACCAGCAGCACCGACATTGCAACAAACTGTGGCCGTGCAAATACCCGTGCAGACTGCTAATGGACAGACTATTTACCAAACTGTACACGTGCCGCTGCAGTCTGCCGCGCCTGGTTTGTCCAATTTGATGCAGGCACAGGCCATGCCTATGCCAGCATCTTTGCCGCAAGCAGCTCAAATGCAAATCATACCGCAGTTTGCTCAAATCGCGCAGATTGTAACGCCTAATGGACAAATACAGCAGGTTCAGCTGGCGCCATTTAATGCAATGCAGTACTCACAGCTACCGCCGAATGCAAATATCATACACATACAGAATCCTCAACAGCAGCAGCAGCAACAACAATTGGCTCAGCAGCAACAGCAGCAGCAACAACATCAAGCGCAACAGCAACAACAACAGGCGCAGCAGCAACAACAACAGGCGCAGCAGCAACAACAGCTCATCAATGCACTCAATGAAGCGGGAGGACAATTACCTGCCAATCAGCCCATAACTATAACCAATGCTCAGGGCCAGCAATTGACTGTCATACCCGCTCAACAGTTGCAGCAGCTGCGCACTAATAACAACAATAACAACGGCATGGCGCAGCAACTAATGCAGCTGCCCAATCTGCAAGCTTTGCCCATACAACATATACCCGGACTGGGCCAAGTGCAGATTATACAGGCAAATCAGCTGCCGGCCAATTTGCCGGCAAATTTTGCGCAAGTTCTGACGCAGCTACCCATGCAGCAGACTGCAGTACCAACCGCTGCTGCACCTACGGTTTCAAATGCCAACACGCCGCAGAGCCATTCAGTGACTGTGCTGCCCAAGCAAGAGCCGCAAAGTCCAAGTCAATTGATAACCAACATTAAACAGGAGCCGCCAGATGTAAACAACTCCTCAGCAGTCTTGCCCACAGCCTCGCCAGCAGTAAGCCAAACGCCACAACCTGCACAGCCGCAGCAAATCAAGTTTATAGTGCCACAAGCGTTAAATGCAGCCAATGCCGCAGCTGCAGCTTCTGGCATGGGCGGTATGCAGCAGCTGCAAATACAGCAAATACAGCAGGCGCAGCCCCCGCAACCACAGCCTACTTTAGTAAGCGACGGCACACTCTCCACCGTGACCATACCAGCATCCATACAGATTACAGCATTGCCGCAACCCTCACAGAGTGTAAGTAGCGTTAATACCACAACGACAGTAAGCACACCGCGCAGCCAAGCCAAGAGTAATCTAATCAGCAGTTCCAGCACGCAAATAACCATTGCCCCCACATCTCAAAGCGGTGGTACACAGGTGGTAGCAGTTACTACGCCAGCGCGTGCCAACACACGAACAAATACCAGTGCTGCAAGTAATGCCACGCCGACCTCACAAACCTCTGTGAATGTAAACATCAATGTAAATGATAGCAGTGGCGGCACGCTAGAAATAAAGCCACGCTTAAAACGTGTAGCCTGCACCTGCCCAAACTGCACGGACGGCGAAAAACACTCCGATCGCAAACGTCAGCACATATGCCACATACCCGGCTGCAATAAAGTCTATGGCAAAACATCTCATTTGAGAGCACATTTGCGATGGCACACTGGAGAACGGCCGTTTGTATGCAGCTGGGTGTTTTGTGGCAAGAGATTCACGCGTTCCGACGAACTGCAGCGGCATAGGCGCACGCATACTGGCGAAAAGCGATTTCAATGCAGGGAATGCAATAAGAAGTTTATGCGCAGCGATCATTTGTCTAAACATATCAAAACGCACTTTAAATCGCGTTCGGGCGGGGATCTTATAGAACTCAATATTAAACAGGAACAGAAAACAAATGCGACAAATGCAGCAAATCAGCCCAAGAGCATAAACACAATGAGCGGAATTGTGACTATAGAAATACCAGGTGGTACATCGGGTGGCAGCAATGCTTCTAGTGTGGCAGCAACGGTTGCAGGCTCAACTGTTGCGGCAGCGCCAGGTGGTGCAACTATAGTGCAGTTGCCTTCGGGTGGGAATGGCGATGATATAGGTGCATCAACCGATAGTTTTGGCGAGGACGAGGAAATGGAGGATGAAGAGGAAAGCGAGGAGGAAGACGAGGACGAACTAGATGAGGAGGAGGATAGCGGTGATGATGAAAAGATGACAATTTCTGTAAGCGAATTTGCTGATAATTCATCCAACTAGCATTCGGAGTCCCTGTTCATGGAACAGTTCATGTTTGATCATTTTCCGTAGCCGAGAACAAGCGCCAGTGCAATGATATTGCAGCTGGGCGATCAATTGCGTTTAAGATGGTAGAATTCATGTTTTTGATTCCTTATTTATTATGAATTGACGTGGTAGGCATAAATATTCTTGTAGTTAAGCGAGGCTGGGCTGTTTAGTAGTCGCGGCTAGTGGTATTTTTAGAAAATATATCCTTTTAGGGAATAATTATTCAAAAGCAGCCAAGAAATCAGTTTCGTTTACTTTTAAGTAAGCACATCGGAAAATACTTTTTTAAAGTGTATGTTCATTTCGTTAGCCCAATCTATAAATTTTATACTCTTTCGTGTGCCTCTTTCATTTTGTATTTTAAGTAAAGTTTACGTTCTTAGTCGAATCTACTTATTTTAGTATACAATACAACCAACCATGAAAAAATGGAACAAATTGGGCATTATTCCAGTATTTGTCAAAAGGATTAAAACAGCAAACAAAAATAGCTTTTGTATTACCTCAATCAAGCCCGCGATGTATAATCAGCCCAAACTCGCATGTAAGTATGTGCTGTAAATTGTATATAAAACGCTTTAAGTAAGAATTTTAATTAGACCCCTAGCATACAAATTAATTATACAAATCGATTTTAAATAGACATATATATAAGCAGAACAAATAAGATTTTAAGCCGTTTTTACTCAAACACTGAAATAAACATGCCTCAACAAAATTAAATGCATTAACATATTCCATATATAATTGCAAATAAAATATTTTCGATTTTGATGTGTAACAATTATGAATTGGTATTTATAAAAAGCCTACATCGCTGTCATCTGATTGGGTAGATGTGCATGGAATTTGTGTATTAAATTGTTGATATTCATCAGGACTGGGTTCAAGTGGTTGAGATTCTGTATTCAGCGACATGGACGCGGAATTGACCATATATAAAGCATCCTGGACCCAGTCTACACCGGGATTATCTGCTACTAAGGCCTCAATCGAGTTCTGCGTCATTACTGGCTGTGCATTGGGTATTGAAACCATTTGCGAATTCGTCCATTCGTCAAAGTTTAAAATTTGTGGTTCAGAGTATGTGTTTGACAGAGGAGGACAAGCAGGTACTTGTTTTGATTGTTCAGCTGAGCGTTGGGCTTTCCAACGATCTAGCCGCATGTTGTTGTCTTTTTTTAAACGGCATTTAGCTATAAGATTGGCTTCCAAAATTTCGGCGTCTGTGTAGGGCACCACCATTTTTTTCATAACAGCTTTGGTTAGCAATTTGTTTATGTACCGCTCTGAGCGATTTTTTAAGCGACCTACAATTGTTAAATTTTTTATTTGCTGTATAATTAAGTAAGCTGGCTGCTGCTTACCTTTATTCTCAAGTCGCTTTTTGGCATTCCATACGCAATTCAAGTCTTTCATTTTAACGCGTACTTTGGTACGAAGGCAGAGCTCTCGAACTTCATCTGGAGTATGAACACGCTTCAGGTCATCTAGAGTAATTTTCTGCTGGCAAAAGGCGACCAAATAATAAACAATTCTTTTAAATGTCCATACACTTACAGTTGGCTCATAAAATTCGCGCACTAAATGCTTGTCCGCATCGTCCAGATCATCAGCTATAGCCATGATTTCCTTTTCCTCCGCCTCTTGAAACTTTTGTAAAGTTTTTGACAATTGATATTGTAGGTTCATTTTTTAATTAAATAGTGAAACAGCGGAATAAACATTTAGTGACTACGACGCTATTTATTAAGACGATATGAAATCGAAATAGTGTTTTGATAGGCAGAAAAATAAAAGATGTATCGATGTATTTTTATTTTTTCACTGAAGTGCGTAACAACTATTTAGCTTGTTATCAGCATGGAAATACTTTAAAAAAATATATCTGGCGCAACTCCGTATTTAACTAAAATATTAATCCAAATATTGCAATATTAAGCGTTATTAAAAATCAAATCAAAGCTAAGAATTATGTTTAAATACTTTCATACCGAGAACGAAAGTACGAATAGTACGATTTTTTTTTACTGAGGCTGTTTTGAATTATAGTGGAAAATCGTCAAAAAGTTTTGGGAGCAACCTTAAAAACAATACAATTTTTTAACTATGGGATCATCCATAAATTACGTGACGCTGATTTTCGTCGAAAAATTTTAGCTAACTACTCACTCTAACTAAATAAATGGTTAAAATTTTTAAGCGAGCAATGGTTAGTAGCTGAATTTTTGTCTACAATTTTTCTATAAATTAAAATAGTTTTCAAAAAACCGTCGCCACCATGTTGCAAATGTCAAACAAAAAATAGTATAATTCACTTATTAATTTACTAATAAATAAATGAAAACTGTTTAATAAGTTAATAGCTGATTTCTGTCTAAATTATTTATGTAAAGTTATAATAAGTTATCGAAAAAACCGTGAGCACGATTTTTTTGAATACATCGATTTCTAAAAAAAAACATCGAGTGGCTAATAAAAATCGCAACAACGATTTTTTTAATATTCAAAACATCGATATACAATTTTGCAACCTTACTAGTCGGCAGGAGGAACGTGAAAAAAGATATGCTAAACAAGCAAACCGCAAAAAAAATTTATTAATTTATTAAATACATAAAATAAATACTAAAACGCCACAACCCAGCGAAAACGTGTACTAAAATAGTAGCGCAAACATCAAATAAATATTTATTTGCAACATTTAAAAGTGGCTGGCCAAGCAAGTAACTTGAAGTTTATACGTGTTGTGTTTTGGATTTATGTATGTGCATGCGCGTTTGTGTGTGTGTGTTGCATGACTGTGTGCGTTTGCTTGTTTTGTTTTGGCAATCCTATTTTGTAAAATTTTGCATTATTGTATTTCATAACTTAAACTTTGAAAAATAAATCAAAACATTAACTAAATTATAAAGAAATCAGCTTAATTTATTTAATACATTAGCTTTTATTTGGCGCACAATAAGTGGCAACTCCAATCAACATGTATACAAAAACAAGAACCAACGATGAAAACGGATCGCGCAATAAATAAATGGCGAAGCAAATGCGGAGAAAAGACAAAGCGACCCAAAACGATCAAAAATAAAGTTATTTCGTCGCTTTAAAAAACAAAACGCATATTTATAAATTAAGAGTAAAAAAAATTTAATGCCATAAAAAATTTCGTCATAACATTAGGAAACTTGTAAAAAATTATTTGAGCAATCAAAATTGTTAAGTAATTTATTAGTTGGAAACGCGGCAATTAAAAGACAAGCGCAGGATTTGCCGGCCATACTTCAACAGCAGGCAATACCAGATCGCAAATCCATCAACATCAGTGAAACGATTCAGGCTATATTCTATTAAACTGTGGTAAACTTCTAAAAACAAAGTTGCTACGCATTTTAGCGCTCCGTCATTGCGAATTGGCTTCTGTGGAGCTTTAACTGTTCCTTCTTAGAATTTTTGGAATGCGAGTGTGTGTGAATGTGCATGCATGTGTACACTAGTACATTGAGTGGCTAAATTTTGCGCGCTTGTATATAAAAAAAAATATTTGGAAAACAATTATAGTTTGCGTATGTACATACTCTTATATTTATATACCCATAATATGCTAAGTGTGTAATGTGTATATACATGTTTGTTTATGTATATTTTTATGATTTTCCGTATGTGCCCGTCGTCTATCTTTGTTTACTAATAAAAATAATAATTCAACCACTTTATTAATATTTTGCAGAGACGCTTATCATCAGGCGGTTATTATGAAAGGTTATGATTTGTTTCAATAATTCTCTATACACAAAAATAAGAATAATATGAAATGTATTTTTGTTGCTAAGCGAGGTTTTGTCTCCTAACATGAGCCCTAACTTCCTCTAAACAAAAAGCAGCTTTAATTTGCAGAGCACCCAATGCAATAGCTATATTATTAATATTTTCTATAAATATTCTTATGTCGTACAGGTAATCACTACAAAATGTCTCGTAATAAAGACAAATATGACAGCACGAATAGAAGACAGCAAATTTTTCTGTCCGCCGAAGATATTGCAGCTGGCAAGAAGACAAACTGGAGCGGTCTAGAGATTACAGGTGAGCTCTCTTCTACATATAGTATATCGATTTCAATTATCAAAGTGTTTTTAACTCTGCAGGTTGCGTGCGTAATATTAGTCCTAATTTGTGGGAGTTTGAACATCTTACAGCACTTTATTTGAATGATAATCAGTTGCTACGTCTGCCAGCCGATGTGGGTTTGCTTGTCAATTTACGCACGTTAGATCTATCTAGCAACAAGCTGCGTAGTCTGCCCGCTGAGCTGGGTGAGCTTATACAGCTAAGGTAACATTTCTTCATCATAATGTCTAAAATCAATTTTTATGAAGAATTTTTCAAATTTGCCTGTAGAGAACTGCTGCTGAACAACAATTTTCTGCGCGTATTGCCCTATGAGATAGGCAAACTATTTCATCTACTTATTTTGGGTCTAATGGGCAATCCGCTACAAAAGGAATTCATGAACATCTACAATGAACCAAACGGCACGCAGAAGCTGCTTACCTATATGCTGGACAACTTGTCATGTAAGTAGCTTATTTATTATATATGTATGTATATTTATGTATGAGCGAGAGTTTTAAGTGCCAGCTCCTGTGAGCTGTAAACCAATGCATCATGGTATAAACAGCGTGTAGACTTTTTTTAAGTAAAAAGGAAAGCCTACAAGCAAAAAGGCACACATGAGGAAAAAGAGAAAGTCTCCTGTTTTGTTGTCGTTCAGGTTTCGATTTTAAAAATTTGTTGCATACAGCAGCCTCTCTGGCAGAGCCATGGCTATAATTTAGCGAGCCCCCGCCATTGTTGTACTCTAAATTATGAGCATCGTCAGGATTATGGTCATTTGTTGTTGGCTAGCTTGAAACGCAAAAAAAAAGTGAAACCTGTTTCTCGTTTAAAGTTCAAACTCATGGCGTTCAAGACTAGCAGCAAGTCAATACATTAATTAAAAAATAATTGAACTAAAACTCAAGATTTGTAAAAAAAAAATCAACATCATAATAATAGGAACAGCAAAAATAACAAGAACTGCCCGACCTCGACATGCTCATGCTAAGACTCCACTTGGGACGTTGGCCCAAAGCGGCTTTGCAACTTGTTTGAGCCGCTCTTATGCCGGTACGGATCAATGTTTGTGGAACGCATGTGGAAGTTAAGAGCGCGCTAGAGAGCGCAAAAGCGTCCGCTGGCAACTACGCCAGCATAACGGCATGCAGCTTCAACGTCAACTCATACACTTGTAAAGAGCATTCTTAATTTGATAGATTTGTTAGTGTGTGATGGCATACCAAAAAAAAAACAATATAATAAACTCTATGATCGATCAATTGATATAGCTACAGTATATCCTTATATCAGACAGTTGTGGCATATACACAATTTTTTTTTTAATTTGTTGCATTGATCAACTTTTATTCAGCGATTTAGGGAGCGATTTTCAATTTTGTAATGCTTCTGGAAATCAAAAATACTTTATTTTTAACTACTCACAAAACAAATATTGGACCAAAATGTCAAATTTTGAATTTTTGGTAAGACCTTTTTTTTTGTAAACCTATGCAAACATAGAAATTGGCTTTTTCTAATGAAATATGCCCCAAGCGTAAATCGATTTGTGTTACTGAGCACTGAAAAATGTTTATTAATTATGACAGATCGTGTCAGATGTTTAGACAAATTTTTTATTGTACAAATAATGCAGTATCTACTTAAAGCACATTGCTTGAAGAACTTACTTTACAGGACAGTTGTGGTGAATCGAGTGCTGCTTTAGTTATCGAAAAAGTGCTTCAAGCACATAATCTGTCGTTCAGCACAGCTTTTATGTCCCCTAATATTGCTGGTTAGCCAATTTTGAAGTTAGGGTATTCACGGCTTTTGTTAAGTAGAGGGATTCAAAATTTGCCAAAAATCGTACCGGCTAAAGCGTAATTTTTCTTTCCGGCTTTGCTTATTTTATTTTTAAACTTAGCGCTTTAGCACCTGAAGCCATTTTGAAATTTTGCAAACAAAATGCACAAGAGTCACTCAAATTTCCAGTTAATTTTTTACCTTCTGCTTTCGAAAAATCAAGGAATGGGCTGAAAACGCTACAAACAGCGTATTCTGCAACTCTTGCTCCTTAACTCAACAGCTAGAAACTGGAATACGGTCTGGATTGAGAAAAAGTTAAATTGAGAGTTGACTCTCAGCCCTCTAAACTTTGTTGTTGCAAAAGTCCTCAACTCAGCATCAATGTTAATTCTCAACACTGTTTATAAAATTAGTAATTCTATATTATGAACATAATACCAACGAGTATAAAAGTAGGTAAGTTTAAGCTAGCTTTATATAAATAAATAAAAATAAATAAAAGTAGGTGCTTCGCATACAAGCAAAAAAACGACAGCCAACATGACCCAAGCAGTTCTATGAAATCTGCTTAACAGAGAAAACAGCGTTTAAACGCCGACGGCCAGATGTTCCACTCAATCTTCTTTTATGCTCGTTGATAATACCATAGTGCTGTTTAACGCAAAATTGCTTTAGTTCTACAACACTTTTATTTAAACAACATGTCTTTAGATCACAGCGATCATTGCCAAGAAGTTTTGACGCGCTGCCAACGTGCAGTAACCGTTGCCAACTGTATTGTATCATTCAATGCATGTGCCTTCCTGGTGTTTTTTAAGTTTATTCCGCCCGTGCCGATGCCGCACTTTTGCGTCAAGGATATTTTCTAAGCATTGAAAATATTAATTTGTTATAACGAACTCCACGGCTTTTTGAGGAAACCCCATTTCCGACTCTGACTCGCCTACACATTATGAAACCAAAAGAGTATGTAAACTTCGAGACGCCGCAGCTAGCTTCACTTTCTGGTTTTACTGTTAGCTGAGCCGGCAAAAGTTTCAGCTTCTGCAGACGAAATTGAATTTTCTGCTGTCAGTCTGCCACACGAACGTCTCGCTAGCGGACGCATTTTTTAACCCAGCGGCAACTGGTTAACGTTGGTAAAGAAAACTGATACATCGTTTTATACTACGCTGAAGCTCGCTTCGTGCCGCGTTTGTTGTTGCTGCTGCTGCGGCGGAGCTGTGGCTGGCTTGGGCTGCGCCTGCGCAAAGTGTTTCGTAATTGACGGCAACGAAGCAACAACAATAACAACAACAACAACAAGAGCAGCTCCAACTATTGTGCTAGTTTCGTTTCGTGTCTTGCAGTTAAGTTTTCAGACGCTTTTCATTTCGTACGAATTTCGATTGTTGCTGTTGTTTCTGTTGGCTGAAAAAGTTTTGAAATGCCACAAACGTCTCTCGCAGCCAAGACAAGAAACAAAACGTTTTGGGAACACACACAAACACCCAATAAATTCAAATAAAAATCGAAACGAGTGTGTCGAAATTGCATTAAATTCCGAAAAATAAAAACCAAAATCCTAAGCAGAACTCGTCGCGGCAAAGTAATGTTTAAAACGCAAACACTAAAGACTTTAACATTTAAACAGCTTAGACAGCAGGATTATGAGACCCAATGTGGCGGTTTATCGCGCACCAGACAACGCTCCCTTTGCTAGATATATTACGGCGCCCAATCAGCAACTGTGGAGCAGTTCGCTGCCACCAAATAATACGTGTTATAATCTACCAACGCGACTGCATCATCATGCAACACTAACACATCAGCATCCAGCAGCCGCTGTGCATGCGCTATATCGCCAGACACCGCCGCCTGTTGGTCCTGCCAGTTTGCCAGCAACACAGCCAGGCGCGCTAAACTATCGCCACCCTTATAATGCAGTAACGGCACCGCCTACATTGGTCAATCAGCAGCGCATCAATGAGTGCGCCGGCATACCACTCATCTCTAATGCCAGCAGCCACTTGACGCCTGGGCAGCGTCAGCGCCTGCTGCGCAAAACCATACAAACTACGCCAAAACCATGGCCAGCAGCAGCAGCAGCCAATATATCTCAGTTGGCGGCGCATGCGCAGGGCATGCCATTGCATCAGCGTTGGACAAATGGCACAGCTGCTGTTGGCTATCAACGCTATACTGCACAATCGCCGCCGCTGCAAGCCAGTTTTAAGCCGTCGGATAAGTCGCGCGCCTTGCGCTATCAAAATTCAGCGCCTGCAGTGCTGGGCAGCAAGGAGAACTGTTTGCAGAACTCTACGCACAGTGCTGTGTCAGAGGCCACAACCGGAGATACCTGTCTACCGCGCATTATTAAACCACGCAAGCGTCGCAAAAAGGATCGTAAACCTGCCAATGGTGTGTTTCTCAAGATGGATGCTGAACTGCAGCATGCACCATTGTCTAATGGCAACAAGTGCTACAAATCTACAGAGGATTTGCTGGGTGGTTGCTTTGGTCTAACAGGGACAACAGCTAGCAGCTATATGACAGCAACGGTTGCAATGCTGCCTGCTTATGCAATGCCGCAAGCTCAACATGATGCTACACATGGTGTTTGCTTCTGTCGCAACTGTGATCCTTTGCGTACACTCTGGGATTATCCGCTGAGACGCTCGCTATCCGATTCCTCTAGCGAACAATGCATTCGCAGTGGTTGCGGCGGCAGCGGCAGTTCTTCCTCCACATCATCTACGCACTCAGATACTTCATGCGCCTCCTCCATATGCTCGCAAAGCCCAAATATCCAACAGCCAAACAACAAGAACGATAATTTTGAAGAGACAACAGAGCACTTTGCGCCCATTACAGTAGACAGCAGTCGCGCTGAAATAGTGGGCGTCATTGGTTCACAACGTAGTGCTGGCCAAAGCCAAGAAAGTGCTATTAAACAGGGCAAAAATTCGTTGCCAAGCCTAAGTGATTCCAATGATTCGGGCTATGGTGACATACTGAGTGGCATTAATATTGCTGATGATCTATTTGGACATGTTGCCATTTCTAGTGCTGAAACGCTGCTGAATGAGAGCATCAATGAGATTTCACGAAAATTAATCGAAACATGCGCGGTGAATGAAACCATAACGCCCACCAATGAAGGAGGTATAGATTGTCTGGGTGTTATTACCAAAGGAACAGGCAATGACAGCGGTTTAGATAGTGCTGGCAGCTATAACTGCGATGCGCTTGTTTTTAACTTTGAGCATTTGAATCTGACGGATACAAATTTTGCGCTGACAACGCCCACAGCCTTGGATTTTCTAGTGGATTGCAATAATAACAAAGAGACGTTGCAGCAACAACAACGTCAGCAGCAGCAGCAGCGGGAGCAGCAACAATTTTATAACAATTGCTTTGACTTGGTGTGGCAGCATGGCGACAACAACAACAACAACAGCAACCAAGACGAAAACAAATTTGCAGCTGCCAATGCCACACCCACATCGCTGATTCTGGGCACGGTTGGAAAATTGAAGCCAGCATTTTCCACCATCTCGTGATGACAGTTGGTGGAGCAAATACACGGCACACACGTAAAAAAAAAAAAACAGAAACAAAAACAGGCTGGCACTCTGGCTGAGTGTGTGCCCTTAAAAGGCCCGGCCATGAAAGTTTTTAATTTGCGGCAGAAAATTTATGACGTCGCATTGGAAATTTTTAACCAAATGGGCGGCGGTTCATCGTGTGGTGTTGGTGGTAGTGCTGCTGCCGCCTTTGTCATGTGGGCTACAAAATGTCGCGTGGGCGTGCATGAAATTCAAATTAAAATATGGCTAAATGTTTTGGGTTGCATAACCCATAACCATGCTCAACCACAAAACCGTTAAAGTTAACCCAAAAAAAAAAAAAAAATGAAAGAAAAAGCCAGAAAGATGGAAAGAAAGAAAGAAACGCAAACTTAAATACAAGAAGTGCAAGAGAAAAGAAATTTGAACAACGCACAAAAACAATGCCGTCGAAATTAAAGCCATGGGCGCACACTAAATACATATAGACAGAGGCGGCTCGAAAAACTTTGTACATACATATTTCAACTTTCACTTTCACTGAGACTGTTGTCCAAGCAGCGAACCAACTAGCTGCAAAGCCAAGAGATTTGTTTTCGCAAGCCGTGGAAACGACGCTTCGTTCCGAGACTTGAGCAGAGCGTGCGCGCGCGCGCTAATCTCCGAGCCGAGGCCAAGAAGACGACTCTTATGCAGATTTTTACATTACCTTCACCAACAACAACGACGACGCTGCGCCACAGCAAAAGTAATAGAAATCGTGTAAAAAAAAAAAAACAAAAACAAAATAAGTTAGATACAGATACAAGACACAGATACAGATTCATTTATACAGGCTATATACTATATATTATTAAGCGACGGGCAATGCATATAGCTTCAGTTTGTGACATGACATATGCATTTGTTATTTGTGCAAAAACGTTGAAATATTGTAGTATCTTTACAAGTTATATTTAAAAGTGCATTGGCTTGTGTATCTACAAGATACACATGCGCCAAGAGCATTAGGTTTTGTGGGTTTTTTGCATAGGTTTCAGTTTTTTTTTTTTTTAGCAACGTTCCTACTTAACAAATTATTGCACATTTTATATATTTTTATTATGTAAGCTTGGGTTTATTTTTTATTAGTTGTGGTTGGTTAATCTACTTGTATATACTTAACTAGTTAGGTAGTTTGTAAAAAAAAAACAGAAAAAACGCAGCGCTACAAAGTGAACTTTCCTAGCATTTTAAGACAGGCAATGAGGTAAAGCTACTATTGGTAACTGCTCTGAGATCTCTGCTAAATGTTAGAACCTAATTCAATACTATATTTATACTTATGTTAAACAATTTCATATTCATTTATTATGTTAGAGAATCAACAAATCCTAAAGCATTTTATAATCACACAAACTTCATCGTCACACAACAGTTTGCTCAATGCTTTTAGTTTTTAGCACTTGCTTTTTAACGTTAAACTGCAACGTCATCAACTTATAACCATAGTTACATCCAACTTCTATTTCAAGGCACTTTTTCACAACATCAAGTGATTTTTCCAAACCTTCCTAATATCAGCTTAAAATTCTAAATTGCGTTTAGACTTTTATGTTACTCTATTATTTTTTTTCAAATACATAAAATATTTGCTAGCTTTAGAGCTGAATTATTTAAAAAAAATTTTTTTCGATGTTATGATTATTCAGTTTTTATAAAAATATCTAAATCCGTGTAAGTCTAGCTTTACTTTTACTGGCCCAAACTTTTTATAAAGCACTAACTATTATTGAAGCTTTGTCCGAATTCGTACAACTGCATACAGCAGTTCTTATGTGTTATTAAAAGCGGTCCCTGAGTTCCTGGGATTTGGAAACATCTCTATTAAATCTTTCGGATTAACTCGAAACACAAAGCAGTTCTTATACTTAAGACCCATACGCAGTTCGAAAAATTTCGCACGGAATGACAAAACTTCATATAAAACAAAAAAATCCCATTTGGGATATCTCATTTGCGTATGGGCCTATAAACAGAATGATTCTCGGGTTTTTACACTGTGAGTGAAATTTTCAAGTTAATTTTTATTCATTTTTATTTCAATTTATAGTGCTCTAGAGTTTGCTGCGAAAGCAATAGAAATTTTCCTCGATATAAATTCTGAAGCAGTTATATTTTTATTTAGCTCAAATATAAAACTCTGCTCTTATAAATTATATGTTTCACGGCTTTAGCCATATCTTAAAAACTTAGAAACTAGACCATTTCGTTTAACCCTCATTTCCTCCTCAAAAAAACTTACGTTTCTTACCCTCATGTGTGGTTTTCCACACATATGGGATTTATATGCATTTTTATGTAAAAACACAATTTTTTTAATTATAATTATAATTTCTCTTTAAAAATAATATTATGTGTTTATTTTTTATATTATATTAGTTATGTAGTTATATTAGGTCCTCCTCAATACATTTAACACAAACATTTCGATTGTGTGATCGCTTGCAAACACCTTTTTTACAGAAACAGCAAATAGTATCATAAGTATAATTCTTATACTTTGACTTCTCAGTATAACAGATGTGGCACCGTGCCTTTCCTTCTGTTTTTGGCGGAACGCTTTTACATCTCTTTCGACATCGTAAGATGCAAAAAAATTGTCCATCGTTATGTTATGGCCCTTTAGACCACGCACCAAATCCATAACTACACGTTCGCCTTGATTTTTTTCTGCTGAGCCACCAATAGGTTTTCCCAAATACGGTTGGATTTTCCGAGCATAGCACGTTTCAGAGTAAACCAACATCCAAAATTGTATACCATATCTCACAGGCTTAGAAGGCATGTATTGTCGAAACTTGCATCTACCACGAAAACCAAGTAGTTGCTCATCAATGGTAACGCATTCAGATGGGTTGAAATAATCTGCCAAAAGATCTGACCATTTATCAAAGATTCCACGGATTGGAGCAAATTTGTCTGTAGAGCTTTGCTGACGTCGACTCCTAACATCATCAAATCGAATGGATTTGTTCATGTATTCAAATGTTTTCTTTGACATTATCGCTCTAAAAATTGGACGCCCATATTCACCATCAAATAAATCCAACATTGTTTCATTTTTGGATCTAAATTAAATTGATTGGAAAACACTAGATTCATTACAAGCATGAACGTAAAACTAAAAAAAGACACACCTGTACACTCCAGCCAAAATGAGAACAGCGACAAATTTTTTTAAACAAATTTGAATCAATTTCTATATATTGGTCACTACAGTTCGCATTTGCATATGCGTTTGACCACTTCAGAATAATATTCATGATTGGTGGTCGAAAGAACAAGAGGTGAGCATCTTTGATGTCATCGACACGTGCTTTTGCATATTTTGTTGTACCTGGATGCAAATTGATAACATTTTCCTTCCGTAATCTTCCGGTTTGATCTTGCGCTGGTTGTGATTTCCACACCATACCGTCTTTTGAAACGAACAATGGGTCGATCGTGTTATTTGGTGCAATTGCTATTTCTGGTTCACTGGAATCACTTTCACTTCCTTCATCTGTTTCTCCCGACGAAACATCGTCATCGTCATCGGGATCCTCATCATCAGATGCATTCATAATTTCTTCTAACTCCTCGTCTGTGATATATTTTGGTCTAGCCATGATTTAATTTCAAGCTGATTCAATATATGTTTGTATTATAAAACGTGTCTAACGACTGAACTATGACGTCATGAAATGGTTTCACAAGCAAAATTTATCAACCGGCCACACACAAATAGCACACTGATCAAATTTTGTCTCTGAAATGATTTTCGTTTGCATTTGCTCATAGCTAACGGTATCTTTCTTTGGTATACATTTTTATTTTCTCCAGTGGCGTCTACAGTGTGTGCAAATTTGTGTGTTAATTTGGGACCCCCTGAAAAAATCGTGCGTACGCCACTGGATTCTCTTTCCTTCTTCTTTGTACTGCAACAGAAACAATCTGCGCGTGTTTACATATTGTATATACATAAAAAAATGCATGTACATATAAAAAAAATTGTTTATAGTGAAAAACACATAGAAATCTCATATGTGTGGAAAACCACACACGAGGGTAAGAAACGTAAGTTTTTGAATATCTCGATATCAAAAAATATTATTTTATTAAATTATACGTTTTTTGTGTTATAATGATGTTTCAAGAATTGTCAAGAAGTTTTATGAAGATCGCTGAAAAAAAAACTTGAAAAAATTGCATTTCAAAATTGATTTGTGTGGTTTTCCACACAAGGAGGAGATGAGGGTTAATAATATCAGTATTTTGTGAATTTTAAAGAAGTATATTTGAGTGCGTTCAATATGTGTCAGCCAGGCTTAGAATTTTCAGATTTTTAATAAAATAATTAAGTTTGCGAAGAACTGCCGATGATATTTTTAAAAAAGTCGGAATTTAATGCAACTCCTCAATGTTCAACAAATATGATGTTCAGATTCTCTGCAATCTCTTGTAAGGTTTGGCTTAGGAGCACGCATCTTAAACAACAATAATATAATAAGCTCTTTATACATGTCTGTTTCTATACGCCAAATTTGGTAAATCAAATTATCTTTAAAAGCTTCACATTTTTGAACTGTTTTCAAATCAGAGCCTGAACGTCTTGCGTCTCTTGTAGGGTCTGACTTAGGAGTTTTTTTCAGTGCTACTTGTAGCATATTTTAAAAACAATTCATATGCTCGTTAAAAAATTGTATTTTTCAAATTTAAAAATTCTATCAAACAAAAAGACATTTGCTACTTTTTAATTCTTTGGTTTGTGGTAGAAACCTTCCATTAAATGCCTTGAATGCTGAAACCAAAACTCTATATACACTTACTTTGTTTCTATATTCCATACATTATGAATCACTTAACGATTTAAGACAACTTGTATAACTTTAGGAGCATATAAAAAAACTTTAAGCGTAATCCGTTTCCTATTTATTATATAAACTGCTCGACTTTTCTATGCTTTTGTTTCTGCTTGAAACATAAACATTCGCTTCCATACAAATTTCTATAAACGATTTTCCATTTCGATTGTCAAGACTATGTTTGTTCTCAAAACTCCTATATACACCATTTTTTTTTTCTATGCTTTAAAATCTTTTAAAGCTTTAGACATCTAATTGCAATATTTTGTTTGGGTACATACTAACATATACTAGATTTCTAAGTTTTAAAACCCCTAACAAAGCTCTTTAAGCGTAATACGTTTCCTATTTATCTTATATAGTTTATAATGCACATAAACTGTACGACCTCTCTGTGGTTTGGTTCGTTTTAGAAACGTAAACATATTTTTTTTTTGTTTGGATCGTTGGTTATATTATATTCGCCAAAACACCACATCACATTCATTTCCAAGTGCTCCCTACTTGACAGCAATTAGCTGAGCTCCGCTCACTTTTCTGCTGAAGGTTAAGGTCGCCGGTTATCTATGGGCCAAGTTTCTAATTTTTAAGCTACTTTTCGTGGGGCATATACGCGAGAGTGTAATTACTTTGAAAGACGTGCAACCAACTAAGCATAAAATCTAAGACAAATGCAGCCACCAGGTAGCCCTAGTTACCTGCTTAGATATACATTAAAGTTGGCGCCGGCATTGGTGCCGCCATCGCCACCATCGCCGCCACCGCTGTGAGTAAAAGTTTTCGCCTTTTTTTTTTAATTAAAAGAAACTCTCGAGCGAAAAGCAATTGCTTTGGCTGTTTGAAGATTTTCTATTGAGCTCTCGGTGGCTCAAATGGTTGTTGTTGTTGTTGTTGCTTCTTTGCTGGCAGCTGGAAAATGTCACAGTTTTCCATGGCAAGTTCCGGCAGCGTTGGCTATGGCGGCATTTGTTGTTACCATTTCTTAGCTCTCAGCCGTAGAAATTACAAAGAAATTACGATTATTGTTTGTAACTAAATAATTTATTTAATTAATTTGCTTTGTAGTAGTTATGTACACATAGTTTGTAAGCTGCGTTTTTGCACAAATAACAAACAAAGCAGGAAATGGGTAGGCAGGCGTGGAGTGCGGAGCGGGGTAGCTCCACTTTTGATAAATACTTTTCATCAGTTATTTTCTCATCATCATGTACTTATTATATATATATATATACTACTTACTTACTTTTAATAAATGTATACAGAAATTTATTTTTAGCTTTTACCATTAAACAATAATGCAATTTATTTATTTTGATTAAGCAACGAACTCAATAAAAAGAAAAACAACATTAATAAATGTGCGGACAATAATTTTAACTGCTGTTTTTGTAACCCAAATAGTAACAAACAAAAAAAAAAGAAGTCAAATAATATTAATTTAATTTTTTGTGTATTTCTACAAATTGTAAAGCACACAAAAAACAGTTTTTCGTGTTATTTTTTTTTGTATTATTTTTAAGTTACAAGACTTCTAATGAGGCACGTTTGATGATGCTTCTCTATAGCTGCTGTTTCTCCACAGTTGCTGCCCAAGAAAAATAAACAAGCTATGAACTTATTCAATTTAGACCCAACTTGTTGTTGTACTTTTCTAGCTCTTCTTCTTCTTCTTCTGGTTATATTTTCTTAACTTGGCCCTCACGTTGCACTTGAAACTTTTCCTACAAATTTTGGAGTACAACTTTGCCCCACCTTTATGAACATGACTTTTTCTGAATTGCTGCACAAACTTGAAACCACTTTTGTAGCAGATGTGCCACGGAAGTTTAAACTACAACTTTGAACCTTTTATCTTTAACGCTCTTTTTAATTACAAGAAAAGTTTTGTAAGATAAAGATACGAAGTTGTCTTACTCTTCTGTTTCATCATCTGTTCTTGAGTGGGCAGTCTGGACTAGATTAGATTACCTTAGGTAGTTTTCTTGTTATCTAAAGATAACGATACGAAGTTAGCCTACTCTTCTGTTCCATCATCTGTTCTTGAGTCTTCAATAAACGTTCAGTTTTGTGTAGTCTGCATGAATTGATATATTTTGTTGAAGAAGTTTTAATTTTTCTTAAAGTAGTTTTTCCTCTGTCCATCGCTAATGTTGTTATTATTTATTTATATAAGATATTTTTCATCATCTGTTCTATCATATGTTTTAGATTTAATAGTAAACTATTAAAGTGTCATCAATCTTGAGTTTTTTTTTCAATAAGGTTTTTTTTTGATAAACCACGTGGGAGTACTGTCAAGTTGCCATGTGTTTGTTATTCCGTTTTCATTGCTATTTTTTACAAATAAATAAAGTTTTCAAATCGTACAATTATATTACGAAAATTCGCGTTCTGTAAAGAATGTTTTTCGCGCGCTTAGGCCATTTTATGTTCGCCATAATCGACCTACTGAGACCACTATCCGCCATACCATCAACAAATTTTAGATCCAATAGACCTCGTCCAGCGCGTAGTTTATGGGCCGGTGGAATCATCGGTCCATATTTCTTCAAAAATGACGCTGGTCAGACCGTAACCGTCAATGGCGATGATAACGAATTATTTGCTACCTGAAATTGAAGCCCGAGATCTCGACGACATTTGGTATTAACAAGACGGCGCTACTTGCCACACAGCCTGTGAAACAATGGTAATATTGAGAAACCAAATCGGTGAACAATTAATTTAACGCTCCGTACCGGCCATCAAGATCGTGTGATATCACACCGTTCGACTTTTTCCTTTGGGGCTACGTGAAGTCTATAGTGTTTGTGAATATTCCAGCTACGATTGAAGCATTAGAAGCCAACATTATTCGCGAGATACCGCCATCGAAAATTGGAACCTCCGCTTGGACGAGCTACGGCGCAGTTGCGGCCAACATTTGAAAGGGATTATTTTTAAAAAGTGAATGGCAAAAACGGTTCTTTCTATTGATAATAAAGATTTTCCGATTCATTTGAAATTTTTGTGTTTTTTTTATTTAAAAAAAAAACCTCAAGATTGATGACCCTTCAGTAATCTGCATTATTCGGCATAAAGATTGCTTAGAGGGAGTTTCCACATAATCTTTTGCGTTATATCATTAAAAATTCAGAATTTGTGGAATTGGTTTAAATTTTCATCTTTCATCACTTACCTTTCTTGTTTGTTCTCGCTGAAGATTTTAAAAGTGCACGTGGATTCTATGCTTGCTGCTGCGAGAAATTTTGGAACATGGCATGATTCCTATTATATATATATTTTCTTCCGCTAGGAGGAAAACTGTGAAACTTCAAGCGATAAATTTTGGAAATTGGCTTGGCTATTGTAGTCTATTGCTCCCTTATGAGCATAATTTTTACACTTGTGTTGACCAAGCGAAAAAGGCATTTATAGAATATGTACTGACAGATAAAATAAAAAAGGAAAGAAAAAGGAAAAGAATAGAAAATTTATCTACCGATCAGATTGAAAATGATTGAAAAACGATTCGAAAACCAGGAAACAATACCTGATGTTAGCTTTGCAGGCTCTTGTACAACATGTAAAATAACTAGTCATAGTCGTTATGATTAAAGAATATCGATGGATGATTTGTTCCGCCCTTGTTTTATTATTAAATAATTATTTGTATACCCTGTACCTTATTGTACAAAGGGTATATTAAGTTTGTGCAAGCCGAAAATGTATGCAACATACAGAAGGAGTCGTCGAAGACCATCCAAAGTTACCTAAAATATGATCAGGGTGACTATCGATATAGCCATGTCCGTCTGTTCGTCTGTCTGTCTGTCCGTCTTTCTGAAAGCCTAGAGATGGTAAGAGCTAAAGCAACCAAACTTTCAGAATATACCTCAAATAAGGGTGTTTCAGAGGACCTCGAAAAAACAAAAAGATATCGTAGCCAAATTTGATATTTGGTAGTTTTTTAGAGTTCTGATGCACCGTAACAAATTTGATCAAAATTAGTTGGCTATATCATATAGCTCCCATTAGACCGGTCGGTCAAAAAACTTGTTTGGTGCAAAATTTTTTGGTTTCTGACTTCACCAAATTTGGAAAATAAATACCTTTTAGAGTTCTGAAGCAATATACCGGATTTGATTGCAATGTGGTGGTACAGAATAAAAAACTATATTTTTGGTAATCATAATGAGATACGAATAATAAATACACAATAGTTACGATTATATTAAGATTCCCATACAGTTTTTCACAAAATTTAAATCAAATAAAAATATAAACTTCAATGAGAAGAAGAGATTAGCTTAAAATGTTATTGTAGTTAAAAGTACATTCAACAGCACTATATTTACTCGAATTAGCTGACATGAGTTGATCCGAAAGATTACATTTTTCATGGATCTCCCCATATCACACTGATGGGAAATACCGATATGCTCGCATAAATTTAATAAATGTATTTAGCCAGGAGGTTCAACTTTGGTTTAAATGATGTTGTTTTCAATTATTTGCTGTGCTACTATAAATCTGCGACTGAACGTAGCCCCAAGAAACAAAGTTTATGATTTTTAAAAGACACGAACTTGGCGGCTGCTACCAATCAAAGAGTAGCATGGGAACAGCTTAACTTTTTTAGGAGCAACGTTTACTTATAGATTGTTTGATGTTGGGTTGATTGCAACCCAGACTTTGAGCTTACTAGACAGCGTCATACAAAGGATTGTGAAGTTATATAATAACTCCATTTTGAAAGTTATAACCTAGCAACTTTTTATGGATCTACAAGTTCCAACAAGTTGAAATCTTAAGCATTGTATCTCTAGCTACAATGCCCAGTGAAATAAAAATTTAGATCCTACGTCGAGATTTGGATTGTTGGATTTTTGCCATTTTGAAAATGAATCAATGACGGTATTGTATAAATGGACATTGCTATTGAATAATTCAACTACATTCTAATATCTTCTTTGACAGCTATGAGCTAGTCTTTTTTTTATACCAGTAATACCGTTCAAAAGTCGTGCATTTTCATTATTTTCCTTTTTTTTAATATTTAAGGCACCAAGTCTCAAAAAAATCCCGACGATTCCAGCAAAGAGTACCCAAGAGTGAAATGTCAGCATATCAAGTTTTGTAAAGACAAATCCAAAATCAAGAAAAAGAAGAAAAGACAAAGGAACATAAGGATCGTAAGTCCCACCACTTTTTACCTGTTTTCAAAAGTTGTAATCATAAGTTTATTTTGCTTTAAACTGTGATCCTGTGATATTTGCTCATCTGAGCCAATGGTTGGCACACGAAAAAGCCTTTACATTGGCGTCAAAAATTATGTGCCACAAAGTTGTGTAATCACTTCTTCACATTGTGGCAGTTGTGCCCAAATGTTCACAAAAGTAAGCAATGAACAAGTTCGTGTCTAAACATAATATTTTTGCTTTGGAGGCACAGAAACACTTCTGGTCTTTTAAATGTGATGAAAACCGAACTTGTTCCATGTGCTTGTCACAAGAAAAAAATTTTTTTTTGTGAACTTAGAAGATATCACAGTTGCTTACACTGGCAACAAAATTCTTGTGCCACACGGAAAAAGTATTAATTTCTGTGCATTGGCCTTTTACGCCGTTCTGTGGCGCAGTGTAAGCCCAGCCTATGTTGTAGTTGATCGATAAAACGAAGAAATCGATTAACATAAAATGGATAGCAACCTCTCAATACTCAAAAAAAAAATGTTTAAAATGTTAAAAATATGAGCTAAGTTAGCTGACTGTTGAAATGATCTGTTCTATGAGATCTAAGAAGAATTACTCGTTTTCAAATTAATAATGGTTATAATGGACTAGTGGGAATAAATACGGCGTGGCCGGGCAGTTGGAACCTGGATTCCGGCTTAAACATTTGTTGTACATAGGCAATTTAAAAAGCGAATTTGCTCAAAAGCTAGCTTGTGCTTGTGTGTATTCGTCTTTCTCAAGTCCTCTATTCTGCATTAGCTTGGAGCTCATGTGTCATTTATGAAGATAATGCAACCAGATTGCTATAAAGTCAAAATTGAAGTCTCTTAAACTGCAGAGGACTGACAAATTTAGAACTAAGAGAAGCCGTGCACTTATTTCCAATTGTGAAAATCCTCTTCTCCGTGACTTTCAATTACGTACGCGGAATTCGGCCTGACGTACAGCTTGGCTTATTCTTCCGCTTCGGGTAAGCCTTTCTCACTCCATACTTTGTAGCCAGGCCTGACGAGAGGGTGGTGGGAAAAGGGGATTCCCCCGGCCCCGGAGTTTTCTCAGGGGCCCGGTGTAATTACTGTCGTGATTCATGCTAAAGGTGTAATGGAGGGGCTGGTACATTTTCCCCCCGGGCCCGTATTTTCTCTCTACGGCCCCGCTTGTAGCTATTTGTTTTGATTCCGCATTGTACAGCTTTTTCTTGAAGCATGATTCTCGCCTTGAAGCTCATAGAATTATTCGTTTTTTTTGAGCACGTGAGAAGACGTCAACAATTCTGAAGCCAAAAAGAGCTTAATGAATACTTTTCATTGGTATCCTCAGGCTTAGACTGCAAATCCTGCATCCAACTTCGTCAACAACACAAGGCAAAGCATTTAAGATGAACATCGTCTGAGATGGTATTCGTCTTTCTCTGACTAACCTACTAAGACAAAAGGTTTTGTAGAATTGGTAACGCCTCATCCCATGCCACACAAGCAACAGCATAAATATAAATAGACCATTTGGGAAACACACATAAGCCGCGGATCTTTGTTATTATTTTTTTTCTCGCGATTTTGGCATAGATCTTTTATCTTAAGCGCTGTAATAACCGTAACTGGCAAATTAATTTTTGTTTTTTGTAGTATGTTGGAGCTCATTTACGGAGTCGTCCGGCAAACCAAAGCAAAGCTCAAATTGCCTGTCATTAAACTAATTAATGTCTCTATTTTAGGGTCGCTCATCGTCGTCTAGCGCCTGGTATTGTTGTTAGTTGTTTTTGTTGCAGCCGCTGTGGGCTGTTGACTTCTGACCAAGCAAGCAAAACGACGTTTTAAGGCGCTTGCTCAAGTCCCGCATACTTACTCACTCATTCACTTACTTACTCACTTACCATTCTAAGTTGCCTCTTTCACAAGCAACAGAGCAACCGAACAAACGAGTGGGTCAGTGGATAATTGGGTCATTTGCAACACTGTTTGCGCCATTGCCAAAGACAAACGAAGACGACGCACGGATGGCGGGATGGACAGACCAAACTGACTGACGGCTTGCTAAAGTGTTTGGACATGTCAGTCAATAAATGCGTTGTTTTTCTGTGTTCTTCTCGCTGTTGTCGTCAAGATTTACAAAGTATTTTTTACTACCGTCTGCCATTAGATTATTTTTTTTTTTCCAACACTTAATGTTTCGCTTTTTTTTTTTTTTCGCTTACCGGTTGCTGATTTTTCCAATTGATGTGTGCAATTTCTTGTAAGGCTTTTTTTTTTTGCTATTACTTTTTTTCTTTTCTAATTTGATTAGCATTTTAGCATGTAATGCTGTGAAATTGAAAGTTGGCTTCATACAGATTGGTTTTACTGTGACGAGGTTAGGAGTTACCTGAAGCAGTGAAAAACTTAAAAAGTGAAAATTGGAAATCTCCAAAGTGCTGCTAGAAATCTGCAACAAAAGAACAAATGCCAGGGAATTATTTCTAATTTACAAGGATGTGCTGAAAAGTAATCGGCCTAGCCAAGAAACCACGCTAGCGATAACGATAAAATTAATTTTAATAAGCCTTGTCCGTCAGCTGATTGCTGTCAAAGTTGCAGCCAACTATGTCACCCTAAATAATGTAAGTAGACAACAACTTTGGCATGCTTACAAATATACGGCAAATATTTTTCGAACCAATTAGACCGATAACATGTTTTTAGCCCAATACGCAGCCGACAAAAACGCGTACGTACAGAAACTGCAACCTTATTGCTTTAAGACAAAACGGTGTTAACCAGTGATGCCAGAAATTGAGAAACAAAATAAGCTAGATTTAAAAAAAAAAGTTGCTAAAATAAGCTAACAATCAAAATAAATCTGCAAAAAAAAAAAGAAACTAAACTGAACTGCTACCAAAAAAAATTTTTTTCGTTTTTTTAGTACTTAAATATTATTATAATATCATTTTTGCGCAGCCCGTATCTGTGAAATTTAAAACAGAATTAAAATAACACTAGTTTACAAATTTTGAAAAATTTTGGTATTCTCAACATGTTTTAGTCATTTCCGTAGTAAAATGGGCATCCTAAAACCGAAAATCCAGTCCAAAAATTTGTTCATGGAACGGATTTCAAGATATTTTGAAATAACCATTTTTGGAAATTAAAAAAAACTTAAAAACAAATATCTCTGGTTGTACTAAACTGATTTTTATTATTTATCTACCATACCGTAGATAATTTATTACCCATACCCATTTTTGTAAAATTTACTGTATTTTCTTTATTTATCCATTCATATACAATAAATTGTTCGTAATTTTTAGCACATTTTTAAGAAAAATTCTTACAAACGTAAATTTAAAAATTAAAATTTAAGGCTCACAAAGTTTAATCGATTACGAAAAAAATGAGTGGTACACATTGTTTGAGTTCCGTTTAAACGCTGTTCTTCGGTCCTGTCATGACCCTTGCATTGTTTGTTCCAATACCATACCGAAAATAATTCATTACCCATCGATTATATTTAGAACTTATTTTTGTCAAATTTACTGTATTTTCTTTATTTATCCATTCATATACAATTTTTCGTAATTTTTAGCACATTTTTATGAAAAATTCTATTATGAACGTAAATTTCAAAATTTAAGGGGTCTACGCAGCACGACATATTTTGCACGGAATGACAAAACTTTATATAAAAAAAAATATCCCAATGCGTATTGGCCTTTAAAAAACGTTTCCATACAGTTTTTTTTAAGGCCCACAAAGTTTAATCGATTACGAAAAAAATGAGTGGTACACATTGTTTGAGTTCCGTTTAAACGCTGTTCTTCGGTCCAGTCATGACCCTTGTATTGTTTGTTCCAATTCCCATCATATTGATAATCTTCAAGTTCCATCTTTAGATCTAATTTTTCACACTCTCAGCTATCGATTTGACATCTCCGGTTTCAATTTCAACTAGGCTAAAAAATGTTGAAACTAATGCGGCTTTTCTTCTTTTTTCTTCTTTCGTGTCAGTAAAAACAATGTTAACGTACCGATATACCAATGAAAATACTTTTTATTTAGCGATAAATAGACGATACGCGCAAAAAAATATCGATAAGGCTTTTTAACTAATCAAGCTAAATGCAAATTTAAAATATGCTAGATTTACAGCTATAAGCTATTTAGTTTTAAAATATGCTAGATCTAGACAAGCTAAAATGGCAACACTGGTGTGTACCTTTTACATAATTTCGTTTTTATTTTATTTTTTGCTTTTTTATGCTTTCTGTTACATTATTGTATATTGAGTTGAAGTAAAAGCGGTAATAATAAAATCAGCCGTTTTTTGTAACGTAGAAATATCTATTGCAATTTTTTTTTTTTTTTTTCGTAAACTACGCGATAATGGTTACGTAAATTTTTATGCAAATTTTGTCTGCCAAATTATGCAAATTTTCATATGACGGCGTATAATAGTTTATTTAATACCAAGTGTCACTTAGTCACGGCTATTAATAAATAGTAAAAACAATTTTACAAGTTGCTGCATATTTATCTTGGTTGTGGCGGCAAAATCGAACAGCTGTTCATATTTTTAAACTAAATAATGGGGCAACACTGTTTTGTGTGGGGAACTACTTAGACGTCTTATTTAAGTGTTGTTTTGAATATTTAAGCGCTATTTCGTACCTAAACGGTTCACAATAAATAATTAATATTTCACAACTTTTAAAATAAATTCCAACAACTGTCCATATTTTTCCACAAAAAAAAATAGAGCCACACTGTTACTGCTAACCACTTACAAAGAAGTTTGCGATCAAACGTTTGATGCCGTTTTTTGTTTTTTTTGGCTGCATTTTGTACTTTAAGGCCCATACGCAGTTCGAAAAATTTCGCACGGAATGACAAAACTTCATATAAAAAAAAATCCCATTTGGGATATCCCCTTTGACCTTTAGATGTGAGATTTCGTGACTATTTTATTTATATAAAGTGTACTGAGCTTCAAAACTAAAGAAACCGCGAATGAAAGAAATATTCCCATAAAGAGAAGAGCTTCGTCGTTATGCAAAATTTTTGTGGACATTGCGCTTCGAATGAGCAACCCAGTTAAAATGTTCTCCGAATTTTCTTATGTGACTATTATCTTTTACCAAACTTAAAGAATGCCTTTGAGGAAAATGTTTTCCTTTTTATAAAATGCTCATTCCTGAAAGGAATTTCAATTTTGAGAACCATGACAAGGGATCATCCATAAACTACGTGACGCTGATTTTCGACAATATTATTATTATTTTTAAAGATTTTCCATATGATCGTACCGCTTCCCCCCACCCCCTGAAACGTCACGTAGTTTATGGATGATCCCAAAGTCATACCTTTTGTAAAAAAAAAAAAATTTGGCGAGCGCTGAATCGAAAGTCTTGGGGAAAAAAATGATGCTTTTCTTCTCCAAAATAGTGGCACTCTATAATGTTGAGATCAATTTTCCACGCTGATTTTTCCTTCTAAAACGGATTGCTAGCTCCGCCGCTGTCCTTATGCCTTGAGTCTCTTTTTTTTTTTTTTTTTTTTTTTTCATTTTCTCTGATTTATTACCATGTTAACTTATAATGCTGTGAAATTGAAAGTTTTTTTTTTTGAGCTAACTCATGGCACTAAGTCTTTGTTCAACTGTCTGTTAGCCCACTTTAGTGTGACCAACCTAAGCAGCTTCCCTTAAGTCATGGAAAATTACCCGTTGTGCTTGATTTTACGCAACGGACCAGACTCAAATTTTCAGTTAGAGTAGAAACTAACAAAACAAAACCCAAAAAGAAAAAAGAAGGCCAAGCGTCTACAAAGCAGACAGACGAAAAAGGTTACATAAAATGTTAAACAGTTAAGAATCTAACGGCCAGAAATGACATTATTACATTTATTTCAACTTATAGTCGTCACGTTGTTGTTTTTTTATTTTTTTTTATTTATATTTGCTGTTGATATTCTTCAGCTGCAGCCTTGTTTTTGGGTCTCCACAGACAACATCTGCCACAAAACTCTGTCATAGATTACCTCGTCGAACTGCAGACAGTCGAAACAGTTTTGTAAACTTTTAATAGGCCTGCTTGAGTTGCTTAGATCATTTACATTAACTTGTTGTAGGTGTGTGGGATATAGGTTACATAATTAAATGGAAAATGAAACTGGTTTATATAAAGTTTTCTTTGAATGCTGGTTTTTTCTATAAACAATCGTTATAAAAATTTATGATAATGTATGCTATAGGGCACATGTAATAATCGTTATGCAAAGTAAGACAATCAAAGTCTTCACTAGATGTGGTGCTATAAATATAAAATTAAAAAATTATTGTTGGTTTTTTCCTTTTTACTAGTATCTTCAGAAATTAACCAGAAATGAGTCAAAGTTGGTTCACTCACGAAGCGAGACGACCCAATGCATGAATTGATTGGAAAAATTATGCCAACATTTAAACTTCCTACATCAAATATGTTAACCTTAACCATATGTCTATATTAATTGCTCTTATGAAGGAAACACTCGACTAGCTTTATTTGTATTACCTTTTTGTGCTCCTAATTACAGCCGGTAAGAGATGTAGACCGTTTGGACATCATGTCCCATGTAAGTTTCCATAAATTGAGTGAAATACTCAAATACAGTAAACTTTAGCAAAAAAGCTCAGAGCCAAACTATGATGACTAACTTAATTTGAAGAATCAGTTTCAACAGCAATCCCTTTGTGAAGAAAGAGCGCGCCGATAGTTGTCTACAAGCTTCCGAAACAGCCATTGAGTCAGAGAAATTCCAATCCATCACGCTTTGAACTTGTGGCATTTAGGTCTCTGGTAAATCTTAAATTGCATTTTCTTTCAATGAGTATTGTGAAGATAAGCACAACTTTGACCAACGTGAATATCAGGTTCAATAGATTTTTTTTTATTGAAGAGATGACGCAAAACCCCTTTTTTAGCTTGTTGTCCCTAGTTAGAAGTGCAGCCTCATCCTTTTAACTTTAACCATAACTTTGTTTTATTTATAACCGAAAAAGCAAAACCAACAAGTTAAAAATCAAACCGCTATCAAAGGAGGAGAACTCTATTCTTATTCTTATATTATATATTATATTATCTCGCTTACTCAATTTAACCCAAAAACTATCTGGATTCGTTTCCAATAACTTAATTATTTTTTGTCTCAAATACCATAAATAAAAGAAATAAGTTTGGAAAGAAATTTAAGAATATCGATAGTTGAATTGAATCAAGTGTGTAACTTTTAACTTTTAGAATATATAAATGTTATATCGAATTTGCGCATTGCAAGATTATATTATATATGATCCTATGGCTCCGCGGGGGAGCAAACGGCCGCAACGAGGTTCCTTCATTTACCTCTGTCATGCGCCAACCTCTTGACTTCGCTCCAGGTTTTGTTGGTTCTGAATACGTCAGCTTCCAGAGCTTCCTCCTCCAGGTCAGTGCTGGTCTGCCCCTGCGACGGCTGCCTTGAGGGTTCCAGTCGATGGCGCTGCGGGTGATGTCGATTGGGTCTCTTCTAAGCACGTGCCATCGATATCTGGTTGCGAGAGTCCATAGGTCAGCATTAGAGATCGTATTAGGCCAGATAATTCTCAAGATTTTTCGGATACAACGATTGATGAAAACTTGCAGCGTTTGGAGGTCAGAGGCGCTTTTCGAAGAAGTGGCTCTTGTTCCGGTCGATGAAAAAAAAGAACAAATTCGTCGCAACTCATATGGAAATTTGATTTCGTCAGAAGCTCTGTCTTCACCAGTTCGACTCTCAATCGATTCCTCAAATCGGTCCAAACATTCTTCATCACTGAAAAAACTTTTTCGATCGATAAAACTTTTCCAAATAGTTTTCGGTCTATTATTTCGTCTTCAAGATTCAACACTGAAAATGTTAAATTGGAGTTTTTTCAAAATCGTTCCATTTTCCTAAATATGTAAGAGCTCGATGGTAAACTAATAATGCCTCTCTCTCAAATTTCGATCGTTGATGCTGTGTCAAATGAGGTAGACTTTTCTTGACTTTAGATCCAAAGTACTTGTCATCCATTCTGGTTTGCAACCCATCTCTCAATTCAGTCATTGCACTGTAAATGTCATCACTGTTCCTTTTTCCAGGTTTTTTTTTAAGTTTTGGTCATGTGGAACGTTAAATTTTCGTTGAGATCGTCGTTCAGTTCATTCTCTTGATCTTTCACAAAGCTCCAATGGCAGCCGTAATCGTGGAGTTTCACACAGCATTCAGTGCACCGAATGCTTGCTTCGCTTTTTTTGTACGGTTTTCGATGTCTTCTCTTGAGCCACCATTAGCAGATATAATACTCCCCAAATAGCGAAAGGAGTCTACTTCTTCGAGCTTCGAGATTATATTCTATGCTATAACATTCGACGTTATCCATTCGCCTTGATTACGTATTTACTTATCGATACAGATTTTCCAGGTTTGTTCCGGATTTCGATTTTTATCCTGGCCAATTTCGAACCATCATGATCCATATATATAACTCCAAGACCTACATGAAGCGTGGTACTGTTTTATAACATTTCAGTCCGGAGTATTTTTAGTCCAATTGCACCACTAAAATCATAAGTGAAAATTTCGGATTAATTGTCATTTTGATGAGTATACGCACTTTGTACAATGGACCTTTTTAGTAGGCTGATAGATCTAAAAAAAACTTTAGGTTGAGGTTAGGCTGAATATGCGTGTCAAAGTTAATCTGTCTTTTAATCAGACAGCTGCCAAAAATCATGCATCTTTCCGGAATTTCGATTGATTTCTAATTTAATTAAACAAATTTAAATTTTTAACAGTTGTGTCTGTGTGCACAGTTTCCACAAAAATATTTATTATAAACAATATGGTAATAATATGCAAATTACAAAAAAAAAAGCACAGAAGCCTAAAGATTAACAGATATTGATCGTGTCTGCTGTTTTTCCGGTTAATATTTTTTCTTATTAATGAGAAGAGAAATCATGCTGGGAAAAATGCATGGGACAAATTAGTAAGCTCATTAAAGTTAATGTTTATTGAAAAAAAAAAATTCAACTTGAATGTGTTTACCAAGAAACCTAAGAACTTCCTCTAAATACTTTCTGCGCTGTCATCTACTTAAGCTGATGATTCTGTAGGAATCTAATCAAGTGCTTGAACTTACTGTCACCAGCTCGACAGTATAGATGGCAAGGAGTGCTCAAAATGCTAATTGCCAAGTTGGTTGAGTTGCTAAATAAATGCGCTAAGAAAAGTGCATATCATTGCATTGCTGATGATCTACAACAATATCAAATCATTCACACAGAAAATGTGGATATACGAGGTTAGGTATAAAAGTTATTGGGTGAAAATTTTTTTTTTTTTGTTTTAAAAAATATCTTTTACAATTTTATCGTTATATGCCTTCCAAATACTCTGATTTGTCAAGGCCCACAAAGAAGGTTAATAGATGACGATTTGAATCTCTTGATCACGCTATTTTCTCAAGGTTGGAAATGGATAATAGTCGCAATTCGTTAAAATTTTTTAGGTTTTGTGTGTCGTTTCGTTGTCTTGGTGGAAAAGAAATTCCTTGCAGCAGACTTTTTTATACCCTGTACCTATAGGTACAAAGGGTATACTAGATTTGTGCAATGTATGTAACGGACAGAAGGAGGCGTGGCAGACCCCAAGTCCTTTATACCAAAATGCTTATCATAACCTCGGGTAGCGATTGAGCCATGTCCGTCCGTCTGTGTGTTGTGATGGATCTCCGTTTTATCTACAAAATCTTTACAATAGTGCGTTTAAACATCGCCCAACATTATTTTGAAATGGGAAACGTTTTATGTTGGTTTCGAAGTTAGGCACCGTCCGCTTCCATCTCTATGACCATTCCTGGGATTTTATCAATCCACTTCACATTGCACACCTTTCTTGCTTAATGTATTTTCGGCAGAATAGGTAGAATGCGCGACTTGAATAGTGTAAGGCTTTTTCTGTAAAATTTTCAACCAATACTAATAAAACATTTGTTTAAAATTAAGGTTCTAATGCGAACCCTGGTTTAAAAATTTATTATAAAAAGATGAGTGAGCAGAGTTTTTGAAGGAAATTCGTAGTATTCGTTGTAAACGAATTCGTTATAGGAAAGTTCGACTGTGCTTCATTTTTTGACCACCAGACGCACCAAGTCGATATCTTTCAATAGTTGCAATGGCTTTGGTAACATTGGACGATTATTTATGTCATCTCGACACTGTTATGAATGATGTACGCTTTCAGATGTAGCCTTGAGCCTTGGGTGTCTTGTGTCGTGTTGACTTCGTGCTTTACTTCTAAATTGCCAACTGAGACCAAAACTTCGCCGTGCTGGCAGCGTTGTTTACTTCGACGGTGTTGCCAAGGTAAACCAAGTCTTTAACAATGTCAACAATATAGGCCACAAGCTGAAAATGTAACTACCACGTCACTTTACTTGAAGAAAACAGACGTTCTGATCTTATTTATCAGCAGACCCACCAAGGCAATACAGTTGCAGTTGCAAAGACTAGACGAACGAACTCCTTGATAATATCAAAATTAATTTGAGCCACAACCTAAGAGTCTTTACTTATTTTTTTTTTCCTCTGCATCGTACCGACAAATAATATCTCTTATAATCTGGAAACTTTTATAAAAAATGTTCCATCTCATAGGGATAGCAAACGTTAACAATAAAAAATTCTGGTTTCTGGGCTGCGCCGTTTACTTTTCAGCCTGCCCTCGTTAGGTATTATGAAAATGACAGAAGCAGCAAAAACTGCGCTTGATGGCATCGTTTAGGGCCCGTTCCCAACTCTTGGCCAGAAGCAGCAGCAGCAGTCGTCTTTGTTGTGTTAACTCTTACAGCCATTATTACTATTATTATTATTATTTTTTTATGTACCTACCATAAGTATTTGTTGCTTTTTGTGCGCGCTCACGAAATGGGCACAACATGAATTAATTTTTTTTCTATTTTATTTATAACTCTTTTTTTTTGTGTGTAATTTTTTTTTTTTTGTCAGTCATTTGTCGTACAAATTTTGTTTCTTGCTTTATTTAGGTTTATAACTTGGTTGATGTTGATGACGCGTTTTTGTTGTAACTGTTACCTAATCGTTTAATTGGCTTAAGTCAGTTAAGCATTTTATTTTTATTATTACCTACTATTTTATTTTATTTTTTTTTTTTTGTTAATACTCGTTTGCTGGTTGGGCTTTATATTTAATTTAATTTTTATGACAATTTATGCTTTGTAATGCAATTTAAACGCCTTGCGGCGTCGTCATCACTTTATTTAGTGGAGCATACGGTAGGTTTTTTTTTTGTATTTTTTTTTTATTTTTTGCTGAGACCAACCGGTATTTTTAACTGCAACATATATATTTAGTGCCAAAAATAAAAACAACAATCAGCTGTTAGCTGCCGTTGGACGCGCGCCATTCACATTAATTAGCCTGGCCCAGACCTGGGCACTCTGTTGTTGTTGTTGTTGTGTCTGAGCTTTATATGTTAACTGTTATTTCGGTTACGAAATGTAACAATTTTTTTTCCTTCTTTCTTTCTTTACTTGCTCTTTTTTTTTTCTTTTCATCGCGTTCGTCATCCATCGTTCAGCTTTTTGATTTCTTAGTCTTTGGCGCATTTCGCATAATTGGCCCATATTTGATGTGTGTTATAAATATGCAACCAAAAAAAAAAAATCATATCGGAAATGCTTTTTTTTTTATCTTTTTGTCCATATGGTTGTTTATTTTCTTTTACCCCACACTTTGTACATTATCATTATTATTATTTGTTTGCGGAAGTGACGTATAGTTTGTTTTCATTTTCGTTTTATGCTTCATATTTTAGGTTTTTTTTTTTTTTTTTTGCTGAATACCCTTGAGCAGGGTACATACCCATGGGAATAATTGTGATTGTGCTATTTTCGGGTTAGGGCACCGAAAGCCAGACTCCAAAACAGCTGCAATCCATAAAATTTTATGACAGTTTGGCTTAGAACTCTATTGAGTCAATATGCCCAGTAAAGCTGCTATTGTTCAGTGGTGCTCCTTGTGGCGTTAGTGTGAATATGTTAAAATTAGGGAGTTCGAGAACTCCTGCCGGACTGACGACTTGACCAACCATTACAATGATGCAGAAAAGCAAAAGTGCCAGACTCAGCGATATACAAAAGTCATATGTTTATGTTCAGAAAAAATACAATTTAAAAATTTTCGAGAATGCCTTTCCAACACTGAAAAGAAATTACAACCTCCTTCCTTAAGATTATTATTATTATTTGGCGTTTGACAACCCTTTTGGGTTATAGCCTGATGCACGATTTGCCTCCACACGCCCCTGTCTTGCGCGCGTCTTCTCCAGTTGGTAACACCAAGGCAACGGGTCCGGGGTCTTCATCTTCTTCGTTGTCCGCCCACTACCGCATCAAACACTTTACGAGCTGTAGTTTGTTCTTCCATCCGCACGACGTGATCCAGCCATCGAAGTCGCTGAGTGTTCAATCGACTGACTACATCAACATCGTTATACAGTTCGTACAACTCGTCAATCCACCGAATATGATAGGTACCGCCAACGCAAAGAGGACCAAAAATTTTGCGAAGAATTTTGCCTTCGAACACCCCAAGAGCAGCTACATCTGATTGTGTTACTGTCCAGGCTTCCGAACCATATAGAAGCACCGGAAGAATAAGCGTAGTAGCACCTGTTGGCAAGTGTTATTCCCCGCTTAATAAACTTCCTCAAGACCATTTTTAAAATTCGTATATTACTCTACTCTCGTCTACTTACTATTCCTGTTTTTTTTTTTTACAAACAATATAGTGGTTTACTTTTTGAAAAAATTGTTTTGGGCAGAAGGTTCAAATTTTTCGTAGGGTCTGCCAATTTATTTAGTGTAACTTGTTGTTGGGCACTTCTGCATTGATACTAAATTTAGTGAACATTCTTAATGTTTGTAGTTAAAACATGATTAACTTTTATTAATATTAGTATATAGAAGAAAACATTCATTAGGGATTACATATATTCGAAAGCACGTAAAACTGTAGGCTATATGAATAAAGAAGATTTGGTTTGATTGGCTCAGATAAGCTTTGATAAAGATATTTTAGCCAGATGAAGCTGTGTTAGGTATATTAAAAGTTCAATGCAATTTTCATTAAAGGTATCTTTTGCTACACTTTTTAGTGTTCTAGAATCATAGAGAAATCATGTGTTGGAAATTAGTTTAGTTTAATAGTCTAATAAGCACTTTTTACATGAGATTAGCAAAAATACTTAAAAGTGTTCTAATGTATTAATTACATTTATATAAAATATAAGAAATCTGCACAAAATTTGACCGTAAAAAGCACTGCCTTGACATCCATATTGAGAGCTCTTCAAGAGCATGAAAAATTCGGCATCATAAGGTTAGCTTTTCTTTTTCATTTTTTTTCTTAGTATAATCAAGGTTGTGCCTTTTGTTGTTTTTGTTGCGTAAAGGGAAGTGCAAATGATTAGAAAGTTTTATGGGATCAGCTGACTAGTAAGTGAACCTTATTGTAGCTGCTAATGGAAGTTAAGAGTAGCAGTCAAAGACTCCATCTAGCCCCAGCCTGCGTATTGTCAATGTCAGTGGTGGCAGTGGTGTGCCGCTTGCTTTCCAACTAGGGGAGAAAGTACGCGCATGAGAGTTACCAACCAAGTAAAAAAAAAAAAAAAAAACAATATTATATGTAGGTATATAAAAAAGTGGATCAGCGAAAGAAAAATAAACGTAACCAAGCAGCGTGCCTGTACATTATGTTGTTGAGGAGCCGCTGTGGTGCAGCTCGCGTGCGTTTTGGACGCCGACGCTGGCAAAGATGACGACGACGGCTATGACGATGACGATGACTCCTACAAAGATGCTGCTGGAAATATAGAAAGCCCACGCGAAGCTTATAGCTAACTCTTGAGATAGACATCAATTGCGTTGGGTCTCGAAAATGCAGCAATAGCAGACAGACAGCGCGAGGGACTGACGAGGCAACCAGACAGTCAGTAAGCAGCATTTCGTGCTGCATAATCATTAATTCAATTGATTTTTCCATGTGACGCAGCACAATTCAAAACTTGCATAGATTTTATTTTGAATATGGCGATCAAGATCCATTCAGCCTCAGCCAAGAGCCAAGTACCACTTACCCAGTCGTTGTTGTTTTAGTTTTTTTTTTATACACTTGCATGGGCTATTTTGATTACTTTATCAATTTTATAAATCAAAAAATAAATGTAGGTGCTTAGCTTTAAATTTATTATTAAAAAAAACTAGTTTTAAATCCCTAATAAATTAAGCCTTGCTACTCAATCAGACAAACGACAAAGCGTAATTATTCCATTTTTATTTTATTGGAGACGTTTTATAAATTACTCAAATATAAAAATAAATCATAGAGTTATTTTTTTATGGTAAGCAGAGATAGTTGCAGGCTGCATAAAAACTCAAATTAGTCTATAAATAAAGTAGCTAGCCTTCTTTCTTTCTTTTATTATCAATTACGTTTCTTATACGAGCTTTAGACTAAGCAGAGCCTAATAAAAAAAATCTTTTGTTTCGAAGAATTGTAAGAAGAAAAAGAAGCTGAGCAAAGATTAGCACAGATTTAAGTCAGTTGCATTTAAATTAACTTTTATTTGCGCTAGAGATGACAGCAGTCCTGTTTTTTTTTCCTTGTTTTTAACCCCTTTTTTTTACGCAAATAGAATAAATCAATAGATAAAAAAAAAAAAAGAATCCAAGGACTTTTCTTTGTATCGAAATAATATTTAAATTACACTAGCTTACAAATTTAAGGGTCATCGAGTGAACCTTCCTAAAAAAGTGTTTTTTAGGGTAACTTGGGGTCGAGAAACCCGAAAATGGCAACCATTTTTTTTTTTTTTTTTTTTTTTCTTAAGCACCGTTTTCGAGATATTTTTGAAAAACATGTTTTTGGGCACTTTTTTCAGTTATTTCTCAATATCTCGTGAACAAAATTTTGTATCGACATGAAAGACGATTAGATCGAAAGGTATTGATGTGCTCTTTCCATACATATAATATGTACAGATTAAGTAAAAATTATCGAATTGAAAAAAAAAATGTTCGACCATTTTTCAAAATTACAAATTTTTAGTGTTCTTTTTATTAACGAGAAAAAAATTTTTTTCACGTGATATTGAGGAATAACTGGCTAAAAACATGTTTTTCGAAAATATCTCGAAAACGGTGCTTAAGAGAAAAAAAAGGTTGCCAATCTCGTGTTTCTCGACGCCAAATTTCCCTAAAAAACACTTTTTTGGGATGCTTCATTTTTCGTAATCTAGTGTTATTTTACATAACAATTTTTCGATTGGGCCTGAGCCTTATTTCAAGTTGAAAGCAGTGGACTCTCTGAATATATAGTCAAATTGTTGTAAAATCTGCAAGTAATTATTGGGATTATTACCACAACGTCTTCAACTTGGACTACGTTCTTACTTTATAGGATCTGACTTTATAATAATGTTCTGTCATAATACGTATATGAGCATAATAAACCTAAAACTATAAAACTAAATTTTTAAGGTTTTCAATAAAATAGAATCTAAATTTTAGAGAATTGCACGAGAAATAGAGGTTGTTTCTATAATAACTGATGATTCTAATTGTTATTTTATTTCTTTATTTACAATTGCCATAATAATGCATATAAATTTTGCTTTAAGATAGACCTTCAGAGTTAGTCTTTTCTTTAAAGCTGAGATATTATTATTTTTGTACTATTTTTTTTATTAACTAATTATGATCTTAAAATTAGCCTAGAAAATATGGCATCAAACAAACCAAGAAAAAAAAAAACGAGAGCAGTTTGACAAGTCCGCGACTAACAGTTACCATCTTCTGCTAATGGACTTCTGTAAAATTGTAAACAGGCTGCGTCTTTTAGTTTGTATTTGATAGCCAGCCTCTGAGCAGACAACCTCATGAATTTTAACGAAAATTAAAAAAGGTGCATTTTTGCGTAAAAAAAACCATCAAGAAAGATGGCGTACGTTAAAGTCGGGCGCGGACGACTTTGGGATACCCTGTACCACTGCTTGCAATAAAATCCGGTAAATTGCTTACGAACACCAAAAGACATTTGATTGCCAAATTAGATTATGATACCTTCATAAACAACCAAAAACAGACGAATTTTTAATCAATAACTTTTTTTCGACCGATCTCCACAAACAAACGAAACACAACGAATTTTGTGCAAAAAACGTTTTTTTGACCGATCGGCCCTATGGGAGCTATATGATATAGTCAACCGATTTTGATAAAATTTGGTACAGTGTTGAAGATCTCTAAAAAACTTCTGAATGCCGAATTTGGTTACAATATTTTCACAAACAAACGAAACACAACAAATTTTGTACAAAAAGCGATTTTTTGACCGATTGGCCCTATGGGAGCTATATAATATAGTCAACCGATTTTGCTCAAATTTGGTACAGTGTTGAACATCTCCAAAAAACTTCTGAATGCCAAATTTGGTTACAATATCTTTACAAATAAACGAAACACAACGAATTTTGTACAAAACATGATTTTTTGACCGATTTGTCCTATGGGAGCTATATGATATAGTCAACCGATTTTGATCAAATTTGGTATAGTGCTTGGGAACTCTAAAAAACTTCTAAATGTCAAATTTGGTTACAATATCTTCACAAACAAACGAAACACAACGAATTTTGTACAAAAAACAAATTTTCGACCGATCGATCCTATGGGACCTATATGATATAGTTAACCGATTTTGATAAAATTTGGTACAGTGATGGGGGTTTCTAAAAAAACTTCCGATTACCAAATTTGGTTATGATATCTTCATAAACAAACGAATTATCCATCTAAAACTTTTGGTTTTTTTCGAGGTCCTCTGAAACACCCCTATGGGAGCTATATAATGTAGTCCCGATATCAAAAAAATAAAATAAACTTGTCTCCTATGGATTAATAAGGGATCTTATCTGAAAGTTTGGTTGCTCTAGCTCTTACCATCTCTGAGATCTAGGCGTTCATACGGACAGACGGACATGGGTATATCGACTTCTCTAGTCACTCTGATCATACTTTAGGTAACTTTGGGGGGTCTCCGACGTTTCCTTCTGTATGTTACATACATTTTCGGCTTGCACAAACACAATATACCCTTTGTACCATACGGTACAGGGTATAAAAATAAGAAGTAAGAGATTTTGGTCGCATGAACAGGAGAGTAAAGTCATCGCTGAGACAAATTCCTATTTCGAGAGCCTAATATTTTGAAGGAATAAAATTAGAAAAATGTTAAGATCTTATTTATTTATTTATTATAGTATAGGCTTTAAGTAAACTTAAAACTATATAGGAGAGCGAAGCACTGGCTGCTGGGGCCTTCGGCTTCTTGTTTCTCTCTTAAAATCTAGTTATTATACTTATAGATTACCAAGTAAAGATTAATAGTATGTATTAAGATATACCAATATAATTCAAATATTGACTAGTTTGTTAACAATGTAGTACAAAAGTAAGCTTAATGTTTATATTTTGTTATAAATTTTTGCGTGCTTTAGAAATTTTAACATTATTTGGGCATTTTCTTTATTAAGGTTACATAAAGTTGATGACGGAATACTGTTTTTAAATATTGTATTTCCGGATTGACTTATTGCAGGTCACGTATTGAGGATGTGTTCTACATTGGTTGCTTGGGGTTCTTGACATAGTTGACATTGGTTAGGAATATTTTTGTGCATGTAATGTTCGTGAGTTAATTTGGTGTGTCCAAGTCTTAATCGGACAAGTTTGATATTATCATGTCTAGTAAGGGTCCTGTTTTTAAACAGTATCCAAGGAACGGATGTTTCTGGAGTGTTTGTTCTTTACTATGCTGATCGAGAAATGCTTTTTTGTTTTGAATAAAGTCTTTTTTCCAAAAATTGGTCAAATTCTTTTTTGTTGAAGTTGTTGGAGCAGATCAGAGGGTTAGGGATTGCGCAAACTTAGCTGGTGCATCTGCTGTTTCGTTGCCTTGTATATTTGTGTGTCCCGAGACACATAAAAGATTAATTTTTTCATGATATTTTATCAGCAGATTTCTGACAAGAAGAGTGTAAAAATCTTTATTATTGGTGTTTGCAATTGCTTCTAATGACGATTGAGAGTCTGAGAAAATCGTATATTTCCATGGGAATTTACTGCATATCTGTTAAGATCTGAAACGCTCATTAAGCTGCAAAATCATATGGTCGAAAATAAGTGGATCGGATCAGTTTTAAAGTCGATATCTTTGATTTTGACAAGTTCTGCATCTGCATACTTGTGATACAGATAATTGCAGAAATTCACTACGGTATTCATTCAAATTCGATCTCTTAGATTTCGACGAGTTTTATGCCCATATACTCTACTATCCATATAGTATACCTCTACTATAGCCAATATTTCCCACGATATTAACATTTTAAGTCAATTTCTTTGATTTTATGATAAAGGTACTTACCGGTATTTTTTTTTCCAAATTTTTTTATCTGAGTTATCGATAAGGACAGCTCAAAGGCTTCTGGCGTTCGCCAAGCTCACGCACATACTTGACGACTAGCGTGCTTTGTACATCAGTCGCACCTTCCGGCACCACTAAGGACTACCTAGTCTATGTGTGACTCCCCCCAGGGGTCAACCAGTACAACCTAACCTAACCTATCGATAACTGAATATTAAAGTGAATAATAACACAGGCCAACATGGTTTAGTTGTTGGAAAGCTAAGGGTCATTTCCGAAGTAATTTGCTGCGTTTCGCCCATCACGTCAGGATTTTAAGATATTTGAGGTTATGTACCCGAAAAACGGTGATTTTTCTTACTTTTGAGGTTAAGTACAGGGTGCAAAAAACTGTTGTGTTCTGTCACTGCAGTTACATCATTTAGTACCACTCTTACCCTTTAATTTAAGAGTTCAAGCGATCATTTATGAGGTTATGTACCTCAAACGTAGGAAAAAAGAAAGAAGCCGTTTTTCGGGTACATAACCTTAAATATCTCAAAATCCTGACCCCGGATTCGGATTCTACTCAGCAAATTACTGACACAACAACTGACATGACACCGGTATTTGTAGGCCTGTGTAATTAAACTTAATCTTTGATAAGACATATCTCGTAAATGTGTGGATTTAAATAATTTTTTTTTTTATCTTATAAAATTGTGTTAAACAATTTTCTTTTTTTTGTAAAATTAAAAGTTGATCTAATGGTTTTAATAGTGACAAATATTCATAAATTCTCGCTATGGCAAGATAATATAGTAAGATAAAGATGAATGAATGATGCCCATCAAGGTATTCAAGGTTGAAGGTCACAAAAATCGATTGGTTTTTTTTTTTTTTTTTTTTGCAAATACATACATACATTGTTTCCTGTTTATACATTTAAAAAGTCACTGACTTATCAAACTGCCCTCAAAGACTGGACTTGCAGTTTATAGCCGCTAGGAAGGAAAGTATGACTCTAGTTGGGGAAATAATAATAGTTTATAGCAGTGGTTGACTTGATTATCATTGCATATCTCTGATGTTATTTGTTTTGTCAATATTTGTTTATAATCGCAACACTATAAAGAGTTTTTCTTAAAAATATGATAGCTATATATTTGAACTGCAAGTGTATATAAACTTGGACTTTACAACTTAAGATTACTTGTTTTAGTAACCGCCACTGTTGGTGCTCCAAGATCTGCTATACAACATACATATTTAACGTTGGTTATAAAAAAATGCAGTTAAACTGGTTTATAGCATATGCACCTAAAATTCAGTTTCATTATTATGATTTTAATGCAAGTTATATATATATATATATTTTTTATTATTTTTTTTTTTTTTGACGTGGATGCAACAACTGCAACTGCAAAAAACGTTGTCGCACCAATTTCAACGCCATTGAACATTGGCAGTCATTTGAGTTGCCGCAACCAAAATACAACAAAAACTTTACTTTACCAAGAAAACTGGTGCAAATGAAACAAGTTATCTAATTGCTCTGGTAGTGCAATTTGAAGTGTGGCAATTGACTCTGCAAGTTGCAAGTGCCAGACCAGGCTATAAAAGTTGCACCAGTTGACTTTTGTTTTCTATACCTAGCAAGAAATCTCATATGTTGTTGTTGACTGTATGTGTGTGTTGTGCATACAAAATGTTGACTAACCCCAACAGACCCAACAAGTTTAGTTTTTTTTTTTTTTTTTTTGTACATTTTGATTTCGGCGTCGAGAGCGGGGCGCTTTTAATCGCACCAAATTTCAATTTGAATTTCACTTTCTTTTTCGATACGCTCACTTGGGTTTTTGCCTTTCGAACTTTTTCGGCTTGTAGTTGTTGTTGTTTTTTTTTTTTTTAACTGCAACAACGACCATGAACAATACTAGTCGTGTAGCACATAGTAGTAGGCCGTAGAAAGGGCGCACGCAAGCGTATGATAAATGATAAAAGCCAGTGTTGGGCAATCGTTTTTATTAGTTTTGCTAAAAAAAAAAAATACAGCAGTTCTGGTTTCCTAGAGTCATAAGTGACTAGGGAAACCGCCGACATTGGCCTGCTTTTTGGGTTCAGCAAAGAGTTTTTCGATAATCGAATTTTTAATAAACCATATAGGGTTTTCCTTTCGGGATGGATAAATGTTAAACAGGAATACATCAAGCTGTAAAACGCATTATTTATGTATGCCATAAAGCGTGGAATATTATTATATCGTTCAAGTGTCCACCACGGCCTATTACAATGGTGCGGATCCGAGCGTTCTAATTTTCAATCACTAGAAAACTCCACAAAAAAAAAGTCTGGAGGCGATAAATCTTAAGATTTTTTGTTTTGCGGCACTTTGCGCCGCCCTGTTGTAAAAACATGTCGTCTACGTCCATTGTCGTTCAATTTGTGAAAAAACATCGGTTATTATCGTTCCGTAGTGCCTGCCGTTGATGGCTCACTAATGTCATTTGCAAAAAAGTACGGACGAATGATGCGGCCGTCCCAAAATTTCTTAGCTAAGCTATATCATATTTTATCAATAATACCATATCAAGCATGCAGGTTATTACAAGTCAGGGTAACACACTGGACCCTCTCTTAATAATTCAATTAGTCGCTTTAAAGAATTTCTTAGAAACGATCATTCTATTTTCGCGTTAAGGCCCATACGCAGTTTGAAAATTTTCGCACCCATTTAGGATTTCCAAATGGGATATCCCAAATTGGATTTTTTATACCCTGTACCGTATGGTACAAAGGGTATATTAAGTTTGTGCAAGCCGAAAATGTATGTAACATACAGAAGGAGACGTCGGAGACACCCCAAAGTTACCCAAAGTATGATCGGGGTGACTAGAGAAGTCGATATACCCATGCCCGTCTGTCAGTCTGTATGAACGCCTGGATCTCAGAGATGGTAAGAGCTAGAGCAACCAAATTTTCAGATTAGATGCGTTATTATGTCAGGGGATGCAAAATTATTTTATATTTTGGATATCGGGGATATATTATATAGCTCCCATAGGGGGGTTTCAGAGGACCTCGAAAAACCCCAAAAGTTTTAGATAAATAATTCGTTTGTTTTTGAAGATATCGTAACCAAATTTGGTTCTCAAAAGTTTTTTAGAGATCTTCAACACTACCAAATTATATCAAAATCGGTTGACTATATCCTATAGCTCCCATAGGGCCAATCGGTCAAAAAAACGTTTTTTGCACAAAATTCGTTGTGTTTCGTTTGTTTGTGAAGATATTGTAACCAAATTTGGCATTCGGAAGTTTTTTTTAGAGATCTTCAACACTGTACCAAATTTTATCAAAATCGGTTGACTATATCATATAGCTCCCATAGGACCAATCGGTCAAAAAACGTTTATTGCACAAAATTCGTTGTGTTTCGTTTATTTGGCAAAGAAATATCTTTTGGAGTTTGTAAGCTATATATCGGACTTGATTGCAATTTGGTGGTACAGGGTATCCCAAAGTCGTCCGCGCCCGACTTTAACGTACGCCATCTTTTTTATATGAAGTTTTGTCTTTCCGTGCGAAATTTTTCGAACTGCGTATGGGCCTTTAAGCTTCAATTTCAAAAAAAAAAAACCAATTTTAATATTTAAGTTCATATGAACATATATTGATTTTGGTAGCTGTAGCTTTCCTATAACAAGATTTCTTTAGAATTTAGATTCATTGTTGTTTAGCAGAGCTTATGGTATCTCTGTAAGCAAACGAATTATGCCCTAAAATCGTTTTATTGACCGATATGTGGACTATACGATACGGTCAACCGATTTTGATAATTTCTTCTTCTTTCTTCTTTAATACAGTGCTTGGGATCTCTAAAAAACTTGTAATAAACATACGAAAAACAAATAATTTATGCGCTGGAAACTTTTTTTGACCTATCGGCACTATCAACAGCTTCAGCTTCCGAACGCTACGATATATCCATAAATAAACGAATTAAGCTTTTAAAACTTTTTGTTTTGGTTGAGGCGCTCTGTAGTACCCATATGGGATATATATAATACATCGATATCGAAAATACAATAAACTTGTTTATCGTGATATAACCAGGCATCCAATCCGCATGTTTGATTGCTCTAGCTCTTATCATCTTTGAGATCTTGGCATTCACACTAAAGGACAGACTGACAAAGAGAACAAATTTAATTGGATGCACACAAGAGAGCTGCGCAAGCACTGCACAAATGTCTTGTAAGCCATCAGCTTTTATTTCAAGCTCTTCATGTATTTGGCTTGAACAAAACAAAATAAATACTTCACTGTCTAAAGTGCTTGGTTAATACCAAGCAATAGAACATCAAAACAAAAGTGAAACAGAACAAACCTAAAGTAGAACGAAACTGAACAAGAACCAAACTGAAGTAGAACATTTCATAGTTCATAGTTGAACGTTTTTGTTGTTGCAATGACTTTGGTGGTGGTTTTTTTTGACTAACACAAACAATCTGCTTGTGTCTGTGTGTGGCTTAATATTATGTCTGCTGCGCAAAAAATCAAAACATTCTAGTGCACTCGCTATGCTTGACGAAAAATTTGCTTCACTCATGCATTTTGTGTGATTTTCTAATGTTTTGAAATATTCAAGCACTGTCAAGCACTGAAGCAAAGGCAGTTCAAGCACTGAAGGTTTTGTTTTGAAGCAAACAGAACATCAAAACATTTTGTTCTGCTGTCAGCTCTGCAGTAAAATACAGTGCTTGGAAGTACTGTGCAGTAGTGAAGTGCGACGTTTAGAACATTTTGTGCAGCTCTCTAATGCACACACACTGTTAAAACAACTCGAAGGGTTGTTGCTCCAGAGAAACCAGCATTTCCATTAAAATGGTTGAAAAACTGTTTTTTTGAACAAGTTGATTTTTTTGTACACTGTGACGATCAACTGATTGTTTATGAAAAAATATTATCACTATCACTTATTATTCCCAAGCTGAAAGTATTTATACAAAGTACGCTTTATAGTTAATATTAGATCCGCTGTAATAGGCATTGTTTAGATTTTATGTTGAGACTTCTTTTTCCACAAACTTATTTAGAAGCGTTTTCCAGGCGCTTATTTAGATAATATCTGCTATATTTATATCATACAGTGCTTGTAATAGCAGCTGCTCTTCAGCAAGATCTTATGCTTCGTTGCCTTGAGTAATTTATTTTGACAAAATTTTAACAACTGGTTATTGTTTAATAGTGGATTTGTTTTTGTAGTGATAAGTTTATTTTTTTTAGTGTGGAAATCCATGCTACACCTGCGCACAAAACTAATCACGAATAAATTTGGTGAAATTATGTACCAGGTATTATTAGGCTAGAGTTGCCTTTGTGTAGGCGTTGAGTTTGAGTAAAAGTTTCATAATTTTTAAAAATTATAAAGAGCATAAAAAAAATACAATGGCATTGAATTTTTTAAAAATACATAATAGAAATAGTTGACATTGAGTTTTTTGTTGATGCATGTTGGTTTTTAATCCATTTTGGAGGTTTGTAATTGTTTTTTGAAAACAAGTTTGCATATGTGTTATGTTAATTTTTGTGGTAAAAACAAACAAAAGCGTAACAATTAGAAGAAAAGTCAAATTATACAATTAAAATACAATCAAAGTTTTGTTAATGTAGTCATTAAAAGCAGCAAAAAAAAAAAAAAAAAAAAAAAAAAAAAAAAAACAATAGTAAAACATCCAAAGCGCAGTCATCATGCAACGAAAACAAAAAATGATGAAAAATCACAAAATTTATTAAAAAGTGAAAGTTTTTCGTTTGCACGTTTTTGTCTTGAGCGTCGTCGTTGTCGTCATCATCATCGTTGTTTGTCGTCGTTTGCACAAAATAATCCAAAGAAAACGAAATGCAAAAACAATCGTTAATACTCGAAATACAAAACAAAAGAAGTAGCAACTGCAACAAAAACAACAACACCAACAATAACAAGCATTATATATCAGCTGTGAAGCGAGCCCAAACACGTTCCACCTAACAACGAACCCGCTTCAAACGCAATCCAATAGAAACCGCAAACAAAAACCCAATAATATACAATACATATACAATCCTAACCAGACGCACGCACATTGTTAACAATGCGGTAAACTTAATCGGGAAGTATTCGCCATAATGGGAAAATGTGGTGAGCAGCTTTTGGAAACCGTCAAAAGCAGACGGTAGGAGTTTTCCAACTATTAGAATTAAGATGCCGCCAGTGTTATCTCACAGCTTGGACGTTTATGGCGCTTATTTTTCATCGGAAGCTGTTTTTAGAAATACAGATTATGGTTTTTCGTTTTTTCACCAGTTTACAAACTTTGACATATTCTAGACGGCTGGGCTTGGGTGCACCAGTCATGGGCAAAGTCCCGCCCAAGTACTAAATTTTAAAAACTATAACACAAAATATTAAAGCGTTTGCTTCTGTTTCACTTTTATGTTCCAATATAGAAATTATTTTTTTATGTGGCGTAAAAATTGGTGGTAAAGAAGAACCATCTAAAATGGGTTTCAGGACACAACAATATCCCTGGAAATGAGCTAGCAGGCAAACTAGCAAGAACAGGTGCAGCAACACCGCTAATCGGACCTGAATCATACTTTGGGATTGGCAACCACTTGGGGCCCTATTGAGGAAAGAGGAAGAAAACAAATGGCTGCTTCACTGGGCACAGATACCAAGACTTAAGTAGTCAAAAACCCTCGCTCTCTAACTACAACCGTAAGAGGTTCAAACTCATGATAACTCACGGGAAAAACACCGTGAGGATCCTGACGGGCCTTTTGACGGGACACTGTAGGCTCCGCAGCCACTTAAATAAAATTGGCATAGCGGATAGTGGACTTTGTCGCTTCTGAAGCATGGAGGAAGAAACATCAGTGCATCTACTGTGTGAATGCATAGCACTCGTCAGCAAAAGAAGCAAGCTTCAAACAAAATACTGGAGTATATGCAGGCCATTGGACTTTTGGGAGAGCTCTAAGCCGTGAAAGGGAGTACAACAGATCCACTTGGGGCGCAGTACATATTACACCTATTACAAATAATATAAAAATCAGAAACTCTCTTCTCACAGTCAGATTTTGGGCTTTATAATTTGTTTCAAAATCAAGTATTTCCCTTTTTCAACTTGATGAGAAATAGGTTAGTACACATAATATTTTTGATAAGTTTTTGAGATAAACCGCCTGTTTTGAGTGAGCCATGGGTGAAGAGCTGGGAATTATTGCAATGTATTTTCTTGATTAGAAAAACTCTGATGCTTCTAATAGCCAGATGGGTGTATTTTGACGAAAATCAGCGTCACGCACCTGTACCACCACATTGCAATCAGATCCGGTATATTGCTGCAGAACTCTAAAAGATATTTATTTGCCTAATTTTGTTACGATATTGAATTTTGCACCGAACACGTTTTTTTGATTGATCGGTCCTATATATAATATATAGTCAACCGATTTTGATAAAAATGTTACAGTGCTGGGGAACTCAAAAAAAAAACCTACCAAATATCAAATTTGGTTATGATTTCTTCGTAAACAAACGAAACACTACGAAGTTTGCACCAAACACGGTTTTTTGATATAGTCAACCGATTTTTATAGAATTTGGTACAGTGCTATTTTTGTTTTTTTCGAGGTCCTCGTGAAACACCCCTATGGGAGCTATATAAAGTAACCCTAATATCAAAAAATAAAATTAACTTGTCTAATAAAAAGGGATTTAATCTGAAAGTTTGGTTGCTATAGCTCTTACCGTCCCTGATATCTAGGCGTTCATATGAACAGACAGACAGACAGACGGACATCGGCATATCAGCTTCTCTAGTCACCCTGATTATACTTTAGGTCAGTGTTCCGCAAAGCGTGTACCGTGGCACACTGGTGTACCGTGGTCATCAGTTGGTGTGCCGCGGATCGCCTGTGCTCAGTTAAACAGGCTCACATTTCTCACTAAACATCTTTTCATAGTAGGTATATTGATTTTAGTAATAAATTAATATTAATTAAACATTGCTTTTTTCTTCGGTGTACCTCTAAAATTTCTTGATTTGATAGGTGCACCTTCAATACGAAAAGTTTGCGCAACACTGCTTTAGATAACTTTGGGAGATCTCCGCCGACTCCCTCTATATGTTACATAAATTTTCGGCTTGCACAAACATAATATATCCTTTGTACCATCAAGTACAGGGTATAAAAATATATACTACAGGCCTATTAGTTAATAGCGATACAACTCGAAGATTTAAAACTATTCATGTCTAGGAATGCGCTTTTAGAGATTAAGTTTAAGTCTATATTGTAAATTATTCATAATTATAATAGTTATTCAGTGGAGTTTAACTATTTTCAACTAAAGTACTTAATACAGGGTGCGCCGTTTCTTATGTCGGCATGTAAATATGAATAACTTAAAAAAATTTCTGTATATGAGGAATTTTCATTTAATTTGGTCCTTTCAATCAAGTGGCCGCCCCTATTGGCCACAGCAAAATATTCCCTTTTTGCTGCGTTTTCCATTACCTTTTCGAGCATCTCGGGTGGTATAGCATTGATTTCTGCTTGTTTTCCTTAAGCTCTTCAATGGTCTGCGGCTTGCTGTCGTACACTTTGCTTTTCAAATAACCACACAAAAAGAAGTCCGGAGAGGTCAAATCTGGGAATCTGGGTGGCCATTCAAAGTCGCCTCTTTTTGACATCAGATGTCCAGGGAATTTTCGTTGCAGAAACTGGATTGTTGGATTTGCAGTGTGGCATGTCGCACCATCTTGTTGAAACCAGTAATCATCAAGACCTTTTTCGCGCATTTGTGGGCAGCCAACATCCACCGATATCGGTTTCCATCGACCGTTTGGTTCTATTTGAAAAAATAAGGCCCAAACAGTAACTTTGAAATGGGCCTCGTCAGTCATTAAAATTCGACATGATATTTTCGACGATATGCACATTGAGTTAACACAACTGAAAGACTGTCTCCAATGTACAAAGTAACTACTTCGGCGCGTTCTTTTGCTGTGAAGCGATGCATAGTTGAAATTGTACTGAATTGACGTTTCCAAAACATGTGAGGTCAAGTCAATCGGTTGTCAAATGTTTAAGTTATTTAAAGTTACAATACCGACATAAGAAATGGCGCACCCTGTATCTTTTCGGGATCATCCATAAAATACGTGACGCTGGTTTTCGTCCGCTCCCGACTTTAACGTACTCCATCTATCAATTATCATCTAGTCTTTTAATATATCTTGACCAAATTTTAAATGTTTTGTCTGGTACGGATTATGAGGTCATTTATGAATTTGGCCATTAGCCACAAACCGGGGGGCGTCAACAATAAGTCTTCTAAATATACATCTTAGGATAATAATTTATTTTGTTTTTGTAAATTATACGATTAATTCGCCGGGGATGCTTCACCGCCACTTCTTCCACGCTTTACATATACTTATATGCCAACCCTAAATGGGTGCATGTAATAATCCCAGTTCCCATCCGCAAAGCCATAAAAATTTAAATTGAAAGAGGGAAATGGTCATGGTAAGTTTGCATAAAGCGAGCAGCCACTGACACCTGTTTGTTGTTGTTGGTATTGTTTGCCGCTGCATTTTCGCACCCAAGGCGGAAGTAATTTGAGTAGAGTGTTGATGCATGTCAGTCACTTTCACCGATTTCGTCTGTAGTCAGTCGGGAGCATTTTTTTTTTTAGTGTGTCAGTGGCGCGTAAAGTGTACGGGCGTGTGTGTGTGTATGTGCCAGTACGAGTGTGCGTAAAGGGTGCTAATTTCATAATCGCAGAAAACATGAAATCAAATAAAAAAAAAAAAACCATTTGCAAGAAAGCGTGATCTGTAGGCAAATGTGTGTGTGTGAGTATATTGAAAGTAAGTTTTATAATAGATCGTGTTTGAGAGTCGCTTGAAACAACAAAGAAGTTGTCTTATACGAGGGTTGCCTTTTATATTTCCGGCCTTTTAGTGAAAGAGCAACAATTTAGCATTGAATATGGCTTTATTGCTTTTCGAAGTAATCTCTCTTAAAAACTTTTTCCATTAGTTGCGAAGTTAGGACTGAAAGACGATAGACTCACTATTTCCGATGTTCTGGAGTATCTCCACAAAATTGAGAATTGGGTCGAATGTTGAAATGTTGAAAGCAAATTTGAATAATCGTTTCAACCTCCACCTTCGTCTATCAGCAGCATCTAGAGAGTAACGCAGCTAATTTAGGTTCCAAATCCTACAGAATAAGGAACAGCAGATGCAATAAACCCATCGTATGCTTTGGAAGACATGACTTTTGCAACGAAAAAGGTGAGAAGTCTTGAAAACTTGCATTGCGAATGTCGTGGAGAAGGACAATCCCTCCCTTTACCTCAATTTACTCTCCTGGGTTGCTTCAGCGAAATAGCTGTTCCTAGTAAACAGACCAACACTTGATTTTCTAGATTTGCCTCACTTTGGACACTTTGGATTGAATATGAAGTAGTTCTACTAATGCGCAAAGATGACAACAACAGATTTCTATCGAAATTTTAGCAAAAACATATTATAAACATAAAAATTTAATATTGCTTCAACTTATTTATTCTCTTGCAGTTACCGTAAATCCACCGCCTCAGCGACCATGGCTGCCCTTGGCCAAACCCAACAAAACGCGACCAGCCTGTAAGTACTCATTTATTATCAAACTCTTCTGAATGCTTAGGAAAGCAATGCTATCTTTGCTTCTACAATTTTTTCCAATTTTACCAAACATAATTTTTCCGGGTTCTATGTACTAACAAGAATAATTAAAATAAAATATATGACCTATACTACATATAAAGACACGCATTGTATGATATACAGACGGCTCTTTGGCAAAGGAAAGCACTTAACTGGGGCTCACAGGACCAAAAACGCGACTGTCCCATGTTGGCATCCCCACTTCTTAAAATTTAAATTTGTTTGAGAAAATCTCAAAATTGGGCAAGAATTCTTTTTGAATACTGACTACGTTATTTATGCCCCCCAGCAAAATGGTCACCACTGACTGTAAAATACGTAATACATCTACTATGAAATTGGGGAGTCCTCACAAGACAAATATATGCTAAGTGTGGCGATCTAGCCAGCAGTTGAATCTTAATGCTACTAGAATCCTCTAAAATAATTAAGTGTGTTTCGGGAATCGGATTGGCTGAGGGGCTCTAGCCCTAGTAGCAAACATAGTAGTACAACTTTCCCAATAACATTATTATTGTTAAATTAAAAAATAATATTTGAAAATCTCTTCTTGCAGGCATTTTCACTGTTATGTGCTATAATGTGCTCTGCGACAAGTACGCCACGCGGCAAATGTACGGCTATTGTCCATCATGGGCGCTAAGCTGGGAGTATCGAAAGAAATCTATAATCGATGAGATACGGCATTATGCGGCGGATATTATCAGCTTGCAGGAAATTGAAACGGAACAATTCTATCACTTTTTCTTGCCAGAATTGAAAAATGATGGCTATGAGGGTATATTCTCGCCGAAATCGCGTGCCAAGACTATGTCTGATATTGAGCGCAAATATGTGGATGGTTGTGCGATTTTCTTTCGTTCTGCCAAGTGAGTTAATAAATTAAACAATGCAATGTAGTCAAGCTTAATCCTTTTTTTGTTTTTTTTTTTGCAGATTCACGCTTATTAAGGAGCATTTGATTGAATTCAATCAATTGGCTATGGCAAATGCCGAGGGCTCAGACAATATGCTGAATCGTGTAATGCCCAAGGATAATATTGGCCTAGCCGCTTTGCTTAAGGTCAAGGAGACAGCTTGGGAGCCCATGTCCGAGGTGACACAGATCTCACAGGCACTGCTAGTGTGCACCGCACATATACATTGGGATCCCGAGTTTTGCGACGTCAAGCTTATACAGACCATGATGCTTAGCAACGAGCTGAAGACCATTATTGATGAAGCCAGTCACAGCTTTAGGCCGGGCCACAAAAATGATTCGAATAGCGTGCAGCTCTTGCTATGCGGCGATTTCAACTCTTTGCCCGATTCGGGCGTTGTCGAATTTCTTGGCAAAGGACGCGTCTCCATGGATCACTCTGATTTTAAGGACATGGGCTACAAATCGTGCCTGCAACGTTTGCTGTCAAACGATACAAATGAGTTTACGCATTCCTTTAAGCTGGCGTCCGCCTACAGCGAGGATATTATGCCGCACACGAATTATACCTTTGATTTTAAGGGCATTATCGATTATATATTTTATACAAAGACAGGCATGGTGCCGTTAGGTCTGCTGGGGCCTGTCTCTACCGATTGGCTACGCGAGAACAAAGTTGTGGGCTGTCCCCATCCACATATACCCTCCGATCACTTTCCGCTGCTGGTGGAGCTAGAGCTAATGCACACAGCGGGTCAACAGGCGCCGCCTAATGGGCTAATTAATAGGCGGTAGCAATAAAAGCGAAGGAGCAAGATATGCGTGTTGACAACGACTTCCACAATGATGACTACGACGACCAGCGCTCTCAATACAACAACAGCAGCAGCGGCAGCAAAGGACAACTGCAAGTCTTGCAGCAGCAGTTGCCGCCGCCCAACTACGCACGGACCATTAACTTAACCTTAACTTCCCTATTATGTACTGCTACAAAAACTACTTCCCAACCAAAATCAGTATACAAGTGTACTGTAATCGAAGTCAAGCTGACCAAGCTATGTTAGCGCAGTTAGCCTACACATTTGACATGGCTTCAATAATCAGTTTTAAGCTATAATATCTAGCTGTAGTTTTTTTTTTTTTTTTTGAGTCTAAGCCCTAAGACTTTAACCATATAAGATGACGACGATGCAGTGGCCTCATTTGTGCGCTGGATCGCGAAATGCATAGCTTTCGCTAGCTTTAAGCATGTTCGATGGGCTCGTAAAAAGTCTCAATGCCCCATTCAACAGAATTTGCATTCTCGCTCATCAATATAATGGCAAAGGGCAATTTTATATATCAAGACACATAAAAAAAAATAGTAAAGCTTGGCTAGTGTTTATATATACATAGTTTATTTGACATTAATTTCAATTATGCGAATATTTTTACCAGCTGCTTTAAAGCTGCGCGTTTCTAAAAAATTATTTTTACTTTCATTATTTCTAAAATTCTTTTATTGCAAAATCGGTTAAGTTTAAAGTATATATAGTACACGCCACATAGTAGATTATAATTCTAAAGTTTTTCTTGTTTCATACAGTTTGCTTTATTTTATGACTGAATTTAATTGTGAGAATATTTTCATCAGCGCTTTTAATTTTACTTTTATTCTAGCTTAAAGTCTTTTGTAGCACCATCGAAAGAGTTTAAAAGTATTTAGTTTCCCGCTATATAAATTGTAATTCTAAAGTTTTTCTTTCTAGTTTATTTTTTTTCACCATCGAAACAGCTAAAAGTATACATATGTAGATTGTAATTCAAAAGTTTTTCTTGTTTCATATATGTATCATACATTCTACTTAATAAGTTTGACATGCAAAAATAACTATTAAGTTAACACAAAACGACAGATAATCCAAATACAATAGAAATTCAAGTTGAAAGTTTTCAAAAGACGAATTACGCATTTTAATAAATTGGCATACATATTAAAGCCCAGCACAAGTGGAGCTTGATCATCAAACAATTCCAACCAACCATACAAAGAACAAACCAAACGATCAAATATCCAAAAAAGTGCAGTTTAATCGTCTGAAATCAATTTAGGATATGTAAAAATATTACACACATTAATTTTCGAATTGATTTGGTGTTCCGGGATCGGATTCCGAGCAAACTTGTACCGGGTATTTTATTTTATTTAAAACATTGTTTTAAAATAAAAAAAAAAAACAACTCACTTGCGATCGCGTTGAAAACCTCCTTGCGGATTCCAACTCACTAGGTATTTAAGAACATCAAAATTTACCTTTTATAACGACTCGGAAACAGATATACGCCGGATACACTTGGCTCCACTTGTGTAGAGCTATGACATAAACTGCGCGTTACTAGGTTAGCACACCATTAATTCCAGCCAAACTAAAAAAAGCTATAAATTTGAAATTTTTTAAGTTTATTGACTATTTGATACTCACTTAAAAAATTCGACTTTGGTACAACCTTTTTATTTTCCATTTAAAAATTTTAAAGCCGTCACCTTATTTCTAGACACAACATCACAGTCTCTTCAGATGGGTTAAAAGATAAAACAAATTCAAAGATAGGGGATGTTGTGGTCATGTGGGGTCAGGTCATCCCCACGTTCCTTCTCCCTGTGGACAGGGGTATCATATATTATGTTATAATTTTTGAATTTCAATGTTCAGCTTTTGTAGTTTGGTTGGAATTGATTCCAACCTAGTGACGATACTAACCTCATAACAAGCAGAATATATAATGCATAATGCATTCAAAAACATTTGTTACTTTTAACAGAAACCAGGTTTAACCCTTAATGGACATTAGATTTATTTATTACCTATTAGTACTCAATTATTGAATTGGTTGAAAAGTTGGGATATTTGAGCTAAGTTTTTTTTTTTTATAGTAAAAACTCGTAAAATAAACAATCCAACAAAGTAACATTATGTTAAAAACTTCGCGTCTTTTGCTTACAAATTCAGGATTGATACTGAGAATTTAGATAATAGCTAAAAAATCATTATATTTTTTTTTAAGTTGTTTTCCAAATTCACCATATTAACTTCTTACCATATTGGAGGTAACTTTGTCACTTCTTCTCTTACCTTAAGGTACAGGGTATAAGACATATTTTTTTTTAGTTCCTTATATGCCAACGAAGTAGCTAAAAGGCATATTTTATAAATTTACAATTATGCAAAAATTGCAATTAAACTACATAATTTATACATTTTTTGCACGTCCATTGAGGGTTAAATACATAAGTATGTATATTGTATTGTATGCCTACTAAAGACGCCTTGACTAGACAGTTAATATTCATAAAAAAAATCATACATACTTTAATACAAGCATGCTAAGAAAAAAGTTATAAATAGATAATATCCATACTTTTGCAGTGTTTAAAAACAAATTTAATTATAAGCCCATTAAAGGCGACTTGCCTGTTACATGTTACATGCTAAGAAAATAATTCTACATACACAGTTCTACCAAAAAAGAAAAAATTATTCGCCGGCGCAGCCTTCATAAAGCCTGGTCTAGCGCTACACAACGTGGTATACTAAAGTATCTCCTATATATATATATATAACTTCGTGTTGCACTTGACCAGACCCATAACCTCAAAAATGTGGCTCAAAAATTGAATACACTTTTTTGGTAGCACTGTGTAATATCAATACCTTCGCAAATTACAACAATTACATACTACAAACAAGAATATTAAACTTATGATAATGAAGAGTTTCTAAGCATAAACAAACGTGCGCAACAACAAATTCTAAATATTGTTAATACAATACAAAAATTATAAAATACTAATTAAAATACATAAATATAATAATAATAATAATAATTTCCCTGACTGACTATTTAGTCAGTCGCCCCTGGGAAGGAAGGAAGAAGGAAATCAATCTAAAAAAAAAAAAATTTCACAGAAAAAACTTAAAGAAAAATATGAATTCATTTTATTTCCTTTTCAATCAATAACAAATGAATAAAAAGAACAATAAGAATAATATTAAATCAATATTTCAGTTGAAAGGCTGCTAAATCTTATGTTTTTTCTTTTTCAAACGGGAAATATTTCGCCTATTAAATTCCGTGCTAGTAACTTCTGCTCAATGGCTGACCACAGCTTCTGGTTGCCCATTTTAAGTGCTTTCATGTTGCCTATTATATAGAGTCCACGACGTGCACGTGATAAAGCCACACAGACGCGATTTGGTTGACGCAGAAATCCAATATTTCCCGACTTGTTGCTGCGTACCAGCGACAGCAGTATAATGTCTGCCTCCAGACCCTGAAAGCTGTCCACGGTTTGTACATTTACATTTATCTGTAAGGAATGTTAAATCATTTTTAGGTGATATATAGAACAAAAAGAAAATCTTTTAGTTAATACTAAACAGAAACTAAGCTCTTGGGCTGGTCTTCTTTTAGTAGATACACTTTAGAATTTAGGGGGTTTGATAAAAAGGGCATATTTTTTATTTTTAAATTACCTTTCTCTTGATTAAGTTCACCTGAGCGGCGTAAGGTGACAAGATGACAATATTACTCAGATTCTCCCCCTTTTTAATTAAAATCTTTGCAAGATTGACTATGTGGTTTGTTTCATACTCATTGACATAGGAAAAGTCCGTCTGTGAACATAAGTAATAAATTTAGTTAAGATTTTGACCTTGCCACGATTGCCAAGGCAAGTTTATTCACAAAAACATACCAGTTGCTTTTCATTTTGTTCATGTGTGACAAAATACAAATTCTTGCCCATTAGCTCAACATCCTTATAAGCAAACACAGAGTCATCACAAATGAGCTCATCATAAAATGTTGGCACCAGCAGCTCTGAAATACAGCTTCGCATTCGGTACTGTACATTTAACGTGGTCAGCGGAAATCCCTGCATTATAAGCCGTTCAAAGAGTGAGACACGGTTCCGTGCGGTAAAAGGTCGTAGTTGTTTATGATCACCAAACATTATCACATGCTGTACATCTGTTGTTAAACTGGCAAGGACATGTGATTCCTGAATTTCGCCAGCCTCTTCAAAAATCATGATTTTAGTTTCTAAGCAGCGAAACAAATAGTTAAGCCGTGCTGCACAAGAGGTAGTCATAGCAATAAGTGCCTTGTCCCGCACAGCATAATATTGGAAAACTGTACGTATTGTATCGATTTTCTCTGACACCATACGCAGTTTTTGTTGTTCGGCAAGAATCTGTTGGTAGGCCTCTTCGCTGCCATCAAATTCTTTATATAGCTTCTGCAAATGCTCAAACTGCAATTGGAACTCATTTTTTACCAGCCAGTAGACACGCTTAAGTCTCGGAGGTACCACACCGTCCAAAAAAGATCGTAAATTAAACTTTTCAATTTCCGGTAAACGAGATTGACTGCCAAAGCGTACAATGCTATTGGTATATTGGCTTGCTTTTAGCAGAAACTTATCCAACGAATCGTTGGTGTATGTAAGTACTACTATTGGTCCTGCTTTCATCCACTTCGCATTTTCTAATAAAGTTTTAACCAGCTCTGAGGACAGGTGTGTCTTACCCGTGCCGGGTGGACCTTGTATAAGACAGAAGTCTGTCGTTAGTGCTGCTGTGAATGCAGTACGCTGCTTTCCATTAAGAGGCAGTTTAAGCGTCGGCTCATTTGGTGTAAACGCCGTGCCAATATAGGTGTATTTGGAGTTTGTAGTTGCATAAGCTGGTAGTTTTGTCTCGAGCTAGCCAATTTGAATATACAAAGATTTTAATTAATAAGATAAGGTGATAGTACTTACCGCGCCATCTACAATATAGCGACGCATGGGTAAGTTTTCCATGGTCAAATTTATGAGACAATCATGTACACGCATATAGGGTTCAAAAAACTCCGGACTTTGGAACAATAGAAGCGACTTGCCATAGATATTGCCAATATTATATTGTTTGACAATTTCAACGCTAATCTACATTAAATAATTGTGTTTAATATTAATATATTTTCAATATAATAGTAATACTAACTTACAAAGCCTTCTTTCAATATGTTCGGCTCTGTATACGTCACAGTTGCCAATATAAGATTTTCAAGCTCAGTGTTACTTGAAAAACAAAGCAGTGCACCGGTTTTTAATCTTTTCAGAAACTCTCGTTCCAACTTTGTTAGATTTCTGCGATGAGATTCGTTATCCGAGAGCCCTTGTATATCGACAAATACAAGACTGTGGCGTTGTGCTTCAGTAAAGTCCGGATTTAGCATAATCTGCGTATGCGGCCATAAAAGACCTTGTTGCTCTAAAATGTTGCGGTCGTTCTCATTGCGTATGTGATGTAGGAATTGACGTAATGGCATGGTAAAATCTTGCCTAAGCAATTGCAGTTGGTTTTCAATATAGTTGGAGTTACAAACATTTGTTTGTGCAGACTCAAGATCAGTGTGATTATCATCAAGAGTATAATCCAAAAATTGCTCGAGAATGGGGTATGCCTGTTTGTAATAATCAACTTTTAAGTTTTATGAAGTATGACATTCTTTTTACTTGCAACGATACCTTGTTCTCGAGATTTTGGCCAAACAACTGTTCCAGCTTGGGGTATATCTGTTAAAAGAAAGATTTTTTTAAGCCAATATGTTTATCGTATCTTTAGTAATTTTCCACCTCGTGCTCAACGCTAGACAGGGACTGCAATTCCTCAGCTAACTCAATACACAAAGGGTGCTTTATAATTGCTTCTGTACTGCACTGGTTTAATTGAGTTTTTAATAGATCAAGTAGTTCATGTCCTTGTTCACTTAATACTCCAAGTTTGTATGCCCGTATAAGCAACCATTTCATGTCACGTAGCAATGTCTGCAACTCGGTGTCCCATATGCCCTTAAGCGAGGGAGCAAATAATCTTAGAACGACACGTTTCAATTGGTCTAGCAAAACAAGTTCTGTGCCAAATGCCCTAACCATCTCCAAGTAAAAACCGGCCAATTGTAATTGGCACAGCGAATACAAAATTTCCAAATACTGTAACACACGTTTCTGCGAGTCGGTGGCCGTCAACTGATTGGCAAAGAAATTGCGATTCTCAGCCATAATATATAAAAACATGTCCAGGGGCGACAAGTTGTGCAATTTTACCATTTCAGCTGTAGTAAAACGAACGGCGGAGCTTGTGCCAGTGCCTGTATCTGTTGCACTAGCTTGTAAATTAAGTTTTTTTAGGTTGGACTCCGCTGATTTTAACAAAAGCAATTAGTTTTGTACGCCTCCTATAGAATTTTATAAGTTTTACTTACTGCCGCTATTATGGTATTCTATACGCTCCTCATGTTCCTCAATTTTACTTTTGTGTTTGAGCTGACACTGCAAACTTTGTACAATTTCTTCCTCATCTTTGGTAAACCAATCGTCCTCTGAGTCAGACATTATACAAAACTAATGTTATACGTATGCTGATCGAAGGGTTCTTTTCATTTAATGGGAATTCCAAGTTTACAAGCTGTATATATGGTTTAAATAGTTGTTCTCCAAGTTATCGTCAGTAAGGCAGCGGGGCGTTATCGATAGTCCAATGAGTTGTATGCAAAATACAAATAAATAAAATTAGTTTTTAGTTTCTTTTAAGTCAGCCGGCTTATGAATAACAAATAATAAAGCGCTTTAATATATTTATTTATGTATGTTTAAACGCATTTTGATAAGGTTAATTTGTGGCATCGCTTAATTTAATCGATGTCAATAATCGGCTTTAACCAGTTCTCTCTATAATAATATCGATGCATAAGTTTCGTGATCTCAAGTTTCCATTGGGTATTTGTTTTACAAATGCGCGATGTTTAAAGCGGCACAGACTGTGGGTGTACAAAACTATTTGTGTTGCAAATTTAGTTTGTGATATAATATTTTGCATTAATATAAAGTTATTAAAAGTTTTTTAAGAAAAAGATCAATGCACGTTTTTCTCGAAGACAATAAAGGTAAATAAATGGTTTGTAGAAGGTACAGAGAGCGTTTCAGTGAATTTGTATTACTAAACTAAAACAGCAAAAGTGCATATGGCACAGCAAAGTCATTGGGATCCCCAACGCATTAACAAGTGGTCCAAAAACTCGCGCGAAAAACCAAATTAACTATATTAGATCTTCATGAAGTAACAAATTTGAAGCCTCTGATCATGTTCCACACAGGATAATTGGGCCTTATGATAACAAAAAAGCGTGGTGCTATATTCTCACATATTAGTCAAACTTGAGCTGCCACGTTTTCATGGAGAGTTGCAAGAAAATCAATTAAATTATTAACCACTATTTGGACATCGTGCGAAAATTGTGCGACTAACGTTTTCGCACTATGTGGATTTGTAGCACGTTGATGAAGCTCAACGAGTTTTAGATGAGCACGCTATGGATGTTATTAAATATGTGGACGCAGATGTGCATAATCATAAGCTCCTTTTTGTAGATGTGCTAGTGTCGCAACGCACAAAGGTGTCAACTTGCAACTCTTAAAGAGTGAATACCGCAAGATTGAAACATTAAAGAATGGTTCATTGTTGCCATTCAGCACTAGCTATGATTTCGAAGATCTCTTACTGGCCACAGTTGCTACAATGATTGCCTAAAAATAGTATTAATTTCACAAATATTTTATTTAGTGAGAGAATAAACATTACCTTCTTTAAATTCTCCACCAAATTTTTTAGGTTGCTATCACCATCTTGCGACAACTCAACATAGGCAAGGTTTAAAACAAACAATTTATCATGTTTGAAAGTCCTAACTATTTTGAGCCAAATTCTTGACCGACAGCAACTTCCTCAGTTTTGCGATGGCCGAGCATATTGTATTTGGTTTAAAAACCAAGCCGCCGAACTATCTAGGTGAAACGCAGCCAGTCTACGAAAGTCATAAATTTAACAACAAAGTTCGAGAAATGCCGCTTAAAGACTCTTAGAGAGTGGCTTTCCATAACGCGCTGGGGAGTAACTTTAGTCTTATTCAGGGTCCAACAGGCACTGTCGCTGACCATGCTTGAGCATTCCAAGTGTTGCAAGTAGATAAATTTCTACTACACCGACAGCATTGTACGATTTGGTTGTCAATTGCGTATGCCAGGAATTGCAAAGTTTAAAGAACACTAGTGTTTGCAGAACTATCGACATTTGGCAACGCTTGGAATGCTCTGCATAAAAAAGAACGATGGAGTTCTCTTAGCGCTTACTTTTTGGCCATACAAAAATTACTACAATGCTTTCATTTTTTTTATTTAATATACAGCTGCGAGCAAAACTTTTGGATATGTTTTAAAAGTAACACTTCACCACTGCCGACTAATTCCAAGCACTGTATTTCAGTGTAGAGTTGACAGCAGAACCATATGTTTTGCTTTGCTTCAAAACAAGCACTTCATCAACATCATTTGAGCAGCCTTTGCTTCAGTGCTTAACAATGCTGCAAAATTTTATACGATTACTTCAGACACGATGCAATCGATATGTCGATAAATGGCTTGGGTTATGGTTAGATAGAACATCAAACAAAATGCTACACTGAAGTATAGTTACGGCAAGCACAGCGAGTGCACTAGAACATTTTGCGTTTGAGCACACAAACACGAGTAGAGTGTTTTCTTTGAAGTGGTGCTCTCGCTGCTATTTATTTGTGTAAGAAATTTCTACGCGTTGTACTTGTGAGTTATATTATTTCGTCCGAGTATAAAAGGCAATAATAAATTGTGATTTATATGATTTCGTTTGGAAAAAAAGCAACTGATTTTTATAAGTGAGATATTTTTATTTAATTTGGTTCTTTGCAATTCATTTGGTCTACTTTTAGAATATAACACCAATAAAGTAGGCGCCTGCTGCAGTTTCCACAAATTTTTCAAGCATTTCGGGCACCAATGAAACTGACGTTTCGAAGTTGTCATACCGACATAAAAAGAATTACAATTTACAATTTTCCAAAAATAAATGGAAAGTATTGCTTAAAGTTACTAGCTTAACGTAAACAATCAGAGCTTAGAAATTAAATGAGCAAAAGTATTTGCAAAATTATATTGGAGTTAAACTCGATATTAAAGGAAAAACCTTAACTTTATAAGATGCCGCGAGTTTTCTTGAAACTGGCTGGGACGAAAAAGAGAAAAGATATGAAAAATATGGCTGTAAGTAAATATATATTATAGCATTTGTGAAATACTTTGAGATTTATAAATTTTAATTGTTTCTAAAGGAATTCACAAACCAATCCATTGCAAACGATGCAGCTAAGATAAAATTAAAAGTCTTATCTGGAGAGTATAAAATCAGCGCAAAGGAAGGACGCAGCAAAGTATGGAATACATTTGCCTGTATTACGACTGATGGTGGCGAGGAGGTGCCTGGTTTTTTGGTTTGCCGAAAGTGCCTTAATATTTACAAACATAACAAAAAAACCACCTCTAACTTGGTTAAGCATAAGTGCTACATTGTCGATGAAATAAGACCCAACGTTTCAGCGCCTAACATGGCTACCGACATTGCCGATGAAATAAAACCCAATGTTTCAGCGCCTAACATGGCTACAGACAATGCAACTAAAAATGTTGCATTAGATGTTTTCACAAAATGGGTGGTTACAAACTGCAGACCATTCCAAATTGCTAATGATGCTGGTTTGAAAGAAGTTGGAGAATTTTTCGTTTCCATTGGTGCTAAATTTGGTACAAATATTGATGTCAGCGCGTTTATACCAGATTCCACAACAATTTCACGCAATTTAGATGCCATGTACGAAACTCATTTTCGTAAAATAAAAACTGAAATTTCAACAATAGCTGACATTGGTTACGGCTTGACATGTAACTTATGGAGCGATAATTATTTAAGAAAGTCATATTTATCTCTTACAATGCATTTTGTAAAAGAAGGCAACTTACAGTGCAGACTGTTGGGAGTGAAATCAATGGATAAGGAAAAGAACACAGGTAGGTTTAACAACAATTAGTTTTGTAATTGTAAAATAATTATATTTCTCTTTTAATTTTTAGCTCAAGAGATTCATGCAAAAGTATTCAACCTACTAGCTGAATTTGGTTGCGCATTAAGTAACAAGTCAATAATGGTAACTGACAGAAATCCAAATATGGTCAGCTCTTTTCGAACTTATAATCACTTATCATGCATCAATCATTTATTGCAAAGCACAATAAAAAAATCAATTAATGAAGTCGACGAAATATCCAACATGTGCAACATAAGCTCCAACATAGTAAATTATTTAAAAAACTCGGAAAATAACTACACTTTAAAAACAAGTTTGAATAGCGTTTTGCCGACTCGTTGGAATACATTCTATTACTTATTGGAGTCTATTAAAAGTAACTGGCATGAAATAACTCAAATACTGCAAGAAAAAAAAGAGCTGCAACATTTAGGAAAACTAAATATTTTCCAATTAAATTGCGTGATTGATGTCTTACAGCTGTTCGAGGAACCTTTAAAGAAACTTGAAAGCGAAAAATATCCCACACTTCATCTGGTAATAATACATATTGACAAACTAATACGCAACTGTGCTATAAGGGATGGTGATATTTCAATAATCAAAACTTTAAAGAAGAAAATTTTATTTCATATAAAGGCTGTTGTTAGAGACAACTTGAGTGATTTGCACAAAATTGCACTATTTTTATTTCCTCCCGCAAACCGTCTTTTTCAATTTAATGACGATGAAAAGCAGGCCATAAAGCAGGCAACAAAGCAAATTATGTCAGAGTTTCCAGAAAGCAGCCAACCAAACACTGCTGCTTGGGCAGAAATTTCGCAAAGTAACAGCGAACTATTTGGTAGATTTGTCTTTCAAGAGAAGCCTACATGTTTACCGCACAGCGTCTCTGAAGAAGTGGCGATGTACGAAAATACGAAAACAATTTTCTATGATAATTTTGACGTATTAAAATGGTGGGAAACACACAAAAATGAATACCCCTTATTATATAAGACAAGCTGCAGAGTATTTTCCATACCCGCTTCAAGTGCAGCTTCAGAAAAAATATTTACACACGCTCGCAGTTTATTAACGGATAAAAGTAGTTTAAAGCTCTCTAATTCAAAAATTGCAAACCAAATTATGTTTTTAAACAAAAATTGTACGCTTTAAATTTCATATTTGTACGAATTCTGATTGATTCATATTGTTTTTATTATTAAATAATTAAAAAAAAAAATAAATAAAACACTTATTTAAATGAGCAGAAAAATTATAAACTAGCTTAAGGACTAACAGCGATGGCTGCAATGGCCTTCTGCTCAGTGTATGATAAATATATTCTTCTTCTTCTCCCAAACACTTGTTTACCTCTTTTCGGACTCGCTTATGCTCCTCCTGAGGGGTGGGTATGCGATCTCAGCATTCGTTTGTAGGCATTCCGATCCTGGATCATATCGTCGCTGAGACCCATTCGTTGCTGATGTTAAAAAGGTGACGTTTTTGGCACTTGTGTATGCATATTCGTTAGTTATGGACTTTCCTTTTACACCGGCGGTTGTCTCCAGACCCGGTGACCAATCGCATACACTGATCTTTGGAAGATCTTTAAGATGTTAAAAATGTGCCTCAGGCTCAATGTGATGGTAAGTATGCCTGCATCTGACTAGCTCTCTTTTAGGGGCCTCTTACGCCAGGCTGAGAATACCGTGGTGCTAAATTATATTACAGGAATTTTTAATTTTTGTATGATAAATATATGTTATGTTAAATTTTAAATTAGTTGGTATATATTTGCTGATTTAAGGAATTCAATTAGTGCTAGTGTAGTTTTATGTGTTGGGTTGGTTAGGATGTCGATGGGATTAATGTTATTGAGGATTTGGTTGCGCATGTGTCTGAGCCTTGTGCAATGTAAAAGAATATGTTCAACAGTTATAGTAGTCGCTTGATTGCAAATGGGACATGAGTCTGGTGTTCTTCTTCTTCTCCCAAACCCTTGTTTACCTCTTTTCGGACTCGCTTATGCTCCTCCTGAGGTGTGGGTATGCGATCTCAGGATCAGGATGATCTCTGGATCATGTCGTCGCTGAGACCCATTCGTTGCTGATGTTAAAAATGTGAGGTTTTTGGCACTTGTGTATGGATATTCGTGAGTTACGGACTTTCCTTTTACACCGGCGGTTGTCTCCAGACCCGGTAACCAATCGCATACACTGATCTTTGGAAGATCTTTAAGATGTTAAAAATGTGCCTCAGGCTCAATGTGATGGTAAGTATGCCTGCATCTGAGTCTGGTGTTATTCTGTCGATAAGGTGTAGGTGAGTTAATTTTGTTGATTTGGTCAATTCTGTTCAAAGATGTGGTTTTAAAGAAATCATGTGAAGTTAGTTTGCATAAATTTATTGATTGGTAGCAGTTGGACGTATGCTGTAAAGTGTTTTGGACGGATTTTATATCAGACTTGTTTAAGTTTTGTGTTGTCATAAGCGGATATCGTGAAGTATTTTTAGCTGCCGTATCTGCAAGTTCGTTGCCTTTGATTCCTGAGTGTCCGGCAATCCACATTACTGTGAATTTTGGATGCAATTTGATTAAGATGTTGCGGGCGATAGAAGGGTAGTGGTCAGTATTATTGATGTTAGCTATTGCTTCAATGGATGAAAGTGAATCGGAACATATTAAAAATTTTGCGGGCTTATTTTTATATATGTTTAGTGCTTCTGTAATTGCTATTAATTCGGATGAGAGTACAGTACAGATGAATAAAAAGGTAGGAGTCCAGTTTTACTATTTCATTTTCGGTTGTAATTGCAAAAGTAGTGATAGAATTGTAATGCGAACCATCAGTGTAGATGGCTTTGTAATAAGGGTGTGTGTTGAGATAGTCGGTAAATATTTTGCGGTATATTTGAGGGTGGGTTTCCGTTTTAGAGTTAGATTTCATAGATGTGTTTATGCATGACGAAGGCAAGCACCACGAAGGTAGTATTTGCTACAATGATCTTAGGGTAATACAAATGCGGATTTTCGAAGAACAAATCAAGAAAAGATGACCGAATACAACACAAATCTCTATTACATGTTCATTGACTTTCGAGCCGCTTATGACAAGATCATACGGGAGAAACTTGTGAATGCCCTAACTGAACTAGGCATACCGACCAAGTTAATCAAACTAATAGCAATGGCTATGATGGAGGTAAATTATAAAGTTAAAATTCAAGGTGAACTCTCAGGTGAATTCTTAGTACATAGAGGGCTAAGGCAGGGTGACGCCTTGTCCTGTCTTCTTTTCAACCTCACACTAGAAAAAGCAATACGTGAGGCTCGTATGGCAACAAAAGGAACAGTTTTCAACAAATCCTCGCAGACATTGGCGTTTGCAGATGATATAGCAATCATAGCACGATCGTTGGAAGAACTAAAATGAAAATATACTGATTTGGAAATCGCAGCCCTAAAGCTGGGCTTGGAAGTAAATATTGATATAACTAAAATACTGCCTATTGCCTCTGAAAGGAGATTCGAATTAATGGGTCCCACGCGGTGTATAGCAGATAAGCAGTTTGAAATGTTTAATTGTAAACAGCGAAAATGATATAACGGAAGAGATAAATGCACGGGTATTAGCTGCGCAGGGCGCTTACTATGGACTAATGCCTCATTTTAAGAGTAAACTATTTACTTACCCCAAAAAACAAAGATTAAAATTTACAAAACACTGTTAAGACCCGTGTTGACTTATGCTTCGGAAACATGGACGATGTCAAGAACAAATGAAAATGCGCTTAAAACGTTTGAGAGGAAAATTCTACGAAAAATATTTGGCCCTGTATTCGAACAAGAAAGTTGGCGTATACGATATAACCATGAACTGTACCAGCAGTACAACGACCATAATGTAGCATCATTCATAGAACTAGCACGCTTAAGATGGGCTGGGCATATTGTCCGAAGGGACGAAGATAATCCCCTCAGAAGAATACTAAGAGCGGAACCTTTTGGAAAACGAGCACGAGGACGTCCGCGGTTACGGTGGATAGATGGAGTCGACGAGGACGCTAGGAAGATAGGAGTTCGTAACTGGAGAACAGTAGCCAAAGACCGTGATCATCGGAGACAAAAACTTGAGGCGGTTCTGGCCCGACCTGGGCTGTAAAAACCACTGATGATGATGATATTATTTGAGGGATGCATGGAATGGAATGGATGGAGCACTTATGTATAATCTGATCAATGGTGGAATAGGTAGACAATACTCTAATTTTGAGACTATTATTGATTTTGTTATATTGAGTAACATGACTGTGTTACAATTAAATTTAGCGCTAGTTAAACATTTTAAAATATTTTATTTATTTAATATTGTAACTTAGAATTAATTCTATGGAACAAAAGTAGTTTAAAGCCAGAGCAACATAGGCCTTCAGGCTATTTCAAAATATTTATTTTGTTGTTTAATAATAGTTGAATGTGGGTGTTCCAACGGTACCTGTTGTTGAGATGGACTCCAAGGAATTTGAGTTTGGACACATTTTGTAGGTTTAGATGATCAGTAATGAGTTTTTGTTGTTGCAGTTTTGTTTGCGGCAGATGTGAAGATGTTTACATTTTGTCGGTGAAAGTTTAGCTCTCACACCAATTGGTAATAGATGTGAATACTAGGCCTAAGTTTATTTGAATATTTGTTTGATCTTGGAGCTTAACAATGATATTGAAATAATCAGCATATGAGCATAGAGAAATATTTTTGTAGAGTGCTATTTTAGTGGAGAGTTTGTTGAAGGCAATTAGAAAGAGAACAACTGAGAGTGGTGACCCTTGTGGGATTCCATTGTGTAGAGGGCGGGAATAGGAGTAGTTGTTTCCAACTCTCGTTATTATTTTCCAGTTGGCTGAGAAATTTTTGACATAATTAAATATTCTTGGTCCTATTTTCCACTCTGCAAGTTGATCTAAAATGGCGTGAATCCCAATCCTATCAAAAGCTTTGGCAAAATCAAGTGAATTGTTGTATGGTTTTTTCTTGACAGGTTCCTATTTATAAGGTAATCAATGAACAAAAGGTTATCTTTAACAGACTTACCACTTTTGAAACCGGTCTGGCTGTAATGTAGAAGTTTGTAATTGGTGACAAACCACCAAAGCCTCTTTGCAACGATTTTGCCCAAGACTTTGGATATGCATGGGTTCAGAGAGATTGGGCGATAAGAATTAAGATCCTTTTTATTGGGTGATGGTTTAGAGTTTCGAATTATAATACTGGTTTTGTACGATTGTGAGACAATGTGTTGTAATATGGTGTTATATAAACCAATAATTCGTAGTTTAGTGCAATTGTCGGTATTTTTAATCATAGCATAGTTAGCTCTGTCTAGACCTGGCGTATGGCCTTTTAGGGAACTAACTGCTGCGGTAAATTCTGTCTGGTTGTAGGGAGTTGTAAGAGCTGTTAGTTTTGCTAAAGTGCATGATGCAGGGAAATTATTGTCACTAGAAGCATCTGACCAGTGTTGACAAAAGAGGTTCGCTATATCTGTTTTTTCTGTGACGTTCTGGGAGGTGTATGGATTGATTATACAATGAATGTCTTTGTTAGGATTAATGCCGCAAAAGCGTCTAATATTTTGCCAAATTTTGAAAGAAAAATAGAAATCTTTAATGTTCGTCGGAAAACGGCATTGGCATTAATTAAGTTAAGTGTATTGCTATTATGCTTTATTTAGGTCCTGCCAGGCTTTGAATTTGGCTTTGCGAAGGCGATTCAGATCAACATTACACCAAGGGACATTGCGGCTATGTTTGTGTGGGTAGGATTGTGGGATGGAGTAATGTGCTGAGGAGAGGATTATTTTGCGTGGGCTTGTAGCTTCTTTGTTAAGGTTACTACTTTTTGGAAAATTCAATGACAATTTTTTTGTTAAGGTTGAGTTATTGCATTAATGGGTGATATTATATTGAAGAGTGTTGTGATTATCGGGCTGCGATCGCTTCCATGTTGGGAAAGGATGAGAAAATAGTAAAATAATAAAATAATTCAATTGCAACATTAATGTGCGTTAAAATACGTCTATGCAATTCGTCAACACTCAGCTCTGCGCATTAAATATAGGGTCACTCAAACGCTCCGCCCTTTCCTGTGTATTGCAACCTCTCGTCGCTTTTTTTCCTCATCCAACAATTCAATTGCAATGCATGTCATTATTATTGCATTGTTTACACACAATAGCAAAAGTAATAAATGTTGACGATAATTCATGTTTTTATGGTTTATTTCGCGCCTTTTAAAACCTAGCTATTTGTAAACAAGAAGCAGCTGATTATCGATAATAATTTCGATAAAATGCACATCTAGTTACTAGAGACACACTGTTCCTTTCGTGACCAAAATAAGTCTGTCTTTTTGCTAGGTGGCTGTTTTCGTGTCTGCGTAGGGGCCTTTATTTTAAAATTATTTTTTAAAGTCACGAAGTGACACTGTCCGACGCTCATCCCTAAGTTTTCTAAGGTTGGCAACACATTGTCAAGCCGCTTGAACGTGTCTGCTCATCGACAGTCGACAGCAAGTAACCTCAATGTGACAACAGCACACAAAATATTTATTTATTTTTAAATTTATTGCAAATTTAAGGAAAATCTTATACAAAATGAGTAGAAATTACAAAGAGGATCAAAGTAATGAGGTTGAAGCGCTCGATTCGATTTATTGTGGTGATATGGAGGGTATGAACTCAATAATCCTTTTGAACAATATCGCCGGTGACATTAGTCGAGTATTTAATCATAATTATTTTAATATTCTAGTAACTGACACGGAACCTTACCACAAATTCAAAATACCTATTGTAACCGAAGAGTACAATGCTGACGACAGCAGTAATGGTTTGGCATGCAAACTTTGCTTTAGCTATACGCCCAAATATCCAGATGAAGCGCCTTTGGTAGAAATAGAGGATTCTGTCAATTTAGAAGATTATGACTCTTATGATAAGCAGCTTTTGGAACATTTGCAACAAGCAATTGAGGAGAATATTGGTATGGAAATGATATTCTCTTTGGTGAGTAGCGCCCAGGAATGGTTAAACGTGCGCTGGGATGAGCACAAAAAAAAAACGGAGGAGGAACGCGTACGCAAAGTGCTACAGGTAGAAGAAGCCGAGCGAAAAAAATTCGAAGGGTAAGTGAAAACATATCGAGCATTTATAATTAATAATATATTTCTTGTATAAACAGCACGCGGGTGAATGTTGAAACGTTTATGAAATGGAAAATAGAGTTTGAGGAGAGCACGGGCATTGCGGCCAAACGGGAAAAGATCAGTGATTCGAAGAAGCTAACTGGGCGAGAGCTGTTTATGTGTGACAATACATTGAACGATTCCGATATTAAATATCTGCTAGAAGCCGGTGATTCCATTGATAAGGTTAAAATTGATGAAACCTTGTTTGAAGATATTGGCGATTTGGATTTGGATGATGATGATGACGATGAAGACTGGGTGCCTGGTGCCAATGACGATTAAACGTCTTGCAATCTATAGAAAACTATATAAATGTGAAATTTTTTTAATACATAGTCAGCTACATATATTTCTTGTTTTTGCTACTAACTGCATAAAAAAGTTTAATGCAAAGCCAAAAGTTAATCCAAGTTATTTGGGTTACGCGAGCTTAACTCGGAAACGGTAACGCCATAGCTACGCACAGTGTTAATGTCGTCCAAGTCATAAAATTCATCATCAGAGGCGTTCTCTGAGTTTTCGATTTTTGTGCTGTTTGCTTGTAAAACTGCTGGCATTGTATCACGTGGAAAATTAAGCTTTTGCCAAGAGCCGGGCTCCAATTTGGGCAGCGTTATTTCAACCTTTGTGCTGTACATGTGCACAGTTGCTGTTTCCACATTTATGAGCTGTAAAGGTTAAATACATTAATGGGGGCAAGTTTTTGACATACTATACTAGACTTTACCCCTCGCAGTTCTAAATCCAAGTTAAATTTTGCGTTTTCTTCGTCAGGAAACACAAGTAAAGCATGTAAGCGTATGGGATTAACTTCAACATGGCTTTGTGCGTAGTGGTACTTTTTGGCATAGATGGAAACAATCACATTGGTGGCAGTTTGATGCCAATCGTACCGGCACTCAACAACTTTTTTGTTGTCGTTCTTAAAGTTAAAAAACGTTTATAGTTAATAAAAGAACATACGTGAATGAGTTTTGCATGAACTCTACCTCTTTAAACCATTTATGTTCACCATAGACACAGCCTTTTTGGGCCATGAACTGCGTAAAGTCCGTGGTTTTCTTTTGACAGCAAGACCAGTACTTCATGCCTTCATGAAAAATAGGTACACCGGCATGATAAATGCAATTGCTTAAGTCGTTTTGATCTCCTTTATAAGAATAATTACAGCCATTGTTTTTGCAGCATGTGCCTATCTCTACGCCACTGTAATATATAGGTACAATTAGTTTTTTTTTGTAAATAATTGATAGAATTAATAAATACTTCGCACTTGCTGCCGTTGGTACTGCCGCAATGGGAGCACTTTTAGTAAAGGCGTCAATTGTTTCCTTTAAGGCAGGGGCCACCACTGCTTGAAGCTGCTTCATTGGTGTCTCAAGCGCTGGCCTCGGCAGCGACTCTCTTATGGGTGCACGAACTACTATGTCGCCTTGGTCGACCTCATTTTCGTCTTTAGCTGGTTTTTCAGGTTCCGGTGGTTTTATATTTGAATGCTTTGACAGTGTGCAGCCCTTAATATTAAGAAATTCTGTAAAGTCCACCGATTTTTTGTTACAACATGACCAGCCTTTGTAGGCGTCATGAAAGTATGGAGCACCAGGATGATGTCGGCAAGATTCTAAAAAGGTTTGCAGTTACTTAATTGTACACTGCAAGTATTAAAGCAAAGCGAACAAACCATCGGTGTTTTTTTCAGGGTCAAACTGTTGACCGCAACCTCTGTTATAACATTGTAACATATTTAATACAACAAACAAATGTTAATTAATACTATTCAACAATGTATTTATCTAGAAATTTCGTCAGTTTCTGGCATTCAGGCATGCACCGGCCTTTCGAAGCTATCGATAATATTTATGCCATTTGGTATTAATCGATATACACATTCGATGATAAAAACACTTATTAAATATTTTAGCTATGCAATAAAGAGTACATTTAGACATTTTTTTAATTATTTGCTTTAACTAAAAGTCTTGAAACTGCATTATTTTCTTCTTTAATTTAATTTTATTTTTCGGCTTCGGCTATGTGTTTGTTGTATTAATGATCCAGTGCTGTCAAAAACTGAATACCATATTGTTCATTGACAAATGCTGGCTGCTAAGGCACGCTTATGCAAACAGCTGACTTTTAATTTCTGTTTGAATTAAGCGGCTAAAGTTGTGTCTGTTTAACAAATAGCTACGATTTTATATAAAAAATGTTTTAAACTGTATTTAGTGTTTTGCAAAAATTGTATCCCAAAAGCAGGTAAAGAGAAGGTCTGGAAAGGCTTGAATTTATACATAACAATCTAAAAACTAAAAATAAATTCTAAACGATTTTTAAATACATATTGCGCTCTGACAACTTATTTTATTTATTTATGTACATTCATTTGCTTATTTCGTTAGGTCTTTGAACCTACACATTTACTAAATTCTAACCCAAGCCGGAATTGAAATTCAAATCGATTAATTGAAGGTCACACCTCATTATGAACAGGAATTTGCTAGACATAACATTCACAGAAAGCGATGCAATAAAAATTGTTACGCTCTAATTATAAAAGGCAACAAAATAACGCACAATTGAAAATTTAATTATTCTGGATAATAAAGCTCATATCCCAAAAGCAACTGGTTTTTGTTTTTATGCACTTTGCATAAACGTTCCGACATCACATGAGGGTCAATTCCAACTGGTTCAACCGCCGCTGGCTGGGCTGATTGGCCATTTTGTCGCCATTACACACCACACTTATACCAGCAGATTTATTTTATATCTTATAATAATTTTTTTACTAGCTGGCGGTCATAAAGCATAAATACAGCCAGTCGCCAAGTGTCGTTTCGTTGGAAATTCTTGTGGTCAACAAGGTTATCATCGCAGCGGTGGCGTTTCAAATGTCCATTCTCAATTTTGGCTTGTGCCTTTGTCATTCCCGAACGTTTGGAAGCTAATACAAATTATGACAAGCCCTGTTAACTTTATGCCCGCTCGTTTCCCTGTTCTAGATATAGATGGCGGGCCATTAGCGTTTGCCGCTGGAGCAATTTTTCAATCAACCCAGCTCCGGGAACTGAAACTGGCTGCTGTCATTGATATAGTTTCTGTGAATCATGCCGCCTGCTAATGATTTGCTTTTGTTGTTATTTTTGTTCGTATTGTTGCACAATTGTATTGCTCGCGTTAGAATTGTAACGCTTTTCATATTTTTTGGCGTTACTATTCTGCAGCATGTGACAAGTACAGCTTCCACTGCAACAAAATAAAATCAGCCAACATGGTCAACTTGGGAGTACCGAAAATTGTGTACTCTTTCACAAACAATTGAAAGTCGGAAATCGGACTAAACCTGACTCTGTAATATTATGTAAAAAATTTTTTAGTGCAACTATAAGTGTGTGTGGTGTTCAAGACCTTCTCGGGAGCATTGCAGTCACACTGCGAAAGATTTGCTTTTTGAATCCTCACCTTGTTTGAACTGAAGAATATTAGATGCAGTTTTAGACAAAGTCGGAGTCACGTTTTTTTTTTGGATAGACCCTGATGCATAAAAAGGGTCGAGATACAAATTAGTTGCTTTTACAATCCTCCGGATCCGGTACACAGACAAACATTTTTTAGATATCTAGCTTCTTATTTTTTTTTAAATATTTGCCATTGGCATTGACCATCAAAATATCAGATTTCTTCTCTAACGATTTATACTCAATAGAAACCGTGTGACTATGGCTAGTAATTCCATTTTTTGATTTTAAAAAGTCATTTTGATAAAATTTTACTAATTGTGGGCACCACTCGCGCTTGGTCACTTCATTGTATTGAAAAACTTGTTTAGGTCAATTTCATCCAGGAAACATGAAACACTTCTCTCAAAACAAGCAGCAAAATATTATTAAAAAAATGATTTCAAAATGTTAAAGAAAAGGCTGAAAAATAAATTTATGGCATAAAGATTTTAATGATTTGAAAAATTGTGGTGTATGCTAAACAGATCGGTTGTGCAGAATGACGTTGAGCAACACCAGCAGCTCCGTCAAGGTGGGAACTAACCTCTCCCAAACCTTTAATACCAAGAGGGGTCTTAGACAAGGTGACTCGATCTCTTGTATGCTCTTCAACCTCTTGATGAAGAGCATTGTAAGGAATGCCGGTGTACATCGGACGGGCACAATACTGACGATTAGATGTGTACAGCTTCTTGGCAACGCCGATGATATTGATATCATTGGTCGAACCAAGCGTGATGTCACTGGCGCAATCGAAAAGGAATCGGCGAAAGTAGGTCTCGCGGTAAATATGGGCAAGACAAAGTTTATGGTGTGCTCCAGCAGGGAATCCCGACGTCTTGATTGCCAGCTGACAACAGGAAGCTATAGCTTTGAAACGGTCAAGAAATTTATATACCTTGGCTCTGCACTTACTACTACTACTATTTTGGCCATTACAATCGGTTATCGGTCTTGGCCGCGGAAAATATCCTACGCCAGCGTTTCTGTGCTGTGCTTGCTGGCGCCAATTGGCAATCCCAAGGCTTCGACCTTCCAGAGATTTCCGCTCGAATAGCTTTTTGGCTGTAGCTGTACTTACTGCACTTGCCAACAACAATAATGTCAGCCTTGAGATGAAGCGACGGATAACACTTGCTAACAGGTACTACTTTGGGCTCAGTAGGCAAATGAATAGCAGAGCTCTCTCTCGACAGACGAAGTTAACACTTTACAAGACGCTTTTTCCTTCCAGTGCACTTTTATATGGTGCTGAAGCCTGGACAACAACAACAAACAGATGCAGCTGCTCTTGGGGTGTTTGAGAGAAAAATTCTTCCACATTCGATGGAATGATGAGATATATGAGCTGCACGGCGACATTGACGTGTTAAGGCGAATGAGTGGCATGCGACTTCGCTGGCTGGGACACATCGCACGAATGGAGGAGGAAGCAACAGCTCGTAAGATATTCGACGCGGTAGTTGGCGGACAACGAAGGAGAGGACGACCTCGGATACGTTGACGAGACCAAGTGACTGAAGCCCTAACATCACTTGGAATTACCAATTGGAGGAGGTGCGCACAAAGCAGAGACGTGTGGAGGCAAATTGTGCGTCAGGCAGAGACCCAGTCGGGTTGTCAAAGCCACATAATAATAAATAATAATAATAATGCTAAACAGATGAAGCAAGTTTAATAGCAATCTCCAATAAACTGCAAGAAATTCAAAAGTTTTAGGATGGAACCTCACGACGCGCTATGTATAAATTTATTATATTTTCTGCTTAAAATAAAAAAATGTATTTTTCTTAATTACTGACTTCATTTAATTTTTGTGCAATAAATAAAAAACAAAGATTTCCATTCAAAGATCCGCAAAGTAAACTACGCTTCTAACTAAGTCTTACAAACATTAATTCCCAAATAAATATACCCTTTACAAGTGCATAATAAAATATGTATAAAGAGTATATATATATATTGCATATATAATAAATCGTGGTCCCAAGCGATGCTTGCTTGACAGTGTCAATGGAAATTAACACCGTTGCCGGCATGTATTGCCGTGCATACTAGGCGTATACGTTATTTAGCATACAATAGCGCCAAGGCAAAGCGTAATGTGCAACTTGCAACGTGCAACATGCAATTGTTGTCATGTTGTAAAATGCAAAAAGGCATTTGCACAGATTTCTCGCATTGCGCGTAATTTTTTCAATGAAAATTCGGCTACCTGCATTCCAAACCCGATGACGCGTTCCACCAATGCGTTCACACTTCTTGGCCAAGTTGCCACTGTTTTGCTTTGGTTCACTTACTTCATTGGCTGGGCCATGCGTTGGCGTCTCAAGAGCTGCTGTCGATAAGTATCATAGGCCCAAATAAAAATGACTGCACAAATATATACACGATTTTTTCAATGGAACATGCTTGTCAATTTTTTTTGGCTGCTTTTGGTCTTATATATTGTAATACATAGTACTTTATGTGTGCTTTGTGTGTAAGTATTTGTATTTGTTGTAATTACCCATATGTAAAATCAACGAGCACCTTGTTCTGTGGCAAGTTTTACGCAATATTATAACCATATTTGTGTTTTTGTAATTTCATGTTTTGTTTCTGATTTCTTATCATTGTTTTGCGGCCATCTACGCTTGCCTGCGTTCAAGTTCGTTTCCTAAGTCTTTTGTTTGCTCAGCATTACAAATTGCTGCATATTCAAGTTTTGAGTTTTTTGTAGCTCATCATTAAAACAAACAATTTAATTAATTTTTTTAATATTTATTTTGGTTTATTATTATTTTTATAAGATTTTTTTTTTGTTATTGTATGTACAAGAAAATTTTGCCTAAACGCCACAGCTAACTGACTAGCCGACTACTACAATGACTGGACAAGAGCTCAGCTAGAAGTAACTATATCTCGTGTATGGATTACTAAAGAAGTTGTAGGACGCATACGATGTAGCAGGAGTATCAAAGGAGGCGGTGAAATATGCTGGCTCCGCGGTCGCTGTAAATGAAAAAAATATAAAAAAGTTGTTAAAAGCAGTTTTTTATTATTCATTATTATTGGATTTTATTTTATTACAATAGTTGCTCGCAAATTGGAAGCTTGAGAAACTTGCAGTTACTGAGTTTGGACTGGGAATTTTTTTTTGAGGAAAGAGCATTGTTTAAAAGGATATACGTTGCCTTATATTTGGGACTTCCAAGCAAAATATTTGTAGTAGCAGTTTGCAGCTATTTTTTACTTCACATCGCATTTGAATTTTTTTGTATACAAGTGACTTTAAAACTAGAAAACCGCAAAAAAAAAATTTTTGGAAAATTTTAGAGGTTTTGTTTTTGTCTTCGATTTCTTGACTGAAAAAAAAAATCACGAATTTCGGGCACAAACGCGAACTTTGTCCCCTTTAAAAAGTATTTGAGAGTTTTTTCTATTACTAAGAGTAAAATTCTTATATCAAGATAATTTTTTTAAAGACAAAAATTCTTAATTTAGGAACGAATTTGTGAAAAATTTTTATATTAAAAGCATCTTTTTGTAGGCAGAAATCCTTAATTTGGGAATGTTCACAATGATTTTAAGAACAACTACATTTTATTGTAGATAGCTACTAAAAGATAATTTTTCAATTTGAGAATGATTTAAGAGCTGTTCTCAAAAAGCATTTCGTACTTATTGTAAAAATGTTTACTCTCTATACTGAGATAGAGAATATTTTATTTTTAATTGAAGCAAAATAGAGAATGAAAAATTCGTATAAATTTCAGAATGAAAAGTTCTATTTTGAACAAAATCGAACTTAAAGTACGTTTGGTTCTTTTTTCGAGTGTAAATGTTTGATTTCGAGAAAAGTATTTAAGTTAATGATTGCAGAGCCATCTAAAACTTTCTAAGAGATTCTTCAAGGAGTGTTATAGTAATAAAGATTTAAGTGATGTAATGTGAAAAAATCTTAATTTTTGCTAAATATCCAGGTTTGAAATTTACATATCACCGAAAAGTTCAGTAAAAATTGTAAATTTAAGTTTGAAATGTTCTAGACAGAGTTGACACTTCAAAAAAAGATGAAGCTACAATCAATAAGGAAGTTACGCAGATTTAAGTGGAAGATGAAAGTTCGTAATTTTATTTATTGATCTTCAATATGGTACAACTTTTAAAATCTTTGGGATGCTTCTTTGTTGAAAACGGAATTATGACCAATTGGGATCAGTAATGTTTACCCTACCTTATTTCTTGGAAGTTTTTTATAATATGTGCCTTTAAAATGTTAAATCTTCAGAATAGACCAGGGAGTGCAAATAAGAGTTATGGGTTTGAAAGAATTTAAAGCAAAAAAAGTGCATTGGATGAAAGTATATCATTTTTCTTTTTAAATGATTAGTCGAAAAAAGGATACATTTATTTTTTATTATTTTTAATTTATACCAAAAATAAGAAAATGTATTGCTTTTAAAAAAAAATTATGAAATAATGGATGAATATCAATTTTAATTTAAAAATCGCGAAACAAGTGTACATTATATTATACAAACATTATAGTGCGCTCCTTGCTTCAAAAGATATTTAAATTAAATTTTTATTTTCAACTTTTAAAATAAAAAATTAAGCAATAAATTTTCATTTCAACTTACAAAAAAAATTTAAATTTCATTTTTATTTTCAACTTTTAAAATAAAAAATTAAGCAATAAATTTTCATTTCAACTTCCAAAAAAAATTTAAATTTCAATATTAAAAAAATGTATCAATAATTATTATTTTTATTCAAAAATTTTAAAATCTTAGTTTATTTTGCAAGTTTTAAATAATAATTGATATGTTCATAGTTTTAATTTTTTAGATCAAGAAATAAGTGTTATTTTTCAACTTTAATGAAAAAAATAAAAAATACTTAAATATTTAAAAATATAAATTAACAAATTGTAGATTATTAAAATAAAAAAATTTTTTTGAGCTGCCTCCCTCAATTTAATTTGTATGAATCTTTAATACCCTTGACCTTGTTGGTACAGTGTATATAAACTATCGGTGTGAATGCAAATAAAGGTTCAACAATCTTGAGATTTTTTTTTCAATAACCTTTTTTGATAAACCACGCGGAAGTACTGTCAAGTTGCCATGTGTTTTTTTTTCAGTTTTTATTGCCATTTCATCGTGGAAAAACTTACACCCGAACAACGTTTACAAATCGTACAATTATATTACGAAAATTCGCGTTCTGTAAAAAATGTTTTCGCGCGCTTAGGCAATTTTATGGTCGCCATAATCGACCTACTGAGACCACTATTTGCCATACCATCAACAAATTTGTGACACAATATTTATTACTGGATGAAATTCGACCGAATAGGTCTATTCACGAGGACGAGGTCTCGTCCGGCTCGAAGTTTATGGCCCGGTGGAATCATCGGTCCATATTTCTTCAAAAATGACGCTGGTCAGACCGTAACCGTCAATGGCGACCATTATCGCACCATGATAACGAATTATTTGCTACCTGAAATTGATGCCCGAGATCTCGACGACATTTGATTTCAACAAGACGGCGCTACTTGCCACACAGCCCGTGAAACAATGGACACATTGAGGAACCAATTCGGTGAACAATTAATTTCACGCTCCGTACCGGTGAATTGGCCACCAAGATCGTGTGATATCACACCGTTAGACTTTTTCCTTTGGGGCTACGTGAAGTCTAAAGTGTTTGTCGATAATCCAGCTACCATTGAGGGCAACATTTCCCGTGTTATTCGCGAGATACCGCCAATTATGCTCGAACGCGTCATCGAAAACGACGCTCGCAGTTGCGGCCAACATTTGAAAGGGATTATTTTTAAAAAGTGAATGGCAAGAACGGTTCTTTCTATTAATAATAAAGATTTTCCGATTCATTTGGAATTTTTGTGTTTTTTTTTTTATTTTAAAAAAAACCTCAAGATTGATGACCCATTACTTAATTATTTTACTTTCATTTTTCAAAAGACATTAAAAGCAAATATCATTAAAAAAACAATTGCTCCAAATTTATAAGGCAATAAATTTTTTTACGAGTTATATGAAAGCATTGGGTTTAATTATATGAGCCTGCCTGTGGGGTCTTTGACCAAGCTTTAGGTTAAAATATTAACAACCAAAAAATTGGAAATCGTAAAAAAAAACCAAATTTCATTTTTAAAAACGATACAACTTCCTCAAGTTTAAAGGAGATTTGACTTTCAACTTTGAAATATAACAATGTCTTCGTAATAAATGCAACCATAGGCTCAGGGCAGTGCGAAGAAGTAATGTCAGACCATAAGCCAATGTGTTTGGTATCGCCTTGGGTAGCGTTTGAGTTCTTCGTTTAAATATAAGAAAACCTAGACTAAAATACCAAAAAATGCTTATGGTCCGCAAGCAGGTGAAGTTGCGGCGAATACCAACACTATAAATGCTATCCGGTTGAATTTTCTCATAGTTACATAGTACCTTGTAACCAAATAAACTCAGTTGCATCAATTTAAACATTAATGCGTTAAGGAGTTTGGGTGTTTTTAATGAAAATAGGTTGTGAAAGTACGGATATGCTTAAAAAAAAAAGGTAAACATTTCTTTTTTTGTAAGGCTCACATGAGTGAATATACCAAATTTGGTTCTAGCAAGTATATTACAAAAAAGATGGCGTACGTTAAAGTCGGGCGCGGACGACTTTGGGATACCCTGTACCACTGCTTGCAATAAAATCCGGTAAATTGCTTACGAACACCAAAAGACATTTGATTGCCAAATTAGATTATGATACCTTCATAAACAACCAAAAACAGACGAATTTTTAATCAAAAACTTTTTTTCGACCGATCGGCCCTATGGGAGCTATATGATATAGTCAACCGATTTTGATCAAATTTGGTACAGTGTTGAAGATCTCTAAAAAACTTCTGAATGCCAAATTTGGTTACAATATCTTCACAAACAAACGAAACACAACGAATTTTGTACAAAACACGATTTTTTGACCGATTGGTCCTATGGGAGCTATATGATATAGTCAACCGATTTTGATAAAATTTGGTACAGTGCTGGGGGTTTCTAAAAAACTTCCGATTGCCAAATTTGGTTATGATATCTTCATAAGCAAACGAATTATCCATCGAAAACTTTTGCTTTTTTTCGAGGTCCTCTGAAACACCCCTATGGGAGCTATTTAATGTAACCCCGATATCAAAAAAATAAAATAAACTTTTCTACTACGGAATAATAAGGGATCTTATCTGAAAGTTTGGTTGCTCTAGCTCTTACCATCTCTGAGATCTAGGCGTTCATACGGACAGACGGACATGGGTATATCGACTTCTCTAGTCACCCTGATCATACTTTAGGTAACTTTGGGGGGTCAACGACGTCTCCTTCTGTATGTTACATACGTTTTCGGCTTGCACAAACTTAATGTACACTTTGTACCATACGGTACAGGGTATAATAAATATAAATTTAGATTGAGTATAGAGGGGAAGTTCAAAAGTGTCTAAAGTTAGGGTTACCATATGTCCACTTTTAAGCGGACATGTACGTTTTTTTTGTCTCGTGTACGCTTGTCCGCTTTTTTGCAGAAATGTTCGCTTTTTTCGCTGGATTAGACCGATCAACTTTTGTCATACATATTTTCAGATCTTTTATTTAAGTATATTTTCCACAAAAGTGGATCAGGGTACGAAAACAAACCCACAGTTGTGCGCAATTCGAAAATTTTTGAAGGTTTAAAATCTTATTTAAAAATAAAAATTTTCTGTCCCAAAAGAGCGATTTTCTGAATGTTTTTTGTATTTCGTCCTCTCTTGTTTGTCAATTTCCATGACAAACTGTTTGCGTTAGAAAAAGAATCTCACAGCATTTGGTAAATTGTGGAGGTGATTGATTGCTCTCAAGTCATTGCGCAACAGGTTCGAAAACAATTTTTTGCCTTTAAAATTTCTCTCGAAAACCTGAAGTGAAGGTCAAGATGCTGAATTTGATAATTTTGAAAAACAAGCTTTCAACTTTTATGATCAAGCACTCGCATACTTGGAGAAATGGACCCATTCACTTCAAAAATTTCGCGTGTTTCAAATTAAGCAAGCAAGGAGATCAAATTGAAATGTCGTTTGTCGAGAAAACTGTTTTGTATTTAAGGCCTGTACGCAGCATGAAAAATTTCGCACGGAATGACAAAACTTCATTAAAAAAAAAAAATCCCATTTGGGATATCCCAAATGCAAATGCGTACAGGCCTTTTAACGACAAAAAATGTCAAAATCGATGACTCTCTGCTTTTCGATCAAATTATGAATTTGAATGAGTTTTTGAGCACTAAAAAAGAGGATTTAGGATTTTTTGAGCAGTCAAGCAACGATATAATCTGTTCGTTCTTCGCTACAAATAAAAATGTTGCATCGTATGGTGAAATATTAAAAATTGACAAATTTTTCTTCGTCATTCCCGCTTCCAATGAACTGTTGCATTGGAATTTTTTGGCTCATAGAATCTCAATGGACTGATGAGCGGAATCGATTGTCCGTGCCGACCGTGCGTGACCTAATTACGGTCCAGTTTAATTTAATTTCAAAGATTTCCAATGTACTGAGTTCAAGAGATATTTTTTTTTGTGGTATGTCCGCTTTTTTTAAAATTAGAATAAATCTACCGTAATTAAAAATATTAGAGACTTAGCTACCGAAACCAATTTACAGCTTGATTTCATTCTGCTTTTAAATACCCCTGACAAAATTAAAGCAATCACTTTTAAGTTCCATTTGGCGAGCATCTACTGTACCTATAATGAGCATATACGACTTATTGGTGCACTTGTTATTATTACGCTAGTTAGGTGCTGTGGAGGGTAATTGTTTGCAGAGCGTGTCAAATTGAAAGCCGGCTGAAATTCCAAGTGTGGGCGTCAAAGTCAGAGTGTAATAGTTGACCCAGACTTGAATAACTGACAGACGTTGAAGGTTACAAAATTTAAATACAGTCAATCATTGTCGTTATCGTCATCGTCATCGTTAAACATCTGTGTGGTGTCTAATTGCAGCCTCGTCATTGTTTTGTGGGCAATTTTCCAATTTGTCAGCTTGGCTACGAATCCAAAAAAACTTATTCCAAATCTAATCAAATCAAAGACAGTGGAATGCGCGCAAGGCGTTGGCACTTGATCCATGACTGGACAGCCGACATATTACATACAAATTTACTTCATGAGTTTGTTTTTGTTTTGGTTGCAGCTTTATGTATATTGTGGGTGGTTATCTGACTAGCAATTGGCGACTGGCAATCACTGCCACCGTTCCAATTCGCTCCACAAATGCTCTCAAACGTTTGGTAAGTTGAAGTTTGGTGTTTTTCTATATCTATGCGCTGTGCATAGTAAATATTATTAGCTTGTCGAAAATCTTGCAACACTTAAGATTTCTTTAGATTTTATTATAAACTAAAAATAATTAACCGCGCTTTGGAAATCGAAAACGAAATAAATATTCGATTTCGCTTTTTTAAGTGTTTTGAATCTGAATGCTTTGTTGCAAGAAAAATCAAAACGAATTGGCCAAATATGCTCAAAGGTGCACGTAATTTTTTAAATATTCGTTGATATTCATGGATTCTATTTATGCCAATTTTAAGTAAGATATTTATTCATAATTACACAGGCCTACAAACACCGGGGTCATGTGTACATAAACTCAAAAGTAGGAAAAAACTACGTTTTTCGGATACATAACCTCAAATATCTTAAAATCCTGACGTGATGGGCCAATTCTGACCCTGGATTCGGATGCTACGCAGCAAATTACTTCGGAAATGATCCTTAGCTTTCCAACAATTAAACCATGTTGGCTTGTGTTATTTTTAATTGTATTTTTTTCTGATTCAACTGATTATTATTGGCATACGATAAGTGATAGGTGCGACAGGGTTTCCCAAAAACATTTCCCTTGTAATAAAAATAAATAAATAGTGGTTAATTTCAATAAATATTGTTTATGAAGCTTATATTATTGTCTAAATTTATTTAAAAGAGACAATAATAAGTTATTAGCAATATTTTAATCAAACTTAAATGTAATCGATATGAAGTAATCGAAAAATGCAGAGCTGGGGTAATAGGGAGAGAAGCTCTCCAGAATTTTACGCCTGCTTTTTACTGCATAACAGACAATTACCAAAATAAATGAGACTTTTGCAATGTTTGCAAATTTTCATTAAAAGTCGCTCAGCTGTTTGGAATTTATCGGAAAGAGTCATCGACAACAAAATGAAGTGAAATGGCTGAATATTAAAAATAACTATAGAAACGTCAGAAAAATTAATGAAAAAAAATTAAAAGAAAAATTCAGCTTCTTTTTATGATATTTTGAGAAAGGATTGACAGATTATGATAAATATTTTTATAAACAACGTGCATATAATAGTGAAATATATATGCAAACAATTTGAATGCAGGAGGAATTTTTTGGAAATTTGTGAAGCTGGGAATATTTATTTCTAAGTTGTCAATTGGCTGACATTATGCCGAAGATTCCAGCTCAGAAGATTCCATATCGAATCTCAAACTAAGTCATAATGCATGATCTATTATTGAATTTTCCGCTACAACCATTCTATACACAAATGGTGATAAATAAAATGTTAAAATCAATCAAGAGTTTCGGTTTTTATTTTAAAATTCTTTTCAAGCGTCATTGAAAAAAAAATTTGTGGGTAAACACAAAAACGGTTGCTGTTTAGTTTGGGAGTGAATACCCTAATTGTTTTCTAGTACGGTTGTTCCGTATGATCAACATATGTACATATTTACATTTGTATGCCGATACATTATATATAAAGGGTGTTTTTTTAACAGCGTCCGGATTTCCGAAAGGGATATCTCTGAAACCAGTTGTCACTGTTGACTAATTTAAATTTCATTTTATTCAGTAAGGACTAACAATTCATAATGGTAATATTTACCCACAACAACGTCTTCAAGTCTTCGAGATTTATAATCTAGAGGAAAATCCAAATTTATCGATTCCCAACGTGTTACCGTAAATGGTGATCAATACAGAGCGGTGATCGGCGAATATTTGTTTTCAAATTTACGTGACATCCATATCGAAGAGTTCTGGTTTCAACAGGATACCGATACGTGCCATACGGCGACCGCAATCATTGATTTACAGAAAACTCTATTCGATGAGAAGGTTATTTCAAGAAATGGGCCCATCAAATGGCCGCCGCGGTCGTGTGATTTGACCCCTTTAGATTATTTTCTTAGGGGACACGACAAGTCGAAGGTTTATGCAGACAAGCCAGAAACAATTGATGACTTGGAAACCAACATTGAACGAGTGATTACTGAAATACAGCCCCAAATGCTCGAAAGTGTGGTCAAAAATTGGTCTGACAGGATGCGCTTCGCAACTCGTAGTCGTGGTGGTCACCTGCCAGAGATCCTTTTCAAATATTAAATGATACGAAACTATCTTTCAAATAAAACCATATTTGGGATAGTTACACTAATTTTTCTATGTTTTATTTAAGTTTTAAATCCGGACGCCCTTAAAAAAAAACCCTTTATGTGTTCATTAACTAGTTTTTGACAGTTTGGATTGGATAAAATTAATATTGAAAAGGACGCGCTTATGAGAAAGTAAAAGCAATCTGCGCACTCAGTTTTGCCCATTATAAAGTAAAAGATAAGGCGAGGCACAGGACTGTGGAACAGAGCTGGGCTCGATCTTCAATTTTCGAGAATCGATCTTTTCGGCCGATTCTCAAAAAAAATCGATTTAATCGATTAATCGCACTAAAACGGTAGGCGCAAGCAAGAAATGGAAGTCTATATACAAAAAAAAATACTTAAAATTCACTTAAAATTTCCATAATTCACAATAATGAAAATTAAAATTCAAAACTTAATAAAAGAAAAAATTGATAATATGTTTGACTCAAAATATAAAACTTAAAAGAAAACATAAAAGATGGCGTGCGTTGAATTCGGGCGCGGACGACTTTGGGATACCTTGTACCACTACATTGCAAAAAGATATTTATCTGTCTTTGGTTACGATATTTTCATAAACAAGCGAAAAACAGACGAATTTTGCAACAAAAACGCTTTTTTGAACGATCCGTCCTATGGGGTCTATATGATACAGTCAACCGATTTTGATCAAATTTGGTACAGTGCTTGGGAACTATAAAAAACTTTCGAATGTGAGGTTTGATTACGATATCTTCATAAACAAACGAAATACAACGAATTTTGTACAAAAAACATTTTTTTGGCCGATTGGTCCTATGACAGCTATATATGCAATATAGTCAACCGATTTTGATCAAATTTTGGGACTCAAAAGGATCGATTCACAAAAATAAAAATCGATTTTATTTTAAAAAAAAAAAAGAATCGATTTAAAATCGAATCGATGCCCAGCTCTACTGTGGAGCAAGGAAAAAATACTTACAATAAGAAGACAGTGTATTAAAAAATCATATAGCAATATCAAGTGTCGCAAATTTATGGAAATGTGTGAAAAATTCGAACTGATCCATACGATAAAAAAATTAGTGTCAGTTGGACTGTTGGATACCCTGCCCCATTCTACGGGTGTTGGCGTATTTAAGTAAAATGGCTTAGCAGTGACAATTTCATTAGTTTTACATGAGTCTGGGTACAAAATTTATTTTATACAGCTTATAAAAGTAAATTAGTAACTGCAGCAAGAAGAAATTTTTACACATCAAAATAATTGTTGAAAGCGAAAAGTCAACACATTTATTTTTATTAGGCTCGTATGAGTTTAGGTACCAAATTTGGGTTATAAAGCGTTAAAAGCATTAAAATATCTAAAGAAAGTAGAAATTTGTGGCTCATATAAAAAGATAAATTAAATTAGTTGGGTAACACAGCTGAATACCCCGGCTCCATTTTTACTTTGATGGAAATGGTTTAATGGTTTGCGGGGGCATCACTTGGAAGGAATTGTTCAACTTGTTTTTATTGAATTTTTTAAATGTTTTATGAGACTATAATCTTTTTAGGGGATTCGTATTAATATGGATTGACAATATTTCCCTGCTTATCGAATGATCATTATGGTCTACGAGAGGAAGCTGTATGCGGGAAAAAAGACGTGTATCAATATACGAGTCAATGCGGCTCATTTCGGTATTAACAATTTATGATCTTGCAAGCCCGTCGAAAACTTTTATTGGATAATTTACATAAAAAGTCTTTGAAAAACTAACCACAAATATTATTCTTCTCTTCTATTATTGTATATCGAATTTTAGTCCCAAATATTCTATAAAGAGTATGTGCACTTCGACGCCTAGAAACTACCTGAAAACTCCCGCTATATACCAATTTTTTTTTGGCCATTAATTTGCCCGCAGTCTTGAGCAATTGTTGCGCTTTCCTACGCTCTGGGGTTTGTCCGAAATGGTTTGGTTTGTGGAAATACTAACGTCTAACCGCGGGCAGTCGTCATCGCCATAGTCATCAGGAAGTTTAAACTAATGCCTGCTGCGTAACGTATTTTTTATTTTTTTATTTTCGCCTTTAATTTAAATTTAAATATCGTTGTTGCAGAACTTTAGCTAGACCAAAAATTAATTACACAATGGAGTTAACTAGTGTAACCAGGTGTATGGAGCAGGGAGCATGGAACGTGCAGCATGGAGCATGGAGCACGGTATAGTGGCCAATCGTGCATAAATTGTCAAATTGTAAAAAAAATTATCTCGAACTTAATGTCGTGTGTTTATTCGATCGTTTATTGGTACGTTTGTTTGTTCACTTGGTTCAGTTTGTAACTTTTCATTGTGAAATGTCTTTCCATTCATTTGTAAGTAAGTCCTCTTAGTTTTGCATATTAGCCTAGTGGCAAGTTTTTTGTGACACAAAGCTTTAAAAAAAAGTTGCTCCAATTTTTTTTCCAGTCGATATGCAGGAATTATGTACATATATACCATGGCTTGTATATATGTTTGTATGTGCTCGTATGTTTATATATTTTGCATGCGAGTAAAAGCAAATGCATTCGGATTAGTAGCGCATATCATTGAGTGTCTCGATGTGTTTTGCGGGTTTCGGGGTTTCTTGGGCAGCTCTTTGGATTTTATAGACAGGCTTAGTGCCATATGTGGTGTGTCTTTGAGTTGTTATTCCAGCACCTGTTGAGTATGGCGGCATATTTTGTGTATCATTTAAAATTGTTCATATTTCGTTGTAGTTGCTATTGTTGTCTATAAGGCGGGGTAGTCTAGTTTTTTGCGATACTACTGTCTGGAAATACTCAAACATGTTATTCATGAAAAGTATGTATTATATTCAGCTATAAAAAATATATTTACAGTTACTTAGTCATTAAAGAACCTATCTAATCGAGAAATACTTTTATGCAAGTGGCTTAAAGTTCATTTTTATAGACTCATGATCATTAAAACAAAAATATCCTACCGATAACTTCGGTTACCTCAGCTAAGCAGTTCAACTTAAGACAGTTGAGATCGTAAAACATCAAAATGCTTGTCAAATTTTTGTATGAAACTTCAGCCAAAAAATAACATTTTTGTAGTTATAGGTACTCGCTTAAGGGATTTCACGATTTTTTTTCTACAACGATTCCAAATAAAGGTTTTTAATTTTTTTGCGAACTTCGAACTCTGTTGTGAGTGCACTTGACTTATTTAAGAAACGAAATCGAACACCCATTTTGAATTTTGATTCTAGGACATTGTTTGTAGAAAATTAGTTAACGCATTTTTGGGATTTTGTTGGAAAAAGAATGAAACCGTTTTGGGTCCACATGTGGATAATTAAGGACCTATTTCGACTTATGAATATTGATTCTTGAAAATGGATTGTAGTAAATTAGCTAACGCATTTTTAGGATTTGACTTCGGAATGAAGACCGTAGAGCTCCAAGTTAACAAACACACTAGCCGCTATAACGAACATCCAATCAAGAGACTGAAAAGCAGATTCCACGAGAACCTAACTCACCATAAAGAATAACCAAAAGAAAAAACAAAGCAAGAAGACCAACTTTGAAGAATACCATAACTGGCCTTGAGATAGATTACTTGCAATGACCCGTCATAAAGGCTCCAGCTGCCCAATAAAATTAGAAAACAAAATTTAAAAGAAAATTTTTAGGATTTTGAGCGAAAAAGGATGAACAGTCTTTGAGTCCATAAGTAGATAATTCTTTCTAATCGAACACCTTTATTGAAGGGATATATTTTCCTAGGTCATTCACTGCATGAAAATAGTTATTACGTTTCTAGGATTGATTTTGTATAAAAAAATTTCATTCTAAGTACCTTTTACAAAAATTTGAAACAAAAATGTGTACCCCAACAACGGTTATAAAGCGTATCGATTCTATACATATATCCTAAAAATATCTGTTTTTGAACTTAAACTTTTTTTTAAAAATACTTTTTTTCACTTTTTATTACTAATGAATATTTTTTCTATTTTATTTATTTTTAAATATAAGTTTTCAATAAGGCTCCTAACAAATTTTTATTTTTTTTTTTGAAATCACTTTTTTTTAAATTATTTTTATCACTTTTTCTAAAATAATAGTATGCAATTTTCGAATTTAAAAAAAAAAAAAATTTTTTAGACTCTTCGTTGAGTAAATGTGAAGCAAATCGATTTGCTGCATAATTATTAAACGAAAATGTTTTTGAAGTAAAACTTTTTAGGCGGCATTGTGACTTTCGAGGGGAATAACTTTGAGATTCTGTTAAAGTAAGCAAAAAGTGTTAGAAAGGAACGAGAACGGCGTAGAAGAAGGCGCGGGTGAGGAGCAAAGTCGTACTCCCGTACTTCAAGAACATTTTCGTTCAATAATTTTGCACGAAATCGTACAGTACGTTTTATTTTTATTTTATTTTTTTTTTGGTGTAAAAATTCAACAGTTTTAATACATTTTTGTAATGTTATATAAATACTTATTCCTTGTTACAAGATGAAAATTAGTTTTTTCAATTTTATAGATAAATTTTAAAAATTTAACATTGCATAGGAAGATATTTTCATTGATAAGCATAACATGATGAAATTCCGATAAAAATATATCGGTTTCAAATTAACTAATTTTTATTTTTTACACTTCTTTTAGATGTTCAGTTTGTTAAAGAATTGCCATGTCAAAGGGTCTAGCTGGATAAGGTACTGGAAACTGCCCCCAGCGATTTTTGAAAACTAATGATGCAATTCGATGTATATGGCAAAATAAAAATTTTTCGCAAAATTTCAGTTTTTAAACTTAATTTAAAAAAAAGTATCTTCGTTTTTATTTAATTGTGACTAAACTAATAAATATTTTTGAACCAATTTTTTTTTTAAACTAAGTTGGTAGCAGGCTTATTTACAAAAAAAATATTTAATTTTTTTTTAAGCAACACATTTTCTTAAAAAAAAATGAAATTTTCTTATTTTTTTTAAAGTATTAGCCTTAAATATGTCAATCACCATTTTTTTTTATTTATTATAATTTTTGACAAAATAAAAATTTGTTTTCATACATTTTTTTAAAAAAAACATTAAAAATTTTAGATTTTTTTTTAACATTGTTCTACCAAATCGATTTGATTCATATTCAAACCAAGTAAAGAACGTATTAAAGCACGTGTTTTTAAAAAAAATGGTGAATGGTGAAATGGTAAGAAAATTTTATTTTTTTTTTTTAAGAAAATGTGTTGGTTTAAAAAAATTAAATATTTTTTTTTAAAAAGTCCTTAGATTGAAAAAATATTGGTTCAAAAACATTCAGTAGTTTAGTCACAAATCAATAAAAACGAAAAACACGTTTTTTTAAATTAAGCCGCAACGCGTTAAGTTTAAAAACTGAAATTTTGCGAAACATTTTTTTTTTTGCATTATGCTTAGAACTGCTTCATTAGTTTTAAAAAGTCGCTGGGGGCATTTTCCAGTACCTTATTCAGCCACTTTAACCAAATTTTTGTAATTTCTAAAAAATGTTGTGGACCTCAGAAACCGTTTAAATAAAAAGTATGACAAATTTTAAAAAAGATCTTGCTAAATATTGTAAAGGGTTTTAAGCACTGCATAACAATAATGCAATCAATGATTGCATCAAAGGTTTCGTTGGTGCTAGTCAAAATTTTTATGCGATTTTTAAAATTCAAAAGCTTAAATATTTTATTTGATTCGAAAGAAAACTTGGATATATGGTTTTTTGGAGTTGCTGATTATCACTCTATTATAATATTTAAAAAATTCAAAATGGCGGAGCGACTAATTGTGATGAAAATTGGTATTAATGGGCCGCTGGTTACAATTCTGCGACCCCAAAAAACCCCATAATAAAAATTTTCGTGACAATAATAAAAATTGTTAAATTTTTGGTCCGCCATTTTGAATTTTTAAAAATATTATAATAGAGGGTTAATCAGCAATTCCAAAAATTTGACAATTACGTCAAATTTCTACAGTAGATTTTCGAAAAGCTGTATAAGTGTAATTATAAAGATATAATTGTTTAATTAACAAGAAGGAATCGGAAACCAAATCCAGAATATGTATGATAAACTTTTTTTTTCGGAAGAGTAACTAAAGAATCGAGTCAGTTATCTTAGACAAATTGATAAAAGCCAAATTTGAAATGCAGAACAATAATAATAATAATATTTTAAACTTTCAGCTTCAAAAATTGATACGAAAATTTTGTCCCTAGAATCTTTGTATACCAAAGAAGCTTATTCCTAAAGCGGTTTTGATTAGAATCATTTTGGGTTTTGGCCACAGTGCTCTGCTGCTTAGAATATATAATACCTTAGAGATATTATAGTTAGACGCTTATTTGAGAATATTTGAAGAACTAGATGCAGCCTTGTTATTGTCAGGTATGTATTCGGAATTTTTTTGCAAAAACAAAGCAATAGCAGATTCAGTTCATTATTTGGTTCGGCCAGCTCGAATCGGTTTGGCTTTAAATCGGATTGCTGCAGGCCTGTTTTAATTAAACTATATCTTACAGATCTATCTTAATTAATGGTTATTTGGGGTATATTTTAGAAACTACATTCAGCCATGTTATTGTTTAAGTAGTGATCAGTTCAATGAAGTCTTACGTCATTTTGAGGCTTCTTTTGAATGCTAAAGTTCAGCTTTTTATGCGGTTTTTGCTGTTCCACATCTTTTAAATAGTCCTGGTTCTTGTCAGAAGACTTGAGTCATTTCTGCTCATAAGTACTTGTATTTTATTTTGTAAATACTGAAGTAGTCATTTTTGTACGTTTTTTAGTGCTCAACATCTTTTTAAATTGTGCTGGTTGGTTTTTTTGTTGTCTCACGTCAGTTCTGACCAATAAAGTATTTGTACTTTATCTTCCAAATACTAAAGTAATTGTAAATAAAGTACGCTTTTTTGAGGTTCGAAATTTTTTTTATTTGCCTAATTGTTTTCAAAAGCTGCAGTGAATTTCATATTTTTGAACTAGTTCTGGTTCTTTTGAATAAGTGCAGTGAATTTCATATTTTTGAACTAGTTCTGATTCTTTTGAATAAGTGCAATGAATTTCATATTTTTGAACTAGTTCTGATTCTTTTGAATAAGTGCAGTGAATTTCATATTTTTGAACTAGTTCTGGTTCTTTTGAATAAGTGTTTGTACTGTATCTTGTACTAAGTACTAAGTGCTGTACATTATTTGCTGTTCCACATCCTTCAATAGTCCAGTTGCGTTTTTCAAGTCTGGCGTCAGTTTTGACCAACAAGTATAGTGTACCAAGTAAACATCTACGGAAGCACTTATTTTTGTAGTAGCCTTGGTTCTATTTAGTAGTCTGGTTCTGACCAGTAAAAGTGTGTTCTGTAACTTGTAAATCTGAAGTACTAGCTCTTGTACTTTTATTGGAGTTTCAAATTTGTGTAATAGTTCTGGTTCTTCTTAAAAATCAGTTCTTACTTTCATTCATGGTTTGTCATCATACAATTCTTAATCTTTAAGCTTTGTAGGATATTGGGCATGACGTAGTCATCTCAGAATTATCAATCTCGAAAGATTTTACGATAAAGCGCATGTCGTAAAGAAAGTGTTTGTACTGTATCTTGTAAATATCTACGGAAGTAGTTACTTATGGTAGTACGCTTTTTGGTGTTCCATATTTTTTTTTACTAGTCCTACTTTTTTCCATTGGTCTGCAGTCAGTTTTGTCTGTATCGTATACGTGGTATATCATTCTATATTTGTCAATCTTCAAATTAGTTGTAGTCTTTTTTTTACAATAAAGCGCATGACGTATTCGTTTATGTAGATATTTTTGTGCTGTCTTGGTTTTTTTTATTACCATTCCAATGGGTGCGATTTTTTTTTTATTTGGTTTTTTGTGCCGCTGCACTTCAAAGTGTGCGAGGTGCTGTTAATTAAACGCTATTTTAATGTGCGCTTAAGATAATTGCTATAAAAAAAATCAATAGTAAATAAAAAATACAAAAACGAAAAAATAATAATTATATGCCACAAAGCAACTAAAGTGGTGCATAGTAAATAAACGAAAAGATATATGCATTTAAATAAATCAATTCCAATTCGACTGTGTTTGTATGTAAATAAAAAACACAAAATATATAACTAAAAAAAAATCATAAGATTGTGTATTTTTGTATAAAATAAATTTTATTTATAATTTAATTTGTGTTTTGTTTATAAAATAATAGAAAATTTGGTTTAAAAAATAAAAAATTTAAACAATTTGGCAGTAAAACATAAAAATAAATCAAAAAAAGGCAAATTAAAACATTAAATAAATGAAAATAAAAAGGCATAAAAAATAAAAAGATTTTGTAACTGCAATTAGTTAACAGATAACTAACATTTTGCTGTTGTTGTTGTATGTGTTAATTAGACTAAAAAGTACTTAACAAAAAATAATTTATTTAGTTATTGTCTTTTTTTTTTCAATTTTTGTTTAGCTTTTTTTGTTGTTGTTTTGTGATTGTTGTTAAAGTATTAAAAGCTTGGCCTTTGCGTATGCGTGTGTGTGTGAGAGCGTATGCGTATGTGCATGAAAGTGTGCGCTGTAGCAGGGAAGGGGTAGTTTGTGGGGCAAGGAGTAGGTTGCAGTGCAGTGGGTGGTTTTTATTGTTTGTTGTTGCTGTAACTTGCTTGGCTGCTTTGTGCTTTAAAAATTGTAATTAACTATGAGGCGCATTTCCGTTTCCGGTGCTTGTGTTGGTGTGCGTGTGTGTTTGTGTGTTTCATTAATTGCTTACAAATGACTTTGGCTTTTTATTAAGACGTGTGTGTGTGTGTGTGTGTGTGTGTGTGTGTGTGTAGGTGTGTGTATGCAGTTAACCAAAGATTGTGCCTGTGAATTATAATAATAGATTTATGTAAACAATTGTAAATTAACAAAAAAAAAAATGCATTTTGTAAAGAAGTTATCAAAAATATTAAAAGCTGGCTGACAATAAACACTACTACAATTGCACTAATAAAGCTTTTGGTCTGGTTATTGTTTTTTCTGTGCGCGTTACTTTAGTCTAAAACTAAGATTTATATCATTTTGTTTATTGTCTATAGGTATTACTTTGCTGTGGTGGCACAAAACCATAGCCAGAGGCGCCCACAATGACACCGCTGGACTCATCCACTGCATCTGGTGGCGATGGTGGGAACACAACTGGACCTGCAAAGAACAAACAAAAATGCAAGTGCCAAACATTTAGTTACCAATAATATTACAAATCTCGACAAGCTACCTCTGTTCTGGCGTGGATCACGCGCACGTGCCGCTGAGGCTGGTCCCAAAGCCAAGGGATCGTAGCCAAAACGCGCACGGCTGGGGAATTGTCCTAGAAAGTATTGTTGGCCCGCGGCAAAAGCCAGGCACAAGCACAGAGCAGCAATGGTGACTAACTGCAAGTAAACAAAAGAGAAATAAAGGTGTTAAGAACCATGTTTTTTTTTTTTGTTGTAAGTTTTGAAGTGAGCAGTCAATTAAAGCGGTCAAAACAATTAAACTATGAAATGTGTGCCAATGCCAAGTCAAGTTGGGCTTAATAAGCAATTAGCCTTATGCATGCCATGCCATAGAATGCTATATGGACTATGCAAAAAACACAGAGAGAAACAGCTGGTTAGTAACAAAAAAACAAGTAAGTAGAATGTTTATACATAATGTAATATAAAAGTATTACATAAGCTGGTTCTAGGGCACTTGTTCATGAACTCGACCTTTACTGCTGATTTTATTAAAAATAGCTTCCTTATTGTTTTGTGTTCAGAAACACATTTAAGATACTTTCAATGCAATTATATGAATGTAATTATATCTAAATTTTGTATAAGTTCCAACTTTTTTTAAGATATTGCTATATATAGATAGTTTTTAACAATTATTACGTATATCGATAATTAACTCTATAGCAGAAATGTCCTAAAATTCCTTTGCATGTTTAAATTTATAGTAAAGGATATGCATATAAAAGTTCTCAGGCAATGTTCTTTAAATTAAACATTCACTTCCTTGTTTGAATTTCTGTTTTGATTTGAGCTTATCGTATCGTTATTATTGGCAAAAATTTACGGCTATCGATTATTAACTTTGGAGCATGAATGTTTTTAAAATCCAACAAAATCTTACAAATTATGTTTCTTTTGCTTTATAGATTTGTAGTATATTACTTGAAGGTCATATAATAGATCTTATATCTTGGTTCCCGGAAAATACTCTTCACATTAAGCATTTACTCTCTTTTTCAGAGTCGTATCGCATCAATGATATCGTTGAAGGCTATCGATTTTTAACTTTAGAGCATGATCCACTAAAAGTTCAAAAGATTAATTTTAATTTTGTTTCTTTTGCTCTGTAGATTTATACTATATTGTTTACACTGTACCATATATTTAGATCTTTAATATAATATAATATCTTAAATATTTTAATGTACACTTCCTTTTTGGATAGTCTATTTCGATATTATCTGATGTTCAATAATATCGGTGCTGATAGTATAATGAATTAGAAAGAATATATGTCTGGTAAAACAGGCTCCATAATACAATATTCATAAGCCTCCTAAAAAAAAAGATGATGTCAATGACTGACAGTTGATGGAGAATTCAAACGTACATCCCAGAAGGTAGTCGACTTAAAATCAAGCCAAATGTAAGGCATTCCATCTAGTCTCCATATTTACGATGTATGTTTCCTAAGACTTGGTTTTAAAATCTCTCCGTGTGGAGTTGTCTGTCTCCCATCGGACGCGTCCCCAGGTGGCGAATAGGCATTATGCAGGGTCAGTGGGAAATGAAATACCACTCGCGGACCAAAACAGACAAAACACCTGCTTGGAGGTGCAGATAGGGATTCTATCACCAAGCTAGGGTATGAGGGCTAGAAACCTACCTACCTGAAACATTTCTTGCTACCGAATCGTCAATTGACGCCCTATGCTCCGAATAGGAGTTAAAGGAACTTATATATATGCAAAATCTCTTGAAGATACATAAGCAAATTCTTTTTTTAAATCAGCTTACAACCTCTAAAAGAAATTCACTAAAAGTTGATGTTTTAAAGTTATCTTTCAGAAATTGTCCTTATACGTCCATGTTTTAAAGTTATCCAAAAATATTATTAAAATTGCCTTTTATCAGATATTTTTCGAACTTAATCTGACAACTGTGTTTATTATTGGAAGGAACGAATCGGATCAGAAAAGAAATCATTAGAACCAACTCTTAAACAGTTTACGATTCTTCAAACTGACTGTCTTAAGGTTTTTTTTTGAAAGTTATTCTTACAAAATTTTAATTGTAAAGATAAGACATCTGACAATTATGCTTATTATAGCAAAGATCAGATGCTCTGCAAAGGAATCCTAAGAAACAGCTCCTAAATAATTTACAACTGATACTGAATGTTGTGATTTTTTTCTTTCAAGCTTTTCTAACGAAATCGTCTTTTAGAGATTTCACTTTAAATATGGCAATTATAGCTATCATTGAAATGAGAACTCGGAAAATAAATCTTTAACTTAGAACTTACAAAGTATCAGGATCAGTAGCTTTCTAAAGAAAGCATTGGAAACCAAACTTTATTTCAGATCATGCGACAACTCCTGATTCTGCATTTTCTGAGTATGTAGATCTACTATTTTCTTCTATCAACGAAATATCAATCAAATTTAAATTTTTTTCAGTGCATAACAATAGAACAATTAACACCAACAACCACAACCAATTACAAGAACAAAGTATGGTCAAGTACACTTGCCTTGGTATGAGCCAATATTCTTGAGTGACTTATAACGCCTGTCTGCCTTTATTTTGATCATTATTCATATGCGGCTCGCATGTAATTAGCCATGATCGTTATGCACCAGTCGATTGGTTTACGTGTCTTAAGCCACGATTGCATACATAAAACTAAAAACCAATACAAATTTATGACAATTGCCAATGCAACAACAACAACAACAACATCTAGCAGCAGCTCCTTTTGTTATGGAGCAATTTCCCGACTGAGAGACCCAAATCAATAGCAGCGATAAGCAATGCAACTGCCAGAGGCGGATACAAAAACAAATTTCGCGAGGGATGCAAATTTAATTCACAATGGAACGAGTAAGCAACTCAAATCTGGCAGCAGCTGCTGATACCTTCCCTTAAATTTAATTTTTAGTGGGATTCCCGACTGGATTTTCTAAAAAATTCAGTTTTTTTTGGGCCCTGTTGCTCAATATTTACAATGTGACAGTTAGCAGTCTCCCACTGCATCCGCTCCTGATAGCTGCGCATGAGAAAGACCAACGAAATCTCGTTATAGACTTTGCACGTTAGCTCCATTTAAAGCTGTTAACGTTGTACGTTATACGCGGCGGCGTGCATCAATAACTAATGCGGCCAATACAAGGCAATTGGGCCAATCTGGGAAAACTTGGCCAAAAGCCAGGCATGCTGTGCAAATTGACTTGGCTGCTAAGTTATAAATTCTTTGGCTGTCTGCTAACGTGCGCTTTAATTTATTTATTTTTTATCTTATAGGTATACCTATATATTTTATTTTATTATTGAAAAATCAATGCAAACGTGTATTTTATTTAGCTATTGATTGGACTTGCCTGCCTTAATAACTCAGTCTAAGCCCTCAGTTGACACTAAATGCAGGCCCTGTTGTCTATAGTATCTTAAATAACAGATGCATGCAAAAACTTAATGGAACAGCTGAGGATTTGCATATTAAAACGGACTCAGAGACTGACAGTGGTAACAGCTTTGGGCTCTTACCAAAGTTGCGCTGATTAATAACTGGCTATATCGACAGGTTTTGCAAGCCCTCTGCAATTTGTTGTATTTGTTTGGTACAAGTAGGTATATACTAGTTGTAAGCTTCGTTAAATGTTTAATGGTCCGCGCATGGCTTTCAAATTGCACTACAGGGCGTATGCGCAATATTTGTGCAATTGATTTTAATTTCTTACTTAGACGCTTGATCTCTATACAAATTGTCTAAGACATGGGCCATATATAACAGGTACAATAATAATAAATAGGAAAAACAACAACAACAACAAAAAAAGAGCTTAACTGAATGTAATCATAAGCAACAACAACGCTAATTGGTATTAAATTTTAAAAAAAAGCATATAAATATATGCATAAAAATAGCGACTTAAGACTAAATAATCAAAATATGCAAACAAGCCGTGCAGTTGGCAACTTTAGACTTGCCAACTTGTGAAAAAGCTTTAATTAATTCGCGTATTCTGTTGCTTGTTGTTGGTTTTTATTAAGTCTAAGACTATTACCACATTGTATAGTTGAGAGCGTACAGAGGCGTAATACGATGAGATTAAGAACCAGTGAGTTGGGCAGATAATAGCTGGTGTGCTTAATGTAGTTGGCAACATGGCAGGTGTGCAGGGAATTGTAAGGAATAAGAAAGAAAGCGGGTAACTATGATTCATGGACAGATGGGGGAGGTGTTAGCAACAGAGGGTATGAGGGTATGAAGGCTATGTCAAAAGTTTTACAAGATTGTAATCACAGATTGATATCTAAAAGTGCTTTATAGAGCTATTCAAAGGAATAATCGGAAAAGAAATTTCTAACAAATCATTTGAAAATTTCAGATTGTGATTAAATTAAACTTATTTGAAAATTTTCATTAATTTTCTATTCCTTAAAAAAATTTAAATCAAGGCTTGGAATTTTTTTGAACATATTCATATAATTTGGTATGTCTGTACCAAATTGATCCATTAAATTTGAAAAAGTTGCAAATTATTGGTAGAATATATGCAGCAGGTTTTATATAGTTACAAAAACTTTCATTCACATTATGATAATTGGCCGTGTTATAAGCATCTAACAAAATTTTAAAAAATTTTAATACTTTGGGATGTCCATAGTAAGAGGATGCCATAAAAGTTGTAAATTGTTGGTAGAAAAGATATGCAGCAGGCTTAGGCCTACAATTTTAGTAAAAAAAAATTAGGGCTTTTCAATTTTATTTACAGTGTGACCATATTATAAGCACTATAGTGCTTCAGAACATGTTAAAATTTGTTTAAAAAGTATTAAAGTCACTATAGTGCTTCATAGAACAACTTAAACATTTTGTAAATTTCATTCAGATACTTTGGGACGTCTGCACCAACCGAATTCCATACAAATTGAAAAAGAGTGTTGTAAACTTTTGATAGAAAAGTTATGCAGCAGGCTAATGCCTACAAATAAGATACTCTCTTATAAAAAATATCTCAAGTGCATTCACAGTGTGATTTCTAACAGTTATATAAGCACCCCAATGCTGATTATATGTTGAAATTTTTTTAAGTAACAAAGATACTTCGAATATCAGAATTGAATAAAAGTGGGAAATAAAAGTTGTATATTATTATTAAAAGAAATGCCTTAGCGAATGTCGACCTTCTTATCGACCTCATAGCTAACTTCACTTAATACTATCCAAAGCAAGCCAAAACTTGATAGCCTAATATTGACATCATAATAGAGGTTCAGGAGTTCAGTACTTGCGTACTGGTGGGTAAGTACCTATTTTCTTATTGTGGTAGTCCAAGTATTTTTAATTTCTTGAACAAATCAAAAAAAAAAGTCAAGTGAAATGAAAATCACAAAATTTTGGTGAAAAAGTTTGGAGCAATACTGAAGGGTTTTATTTTGACCAATTTCCAAAAAGACGGAAAGTATTTCCTAATTCTTAATTCTACATATGTTACAACTTTTTCTTATAAAATTTACTAGTAGATAAGTAAGTGCTTTCTTGTTATTATTTTAAGTTATCTTTAAAAAAAATTCAAAAATCTTAATTTCTACTCATTTCTTAAAATTTTATGATGAAATAAATTTAATGACAAAATTAGTTGGGAAAAATATTGATACACTAAATTAATGACAAGTTATAGGATTAAATAACTCTCAAAAGGTGAGCCTAAGGCCTTTAGCTGCCAGTGCTTAGTTTTAGTTAAGTTAGTTTTATAAGCTAACTTAATCTTTATTAATCTTTAAACATAACCAACGAATGGGTCTCAGCGACGACATGATCCAGGATCGGAATGCCTGCAGACGAATGCTGAGATCGCGTACCCACACCTCAGGAGGAGCATAAGCGAGTCCGAAAAGAGGTATACAAGGGTTTGGGAGAAGAAGAATCTTTATTAAATAAATAAATAAACTCTCAAAAGAAAAAAAAAAAGTTCCCAAAGTGAATCTTATAATAACACGGTAGTATAATTGAACTGTTTCTTAGCTACCTTGAGTAGTTTCTAAAAATTAAAATTCAAATTCTAAAACTCAAGAAGTCAGAACTCAATCGCTACCGCTGGATTACTTGCTTATATTCATATCTATCAACCAAAATAAGTGTAGCGGGCTACATTTTATTTGTCTATGTGACCAGCCAATATTAACGTTGCAATTTGTTCCTACAATTCCGATTATTTATCGATTTGTCAATAACTGAATGCTTTAGGCATTTACGAATGTAAATTTTTGCACATTATTACTAGCGTAAAAACCAGTGTGTGCAAATTAAGGAAAAGTGGTATTTTTTATCGAATTCTGTTTTTTTTTGGTGGTATTTATCGATATTTTGGTGTGCTCACACCATATTATCTTGTTGGCGATGATGCGTTCCCATTAAATAAGCATCTTATGAAGCCATATGGGTCCCGGAGATTAAAAAGAACGCGTTTTCACCGGGCGTTTTTTTTATATGAAGTTTTTCATTACATTCTTAAATTTTGCATGCTGCATACGGCCTTTAGGTAAATTTTCTGGGACAAGCCATTTCTCGAAGACGAAAATAAAATTTTTTTTCCACGAATGATAAAACTTTGAGATTTAAAAAGTAAATATACTAACAATAAGTTTTTTGTTTTAACACAGTTTTATCATAGCATGAAATCAGCTAGTTATAGACTACTTTTTAGCCAGCAGCAGATAAGTTTAAGAGTCAATACAGTCAGTAATCGCCTTGAATGTTTTTCACGGCCTTATTTTACACACTCATGTGAAGCAGACAATCACTAACGCTGAACTATAAATTAGCTGGCTTCGTATAAGCTGAGGATACAATTGCCAAAGCTGCAGTACCTTTCGTCGGTACTACAGCGAGTAAAGAGTAAGAATAGCTTAGAGAGCAAGATTTTATAGCGCAGAAATTTATGTGAGTAATGAGAAACAGCACAAAAAAGAGAGTTGCCTAGTCGAGTAATGCCAGACTTTACTGTAAGACTATAAATTTAAAGCTTCGTACTTGCAACATTTCGATTAATTGCCCCTTCTCATGTGCCCACGCCACTGTCAGATGTGGAGCACCGCTATTTAATCTGCTCTCTGGCATGTTACACATGTAAAGCCTTCGAAAAATAAAGAAAAACAAAAAATGCCAGCTGTCAGCTGTGTTAACTGCCTTTCCACACTTGAGATTTTTCCGTCAAGAATTTTTCAAATTTTTTTGCCGCTACTAAAATGAGATCGTATTATGGTAAATATTTTTTGTGCAAACTAATTAAATAAATTATGTTTTAAAGCTTGAATAATTTGTGTCTGGGGGGGTGCCACGAAATTGGATTTGCCTGACGGCATGCAACGCGTTAATTTGCGCTAATTTGTTTGGCTTAGTGTCGCGTTTAGAAGGAACATTGCCACGATCGCTGGCTCCATCAAATGTGGTCTACAAAATAGGCAGCTATGCATACGAGTATATATATATCGGATCGTAGCTTGTTGCCACAATAACAAATTAGTTTAACAAATGACCTTAGATATGATTTCGTAATTGGGTGGCGCTGGCTCTCTTGGCAGGCTTTTGATGCTTGGTAGCAGACATGAATGCAGACACAAATAAACACGCAGACATTTAACGACAACAAACAACAGCAGCAACAACTACAACAACAACAACAACAACTATAATACCAAAAGTATCTGTTAGATACGGCCAAGGCAGTTGGCCAACGGCAGCTCATGCGAAATACACCCACCCACTATATGATTAAGTGGCACCCGAGTGTATGGTGGAGTGTGTGTCATGTGAGCGTGCCAGTGCATATAAAGCGAAAAAAAAACTACAACAACAATGGGTAGGTAACCCAGCTAGCGAAACCAAATAGTTGTTAAGCTTGGACAGAAACTAAGATTTTTTTTTTTTGGCTACAATATATTTTTAAACCATTTTTTTTTTTTTCAATTTTATGGGTTTTTATTTTAATACGCTGTGAGCTGATAAAGGCATTTTATGTTTATCAGAAAGCTTGCAACGCTTTGGTGAAGCTGCATACTCAAGAAAGTATCGGGACTTAAAGATAAACCATAAAGCATAAAGTGCTGCAGCATAAGGATGATTCGGCTTGCAAAATATTTTGTCAGTTTTTCGGCTAAAAATGGCTTTTAAAGCGATCAGAAAGAACTTAATCAGTTATGATCTATATGGTTTGGTAATGGTCAGAGCTGTAGAAAGCGGTCTAAAGCGGGAACCATCGATTTCGATGTTCTCTAAAGGAGCCTGTAGATTGGAAAAAGAAGCCGATAGTCACAGCGGGACCATGCTTTTCCATGCTCAGTTTTACTCAAAAATATTAGCTGGTAGCCTTTATCATGGCTGACTTTACAATAAAAACATTTTTTATTTGAAATATCGATTATTAAATAACTACTGACCTTAAAAGATTACGATGATTTTTAAATCATGAAAATCTCATGATAATCAATAATCATATTAAGAACAAAGAAACCTATATTCAGTCAGTTTGTCATGATTTTTTAAGCACTATGCTGCAACATTCTGACTTTAAGTTCACGCATAAGATTCTAAAAATTTTGAAAGTTTGTATTTTAACATTTTTAAGAACAATTCGATTAGTTATTTTTTCTAAGTATTTTTTATCAGATGTATAAATATTAACTTTAAAAGCTTCGAGTTGAAAAGTAAAATTTTTGTGTACTCTCAAAAAAATTTCGAAATTACAAAAATTTTTAAAGGGTCTAGCTGGATAAGGTACTGGAAACTGCTCCCAGCGATTTTTGGAAACTAATGATGTAATTCGATATGGCAAAACAAAAATTTTGCGTTGCGGCTTAATTTAAAAAAATGTGTTTTTCGTTTTTATTTAATTGTGACTAAGCTTCTGAAAATTTTTGTACCAATTTTTTTTTTTATTTATGTTAGCAATAGGGCTATTTAAAAAAAAATATTTAATTTTTTTTTAATCAACACATTTTTTAAAAAAAAATATGAAATTTTCTTATTTTTTTTTAAGTATGCTCCTTAAATATGTCAATCACCATTTTTTTAAATACGTTTTTATGAATCAAGTCGATTTGGTGAAACAATGTTAAAAAAAAATAAAACATCAAAAAATGTTAAAAATTATAATAAATTTTTGTAATATTTTATAGAGTACATACTACTTGTTTTTATGATGAAAAAACCTAATTTATTTTGTATGTAAATATAAATATATTAACATTGCTCAACAAAAGATTTTTTAATAATTTGCATTAAATGGTGCTATTTCAATAAAAATTTATGGGTTTACACAATAATTAAGCCGCAACGCGTTAAGTTTAAAAACTGAAATTTTACGAAAAATTTTTATTTTGCCATATACATCGCATCATTAGTTTTCAAAAATGGCTGGGGGCAGTTTCCAGTACCTTATCCAGCTAGACCTTTTTTCATTTAACTAATTTTTGCTTGTTAAATACTACATTAAAACCAAAAATAATTTATAAACAATCGTGCAGTCAAGATAAAAACAAAATTTTGAGTATTCCACAAAAAGCACTGCTTAATTAAAGCTTCAGTTACAAATTTGTTACACAAAGCGTATCCAAACGTCGCGTCGTTTAAAACTCAATTATCACTTGTTTATTACTTGTTACTTTGGGCTTTAACTGGCGTTTCGATTTTTGATTGGCTTAAATGTGTAAAAAAAAAAATATTAAAAAAATATAGAAATATTTTTTTTCTGGCTTATTTATTTTATTACTTAACAACAATGAAAATATACTAGTGGAAAATTGATTAGGCCAAATACCTTTGAGGTAGACCCAAGTTTTCCGATTCACACTCTGAGTCATTGCAGTTTTTGCGGTTCTGTGCGTTTGTCTGTCATTCAGTCATTAAAGCCGCTAATTAATCTTGTTTAAATGAATTGTCATTTGGCCAATGCATAATTAATTAATTGTATGTGCAATACTGAAATAATTTTTTTTATTATTTCATTTAAAGCTCATGTAAAAGTGAATGTTGTGTTTTCGAGATACGAGGCTGACAATTAAAAATTCACTCAAGTTTACGATCCAATATGTTCATAAAATTTGTGCTTAGACTTTACCAATGATTGTTTTATGTTATCTATAGTTACTGATTAAAATTGCACTGCAACAACGCCCATTTTTTTTATTTTTATTTTTTATACTTTTGACTCCTTTTGACGAACGGGGCCAATGCTCGATTGAGCAAGCTCTAAATTCGCATTCAAAAGATACTTTCAACACGGAAGCTGCAGTTGTTAAATAGCAGCTGGCTAGCTTCGTTGTTGTTGTTGTTTGTTGCTAAGTTTGCACCTTTAAGCAAGTTGTTGTTGTTATTGTTGCAGGCTGAAAACACTAAACGCAAATAGCATGGAGTTTGTTGTTGTTGCTAGCAACAGAGGCGGCTCAAGAAAATACATTTTTGGGATCCAATTTGCAAAATTTGTAAAATATAGTATTTCGTAAACTTATCTATTGACATGAAAAGATAAATTAATGATTTGACTTATTTTATTTATCTCTCTATAATAGAAAAAAGATTTTTTAGTCCAACATTTATTGAAAAATCGCATGCGATAAATAACTTGATGAGACTGGTACGTGAGGAGCTCAATCTCGTATCACGACCTGAGGCTGAAGATTATTACACTACAAATTAACAGGCCTACTAGTAGTTAGAATGATACGCCTACTACATTAAATAATCCCATATAAAGCTTAAAAAGTAGTTTCTACAGAGATCTATTAATTCTACCCGGAAAAGAAGTGTACTCACTAGGGCATCTATAAGGTAGAACCTTTGATGACCTGCTATTTGCTCTGAATAAACCTTACGCAATCTGCTGGATATCAAAAAAAAAAAAAGGTGAAATTAATATTCTACACCTTGTTTGGAGCATATTGTATCAGATGAAATAATTTCATAAAAATGTATTCGAATTTTCGATAGCTTACAAACTATGTAAAAAAAAAAATTCCTTGTGGCTATGGTTTTTAGCATTTGGCTATCTTAGATGGTTAATTTTTAAAGTTTATCTAAATTTTTTTAGTTTTTTTTTAAGCGTTTTAAGTTATTCATTTTATACTTTACGATATCTTCCCCTATCACATACTAAATTTTATTTTTTGTGAAGCGAATAATTTTTCATCAATATTGGATTATAACCTAATTTGTATCGGTTGATTGACAATAAAAAAAAAAATTCAAAAAAAAAAAAATAAAAAAAATACGATTTTTTCTTTAAACAATACATATTAATTTACATATTAATACATATTTATCGAAAAACTATAAGCCAAAGAGTATATACTCTTTGCTATAAGCTATAGCGATGACTACAAGTTATAATTTATCGATAAACAGTCTACAACATATGCTCGGTTTGCACTGCATCACGGTACAGACTGCATACAGGTTTCACAGCGGCACAAAGCCATTGTGGTACAACTGGGGGGCTTCAGTTTACCCGAAAAAGTACCCCTTTTTACAGCTTGCTGAGTAACAATAACATAAAACCCCCCTCCTTATTTGCCACTGTCTCATGTTGCTGCTTTTGTTGTAGGTGCCTTGCAATAGTCCCGGCTAGTACGTCGCGTCAAATTACTTTGAATTGTGTTTAATAGCTGGAAATGATGCCAGTTCAGAGCAAGTATACTACAGCCGCAGACTTAGACCAAGTCTAGGCTTTAGAGCCTGGTCAGAGCACGTCACGTTGGCTAATTGGCTAACTAACTATTGTCAATTGTAATTGAATTATTAACTGACATCAATTTAAGTCAAAACGACAACAACAAAGTCGGGCCATTTTATCTTGTAGGAAGTGTAAATTGTGTAAAGACTTTGAAAAAGCAGCGTGAGAATTAAAACAGTTTTCCTGCGATAAGAGAATGTTTCGAATCAAAGAGTTCAAGTTCAAACTGGTTTATTGGTTCGCAATTTGGTATGCACGAGGGTTGCAAAAATCGATCAATTTAAAGCGGATGACAGTGCTTATCTATAAACACTTACAGAACTCAGGAACTAAGTTTTGAGACATATAGTAACTAGTTGACGATATCAAGAAACTAAGCTGAGAGACTATTACTATATACCAGCTTTAAATGCATATCTCTCTTTGGCAGATTTTGGGCTCCCTTAATATGGAATTTAATTTGGTAAAATTGATTTATTGAGCTTTAGATTGAAACTGTTACGTAGTTTTATTCTAATACAGAAGGAGCTCTCTTAAAAGGGAAAGCAAAAATAGTTTATTGAATAGTGAGACGGATACACTGCGTTTTTTAAAGTGAGTTTGGAGAGAAGTAGTCCTTGTACCAAACAAAATCAAGAGGATTAATAGACCCTTTTGATTGTTTCCGTACGAAAATTAACATTTTTCAATTAAATTTATAAGGAATAATGAGTTTGGTCCCCCAGCGAAAAAAGCTATCTACGCTACTGTAGCGAACTCTGGCACGCTTAGTTATGGGTCATACGGCAAGAATTTTATAAAACAAAACATATTCTAAAATATGCAACTTTTGGAGCTTTATAATAATACAAATAAATACTTTGGAAAGCCAGAACTTCACCCTTTTTTCCTTTTCTGCGAATTGTGGAAAAACTGTTGGAGGGAACTGCTACAGCCTGAAGCCAACTTTATCCTTTATGCTTTTTTATTTTTTCTGTATTTCTGTAGCCCTGTAGCCGCCCCGGCACGTCTTTATGGTCATATTCATACAAATTGATTCAGCTCTCCAAATGCAACCCAAAGTCTATCTATATACCTAGACTTAATGAGGTGAAGGTGTTTTTCAGCTTATTTTTCTTACAATCGTTGTTAAGATACTTTTTTGTTGGTTCCATTTCCAGCGAATTTTTGTTTTTTGTTTTGCGCTAATTTAAGTCAAAAAATAAGTTATGGTTTAATAATTATATGTCTTAATTAAAGAGCTACGTTTAAGCACATACTTATACATTTGTATAAAAAAGCAAAAACGAATAAATAATGCATAATAAAAATTTGCATTTGTGTATAACTATTTATTAAGGCAATATTAATGAGTTAAAAACTGTGCCAAAAGCCTATGGCCTTTAAGCCAGGAGTTAATCCAGTGGAAGACTTTTGGCCATCCGGACACCCTAACCCGCTTAGTAGCTATGCAGAGCGTCCACTGCCTTGTCCTAAACAGAGCAGGCGTTTCCAATTGCTCCAAACAACCAATTAAATTATAGTTAATTTGCATCCCTCGCATTTGCTAGCTATATTTATTGGCTAGCATATTTTATATACAACGTATAACGCAAATTTGTAACATTTAATGCCAAACACAACCCATAGCTTATAAATATGGTAATGGCTGCGATAAATCTAACCAACATGCACAAAACATAAGCAAATATACGATTATATTGCAAATGACAAAAAACAAAAAAAATAGAAAAATAAATAGAAAAAAAACGAGGGTATAAAAACTGTGCACCCAAAATATGCGATTACCCATTCGCATGTGGGCAGCTGATCGAATGCTGGACATTGGACACTGGACTGGACATTGTGAGCAGCACATGAAGTCTGCACTTGCCAGGCCATGTTATGCACCACATTGAGCAGCTGAATGACTGAATGATAGACTGACTGAGTGACCAACCAAACGCTGCTGCAATTGTCAGTTAGTCAAGACTCAAGCGTTGTCATTGATTGCGACAGACAGGCAAAATACAAAAAAAAAAAAAGAAATAAATAAATAAATGAAAAATAAAACCTCAAACACTAATCGTGCCACACTAAATGATCAAATTGTATACAGAAATTGTTTCGCGCTTGGTCAACGGAGCTCCAGTCGGTATGTGTATTTTTTTTTTTTTTTTTTTTTGTTACTAACTGATGAGCGATATCAGCTAACATGCATAAGTTGTTACAGCCTGGGATCAGTGACCATCCATCCGGGTAGTACAAAGATACATATGTATCTACGAGGGCAGGCTGTAAGTTAATCTTTCTAGACAAGGACTCAAAAAGCTTATTTTTTTTTTATTGTGACTACAATTTTTGAAGCGCTTTTTTAAATCCCAGTTGCCAATAAGGTTCTTTGAAAAAAAAAAAATTTTTTTTTGATTTTTTAGCATTACAAAAAAATAAAAAAAAAATTTGAAAAAAAAAAAAACTTTCAACATTTTCTTAAATATGTTAGTTTTTATTTAAAACACGTTTTAACACATGCATAAGTTGTTACAGTCTGGGTTCAGTGACCATCCATCCGGGTAGTACAAAGATACATATGTATCTACGAGGGCAGGCTGTAAGGTAATCTTTCTAGACAAGGACTCAAAAAGCTTATTTTTTTTTATTGTGACTACAATTTTTGAAGCGCTTTTTTAAATCCCAGTTGCCAATAAGGTTCTTTGAAAAATAACAATTTTTTTTCTTTGTAAGCATAAAAAAAAAAATTTTTTTAAAAAAAATAACTTTCAACATTTTCTTAAATATGTTAGTTATTATTTTTTTAAAACACGTTTTTTATATTGTGTACAAATAAAACGATAATTTTTAATGGAGCTGTGCTTCATCAGAAAACTCCAAAGACCAAAGAAAAGTCCAAGCAGTAGATTTTTTTTGAAGAATCCATAAATAATGCATATCGAATAGTTTATCGAATGTTATTAGAAGCTAATTTAAAGCAAAATAGAGTGTAGAAAAATTGCTAAACGAATTGGTTTCCTTTGTACCATAGGTATATAAAGAAGCTCTTCTGTGACTATTACACAGGCCAACATGGTTTAGTTGTTGGAAAGCTAAGGGTCATTTCCGAAGTAATTTGCTGCGTAGAATCCGAACCCGGGGTCAGAATGGGCCCATCACGACAGGATTTTGAGATACTTGAGGTTATGTACCCGTAAATGGTGTTTTTTCCTAATTTCCTAAATTTTTGCACACTGTAGATAACCTCAAAAGTAGAAAAAAATCCCTCAAATCCTGACGTGTTGGGCCAATTCTAACCCCGGATTCGGATTCTACGCAAATTATTTTAGAAATGACCCTTAGCTTTCCAACAACTGACATGACCCCGGTATTTGTAGGCCTGTGTTATTAGCCTAGTGAAAAAACATAAAATAATTATCTTCTTTGAGCATCTCGAAAATTAGCATTTTTGAAAATTGAAAATTTTGGAGTACAACGTACTTAATTGCATTACTCAAAAAAGAAAATTAAATAGATAGATAGGTAGACTACTCTTTAGCCAGCCCTCGTACATTATATGTACTTTAGCTACAACTAGTAACAAGATCAGCTTTGAAAGTGTTTGGCTTAATGTTGTCTGACTGTTTTGGTATGGTATGTAAAATTGTTTTTGGCAATTAATACAAATATTTGTCCACTCGCAAATTACGGTTGACAGTTGTAAGCCAGACCAAGCTGAGTTAATTTGAACTAAGCCGAGTTGAGTTTCTGGGCCAAACGACAGCTCCAACTTCTATGTGTAAAAGGCATCTTCATTAAGACCATGACAAGCCAAGCGAAACAGCCGCCAAAAGTAAATAAAATTTATGGCAATTAATTTAAATTTCTACACGCAAAGCGTGTAAAATGCAACATGATGACAACAACAACACCAACAGCTGCAACATAGATAAAACAACTGCAACAACAACTAACTAAAGCAATACAAGTTAAAGGAAAGCAAAGTTTGTGACAACAAATTTTGCATACCCTTACTTACTGCTATACTCTTCTCTCAGTGGAGCATAGGTCCTCTGCATACCCTAAAAAGGTTTTATAAGAATTTGTTGGGCTGTAAGCCGTGAAGTAAGAGTGTATTATTTTAATATTATTTGTAGAATTGTTAATGAGATTTTTTTTTTTTATGGAATTCGTTTGGTTTCTGAATTTGTTTAACATGAATAAGTGTAAATTGTGTAAAGTCTTTGAAAAAGCAGCGTGAGAATTAAAAAAGGTTTCCTGTGATAAGAGAATGTTTCGAATCAAAGAGTTCAAGTTCAAACTGGTTTATTGGTTCGCAATTTGGTATGCTCGAGGGTTGCAAAAATCGATCAATTTAAAGCGGATGACAGTGCTTATCTATAAACACTTACAGAACTCAGGAACTAAGTTTTGAGACATATAGTAACTAGTTGACGACATCAAGAAACTAAGCTGAAAGACTATTACATGAATTTTTTAACAATTTGTACGAATAACCAGCCTACATTGATGCAAATAAAAGCTTTTTTTCAAAATACCAGAAAATTTTAAACACAATAACAAATAAAATTCCTATGTGATTTCTAAAATAATACAACAAACTTATTATTGGGCCATTGATAAACCAGTCAAGGCACACAATGACATAATTGTGGAACGAAAATCTCATAATTGCTTTGAATTTGGATATGCTCAGTTAAGCTTTTTGATGCGTAGATTAAAGCTTAGTTTCTGAAAAAAAACAATGGGGTATTCACTTTGTCGTGTATAGATGCTCAAGGGCAAGAATAAACGAAGAACGGCTTGAGCAACCCTAACATCGTGGCATGAAGACAAGAATGCCCGACTAACGAGTACGAAAAGTTACCAGAAAGAAAACAATGATTACTTTTTGAAATCGTTAATGCTCGACTAACAACGCAAGAAACAACAATCAGCTGTTTAGTTTAGTTTTGCCAGGAAAAGTTATTGTAAAAAGAATGCCTGTTAAAAGCATATATATGCATTATATTTTTGTTGATCTTCAACTAATTCAAAAATATATATTTGGCGCTTGTTTAATAGCTGTTTAGCTTTCTAAAACACCAGAAGCACTAAATAAGAGCAAAAACAGATAAAAATTTGGTCAGCCTACTTTTTGTGCATGAACGCCACACTTTTCCTAGTTAAGGGTATGAGTCGGGCATAAATGCCCTTACTTTATGATTGTAAATTGTTGTTGCACACTTTACTCTTAAGCCATTTTGCATCTTACCAGACAAAGTGAACACCCCAAATATTTTTTTAAATCTTATCGTTTTTATTCAGAAATTTTAACGGTGCTTCATCTATATATATGTTTTTAAAATTTTTTAAAATCCTAAGAAAATCAGGTCAAAGGTTTTTTTCAACAGCGAAATTATAAATATATTATTTAAAAAATTATAATAATTAAAATCTAAAATTTTGTTGAGAAGAACATCATAAAAATCTTGAAATATCAAAGAAAATGAAAAAAATTACGTACTGGGAATGGAATAGCTGAGAAGAATACAAAATGTAGCTCCGTTCTCGAGTTTTGGAATCACAAGCATATTAAACGATATTTGTATTTACAGATCTAACACTAACTCGTTTATATCCTTTCTACACATATTGGCGATGATCGGATTTCTTACCGTGCTAAAATCTTGAAATAATAAGGTACTGAAATATGGGATATTGCTATAGTTTAAGAAAACAAGGATTTTGAAATGTCTCCCATAATGTGGATTCGCAGAGATCTGAAGGTTGAGCAGCTTTTGCGCTGTATTAAGAACTACTTAGAATAAAAATAAACAGAATCTTCTCTTTTTTTCGAACTATCGAACTTTTGTCTACACACTACTCACCCTTAAGATGCCTTTCCTAAGGGTATACAAAAAGTGCGCCTTGGCGTATAATTAATAAATCTTTTTTTTTCGTGTACTCTTGTAGCGCCTCAGCACGCATGCGTCTAAGTCTAATCGAATTGCCAGCTTGCAATTGAGTTAGTTAATTGTGGTGATTGCAGTTCCCATGGACTAGGATGAAACGCAGTTGCCGCTGCAGCAACATCAGAAACAACAACAACAACACGAATTGCATAAGTTTTTTTGTAGACTCCGCGGGCGGTTTCGAGGTTTGATTTTCTGCGGTGTGCGACATTTAATAGTGGCCAGATTTACACGCACTCGAATGCACTCACTCGGAAAACCATGAACAACATTTAAAGACCAGAATGCATAGAGTAGACTGTGTCTAGCAGCAACACGCAATGTCCAAGAAATTGGTCGCGGAACATGCCCAGACCGGCTGATAAACGACACGCTGAATGTCTGTCGTCGTTGACTTTGGCGCGTGTTTCTGTATCGCACTTTTCAATTAAGTTACACAGCAAAAAAAAAAACGCATGTTGTATGAGCACGTTTTGTGCGTTGTTGTTGTTGTTGTTGTTTTTAAAGTTGATCTGTAAAACATGTGTCTGCCCGGTTTTGCTATGACCTTCAACATGAACTTGAAAATTTTGCGTGTAGCTGCAAAAATGAAGCATAAAAAAACGCTAGGCTTGCATTTTGCGCGCGTTTTGTGCGCGTTTTTTGTGCGTTTTTTTTTCTATAGCATTTATGCAATTTGTAAGCACATAATTGGTAGCTACTGTGTGGCTTGTTCAAAAGAAAAATATATAATTTAAATTATGTTACGCCTATTTTAAAGGCGGAAATTCTTAAACGTCTCATTAAGTTCTTTATTTTTCAGCTAATGGGCCTCAAAACAATGCACACTATGAGCCAAGACTATAAATATATGTTTGTATATATTTAAGCATGCACATCGAATTATTGTGGCTTTTGGACTGCAAATGTTGTTGGTTGAATTTAAATTCAAAAAAAAAATTCAAATAACAATAAATACAAAATGTCTAATTTATATGCTGTGAAATATGCTACTGCCATTGTTTAAATTGTTTTGTTAACTCCAACAACTTGACCACTTAGCGCCCATGGAGTTTTGAAAGTTTTACTTTACAATCCTAACCTTCTACCTATGAGTTCATTTGGAGTTGAGTCTATTGAGCTATATATTTAGCTGCCTGCACTCCAGTTTTGTCAAGCTTGTGCCTGAGACAGTGGCGGTTGCGTGGGGTGGGTACCCGACGATGTGTGCAAGTTACATTCTAAGATTTAAATCGAAATAATTACTTCCGCCTCTGCAGGTAGACGGTTCTAGAGGTTTGGATGCTCTTCAAAATCTATCAATCTGTTTGATCTCGCGAATTTGGAAAGCTGCAAGTGCTATATGACTACCAAGACTGGTATGCTTTTTCAAGTTTTCTGGAGACTAGACGACTTTTAAATTTTTCTCATTTTAAGGCTTAAATGCCATTTTTTTTAACAAACAACTTCAAGCATAATGAAAGAGCTTAGTTCACTTCTAAGCAAAAACATGCATCCACACTCAGGATGCTCTCGAAAATATCAAAGTGGCTTACAAATTTTTAAGCTATTCTATAAAAGACTTTACACATATTGTACCCTTCTAAAAAAATTTGTTGCCAACACCCCTGGCCTTCGACATGCCGACACATACATAAATTTGACACACGATTTGCTTGGAAGACCATAAATTAAGTTGGCCAATAAAATTCTATAAGACAATTACAAAAATCAACTACAATTCAAATACAATGTCAAAGACTTTAAACAGCGCAAATTCCATTTGTGGGCTAAACGTGTTAAAGTTTAAATTGAGTTGTTTTTATTTATTTTTTTTTTTTTTTTGTAGTTGTTTGAACTCTTTTACAGCAAATTCTATTAACATAAATTAAAATGTTATTAAAAGTGTCGCTTGGCATTGAGAGAGTTAAGAAAACAACAATAACAAAAAAAAAAAAAAAAGAAACGCCGACAAAAACAAAGACACATAAAACAAAAGACTTAGGCAACGAACTTGTGCACACAAGAGTTATTACATTGCGCATACGCACTGTCGTCTACCGCGAAATATTATTTTTTATTATTACAAAATTAGCTTAAAAGCAGTTGGAAATTTTATTTACTTACGAATTTCATGTTGATTTTTTTTTTGTTGTGTTGTGCGCTGCGTTTTTTTTATTGTTTAAAGTTGAGCATGAAAAAATTAAGTTTTTATTAATGAAAATATTTGGCAAAAAATATTTTTTTTTAGTTAGTTATTTTATTTACTATGCATTTTAAACACTGCACTTTATTTATATATATATACGTAGTTTGTTGTTGTTTTTTGGTTGTGAATTTGGTTTTTGAATTTATTTGGAATTTTCGCGGCGCGTTTTGTGAATATATTTAAATTCTAAGGCAATTAAGTTGAATTAAATAAACCTTTTGTCTTGCAATATATAAGTTATATTTTTTTGAAATCTGTTTTTGTATCGATCTAATTTTAATAACTTTTTTTTTCATTTTGTCACACAAATTTGGTTTTTAGAATTAAAAAAAAAAGTTATGATAGAAAATATTTTAAAAGTTTTGAAGTTTTGAACATTTTTTTAAAGATTCAAGATTCAATTGTTCGTTTTCAATATTTTATATTTTTTAATTATTGCAGCTTTCAGTTATTGTTTTGAAATTTTTTCAGTTAGAGCAAAAATTTAGCAGCAACATTTTCTTTTTCACAATTTGGCTTTTCAGAAAAGTTTAAATTATTATTCAAATATTTTGAATATTAAAATTTTTCAAATTAAATTGAACTTTAAAAGTGTGCAAAATTATATCTGTTGTCAATGGAAATTGATTTATGATTGATTTTTTATTGTTGGAAATTGCTTTTCTTTGCGAAAATTTGATTTAAAAATTTTTATTGTTGAAAATTCTTTGAGTTTTGGTAATATATTATAGAACTTTGCAAGAATTTTTTATATTCAATTATGGTTCTTGCGAAATAAATTGCGATTATTTAAGAATTATAAGAATAAAATCGAATATTTTTGTAAAATGTCTAAAAGCTAAAGTTAAAGTTCTTTCAATTAATTTTAATTTGTAAAATTTTATTGTCTTTCAAAGTACAGAAATAAATTTTAAAAATTATGTATTCCTTTAGAACTTATTATTTTAAATTTAGCTTGACTTTGGTCATTTGGTTTCCGCTTGAAAAATTCTGTTGCAATATTTATGAAAGAATTTTTAAATTATTTTAATAAGAATATTTTCAAAGTTTAATAAGATTTTTTTTTAATTCTTTATTAATTATTGCGGTTTGGCGTTTTGACTTTGAATTTAGGTATTATTGAAAAATTTTTACAAATAGTCTCACGTCTCAGTCTGAGAAATTATTTTGTATTAATTTAAATTGATTAAAAATCATACTTTTACTTTTTTTTAATTATATTTATTGCATTAAATGTTTGTAGTTTTTAACTTTTCAATAAGTCATGTAGTGCGAATTTTTGTTAAACTTTTTGTTTCGAGAATTTTAATTTTAAATATTTTCACGTTCCGCTTTTGAGAAAATTCTAATGTAAATAATTTTTAGACGTTGACGAACACAATGACGCGTTAATGTTGCAAGTAGCAACATGGAACTTGCAACTAAGTTGCACGCGATTCAAACCAACAAAAAACAATGAACACGTCTAGTCTAATATTTGCGTCTGGGTCTATGACTCCAGCTCCGAATCTCTGACTCTGACTAAGAGTCCCAACTCTTGCGTTGGTGGTTTTAGCTTACACGAGTGTAGCAAGTAAGTAAGTAAGTAAGTAGTAGATTTGTATGCGTTGGAGTTGTTGTTTGGGGCACACGACTTGGCTGCACGGCTCCGTTGTCTGTTGTAGTACGTTGTTGTGTAGTGAAACGTTTAATGAATTCCAACAGATATGCTCAGTTGATTTTATATAAACCAAAGCAAGCGCTGCGGTCGACGTCGCCGCTGAATTTGAGTGAGTTTTTTTTTTTGTTGCTGCCGTGAGTGAGTGCTACTTTGAGTCATTTTAGCGGCGTACGTGAGCAATTGGCACGTGATATTGAATTGCGGCTGTTAAGGTTCTTTGGATACGACTTTAGATGGTAGATCGACCTGTGATGCAACTTTCTAGCGCCTGCAAAACCGTGTTCCGGTATCGAACGTAAACCAGTTTCTGCTGTGTTCACAGCTGCATTTATGCAAATGTAATATTCATAAATACTCATAAATATATAGCCTCCAACACTTTTGACTTGATTGCAGCGCCGAGACAGGTGAAATTTTGCTGACAACAAAAAATTACAAAAAAAACAACAACAATAATATGCAATTTCTTCCGCTTGCGCCGTTTGACCGTGAAATTCGTCTGGCTTACAATAAACCTGGCTTGAGTTTGTTTTAAATGACAATTTTTATATGGTTTTTTTTTTTATAAATATTGGTTTAAGTAGCACTGAAATCATATCAAAAATATGCATAATTTAACCCATAAATTGTACCGGAAGCTGCTACAACAAAAGACTTAAGCGACAAACTTTAGCTGCCGCCGCTTACTTTTGTGCTATCTTTTTTTTATATGATTTGTTCTTAAGCTACGTGTTTTTTTTTTTTTATTATGTGTGTAACATAAAGCGCGGCATTTTTTTTTTTTTTTTAATTTTTATATTGCGTCCCTTTAGCACACAGCTGCTGCGGCTTAGTTAATACTTTTAATTTAATACAAATTACACACTTGGAGCTTGTTAGTATGCGAAAAATGCGCACTGTATCTATAATTTTTTCCGCTTAGCCAGTTGCGAGAGCGCCTCAGCATGGAATCAATCAGTCGAGCATTTTGATACAGGCCGACCTTGAAATAAATGGTTTGTTATCATTTTTATCAAGCATTTTTGAAATGGTCGACCGACCCCAAGTAGCCATATCTTATCGCTTTACGCTTCAAGCTAAGCATCTCTTCGTTTTTTTTTTTTTTTTTGGAAGATTAATTAGCTGTAAGTTACAACTTGTTGCTGTCAAATTTTACTTAAAACAAGCCGTTAGGCATAAAAAAAATGAAAAATGAAACAAATAGCAAATATTTTCAGTTTTTTTTCATAAGATATCTACGGCACGTGTCGACTTCATTTAAGAATAATCTTCAATAGAAATATGTATTATTTGAACATGTCTATTACGCATTTGAATACCAATTACTTGCTACAAAAAATTATTATAATTTTTTTTTATTTTTTAAAGATATGAGCATTCGATAAAATATGAAAAAAGAGAAAAATTTGATTTTTAAAAAATTTGATTATTGAAAAGCTCTTAGTTAAAACTGTGGTGTGGTCAATGCACCTATTCCGGTTCAAAGTTTCTTCAGCGCTTCAAGACAAATAATATAAGTTTCATTATATATATACAATATTATTTAATCAATTAAATTTTAAAAAAAATTTACAAATGACTAAATCAAAAAATAATAATATACAAAATTGTAATTGTTTATATATTACAAGCCAAATATTAATTACAAATTGTATTCAAAACAGTAAAATAAATAAATAAAAAAAAAAACAAAATAGTCAATAGTGTATATAATATAAAAAAAAAACTAGGGTGCGGTCTTGGGAACTCTGTCAAGAACGAAGTTCCTTCCGCTTATCCTTTTGCAAGACAAATAATTTAAGAAGTTTCATTTAATTTTAAAGTAAAAATATTTCAACACATATCTAAAATTTTGTATAACACAGTAAAGTAGTATGGAGGATTTTTAAGCCGTCGATATCAATAACGCCACCTCCTAAAAAGTTTCCTTTTTACCTTCATATAGCGCCTGTAAAATTTAAAGGCGATCCGAATGTATTTAATGGTTCCTAAAATAGGTCAAAAGTCATAATTCTCACTTTTCCCGTTTTTGACTGTGTTGTTCTACATAAACTTTAAAAACAAATCAACATTCAACATTCAGTCAACATTTTTTTTCATGACACGGGCTTTGAGATATTTTGAAAAAACTATTTTTCGAAATTAGAAAAAAAAAAAAGTGCCTTTACTTAACAGCAAATATCTCTGGTTATACTAAACAGATTTCGATAATTTTTGACTGTAGACAATTGAATTACCCATCGATTACATTTGAAACATATTTTTGTCAAACTTACGGCTTGGTCGCTATTTATGCATTCATATGAACATTTTTTAAGACCTTTGACCTATTTTAGGAACCATCAAATACATTCGGATTGGCTTTAAATGTAAAAGGAAACTTTTTAGGGGATGGCGTTATTAAAATCGTGAGATGTTGCAAAAATGGCCACCCTAATGTACACATAATATTGGGATCATCCATAAACTACGTGACGGTGATTTTCGTAAAAATAGACCCCCCCCCCCCCCCCCCCCCCCCTCGCTCTCTCTCTTGTGACACAGTGACGGAATATTTTTGAAGATTTTCAATATGATCACGCCGCTTCCCCAGAAATTTCGTTACATGACGATTTTAAGCTCCGTGAACAAACTACGTTTAATAATTTGACAAAAATCGTCTCTCTCTATAATCAAAAATAGTCTTGGAATCTGACTTTTTGTAAAAAATCTTTTGAATGATTTAAAATAATGTAAGTTAATTTGACATTTTATTGAAGTGAAATTGCTTAAAGTAGCTTGTGGGTAGAGTAAAATAAGAGAAAAATCTTCACGTAACGAAATTATTGGTCGAGACTAATTTTAAATTTTATTTATTTTGGATTTGCTGTTATCGAGTAAGTTGTTTTGAAATGTTTTGTTGATTTTTTTTTACAATTATACAATTTGCGTTTATTACTCTTCTATATCGGATTAAGCTCTTTAACGCGATAATGTCGAGACGAAGGTGCTCTTAGAAAAAAAACTAAACAAAAATTTTTTAGGAATAACTTTTTTTTTAATTATTTAACTGAAATTAATTTCTGTCTTTAATATTAAAACCCTCTTTTTAAATATCGGCAAAAATAAGTGAAGCGGTCCACTTTTTAAGCGAATAAAGACATTTGAACAACTTATTTTCAATAAAAAACTCAAAACAATTTGTATTTTTTTTTTAAATTTTTTTTTTAATATTTAAAAAAAAATTTTTATATATATTTTTACTTGCAATTAACCGATAAGTACATAAGGTACATAATAAAAAATTTGAATTTTATTTAAAATTTTTTTTAAATATTTAAAAACAAAATTTTTTTGTTCGTTTTATTTTTTTTTTATATATACATTTTTACTGTCAATCAACCGATAAGTACATAAGATTTTAATCCAATATTGAGGAAAGCAGATAAATCGCTACACACTAAACATAAATTTTTATTTTGAAAATTCAAGTGTTCTCAACTTATTTAGAAAATGTGATCAATTAGAAGAACAAAAAAACTGTAAACCCTTAAAATTGAGGAACCTGTGCTTATTTTATTGAGGGCACCTCCAATGGTTTCTGCGTAGAAAATGTGGCTTGTAAAAGAAACTTTAAAAACCAAAAGTCTAAATATTCAGTTATCGATAACTCAATAAATAATCGGAATCAAAATTGAAGAGGTCCGCATCACTTATTTTTGTCAATATATAGATAAGATAATGATAATGAGTGATAAAGAGAAGAAGGTCTTATAAATAGAAAAACCATCTTGCTTTGTAGCCAGACTTCGCGTCATCTTAAAGAGTGGTGGGCAGTCTCTCATTTTACATAACTCGCGAGGCTATTGCACCAAAATCTGCCGCAGCGCAGTCGGCTCATGTACGGTACAATCTCTCTCTCGGTTTTACTTGATTGCGGTTCTTTCTCTCTCGTGCGCTTTCGCTTACTGCGCTGCTTACTCACGCAAAGATATGTTTGTTTGTATGAGTTTTTCCCACCACTGTCTTACAATCATAGCTCTTAAGAAACCTTTGAATACCTTAACTTAATAGCTTTTAAATATTTATCTTGAATAATTTAATTAAGAAAATATTTCGGTTAACTATCGGTTTAACAGAACATTCATTTTGTCTTTGTGGCTGGTAGCAAATGGTCAACCAGAAATCCCACCCGGACGTTACTCTAGGTCTGAAGTATGCAGCAGCGAGAAGTGCAGTTTAACCATCCATCTACTTCAGTTAATGTCCGCATGACATAGGAAACACTACTACTGTAAAGCGCCGCTGCATTGGAACGATAACTTTATGTCGTTTTTCCCAGAGAGATAGGACTGGACAGTGGAAACATCCATTGAGTTTTCTTTATATCGAACCTAAAATATGGTAAAAAGCAAAGGAGCGACCATATTTCATATAAAGCACTAGTGACATAACGTTAACGCCACCTTTCGAAGCTGCGTAGCTTCTTTCAGGCAGAGATCTACGCAGTTTGGAAAGTGACAAAATTGTTTACCAACCTGGAAACATATCTATTCCAGTAGAGAGTCAAGAATGTGTTATAGCACTTTATAAAAGGCAATTAATTGGCAAGCCTTAAACAAATTCAACAACATTCAAACTCTTTTGGCTGGGTATGAGAAGTCTACATACAATCCTGCCTACATGATTTAATGAAAAATATATAATCCACCTGCAGATATACCTGTTTTTATCTGTCTTGGTAGTTTGGATGAGCTGTTGCCTTTTTATACCCTGTACCTTATGCTACAAAGGGTGAAGGTGTGAAGGCCGAAAATGTATGTAACATATAGAAGAAGTCGTCGGAGACCCCCCAAAGTTACCTAATGTATGATCAGGGTGACTAACGATGTTAGTCTGTCTGTCTGTCCGATTTTAGAGATGTAAAGAGCTAGAGCAACCAAACTTTCAGATTAGATCCCTTATTATTCCATAGGAGACAAGTTTATTTTATTTTTTTGATATCGGGGTTATATTATGTAGCTCCCTGTATTTCAGAGGACCTCGAAAAAAAACAAAATTTTTAGATGGAAAATTCGTTTGCTAATGAAGATATCGAAACCAAATTCGGCTTTCGCAAGTCTTTTAGACTGTACTAAATTTTATCAAAATCGGTTGACTATATCATATAGCTCCCATAGGACCGATAAGTACAAGCGTGTTTGGTGCAAAATGGCAATCCTGGAGGCTTTAACAACAATAAAGAAACTACAATTAGGTAGCAAGGACATCTGTATCTACTCGGACAGCCAGGCTGCTAAAAAGTCTCTTGCATCGTTGACATCAAACATGAAGTCAGTGGCACAGCAGTTTTCAATCCACCTCATCTGGGTCCCAGGACATAGGGATATCGAGGGAAATTGTATCGTGGATTAACTGGCTAGACAGGGAACTACCAACATCCTTCTTCAAGACAAGGAGAGCCTAGGTATACCTATAGCCAGCTGTAGATTGAGGTTACGAAATCACTTCGCCCTCACAGCAAACCTGATGTGGAATCGATCATCGAACACATGCAGGATATCACGGCAAACCTGGCCGACTTTTTGCGGGAAAAGAACAAAGAAACTTTGCTGTCTTAGTAGAGCTTAATGCTCGAACGTTATCCGAGTTATTACTGGACACTGGCTGGTGGGAATTCACGCATCCAGGCTAAATGCTCCTCATCAGGATTTCTGCAGAAGCTGCGGCGATGACGACGAGCTAGAGACGGTGGAGCATCTTTTCTGTTATTGTCCTGGACTGTGCAGAACAAGATTCCGTTTTCTCAAATCGTATTTCCGTACTGACCTATCTGAGCTCTCAGAAAAGAGTCCAAGAAGACTCTCGAGGTTTATCCAGGCCGCCAGATGGACGTGACTTTAAGGTCATATAGGGGACCTCCGGAGTGGGGGAAGGGTGGTGTAAGGTCCACCCAGCGGTATCACAACGGGCCAATTCCTTGGCCTAAGTGATTTGGGACACAAAAGCCCCAACTACTGCACTAACCTAACCTAACCTAACCTTGGTGCAAAATTCATTTTGTTTTGTGTGTCTATGAAGATATCGTAACCAAATTTGGCAAATAAATATCGTTTAGAGTACTGAAGCAATATACCGGATTTGATTGCAATGTGGTTGGTACAGGATATCCCAAAGACGTTCGCGCCCAACTTTAACGTACGCCATCTTTTTTGTTAAAAAAAGGTAAATAATTATCCCGCATCCAATTTTCCATAGGCACTTAATTCCTTTAATTATCAAAATCGTAGCCTTAGTTGATATTCTGTCTCGTTGCGTATCTTCTCGCCAAGCTTCTACTTCAAGTGGTTTACTCATTCATATATATTGGCTATTTTTAAACTTTTGGCCAAAATGTTACGAATTTTTCCATAAATAAGTTTTTGTAAGATATTTGCGTCACTTCATCATATAATTGTGCTTTCTAGCGTGGGAATCAATCAAATTTCCCCCCAAGAGAAAACCCCAAATATTTTATAAAAAGTGTAACCACAAATTTGTAAACCAAAAAGAGTCACATGTGTATCGCATAAGACGAGTTCCGACTGTGTTCGCTGAGTCGTCAAATAGCCAAGAGAGTTTATAGCCAATTCTCGATACGTTGGCTGGTTAATACCAAGTTCAAGTTCAGCAAACGACCAGGTGTCGCAGCACGCTTCAATTGGTAGCAGAAACCGCAAAATCAAATCAAATGAGTATTGTCTTCACTTGAGCGAGTACAACGTAAAGGGTCAAGTTCAGTTGGCAATTGGCAATTGGCTGTAAGCCATGCAATTAGTTGGCTTAATTGTTGCCATTGATTTAAAACGAATCAATTAGCCAATGTTCAATTGCCTTGGCGTTGCTTTCTTTTGTTGAGTTTTGTTTGATGCTTGGTTTTAGACGTAATTGAAATAGTTGAATAGTGGAATAGTTGGTTTTTTTTGTTTTTATTTGATTGTTGTTAAGCGCAAAAGTTATCAATCATTTGCATGAATTTTGGCCTCAGCCTAAAGGTTATTGCCACTTTGAGGAATTGAAAAGTAAGTAAATTGTTTGAGTTGCCAAAAAAAACAAAAACAAAAACAAAACAAAAACGTTATGCTCCAACTTGTCTACATAATGTTTTGACAGCATCATAGAGTTGGCTAATAAATGAGCAGCTCTTAAGTTGTGGCCAAAAATAGCTGCTGATTTGAGCGACTAACTATTTTAATTGCTGTCTGTGTGTGTGTCGTTTAGATCCTGTGGGAAACTGTTGGGACAGGTCTTTGAGCCCGCTGTAAAAACACATTAATCATTTAGATGTTATCACGCATATATATTAATTGTTATAATTAGGCTGTAAGCTTACAACAAATTAAAAATTCAAAATGCGCCAAAAGTTAATGTACTCAAATTAACCGCATCGATGAGACATAAACACACACGTGTTAAAGGAAGTTAAATGCCCTCAAAAGTCTTAAAATATTAATACGGCAAGGAAATCGAGATGACAACATGCACACTTTGATTGTCAATGCATTAGCCAGAAAGCTGTTGTTAAAATGTTTAATGTTTAATAAATAAACTGACTTGCCGCATTTTATGCGATTCATACTGAACTTTAGTTTTTTTTTTTTTTTTTTGATATAATTAGACATGTTATATGCCAATTAGCGGCGTGTTGAGGAAGCTTTGGAACGTACTGCACCGTTATTAAGCAATCATTTTGTTAATTGTGCCCAAATGGAGTAAGAATTATGAAAAGAAAGCAAGGTTCTTCAATTTGCATTGCCTAAGTATTGAGAATTCTCACGCCGTTGACCTTGACAATGCCCGCAATATAAAACGTTGGCATTGCCCCGGGGCTGTATGAGTAATGTAACGCACTTGGCTGTTTGCGAGGAAGAAAACTCTTGGAACTGGTTTTTCCATTAGGTGTCAGGCCAAGGCGCGAACATGCGTGCGTCGCCGCGGTTTTTTTGAGTCCGCTTATTTATTTTTTTATTGGCTTGACAAACTGACAGACTTACTGGCGTTATGTGTAGTTTGTAGTATAGTTTTAGTGTGCATGCAAATATTGGCTTAAATGAAACAGGTTGTTGGACGTTTGGTAGTAGGCTGGCCACATGATGGATATATATGCTGCTTTATTCCTGAGCAACTGCTTTCGATTAGGAAGCGTTTGTACATACTATGTCATTAACTGCTCAAAATTTGTAATCAACATTTACTTTCATTATTTGCGTTGATAAAATAATTATTTCTGGCAATGCGTAAACGCATAACAAGCTGCAACACGTTAAGCTGACATCATATTTAAATGCTGCAGCTCATAGCAGCTAACTTTTTGTAACGCTCACAGCATCATGCAAACGCCATACAACAGCTTAATGCTGCATAAGCCGTGTGTATAATCGATAGCTTGTATTTTAAACATCGCACACATCGATATGTTCGAAAAATTAATGTGCCCATAGCATAGATAATACACAAACGCTCTATTTGTCTGCAAAATCTAAATCGTTGGTATTTTAAGGTTTTTTAGTATTTTGTATAAATTGAATTAAAAAATTTAAAATTCGAAAAATATTTTTTTTGTTACGTTCATTTTGAAACAAAAACATAATTTATATCATAGAAATAGACTTGCTTATACGTGCAGCTATTATAGCCAAGTCCCAGCCGACCTGATTGTTCTTAAAGTATAATGCCACTTGAAACTTTAACAATTCGCTTAGAAATTATCGTTTACAAGTGTCTTTTTTCGCGTATTATAAAAACTCTTCCAAGCAAGCCACTGTATACACTGCAGTCGCTCTATACTAATAATAATTTCCCTGACTGACTGTTTTGTCAGTCGCACCTAGGTGGAGCATGGGGATCTCTATTAATAAATGTTCGAAGAGAACAGGGACCTACAGTTTATAGCCGAATTCGAACGGCGGTGTCTTGAATTAATAGAGATTTTCTTGGGCAAATAGCGTCTTTTTTCTAGCGATGCCAGTGCTAGGCAAAAGCACCAGTGCTTCTGCGGGGAATCGAACCACCGACCATAGCTACCACTACGCTATGGATGGCTACGTCGCTCTATACACCTTGCCATATTTTTATTATTATTTATTATTATTTTATTATTTTCTTGATATTATGTATGAATATAAGATATCGCTCCTAGTCGGGAGCATAGGCCAGAAGAAGTATGCTACCTGGACAAATCCGTCAGTATTGTAATAATTTATAAAAAAAAATCTTTACCAAAATCAATTTATTGTTTTGACATGAATATTTATTTTTTATTTTTTTGATCGACAAAAAAAAACGATGTTAAACATGTTTCGAAATCTGGCGCTTCCCCGAATGCTTTACAAACGTGCATATCAATAATTTTTATCTTATTATGTTAAGTTTCTCTCAATAGACTTCATTGCGTTTTCATCTGAAGCAAATAGTAAAACGGCTTTTAACGTTCCTTTGGTATATTTCCCAATGCACATACCAAAAGCTATCGCGGTATTTTTTGTCTATGGGTTAGGCGTATTTTTGTGTTGCCAACATGCGGTCACACTGCACTTGTATTTACTATTTATTTTTGTATTAAGTAAATTCGGAAGACACACCAATTTAAGCGTAAATAAACCTAGCTTTATTTTCATGCTTCACATCTAAAATTATTGCGTGGCATGCGCGCGGCTGCCTTAAATAGTAAACAAATGATATAACAGTGCTGGCTGCATTGAATGGCTTTGAAAAATCGACAATGTTGCAAACGAAGAGAAAAAGTTTATAATAATTTTGCATTATTAAAAAGCAGCGACGTAAAGCAAAAAAAAAAGTGCAGTGTATGTGTGCGTGCGTATATGTGTGTGTGTGTGCTTAAACCCAAAATAAAAGGTGCATAAAAATAAACGCAAAAAAATCAATGATTTCCAAACTGTGCCGAGGCAGACGACGTCGACGACGACACCAAAAGACCTTGAGCCCAAACGAGAGTGTTGCTGCTGAGCCATTTAAATATACATATATTAAGCCCCAACTGGACTGATGTACAGGTGTTGTTGTTGTTGCCATCAGTCAGTACAGCCAGTTGTTAGTCAAGTCCAAGTTTGGCCTTTAAGTTCTTTAACTAGGCAGCGTGACACACTGCAAAATGGTCTAATCAGACATAAGTGTCGCATTATTATCAAAGATAAGACCAGCGCACACATACAACATAAACCAAAACTAGCGCTAGCTAGCTGAAGTCATAGCCAAGCTAGCAACAACACCTTGCCCACGTTCATACAAGGTTGGCCGTATTGTGACTCAACCGCTGCCAGCGCCCATATTACAATAGTTGACGCTCCGCAAGCGTCACTCGGTATGCGCGCGGTGCTTCTTGGATTTTTCATTCATATTCAGTCAAAAAACTTTGAAAATTTAAATATAATCGAGTTCCCCACATTTTTGCAATAATTGTGATTGTTATTATCAGCGGCTGTCGCTTTACACTCTGCTGGGGTTCGTTCATGCTTACGCTCTCTCCACGTCTTTTGCCTCACACTGCGCTTTTTATTTTTATATTAAAATTAATACAATTTTTGTACGCGCTCTTGTTTATTTATTTGTTTATATATGCGACCTACACTAAATGTGCATCATTTATAAACCAAAGCTGTTGCGCCGACGCATAAATGAGTACGAGCACCATGAGGTCACAGGAGGGACATCAGGCAGCAGCGCTGTCGCGTCCAAAAATTAATGCCGGCAGCACGCTGCTGACTCAGGAGGAGAATGATGCGGTCTTCGTGCTGCTTGGGAGAAAGTGTCAGGTGAGTTGATTGTTACGTCTTTCTCTTCTACTGTGTGTGTGATCGTGTCATCGTTTTTTGTGATTGAAAGCCAGCCAGATTGGCAGCAGAGAGTCTTCTTCACTTAGTCAGTCAGTCCGCCAGTTAGTCAAAGGCTTGTATGATTAATGTGTCTGATTAATATTACAGCAAGCCACAAACACTTGTTTTATACATACCACATAAACGATAAAATTTTCAATTGTATATGTACTATGTACTTATACAATATGATAAAACGTTCCACATAGTATGTACAGAAAGTGTGGCTTTTTTCTCTCGCCGGGCTTTTCAACAAAAATATTTTATATAGGAAGCCTGTAGATTTGTGCAGAAGACGGGCACTTTAGAAAACTTCGAAGTTCCCTCATTACCACCCTCCTCTCAAAAGGCCATGTATACATTTTGTCCAATAACTTGGATACTTTTCAAATTCAAAAAAACCTGCCCATTCCATCTACGTTGTTACCACTTACTAAAGCTGTAAAGTTGTGTAAAAGCTCAAAGTAACTACTGCGAGATTAGACCAACCTAGATAAACTAGTTCTCAGATAATTAGTAGCTCAACCATTTTTACTTTATTTTGTAAAATATAAGTCAACTATATTTGCACTACATTAATTTCTAAAAAATTTAAACAAAAAAAAAAATGAATTAGTTTTTTCTGCACTTGGTGTTGAACTTCCGCCTGGCAGCCGCTTTTGCAGTCATCTCAAATGTCATCGGATTATATGAAAATCAGCTGGCTTGAACGCAGCTTTTTTTTTTGCCAACAGCAATTAGTTGGCAGCTGCAAAAATTAACGTCTGTAATATTATGGTCACAGCTGTTGTCGTTTTCATAGCTGTGCGTTAATTTTTAAGTCCCACTGTTTGCCAGCGTACATAAATATAATGCTTGTATCTACAAACGATTTGTAATCAACTTTCCTATCAGCAAAAACAACAACAAACAATGTCATAAAATTTGCTACAATAATTAAGTTCAAGTCAGCAAAGCCAATGGTTCATGTTGAAAAAAAAAAACTATTCTTATTTTTTTTACTTTTTGGCAACAATTTGCAAAACTAAGCATTTTCTATACAGTTAAATTGAAAAGTAACGTTTGGTTTTAGAATATTTTAGACCATAAATTGATAGGCTTTGGCAATTGACAAAAATGCGCTCATTCTAATCTTATCTTATCTGGCATATATTTATACATATGTGTATCTAAGATAAGCACTCATAGCATAAAAAGTGCCCAGGTAATAATAAATTGAAAAACAACTCAAAAATTACTACGCCACAAAACACGCAAATGCCTAGTTAGGTTTGAATGTACAGTATACGTCACTAAGTTGGTACCAATTAATTTTTTTTTAAAGAAGGGTAAATTTTAAGGTCGAAAATTTGCTTCTGGCTCTTTTTGAGAAGCACTCTTTAAAAGTAAAAGTTTATGGGTTGTGTGTTTTATGCTATATTGCAAACTTGGAAGCATTTCTCTTCATTTTCGTATCAGTTCTGTTATAATTTGAAAAAAAAAGTGAGAAAGATTTTATATTTCGACAAAACATTTTGAACGCTTTTCAAGTACCATTATGGCAAAAAAAAATACCTTCAAAGCTCATTATACGCTGTGGCTAAGATTCAAAAGTATAAGTTTATGTAAATGTATTTAATTGGTGGAAGAAAAGGATCTCAAAGGCTATAAGAGCTAGAAAGCTGGAAATTTTACCAAAAAAGAGGATCATGTCGGTTTCCCGTAAGAGAATTTCACACTATAATAGCTACCCGTTAAAAATGTAACAATATTTAAAAAATTATCTCGGACCCCATATAATCTGCACAGAAATCAAGATATTTGTAATATTGTTAGCAAAGGAAGTTTGAAGTCACTTATTTTTTTTAATTTAAATTTTGTTAAAATTTTTTTTTACTTTTTGGCGATAACCACGCAAATGGAGGCGTCTAAACGTGTCTTATTAAAAAAAACTTTTGAACATCTCAAGTCAACATTGTAAATATAGATTCTGTAAAATAGCTTCTGTAGAGTTCCTAGATACTAAATATTAGACCTAATCGGGAGCGACTTCAAGCATTGATCCAGGTTATTTTAGAGTCAAGCAGCCACGACTGTATCATACTCAATCTGAGGAATACAGAAGGCCCTAAATGTTTTTCTAATAGGAATTACGGATCGTCAAATATAACGTTATAACTATAATTCCCTTGATGAGCTAGCTATGGGCAACATGGTTCGACAAAGTTTTTTAGGAAGTAGAAGCTCTAATTGGTAGTAAGTTATGAATATTATTTACTAAAGTTTTGTCAGATTTCTTTTTTTTAGTTTATTTATAAACAGCTCCTACCTAATTAAAAATATAGTATGAGCAGTGGCAGATCCAAGGGGGTGTTCGGGTTCGGACCCACCCCCACAAAAAAAAAAGTTGGAAAATTGGGTTGAAAGTTTTTTGCGAGCTCTGATATATATGTACACACTTCGAAGTGAAGAACCCCCCCCAAGACCAAGTCCTAGATCTGCACCTGAGTACGATATTTCTGTTTATTTTCGTTAAACGAACGGTAAATGAGCATAGTTTGAGTCTGGACCCCCCAAAAGTTGGAATAATGGGTTAAAAGTCTTTTGCGAGCTCTGATACATATACACTTCTAAGTGCAGAACCCCCCCAAGACCAAATCCTAGATCCGCACCTGCTTCCAAGGCATACTTACAATGCAGCTGTATGAAAATAATTTTTTTAAACATTTTCATTTTATTTGATAATATGTTTAGAATTTTATTTCGGAGCATTTTCATTTTCAATTCAAAAATGATAAACAACGGCCTATAACCTCTAATAACAATAGTTTACAAATTTTAAAAAATTTTGGTATCCTCAACATGTTTTAGTCATTTCCCTAGTAAAATGGCACGCTAAATCCGAAAATGAAATTTTTCCATGGAACAGATTTCGAGATATTTTGAAAAAACCATTTTTCGAAATAAAAAAAAAACTGTCTACTTAAAAGTAAATATCTCTGGTTCTACCAAACTGATTTTGATAAAAATCGGTTGTATATATCATATACCGCCCATGGGGTGGACCGGTGAAAATATATTATATATATATCGTTCCTATGGGTGCTATATGAAAAAGTCAACCGATTTTGATCAAATTTCGTATTTGAGAAAAATTGAGTTTTTGTACTTTTTACAATAATTCCCGTTAATTCCATTATTTTTCTCCGACTTTGATAAACAATCGATTTCGTAATCGATTAAACTTTACGAGCCATGAAAAAAACTATGTGAACATTTTTTTTTAAATTTTTAAGTTTGCGTTCGAAGTATAATTTTTTCAAAAATTTGCTGTAAATTACGATAAATTTCATATGAATGGATAAATAACGACCAAACCGTTAATTTGACAAAATTGTGTTCCAAGTATAATCAATAGATAAATCAATTATCTACAGTTTGCTAAAAAAATAATCAAAGTCAGTTTAGTACAACCAGAGATAGTTGCTTTTAATTTTTTTTTTTTTAATTTCGAAAAGTGGTTTTTTCGAAAAATCTCGAAATCCGTTATATGAAAAAGTTTTTGCACTTCATTTTCGGATTAAGAGTACCATTTTACTACGGCAACGATCAAAATATGTTGAGGATACATTTTGCTGAAAACTAGTGTAATTTTTGTTCCTTTTTAAAGATTTTGGGAAATCATATTACTTAATTATATATTTTTTTAAATTACTAATATTTTCACATAGGTATATTTTTTTTAATTGTTGTTTATTTTTATTCATCAAAATGTTATGTTATTACGAATGTGTCATAATATTTTAAATTTTATTTAGAAGTATTTCCATTTTTAAATCTAAAATGTTTTTAATTTTGACTAAGAAGACTACTAAGAATTTGGTTCTCTTAAGCGTTCTCTTTTGCGAGCTTCTACTGTATGTCTATATATAGTGTATAAAAGTGTAGTACGTGAAAAAATATCTAGAAATCTACAGTTATGCGTAATTATAGTGTGCATGACATGTAAGCGTTTCTATTTTTTTTTCGCCAGTTTTTAATTATAATTCATGCTTTGCTAATTTTCAACTTTCCATCGCACAGTAACCAAACCAACTATGAACCAATTGACAAGAGTGCAAACCTGCAACGAACTTCATGGATAGCCATAAACAATTTTATGACAACTTTGCAATACCCTTTCAATCTGAATGCATTCGTTTTGGTGCATTTTTTTTACATAAAAGTGCAATATTTTGTGGATCTGGTTGTTGATGACAAAGCTGAGCGTTTGTAATAAATTAAAAGAAATGACTTAAAAGCTATTTTAGTTACTCACCGCATTTTAATTTGTAAAGATGGATGTTGTTGTTGTTATTGTAGTTGTATTTGTTGGTGTTGTTGTTGTTGCCATTTGTCGTCATTTGCTTTGGCTACTTAAGCTTAAATATTTCACGCATATTTCTATACAATTTTAAGCAGACAAGTTAGACTTTCTAATTGCTTTTTATGTTTTGTATCTGTATGTGTCTCTCTTTCTATATCTGTATCTTTGTTGTTATGTTAAGTTTTATGTGCACTCCCTTGGCCTCACAACCCCATGCCGCAACCCCAAATCGAGACTAAGTCAAGTTAAGTTGACAAGTTTTATGTTTTGTGATTTTTATATACACTTGACAAGAGTATTTTAGCTTTGGGATTAGAGTTGTCAATCTTAATTTAGAAATGCGACGACTGTCCTTTTTTTTGGGGTTTTGTGGATTGACAGGTATCAATATTTAATTTTTATTAAACAAGCTACAAGCAATACAGATTTAAATTTTGATATGTTTTTATAACAATCAAGTTTATAATTATAGCCACAGTATATAAAGTTCAATGAAAATAAAAGTTTGCGATGACTTGACAATTGGCCGTAACTGTGACCAAAACCGTAACAAATACATCGACGATTCACTGCTCTCATAATTAGATATCTTGTATGGTTATTATTATAAGTAAATCGTATTAAGATGATGTGGTGTGAACTGAAGGCTAATTGAGTAAATAGGATGGGTTTACATGAAGAAAAATTTGGAAAATTCACCTGCAAAATATAGTTTTTTAATACCGAATAATTAAATTTATTTTTATTTTTTTTTTTTTTTTGGTATTGTACAGTTCTTAAAAAATACTCTTAAAAATAATTTTAATAAATATTTAAGAAAAACAGAAATTACATAACTTTAGATTCTCAAAACAATTGGTTACAAAAAAAACTACAACAAGAAATGCTCTCTATTTAGTTCTTTTGGTAACTTTTTAGGCCTTCTATCATCTTTCTTAGACACCTTTCAACCTTCGGCGTCCTCATCGTCTTCCCATCAAATGCGATAATCCTCGCCTAATACTTAAAGGAGCAAAGATTTTATGGAATTAAATTTATATTGTGGAGCTGCAGAAATATATGCCATTATACTTGGAGCTTTTAGATTTCGTGGATCACCTCCAATAGTTCAGGCTCCTCTGCATGACTTTTAGTCTTAGAAAGACAAAGCGCTCTGTCCTGATCCTTCTAATGACTTTATTGTCTACCCCTTGCCTTCTTTATTCAAAAGCTGCATTAAAAACCTTTCACCCTCAAAAGTCTTCATCAGCATAGAACTCGTAGCTTCGTCCTTTCTGTTCCATCAAATGCGATAATTGTCGCCGAATACTTAGGGGGTTAAAGATGTTATGGAATAGCAATCATCTTGTGGATCTGCCGAAATTTAATACGTCATGTCGTTATATTTAGGTCTTGTAATTTATGACGTTCTATATCCAACCTCTTGAAGTGCCAACTATATCGGCGTTCACACCACTTAACATGGTCAAGACTCAAGAGAGACATCAACACAAAAAACCTTCAAATAGCGGGTCGTAGATGGAATAGTCTTGTAGCATGCAGGACTAGTAGATCACTATGGCCTAGATACAACCTCAAACAAACAACATCGCTGATGAAGAGGAACAGAAGAGATGCCTCTAGACTGGCAGTCATCACTGGATTTTGGCCTATTGGAGAACAGGCTGCCAAAATGAGGCTTCCTCATAATATTCACTGTCACAGTTGCAACCAGCCAGAACAAAAAGAAACCGCTTTTCATTTCCTTTGTAAATGCCCTGCTCTTTGGAAGCAGAGAATGGACACACTAGGAAGGCCGCTTTTCAATTGACTTGGGGAGCTGGCGCAAATAAACATCAACGAACTCCAGAGGTTCCTAGACCTAAACAAATTGGTGCGAAGGCGCTAGTTGGGCTCATAGATTGAGCCACCACTTCAACCAACCAACCAACCAGAGATTCAAGTGGCCTCTATTTGCAAAAGTGATCCTCCGCTGGATCTCCATGCTGATATCTTTTTGTTTTGTGGTGGTGCCAAAGCACAAAATTAGACTTCTCAAGGCTTTGGTTATAACAGATACTACGTCTTGCTCCAGTTTACCAGCAAATCCAAACTAAAAAATTCTCTTTATATAGACGCAATAGCTGCGATAACGGCTCTCTGCGTACGATCAATGATCAATGAATATCATCTGGATACTTTTGTAAGAAAATGTTTCCATAATCTGTTTAGTGTTGCCAAATCTTAGGGAAACATTATACGGCTATGTATATAACACCACATTCAATAGCAACTTTTCATTAGTTCGCAAGAGTATATAAACTTTGAACGATAGTTTAAGCTTTTCTTTCTGGTTTTATTTTATTGGTGTTTTGTTTTGCCATCGATTTTATGCTTTTTGTAAGAAAAACACATAGTAGAGATACAAAGCTTGTTCATAGAAGGCAAGACATCATTTTACATTACTACTTATGTCAACACACACTAACACACACACACACCAACTGACATACAGATAGACAGACGGACAGGCACACACTCATAGATACATACGTAAATACATCAATAAAAATTCAAAGTGTATCTATCACACTTGAAGCGCCAACGCCAGCTGAGCTCTGTGTGGGATTCATTTTGACTACATAGTACATACAATGTACATATATGACGGCCGCCTGTCAACGTCGCTTTCATTCGAGCCAAAGGTCATAATATGTATCAAATTTATGTGCCAATGAGTTGTCATTAATGGCCACATAAATACATACATATACATATATGTACACATATGTATATATACATAAAACCAGAAAAAAAAAAGATATAAATTAATAAACATTTATGGCACATGCAAAATATTTGCGTGCTCACGAGAGTTTAATGCAATTTATTTGTTTTTTTTATTGATTAAGCTAATTTGCAGCTGCATTAACGCAAATAGCGACACGTGCTCATTGGCGGCTCCAGAGAAGGGTCTTGGGGTCAAGACCAACTCCTAAAATATCTAAAGCACTGTAGTGTGTTTACTACCTCAAAAACAATTTTCTGGATCCGCCAAAGACTGTGTGTATATAATATGCGTATATGATACGATATAGTTTGGAGCTTTGCCAGCTCGGGTCACCCTTTGCTGTATTTGTCAGGCCATGGTCACATTTCGACTCAAATGTCAAATGTAATGCAGCAGCTTGCTGCAGCACATCAAAAAGTAATTTTGTGAAACAACCAAAAAGATTTGTTTTTCGCAGTTTGCCAAGGGTTTAAATGCGGCAGTCTTGTGGCCTTACTAAGGCGCCATCAAGCCGGCTTGTTTCCTGCCTAGGCATCAGGGTTGGGCGCATGACAAGGTATATTTTAAAGTTACTCTGCTAAGGAGATGGGCGCGTGACAATTTACATTTTTCTTTGTGAAACCTTTTTTCAATGATCAATATTTCCGTAAAATGTGTTGAAAAATAATAAATTAGAAATGTAAAAAATAAAAGTATTCACTAGGGTTCTAAACAAATGGTAATGGGTACATATTATAATATCTTCAGAAATTTTTTACTTTACACTCATAACTCGACATTTTTTTTTTTTTGACCAACTTTAGTAAAATAGATTGAGTACTTTGGTAGTTATATATGAGAGAATTATTCATGAAACTGTACTAATGAATCCCTTTTTATACCCTGTACCGTATGGTACAAAGGGTATATTAAGTTTGTGCAAGCCGAAAATGTATGTAACATACAGAAGGAGACGTCGGAGACCCCCCAAAGTTACCTAAATTATGATCAGGGTGACTAGAGAAGTCGATAGACCCATGTCCGTCTGTCCGTCTGTCTGTCTGTCCGTATGAACGCCTATTATTATTATATTATTATTCCATAGGAGAAAAGTTTATTTTATTTTTTTGATATCGGGGTTACATTACATAGCTCCCATAGGGGTGTTTTAGAGGACCTCGAAAAAAAACAAAAGTTTTAGATGTATAATTCGTTTGTTTATAAAGATATCGTAACCAAATTTGGCATTCGCGAGTTTTTTATAGTTCCCAAACACTGTACCTATCAAAATCGGTTGACTATATCATATAGCCCCCATAGGGCCAATCGGTCAAAAAAACGTTTTTTGTACAAAATTTGTTGTGCTTCGTTTCTTTATGAAGATATCGTAACCAAATTTGGCAGTCCGAAGTTCTTTAGAGCTCCGAATCCTTGTACCAAATTTGATCAAAATCGGTTGACTATATCATATAGCTCCCATAGGACCAATCGGTCAAAAAAAAGTTTTTTGTACAAAATTCGTTTTGTTTCGTTTGTTTATGAAGATATTGTAACCAAAATTGGCATTCAGAAATTTTTTAGAGTACCCAAGCACTGTACCAAATTTGATCAAAATCGGTTGACTATATCATATAGCTCCCATTGGAACGATCGGTCACAAAAACATTTTTGGTTAAAAATTCGTCTTTTTTTGATTAATTATGAAGGTATCGTAATCTAATTTGGCAATCAAATGCCTTTTGGTGTTCTTTAGCACCGGATACAGGGTATCCCAAAGTCGTCCGCGCCCGACTTTAACGTACGCCATCTTTTTAATATATAAAAATTGTTTTTACTTTTGTGGAGACCCACAACGGACTTTTATTGTTTGCCCCAAACTTTTTTCACGTAGAAAGAAACTTGACGCAAACAATATAATATGAAAAGAATTCGAGTTTTTGAAAGAAAATGTCTTAGAGTATGCACCTCTCTCACTAGGACTCCTCAGAGCCAGGAAATATAATAACAATTGATAATTTTATAATTAAGTTAATAAGAAATCATACCTAAGGGCACAGACTACTGTACCCCACAGGAACACTTTATAACCACATTCAAGACCCATTTCCCAACCAGGGAGGAGTGGAATGTTGGTGTACCAGGCCCAGCTGGCTCAACAAAAATCTTCACGGGCGCTTCCAAGCTGGAAGACCGCGTTGGCGGAGGCGTCTACATTGAAGAACATGACGTAAGAATATCTTTTAGACTCCCTGATCACTGCAGTGTCTTCCAAGCTGAGGCCACGGCAATCCAGGAGGCCCTTTCAATAGTGAAAAATCTACAAATAGTTAGCAACAATATCTGTATCTACTCAGATAGCCAGGCGGCTATTAAGTCTCTCGCCTCCATGACATAATGTATGAAGTCAGTGAACAACTGTCGCTCATCTCTGGAGGAGATGGCAGAACAGTTTTCGAACCACCTCATCTGGGTCCCGGGACCCAGAGGGTAATTGCATTGCGGATGAACTGGCAAGAAGAGGAACTACCATGATCATCCTTCAGGACAAGGAGCGTCTGGGTATACCTATGGTCAGCTGTAAATTGAGCATTAAGAACCACTTTGCTCAAGCTGCAAATCAAGCGTGGTATCAGATATCGAACACGTGTAGAACCTCACGGCAAACCTGGCCGGTATACTGCAGGAAACGAACAAAGCAACTTTGCGGTCTAAATAGAGCTCAGTGCTCGACAGTTATCCGGGCAATTACCGGACACTGGCTGGTGGGTACCCATGCATCAAGGCTCAACGCACCTCACATGACTTCTGTAGAAGTTGTGGAGATGAGGAGGAGCTGGAGACGGTTGAGCACTTCTTTTGTCACTGCCCAGGGCTGTGTAGGACAATTCCGATTCTTTAAATCATACTTCTTAAATGACGTATCCCAGCTCTCAGAAAAGAGTTCAAGAAGCCACTCGACGTTTATTCAGGCCGCCGGATGGGCGTGACTTTTTAGATCATGTAGGGGACCTCCTGAGTGGGGGAAGGGTTGTGTAAGGTCCATCTAGCGGTATCACAAGGGGCCAAATTTCTGGCCTAAGTGAGTCGGGACATCAGGTATTCAGAAAAGTTTTGATTGCTCCATTAATAATTTAATAAAAGCTCCTTATTAGGTAAATGAGGATTATATAAAGTTTGCACTACAAAGTGGATTTGTACCTCCTGAAGCCTTTTTCTATTTAGATAAGAGTGGTCTAGTTCAGAAAAATTTGTGCCACCCTTTATTTTATCACTCATTTAGAAGACCTCTAGGAACGTCTGAAGTTAGATTCGATCTGTTGTTATCTTTAAGGCCGCGCATACACAGGGCGCTTACATGACATGAACTTATCAGCGCGGTCAGCCGTATGATTTTTTTGTATGCTAATTTCAGCATCAGCTTATGCACGCTGTGGTCTATGAGAGCGCGTACCTGTGTACGCGCGGCCTAAGGGATATCAAGCTCTATAAAAAATGTGTTTGTGAAATAATTAAGTAATGTTTTTAATCTTTTTCATTATGTTTTAAAAATATGAGAGCTGTTGTAGTTTAAAATTATTACAAAAAAAAATTCCTAAAAGAAATTTATTATATATAAAGTACGTTAGGGTTCATTAGTACAAACTAATTTAAAATTGTTCAACTATTGTTTATTATAGTATATATCTTAGAAATAGTAAAATTAAATAAACAAAAAAATAAAAAGCATTTCCAAACTATGCTGGATTGGACTAAAACTTTTAAATTAAAAATAGGGTACATTCTAGTAACTGTCCCATTTGTTCACTATAGAGACTACAATTTATTCAAATTGAGACAGTTCGATAGAACAACCTAGTATCCCACCTTCTAACCTTTAAACTTATCAAATCATTTTGTCACTGGCCTTCAATTTTGTGTTTATCTGTTCCTACAACCTGGTCATATCCTTATAATATTGTACATTCATTCCTTCGCAACATACTTTCAATGTTATTTTCTAGGTGTATAAATAAACAATGAGGTATACGATTTGTGTTATTAATCAAAATTTGCCGATTATAACCATTCTTTTGGTTCTTTAAGGGTAGAATTAATTCTATGGCACAAAAGTAGTTTAAAGCCAGAGCAACATAGGCCTTCAGGCTATTACTGAAAACTTTACAACTTATCCCTATCACACACTAAATTTTATTTTTTGTGTAGCGAATAGTTTTTCATCAATATTGGATTAGAACCTAATTTGTATCGGTTGATTGCCAAAAAAAAATAAATATCAAAAAAAAAAAAAAAAAAAAATACAACATACGAGAAACAAATTAAAATAAAAAATATTTTTGTTTCTTTACAAATTACTGACACTCTCGGACTTGAGCATTCCCTCTCTTTAAAGATATAAAAAAATCTACTTCAACCTGTATTTTGGGAAGTCTCTTAAAATTGTGAAGACAGCACATTTTCGTGAGTCATTTAACTCTTAGAAGGCAGCCAGGTGTACATAGTCATTCAGATAACGTCAACCTACAGTTTTTTTTTGTATAACTTCTTGATTCTTAATCATTAATCAGATGACAATAGAGCGTTAAAGCTAATGAATTTTGCGACTGTCAAAGGTAGATTGATTGATTCCAAGTAACGAAGCAAAGGAACCCAGTAGGCGAATGAACTACGCATATACTTTATAGAATCAATTTTAATCTTGTTAATTGTTAAACCTTAAATCCGTGCCTGTTTAATTTTTATTGGTTATATAAGTTACTTATTTTTTCTCAAAAACTGCCCGGCTTCTATTATCTAAATCCTCGACACAATTTCCAGTTTTCTTATGAAAAACTGGCCAGCTATAAAAGATGCTTCCCGATCGGCATTTACTTTAAAATACTCTGAAAAATTTTATAAAAAACTCTAATTGTCGTTTTGTCGAGAATAAGAGGTTTAAATGGTTTACCTGAAATTTATTTACGTAAATTTTTACTGATGTCTATGAAAATTGAAAGTTATGTCAAAGTATATGGGGTATGTTTTAAGTGCATATATTGAGGGGTGTGGGAGAAAACACGGTAAATCTATTGCGGGGGGTGGGGATTCGTTTCGATTAAATTTCGGTGTGGATTTGTTTATTATAGCCACATGAGTGCTCTTACCAATTGGTGAGTGTAGGTCAGGTTTGACCATAATAACGTGTAGTCAAATATTGGTTTATTGGCAAAGGGGGGTCAATTTAGTATATTTTTGACTACAACTCTTGTTGTATTTGTCCGATTTTGTTCATTTTTGACACACAGATGCATGTAACCACGACTCATAGCTCTGTTAAATTTCAAAACAAAATATTTAACGATGTAGCCAAAAGGCGCGAAATTCTACCAGACGGAAACGGTTGAGACATTCATATAGGTAATACAACAAACTTCATCTTCTGAGGAAATATGCGCACCAGCATGTAAAGTTTCATGTCTCTAGCTCTTATAGTCTTCGAAATTTATGTGTTCATACAGACGGACGGACAGACAGACGGACATGGCCCAATCGCTACCCGAGGTGATGATAAGCATTTTGGTATAAAGGACTTGGGGTATGCCACGCCTCTTTCTGTCCGATACATACATTGCACAAATGTAGTATACTCTTTGTACCTATAGGTACAGGGTATAAAAATGGCGCATACGATTTTTTTTACAACAAATAAAGATACTCCAAAAAACGATATCTTGATTAACAAACTAATTATGTCCTAAAATCTTTTTCGAGCGATCCGTCCTATGGGTGCTAAAGTGAACCGATTTTGATAACATTTGATAGAGTCAAAATTTGGCAATATGCTCAAAAAATTTTAGTTTTACTTTTAACCCTATGCGAGCTATAGAATATAAGCTCGATATCGAAGAAATAAAGTTTAATGGACGGGCATGTCCAGGTCAATTTCTTTTGTGCTTCTGACCAAATTGGACGTAACCTTTGGGGAACACACTGAATCCCACTGTCGGGCAGCGCCTCGACCGTATCACAATTTTGTTTAAATGAAGCTTTTGCAGTCTTCCATTTCCTTCAGATGATTCGCTAACCATTTATATTAAAAATCACTATAAAAAATACCTCTAATATCTAGACCTCCACTTATCAATTTGGAATGCTGTTTGGATTGCATTCGATTTTTAGAACTGCTAAAATTTTGTGGTTACTTTTTTGCACGGATCTCTGAAAAGTTAAAAACGAAAAAAAAAACCATGTTTAAAGTTGATGTTTAATAATAAGAGTTTAAATAAGATAATTTTGAAAAAAATTTCATAACAATATACGTTTTAGTCTTCAATATATGGGTAAAAACTTTTCAAAGACAATATTATTTACAAATTTACATTTTAAGCGGACTTTTACCTAAGTTCATGCTTAGATACTACTATATATCTACGACTTATTTCGCTAATTGTTTTGAGCTTCATGATGACTTAAAGAAAACTTGGCTTAAGTGACTTCGTGACTAATTAATTAAGCGCATCTGTGAGTGCACTTCTATAGGCGATCCTAGAAAGATTCTACAACTCACACAATTCTCTACCATATGTCTTGCAAATTAAAAACAGCGTAATTGCTAGAGGAAGAAACAGCTTAATACCTCAAAACTTTTAAGTACTGTTGTGATGTAGTGTTGCAAAATTTTGACACTCACGATCTTCACGCGCACATCTCTATGCACTCATAGAGCATATTTCAATGGCAATAAACGACGTCTTAAATCACAAAACCAATCCGTATTTCCGCCAGAATATTTAAGCACCAGCCATTGTGTAAGCCCAAGTCTGGTCATGGATATTACTTATTGCTCTCGAGACAGAGTGTGCATGAAATTGGAATTGCACAAAAGCGCAATGAACCTCTTGTAACAAAGCCCATATCACAACTAACTACTGCTGAAGAGTGACAGTGAATGATCCAAGCTACTTTGGTTTTTGGCTGGCGACATGCTACTATCAATTTGTACGTGCCCCTCATGCCAAACTACCAGATTAGTGTTACCACAGTGCATACTGTGACTGACCACTGTCAAGTGTTAACTGCCAACTGCAACAAACTTTAACGGCTGACAGTTGTACGCCACTAAAGATGTGTTCATTTGGTAGAGCTATGTCGACAACGACTACTAAGACGACTATGACAACGTGCAACGGCCAAGCTCATCGGTATTCAAATGCGCGATAGTCACGCTCAAAGCCCACAAAATGCCAAACAGCTAACGACTGCCCATTGAAACCGAAAGTCAGATGAGTTTCTCAACTCGAGCGCACAAGTTCACAGCATTTGCTATTCGCTCGCTACGCATTGGGGCCGGGCACTGCATTCAAATGAAGCGCAAACAGAAGGTGGTCCCAATTTTACTTTCCCAGTTTACTTCATATATACTCTTTATACGGATTGTACAATAGAAGTGTTAGATAATCGGTTTAAGATTTATGTGAAACGTGTTTAACGTAATATCTGATTTTTTTTTTTTTGTTTTTTGTGTAACTGCAGACCTTAAACACGGCCGTTGTGCAAATCTATAAGACGGAAGGATCGGCGCACTCGCACTGGAAAAAGAAACACACGGCAGTCATATGTTTTGTCAAGGACAGCGACAAACGCTCGTACTTCCTGCGTGCCTATTGTCTAATCAAGAATGAACTGATTTGGCAACATGAGCTTTACGATGGCATGCAGATTGTCAAATCGAGACCGTTTCTGTTGACCTTCGAGGGCAGTGTAAGTATATATTAAAACTTTAGATATACCACAAATACATTAACCAGCTAAAGATTATCACAGGAAAGTAGGCATTGTTATAGCCTGTACCAGTTTTATTGATTTGTGCAATTTATATAAGAAATAGAAGAAGGCGCTACAGACTTGGTATCATCTCGTATAGGGATTGAGCCATACTCGTCTGTTCGTATGAGCAACTATATATCGGGGGCTATAATAGCTAGAGGCGCCAAATTCTACCAATAATGTGCTGCTGGACGTTTATGTCGATATCTGGTCCCATTTCTCTATAGGCGACAAGTACGAAAAAAACCACATAAGTTTGGCATAGTTATTCAGCTTGTAAATAAGAGTAGATGGTTGCAAAAATTCCTATGATAGGATAAAAGCTTCTAAAGATATAGCAGAAAACGTATCAATTTTAGACCTCCACCCCTCTAAAAAGTTCAGCATTTATATTTATATAATTTTCTTTCATTATTCAGCTACAACCAACAAATTTGATTTGTTGAATGTGAGCCAAATAAACAACAAAATGTTGACCTTTTCTTAAAATAGCCACCACAATACTCCCTACTTTAATAAACCTATTTTCTTGAGTACAATATACAATTTTCAAGGTATCGTTCTGTCAGGCCCTTCAGTTTTCTAATTTAACGCAAATCTTTCAGGTCGTTTAGAGCTTATCCTCCACTCATGTTTCCAGTATTTTTTGAGGAAAATATAATCTTAATGCAATGCATCTATGTAGGTTTTGGAACATTGCAACATATCCGCTAAAAAAAAAAAAGAAATCATATTAACAAAACCAAGAAAGCTTATTTTGCAAAGATTCAATAAATGTATTCAAATGCTATAAATAGATATATATTATAAATAGATTTCATTATAAAAACTGTTGGATTAACTGAGGTCTGTCAGGTCTATTATTAAATGTTTAGCTTTATTAATTTTTGTTTTGTAACAGAAAACTTTTAGCAAAGCTACTGATAGTCGACAGACAAATGGTTCATTTTATTTTAAATATCATAATCTAAATCCAATGTAAATATATTACTCCGAAATTTATTTATTTATATGTATTCATAAAACCATAGCATAGTTTCGACTCAGTGCTCCAGCTCCTTAAACCAGCGCACAACTGTTTCTATTGTTAGTTATAATTTCTTACCAACTTTTTTACCTGCAGGACGGTCATGTGGGCCTTAACTTTGTCTCCGAGGAGGAATGTGATGCATTCTTTCGTATTGTGGATGCCACCATAGAAACACGCAATCGCAAACGTCTGGAAAAGCGTAATCGGCAGAAGGCGCAACAGGCGCCAAATGTGCCTGTACCACCAGTTCCACGTGAGCCGACAAGGCCATCAGCACCAGTGACAGCTGTGTCTGCTACCGATGGTGGTGTACAAATGCGCAACAATAAGATTGGCTCGGTTACACTGACGCCAGCCACTCCGAAAAGCTTCCTATCCAGCAGTTTTGGCCTATCTGCATCTGCTAACAAAGATAAAAAACGAAAAGTGACCAAAGCAGATATCAGCCAACCGACAAATTTTGTGCATGTTAGCCATGTTGGCTGGGATGCGGACAAGGGTTTTGATTTGACGGGCAATGAAAATGATGAAGTGTTGACGCAATTCTTTGCCAAAGCAGGTGTTTCTGAAAATCAGCTGAAGGATCGGGATACGCGTGCATTTATTTATGATTTCATACAGAGCAATAATGTGCTGGCCTCTGTAAAGCAAGAGCAGGTGGATTCACCTACGACGCCAGACGCAACGACGCCACACATGCCGCCACCAGTGCCAAGTCGACAGCATCATGTGAGTATTGTGCGTAAAATGCAAAGCGTCAAATTCTTGACTTTATGTTTAAAAATTTCAGGCACACAATGGAAATGCGTCAAGCCAAAGAATTGCGCCGCCGCCACCGCCTGCGCGACAACCGCCTCCGCCGGTGCCCACAACAGCGCCAAATGTAACACGCGCGCCTGCGCCACCCAGCAGACCGCCACCCATTAGCTTATCAGCACCACCGCCGCCGCCGCCAAGCAGTGCGCCAGCGGTAGCGGTAAGTCGCTTGTTTGAGTCTGGCATTAAACAAATTGCTAACAATTTTTTTTTATAGCCTCCTCCACCACCACCGCCACCACCAGTTGCAGCTGCAGCGCCACCACCGCCACCTCCGCCTATGCCAGCGACAGAGATTCCCGTTATAACGACCACACATGCACCAATTGCAGCAACCAAAGCACCAGCAATGCCCGTAGGCAATAACGCTCTTATGGATGCCATACGCAAGGGCACTACGCTGAAGGTAATAGAAAATATAAGGACTTATATATGTGTGTATATGGAGAGGTCCTTATTGCTTACCGATACAAAACTGTTAATAGAATTAAGACTCTAGTTTTGAACCATTTTTACAAAGATAACAAATTGACCAAGCTTTTAAGAAAAATCCAAGGGACTTAAACTTATTTCAACAATTTGTGGTTCTTTTTTCGTACTTTACCAAAGCATAAATTATGGAAAATTATATATTTAAAATATGCTTACCAAATAACAAACCAATCTAATTTCTTCAACACTTATAGAAAGTGGACACTGCAGCGCTTAGTACTGGCAGCGGCGACTCGCGCAGCGATCTCATGTCCGAGATACGCATGGGCTTTGAACTGAGGCCGGCGGCCAATCGGGAGCTCAGCAATCAGCGCACTAGTGATGATGGCACGGGCGGAACCGATGCTTTGGCCGATGCACTGCGTCGTGCGTTGCAGGAACGCGGCCGTGTCATACAATCCTCAGATGAAGAAAGCGAATCTTCAGGCAATGATGAATGGGAGGATTAAATTGAAACGTACAACTCGGCTTTGTACTGTTTTAGTTGTGAACCCGGCAGGAGAACTATCCATAGGTAGTTCATACATATTTATGGCAAATTAATTCCAAATAAAAGCAATAATTTAATTTGTGCTTTGGCATTTAGATTTATTGCATGATAAATCTGTGTAAATAATGTTTAGTAAATTCTCTTACCTCTTTAAATTGCATAAATAACATAAATTGTAATTATAAAAAGTTAAAAAGAATAACAGTTTTAATAGTAGTATTTTTCGTTATTTTCCAATTCCAATTTGCATATCCTTAATCTGCTCAATTAAAAGAATATATCAACATTTATATTAAATACAATTTATACACTATACATTGTAATATGTATTTAAAAGCAACAACAATAACCTATATACAATACATAAAACTTGTTCGGAACTGTGCCAAAACTAAAAACTTGTTTAAATGTCTAAACACCAAAATTTAAAACAGTTTAGTACTAAATGTACTTATACATGGGCCCATTAGCATGAGAAAAGTCTGTACGTAAAAAGAAAAAATTCTTTGAGAAAATGTGTGCCTAAAATGCTACTTAACCCTGGACTGAAGCACTGCGTTTCAGTTTTCTTATATAGGTAGAGCCATTGGCTTCCAAAAGTTTTCCAAGCTTCTATGCATTAGTTTCCTATAAGTCCAGGGTCGTAGAACTGACGGCAAAACTTTAAACTCGACAAGTCTGCGAACTGAAACTCTGTCGAAAGCAACTCAAAATGAGCAAAATAGCAAATAACTAGCATAAAATATATAAATAACAAATATATATATACATATATATTTTATAAAATTATAACAGAAACTGTGCTTATAATCTAACAATATAATTAAGCAAGAGTTAAAAAATTGTTCCAAAATTATTTAACATAAAACGGCACACGATTGAATAGCATAATATTAAATAACGAAATTTTTGCTCAAAATCACTAAAAATTCAAAATGTTTAACGAAAACTTAATAAAATATACGGGTTAAAAACAAATATAGGTTCGCAAAATCATAAAATTTGCCCAAAATAAATACTATGCAAACCACAATGCTTCCATAGCAGATACTCTATAACTATCAAAAAAACTAATTTAAAAAAATTTCTGACCCTAATAAAACTAGAAACTATACAATATATTTTTTGTTGTTAGTTAATATGCATTTAATGCAAAATTTGTAGTCATTTTCTTATGTATTATTAAACAAATTAAATTTTTGTTTGAAAATTATGTATTTAAAATCAATTTAATTTTATTTAATAGCCTTTTGATCTAACTAATTAAATAATGGGCATGTTTGAGCGTGTAATCAATGAATTATGAAAATGTGCGATTTGTCTATTTAAATATATATATATATAAGCTAATAATACAATATGTAATTTACGTAAATAAAGTTGTGTATGTATGTTTAATCACCAAGTGCTGTTATTTTTTTAACACATATACCTCAGCTTATTTTTAAATGTAGGGTTTATATTACTAAGGTGACGCGACTAAGCAAATATATACACCAATCTGTATATAATTCAAATTTAGCTAATGTTTTTGTAAATGCAAAAATCGAGAACGGAGCGTAGAGTTTTTTTCATCGCTGCCATTTCAGAAAAGAAGTGTAAAAATATACAAAAAAATTATACTTTTCAAAATTTTGAGATTGAGAATTATGCCAAAGTTTGTTTAATAACAGACAAGCCAGCATTCCGGCGGGTTAAATATTGGGGTCCACTAGTTTTATGTAAAAAACTTTGATCCAATAACATTCGAAGCGGCTGAGTATAGAAAGAAAACCAATCGATTCATTATTTATAATTAAATAACATGCAGAAAGTATTTTTTTAATATTAAGATTACTAAGTTATTGATGAACTGGCCAAGGATGAGAGGTAAAATGTTCAATCCGGTTAGAGCGTGGTAGATCTTTAAATAATTTCCTTTAGATTATAAAACTCCTCAAAGCAGCAGAACGTCACTGAACTGAAAGAATAATCCTCTTGTTATTTCTGAAACCGTATGGTACACATCTATTATATTATGTGGGAAGCGTTATTTGGTTCCGTTTAGAAATCTATGGCAAGATCTACACTTCAAAAATTGCAATTTTGTTAGAAAATTCTTTATTTTAATTATAATAATATTTTTAATTTTTCGTACCAAAAATATGATTGTAAAATAAATCGAAATGCAACCCCATACATTTTTAATAAAATTGCACCATTTAATGCAAATAATTAAAAAATTGTTTGTTCAGCAATGTTAATATTTTTATATTTACCTACAAAATAAATCAGTTTTTTTCATTATAAAAACAAGAAGCATTTATTCTATAAAATATTACAAAAATGTATTATAATTTCTGACATCTTTTGACAAAAAAAATAATTTTTTTCATAAATTTTTTTAAAAAAACATTAAAAAATGTTCGTTTTATTTTTTTTTAACATTGCTCCACCAAATCGATTTGATTCATATTCACACCAAATAAAGAACGTATAAAAACACGTGTTTAAACAAAAAATAGTGATTGACATATTTAAGGAACATACTTAAAAAAAAAAAAGAAAATTTCATATTTTTTTTTTAAAAAAATGTGTAGGTTGAAGAAAAAAAATAATTTATTTTAAATAGCCATATTGCCAACTTAAACTAAAAAAAAAATTGGTTCAAAAAATTTCAATAGTTTAGACACAATTAATAAAAACCACATTTTTTCAAATTAAGCCGCATCGCGTTAAGTTTTAAAACTGAAATTTTGCGTACAATTTTTATTTTGCCATATGCATCGAACTGTATCATTAGTTTTCAAAAATCGCTGGGTGCAGTTTCCAGTACCTTATCCAGCTAGACCCTTTACAAAAAATCAATCTTGTGGACCTGAACTCATATATTAAACAAAGAAAGTTCAGTTCTCTTACAATCTATCTCCAATAAATTTTGGAGAAGATAAGTCCTGCTTCTTGCACATTGCCCAATTTTTGACAGCTCTAGACATGGCCTTTTCATCGAAACATTTATTTAGTAACTGTAGGAGGTAGGAGGATTGGTATATGTATCTGCATTCTTTCGAAATAGCCTGTAATTTTATTGTGTTGTAGCTGGAAATCTTTTATAGTGGATGAAAATCGATTTTGAGATGCCTCGTCACAAGCATTAGGCGCTGCGTCCGCTCCATGGTCTTCTTAGGTATGTGAATATACTCTTAAGAATTAAAACTTTTGAGCATTATTATATCCAATACATGCAGCGTATTATCTGTGTCTTTTTCAACTCTCACAGGGAACTTGATGATCAATTATCAAATTTGTTTAATATAACCCCAAATAACACAAAATTGAATAGTTGTGATTCCTCTTAAAATTAAACAAAATATAAATTTTGTTACTTAACATATTTACTTTATTTATGTTTATACCGTAGCAGGGTATATTAATTTTGCTATGATATTTGTAACGCATAAAAGTAAGCGTTGCAGATCATATATTTATTTAAAATAAACGATCAGCCTCTTTTAAACTTGGTTATAAGTTAAAAAGCATCTGACCAAACCGGATAAACAGACCTGCTAGGGCATGTAACCCTCGGCGTCTCAAAGTTTGCCGATTATTTCTTTAAAGTTTAGTTAAGGCTTAAATAATATGCAGGGCCTATTAATTTAAAAATAATCTTAAATATTATTGTATAAATAATAGGGAAATTTGATTCGAATTTGGTAAACTAAACTGCTTATTCAGTTTGTCTTAACTACGGAATTGATTTCTATACTTCCTGCGTATATATGTACATACAATTATGGCGTCTGTGGGGGGACAAATTTGGGTGAATATGCGTATATGACTTAAGCCTAGATATCTATATATTGGGATTTTCCTGAGCGGCATTTGCATCATCCTGCAGTTCCCTTTCAATATTTGCATTGTTATTGTTCTCAGCAATCTCATTTATATTGGAGTCATCGTTTTGGCAACGTTGCTGCAGCTGCTCTTGCTGTTGTTGTTGCTCATTGATGCGATTCTCAGTCTCTTCATTGTGTACCTTAACATTAGCAGAGGTTGAAGCTGTTTCACTGAAGTTATTGCTTAATGTGGAGCATGAAGGTTGCTCCTCCCCTTCGGCATGTTGTGACATGTCCAAGCGCTGTTCGGATATTTCGTGGTTGAGCACGTTTTGATGTTCTTCATCGCAGTTTAGAGGAGCTAAAGGCTCGACAGTATCAAAAAAAGGCTGCGCTTGCGTTTCATTGTCTTTTGGCACACTTATTGTATCGGTATTAGTGCAAGCCATATCCACATCTCTTTGTTCAGTTTGTTTTTCTGGTGATGTTGGTCTTTCCGTAGAGATATTTGGATTGATTGTAGATGTTTCCGAGTTTTCCTTTTCTTTAGCTGGTTGTTCAGAGCACGATGGCAGTTCCGATGATACTTCCATACTAACGTCCAAGACTTTGACTTCACTTACTGGGTTTTCGCTAAATATATTTGTGTTTATGGTAGTTTTTTCCAAGTTTTCTTCCATTTTAGTTGGAGCTTCGGAGCATGCAGGCAGTTCCGCTGATACTTCCATGCTTATGGGAGTAACGCCCAAGACATTGACATCACTTACTGGGTTTTCGCTAAATATATTTGTGTTTATGGTAGTTTTTTCCAAGTTTTCTTCCATTTTAGTTGGAGCTTCGGAGCATGCAGGCAGCTCTACTAACATTACTATATTGCTGGCAATAGCGCCAAAGTTGACGTGCTCTCCAGTTAGTTCTTGAGAACAGTTTGCGGGCTCTACTATTTCCATTTTATGTATTTCCTCCCCTTCAGGATGTCTTACGGGAGATACAGCAACATTTGGCTCCATTTCATTGGCAAGAATGTAGGGCGTTGCCGTTGAAGGCACTATTTGTGTGTTAGCAGCATTGCTGCCAACATTTCCAATCTCTTGAGCTGCTTCTTCAAGGAAAACGCCCGTTTCCATTGCTATGTCTGCTATTACGACAGCCCGCTCTGCGTTGTCATTTTCTTCGGCTGCGTCTTTAGAAAGAATGATTAGATCCATTGTTTGACCTGGGTTTGTAACAATTGTGTCTACATTGACTTTCTCCTTGGCTTCGTCTTCAGTAGAGATGATCATTTGCATTGCAGCATCGGTGTTTGTAACAGTTGTGATTGCACTATCGCTCTCTTTGTATTCTTCTTCACAAGTGACAGTGTTAGCTGCTTCTTGAGAGGATGTGGCCGTTTCCATTGCAATATCAGTGTTAGTAACAGTTCCGCCAACATTGTCATTCTCCTCAGCTGCTACTTCAGAGGAGGCGGTTGTTTGCATTTCTACATCTAAGTTTGTGACATATCTATCAACATTTTCATTTTCTTCACCTGCTTCTTTAGTAGAGTTGGCCGATTCCATTGCTACATCTGTATTTGCAACAATCGGGTTTACATCAATCATGGCTTCTTCAGAGGATTGTTCCTTTTCCATAGCCACATCTGTGTTTGCAACAACTAGGTCTAAATTGTTTATTTCTTCAGCTTCTTCCTGAGAGGATGAAATCATTTCCTGTGCCCCTTCTGCATTAGTGACAGTATCATCAACATAGTTCTTCTCTTCAGCTGTTTGCTCAGAAAAGGCTGAAGGCTCTAACTGGCCACAAACGCTAGTTATGACAAAACCAAACGAAGTACTTGGAGTTTCTTGCTCGTTGTTAGCCCCATCCAACGGGGGTAACTCTAGCTCACGATAAATGCGAACTGTTTCCTGTTGTTGATAGGGATCTGTGGTTTCATCCTCATCGTCTTCTGAAGATGAACTATCATCATCTTCATCCGTACTATCTTCATCACTCATACCATTTTGAGCTGCCGCTTCGCCGTTAATATTCTCATCCGTAATATCTAAATCCTGCTCTTGTTTAATCCTAATGTTGCTAAAATCTAAACTATTGATATAGGCGTCTTCTTCATCCATTTTGTCATTATGATTGATTTCATCAACTTTTTCGTTGTCTTCCTCTTGCTCTTCAATTTCGGGCTCATAGCTGCTAATACAGGGCTCTTGCGTTTCTTCCACTTCATCGGCATAGCCGCGATTACTCGGCTCCGGTTTTATGACAATATTTTGCAGACTTTCAAAGGAAACTGCAGCACCAGATGCAATAGAAACGATTTGTGGTAACGGCGCTTGCACTGGTTCTGGTGGTTGCAATTCCGGTGGTGCTGGCTCACGGGGAATACTACCCGTGCTTTTACGAGCTGTGGCTTTAGTTGCTTTCGGTTTGGGTGGCTTCTTTTGGCTCGGCGTGTATTCGCTTTGCAAATGCCTGCTGGGAGTCTCTTGGTTTGACAACTTACTGCTTTCATCTAATGTTGTTTCCATGGCATTTTCCTGCGGTTCTTCTTCCTCACCCATGTCAACACCGCTGACAACTTGGGTTATTTGCATCATACGATCTAGTTCCAAGCGATTTGGCTTGACATCTTCAGGCTCTCGCTCTTCTTCCGCATGATTTTCCTGCGCAACTTCCAACTGTGTCATTGGTATGCTCGTCATCACTGCTGCATTAAGTTCAGGGGCCGCGCGTTCCTGGTAATCTGCATCCACACGCTCCTGTTTAATATTCGTTATAATAGGAGTCACGTCTAAAGTTTCGCGTTGAGGATTTGCTGTTGACGTGCTTACATCAGACTCAGTGGGCGTGGTTTCTTCGTGTTCTTTTTGACGCTCTTTATGCTTGCGCTTTTTCTTTTTTTTGCTTCCCTTTGCCTGCAATTCATCATTGTCATCGACGAGTGAAGAATTTAACTGCCCATGGTTTTTGGTTATTTTCAGTTTTAATGCAAATGGCTTGGGCTCCTGTTTAATTTGTATGCCCTCGACAAGCTCCGATTGCTTTTCGTATGCTTCATCGACAGCCTCTTCTTTTATAGCTGCGCTAACTTCAGGCTCAGCCACAGGATGCTGCTGTTCTGCATTATCTGCGGGGGCCTCTTCCTCGCTGTCGTCTTGAGCATGGAAATCGTCGCAGGCAGCAGAGGGCTCTTCTGTATCGCTTTCTGATTGCTCAAGAGGTGGCCCAGTATCATTTATATGAACCTCTGGTTCATGCTTGATGCTAACCAACGTGCTCATGGTGTTCTTTAGCAGCTGATCGACCCGTTTAAGATACATCTTCGAGGATACACGTTCACTGCTTTTGCCTTTTGCGCCCAGATTGTTGGGACCTTTGGCTTCACGCAGCAGAGGCGATGCCAAGCGCTCCATTACTACTACTGGCTGCATGTGTACACCCGCTGCATAACTGCTAGCCGGTTCTGGGGTTTCTTCAACATCATACTCATTTTTAATACGCATTTGAGCTTCATTATTCGCAGCTTCTGGCATTATGTGCTTTGAATGATTAAGGTAAATCTTAGCACAGAATGGCGCATGACGCATGTATGTTGTCTCGCTGCTAAGTGTACGATTGCAACCTCCGCACTTTTTGGTCCGTATGGCACACGGATGAGTGTTATAAAAGTAATTAGTCACAAAAGTTTTCTTGCAAAGCGGACATTCCCGATCAAAGACCTGTAACGCAATGGGCGTTATAGCGGTGTGCTCTCGCATATGCCTTGTAAAGGCGTAGTTATTGGCAATAACTTCAGCGCATAGTCCACACTTATAAGGTGTTTTCGAGAGCTTGTGCCACAAATGATGTGCTCTTATATCGCTTATGTTGTTATGGGTTTGATCGCAGGCATTGCATATGTAGCGTGGTATTGTGGGTATGTGCGTTCGTTTATGGTCATCTGCCAGCTCCTTGTTTGGGAATTTCTCAGCACATACGCTGCATATGGCTTTACGGCCCTTCTTGCTGGCCGGTTTAGATTGCACATCGCTGGGGGCGGTCGAATTGTTTTCTGGCGGTTCGTCCTTACTGTAAAATTATGATAAAATAAACGAAAAAGTAAGTTTTATAGTTTAATAGGAGGATTTATTAAACCGACAAAGGATCGGAATACTTTGGGCTAGGGAAAAAGATCTTTGCTGAGACTTGTATTTCAGAATTTTTCCTACTAATGGGTTAATCACTGATTGGTGTACAACGCACAGCCCAAACGGTAAGTTTCGGTTTAAAGGCCTATACGCAGCACGAAATATTTCGCGAAGAATCGCAAAACTTCATATAAAAAAAAAAATCCCATTTGGGATATTTTGTTTTATATGAAGTTTTGTCATTCCGTGCGAAATATTTCGTGCTGCGTAGACCCCTTAAGAAAGAATTTTGAAAGATTTTGCCAATAAGTGGTGGAAATGGCGAGTCAAAGTTTGTATAGGCAAACATTTTTTTCATCAAATCGACTGTCATGCCACATGTTCTATTTTTGGGTACTAAAAAAAACTTTTTCAATAATTAGGGGGAATTAGATTTTATTTGTAATGGGTCGATAAAAGTAAATACTTTTAAATGTTTTGCCCACCATCCGTGGCAAAGGTAAGGCGGCATTTAGTATGGGCGCGCTGGGTGCGGAGCCTCTAGTACAGAAAGGTTATCCCAAACTTTTAAAAAACAAAAAATCGTTAATTGATATATTTTTGTTAGTAGTAGATATCCATTTTTGAATAAATTTCACCATTCGGTATGAAAGGCATATTTCCAAATGCGAATCTAAAAATATAGTAAATGTCAAGGGCAACGGGAGTCTATAGTATAAGCCCTTCAATGCTTAGTGTATCTTTTTTAAAGGTAGTTATTTGCAGTGCGAGTTTCGGATTAAGTACACAGTATGACTTCAAAGTTTGCAAATATTTTGTAGGTTCCGAACCCAGTGGACCCTCCCCAGTGAATAGTTAGATAGAATTAGTTGTTGGCCATATTCCATATTATGAAACATTTATATCGAAAAAATGATTTTAAAAAATTAAACCAAAAACCGTGTTTAACGGAAGACTTTTTAAGATTAGCTAATAATGCTGCAAAGATAATGATAGTTGTTGATATAACAAACGAATTGCTTACATTTCTGTCTTGGTTGTCTGCAGCAAATTCAGGCGCTGTTTTTTGCGTAGGTTTGGATTCAATTCACGTTCCTTTTTAATGATGTCCGGCACAGTTTCTATCGTAGTGGACTTTCCGCTGCCACTTGCAACATCCTCAGATTTGCGTTTACGCCCACGCTTACCAACCGGATTAAGCGGCAGTGCAATATTGTGCAGCTTTAGCATTGGCTTCACGATGGACTTCATGTTGGTCTTAACAATGGGTTTCACAATGGGCTTTACAATAGGCTTTAAATCGGGCTTTACATCGGGCTTCTCATTAATCATAAGCTGCAGGTGTATATATATTTATGTACATATAAGAAAAAAGTCTACTAAACACAAGGGTTTTTGTAATCATACACAAATTACCTTTTGCGGTTCGGCATGTTTGATACCCAATAGCTTTCGGGTTTGTTTGTTCGTTGCATAGCACATCTCACGAAACTCATAAAAATCATTGATTTTATCCACACAAATGCTGCACATTGTTTGCGGCATTTTATCGCTGCTTGTAACCTGATGGTACATAATTTATAGTAATCAGAAGCACTTTTATATTACACTATGCTTACCAAGAAACCCACCAACTGGAAAACTTTTTGGCTAAGAGTGGGCTCTTCTATGTCTATAACGTTGTCGACATTATCGTTCTCTGTGAGTATTGGAACCTTGGCCGGATTATCCATACCGCACAGCCTACAAATCTTGCTGAGATTCGCTTTCAGTGCCGCGTCAATCTTAAAGGCAAAACGCTCCATTTTGCACAGTTATTAAAAACAATTTGCACGAATTAAAAATACACGAAGTAAAACTACATTATTAAAACTGAAATTTGCAGCAGCTCAATTTTGTTTATCCCATAGAAGGCAGAGTGACCATACTATTTGTCTGCTAACAATGGACAAATACGTTCACTCTATGCAGGGCTGGGTCAAATGTGAACATAATTGCAGATTTCTAAAATTATGCATTAAAAACTCATTAGCATAAATTAAATTAGTCAAGCATTTTCTATTTTATTGAAGGCATGCATTTGTGTCAAAGATTTTCAAAAAACCGCAAAGAATATGTGTAAACAATTCTGCGCCACCTAGCGGCCATTATTCATTATTTGTGATTGTGCCCAAATGTGCTAGTGGAAATTTCAGCAACTTAAAGTTCTGTAATAAATTTGGTAAAATCTATAACCAAGTTGTTCTAGCACTATAGCTGCTCGAAAAATTGGCTTTTTGACAATAAAAGTAGCGTGCTTCACTATGAGCGTAGAGGAGTGGCTGTGCCGTCGCGAAAGCGGCTTATATACCCACAAAGACTTTGTTATGAAGCGGGTCTATGAGTCCTTGGGCATGTTTAATAGTTACCATGCCAACTGCAAATCGAGCGCTGTAGGAGCTACTGGTGCGATCTTTAATCTGGAGTTTAATGCCGGTGGTAACGTTGTGGTAGCTGCTTGCGAGCGTAAATCTGTTTTAGTTTTCGATGTTATAACCCAGAAAGAAATCTTTAAGATACCAGATGCACATGGCGACAGTGTTAACTGCATAAAGTAAGCACTGTTCATTGATATAATGATGGGGAAACTCTTAATGCGTTTGCTTCCCTGTTTTCTTTAGATTTTTTGATGAACATTTATTTGCTACGGGCTCTGATGATTCTACTGTGGCCTTATGGGATCTGCGCAACATGAAGCAAAAGATGCGTGTGCTGCACGGGCACTCTAACTGGGTGAAGAACATTGAGTATTCCTCGAAGGACAAATTGCTTGTTTCTTCGGGCTTTGACGGCAGCATATTCACCTGGGACATCAAATCCCAGACAGAACAAGGGCTGATTTCACAACGTGTGTTTCATGCAAGTGGCCTAATGCGCTGTCGCATTTCACCGGCAGGTGATAAGCTTGTCTTGTCTACTAGCGGTGGTTACATTATGATAGTACATCACCTGGATTTGACAACCTTGCACAAGGATTTGTGTGGATTTAGGGTAATTATTTGGTAGTACGCCTATATTGTGTAAAATATCAAGTTATGCTTTATTTTCCAGCCTGGTATATATAGACTAATGCAGCTGGGCGAACAATTTATACCACAAGCAGCGAAATTCGATCGCGTGTTCTCCAAGGAGCAAAAAAAGAATAGAGTGGAATTGGTTACCGACTTTCCTGAGGAAAACGATGCAGAAATGATCATGGCCTTGCAGGTATTTTCCTAGCATTCATTATTGATCGATTCCCATTAGTTTCTTTGCTGTTAGGACTAAAATTGCGGCCTTTTTAGGGTTATCGGCCCAAAATGAGCATTGCAATAGAAGAGCAAAGCGTCGATTCTCTTAATCAGAGCAAATCAGTATAACACCCTGGGCTGAAATATAAATGCTAACCTCAGTGTTGCGTTTAGAAGTCCAAATTTTCATATGTTTCACTGAAAAATGAAACGATGATTATAGAATCCAGGAAAATCTCTCCAAATACACTGTTTTTGCATCTCATTTCCAGATACACCCACAGTGCCGCTGTATGCTAACGCGTAATGTAAGCACCGGTGAACAGAGCGAATGGACTTGTATACACGATATTAACGAAGAACCAAGCATAGAGGAGGAAGAGGACAACAGCAGTGAGGAAGAGCCGCACTCTAAAAGAAAACGTTTGCCCACAGCGGTCAATGCTGTCAGCGATAACGAGCGCGAAGACCGCCAAATGAACTTCCCACAGACACCCCGCCAGTCTTCGCGTGCTTTACAGTTCTTCCCCTTAAGGGGTCGTGGTTAGTTCTATTTGCATTATTACCATCTATTTTAGGTTTATCTACAGCTCTTCATTGCAGCACGCGCTAGAAATGCAGCTGCGCCGGCACTTGCTAATGGGCGTTCTGATAGTTTAATTCCAGACATTTGGGCCGCCGAAGTGACGGTACAGGAACGTGCAATACGTCAGAGTCAGGCGCGCAGTTCCACAAGTCATGTTAGTGGCTATAACTTTGTCTATGCCATCAGCAGCGGCGTTTTGCCTTTACGTCCGGCTGACGCAAATCGCTTGACAGCCAACTCGGCACGCGTACGTTTAGGCGTAGAACTACGGACGCCCACGCAAACGCCAACATCCGCCGCTGCGGATAGCAACAGTAGCAGCAGCAGCAGTAGTAGTAGCAGTAGCAGTAGTAGCAGCAGCTCCAATGATGCACCTTTGCATATAGAGTTAACGCCACTACTGCGTCTCCGTCCTCTCTCTCGGCCAGCAAATACAACGGCAGGATCTGCTCTAAAGGAGAATGGACATTCCATACTGATGAATGCAAAAAAGCTGCTTTACTATGCCTCAGAGAAAAACAATAAACCGGGATTTATCAAAGAGCCCGGGTTTTCTTCAGATGGACGAATTATATGCTCGCCATATGGCAATGGCGTGCGCTTACTTGGCTATAATGAAGACTGCTATGAATATCCTAGCCAGCGAGAGTTTGAGGAGGTTAAGCGCATACCGAGGCTACTAAGGCAAATAGCTAACATTACAGAGCATCAAGATGTGGTGCTCTGCGCCAAGTTCAGTCCCATAGAACCGCTGCTAGTGACTGGCTGCAATGCTGGTGAAGTAACCTGGTATAGACCAAATCTATAAGTTATATTTGAAATTTTAGTAAGCCAAATAGATAGCTGGCACGTTTACTTTAAACTCTGTTATTTACAAATTCCAATGCAGCTACAGATAACATAGGTAAGCATTGTAACTCTGGATAAATGCATAGTTAAGTCTTGAAATATTAATGGAAAAAGGACATGATTTTGGGAAGCCGAAGGTTGCACTAGCAGAACATTTTTATCGATTTAGGCAGAGATTTATTACTTAAATGTTTAAAAAGATGTTTTCGATTTTTTTTTTATTAACGCCAAATATATTTGTTTCCAGGTCAAACGAATTTTGCAATCGTCTGATTACTCTACTTTATGCCAGCATTAGAGATCTTAAGAAACTGCCTAATTTACAATATTATGTCGCTTTTAAGTTGAGTACGGTATGCGTATGGAATCTCCTAGGGTAAACAAGATTAACTATCGACGTTTTCTTTTTGCATCAAAACCATAATGTTATTGTTATGATTGATTTTTAAATTTGTTTACATAGTCACTTGCTTAATTTGCTGCAATTTTTTAATAAATTTTACTTTAAATAAAACTTGGAAGTCTGCTTCTTGAAATTTGGTTAAGGCAGTTCTACTTTTTGCCATATTCAACCCACAGTTTAAGTTCTCGTATTTGTTCTTAAAAAAATTTTATTCGAACAATTCTTTCACAAAAGTTATAAGTGAAGTACCCTAAGTTTACGAAGGGTAGCGTTAACGTAGTTGAAGGTTGTAACATTGGCTTGCTTGCAGTTCGAAGGCTTCCTAGTGTCCTCGATCTTTAGAATTAAACCATTTTTTTCAATTGTACAGGAGGATTTTATAATACCCTATGAAATAAGTACACATTTATGTTAAAATTTTTGTGAACCATCTAAAATAATATTTCTTTATTTTATTTATAATATATAGTTGCACAAAAATAAGGGGGCAAAATTGCTCTACCTAAGCCCGTCGATTCGACGTAGAGTGAGCCTGCGTACATTATGAAAATTTTTTAGTATAGGCGCATATTATATATGTAAATGTATATATATGTACGTGTATGCATAATTATGTATCAATAAAAATCATTACAAAATTTAAAAATATGTAGTTGTCTAATTCAACAAAAGTGTCTAATGCAGATTTTTAAGGCTACAAACTAACAGCAACCCAACAAAGGCATTTAAAATTCCATTTCTTAATAGCTCGATAGAATTACAAAAGTGTACTAAAGTGAGTTGTGTAAATTAATATAACTGAAGAAAACATAATTGCATAAACTACTCTGGTAGTTCTTAGTAATAGTTTCCATAACCACCCCACTGTCCATAGTTGAAGCCGCCGGCACCACCAGAATTATAACCCCATTGATTATAGTAGGAATCATAAGACTGCTGTTGCTGGGGTTGCTGCTGATAGGCGCCGCTATTTTGTTGATTATAGTAAGCAGAGTTGCTCGGATTGTAGTTGTAATTTGTATTTGCGGCCGCTGCACCATTATTGTAGCTGGGCTGAGCGGCGGAATTCGCTGGCACAACGCCTTCTTTGCTGCCAGCGGTTGTTTTGCGACTGGGACTGTTTTCACTGCAACAAAAGTTTTAAAATATAAAAGTTAAAATAAAACAAAACAGAGAAATAAATTAATACTTACCTTTTATTCTTTGCCTCGTTGGCCTTGCTAAGCGCCTGTTGAAGCGCTCGCTGTGCATCTTGCAGTCCTTTAGCGGTGCTACCAAAGTCCTCAAGAAACTCAACCTTGCGTTGTGCAAAGAGCACCTTCTGCTCGGGCTCGATATCTGATCGTGACATAAACTTATCCATAATTTGTACCACCTCATGCTCATTCACTACGGGTCGCTGCAGGCAGAGATCTATCATTTGCAAGGCCACGCGTGTATTTGCAGGATCCTTTTCAAGCGTCTGTTGCAACACACTTAGACCCTCATCAAGATCATTGCATATTTTGTTAAGGAAACGCGCATACTTAATAGTCAGACTGCCCGCAATGCCCTTGTTTTTGGTGTTTTCGATATAATGTTTATAAAGCTCCCGACACTTGTCATGGGCACCACGTCGTCGCTCTACATTGATGCGTCGATAGGATATTTGCAGCAAGTTGGGACAACGCTGCTCAATGCGCTCTAAGATTTCAGCAGCGCCATCAAAATTCAACTGGCATTCCTCAAAGGCGGCCCACATTAAATGCAAACTGGGCTTATCCGGATGGTGTATGCGGCAGGCGCGGCGAAACACCTCGCGTCTAACGGCTATCACTTCAGGCTCATCGCCTAGAGACTCTAGATAACGCAGCATTTTCAGCCAGAATTCATCATAGAGCGCACAAGCGATGAGGCAACGTTCAAACAGCACTAAAATACGCTTGCGCTCACCCTTTTCGATTTCAAAGTCCAAGTAGTCCTTCCAGTTCTTGAGCTGAGCGCGTTCCAATGGTTTAACATGAAAATAGGGTCGCTTTATGCCCTCCTCAAAGGACCACCGTGATGTGACTGCAGAAACAGTGAGCTTGTGCACTTTTCGGCGTGCCGAGATCACCTTTTCCTTGATGGCCGCTGTCTGCTCTTCGTCCATTGTGGTGAGATCGCTAAAATCGATCTGCGACGTTTTCAAGGCTGCTGGTAAGTCCTCGCTTTCGGTCAAATCGGTAGTACTTGCTGTTTCATCGACATGAGTTTCACTAGTATCTTTTGGCGACTTACCACCACCCTCAGCATGCACTGAATCCCCACGTTTCTCATCACTGTTCTTGACTTCTTTGGAGTTGGCGCTGTCACGGCGACTCTTCGATGAGGACTTTGATGCGGCGCGTGCTGCATTGCGTTCGTGCAGCTCCTTGCGCAGCTTAATAATCTCATCCATACCAATTGTGGCAGTAATAGGGTGCTGATTGATTAGATCTTGGAAACTGCAAGAGTATAGACGCATACTTAATTAAAAGCTACGCTGAGACTTAAAAACTATGCACTTACTTATCAAAGTGACCATTATAACCTTGTGTGGGTATAGCCAACAGGCGATCGTAGATGTGCACTACACGTTGAAACCTTTTAGACTCGTTCTCCCAGCGAATATAAGCATCCCATAATTTATCAGAGCGAAATTCTAGACCACAAGCTTCCACAGCGCGCTCATATTCAGAACGTATAAAATTCTCATCATCGGCATGATTAGCTTTAACATGCATGAGATAATGTATCCATAAGTCAACTGATAGTGGTATGGCCTCCAGACCACGTTCAAATACCTAGATATGCGTCGTTTTCAACAATTTTTTAATGCATTTATTGTTTTTAAATTTTGAGTGCAATTTGAGGTACGGGAAAGAAATAGAAATTTTTATAGAGCATTTTAAGATTTAAATTGAGCATATATTAGGCTAACTATATCTGATCTCGGCTCTTGTTGGCCACAAGTGTAAGCTTAGATACTTAAAAACTAACTTGGTTAATTGTACTTTAATATAGACACACAAAATACACAGATTTACACAAGATTTGCACACACTTAGTGTTTTGATATGTAATTTGCACAGATAGAGACTTAAAAATTTCATTTAAACGCCATTTGTACTTACGACTGACTCAGGTTGAGCTGTTGTTTTCTAAAACTGGTGTTGGAGTAGGAGTAGTACTGGTTGATAACGTACGAAGTAGAAAGTAGTAGACAAACGAATTTGTTTTGATACTTTTTTTTTTTCAGCTAGCTAGCTAGCCTTGGACTGGATAACAACGTTCGTTGTGTGTTGTGGGAGTAACATCTATTGTGAACTGGCAACAATTGCCGTGAATTGTGCCGTGTACAATTAGTTGAAGGTACATACAATATGTATTTAGAGACCCCGGAAAGTGGTACATGAAAATCAGGTGCATAGGTGAAGTAAAGAGAGCGCGTAAAACAATAAGAACTGAAGATGACTTAAAGAGTGTTACGCATAAGAAGTAAAAAAAGAAGATACCACAAAGAGGGGCATACTATGTAGAGCCCTGATCTATGGAACTGCACTAACTGGACACTTGGTTTTTTTTTAATTGTATATATATTTTTTTTGTAAATGTTGCTTTTATTTAATGTAGTTTTTATTAAGTTATAATAAATTGCATTATAACAAATATGAATATCATTTGTCGTAATCATAACAGTAAGAGTAATACAAAGAATTGCAAAAAATTTTAATTGTATAAAAATGTGGGCGTTACTCACCTTATTGCAATTGGCTTTAACGCCCTTGCGTTTCTCATAGTCTGCATATTTGCGCCAGTAACCATAGCAATAGGGATAATGTGACAGGAATGTGTCGTAGGCTTCTCGAGCCGCTTCTGCATCGGACTACAGCAATAACACAAAAATAACAATGAATGATAACTGCATTAATATTTTCTTAAGGGAGCTTAGCTTACCTCGCTGTCCACATACTGCAACAAATAAGTCCAGCCTGTAAAATCTGCTGCGTCGTCTTTGACGGCACGCCAATATTTGTCCAGGTCAGGCAATCTTTTCCGTTCCTTCTCTTTGTCCTTTTCCTTCTCCCGTTCCTTCTCCTTGTCCTTATCACGTTCTTTGTCTTTTTTTTTATCTTTAACTTCGATTTCTGTAAAATACACAAAGAATTTATTTAAAGAGTTTTTTTCTTTACTGTATTAAATGCCTTACCCTCCACTTTGACGCGTTTTTCAGACGGCGGAGCATCATTGCTTTCGGTAGTCGGACTCATGGGATTATATTGCTCATTTGACGTTTCTTTAGCTGCAGACTCTTGTTTTTCTTCTTTTTCATTTGTCTTTGCTTCCTTTAAATTTTCCATAGGCGGCATTTTCTTCTCCCTCTCTGCCTTGCGTTTGATGCCAGCTTTACCTTCATTTAAGTTATTATTATTGTGCGAAGGTAATTCATCTTCAGATATGACCTCCGCATCTGCTGGTAATTCAGCACGTTGAGGCGCTGGCAGCTCTTCATCTGAAACTTCTTCAGCATCATTTATTTCCGGTTTGCTGGGCAGCGGCAGTTCATCCTCTGAGATTATTTCCGTATTCACAATTGTAGCATTGCTCGTATCCATATCGTCAGCCAAAATTTCTGCAATGGCTGGCTGTGAGCTCGAGTCTTCGGAAGAATTTCTTTTAATCGGTGGAGGTTTTAAAGACTCCACTTTTGATTCGAAATCTGCCTTCTTATGCTCGCCTTCATCATTGCCGCCCACTGAAGGCAAGCTATTGGCATTATCGCCTGCCAAAGAGGCTAGTAATGATGTGTCCACACCACCTGAAGTGCATGATTCCTTAGGTTCATCGCTGGTCTCAGAATGTTGCTCAGCGCCTGAGTTGCCAAAGGGAAACGAAGAACTCTTTTCATCTACGGCGCTTGTTTCAGCAGCCACGCTCATTTCGACGTCATCGTCAAGCTGCTGCTGTAACTGTGCCAGCTCCTCATACTGTTGTTGTTCTGGTGCCTCTTCTAGGACTACCCCGTCATTCAACGCTAACATTTCGATTATAAGATCCGACTGTTGTTGTTCCTGTTCGTGCAGTGTGTCAATTTGATTGTCAGATTGTTGTTCGTCGTCGTGTTCCTCCTCGGGCTCACTCAACTGTAACAAATGGTAAATACAATAGATACAATCAACTGCTATGGACAAGTGCCGCTTAATGGCCATGAAATAAACGTTATAGCAACAAATACTCAATAGCCATAGTGACGCTTAAATATGTTATACGTGTATCTATGGATATCGTTCCGACTGTCATCTATAAGTTTGCGTCATCAATTGGCCCTTGCGGTAAATCATATGCTTCGGGGGCATCATTTGCGAATGGAACAACGCCACATTCGCATTGAAGTTGCATGGTTTTCATCATTTGACAGCAAATTATAGCGCATTTACGATGTTATGTCTAAGTTGTTAAGTAAATACACAAAACTGACCTGCGCTTGTTTCTTGGTTGTACGTCGCGAACTCCTGGTTGCGGGCGGTGCAGCAGCCGGTGTGGTTGTCTGCCGGCCCGAGCGTGTACGTCGCGCTGAAATTTGGTTTACTATCATTATACAACTTAGGTAAACTTATCGCGTAAATTCGGATAAAAATAAGCACTTAGAAGTCTGCAAGTATGTGAAAAGTTTTTATTGCGTGCCGCGTGATTTTCACGTTTTTTGCTGTACTAAAACTGATGTTTTTTGCTTGAAAAAATTTCGTTATTAACACGAATTTAATGGTTATAATTTAGAAAATCATTTGCGCACTACAATTTTAAACACATAGCAGCACAGACATTTTCGTTTAATGACAGCTAGTCTATAAAAAAACAATAATAATTTACCAGGTATTAAAACGTCGTCTTGCTCGGACGCCATATTTATGCAATGGTATAAATATTGACACGCTTACGCACACTATTTTCAGGCAACGCGCAATCGAAACGTAATCGAATTTTAGGTTTGTGTGCTGTAAAATGCTAACAATATTTTGAAATATATTTTTTTTTTAATTTAATGTGTTAACATAAATAATTAGTTACTAATAAATAAAATTGTAATTTGTTTATTGTGTTAATTAATGTTTTTATATTATATACTGTTATAAATATATAAAATTAATATTTCCAACTAGATGAAGTTAGCAGAGCTTGAGCAGTATAATTAAAAAAAAATTATAAAATATATTATACACTCAATGTTTATAATTAATTAATTTAAATAAAATACATATTATTATCGACGTTAAAAAACACTCGATTGGAACGGCAATCGATAAATTCGTCGACATCTTACAACACTGTTTGTCAAAATGGCGACTTAAGAATAGGAAGCGTGTCAAAAACAACAAAGCAAAGCGTCATTTCATAATAATTTTATGTTTTTGTGAAATTATTGTGTGTTTATCGTGCGAAACTAACTAAAATGAATAATTTACCAAACTTCTGACTGTGCAAAGTGAACAGCATATAAAATTTTAAAGCACCAAACCAAAACAAACGGTGAAAAACGCCGACCGCATAACCTCTGTAGGCAATTGTGAATGGAGTGTAAAAGCAAAAGAATGAAAGAAGAGGCGCCAAGCAAAAAATTGCCGCCTAAAATATATGGCGGGGAATTTGCCGCTGGCACCAATGCGAGTACCCCCACCAAGGCAGCACACGATGAAATATTTAGTTCTTTGCTGCGTATAAATAATTTCGACTCAATTTCGAGCATAAAAGACGAATCGCTGGATATCGATCTGTCCGCTTGTGTCACCATAAGCTCATCGAGCCTAGTCAATGGCAATAGTCTGTCGTCCACCGACTTTTGGCGCGTTTTAGATGAAAGCGCACAGAACAATACGGAGTTAAATTTATCAACGGATATATGCCGTGATGATTTGGCGCCCGCAGGCTTAGTCGCCAATCTATCCAATGGCAGTGCCAGTGACCATCAGCATTCGGAATTTAATGTAACCTTTTTGCGGCCCGAACCGCCAAACGCATTTACCAACTCGCCGTTTAAAAAGACTACCACCGCATCAGGGAAGCTACTATCACCAGAACAACTGCATCTAATGCCGCAGAATGTACAACGCAAGCCGAAAGTGCCCGCCTCTACCGCTGTGCGTTTAAAGGTATTTAAGGAAGAGCCTCAAGAGGAGAAGTCATTGCAGCTGAAAACCAATGTGGTTACTAAAGTGGAGCAATGTGTGGCCGACAACATGCCGCCAGCGTTTACAATTTTTAAACAAAACAAGACGGCTACAGAGGAGTCAGCGGATGCTGGCAGCATGCCACCACCTGACTCGATGGACAAGGCGATTGAAGCGCCCTTGTACAAGTGCCTAGATTGCAATGGCTTAATGCTGGAAACCCAGCAGCAAGTTAGCTCTCATGAGGCTGCTGCGCATCGTCTAAGGGTCTCATACAAGTGTAGCGAGTGTCAGCGTGAATTTGAAATGCTGGCAGGACTAAAGAAGCACCTCAAGACGCATCGCAGCGAGGGACGCAAGGACACCTGGAAAAAATGTCCAGACTGCGGCAAATGGTAGATCTACTGTACAGCTACTTTGAACAAAAATAAACTAATTACTTTATTCTTACAGCTTAAAGCTCGGCAGCATGTGGATGCACCGCAAGATCCACAGTGATAATAAGAAGTACCAATGTGATATCTGCGGCCAAAAGTTTGTGCAGAAAATCAATCTAACACATCACGCGCGCATTCACTCCTCAGAAAAGCCCTACGAATGTCCGGAATGTCAAAAGCGCTTTCAGGAACGATCGCATTTGCAGCGCCATCAAAAATATCATGCACAGACACGCTCGTACCGGTGTGAAAAGTGCGGTAAGATGTACAAAACCGAGCGCTGCCTTAAAGTGCATAATCTGGTGCATTTGGAGCAGCGCCCCTTTGCGTGCAATGTCTGTGACAAGAGTTTCATTAGTAACTCAAAGCTGAAGCAACATTCTAATATACACACGGGCATGCGACCCTTTAAATGCAATTATTGTCCGCGTGACTTTACCAACTTTCCCAATTGGCTAAAACATACACGACGTCGCCACAAGGTTGATCACAAGACAGGAGAACATCTCGAGAACATTCCCTCCTACTGCTCGAAGAAATCCACAACAACTAAAGCACAAAAAGCAGCAGCTGCTGCTGCCGCTGCCGCTGCCGCAGTAGGCACCGAAGATCCCCAAGCTAATGCAGCTACTCTTGCCAATACAGCTACTACAAGTAAGGCTGTAACCACTTCAGCGAAAAAACCAACCAATGACAATGTCAAATTAGTTGCAAATGCTGCCTCCAGCCCAGCAGCAGCGCCAGTTAAGCAGGCGCGAAAGAAGAAACAGCCTCAGCAAGCTACGCTTGCCGCTTTGGGCATAACTCTGCCAGCTGGCACAGCACTACAGCAGGTTCATCCACAGCCCACCACAACGCAGCAGCAGCCAGGCACCAAGAAACTAGCTGAAAATGGCAATGCATCACTGGCTTCAGTGATTTTACCTTTGCTACCGCCACCGCCCAAGCAAACAAAGGCTAAAAGGGAACGAAAACAACTGGCGCCGAAACAGCTGCAACAAAAGCCTGTGGAAATTAAAAAAGAACCATTAAGTGAACCCAGTAATAAACATCAGTCGCAGGGCCAATTTCTGGATCTACATGGCATGAGTCTAACCTCTGCTGAAGATTTTATTATGGAGCAGGCACTCGAAATGGAAGAATGTGGCTTGTACGATGCGCCTGTTAACAGCACGGATATTGGCAGCTCGGACAACGCAATATCCTCAGAAGCAGCTGCTGCTTTGCATTTCCAAATCAAGAACGAGATAAATGATGAGCTACTGAATGAGGATGATTTTTGTAAGTTTATGAAACGAAATATTTTAAAAATCCATGCTGTTATTTTTTATTTGATTACAGTGGCAATAAAGCCCTCTACTGCTAATCGCCTAACTTGCCCCTCGCTTGAGTCTTCGCCTTTCTCATCACCTGCATCCATTGAACTGGCCGGAGTCTCCTCGCATAATACCAACAACACCAGTGCACAGGTATCTCTCGCCAGCAATTATTACTTGCCCGCTTTTACGCTTAACGCGCAAGGAGCGTTTGTCGCCGGTGTCAACAAATTGACCACATGCACCACAGCTGCGATAACTAACAGCAATTGCAGCGCCTCACCGGCCACAGTCTCAGTGGTAAATGTGCCGTTGCTGGTGCGCTCCAATCAAGTTTTGCCCTCGGTAGACACGTTGTTGTTTACCACACAAACTGGTAATCGATTTTTTTCCGGCAAGGCAGCTACGGCAACGCACAATTTGACATGATCCGGCCTGAGCCAGATATTGTCAACGCCTCAACGATCTCCTGTGTCTTAGTTAAGTTAGTCGACCAGCGTAAACATAGCAACACAAAACAGGACCCCCGGCTCGGTGACACATTTATTTATATCAAATATTATTTGAATTTTTTGTGTTTAGTTTTTAGTCCTAAAATAAAAATAGGGCACAATGCTACATTTGGATAAGTTAGAATATAACTAAGTTGACTTCTTCACATTATGCTTAAGTATGACCGATCGAACACATGTATATAGCGCTAATATACGAGTAAATAACTATTAATCTATCTATATATATATATATATACATACATATGTGTAAAACTAATATAATTTGTACAATTTACACCAATGCGAACGATTAACATAACAAGAACTACAATGACTACAATAAATTTCTTACATATTTTAGTAAAAAAAAAAAATGTTACCAATTTGTCTGAAAATATGTGTTGAGACAACAAGAGGCCAGAAGAACCTGGAGCTGTGGAAATGTCTTATAGATGGAAACTATATGGAAAACACTTTTAGCAAGCCAAACGATAGCCAATTTTACGCAAAAAAAAAAGACTTGCATCTTTGTTAGAATCTCAATGCTCGATGCTTCGCTGTATGAACTGGTATTATTTCTTTAGGAAATTTCAATGTCTGTGAGCCTTTGGGAAAATAATCGTTCGTAAGGACGCAGTGACATTTCCGTTAAAAACAATAATTTTTATTGAAATATTTTTTTAATTTTAAAAAATTACCCACTGACAATTTTTTTGAGTGTGGCAAATGCACATTTCTGAATGACTTTCAAACCTAAGCCCAGTTTGGCAGCCACAGCAGTAGTTCTAAAACTGTTCATGTTTTTGTTATTGCCTCAGTACTGGAAAGTGCAGCACACGATTTCATTCCCTTAAGGGTTGTTATTGCTGTTTATACTCTGTACCCAAAAGGATAACGAGTATATGAAGTTATGGTCAAAGATTGTATGGCAAAAAAATAAAATTCTTCACTTGCATTCAGTTTATTGAAATTGGACCCCTTGCTTCTAATACAATTTTGCTTTAAACTCCCACCCATGGGAAGTTCAAACAGCCTTATGCAAAAGTCAGTAAAACAGTCCTTGTTGCACAGAAGCTCTACTTAAAATCTTTTAATCTTCGGCCACTACAATAGTTATTCACTGAAATTGTGCCAAACACAAGCTGTAAATTGACGAGATTAATCAACTTGCTGTTGTCCACCTACATATGTTTTTAAGCTCATCTTTGGATTTAAACTTTGAAAATTAGGAAGCTTACAGGGTATTTCATAGTCGGTATCCACTGTAACCGTCGCACTTGTTATTCTACTTGTTCCTGTTCGCCTTTTGTGCAGCTGTCATACAAAGCCAAAGAAAAACGTTTAAATATTTCTCCCTTTGAGCCTGGCCCACATCAAATGGGCGCGTCTGACACTGAAGTTGTTGCTGTGCTTGGGATGGCTGACGGCATAGGGAATCTTGTGTTTCGGCAGGGGTGACGGTGGTAGGTTTATGCACTTTTGACGCTCCAATAGCGCGTGAGCGTGAGTTCAGTTCAAACGTTTTAAATGCCCTCAAGTGCAACTGCATATAAGGCGCAATGATGTGCGGAGTATGTTGATATGGGTATGGGCCTAGGCCGGAATTGTGGTTTACCTTTTGTTTGTATTAAGCTGACATTTGAGTTAATTATATGTTTAATACTTATATACACATAGGTATGTATGGCTAAAGAAAATGTCGTGCTTTGTTTATGTATTGTATTTACTTATGAAGATGTAATTAAGCTTTTATTAATTGAGCTGTTAAGAGTTATAAAGTTCGGGGCAGGAATTGGTTTCACTTGAACTTTGCATAAAATTCCTTGAGCCTAACTTTTTTAATTTTATGACAATAAAGTTGAATGTAGAACGTTAGTGGGTAGGACACATGTCAACTGCGGTCTTGGATGGGTAGAGACGACAGTGTAAACAGTGAATGAAGACTTTTTGCATTGAATGGGCTTAACCTTACCAGATGCACTGCATAAGACAGTGTTTCAGACATATACGCATACTGGACTGCAGATAATAGTGTTTTATGCTCTATATCACAAGAAGGAGTGTAGGTTCAGTTTTTTTAAAAACTTTTTTATAGGGTTTTTAACTATTTAAAAAAAGATTTATTCTTTTTTAGAATACCTATTGGAAAAAATAAAATAAAAAAAAAATTGTAATTTAATTAAAAAAATAAACTGTTAATTGGAATTGGACCATATTTCATACAGAGGTATATATGAGCTCTTTATACATTGAAAAAATAGCCTATACCCAAAATATTGAATGGTTTTGAAGTTATAGTCCCAAACATTTTCAGCTTTTAAAGCAAATTACAAAAAGACGACATCAGCAATCCATCTGGTTTTTAAAAGTTATATTTTTTTGAATGCTCTTTTAATTTCCGAAAAAAAATTTTATATTTTTATTGCACATGTGTTAAATCATATTAAATTGTCATTTGTCCAAATTTTGAATTTCGTCTGGAGGGCTTTTGGACAAAATCTGTTTGAAACCGAATCTTTTGTTACAAGTGAATTCAAATGGAATATCAAAATAGGTTCGAAAATGCACTGAACTGTATTTTGAGCCAATGCATCCGAATCCGAAGTCCAGCAAAGCTTAACACTAAAGAGATCTGAAATAATCTTCCAATTGATCATATTTCGGTATTTAATTTTAAACTACAAAATATTCTTTAAAAAATATAAATATTTCAGCTGATTCATGCATAAATATTATATAGTATATAATATAAATATCAGGGATCGCAAGTAAGAGTTATGGGACCGGAAAAAATAAAAAATAAAAACAAAGTTTTCAAGATGGTGGTCCAAGCCACCATATGATCAATTTTTTTAAATAACTCTCTAAAAAGAAGGGTCTATATACTTAATTTATTTAAAAATAAAAAATATAGAATAATAATAAAATATATTTTTTTTATTTAAAAATCCGAAAAATTTTAAGACGAATTTTTAAATTTTTGTAATAATTTAATAATAAAATTTTAAAAAATTTAAATATATTTTGAGGTTTCGTATTCGCATGGTTGGCACATTTATACGAACTGTGCAGTATTTAATACCTTTCCATCATTACCCAATATGTCCTTGAAGAGTCAATATTTATAAAGAATGATTTCTTTTGAACCAAGGTGTTTATGGGTGATATATACCTTCGATAACTCATACTTGAAGGAACAATATTTGAGACCCTACAAAATAAAAATAAAATATCTTTGGAACCAAGGTGTGTATTTCCACAGTTGACATCGACAATACAGGATAAAAATACTTCTTAATTCCTTTGGAGGAGGTAAATACAGCTCTACAAAGGTGGTCTGCCTATAGATTATACGAACCCTCTGCTAAAATTTTGGTTTCCCGCTTTGTATGGTCTCCGAAATCTTTGTTCATACGAACTATATTAAATCAAAATCGGTGTTAATAATTTTTATATAGGTAGCTATGAGACTGCATTGGACGATGCCTAAAATCAGCTAAGATTTAGACCATACCAGTTGGTCAGTGTTATACCAGGTTTTAGGAAAAACCTGTGACAGGCCGATGAAAGCGAGAGATTTGTTAATAAAAAAGTTATCATGACAAAAATAAGATTTGACAAGTTACTGTCTGTCTGTCCTACTTTTGGCAAATGAACATTTAAATATCAAGATGTCCATAGTTTGTTGGGACACCTACCCGTCGCACCGCAGCCCGAGGTACCAAAAATTAAGAACGTCTCTAAAAATACTTAAAAGGATAACGTTGGCGAACATCACAATAGGGGTAAAAGTAAGATGAGTAAGTCAGCTCCTTTATAGATAACGAAAGACTGTGTAGCAATAATTCTAAAACGACTTTAATAAATAAAGTGCACCCACATCACCCATTCGAAAGGAATCTTAAGAAGTGCGTAAAAACGTTGTATTTTAACTAAATCCTTACAGGCTACCATTATCAACAGCCACTTACACATTCTCTAGCCTGTGTTCTAGGCTTTTGCTTTAAATTTATAGCACTCATGTGTCATTGGTCTTGGTAAATGGTGCCAGCGACGCCAACGATGACATACTCAAGCGCCAGGACCAAGGCGCTGCTATGAATTATTGGCTTGTTGACATTATTAGACAAAATTGACATGTTTTGGGCCCCAAAATATAAAGAATTCACGAAATATATTCATTCATTCAAATTGATTTGTGTCTCTTGAGCAAATGTAATTGAACCCAAGAAGCATATGTTATATGACTGAACCTTAAATCTGAAGGATTCATTTCAATTGGAAATCGTTGCATTAATGAAATATTTATGGTAAACAATTTTAAAAGCATAAAATTATTATGATGGGCAATATTGAAAGGCCAAAAAAAAAAAAAAAGCCAAAGCGTCCTTGCGTGTCCCATAGCCATATATAGAAGTAAAGAATAATGGTATGCCAGTGGTTAAATAGGGGCAAGGTTCAGAGGCACTACGAATGACACACACATTCACACACACATAGATGTAGATAGAGTGAGGCACATAAAGCCGACAACAGTCGCGACAACAGATATGACAGCATAATAATAATAAAAAGAAAATACTACAGTGTGTGTATACATGTGTGAGTGAGTGTAGCTGCGAGTGTGGGAACCACCAAAAGCCAGCAAGAACAACACAGATAAATATCGAAAGGCATAAATAATGCTACATTCGCGTGCCCTCTTGCCACAAAATTGCCTTGGCAGCAGCAGATCCAGGGGTACCAGGGGACTACGGATGGATGTCAGATTAAAACACGAAGCACAAGCAACGAACGAACGAGTTATGGGGTTTTATGTTGCTAACGTTAAAAGTATAGACTCCGTCCGTCCGTCCGGCGTCTGTTTGCCTCACTTTTCGCGCGTTTTGTAAATATTTACACATGTAGCAGTTACCTGCGATTGTCGGTTTCGATATACAATATATATACACATATACTACTACATAGTATGTACATAAATATATAAGTTTGTTTGCTTTTGTTGGCTTTTAATGTTTATGCGCCAAAATGGTTGAAATTTGTACAAAAGCGGGATAAATACACGTACATGTTTGCTTTAGACTACTACCTTATACAAAAATGTGTTGCCTACTTACAGGAGCTAAGTCACATTGTAGGAGGGCAGCTTAAAAAATCTGTGACTTTTGTTTTTTTTTTTATATAAAAAAATGTGTTGCCTACTTACATGAGCTAAGTCACATTGTACGAGGGCAGCTTGAAAAATCTGTGACTTTTTTTGTTTTTTAACAAACAAATGTAATTAATTTTCATTAGACAACATTTTTGTCTTTGCGAAAACGCAGTGTCAACTGTTCCGGAGGGTATTCTTAATTAATCGCTGGCGATAGTTGTAGCAATTCCTCTCCAGTCTTCATATTGTAGCAGTTACGATAGACTATCAGTACATATATCAACCGGCCTTAGAAACGTGTATCGGAACCCTCCTTTGATCTTAGTTATCTTGTTGCATACCTCAGCGCCGTTCACCAATACATGCGCGCGTGCCGATCTCCAGCCCCGGCCGAACCCCCTCTCAACGCCCACTACTTATCATTGCAACTGTTGGAAAAAAAAAAAATTTGGTCCTTTTCGGTACTCAGATTGAAGAAAGTTTTACAATGCAAGGTCAAATTACCATTCGCATACAGCAATAAAGCCTATTGTAGTACCAGATCTGATATGATATTCAGGAACTCGTTATGATCGGCTGAAAGACCATCTGTTTGCAGTGAAAAGCGAGTTGCTACATTTATTCAAAAGGCAGTGAAGTTGATCAATTTTGCTGTAGCAGAGCGGAGCTGTCAGTATTTTAGTCGCTGGTCCCAAACAATGCCTAGATATTTGGCTGGTTCATCATTAATAAAGATGGCGTACGTTAAAGTCGGGCGCGGACGACTTTGGGATACCCTGTACCACCATATTGCAATCAAGTCCGATATATTGCTTACGAACTCCAAAATATATTTTTTTTTATAAACAAACAAAACACAACGAATTTTGTTCAAAAAACGTTTTCTGCCCGATCGGTCCCATTGGAGCTATATGATATAGTCAACCGATTTTGATCAAACTTGGTATCCCCCTATGGGAGCTATATAATATATCCTCGATATCAAAAATATAAAATAAACTTGCATCCCTAATAATAACGCTTCTAATCTGAAAATTTGGTTGCTCTAGCTCTTAGCATCTCTGAGATCTAGGCGTTCATAAAGACAGACGGACGGACGGAGAGACGGACATGGGTATATCGACTTCTCTAGTCACCCTGATCATACTTTAAGTAACTTTGGGGGGGTCTCCAACGACTCCTTTTATATGTTACATACATTTTCGGCTTGCGAAAACTTACTATATCCTCTGTACCATACGTTACAGGGTATAAAAATAGCTGACGGAATTAAGCATACGTTAACAGATTTGCTTCTATTGTTGACAATGTTCCAATGTCTGGTTCAATTTTTAATCATGTCGAGATACTCCTGAAATCCAATCGTCGATTGGTACTCAGAAGAATCTAAGTACAGATCGTAGACTGCATAACCGGCAACAAGTATCTTTTCCGGGGTGATCCCTTTATAGGGTCTACGCACAGAAATATCGGCCGCAAGTATGCCATATAAGAGTGGTGCCCAAGGTGCTTCAGCTGAGGCTATTCCTGTTGCGGTTGATGATCCCGTATCTTGACAAAGAATTACCTGTCCTCCTGGCAGGAGCGCAGAAGACTGCACGTGTTGGCAGACAGGTAATGTTCTATTTAAACTGTGTATATTTAAGAGGCGCTTATGGAATTTTTCAAACTGACAACCTCTCTTAGATAACAAAAGGACAGTAGGAGGCTATAGTCATGTCTGTATGTCCGCATAAACAAAGGGATCTTTAGAACTATAGAATTTTATCAAAAGAAGCAGAAGAAGTTGGTTCTAAATTTTTTTGTGAAGAAACTTCTTTCAGCAAAATGTAGACTCATGGGGGCAGAGCTATTATTAGTTGGTATTTAATATATATCAAATGGGTCAAAGTGATGGCCTTTTGAATTTTCATCTCTTCATGTTGGAAAATAGAAAAGAATCGCTAAGTGCTGGATTTGGATTACACGCACTTTTATTGTGCAGTATTATTCCATGGATTTTATAGATAATTTCTTGCGTGATGATCCCAGACACAAACTAAATGCTTCTTCAAAATTTTACAGGAGTCTTTTAACATAAGGTTCTTTATAGAAGCAGCGTTACACTGAAATTTATTAAGCAGAAATTTCAAAAAGCCACTGACTTATCAAACTGCCCTCGTACTACAATTCATTATTACCTGTCCATATTTTAATTAACTTTATAATGATTGTAGCTTAGACAGACAGATAGTGGCATATACAAAAATATCAGGGTGGTTGCTTTTATGCGAGTATTAGTTTCTGTTGGCTTTTCCTTATGTTAATCCTGGTGTATCCTTGTGATGCATTGTAGTTTTACAGACGACGACAAAATCAGAGTTGAAAAGCAATACCACAGCAGCCACGTGACTTGTTTACCATATTGAGTTGTTTGTCTGCGCGCTTTAAATAATGTTATGGCATATTGAAAAACTAAAAAAAAATCTTGTTTTTTTTTTTGGGAAAACGAGGAGGAGATTTTTTTAAACTTCCATTCCATTAAAAGCTTTAATGTTGAAAATAAAACAACGTTTAAGATTTTACATATGGTTCAATTGTGATTTTTTTCTGAAAAAATTATTTATTCCTTATTAACAGAATCTCACCCTCGTAAATGAAGAAACTTGGACATGTTGAAAGGCGATGTCTTTGATAACCCATATCGATGCACAGTAAATCGGACCATAAATCTCAACGACGAAGCTAACATAAGCTGTATTGATTATTTTATCCTGTCCCAAAGGTAGAAAGCTACAAGTTCGTGAAAATGTAAATAGGGGACAGAAGTAGGCGTGGCATTTCCCTAAAAGTATATATATTCCTGATTATCATCGACAGCCGAGTCGATATAGCCATGTCTGTCTGTCCGTATGAATAAAAGGATTTCAGAGACTGTAAGAGCTATAGAACTCAAATTTTAGCAAAAGATGCGCAAAATAGTCAGGCAGATTAAGTTTCTCGATTTATGTCGATATCTTGCCCCATTCTCCCGTAGACACCCACACTATCAAAGATATCGAAAAACAAACGGCCGGGGAACAATGGTCGCAATAAGTTGCTTGTTGCTTTAGCTGTATGGCATGTAGCTATTTTTCCCCCATTTTCCCGAATAATAGGCATCACAAATTCTTTTATCATGACTCGATAACGCTCACCATTAAAGGATGTCGTGGCTCCATCATCGTCTTCGAAAAAATACGTTCCGCTGATCATATTCGCGCAAGCACCGCACCAAACTGTAACTTTTTGGTCGTATAGAGGCTGTTCTTCAATTTTCGGTGGCACAAAATCGACAATTTTGTTTCTTTACGTCTCCATTCAACGAGAAATGAACAGCGTTGGTATAGAATATTTTAGAGTCTGGCAGGCACGACTGTAGTATTCTCAAATTCTCAGAAATTCGGGGAAGTTCTCCGCATGTCTCGGAATTAAGATAAAAGACTCGACGGGGTTTGTTTCGGGAAGCACGTAGGAGGCGGAGTCCCCTATTTTTGCAACTTCGCGCTAGGCATAAAATATCAACCAACTTCGAAATGCTTCCCATACACCCATAACGAGTGAGGAATAAGTTCAGTCTTAAGGGTACGCTGGTTGCGGTGGTTAGTTTTCTAGTTCATCCTATCATCATCCTTTTCATCAAATTGAAAAGTTGCGTTCTTTAAGTGGGGCCTTAAACAAGGGTATTTGTGTAATCAATAGATATTTTTAAACAACAAGTTTGTCACAAAAATTAAAACTGTTGGGAGAAACATTTTTTAAGGTGCGTGTGTGCCTGGTATCCTGTGGGTGCGTGGGTGTAACGGGCGTGTTGCAAGCTCTGTCTTGGCCTTGCTACGTGCTACTTGCGGATTCGTCCAACATAGGCGTACATTCAAAGTCAATCAGCAAAATAAAGTCAAACGCAACAAAAAGCAACAAAAAAAGAAAGAAATATGGCACAAAAAATTCGATTCAGTCACACTTTAAACCCACCCAAATACAATAGTAGAAAGAAAAACTCAGCAAAAAAATGTGGATGACTACAAAGTGAGCATTTTAGAGACATAAAGAGGACAACGAGCATGTCATTGGCAAAAATCGGGAGGGGGTTCTAGAACAGTGCCTACGAATTCGCAATGGTCCTTGGTAACAATTGAAAATTTTTTTGTATATTTTTTTTTTGTTTGATATTGATAGGTAATTGATTTTGCTTTATAACAATTGTTTTCGTTTTTTTCTACTGCGTTGTATGTTGCGGTTAGCGTTAGGAATTTATTCAAGTAAACGCTGGATAGTATGCTACATATTTTTTCTTACTCGCATCATTTTTCATACAAGCATGCATGTAAATATGTATGTGTGCGTGTTTGTGCATATGAGTGACAAAAGCAAGCATAAGAGTTATAAAAGACATTTATCCCCTACACTCATGTGCACAAAGAGTATATAAGGTCCGTAACAGGGAGCAGTGAGCATTTATGGTCTTATAAAGTTTATAACTTAGTCCCTCTTTGTGTAAGCAAAGATCTAAGAAATGTTCAGGTTGTCCTGCAATGTTTTTATATAAAAAAGTATTAATTGCTATTAAAAATATGCAAATTTTAATAAAATAATATATCTCTGTGCAAGCTTAAACTAAGGGTGATAAAACATATGACGACTTAACAGCGTAATATAATAATATATGGTTATTAAATATTTACATTTTTATTTATAATAAATTTAACGGAGAATTCGACTTGGTAAATTCTGGGAGTGAAACCGAAGGAGGTCACCTTTTTTGGTTTTAGACTTTTTGGGAGGTCCTTAAATTATTAAGAAGAGAAATTCCAGTGTGCCATTTTTTCCAGGTCAAACCCTTTTTCGTCTATTTTTACTGTACTAAAAAACTATATGCAAGACAATAGAGCTGGGCACCGATTCGATTTTAAATCGATTTAATCGATTCTTTTTTTCTGACAATAAAATAGATTTTTATTTAAAATCGATATTTTTGAGTCCCAAAATTTGATCAAAATCTGTTGACCATTGTTTAGGGGGGTGGCTTAGCTTATTATATAGCTCCCATAGGACCAATCGGTGAAAAAAACGCTTTTTGTACAAAATTCGTTGTGTTTCGTTTGTTTATAAAGATATCGTAATCAAACCTCACATTCGAAAGTTTTTTATAGTTCCCAAGCACTGTACCAAATTTGATCAAAATCGGTTGACTGTATTATATAGCCCCCCATCGAAAAAAAAAACGTTTTTGATGCAAAATTCGTCTGTTTTTCGCTTGTTTATGAAAATATCGTAACCAATTTGACATACAAATATCTTCTTGCAATGTGGTGGTACAGGGTATCCTAAAGTCTTCCGCGCCCGACTTTAACGTACGCCATCTTTTATGTTTTCTTTTAAGTTTTAAATTTTGAATCAAACTAATTAAGAATTTTTTCTTTTATTAAGTTTTGAATTTTTATACCCTGTACCGTATGGTACAAAGGGTATATTGTGTTTGTGCAAGCCGAAAATGTATGTAACGTACAGAAGGAGAAGTCGGAGACCCCCCAAAGTTACCTAAAGTATGATCAGAGTGACTAGAGAAGTCGATATACCCATGTCCGTCTGTCCGTCTGACCGTCTGTCCGTATGAACGCCTAGATCTCAGAGATGGTAAGAGCTAGAGCAACCAAACTTTCAGATAAGATCCCTTATTAATCCATAGGAGACAAGTTTATTTTATTTTTTTGATATCGGGACTACATTATATAGCTCCCATAGGGGTGTTTCAGAGGACCTCGAAAAAAAGCAAAAGTTTTAGATGGATAATTCGTTTGCTTATGAAGATATCATAACCAAATTTGGCAATCGGAAGTTTTTTAGAAACCCCCAGCACGGTACCAAATTTTATCAAAATCGGTTGACTATATCATATAGCTCCCATAGGGCCGATCGGTCGAAAATTTGTTTTTTGTACAAAATTCGTTGTGTTTCGTTTGTTTGTGAAGATATTGTAACCAAATTTGGCATTCAGAAGTTTTTTAGAGATCTTCAACACTGTACTAAATTTTATCAAAATCGGTTGACTATATCATATAGCTCCCATAGGGCCGATCGGTCGAAAAAAAGTTTTTGATTAAAAATTCGTCTGTTTTTGGTTGTTTATGAAGGTATCATAATCTAATTTGGCAATCAAATGTCTTTTGGTGTTATTAAGAAATTTACCGGATTTTATTGCAAGCACTGGTACAGGGTATCCCAAAGTCGTCCGCGCCCGACTTTAACGTACGCCATCTTTATTTTCATTATTGTGAATTATGGAAATAAATTTAAGTGAGTTTTTAGTATTCTTTTTTGTACATAGATTTCCATTTTTGTGATTATCTGAGGTTTTAACTCGCCAGTGCCTACCGTTTGTGCGATTAATCGATTAAATCGATTTTTTTTTGAGAATCGGTCGAAAAGATCGATCCTCGAAAATTGAAGATCAAGCCCAGCTCTACAGGACCAAAAAATTAATTAATTTATTTATTTATTTACAATGTTAATAATAGTTAAAAACTAATGATTAACATAAGATATAATAGCACTAGCAACTAAGGCTTTCGGCTATGTCGTGTTGTTTTGATGTCGGATGATTAATATTAAAAAAAAAAAAATATTTCAATATGAGTACTTAATTCTAGTTTTTTGTTTTTATAGTAGTGTATATGTGAATAATTGTAAGGAGTGGTATGTTATATTACGTGATTTAAATTAGTAATTTTAAGGAATTTTATGATTTTTTGAAAATTATGACTAGAATCAGATAGATAAAGAGTGGGATTATCGTTCCCAAAGATTTGTATTCTAGCTTGGCTAAGTGCTATGCAGTGACTAAGTAAATGTTCGGTGGTTATTGATGCATTCATGTTACATAGATTACAGGAGGTTGAAGTGGTTCTGTCAATATAGTGCTGGTTCGTTATTTTAGTGTGTCCTAGTCGTAGTCGGAAAATTTTGATTTGGTCAATTCTACTTAAGTTAAGTTGTGAAGCAGAATCCAGATAATCTGATATTGTCAGTTTATTGAAATTAATAACTTGATACCAGTTGGTACACGATTGAAACAATTGTTGTTGTCTTGATATGGGAATTTTGTTGTTTTTTTTGCTTCACTATCTGCCAGCTCGTTGCCTTTAATGTTTGAATGTCCTGGCATCCATAATATTTTGATTTTAGGGTAGTATTGACTCAACAGAGATCTTATAGCAGTTGGATAAATGTTCGAGTTGTTAGGGTTACAAATTGCGTCGAGAGAAGAAAGGGAATCAGAGCAAATGACGAATTTGCCCTTTTTCTCTTTAGCAATTTTAATTGCTTCAAGCAATGCAATAATTTCGGCTGACATTACTGAGGAGAATGGTGGAAGTAGTCCAGTTTTCAGTAAGTGAGTTTCCTTAGTTATAGCATAACTGCTTATATTGTTGATTTGGGAACCGTCCGTTTAAATAAATGAGTAATTTTTGTGTTGTTCTCTTATTTCTTCAAAAAATTGCCTATACACAGATGGGTCTGTGTTTTGTTTGTTATATTTCCTAAGATCGGTTATAATGGTATTGTTTGGAAAGGTCCAGAATGGTTGTAATAAGCTTGGCTTGACGGGTTTGTAAGGAATTTCAAAATACTTGCAGAGATTTATTGCTTTTAATATTGTAGAATATGTATTTTTAAGGCTTGTGTTTTGTTGAAGAATTTTATAGATGGTAGAGTGATGTGAATTTAAAAAATTTCTGTAGAGTGTAGCTGTAAGATAGTCTCTTTTAGTTTCTATTTCTGGAATGTTGGCTTCAAATAACATATTTTTAATAGGTGTTGTACGGAAAGCACCGAGAGAAGTGCGTGCCGCAGCGTTAAGAGGAGTTTTCAGTTTGTTGAGGGTACTCTTGTGAGTATGCCCGTAGATGAAGAGAGCATAATCTATCTTCGATATGAGCATGGCCCTTGTTACAGCTATTAAAGTATGGGTGTTGCAATTGAATCGGTAGCTTCCTAGGCATTTTATAATGTCAAGTCGTTTGTTTGAGGTTATCTATGTGCGTGTGCCAGTTATAATTTTTGTTGATTGTAAGACCCAGTATTTTTAGTGAGGTGACTTCAGGGATCTGTATATCATTGCACAATGTTGTACATTGGCAACTGTGTTTTTTGCATATGTGAAGTTGCTTGCATTTGCTTAAAGATAATTTTGCACCTGAGTATTTATACCAATTTTCCATATTTGTGAATAGGGCGTTTAAATTAAATATTGTTCCTTTTTCATTTCTTTTAAAGTTAATGAAGAGTTGGAAGTCATCTGCGTATGCACAGAAATGTATATTTTTTTGTATACTTATTATTTTTGAAAGTTTGTTGTACGCAATAAGAAACAAAATCACAGATAATGGGGGATGCCTTTTTGTAAAGGGTATATGTCCGATTGTTGGGACCCTACTCGAACTAAAACTTTACGGTTAGTCATAAAGTTACGAATATATTTAATAATTTTGGGTTCTAGTCTCCATTCGTACAGTTGATCAATTATGGCATGTATACCTATTCTATCAAAGGCCTTCGAGCAGTCAAGAGAGATTATACTTATATGTCCTTTCCTTGTTATGGCCTTAGATATCAAGTGATCTGCAAAGATGAGGGCATCTGTAACAGACTTTCCTTTTTTAAATCCTATTTGGTTTTCATGGAGGAGATTGTTGGAGGTTGTCAGCCACCATAAACGATTGGCAATGATTTTGTCAAGGGTTTTAGCTAGACAACAGTTAAGTGAGATAGGTCTGTATGAACTTATTTGGAGTTTGTCTGTATTAGGTTTTAAAATCGGGATAGTGAGTTTGGTTTTGTATGATTGAAGCATGTAAGAATCAAATATATTGTTATATAGTTTTAAGATTCTGTATTTGAAATTTATGGGCGTGTTTTTTATCATTGGGTAGGAGATTCTATTTAGTCCTGGGGTTGTACCTTTCAATGATTGCAGGGCTGAGCTAAGTTCAGAAAAAGTTATTTCAGTTTCTATTTGAGAAGCTAATGGACAAGTGCGGTATGTAGGTAGAGTATTATTATATTTATGGGTTATAAAATCGGAGCTGAAGCTAGTATCTTGTGAACGGCTGGACCAGAACATAGCAAAACAGTTTGCAATTTCAGTCTTACAAAGAGTGTTTAAATTATTTGTTGGGTTGTAAATACAGTGAATTGACTTTGAGGGGCAAAGGCCACAAAATCTTCTAATGTTAGACCAAATTCTTGTGGTAGGGGTGGAAGGTTGTATCTCAGATGTGAGTTCTAACGTTGATTGCTTCTTTCTTTGCTTTAATTCTCGTCTGAATTGGGCGTTGGCTTTTCTGAATCTTAGTATATGTTCTTGGTTGATATTTGTTTGGAGTGCTCGCCAGGCTAGCACTTTCGATTTTCTTAGGGTCTCAAGGTGTTTGCTCCACCAAGGAACCATATGGCTTAAGGGCTTCGTTGAAGTTTGTGGTATAGTTTAGTGTGCGCTTTGTAATATTATTTTGGTTATGTTAGCGTTTTCCATGTTTATGTTGTTTGTACCTATTGGTATCGAGTTACTAATTTCATCAGTCAGTTTTTCGTAATGTTTCCAATTGGCGTCTTTGATTTTAAAACGTGGTCTTAAGTGGTTTGCGTTAGGTTCTTGAGGGAAAGTAGAGATAAGTATAGGAAAGTGATCACTACCATTTTGGTCATTGAGAGTTTCCCAATGAGTAAGTGGGACAAGATCAGCTGAACAGAAAGAGAGGTCTATGTGAGTGAAAGTATTGTGTGTACTAAAATGGGTTGGGGATTTATCATTAAGAAGAATAAGCTGTGAGGTATCCAAGAAATCGGATATTATTTTCCCTCTTTGGTTGTTGTATAAAGAGCGCCATTTTGTGTGCCAACTATTAAAGTCACCAGTAATTTGGTTATCGAGTGACTGAGAGAGAAGGCAAGTCCTGCTATTAAATGTGAGAGAGACAGAATGCTTCTCAGTCGTCAGTCACTCAAAAACCAAAAGGTAACGTGTTTTGTTCTGTTATGTGTCACTCATTCTATATTCGTCATCAGAGTCTGTGTTATTCTTTTGAGTGTTCTCGTTTAGTGTTTGAGTTTTCTTTCTTTTTGCTATTGATAGTTGTTTTGTTTGATTTAGCTTACGTGTTAATACATTTTTTGATTTTACAGGTAAATGTTTAGGGCTATTAGAATTTTGTGAGTTGGCGTTGGCTGATGATGTTGAAGGTTCGGCGTAAGATATCACGGTGCGATTTTTGTAAGTTTTCTCATTAGTTTTATTTGAGGTTAGGGTTGACGTATTTTCTGCTGGCGCATTGTTGTTTGTGTGAGGTGTTGTTTTTTGAGCTGCTACTGATGCGTATGCAAGGTATACTTATTTAAGGTAGAGTAATGCTGCCGGCGTCGTCACCAATTTTACAGAGAGCAAGTAAAAGCGAGAGAGAGAGAACGCATACATATTAAAATAATATGCGTGAAAACAACCCTCCTCACGCGGAGTCGCAACGATACTAAAAATTGGTAACTTTCGTTGAGAGCCTTCGGCGGGAGTATGCTACCTTAAATAAGTATACCTTGATGCGTATGTTTTTTGATTTGATTGATGTCTTGAGTTGTAGATAGTGTATGCAGTCTTTAAATCGGCTTTTTGTAAAATTTGGATGGCACTTATTTCTTGCTTTTCGATGAATACAGTGCACTTTTTGTCTATTGATGAATGGCTGGTGATTGAGTATTTTCTTGCTGAGCAATTTACGCAATTTACATCGTTCGTGCAGTTCTTCATTTCGTTGTCTTCAGTGTGTTGCTTTTGTCCACAAGTAATGCACATCTTCTCAGATTTGCAGACCTTTTTGATATGACCAAATTTTAAACAGCAACTGCAGCGCGTTGGGTACGGTATGTAAGGTTTGATGTTAGTTTTTTCGTATCCAATGAAGAGAAAATCGGGAAGTTTATGTTTAGCGAAAGTCAGTATGATTAATCCAGTTTCTTTGTATTCGTTGCCGTTCTTCTTCTTTATTTTCCTTATTTCACATACTCCTTGTCCTTCTAGTTCGTTGAGTATTTCTTCTTCTGAAATATTTCGTAAATCGTTTGAGTAGATTACGCCTTTGTATTTGTTGAGAGTGTTGTGCTCAGTTACGGTAATTTCTATTGTTTCGGTGAGTGACTTCAAATTTAGTAGTTTTTCCGTTTGTTTTTGGTTTTTAGTTTTTATCATGATTGTTCCGTTTCATAGTTTTTTGCAGTGCTCTACTTCTCCTCCGCATGTATGGTCAATCCCAATAGTATCGTAACGAGAATTTGGATATTGGTTCCACTCTGAAAATCAATCGTAGTGTGATACCACTTTATATAAATCTGCCAGAAATCACACACTGACAAAAAATTGGGTCTACAAGAAAATATTTTTTCAGAATCTACTTTTGATGCAGTGTATTCGAATACGAATATCGATTGATTTAAATTTTGCCATATATGTTTATATATATGACTGTATGTGTGCACATAACTGACAACTAGTTTTTATTATTGTTTTTTGTTCTTTTTTTTTTGTTTTGGGGGTCTACCGCCGCATAAATCAATTTATCAATTTCAAAGTTGGGCTGTCGGTTGTCTTTGTTGTTGTTTTTGTTGTTGTACTGAGTTTTGTAAATGCTTGTCAAAGTGTTTTGCTTTTTGCTACAGAGATACGACAAGGACAACAAGAACAACAAAATTGCAAATGCATTTCGCGGCGAAACGCATAAAAAAACGCGTGTCAACAACATTTTCTCTGCCACTGAAGCAGACAGAGTGAAAGACGGAGACAAACAGTGGGTGACACAGAGATAGGGAGATGGTGTTAGAGAGAGAGAGACTGTGCAAGAGAGACGGCGGAAAAACTAACTTCATTTGTCATTTTGTCACATTAACGCAATGGAAATGCAATATGCTAATATCAAGTTTTATGAATGAGCATAAAAATATTTGCTTTGCAATTGAAATAAATATTAAAAGAGGGAAAAGTGTAAAATAAAACGACAAAAGCTTTTTGAGAGAGACAAAATGGTAAACGGTAAAAGAAAAGTGCTGCGGGTGCTGGTTGTTGGTGTTATTGCCAAAGTACAGTGGGCAATATAAGCAATTTGATACGGATATATTGAGAGCCTTAAAGTAAGCACACATTTTTGGAATAAATTTTTTAAATATGGTTTAAAACTAAAAAATTCAAAATGTTTTTTGAGTTTTAAAAATAATTTTTTTAAGTTTTATTAGTTTATTAATTAAATTTAAGAATTAACATTTTATTTAAAAAAAAATGTATGAAAAACCGATTCTTGGGCGATTAATTTATCACCAGGACTGTTTGCATTTATTCCTTGCGATTTTATTTTTTTCACCAACGAAATATACCTATTTGTTTCTTTCAGGTATAAAAATACCTTAACTTCATATAAAAAAAATATCCAAAACAAGGAAATTTTTTTTTTTAAACGAGGTTTTGAAGTTTCGTGCGGAATCGTTGCATGCTGCGTATGGGCCTTAACTCTTCCCGAGGATTTTGAATTGTGGCTTGCTGTAAAACTAATTATATGTACAAAAATAATGGATAAATGTTTTGATATCTTTTTTTTGGTTAAGTCTAGTTTACAAATTTTAGCGTCATCGAACCTTCGTATAAAAGTGTTTTTTAGGGTAATTTTGTGTCGAGAAACACGAAAATTACAATTTTTTTTTTTTCTTAGGAACCGTTTTCGAGATTTTTTCGAAAAACATGTTTTTGAACACTTTTTTCAGTTATTCTTTGGTATATATATATGCATATATACGTGTAAATGCAGATCCGCATGCAAAATTCGAGGCAAAGTGGTCCTAGCAAGGTGTTATTCTTGCGCACGATGGTGTGTCGATGTTTAACAACCAAACCAACAGATGGCCCACCCTAAATACATATTGTATAAATAAAGCAAATTAAGACCTAAACTTTAAAATTTTTGTGTATGCATTTCATAGCTTTCAGTAGTTTTTTACCTTGTTCTAATTCTAAAACCGAACAAGGACCCTAACGATCCCTGAAAGTTTTATCCATTAAGTATTTTCTTCCAGATGTAACTATAGTTTTACCATACTAAATATGTTGTTTGAAATCCCAACGATACCAACGATAAGATTTCATTCATCTGCAATCCCATTTGATTCACACTTAAACTCAGAATGTACCGTCATGCACATACAAAGTAATTTTAATTAAAACGCTAACAATAATATAAAATCTTAAATTAATAAAAAATTATTTATACACCCACTGCGCGCCATGAAAAAAAAATAAACAATTAAAAAAAAAACCAAAATATAAGCGCGAAGTTTAAAAATCTAAAGAGTGAATTGTTTCAACGTAGATTGATTATTTCGACCACTGTGCGCTGCCGACTGGCAATTGTAATTATGCCAGACACGATGAGCTTGGATAAGAAACCCAACAATAACAACAGCTATAAAGATGGCGGTCAGTAAAGACTTGTGCCGGCATATGCCGCCCCTGCTACCTCTTTCACCCCCTCAACCGTCCACAAACAAATTGTTAGCGGTTGCAGTCACTCTGCTTGTACGCTGCGTAAGCATTAAATTTGTGATTATGGTCTTGTTAAGCGCAGCTTTTGCGGTTTTGTTCCTGCCAGAGATTAGGATGTTAAAACAAGTGTAAGGCAGAAAGGCACCATTCGTGATTAAAATGGCCAAAAAATATTTTGTTGTGAACTTTATTCAGAAAAATGGTAACTTGGCTTAAATGAATATAAATTGCTGGCAAAAAGTTAAAGCATCGATTATTACAGAGAGAGAGAGAGAGAGAGAGAGAGAGAGAGAGAGAGAGAGATAGAGAGAGAGAGAGAGGCTACAGAAATGCAACAATTTATCAAAATATGTACAGTGGCTCATAGCGTGTGATTTAAATTTAAAAATCCCTCAGAACTTTAAAGCCAGACGAAATGGGAAATTTTTAATAAGTTAATTTTTAAATTAAGTTTCAGTTTATATTTAAGTGAAAAATTGTGGTGAATATTCCCATAAAGTGAAAATATTTTTGATATGCTCTTCTTTATGAGTAGATTTTGTTTCTACACAAACAGTTTTAGTTTTAATTTCTAGGCTAAAGCTGTTTCAATTTGGCGATTGTTGACTATAACTGTCGAAGTTCCCAAATAAGTTTAATAAAATCGGGTTATCAAAAAAGGAACATCTATGTAGAGTTTTGATATTGTTTCTAGTAAAATGTTGTAGTTAACCGCAATATGGTATTCTATTACGGGTCAATATCCAAAAAACTAAATATAAGTAAAAACTAGTCCATAAAAAGAACCTTGTTGCTAAATTTTATGCTCCCAGGTCTTTTTATCCTCAAAAAACAGGTAGTACAGACAGGCGGTAAACGGTCGGACAGATAGACAGACATGGTTTAATTGATTTCTTTTGTCGGTATAAAAGTTAAAAATGCGTAAACGTTTTCCTTTAACTATTACACACAAACTCTTTGTACACTAATTTTGGGTGTACATAATGTAAATGTTGCACAAAACTTTATTGTTTAGTTTTACCTTTAATGAAGAAGTCAGCCACCCAAAAAAAAACTGACTTTCGGATCTAAAGCTCAGACCATGTTTTCTACATATTTTTGGCGCCGCTGAGTTCTGACATAACATAAAATAAGGTTATCCCTTAAAATTAACATGCTAGGTTTTAATGACCCCGGTATCGAATTCAGTGACTCAAAAAACATATAAAAAAAGTTGCCGGGTAACCGAATTTGAAAAAGATATAAACGGAATTTTTCTCAGAGCTCTACAAAAATCTTGTGGAGTTTTTTTTTAAGGATAGGATAGATCAAAGCTTACGGACGCAGCGCGTCGAAATACATGAGAAAACTTTTGCTACTCATATCACGGGACTTTTTTTATCCTGATAACAATAATAAAGGTGTGTCCGCCAAAATGTGGAGCGTCAAAGGCTTCATTTACTCTTACTCTGCTCGTTTAAAGTTCTTAAAAGTACAATCAAAAGAAAATGTGTATATTCCTTCTAAGAACTTTCCAATTGGAATTTTTTTTTTTTTGGTGAAATTCGATATTTATACCTATAAGTTCCCTAAATTTTTACCGATTTTGATGAAAGTCGAATGTTACGTCAAAGAAGTTATTTAAAGTATATGGGGTAAGTTTCAAGTTGGTATGTTGAGGGGTGTGGTAGAAAACACGGTAAATCGATTGCGGGGGGTGGTGGGACCGCATCGATAAAATTTGGATGTGGATTTGTTCATTAGAGCCAAATGAATCAGCTTACTTAAAATTGTGATTCTAGGTCACTTGTAACCATAATTACGAGGAGTCAAATATTGACGCAGTTTATTGGCAAGGGGTGGTGAAATTTTTACATTTTTGACTATAACTTTTGCTGTATTTGTCCGATTTTGTTCATTTTTTACACACAGATGCATGTAACCACAATGCATCGCTCTGTTTCAGATTGTTTCAGAATTTCAGATGAAAATATTAAACGGTGTGGCCAAAAACCGCGAAACTCTACTGCGGGGGAACGGGGAAAGATAATGACATGATTCAACAATCTTCATCTTTCCAGGAAATATTCACACCTGCTGGTAAAGTTTCGTGACTATAGCTCTTATAGTCTCCGTGATCTAGGCGTTCATACGGACGGACGGACGGACGGACGGACGGACAGACGGACATGGCTCAATCGCTACCCGAGGTTATGATAAGCATTTTGGTATAAAGGACTTGGGGTCTGCCACGCCTCCTTCTGTCCGTTACATACATTGCACAAATCTAGTATACCCTTTGTACCTATAGGTACAGGGTATAATAAATGCGTTTCAGAAATAATTTATTTTTTACCCGCAATAAGTTTATTGCATACCTTGTCATTGGTTCTAAGTAGACTGAATTTCGGAACACAAATTTAAATGTGGCGCAAAGAGACGTAGACAAGCTCCGATGAAAGCGTGTTGACGACTAATCAAATTTTTTCTCTCTCGGCAGGCGGCGACTTCGGCTGTGTCTGTGTGAGCAGCCGATTGTGCTCGGCACTAGAGTGCGATCTATTTATCTTAAATTAAAAATAAAATACTATTAATGTCAGTTTTAAGACTAAGCATATTGACAATGAATACGAAAAGCTCTTTGAGAGCACTGCTGTTAAAAATCATTTTAAGCATTCTTAAATTTAAATTTTCAAATATTAATTTTATTCTTAACAATAGAAAAATCGCTAATGGCAACCTGAGCTTTTAGTATTTTTCCAAAATATTCGAAAATTTTAAATAACCTTTATACATTTTTTCTTATTCAAAATCTGGAAACAAGTGCAAAATCATTTTCTACGAAGAAGTTATAGAAAATTCTAAAAACATTAAATATGCGAATTTTTTTTGCTATATAAGTTTGTTGTTTTTTTTTTTAAATACTCCACTTTTAACCACTTTTGCCTTGAAGCAACCTACAAGTATGTGCACAACTTAGTAACCGCACAGCAATTTTTGTTGTGCGTTTTGACTGTTCCATTTGAAAACCCATTTCTTTAAAGTTGAATGAATAGAACAGACCTTATTTTTTATTTAATATTCCACAAGTCAATAAGTTTATTTTTGCTCCTTTCTTTTGCTTAAGTGGCCCAAATAAACACATTTAAAGATGGCCACATACAATTAATAATTCATATGGAACTCATTTCATTTTTGAATTTTAAGCAAGTCACAAATATTTTAACAAAATTTTGCAGCTTCTACTTTTTGCTGTTCATTACATTCTCAAAAAGCCAAAACTCAAAGAAAACTTTTGTGCGTATATGTGTTGGTACATGTGTGTCAGCTTTTCATTTACACACGCACAAACACAAGGAAAGCTAATGCATACATGTGTACTCATATATTGAGTCAAAGAGAGCGCCAGGCAACCGAAAACTTTTTGAAGGACGACATTTCTATTCATTAGTAGCAGCATTACAACTACAGGCTCATTCGCACACACACACACACACACACACACAGTGCACAGTGCACAGTGCGTTCATCAGTGGCGAAGATAGCTTTTGATGATGGGGGAGATATCACGTTTTCTTCGCAATATTCAAATGTTCTATCAAGGACAGCATCAATAGCCAGTACAATAGAAGAATTGCTTTAACTCTTAATCAGATGAATGCATTCATTTCATTCTAATTTGAAGAATTAGAAGAAGTTGGGGTTTTAGAGGTGTCCCAATGATGAATCATGATTTATCAGTTCTTTCTCGCAGTTTGTTGAGAAATCGTTCTTTTGTAGTTCCATTTGGAGGAGCTACATCATGTACAATAAATAACGCCTCAACTTCCTCATGATGTTCTTGTATATTTTCCCTACTTTTGCAGCTGTCTTTACAATCCGGACTCGATATCCTCAAATCAATGATCTGGCACGCAAGCCCTCTCTTCTGTTTCTTAACCTTATCTTTTTTTGCTCTCAGTAGGTTTTTGTATTTTCATATGAATATACCCTTATATACTAAATTACTGATATTATTCCAAAGAAGAAAAAAATTGCCTGAACTCGTCATCTTAGGTATGTTAAAAATTCACAAATATTGTCCGAAAATCCTTAATATGTTCTTTAATATTTTTAGTACATCTCTTATTTCTAAGATCTATCCGGTATCAGTGAATAAAAAATTGGAAGTTATCACATTATCACTGTAACATTTTCACGATTCTTCTTCCTGCTAACCATGCCTACTATTATTATGGTAGCAGAGTCACACATTTCTTTTTTGAAGAGCCAAAGAGATAATACAATTTTTTGTTTGGAAACTCTCTATATAGTTTGTGCAAGCCGAAAAAGATTTTGGACAACCTTTACGGATTTCGTCAGATTGCATCTGGTACCTTTAGTATAGCCAAGGCGCAAAATAGATTAGCTTAACATTTTTCAATAACTTTTTAATAAAAACATGAAAAGGCTTAAGGGGTCTACGCAGCACGAAATATTTCGCGCGGAATCGCAAAACTTCATATAAAAAAAAAAATCCCATTTGGGATAGGCCTTTAATAAGAAAGGTTAATTATTGTAAACTAATGCATTGTGTGGACTAATGAAAAACGTATCCCAGGACTTTTTATTTAAAAAAAATCTTTTTAACTCTCGCTGAAACGAATGCGGAAGTAAAAAAAAACTTTTGCGAGTTTAAATTTCAAAAGTTGCTTACTAAAAAAATTTTAGTGCCCCACCATATTTTTAAAATTTTTGTACACAGCTTAATTATTTCGCGGGATCCTTAAGAATCCAGCCCTCAATCCTCCTCCTATCCACGCCACTGTCATACATATGCTGTGGTCTTAGCACCAAAAGGCACATTGATTTGGTGTCGTTGCCGGGGCCCCACTAACTGTTCTGCCCACACACTTTGTTGCCGCCATTTTGTTGCCACTTTTCTGTCCAAAAAGACGCACGCTTTATTAGCTTGATGAAAAGTTAACTAAACTCTTGGTTTAGTCTGTGTGTGTGTGTGTTTTTTTTTTTTTTGGGGTTTTGTTTTGCCAAGTGGCCAAAATCTGCAGCCGGCATCTGGCCGAAAATTCCCAGTTGAGTTTGCTTGTCTTTTGCATTTGACACATGTGCATGTGTGCACAGTGTGTGTAAATGTTCGTGAGCTTATGTTTGAGTGTGTGTTGGTGTGTGGTACTGACTTCAAAATATCAATAAATTCAATTAAAACTATTCTAAAAGGGTTTAAAAGCCCTGGTAGCAACTAAACTCAGCTATAGTTGCTGTCATCCCAGCAGAAATGCGAAAACTTTCATTTGCTAAATGAAGTTCTTTAAATTAAAAAAGGGAAATTCTTTTTCAAGTCAAAGAAAAATTTTTGGTTTCACAAATTTTGCCCAAGGGTGATAATATTTTTTATAATGTTGGTATTATTTAATGCTTCTAGTGCGTTAGAAAACTAAACAGCTGCATATAAAAATATAATTAAAGTTTTCATTTCTAAGTCTGCAACATTCCAATAGTCACATCTAAAATAGTATACCTTCCATATTTATGGTCGGATTCTAATAATGTTTGGGATCTTTGAAAATTTGTCGTTTTGGAATTACTTGGGTGAGGAAGTGGACGCGGCAAAACATACACAAACACATAGGTAGTCCAAATGTCAAGTTTAGTTTTCGTAGCTCTTTAAGTCTCCAAGATCTAGGTGTCTTTTGCCCTCCACTGACCATATTAGAGACATCTTTGGGGGTTCTCCGGCGTGTCCTTCATTACGTTACATACATTGCATAAGCTTAATATACCCCTGCCTTAATGTACTGGATACAAAATGTATAAGGTAGGCGTTTTTTGAGATTTCATCTCGAGAATGGATTGACAGATCTTTATGAACGTCGTGTTTTGTCTTTTAAGACAAACAAAAAAGTGTGAATGAAAATCGTGATAGTTGAAAAGTGCATATGTACTTTCAAAATTTTGAGGCGAGGTACAATTTTTATTTTACTGTTATTAATACTATAATAATATTGCAAATTTTAATTTTTACAATTTCGGTCTAATTTTGTGGAAAAACATTGCAATATTATAATGTTAATATTATAATATTCAATTTGATCCAACTGTTGCAACTTACCTCCATTCTCTTTACTGCCTATTTCGATATTTCGTCTTTCTTTTAAGCTGAACATTTTTTCATAACTTCTAAATATCCAAAATCGGAGCACTGAGTCGCAATGTACGATTCATTTTTAAACTCGCCGTCTAAACCTTTGAATACATTACCTCTGCCACACCTCAAAAAAAAAAATATTTTTGCAAAAAATTTTGAACTTCTAAATGAATATCCACGCCAATAAGAAAATGGTTTGTCGAAATTCTAAAAACCTTGTATTTGTTGTATTATTTTACTTAAACTAAAAAAAATGTCCTCAAAGTCACAAAAATGTTGACTTGTCAAAAGCAACAAACTTTTCTTGCAATATTTCAATTTAATGTTAACTTCCCTGTGCTAACATTTAAACTACAGCGCCGCATTGACCTAACAGTCTTTAAGCGCGTTTAACAGCAGCATTCAACTGTTAGTCTGCTGTTACCTTACCCCTCCTCCCAGCGGGGCAATGTTCGAAAAGGGGCTCCGTTATGTTAGCTAACATTAACAGTGCGCTGTTGGCTTGTTGATCTTTTAAAATCTTTTGAGCAGGTGTGGGCATTACAAAACGTTGCTTCAGAAAGTATTTCTAAATAATGAAGTTGCAACTTGAAAGTTATTGAAATAAAACCTTTATACTTATATGAAGTTACAAAAATATTATGCTAATTTTTAGTAGGTGTGTTTTTATTTTAATGTAATTGTGTCGAATACGTTTGATTTTAATATTGAATACCACTAAGTAGGGCTTTTGACTTTTATTCTGCCAGAATTGTATTTAAAAAATAGGCATTCGCTTTTTAACATTTTTTTAAGATTTCTTTAATTTATATAAGGGGAATTAATTTTTGAAATCGAAGACCAGCTTTTATTTAAATTAATTTTTTTGGTTTGCAAGAAATTTTTTTTTGAAGTTAAGTTAAGATTTTAACAAATTTTTATTGAACAATTCGATTGAAAGAGATTCTTCACGATATAATGTCGTTTGGATAATAAATGATTGATAGAGATTTCTGTCGTGGTATAACTAAAATTGTGTCTAAAATTCCATTCAATATGCTTAAGGTGTGAGTGGGCGTCTGAATGTCCGACGTGGAACTTTGATGTTGCAGTGTGTACCGTAACTACGGTATTATTGCGATTTTAAGGGTTGCAGTGGCAACGACGACAGCAAAAAACCGTGGACAGTTAAGTACATACTTCATCCCCCGAGACCATTCATGAAGAAGAACACAAGCATTAAACTGTGCTCGCCCGTAGACAATTGTAAATCCTTGAAATACATATATAAAAAAAATGCAACTGGTTACGCGTCGATGATTCGAGCTTGTACAGAGCCTCGGGTATGCACTCCTTGAAGTGGAGCTTCAACGAGGAGGTTTAACCAAACAGGTGGAGACAGATATCAACTTTTAGATATGAAGCCAGCTTCTCTAAAATTTTGTAGGTAACTTCATCGATTACATTTTGTCGCTACTGAAAATATGCTTTATAGCTACGAAAAGCAGAGTCATTTTTTATAAATAAAAATAATTCTAATCAAATTTGATTATTAATACACTAGTCGATAAATTTAACACTTTTTTTTCTCCAGAGATGAGACTTATATTTTATATTTTATGTTAGGGCAATTTTTAAGCATTCAAAATCCGATTTTTTTTTTTAACCTCCCATGGCCTGTTTTTTTTTTATGGCTATATTTGTGAAAAAGGACATTTTTCAAAATACGGTTGCACACATGACGTCATAACAACTGTACTAATTCGAATTTTTTCATTATTTTGATTTTTCTCAAAAGTAGAGTAATTAATGTTATTAGTCAAGATATGTAGATGCGATTTCTGTATAGTGCCGTCTTTTTATGATATAAAATGACTGATTTATTGAATTCTTAATAAAAATGAAAGAAATGTCCTTTTTTCGAAGGAATTTTTTTTGTCATTTTCAGCTGCACTTAAACTTTGAAAAGTGGTTCACTCTTCTATATTTCAATTTGTTTATTGCAACTTTTACCAGTTTCGTAGCTTGCTAAGAACTTAGCTTAACTTAATTTAAGGAATATCATTTTTCATGCTTAAGATCAAAATTTAAGAGTTCAAATTTGAAAATTGAAAATGGAAACAGACTTGAAAGCCTGTTCTATCTAACTTTTGACTGCCAACCTTTTAGCTTGCTTTTTCTGTATTAATGTATTTTTCTTTGCAATTTGTCAGACAACAATCAGCTAATTTTATAAGTTAATTGAAAATTGGTGAATTTCTTGTTACAGATTTTATTGTTAAATTGGTTTGTCCTTATTTAAAAATTCCACTAGTTTAAGCCAACGTCTAGAGAAAAGATTCTGCTCATGAGCCATGCTAATCGATAGATAAACTTTGAAGAAGTTTGAATAGTGCTGCAATTTTTTATTTGTACCTCAACGTACTCTGCCAACTTTTTTATCATTAATTTTTTTTTTTTTTCATTTTAGACGTTGACAGACTTTGTGCCGCAAAAAACCTCAATTGAGTTATTTTGGAAAAAATTTTAACATACAATTAAATAAAACAAAAGTTTTAATATTGATAGCCAAAACCCACCCACGAATTAACGTACCACTGATTTGGCCCGAACAAGGGTTGGGATAGCTTAGCGTTGCCAAGGTTAAATGTCACAATGAATTTATATTCGCTTAAACTCTTGGTATTTTAAAAATCCAAACTTTTTTTAAGTTGTTTCGAATTGTTTAACGCCTCATACGAATGTCATTTGTGGGCGTTAGGCTTCGCCCTGCTATGAATTCCTTGACAATTTTCCGGTCTGGCTTTTGCTCACGGACTTTCTTATAAGAACAGTACACGTACACTCTTTTACTCAGATCTCACTTTTTTTTTTTGCAAATTGCTCTTCGTTTTGAGTGACTCTAAGCTCTTGGCTGAATTTCTGCACTACACAGACTGTCCAAGGCCTGGCATTCGTTCCATATAGAGAAACCGATTGCAGCCAAAGCCCACGATCGCTGTCCTATAACCAATACGGCTCTCTGCTTTCTCTAATGCATTAGAGCGAGTGCGATCTATCCTAAACTATCCCTGTTACCTACTCTTCAATCACACATACACACGATTACAAACACATTTTGCTCTCCCTAACGGCCGTAATAGCGGGTACTTAATCCGCTATACTTTCTCTTGTTGTGATGAAAGTAAGCCGCGTGGTTTCACCACTACTCTTGTCAAGCAGTTCAAGCAGTTCCCTAACTATCTATTGTCAAAACCAGAAGAAACGCTGAGAGATGGTAATTTGCGTTCTCACAATTTTATGTCCTTTTAATGATAGAATCCATTTATTTCGGTAAACAAAATACTTACCTTAACACTTATTGCTTCAAAAATAAATTACATTCGTAGTGCCAAGGTGGTATGTATCTAAGTTTTCTCTAATTCACGTACCCCAAATGCTTTCGTAAAAAAATAGAAGTTTCTATTGACCGAATTTAAAAATATAATTTTTATATTTATAGGCCAGAATGCAAAAAAATTTCGCACGGAATGACAAGACCATATAAAAAAAATCCCTTATGGGATATCCCATTTTTCTGAGAAAACAAGTTTTTGGAACATTTTTTTGTGTGTGGTCTTCGTTAGTGTTCGGAAGCCATTTGAAGACATCTTAAACTAAAGCAAGTTCAAAAATAAAAAATTTTCTAACGTGTTATGGTGCTGTCGATTTAAAAAACACGTTAGAAATTTTTTATTTTTTATCTTCCGAATTTTAATAGTCACCAAACACCAACAAAGACCACACACAAAAAAGTGTTCCAAAAACTTGTTTTCTCAGAAAAATTTGAAAAATATTTTTTTTTTGCTAGCAATTTCCATCGGTATTTTAAAGTATAAGATGGTTGATTCGAAAACTCCTTCCAGCACATTTGAACGGAATTGTCCTGTAAATAAATATCCACATGTGTGTCCAAGGATATATTAGTACATTCAATTAAATTAACTTATGCGTATTTAAGTACTGTATGCTCATTTAAAATGCACAAAACTTTTTGCTGTGAGAACTTTTCCACGCTCTCTCACTCTCTCGGATTCGCTTATACTTTACGCATTATTAAAATGTAGTCCTACCAAAACTTTCACCTTATTTAGCATAACTGTAAACTATTAACTGTAAAAGTTATTGCAATTGCTTCGTACAAATTCAGTGTGCCACAAACTTGGGTTCCACTTGGTTAACTTTCAAATATTGCTGCATACTTCAAGGCGCACAACTCTCATACTACTACTACTACAACTGTATAATAAAATTGCACTTATGCTTATTAAATGCCATTAATTGTGGCAACTTTTGAATGTGGCGCAACCTGTTGGCTGCCACGCTGCCACACTGTAACTACATATTGAAAATTTACGCTTAAAACTCTTGACTTGGCCATAAAAATAAATGAATGTCTGACAGACAGCTAACAGCAAGGTATTACTTGGCTTAAACATTTAAATAAACATATACGAGTATAAATGGCAGTCATTAGCATAAAATTATTTTTAATTTTAAAGAAAGCAACTCAGAGAGCCTTTAGTTTTAAGGTATGTTAAGTACGACGAATAATTGCACAATGGCAAAAGAAATTTGAAGCATTTTTGGTTGAAAAGAAATCAAATCACTTGCAATGCGCTTAATTTGCTCTACAATACAACAAATGGAAGAGAAGAGAGCAAGTGAGAGCAAGGCACATCAAGCAGCCAAAAGGCACAACAAGCAAAAAAAAAATGCGAACCCTAAGGCGAACGTGACCGACTTTGGTATACCTTTTATTTGAGAAGGCTCGATAGTGAAAATAGTGAAATGAAAACTTTCGATAGTTCGTAAATTTTAACCGTTTTTGCGCTGGTTCAAAATTCAAGTCGAAAAAAACATTTTTGCGAAGAATTACAAAATTAACTGAATGAGTATGAAATTTTGTTAAGTTCTATACCAAAATTTTATGATACAATTTTGAAACTAAAAAATAATGGATTTTTTTATAAATTCTTATAAAATTAAGAGCTACGAGTACATTTGTACAAGCCTAGGACGGCTTCTCATATAATTTTAGTCTTTATAATAAATTGGCCAAGGCCAAGAAATCATCGTTTCAAGGTGCTCCTAGGCAGTCTTTGAGTGGACGCTAACAGGAGATGATTGAAGCATCTTCTTTTCAGTGCGATTTTTTTTGAAAATCTTAGGTTTAACAAGTTTTTTTAATTCTTGAAAGATTTTTAAACTTTAGAATCGGTTGAAATTTCCGGAAGCCCTTACTTGAATTCCTTTCGCCTAGAAAGTTGAAAGTCCACTTATTTGCTTGCTTAATCTATCTTTAAAAAAGGAACAGTCAACCACATCGGTAATGCACTCATGTCCATCTAAATTAAAAAAAAAAACTTATAGAGTATTTGGCTCATTATTTACAATTTAGTAGTGCCAGGATTTTTGTATAATGGTCTCCGAGATCTCGGCATTCCTGAAGATCCTGTTTGCTGCTCTTGTCCAAATCAAAATCTTCACTTTCACAATTGTTGGAAAGCTAAGAGTCATTTCCGAAGTAATTTGCTGCGTAGAATCCGAGTCCGGGGTCAAAATTGGGCCATCACGTCAGGATTTTGAGATATTTGAGGTTATGTACCCAAAAAACGGCGTTTTTTTCTACATAACCTCAAAGATCTTCAAATCCTGATCCCGGATACGGATTCAAATTACTTCGGAAATTACCCTTAGCTTTCCAGCAACTAAACCATGCTGGCCTGTGTTATCTTAATGTAAATAAAAACAATGTATAGTAAACACTATATACATAGTTACAATAAATATATTAATTAAATAAATAAAAATAAGACAAGCCTTTTAAAAAAGTTGGTTTTTGATTGCAATAACAAGTGTTCTTTTTCCTCTATGAATGTTGCATTTAAATTCTATTAACTACTTTTCTCTCTCGCTACTGATATTAAAAGAGTTGCCAGATATCGCTGCCTTTTGCCTGTTACATACATTAGTACATTCTCAATATGCTCTCTTACTTCATGAGCAACGGGTATTAAAATGAAAGCAGCCTTGCCAACGAAAAATTACTTTAGCAAATTGTGGAGAAAGAACGAATGGAACGTTGTATGGGACTTTGTGCAGAAGAAGGAGAATAAGACGAAGAAGAAGGAGACTAAGCAGTGCATAAAAATGACATTGCTTCTATATTTGCAATTGAGCATACAAAAGTTTTCATAAATTGCATCAATTTGAAGTTGAGCAGCGGCAGGGGATAGAGAGTGAGTGAGGTACTAAAGAGAGCTGCCTTGTGGCCACCACTCCCCTTTTTTTTTTTTGCAAGGCAAAGGTAAGACATTGCTTGATGATTTTGTTGCTGCCACACACATAGATACAGGATATCCTGTTGCGCTGTTGCTTGGCTAGTTGCATCGGCGCAAGGCTACAAAACGGCATATTATTTTTTATGATTTGATTTCCCTTTTTTTATATACTTTTCTTCTTTTTTTGTTTTGTTGTTGTGCTACAAATGAACTCAAAAATGCTGTTGATTGTGTATTGAATTACTGACAGGATTGACGGCGACAAGGACGACGCGCCATATCAATACAATGTGAAATCATGCTTACAACTTGATTGAACTCATCAGCATAGTCTCTCGCGCTTGTTACAATTCGATTTACATTCGTACCAGGGGGGCGTATTAGTAATGCATATTGTAAATAGATTGGAAGACTCCGCAAAGAGTTTGAGTTTGGATTTGGATTTGGATGCTATGCCTGTCAGTGTGTGAGGCATGTATGTTATAAGTTTAACTTTAATTGATTGCATTAAATATACACAACATACGAGCTAGTTTAGCTGTATCCTTTTAGCAGCTTCTTGGCCTATTAATAATCCGCTTAGACCAACCTAAATGTTAGTTGGCGTCTAACAAATTATACTGAAGCGCGCTTGTTATTTGTTTTTATGCATATAATATTTATATAAAGATATATATATCACTGCCAATTATTATAATAGGCTTAAGCAGCTCGAAATGCTACAAAAACCTTTAAGCCCACCCAAAAAAAATGGTAGGTTGGCAATCTTTAAAAGTTCTTCATGGACTATTTTGAGCTTTGCTAGTGGGCCTTCGATTTTGAGTGTCCAAAATACTCTTTCGAACTGTCTGTGTCTTCTGTCGCTTCTTCTGTCTTAAGTCATCTTGTCTTGCCTTTTTGAGCATCTTTGTCTAATTCTGAATTGTGTCTATTTTGACGAAAATCAGCGTCACGTAGTTTATGGATGATCCCATTGTAAATCCTAGTCTCTGGCCAATTCATGATGTGAGTCGGTACATATCTTAAAAAAGCATACCCATCGGGCTAAAAACGCGTATTAGTTGATATCTACTGTTCTATTTTTACAAAAAGTTCCTTTTCGATAATCTAAAGTCAACTTTGCTGTACCTCTTTGAATAAATTAATAAAATAAATTTTACGACTAAATGCATTATAGTTTTTACCTTTTTTTAGCGTTCTGAACTTTATTTTTTAAAATAGCACCAAAAATAGAAAAAAATATTTATGAAATAATTAAAATATTCTTGAGTGAAGGCCTATACGCAGCACGCAAAAAAATGAAAAACTTCATATAAAAAAAATGGTGGCGAAAAATTCCGATTAAAAATGTTTGACGATAGGTCGCAGACAACAAAACAAAACAGTGTTGTATTTTAATTTTAAAAATGCCTAACGTTAGATGGCGCTGCTACTTTACTAGGTGTGGTGACACTAACAACAGCTGTTGCGCGTTGGCGCGAATTAATATACAATACATATATGCTCAATTTTTTTATTCGAAATGCCAGGTAGAAGAAAACGGTGTGAATTATTTCCAAGAGATCAAAAAATAGCGCTTATAAAAGCAGTAGAAGCACAAAATGCACTTTAATGCACTGGTGAGAGAAAGTGCATTGGAGGAAATTGCTAAAATATTAAATAAAGAAGACCTTTTTACAATTAGGTAGGCAGTCATACACGCATTGTTTACATTTAGTAATGTTAACAATACTTGATACAAATCCATGTTTGTTTTATTTATTTCTTTGTCTTATTTTGCGCGCTTAGTTTTTGTAAAAATAAAGCAGCTGATTATAATGTGAGTGTGGCCACATTAACCCAAAGTATCGGAAAAAAATATCGATGTATACCGCAAAAAAAACGATAGCTCGATTAAAAATGGCACTTTGTCTTACTGTGCATACACTGGTGGCTCCATATGAAATAATATGAAAAAAATTCCATATGGAAATTTTCATGCTGCGTAGACCCCTTAAAGAAAAACAAAATTATCATACCTTAAATAATATTCAGATGGCTTGATTGAAGTTCCAAAAATTCTTAAAATAAGATTAATTATTAGATGAGATTGTTTTAAAATGAGCCACAAAGTCAACATATTTCAAGATTATTCAAAATACAAAATCTTATTTGGAGTTTTACCAGTTTTATTTCAATCTTTGAATATACCTATTTTTAAGATTTTTTGGTCAGAAAAGCAGTCTTTTCGTTCTAAAAATTAAAAATAATTTATTCTTAAAATAAGCCACTAAAATTTAATTTTAACATTGCATAATGGTCCCGCGTAGCCTGATTTTGGCCAAAAGTCCCCCAGAAGAAAGTCAAAATTTGGACAAAATGATAATTTAATACGATTTTACACATATTTAGGTATCCGGTGCAAAAAAAATTATTAAATGATAATTAGTGGTTTTTAAGTTATTGGCAATCAAAGTTGATATTTTGTATTTTATGAGCTGTCACGATAATTTACAGAAAAAAAAAACATGCATTTACTATGATACATGTAGCTACGAAATCTTCATTCACTTTATTATTAATGAATATGTATTACTTCAGAAAAAAATTAAAATTGAGCTTAAAAAGTTTTTGGTTTTAAATATATTCGAGTATTTATAAAGATTTTGTTGGTTTTTTTATCATTTGGCTAATTTGCTTTAAGGGTAGCTCCAACTACCACTTGATATTTGATCGAAAAAAATGTTATAAATTTCTTTATATATTTTACAAGAAAATGTAATTCTTCATGATTTTCGGAAATTGAATTTTGTGCCTAAAAGTTTAATTTTAAAAATAGACCCTCAGGAAATTTTGCTAATTTTGTGAATTTCTTAGCTGCCTAAAAGTATGCTTTAATCACAATTTTTTCAATTCAATTTGAAAACTCTATAGCATGCAAATCAAAAAATTTAAAAATTATCAATTTTGATGAAAAAAAGTAAAATTTAAATATGGATTTTTAAAATTTTTTTTCGGAAATTAAAAGAGCATTTAAAAAAAACTATAACTTTTAAAAACTATATTGATTGTTGGTGTCGTCTTTTTGTAATTTGCTTGGAAAGCTGAAACTATTTGAAGCTATAGCTCCAAAACCATTCAATATTTTGGGCATAGGCTATTTTTCAATGTATGTGGAGCTCATATCTACCTCTGTGTGAAATAAGGTCCAATTCGAATTAACAGTTTTTTTTTTATATAAGTTGAAATTTTGTTTTGGTTTTTTTAAATTTATTCCAATTTTGGTCTAGATTATTTATATCTTAAAAAAATCTGAGGAGGCTCAAACTTTCCAGAAAAATAGTTCAATCCTTTACAAACACGTGTGTAAAATTTCGTCACTCTTAAAAAATTATTATGGAAATGCCAGATTTTTGGCCAAAATATAACTATATAATCTGGGCCCACAGTGCATTGTTAAAAACTCAGAATTTTTAAAATTATTTAATTGCATATTTAATTTGAAGATCCTTATTTTAGTATTTCGTTTCGGTATGAATTAAACCATAATGAACTTTTAATCAAGGTTTTTGGAGCTTGTTTTAAAAAATCTAGCACTACCTTTGTGCTATTTGTTTACGATTTTACAACCAAAAATTTTAATTTCATCCTGTCGCCATTATTGCTATGTTTTGATTTTCAAGCCTTGTTTTGAACTCAGTAAATGGCTTTCTCGTAATGCATTATTGATAAAAGTTCTAAAATACGTTTTAATGCTAAGCATTCCTATGACGTCACTAAGTGTCTTATTTGGGCAAAAAAGTTTATTGAAACCAAAATTCATTATGGCGTTTGTTTAAAAAATTAATTTGGATATTTCTAAAGATTACAAAAATAAAATTTTATTGAATTTGATTTTCTGAATGGTTTGAATTTTTTTTAAACTAATATTTTTTTGCGTCATTGAAAAAAGACTTTGTTCAAATAGGTTTATTCGTAAAGGAGATATGGCTTGTTAGAGAAGTATCTAAAAATAAACAATCGAAATATTCAGTTATCGATAACTTGGTAAATAATCGGAATTTGTAATAAAAATTGAGTGGTTTAAAATCGAAAAGGTTCAATTATTTTCACCGATTACACTAGCTTACACGAAAAATGAACTTTGGTAAAAAAGTATTTTTTAGGGAAATTTTGGGTCGAGAAAAACCAAAATTACATCCTTTTTTTTTTTGTAATAACCGTTTTCTTAATTTTTTGGAAAAACATGTTTTTGAGCACTTTTTCAGTTTTTCGTCAATATCTCGTTTCTCGACCCGAAATTACTCTAAAAAACGATTTTTTATGAAGGTTCACTCGATGACCCTTAAATTTGTTAACTAGTGTTATACTATATAAATATTTAAGATTTTCATGTTTTGTTTAATTTAGAAAAAAACAAACTTTTGTTTAATTAAGTTATAAAGCCATCATGGTAAAGAGCACAGGGTTCTTGTTACCTATTCGAAGAAAATAAAAGGTTGAGCGTTGGAAGATGTTAAAATTAATGTTTCGGTTTGCAAAGGTAAGTTAGTTAATGGCTTTGACTTTTTGCATTGCCCGTATGTGGAACCTTTAGCACATTAAAGATGCACAAAATTATTCCTATAATGGTTTTAGTGACTTCAATATCTAATTTAATATACTAAATAATTAAATTTATGTTTCCACAGAGTATATAAAGTGTTCATCATGTCTTTCCCCAAATATATTATATGCATATGTCTACCCTATTTATTATGCCCACACGCAAATTACATTTTCCCCGAATTACTTTCATTTCAGTCAAGACAATTTTTCGGGCAATTATATTTGTGGCTCAAGTTTTGTGCGTTTATTAAATCAAAATTTGATTTTTGTGCTCTTCCAGCCAGCTGACTGACCTTGATGAGTTGCTCAAAGGCGCAGAAATCAATTAAAGTGGTTGGCATAGCCCGCAGCTCTTAAGCTGCCCTGGGGGGCGTGGCGTTGGAGGGCAGCGTGATGAAAACAGCTAATTTGATTGATTGATGAGGATGGAACAAAATTAAATTGATCGGCTTAAGCGTGTTAATGTGAGCGAGTTGTTTGCAATTATTAAACTACTTACAGAGAAGTTGTGGCTTCTGGTGGGTTAGCAGTTATTTTTGTTTTTTGTAATGTTGCATAAATTGTAATTTGCATCATAAATTAAAACGTTTTATTTATGATTCTTGTTGGGGTAACCCCAAAAAAAAACCAGCAGCAGCAGCACCAGCAGCAAGTATACAAGTTTTCCAAGTGCTTAAATATAAATAACGCTCATTATGCGCTGCTCAAATAAATATGCCCGAACTACACATGACACATGTGGCATACTAAATAGCAGCAGCAGCAGTCAAGGCAGCCTGCCTGCCACATGTGGCACGTAGTAGTGTGTGTGTGCGTCCATGAGCAAAGTGGTGCGATTTGCTGCTCAAAAGAAAAATGTACTCTTAAATCTATGAAAAGTCAGACGACAGAGGACGAATGCGACGTGGTCGCTAGTTGCAGCACGTGCCGTTTAGAAGACACTCTACGGCTTGCACAAACGTACACACACACACACACACACACACACACACTCACTCTTGTGATATACTAAACAAACATATTTTAAATTTGTGGCGCGCCTAGGCAACACTTTTTTTCAGTGTGCAAAACACACAAAAAGTTTTCACCAAACTTGTGCGTGTGTGTGTGTGTGTGCGTGCCACTAAAAATTATTATTTAAAGAGCAATTAGCGTTTTGTCATTGAAACTAGCAGGCAACGCATCAAAGTTCCTGCCCCCAAATCTACGCAAATTAGTTGGCACATTTCTGTCAGCTTAAAATATCATTTACTAATTAAAAACACATTAAATGTGTATGTATGTGTGTGTGTGTGTGTGTGTGTGTGTGTGTGTGTGTGTGTGGCATGGCTTAAGTCTCCATCCAGCTTTTGATTTTCGCCATTTTCCTTGTACTATTTTACGACTTATATGTTTCTATTTTTTCCCCTACTACACTTACTACCTTTGCGCATTTGCATATCATTGTCAGTTGGATGTCTATGGAGCTCTCTGGACAAGCTTCTATCTCTCTTGCATATTCTCCGTCAATTGATCCTTGCTAATTAAGCGTCCATGCTGGCTTTAAGTCCATTAGTGCTTCGGTCCACATTTAACACTTGCCTGCTAATGAAGATGCCTTGGCATAATTTTTCGTTTTTCTTTTAATCTTTCATCAAAATCCATAAAAACAGGATCAGGATGATGGTAGGAGTTGAAACGGGGCACTGCACCATTGGCCATATGGCTGAGAGGCTGCACGTACGCCATCACGATTTCTGCCGCAGCTGGGGAGACAGAAAGCATCCAACACCTGCTATGCCACTGCCCGGCGCTTCTAAGAAGACGAACCCAGTTTTTGGGTAAACCATTCTTTGAGGATCTGGGTAATCTGGCTTACGTGCCCATGGCGGATCTGGCTGCGTTTGTCGAATCCTCAAAATGGTTTTGTAATAGGAGAGACGTAGATGAATAGGGATGCCCTACAGTTTTTGATGCTCCCACACCCCTCCCACACCCCTCCCACACCCCTCCCCATCCCCTTCTCCAATTCCTTCCTCCTTTCTCTCACAATTAGGCAACACAATGGAACTCATGGTCTCTGGGTGATCTCAGTCACTGACTGAGCTGCCTACTCAACCTAACCTAACCCAACCTTCGTCAAAATGCATGTAACTACAGTTGGTATTAATGCTTTGATACTGGATAATTATTAACTTTGTAAAAATAAAAATTTAAAGATTAAAAGATTTATTTGCGACATTTCGTAAACTTCCGATTGGTTAAGGGGTTAGCTGTGGTGGAGGGATGTCATGTGAAAGTTTCAGTCTTTACTTGTTTATTAGGCTCACGATAGTTTATCGACGGAATTTTGGAATCTTTTCAGAAATAAATGGCTGCCCGAAGCTCTCGATAGAGGTTCTTATTTATTTTTCCTACGGGTAACGAGATAAGCTATAGACGTTCATGGTTCTATCGTTAGTCAAGATTATGCTAACATTTTGGTATAAATACATTGAGTTAAACTAGTGTATCCCAGACCTAATGGGTATAGGATATAATAATAATATAAGCTCTCTTATAATTGCACTGCGACCATAAGTAGCCTGCTAAGGCTCTTATACTTCTTAGTCAGTGTAATTTCCAGAGTACATTTAATTTTTTGGAATTGCCTTATTTCGCCCATCCTCAGAGAATCGAACGTTTTACATTCCGTGAGAAAGCCACTTTCGGAAATTTTTGCCCAGTTGGAGATTTTCTTGACCCTGTTTAGATTAGCTATTTGGATTATGGGAACCGATGGTTTATTTGCCCTGACTTCTCTCTCTTCTTCCTTGAATAGTTTTTTAGTGCTGTGCCAGCCAATACCACAGAAGAACTCTGGCACTATTAGAAATTTTTCAGCACCATCTCCCGGATTACTTATTTTACCATATTAATAGATGTTTTATTTTAACTAAGTTGTCATTATTAAATGCGACGAATTTAATGCACAGTTAAATAAATAAGTGTTGTACACCTTTTTTGCCTAGTGTGACAACGTACGGCGTGTTTGTCAATGTCATCAATGACTAATAATCCCGCAATAGGCATTTTGAATATAATTTTCTCTTTGCTTTATGTAATAAAGAATTAACTTTCTTGCAACACTGTTAAAAAACATTTATTTAAATAAAAGTCTAAATGTTCTAAAAGAATTTTTGGAAAGTGGCCACCCTTTGCTGCCATTCCACAATGGGCTCGCGTAGCCAGATTTTGGCCAAAAGTCCCCCAGAACAAAGTCAAAATTTGGACAAAATGGCAATTTAATATGTTTTTACACATGTTGAGCTATCCTGTGAAAAAAAATTATTATATTATAATTAGTGGTTTTTAAGTTATCGGCAATCAAAGTTGACATTTTGTATTTTATGAGCTTTCGCGATAATTTACAGAAAAAAAAACCTGCATTTACCATGATGCATGTAGCTACGAAATCTTCATTCACTTTATTATTTATAAATATTACTTCAGAGAAAAAATAAAATTGGGCTTAAAAACTTTTTGGTTTTAAATATATTCGATTGGTTGTAAAGATTTTGTTGTTTTTTTTTTTACCATTTCGCTACTTTGCTTTAAGGGTATTTAAAAAAATTTTATAAATTTCTTCACATGCTTTAACACAAAATGTAATTCCTCCCGATTTTCGGAAGTTGAATTTTGTATCTAAAAGTTGAATTTTAAATATTGACCCCCAGGAAATTTTACTATTTTTTAAATTTTTTAGCTGCCTAAAAGTATGCATTAATAACCATTTTTTCAAAAAATGTACTTAAATGTAAAAATATTAAAAAAAAAAAATGAAAAGATGCAAAGCCAAAAATATAAAAACTATAAATTTTCACAAAAAAACGTAAATATGGATTTTTGAAATTTTTTTCGAAAATTAAAAGAGCATGCCAAAAAAATTTTAACTTTTAAAAACCAGTTTGATTGGTGCTGTCGTCTTTTTGTAATTGGCTTGCAAAGCTGAAATTGTTTGGGGCTATAGCTCGATATTTTGGGTATAGGCTATTTTTTCAATGTATGTTGAGCTCATGTCTACCTCTGTATGAAATATGGTCCAATTCCAATAAACAGTTTTTTTTTTTAATTAAGTTAAAATTTTTTTTTTTTTAATTTTTTTCCGATTATGTTCTAGTTTATCTATATTTTAAAAAAATCTGCGGAGGCTCAATCTTGCCAGAAAAATAGTTCAATCCTTTAGGAAAACGTGTGTAAAATTTCATCACTATAAAAATTTTTATTGAAATGACAGTGTTTTGGCCAAAATATGAATATCTGGGCCCACAGTGCATTCTAGCAAAAGCGTAAACATTCGGAATTAATTGTCCGAAAAATGAAATCTTTGATTTTTCTGTGGCACCTATGGTTTTTTCTAAACGCTCCCAAATGTGTTCTAATAAAAAATATATAATGTTTATATATTTTTTTTCAAACTTGAGATTTTATCTTAATCATTTTTTTGATAAAGAAACATTTTTTATATAAATAACTTCTATCAGAAACCCAACAATTGGGTTTGTTTTCAACTTCCACATTGGGGCAATCAAAAATTTTAAAAGTGGGTGAATCTTTAAACTAATACGCACAATTAGTAGTTTTTATACAAAAAGCTGATATAATAAAAGGCTCTGACAGTGGGTCCTTGACAGGATTTGCCAACACAAGTAAAATAAGCGCCATACTTTGCAGGATTATAGCATTTTGTTACTTCATGGATGACGGCCATTGAAAGTCTATTAATAAAAGATTTATTTGAATTTAGGCGCGGACTGGACAGATTTTAGCTACCACGCATTTTGTATCCAAACAAGAAGCACAGTCCATGTCTACTTTTAGCTGGGGGCAGGAGGCATCAATCTTTGATTGTGGGTTGGAGCACACCTACAGAAAATGCTTCAAAATAATGACAAACTGTCTCTGGAGTGTGTTTTGTATCGCCATTTGGAGGGCAGCTTGGCTAGCATTGTTAGACCTTGGCATTCATCATTTTTCGACCGTTGTTTCCGGCTTTCCCCAGATTTCTGTGTAAGTAGGTGTGATTGTGTCAATGTGTGTGTGTATATGTTTGAGGGTTTAAACTTTTCATAAACCTTAAGTGGAAAACTTTTATTTTATACCATCCGTTGCGGGGGAGCTGCTGTTTGTTGTGGTTTTATGCGCTTGCCACCTATTTTATTGCCAAAGCTCCTCAATATATATATAGTAGGCCCAATGTGGTCGCCTGTTCAAGCTGGGGGGTTCTTTGGCTGTCCAAGTCACGTAAAGCAAAAGTTTCGCAAAATGATTTTAACGCTTTTTGAATTTTTTTCATGCTGTTTGCAAAGTTTTATTTTATTTTTTTCACGCCAGCCTGAAAGTAGGCAATAAAAATTGTCAAACAAATAAATATTTGCCCTAGGTCTGAGCTCTGAGCTGGTTGGCTTTCAACGACGCGCCGCCAACGCCGTGCCGCCTTTGTAACCCCACAATGGCTTCGATGGGAATAAATTTTTATGGTCAAACAGTCCGCTCAAAGCAATTTGTGTTATCGTTTTGTGTATCAATCGAAGTTTCTGTTTCCGTTTCCGTTTCAATGTTTTTTTTTTCTTTTTAATTTTTAACGTGTATTTGTTTTAATGTGACACGTGCGAGTTCATCTATTTAATATTGTAAATTGTTGGTTAACTGCAGTTTTGACCGGGTTTTGTTTTCCGTTTTTAATGGCAGCAATCAAGGTGGATTTTAGTTTTAAACCTTTTTGTTTTTTTTTTGTACAAAAACATGGTTTTTTTATTATTAATTTCTATGTACATAAATTTTGTTGTTTTTGGCGACAGGCTTCGTTGCATTTAAATGTCAAATGGTGGGCAATGTAGCCCAGTTGGGCATTAGGGTGTTAGCTGCACTGAAGGGTATAATATAGGGCAGCTCCATGTAATCATTACGTTTGACCGTTTACGTTTTTTTTAAAGCTAAGCCATCTTATCTGTAAAGCAATGTCGAGTCAAGAACGGGTCGTACGATTTGGTTGGTTTGGTTTTTTGTTCCAATTCAATTCCAAAAAAATAGCTGAAATAGTAGCTGAAATTTAAAAAAAAAAGGTTGTCAAAACCAATACGAAATATCTCTAAGTTACGATAGGTACTTATAGCTCAGTGGTGCGCAGTCTCTCATTTTACATGACTCGCGAGGCTATTACACCAAAATCTGCCGCAGCGCAGTCGGCTCATGCACGGTACAATCTCTCTCTCGTTTTTGCTTGATTGCGGATCTTTCTCTCTCTTTTGCGCTTTTGCTTACTCACACAAAGATATGTTTGTTTGTATGAGTTTTGCCCACCACTGTTATAGTCTATCGAAAACTGTGAGGCAAATTGCCTCCTCACAACATTGTTCCTAATTTGCCAATAGGGCAATAGCTCAACTGCTTGGACTGCTTGGAGACAGTAGCGGTGAAGGCGCGCTTACTCTCACCAACACTAGTTAAGGTATGGCGGCCTTTAAGTTTGGCTTGCTAATTATTGTTTTGTATTAGTGAGTAGGGAAATGTATTAGTGCAGGTGTAAGTGTAGAGAATGTAGAGAGATAGTGTTAGGTACGGCGGTCTCTTTCGTTTCTATTAGGATAGATTGATAGATAAGCATTAGTGCACACTAATTTGATCATAAACGGCAGGAAAGTTCGACTTTGTAAATATTAAAATATTTTTTCTTGTCACAAAAGTAACCATAACAGAACATTTCAGCAATGGATTTAAGAATGTAACCATGCGTCGCAAGATGGCGCATTAATTTATGCAAGTGTAAGTGACTAAGCGTAACAACTGCAGTATTTTATGAGTTGCTGCCTGTAATTCGCAACTTGTTTAAGTTCAGGGCGATACAAGATTCAACTTTTCCATCACTTCTTATTCTTTTTTTTATTTAACCAAAATGTTTTGTATAATAGTCTTATTTTAATTTATACTTTTTTTTTTATACGTCATTAATTACGACAGCAATTACAACAAAAAGAGAGAGAAAACAAATTTAATTTTATTAGATACTGTTTAAAGTCTAAGGATTTTTTTGATTCCGAATAAACTAGGGATGGGCTCGAATATCGATATTCAGTATCGATGTGTATCGGATGAAACCGATGTAAAAAATCGATATATCGACCAAACAATATCGATATCTCGATATATCGCCCAAAAAATTTGTATGAATAAAATCAGTTTTAAAATAATAAGTCATACATAAATTCAGACACATACAAATAATCAGTTTATCTGGATTTCTTACAATTATTCCAAAAGGCTGGTTTTTAGTTTAAATTAGAAAGGCTCCAAAGAATCGTCTACACGAGCCAAAGGCCGGTTCCGTTCGTCGGTCATTATTCTCCCTGCAAGGGAAAATGGTCGCTCCGAGGTAACAGACGTCGCAACAGCCGGAACAAATATCCTTGCTAGTTTGTAAATATTCAAGAATTGTGTCGACAGGGGCTCCCATATGGTTAGTGGATTGGAGTCCAGCGGAGACTGTTGGCGGAAAAAAAAAATTGCATCTCCGTTCTCGCAATACTTTTTGGATCTTCCATATCTAAATGCAACACAGGATTTCTCACGGCAACAATGTGCTTTCTGATGAAATGGTAATGTGCAGCGACTTAGCCAGAAAGCTGTTTCCCGACGTCTCCAATTTTTTCCTCGATGCAGTCAAATCTTTTTCTAAGCCCAAAGTGGCCATTCCACCTTGTACGCTTTGTTTTGGCGCCGAATTCGTAAATATCGTCAGTATCGGAGGAAAATATCGATATCGCATATATCGTCGAACATGGATATCGATACGAAATAGTCGACAACCAAAGAAAGAATATCGATATTCCGATATATCGATACACTATCGCCCATCCCTAGAATAAACTGCGGTATATTTTTTAACTATTTTTTTATCTATGTTGGAAATAATACACTTTCTTAAAAAGAAGATATTTTTTTAAACCTTAAATATGTCCATAACACACCTTTTTATTCCTACTTAATGTGGTGTAAATATGAATCACATCGGTTTAGTGGCATAATGTTAGAAACAAATAAACGAAATTTTTTTAAATTAAAAATTTGTTTTTTTTTAAAACGCCAAGTATTATAAATAATATTCTTAATAGTAAATAGCTTAAAAATTATTATTCATTAATTATATTATAAACATTTTTTTTTTTATTAACTTTGTAGATAAGTAGTAGTAAGAAAATAATATAGCTCAAAAAAGCTTATATATATGTAGCTTAAAAATTTGATATACGTACCGGATAACATTTAACACAAAAAATTAAATAAAATTTACAATATAAGAAATTCTTATATTTAAATATTAAATTTGACTTTAAATTATAAAGAGAAAATTTGTTTAGTAGTTTTAATCAGTTAATGAAAAGACAGTAACTTGTAAAAGTATAGAATCGTGCATATCGCTCAATTTTATTATAAAACTGAGAGAATTAAATTTATTTTATTTCAAAAGAGAATAAAAAATTTGCGGCATATTTTTTTTTTGTTTTTAATATACATAAATATATTTTTTATATAAAATATAAATAAATAATAATATAAATAATTATACCCTGTACCTATAGGTACAAAGGGTATACTAGATTTGTGCAATGTATGTAACGGACAGAAGGAGGCGTGGCAGACCCCAAGTCCTTTATACCAAAATGCTTATCATAACCTCGGGTAGCGATTGAGCCATGTCCGTCCGTCCGTCCGTCCGTCCGTCCGTATGAACGCCTAGATCTCAGAGACTATAAGAGCTAGAGACACGAAACTTTACCAGCTGGTGCGCATATTTCCTAAGCAGGTGAAGTTTGTTGAATCATGTCAATATCTTCCCCCGTTCCCCCGCAATAGAGTTTCGCGGTTTTTAGCCACACCGTTAAGTATTTTCAGCTGAAATTTAACAGAGCGATGCGTTGTAGCTACATGCATCTATGTGTAAAAAATGAACAAAATCGGACAAATACAACAGAAGTTATAGTCAAAAATGTGCAAATTTCACCACCCCTTGCCAATAAACTGCGTCAATATTTGACTCTACGCAATTATGGCTACAACTGACCTAGAATCACAATTTTTGGTAAGCCCATTCATGTGGCTCTAATGAACAAATCCACATCCAAATTTTATCGATGCGGTCCTCCCACCCCCCGCAATCTATTTACCGTGTTTTCTCCCACACCCCTCAACATACCAACTTGAAACTTACCCCGTATACTTTTAATAAATTCTTTGTTGTAACATTCGAGTTTCATCAAAATGGGTAAAAATTTAGGGAACTTATAGGTATAAATATCGATTTTCACCAAAAAAAAATAAATTCCAATTGGAAAGTTCTTAGATGGAATATGCAGGAAAAATTTTTTTGACACAAAAGGTACAGGGTATTCCACTGTCGGGCACCGCCTCGACTGTACCACATTTTTTTTATTGCAAACAAGCTAAAAAAATTACATTAAATTATTAAATTATTAAGAAAAATATTGTTTTTTATATTTTATATTAAAAATTATATTATTAAATTATTAAGAAAAATATTTTTATTGCAAACAAGCTAAAAAAATTACATCTTTTTCATATTTTAAAAACCTTAAAAGCTAGAAAATTTATACAATGCACAATTTTAATGGCCCTGTGCTCCACTGGGAGTCGAGGATAGCAGATGAAGAAGAGACAATTTTAAAAATCAATATTAAAATCTCGTTTATTATGCTCTCTATCTGCCTTTAAGAATTTCCTATACATGTGCTATGCTTTAGCAGGCCGTCTTTAAAATTTCTCGTTTTGAGTTTATCCCTGTGGTTCGCAGTAGGACTAAGATCTGGGGAGTAAACTGGTCCTAAAAGAATGTTCATACTACGCTTCTCAAACTATGCTTTACTCTTAGACGCGATAATTGTTTAGGATCATTCTTTCATTAATATGTCTATAAATGCTGCATAATGTCCTTGGCATGTGTCTTCAATGCCAACTCCACAACTTTTTCTTTTATGTCCTATATATTTACCCATGATTTTTATACTTTACAAAATTGAAGTTGAAGGAATCTAAATGGATAGCTTTATGCTGCGTTGCTTGTTGCTTTTTTTAGGTTTATGATTTTTAATTTTAATAATAGCATGTTTTTCGGCAAAAATTTTAATAACATATTCTCTCCAAAAATTCGCATGATTTTCTTGCTCTCGCAAAGCCTTCTGGCTACTAGGATACTGATGCCATTTCTAATTCCAACTCTTAGTTTCACAAAGAGCATTCAAAATCCGCATCCAACCGCCAGCAAAGCTTTAGCGCCACTTTTTGTAATGTTTAATTTATTTATTTTTTTTTAGTTGTTATTTTTTTTTGACGTGCTCGTTGCGAGGACATGTGAATATTTCATGACAAGCTGCATATTTTAGTCCAGAGTCAAAGCCATATCCGAAGCCAAAGCCCCGCAGCTCAGTTCCTTCTGGTTTTGGTGGTGTTTGTTGGTGTTGCTGCAAATTGCTAGCCAGATGTAACACCTTTTTGCTATCAGCTGAGCCACCCTTCCTTCGTTCCTGCCGCCCAAAAACTAATATTTTTTTAGCCAGCTTTTCGTGTATGTAGCGCAACATTTTCATTTAGTATTATAACAACGCCAATAAAGTTTATAAAATATATTGCGGTGCAACGTTAATTTGAAAAAAAAAAGAAATACCTTTTTTGAGTATTTTTTTTTTTTAAATTTTTGGCTGTAACTTTCAATTTGTCGCGGCTCGTGTCGTGTTTATTTAGCGAGATTGATTTGATTTTTGGCCAGGATGCGAATTCTGGCACAGAATCATACCAACATTCCTACACAGAACACTATGTATTTTTTATTTATTGTATTCAGAAGGATTGAATTTGAGCGATACTTTTATATGAGTTTATGTCTATATCTCTGTATAAAAAATTTTGTGCAATTTTTTAGTCAGATTTAGTTAAACATCTAGCCAAAAAAAAATGTTTTTGAAAACAGTAAGTGTTATTCGTTATTCGTTCTAGTTGATTTTGTATTGTGCAAAGTTTGCGAACAATGTTGTCCAGTTCCCTAAAAAAAAGGAAGGGACGCCAAAATATGTAAAAATCAATTTTTGTGTTAAGTTCAGCGTTGGGATCGCGACGTGAGTTCCGCGAGTACCTTAAAAATCCGCGGTATGGCTGGGATTTTATACGATCTCGAAACTCCATGGCGTTCCAAAATTACTGTCGGACTCCGAAAGTTTTTTTGTTTGTTTGCATATTTTTAAAGATACCCCAACTATAAAACAGTTTTTCGAAATGCTGAAAGATATTCAAAGTTGTCAGGCTCAAATAAGTTATAAAGAAGTTACAGTTCTGTAATTGATGTAACCGATTATTTCTCTGAATATTTTGAAGATTCTCAAATTCGTGCATAATAATAAAGAAAAGATGGCGTACGTTAAAATCGGGCGCAGACGACTTTTAGATACCCTGTACCACCACATTGCAATCATTGCTTACAAACTGCCAAATTTGGTTACGATATTTTCAAAAACAAACGAATAATTCATCTAAAACTTTGGATTTTTTTCGAGCTCCTCTGAAACACCCCTATGGGAGCTATAGGTTTTTCACTTCAAATTAAAGTTTTTTCATTTCAAATTAAATTTTTTTCATTTCAAATTCAAGTTTTTTCATTTCAAATTCAAGTTTTTTTATTTCAAATTAAAGTTTTTTCATTTCAAATTCATATATTTTCATTTCAAATTCAATTTTTTTCATTTCAAATTCAATTTTCATTTTATATAAAGTGAAAAAACTAAGTATTTTTAAGAAAAATGATAGGCTTAAATTTCTCGCATGTTGCTTGCGGACACGATTAAAAACGGAATCGAAAAAACACTTCAATTTCGTTTGTTTTCAACGCGTTTGTTTTGAATCCGGTTTCAACTGCCATCTTCGCAGAACCAAGGCAAGATCAAAAATAAATACTGCTGCTCATGTAATGGTACCAACTGTCAGAGGACGAAATGTTTCCCTCATAGCGGCTATGAACTTAAATGGTATTATACATAGCAAAATAATAGCAAACACATCCGTGAATTCAAATATTTTCATACCATTTCTTGATGAATTACTTGACAAACTGGCTGCTGAGAACATCACAGGGGCATGGCTAGTTTTATATAGATAATTGTACCATCCACAAAACCCGTGAAGTACATGAAAAAATTAGTGAAACAACTCACACTATCGTTTTTCTTTCTCCATACTCGCCGATGTTAAATCCAATTGAAAAGGTTTTCTCAAAGGTCAAATTTTCAGCGAGAAGTTTGTTGGCAGATCCACAAAATAATATCAATTTAGAAACTGTAATCCAAACATCAGTGGCAACAGTTACCCCGAACGATTGCAACAATTATTATCTGGATATGTCAATGAAATTGCCTTTGGCAGCAGTTGGAAAACCACTACATTAAATATTATATATTTTATATATATTTCTTATAAATAGTGAAAAACCTATATATATAGTTATGAATTTCAATATTTGTAATTTTTTTCTTTTGTTTTGTTTATATAAAAATACTTGTGTAGTTTCTTCAGTTTTAAATATTCGAATTGAATTTGAAATGAAAAAAATTGAATTTGAAATGAAAATATATGAATTTGAAATGAAAAAACTTTAATTTGAAATAAAAAAACTTGAATTTGAAATGAAAAAACTTGAATTTGAAATGAAAAAAATTTAATTTGAAATGAAAAAACTTTAATTTGAAGTGAAAAACCTATATATAATAGAACCCCGATATTAAAAAAATACAATAGGATAATAACGGATCTAGTCTGAAAGTTTGGTTGCTCTAGCTCTTAGCATCTCTGAGACAAACATACAGTCATACAGACGAACGGACGGTCGGACAGAAGGACATGGGTATATCGACTTCTCTAGTCACTTTGGTCATACTTTAGGTAACTTTGGGGGGTCTCCGATGTTTCCTTCTGTATGTTACATACATTTTCGGCTTGCACAAACTTAATATACCCTTTCTACCATACGTTACAGGGTATAAAAACAATTTTGAAAGTTACTTCTGACATACCCTTAACCAATGCCTTATAACAAGATATTTTTGGGGTTCTCTCAAAAAACTGATGAGCTGTTGTTTTCTTTTTTATTTTTGAATCGGATTCGTTGATCCCAAAAACATAAAAAACATCGGCGGACCACTGGAGTCGAATTTTTATGGGTTGCTTTGAGCTTATGTTTTACCATAGCTCCATAAAAAAAAATGTGGTACAGTCGAGGCGGTGCCCGACAGTGGACCCTGTACCTTTTGTGTCAAAAAAATTTTGCCTGCATATTTCATCTAAGAACTTTCCAATTGGAATTTATTTTTTTTTTTGTGAAAATCGATATTTCTACCTATAAGTTCCCTAAATTTTTACCCATTTTGATGAAACTCGAATGTTACAACAAAGAACTTATTTAAAGTATACGGGGTAAGTTTCAAGTTGGTATGTTGAGGGGTGTGGGAGGAAACACGGTAAATGGATTGCGGGGGGTGGGGGGACCGCATCGATAAAATTTGGATGTGGATTTGTTCATTAGAGCCACATGAATGAGCTTGTGATTCTAGGTCACTTGTAGCCATAATTGCGTAGAGTCAAATATTGCCGCAGTTTATGGCAAGGGGAGGTGAAATTTGCACATTTTTGACTATAACTTCTGTTGTATTTGTCCGATTTTGTTCATTTTTTACACATAGATGCATGTAGCTACAACGCATCGCTCTGTTAAATTTCAGGTGAAAATACTTAACGGTGTGGCTAAAAACCGCGAAACTCTACTGCGGGGGAACGGGGGAAGATATTGACATGATTCAACAATCTTCATCTGCTTAAGAAATATGCGCCAGCTGGTAAAGTTTCGTGTCTCTAGCTCTTATAGTCTCCGAGATCTAGGCGTTCATACGGACGGACGGTCGGACGGACGGACGGACGGACGGACGGACGGACATGGCTCAATCGCTACCCGAGGTTATGATAAGCATTTTGGTATAAAGGACTTGGGGTCTGCCACGCCTCCTTCTGTCCGTTACATACATTGCACAAATCTAGTATACCCTTTGTACCTATAGGTACAGGGTATAAAAATTATTTGTAGGTTTGGGGGCCAGACCAAGATGCAAAAAATTCAGGCATAATTTTTGAGCTTAGGTTAAGAACAAGGCGTTAATGAAATCCAAGACTTTTTGGGAACAATGTTATGGGAAAGTCTCAAGATATTTTTCAAATGTATTTAATGAAGCAAAAACTTTAACTTTTAGACTTTGTGTTAACAATGTTTTATTTATTCATTTGGTTGATTCAAGGCCGACAATGAACCGCATAAATTCTTCAAAGTTTATTTAAAACCTCAAACAGTTACTATAAAAACGTTTCGCTTCAACGAATTAATTTTTGACATGAAAAGATTCACCATTTTCATGTGTATATGTATTGCATGTGGTATTTTTCATGAAAAGTTTTTTTAAGCTTACACCGTTCAAGATACACTTTGTTTTCGATTTTTAATAGGAGAATAATTTTTTCATTACATTTTTTTTAAATACATATGAAATTACTTAAAAAAAAGAACTCGAGTTTTATGCTTTTAAATTTTTTTTCTTGCTCTATATTATTTATGAATTTAAATGATTACATTTTATATTTTTTTTGGTTATGATTAAAAACAAACAACTAGTGTATTTGTACTTGTTAAAGGCTGTTATTGACAAGAATTAAATATTCAAAAAAATGTTTAACATATCTTTAAATAACAAGAAGTGGAAAGCTTTGGTAGTAAATATTTATGTTTTTACATACAGTGTGAAACAAAAGTGATAGTACAGCAGGCGATTTTACACTAAAACATGAATTTCTTCCATATTGACTAATTTTTCCAAAAACTAATGATGAGGTTTTGTTAAATATATATTTTTAAACAATTAACAAAAATAAAAACAACAATTCAATAACGAGTTACCTTGAATTTAAAAAAAAAACTACAAAATGGCATCAATTCAGCGCCACAAAAGTCTTAGTACACCTGACATGATCCTTAATTTTATTGGCTTGTATGGCATTAAATTTTTTTTTTAATATTTTGTAGCATAACCCTTCATTTTTATGACTTCATTAAGTCTTTTTGGCATTGATTCCACTAAATTTTCCAAATAAGTTTCATCAATTTTTCGCCACTCCTCCTGTAGTGCGGCCTTTAAGTCCGGTTTGCTACGAATTTCTCGTCCTCTCAGTCTTTCCTCCAAATTGTTCCACAAGTGCTCAATGGGATTGAGATCAGGACTTTGTGGCGGTGGATTAACCATATGTGGCACATTGTAAAGGAGCCACAGGCGAGTATTTAATGCAGTGTGTTTTGGGTCATTGTCCTGGTAGAAGTGGCAATTTGACCCAAGACCAAGGCGATCGGCACTGTGTTGTAGGTTTTTTTTGAGGATATCAATGTAGGTTTTATGATTCATAATACCATCTATGAACTCTAAGTTTCCGACGCCTGCAGCACTCATGCAACCCCAAACCATTTGACCACCACCACCGTGCTTAACCGTCTTAATCGTATATTTGCCGCCAAACCCTGTAGCGCCCATCTGACCTAAAAATGTTATATTTGGACTCATCCGAAAATATGACTTGACGCCAGAACGTGGTGGGATGATGCCTGTACGATTTGGCAAACATAAGTCGCTTAAGTCTGTTCTTCTGTGATACATGTGGCTTTTTTCGTTGTGTGTATGAGCAAATTCCAAATTCTTTAATGGTTCTTCGAATGGTTTCTGGGTGCACAGTCTTTTGAAGTGTTGTCGAGATAATCGAACTTATTTTAACAGCGCTTTGAAATGGATCTTTATCTATAACATGTTTAACGCTGCGTTTGTCTCTATCATTTAATTTCGTCGGACGCCCATTCCTGCGCTTGTATTCAATCCGACCTTCGTTTTTAAAACGACTTATGACGTTTTGAACACTTGACCGGGGTCTCGACAAAATTTTTCCAATTTCGGAATACGATTTTCCATCTTTTTCGTGTAAATTCAAAATTATTTTGCGTTCTTCAATTGTGAGCTCCTTGCGCGTCATGTTTGCAGTTAATAAGGCAACTTTTGCCAGCGCAAAACTCTGTACTACATGCAAACGAAAGTAAAGCAAAGCATAAGCAAAAAAGTCCCGTTTCAAAAATCAAAACAAACCAGCTGCAAGCAACGTAAATTCGGTTTCATAGAGCAAGGCAATTCTAGTTGGTTTTGATCATCCATCTAATCATCAATACATTGTTGAAAAGAAAATAAAATATTCAAAATTATCTTTTTTAAATCTTGTTCATCTTCAGGGACTAATAACTCTTCGAAAACTATTAAGTTACTATTATTATAATATCTTTGTTATTTTAAACTTATCAACTCCAAAGCTTAATAACGACTCCAGCTAATAGAGCAACGTTGCTTAGGTGTTGATGACTCAAAATGGCTTTTTAATGTTTTTGTACAAATGATTCTAGTTGTTTTTGTTTCAAAATAAGTTTTCTTCTAATTTATTTAATAGTTTTGTATGCGACCAAATGTTTTGTTGAGCTAAAGTTTCAGCACTGAATGTGCGCTTCCTAAAAGCTTAATTATTTTTAAAATAAAGTAAAGGTGTGTGACGAAGGTTCTAAGCTCCGCCACGAATAAATAAATATAATTATATTAGATATAAGTATTTCACATTTCTTAGATATAAGTTGGATTTGGTATATTTTTGGTTTCATAGTTATAAGTCTAGTATTAAGTTAAAATAAGTGTTGAATAATTGAAAGGCTAAACATCGATAGGAGATCGTCAATACATCGCCACGTCGGACTGCCAACCCAGGCTGCCGATAGCCTTCGATCAGCAATAACGATAGACGGATATCGGGAGGCTGCGGTACGAGCCGGCGTGGGCGATAATAAAAGTTAACACGAGGAGAACGGTTTGAGACAGAACAGAGACAACACGTATAAAATCGACTAAGCGCGAAATGAAAAGTGCACATTTGAGTAGAGGAATAGGTTAGGGAGAAGCGATAAAGGTTAGTTTACGGGAATTATTAAGCTAAGCAAACAAGACAGAAATTGTGAAACATAAAAGTTAAAAGAATAAAAATTATAACGTGAAGTGAAAGCAGCAAGCGTTTGCATTTATTAAACATTAAAAATCGTGTGGGAGACACACGGGAGTAGCAGAGAGCCACCTTGTGTGGTGTATGGGAAGCGATCGTGGTATGTATGTGTGTATGCAGGTACGGCGAGGACTGTTTCTAGACCCCCTACGCTGCCCAGTGTCTCAGCAAATTTACAAATTAGTTGTAAGTTGGCCCTGGGGCAGGCCGAGTTATACCCCAGCACCAGAACTTCCTTACAGGTGATAACAATCACTAAGGACTACCTAGTCTATGTGTGACTCCCCCCAGGGGTCAACCGGTACTACCTAAAGGTGATAACAACTTTTCAGTGGGAATGGGATATCCTGAAATTATCACACGATAGCAGTGTGTGGTATAAGCTGTCATCTTTTTTTGGAAGTTCAACAGTATAGAAGTTAAATAAAAATATAAAGAAACATGGAACAATATATGTTCATAAAACATAAATCTTTTTTAACATGCTTTTATTAGCTTCACCTGTATGTATGTATGTATGTAACAAAATCTTTCAGCTTAATTTTCATTAATTTCAAGAAGTCTGATCATCTTGAAAATTTGCACAGGCGTCAAGGACTGATGACAATACAATTATTTAATAACTTTGTTCTAATGTCCTGACTAGGATCATCAGGATTTTAAATATAAAATGTACACTAAAAGTATGCAACAGTTTTTCAAAATATTTAATAGGCTTGTTAACAAAAGTCCATGTTTGTTTTTAGTCTTTAAATAAAAAATTATAGTTTAAAAAAACACGCTTTAATAGTAAACCGAACTAAAAAGTAGAAAATAATTTTGATGTATCAAGCGTTTTTATTACAGCAATAGAAAAAAACGACAATCAATTACGACTAATTACTTTGGAATAAGATTAAATTAGAAATTAAAAAATTCAATTATAGTAAAAAAATCGAGCAGGTCGTATTTCAATTGCAATTGCACAGTCGGTCGCAAGGTTTATGGGCCGATTGTATGATTGAATTAATGTTTATGTATATCGGTCTCGTTAAAGCTGAAATTGCTGATGCAAACGTTTAAGCAACAAAATTTTAAAACTAGGTTGGGTGCAAAAGGCACAGCTCGATAAAGAGCCGTGTTGTACGACATGTCGTATAGTGTATGTCTTGCTTTAGAGTTGTACAACCAGTTGTATCGTTTATGACAGGGGCTATATTTGGCAAGTTTTTTTCGTTGAGAAATAAACTATGAAATAAATAAAAAAAATTATTTTTTTTAATAAATATCAATTGAACTTTTACCCTATTATATTTCTATTCCGAGGACTTATGACTTTCTTTTCAATATTCCAAGGTATTCAGCACTATGCAGACCATAAAGACTACGTCACAAAACTAGGCATAACTTACTCAATGATGGAATTTCTTTTGATTGTACATAAAATTTAAACAGTTTTATTTCTCAGAAAAGTGCAGATTACTATATAATTTTACAATTTAAAAAATACTAATAAAATATTAAAAAAAGATAAATCAAATTTTTTTTAATTCAATGTCTAATCTTTCATTAAAAAAATAAATGCTTTAAATATTTTTATTTTCGTTAGAGATGTGACTTGTTAAAGGGAGCTCCACCCAGTTATTCAATTATCGATAAATTTGAAAATTTTATTGTGTAAAAGTGTAGAATTTTAAGCTTGCATAGAAATTAAACTATAAAATTAAAAAATAAACAATGTAATAGTTTTGCAAGTTTGTCCCTGTTCCAGTAATTTTCTGAAATAAAAAACATCATCTTTAAAATCTGCCTAGCGTAACGTATATGTATATAATATCATCTTCTGAGTCTTCGAGAAACTCTAAAAATTGTTTCCATCCTAGTCATCTCAAAATTCTTTCCGAGAATTCCATCTCTACTTCCCGGTCACTGTGGAATGTATGGTCATCTGAGTTAGTTGAGCTTTACTGCTTCTAACACCAAAACGATTTAAGAAATTAAGTACGAATCCTCGCAACATAAATATACTTCTTTTTAGCTGAATTTTTTGGAAATAAGACTGACTGTGAATTTTTAAGTCGGGAAGTGCGAAGGGTCGCATTGTAGCATTCTTTAATAACACAATACTTATAATAATGTAGAAATAATACATTTTTACATTTTTCTTTAGTCTTTAGATTTTCTTTAGTCTACTTCTTCTGATTTTCTGCTCTATCCGTATAGTTTTTTCATCTTATCTAAATAAACACGCGCCTTGAAAACATTAGCATAGAGATCTCCATTGATCGCGCCCTCTACACAGCGTGGTCCATAGATATTGATGCCACATAGCCGCTGTCCAAGCAGTAAAGAATCCCCTTTAGTCGTAAGACAGTCGCTCAATTTGTTTGTGTTATGCGCACATAGCATTTCCTCAGTGATATAGGCGGTCTCTTCCTGCGCATAACTGCCTTTACAGGCTCCATTTGAGATGAGAGCTGTACGCAGGAAATGTAGCCGCGTTTTAGTCATAAACATGGTCACATTACTATTCTTCAAAGGCATCTTATTGCAGAGCATCACTGGCTGCAGTTGCGCATCCTGTACGGCTGTCATGAGCACCAACAAAGCCAGTTCTTTGACTACTTGTGAAGGGTTTAGCAAAATTTGTTGCACGGCAAAGATGCGACTTGCACTTGCCTGTACGCGATAAAGTGTGGCAACTCTGGTCTGTTTGCTGGCAAAGCACAGTGCGGAAGTGAGCACCAAACGTGTTGATATGAGAGCGCCACTGCAAATGCTAGCATTATGGAGCAAAACCTTGAGTTGAAAGTGAGTTTGAAGCTTGGTTTGCTTAGTGGTGACTGTTGTAGGTTCCAGGGTGAACAGCTTTTCAATGCTAGCGGGTATAATCTCTAGACTGTTCTCGTTGGGTGCTGAAGGCGTATTAGGCAGTGAGCGCATGCGTAACCATTTTTTGGAGTGTTCTTTATAAGGATAGGGTACCAGATACTCCACTATGCGCACAATTTGATAAGCTTGTCCTCTGCGCGGTACGTCACCAGTCTTGATTTGAGGCACGCCTTGCAAGTTTCGCTGGCTACTTGTTAACTTTTTGGTGTGAGCTGTTGTTATTTGGAGTACGAGCAACAGCCGCATCAGCTGCATAATCCGCGACTTACTGCACCCGCCTTATAGCTGTTTAACTATATACTTACTACACACCTGCTAAAATGTTAAATAGGCTTCACAAATTGCTTCGTTGCGGTTTATTTGGAGCTCGCAATGATTATTTTGCTTAGTAAGCTTCTCACTTTATAAAGATTCGCATAGAGATCAGCATTATTTGTATACGGGCGGCAGCTGCTTCCATATATATTTAAACCACATAGTTTATCATCAAAAAGTAAAGCATCACCTTTGATGGTAGCACACCTGTCTGGCTGTTGGGAATTGCGCACGCAGAGCATGTTGGGCGTTATGAAGACGTCGTCATCTTGTGCATAGCTTAGCTTGCAGGCTTTATTACTGAGCAGCTGGCTACGCCGCCGGCCAAAGAAACTCAAATCCTCGCTAGCCATTAACATGCTTAAATTTGCGCCCTTAGTCAAGGCACGCTCACACAGCGCAATGGGCTGTAGGTTATCCGGCTGCTTCGTAAGTCTCAACAAAGTGAGTTCTGTGTTGGAGCCTAAGTGCTGTACTGACGTCACTCTGTGCAGCTGTGCGCCCTTGCTCAGCACATGCAGTTGGCTCAGCTGTTGCGGCAACAAGCTCTTTAAGCAGCTGGTCGTGGTCAGCACCAGCTGATTTTTTACCAAAGCGCCGCTGCACAAACCTACACCTTTTAGTTGCAGCTTAACTATAAAGCTATAGTCATTGGGTTGCCTTTGGTCAACAGTTTTTCTAGGTTTATGCTGTGCCTCCTGCACCTCAGCAGCACTAAGTTTTCTATATTGATTAATAACACGCACAATATTTAAATTACCAGGCAGCTTACGATTGGCGCTAGCTGGCGCTTCAATGAGCTCTAGAGGTGCATGAAAGCGATCCATTTGTCTGAAAGGCCAGTTGGGATATTTGTAGTAACGCACGCGACAGCCGCGGCAGCGTGGCGCCTTCTGCAGGCATTGTTGCACAAAGAGCAGCGTGATAACTAGCAAATGCTTTAAAAACATTTATATGACTAACAGACTTTTACAAATAACATTTGCTGCGCTTGTCAAAGCAGTTAGTAGCATTTGTTTTTTTAGGCTAACATGACGTATGCGTAATCAAAATGTTTTGCTCTCAAATTGCAAACATAAACATAAACACACCCATACAAATACAGTGTGCGTGTGTGTTGACAACGTGTCATGTCTAATGACCAAACAGGCGCTATACAAATAAATACAAAGCGTAGCCAAACTAAGCCACAACAGCTCTCGCACACTATACTCCCTCTCTGGCCATCTCAATCCTTTTAAGCTTGTCTGTGTGAGGCATTTCTCTCTTCTCTTCTTTATTTTTTATTTTGTTTTGTGTTTTTATTTCTTCTTGTTTAGCTGGCCACGCTGTTAAAATCAACAAATCAACAGCCGTCGGGCAAAACTACTTTTGTTTGCGCAACTCACTATTTACCAAAACACATATACACAGGCACACTTTCTCTCTCAAACACATAGATACATTTATATATACCCACGCTAAACACACACTCAGACACACTCACGCGTTTTTTATACACTGCCATTATAGACTGCCTGAAAGGGTATGTGGCGTTTGTCTAAAAATCAGACTTCTAGGAACATATACAAATCAAAAGTATTTGATTTTGGGAAAAAAATATTTTTTTTAAAATTTTAGAAAAAATAGTTAACATGTGTTTGGAAACTTTGTATTTTTTTTCAGAACTTAAACTTAAAGGTTGTCCAGATAGCAATGATACTTTCAATTTTATTATGTTTTAGAAGCTGTCAAAGCGTTCAATGACATTCAACTATCAAAATTTTTTTCGTTTCAAAATTATGTTGTGTATACGCAAATGGCATTTTGGTGTGAGGTGGTCACCATTCTGCTAGACAGAGATTAATGCAAAATAAAGAAAATATCAATGAAGTCACAGAAATCTCTATTCGGCGCTGATCGACGCGACTGGGCAGCTCCAGAGAGTCCACCAGGTTTATTAAGTGCTTGAATTTGGGTCCGCTAGAATTGAAGCCGGATGACTTTAGACAACGCCTTAAGTTGGCATTGGAAACAGTGGTCAGAGATTCAGATAATGTCAAAAGAACTGAACGCGCCCATTTTAAGTGTTTTAGCAGCCAGCACTGGAAATTGTGGTCATAGTTTCAGATATGGGCCAAATAATCAGCTCAGCGGCTACGGTAATAAAGTTACGTTTTTGAAGCGACCACAATTCAGAAGTTTACGACCATGCACCAATAAAATCGACTGTTTGGTGAGGCTTAGGGAACGGCGACGTCTTTGGACATTATGTTTTCCAGAATGAGTCAGCAAATATAGTTCCAGCAAGACGATATACAAATAAAAACACATTCGAATTTGTGAAGGTGAAAAGTGATTGGGCCATCTCATGGTGAGTTCTTATCAAATGACCACCGCGAGCATGTGATTTGATACCATTTGGACCCCTTGTAATGTTATGTAATGTAATTGTGGGCTAGGCATAGGCCTATATGCACTGCGACCAGTTTGATCTATTGTGCACCACTTTATATTTAGACATTTAGTATGTCGAGGAAGCGAACCAGCTCTTTCGGCGGGAGCTTTTGAAGGTCTTCGTTCAGGCGTTCCATAGACTCTTCCTCATCACAGCAGAATCTGCAAGTATTCGAATCGGATATACCTATTCTGTTTAGGTTTTTGTTGCAGGCGAAGTGGCCTGTTAGTGCTCCAGAGAGCGTCTTCAGACTTTTCCTGCTTAAAGTGAGATTGTTGTTTGCTCTTTTGGCGTCGAACTTCAAGGATTTTTTGGAGTGATTTAGGCAAAAACGGCAACTGCATTGGTGTACTTGGTGTAATTTGCAAATCATAGCGACGTGACCATGCTTCGATGAGAGCATGTTAACGACTAAGTTTATTTTTGCACTCTCTGCAGGACGCGACTTCAGCTTGCGTTCGGCTGTATTTGTTTGGGCGGCCGAATGTGTTCGTCACTGGAGTGCAATCGCTGGCAATCGCCGCTCGGCGCTAACATTTAGCTATTGCCGGAATAACGCTATACACAATAGTAAAAGTTATCAGAAATTGCCAGTGACCACTAAAATAGGATATAATGGCTTAAATTCAGCTTTAACGTAAAGCCCATCTCCATATAATATCGCCCGATTTGTTCTCTTTTCATTGTGCGAGGTCACTCCATTGAAATACTATAAAAAAAAAAGTTTGAAAATTATTTTTTTTGTGTTTCTTGTTGCGAACATCTACAAAAATATAGGACTAAGGAAACAAAAACTGTAAAGAATTTAGACCATAGACGGCTAAAACTATTCGGATTTTTCGATATTATCCAAGTGCGAATCCTAACGTCCCCAGATTGTTTGTTGCACAGTGCAATTAAACTTTTATCATCATCATCAATTGGCCAATATAACCGTGGGTCGGTCTTGGCTGCATCCAAAAGACTTCGCCAGTCGCCCATCCCCGCAATTAAACTTTAATTTAATTATATTAAAAAGAATAGAGTTTGTTCTGTAGACGTTATTTTATAATAACTATACGGAGGCCCAAAACTTTAAGAAGTATACTCATATATGTTGTTTTTCGTGAATTTAAGACTTCTTCTAAAGCAACGTTATTTGATAAATTATTCTCGTTGACTTTATTTAAAAGTGATTGAAAATTTTAAGAGAATATTTTCTAGTTTGCTATTTCCGAATCAGTGGTGGATCTACGAGGGGTTTTTGGATCCGAATCCTCCCAAAAGTTGGAAACGCGGGTTGACAGTCTTTTGCGAGCTCTCATATATATATTATATATACTTCGATGTGTAGTAAGGGCGGTTGTTAAGACCAAAACCTGTATCCACACCTGTTCCGAATAAATATATATTTTTGATTAAAATCTAAATTTTTGGCTATTTTATTTGAAAAACAAATTTTAAACGTCTTATTAAAATACCTTGTCTTTTGCCAAATTTTTGCGCCGCAAAGTTCCATTGCAGATAACATAACTTAATTAGCAGTTCAGGATTTTAATCATATATAATTTTTAATTACGTAATGTATTTATAGTAGTTTCTTTGAAGACGTTTGTGTCCTACTGCCAATATTTTACTTAAATGTCTTAACTTTAAATTTCTTTAAGGCCCTTTTCTCAACATTTTTTGACTTCACGATGAATCAAAATACAATATTTTTGTCAGTTCAAACATCTAATTCTAAGCCCAAAGAGGGGCACTGAACTTCTTGAAAAGATTACCAGCTTATGATATGGCTAGGCATCTACAAGTCTGTAAGCCTACTTCCTGATTCCTTCAGTTTATGCAATTTGTGTGCGTCAAGGGAAACCATTTGTGTGTGTCCATTTTCTTGGATAACGCGAAAGCATTTCAAACTTTTGTTTTTTGTTTTTTTTCGAAACAATTTGGAAATTGATTTTCTGCATTTCACAAAATTAAGAAAAATTGTGGCCGGCATGTGAATTGGTTGGATCTGCTCATTTGCTGAATTTATGACCAGCGCTTAAACTGAATTGACAATCAATGGCTGAACAAGGGCAAAGACAGAGCCAGAGAGAAGGCCATAGAGATGGGAGATAGACGCAAGAGGCGGCGGCAAAGGGGGATAGCCATAACAAAAGCGGCCTGAGCTCATAAACAATGGGGCCAATTTACATGCATAGACAAGCCGACGCATATGTGTGTGTGTGTGTGAGAGAGAGTGTAAGCTTAGGCATGTGTGTGTGTTGTTATTGTTGCTGTGTGTTTGAAATGAAAAATTGTCCCTTTGTTGCATATAAAAACAATGGCCCAAAAGAACTTGAAATCAATTTCAAACGTTTTAGCCAAAGCCAATTGATTTATTTGCTCGCTCTGACGCACTAGCTCGCTCTCACTCGTTCGCACTCGCTCACTTTATTTAGTATAGTCTGTATATGTGTGTGTGTGTGTGTTAGCTGCTTTGTTGTTTCATATTAGTTTTTGCCTTGACTGTTGTGGCTTAAAAGTTTATTCAAGTTTGCGTGCTATTGAAATCGGCCTAAAGTTTTTTTTTTTTTTTCACATCTATTTATTTTCTGTGCTTCTTCTTTTATACTTTCACACATCAAGAGGACTTAAATCTTTGAACCAGCGACTGCAAAAGAAAACAATTAACAGTGCCTGCCAAAAGTCTGTAAGCTTTCACTTTCAATTGCCTTTTTTTTCATTTTATTCTTACACTTGATAAACTTTTTATTACTTCCAAACAATTTAAAATTTCAACTCGAGTTCAAAGCAACAACAAGTGGGCCAACAACCAAGAGTTCACTTATAAGGCCAAGGCTTCGTAAGAGCAACTGCAGCTGCTTGGCGTATAAACAGCTATCTAACTGGTAATTGAATAAAAATAACGTAAACTGCTCCAGCCAAACAAAATGGCGTTTATCTGTGTATGTGTGTGTGTGTGAATGTGTATATACATATGTCCAACTCTGTACTTAGTACTGCCCTCAACACTGGGACTGCGTTTGATTTGCCAAGCCGTGACACATTTCGCAATGCAATCGAGCGTATAATAAATGTAGAGGCCATTGCACGCCGGAGGATGAACAGTGCTCATTGGAGTACATATGTCCAACTTCTGGTTGACTGTTGGCTTTCTGGGACTGACTGCTCTGTTGCCTGGTTGACTGCTCTGTTGCCTTGTTACAGCTGCAAGGTATTTGTTTAGCAGCTAGAACTTTTGCAAATATAGAACCATGAAAGAATAATACTATTTTCCAAATTATAGAGAGAGACTAGGAATAGATCTTGCTACATATCGGTGATAACTTGAAACAAGGCAGCACGACAATGGGACACTGTGCCCGGTTGTCACATTTTCCGGGCACTGTGGATCAGAATGGTTATGGCAGTGGTTATGGGATACTTTGGATACCCTCCGATAAATTTTTTTTTTTTTCGCACTACTGATTTCCATTATAACACAAGCCCACAAAAAAAAAAAAAAAAATTATGTAAACTATACTTGTCAAAGTGCTGCCAATAAGGACTTTGAGCCGCTGAATCCAAACCCGATGTCCAAAAAACTAAAATACTCACGAATACTGAAATAACCTCAAAAACGCCATAAATCGATGTTGGGTATACCCAACACGGTCTTTTTTTTACAAGATTTTGAAATAACACGGTCAGAAACAAAATTTTGTAAACAATTTCATTCGATTTAGCACGTTTAAAAAAAGATATTTTTATTTTCATATCATGTCTTTTTTTACACGGTTTTTTCTAGAACGCATCTACCGTGTAAAAGCAGAATTAGGTGTATTTTGGAGGCTATCTCAGAAACCTGACGTGCTGGGGATTTTTGACCTAAAAAGTATATGAAAAACATGTTTAAAGTTGTGTTAGCTTTGCAAAAAAAACACGATTTTTTGGTTCGGAGAGAATCCAGGGTCTAAAAAAATCACAGCTTGTCAGGGTTTTGACATAACCTTCAAAACGTCGTGTTTTTGAACTTATCTCAAAACCCCGAACGAATCTCGCAAGACGAGGTATTATGGAAATAATCTTAGAGCCCTGGCGAAAATTTGACTCATGACAGCCAAATAAAAAAAAGATTGCGTACGTTAAAGTCGGGCGCGTACGTCTTTGGGATATCCTGTACCACCACATTGCAATTAAATCCGATATAAAAACAGTCGAATTTTGCACCAAACATTTTTTTTTTGACCGATCAGTCCTATGGGGGCTATACTATATAGTCAACCGATTTTGATCAAATTTGGTACAGTGATTAAGAACTCTCAAAAACTTCCGAGTGCCAAATTTGGTTACGTATCTTCACAAAAAAGCGAAACAATGAATTAATTATGTGTAAAAAACGTTTTTTGACCAATCGGTCCTATGAGAGCCATATGATATAGGCAGCCGATTTTGATCAAATTTGGTACAGTGATTAAGAACTCTCAAAAACTTCCGAGTGCCAAATTTGGTTACGTATCTTCACAAACAAGCGAAACAATGAATTAATTATGTGCAAAAAACGTTTTTTGACCGATCTGTCCTATGGGAGCTATATTTTTGATTTTGATAAAATTTGGTAGGTACACTGATTGGGAACTATAAAAACTTTCGAGTGCCAAATTTGGTTAGGATATCTTAATAAATAAACGAATTATTTATCTAAAGCTTTTGGGGTTTTTTCGATGTCCTCTGAAACACGCCTATGGGAGCTATATAATATGTCCCCGATATCAAAAATATAAAATAAACTTGTCTCCCCTGACATAATAACGGACATGGGTATATCGAATTCTCTAGTCACCCTGATCATAGTTGGGTTAACTTTGTGGGGTCTCCGACGTCTCCTTCTGTAAACTTAATATACACTTTGTACCATACGGTACAGGCTATAAAAACATATTCGTGCTGGAACAACCGTCGCTCACTTTTCAGACTAATTCAAATTTATTGTATAAACAATTCATTTAATTTTTATGGTCCATTTAGTCAATGGTAATTTGTGGTCCAAATGAATTAATTAATTTTAATTATGAATATAGAACAACAGAATGCAATGCAGATACCATGACGTGACGCAACCCAACCGCTTCATAAAATCAATTCAAATACCAAAACTCCCATTTGAAAGTCCACATTTAAGGCCAGCTGTCCAATGTGGCTGAAGCATTGTTTTGTCCGCACATTTGCCATCTCATGCCTTGTGAGTAAGTTTTGGATTAATATGAACTATTGTTGTACAATGATCTCCAAATTTTCAGCTCTCATTGGTAAGTTGCGATGACAAATGCAAAAACATGAGAAGAAAGGCTACGGTAAGTGAGAGATCTTTTAAAGTTACCTTTAGAGTTTATCGAAATTCTTTGTTAGAGGCTATCTGCGCACTGCTGCAAGCTTACGCGTCCTGGTCTAGACAGCGGCCTTAAGGAATGTAGAGATTCGCTTAATCTGCCTACGAATCGCAGATTTAATTTCGTAGAGCAATACGCTATCAACATGGTGAGCAGCAGCAGCAGTTTTGATAATCTCCATACCTACATGTACTATATATGACAGTGCGTTGAAGAATGCAATTATTTGGCTAATGGTTACATAGAAATCGATCCTCCGTTCATTCTGGACATCGAAAATACCAGACGAAATTTGAAAAGTATTATGCCTGAACCAAAGTCGGAATCGGTTGAGTTTATGGAGGCTTCCATAGCCAAGTGTGAGATATTTTGTAAGTCTGGGCAAATAAGTAAAACTTAGTTTTAAAGGTTCTTGAGTTATTTGCAGATATGCATCACGCTGGTCGATTTGCACTGCATCTGCCAGATGTGGATTTTATTGAAACAGCGTGCAATCCCTATGCCTTGCATATTACCATCTGTGTGCGTATTCTAGCCATGCAAAAGTGTCCCACGAGGTTCTATGTGGACAGCGAAGAGTGCGCTATGGCCAAAACGTATTTTTTAGAATGTGTGGGCGACATCGAATCAAATTTGGCATAGTTGACGAACTTCGTCTTTATAACTCTATTTTATGGCATGTTATTGAAAAATCTCTGCTAAGTCTAGGATATTTTTAAAAAAAGAGATGAACCAGCAACAGGTGGGAAGTTCCGATTTTTATATAGCCTCTACTTTTAACAGATATTTTGTCAAATTTGTATTTGCTTGTTAGCTTAATAGCTTTTCATACTGTGGTCAAGAGTAAATTCGTTTTTAGGCCACATTTCCTAAGTAACAATACAAATAATAATAATGTACTATGCAGACCATTGTGAGCCTAATAATTTAAATCATATTGACTTTGCGTTAAAACAAGCCGTGAAAAATTATTGATACATGTCGGTATGATACAGTGTAGAAAATTGAGCTTTATTGAAACTATTTAAAAAGAAACATGAATCAGTTGGGCAGGTGCCGACAGTGGGATACCCTGCAACAAAACAGATTAGATATTGGTATGAGTTGATAAAATTTTGGTAAGTGGCTATGTTTTCTGAGATCATTCCGAAAGATGGACAGATAAATGGACGAACGGGCTTGGCTCAATCGCCACTTAATAGAAGGGTCTCTATACCATGTACGCGTCTACCCGTCTGTCTGTTTTTATCCCAGAGATGGTAAAAGCTAGAGTAACAAAATTATGTCACGGGAAAGAAGCTTTTTCTATTTTTTTGTATTAAAACGAAAAGTTTTGGATTCATAACTCTTTTGTTTATGAAGATTACGTAACCGAATTTGGCGGGTTTTTTCTTCCTAAAAAATATACCAAATTTTTTCGAAATCGGTTGACTACATTGTATAGCCTCTATTGGACCGATAGGTCAAAAAAAAATATAAGAAAATTTCATAATTCGTTTGTTTTTGAAAGTATCAAATCCAAAGGCAATCAATATGAAATTATATACCAATATATCAAATTTCATTGAACTCTGATGTGATGCAAGTCGTCAGCGCCCAACTTTAATGTACATAATTTTTTTTTGGCTATATATCGAACTTTATTTACTATTATATATATTACCATATTTCTGCTTAAAACTTCTTTAAAATCGCTTGAAACGCAGTATATGTTACATGGGAATCCGCTTTTAAATATTTCTCTTTTCGATCTTGATGATTTTTACATATGTAATAGAGGTACTTGCTAATATTCATCACCTAAAAATTTTTTTTCAATGTTTTGAATATATATCGAGTTATCGATAACTGAATGTTTAAGTCTACTTTTCTTTGCCAAGAGATTTCTTGTAAGCGAATAAAGATATTTATACATACACATTTTTTTGCAATGAAAGATCAAGCTTTGAAAAAAAATGTCGTTTAAAAAAAAATATTTTTGTTCGATTTTGTTAAAATTTTTTTTTCCAATATTTTTCAAATACTTTTGAATTTTATTAAATTATTAAAAAATAAAAACAAACAAAACAAATCTTTTCAAAATCAAATCTCAGCATAAAAGTTATTTTCAATTCTTAGAGTTACCATACCCTTTACATCCAGGATACAATTTGAATTTAAATTTTGGTTAATATTATCAATTTTAAAAGGTCAGATCTTTTTATATAAGGAGCTTTTACAAGCAGCATCCTACTGATACATTTGCAATATCTGAATAAAAACCCCATATCTTGCCTCTATACTCTATATGAACTTTTCGATGTCACCTCATTATTTAGAGTGCAAAAAAAAGCCTTAAAAAACATGAAGAAAACTTTCGGTTGCTATGCTTTCTATCACTGCCTCCCTTACAGTCCTTGTCATAGGATATTTTTACGCCTTTTATACAGTCGAGTGCATCAATTTAGTGCCATGGGGTTTTTGGCGTTTAGGTTTGCATTTTAAATGTCGAACTGCTTACATTTTCCTTTTTTTTTTTGAAAATCTCTCTTGGCTGTCACTGACTCTCAAATTAAATTGAAAGCTAAAGAGCACACGAATTTATTTTGTTATATACTTGAACATAGTGCATTGTTTATTTGCTATTGAAATGCTGCATTAAAAATCTAAATAGCCAGGGCTGAAATATTATCTGATTGCTGCTCCTGCCAATTTATCAGGACATAATGCCAAATGTGTGTATGTGTGTGTATGCCCCTTTACCAAGATGAAACTTTGGGGCCCTCAAGCGTCGCTCATTATGTAAAAAATGTTATTACAAAAACCCAAGCCGCAGCTTTAGTTTCAAGCTTGATTTGTTTACGGATACACTTTGTTGTTGCTGTAAGAATGTACACTACAAAGGGGTAAATCAGTTTTGTAAGCAAGTTTGCTTGATTAAGAACAATAAGGTATTCCGCCTTTCATCTTTTTATACGATTTCAAATTGGAAATGGGAAATTCGTTAATGGGGTCAATATGAAACTGCGAATAGGTAATGGTCTTTTAGGACTATATGTTCCAACAGACGGATGTATGAACAGACGAACATATCTCAATTTCAAACTAGGATATATAATAGAGTGAGTCGATATTAATATGTTTTGCCAAGAAACTATATAATCCGTTCAACAAAAAAAAAAAATTTCACAAAAATGTTAAAAAATTGTAGAGGATTTTATATTTTAGTACTAAAAATAATTATTTGGGTATACGGCTTTCGAATTTCCAACATTTGGAAAAATGTAATGTAAGTAATTTAATTTAATTTAAATTTTTTTTTAAATATTTCCCATTTTTGAAAAAATGTAAGAAACAAATTTTTAAGTATATCCCAAAAATATAAACCAAAAATTTAAAATTTTTGAGAACTAAGAAAAAATTCAGAAATAAACAAAATCCCTAAAGAATACATACAATGTTATTCATTTAAGAATGCTTAATTTCTTATTGAACTTAACTTAAGAACGAAATAGAAAAATTATAAAAATTGTATATATATTAATTTTAATTCCCTCTCCAATCGACCGCAGAAAAATGTGCCTTTCTGTTGTTTTATTAATGTGAGCCTAATAAGGCTAGATTAAAGTGAAATAATCTCAACGAATTTGATACATTTCCATAGTAAAAAGTTCGTGATAAAAGCCTAAATGTTGTCGAAACAATTTTCGATGTATCAGAGCTGAAAAAAACACTTTTTTTAAATTTTAAAAAGTGTCGCTATTATTATTATTATTATATTATTTTTGTATAAATTTTTTTTTCATTGTAAGGACATTATTTGGGAAAAAAAAACTCGAATTTGAATATAAATGACGTAAAAACAATTTATTTATTTGAGTTTTGTCGTTTCATTACACTAGTTCATAAATTTTGGGGTCATCGAGTGAACCTTAAAAATAAAGAGTTTTTTAGGGTCGAGAAATACGAAAAAGACATTAATTTTTTTTTCTTAAGAACCATTTTCGAGATCGTTTACGAAATACGAGTCTTTTATCAAAACCGCATATATTTGGAAACTATTGTTATTTTTTGCAAAAAGTAAAAATAATTTTTTGTAAAGCGTATGGCATTTGACTTTTACATAAAACTGCGCAAAATGTTCATTTTCTACATTTTAGAAAAATAGATTTTCTTTTCGATTTTGACGAATGCTTGATCAATCTGCAAATCCCATTGATGAATTCAAATTTTTAAAAAATATCAAAAAGTTCTTCGTTGTCTTTCCGATTTTTATGAACGCTCTATCAATCTATAAAGCTCATCAACAAAAAAAAATTGCAAAATTTTGTAGCTAAAAGTTATTGTCACACTAACATTTTTTTGAAAAATTTTCTAAACATTACTGAAAAAGCGTTGTTTATATTTTCTACTTCAAAACTAAGAGTATAGGCTCTATATATGTATATACTTTTTCTACTTAGCTTTAGATCTTTTGTAATCGATAAAACTCTAATATACACAAATAAAATAAATTTGAATTGGAAATTTTGTTGAAAAACACTTGAAAAAATGCACTTAATAAAATTCCCGAAATCGTTTAAGTACAACAGATGATATTCGCGAGAAGACAAATTGTTAATTTTTTGAATTATTTAAAATACGTTCCATAGAAAACCTTTTTAGCTGCACTTTCTATTTAAGAACCGAATGTGTCAAGGATAACAATTTTTTTTGAAGTAAAACTTTTTAGGCGGCATTGTGACTTTCGAAGGGAGTAACTTTGAAATTTTGTTAGTTCAGCAAAAATGTTAGTTTTTTTGCATTTGTATTGACTTTGCAAAGCAACACACACGAAGTTGATGGTGCATGACTTCGGCTCTTGTTGAGAGAGTGTGTCATGCTCTCATTTGCTTTTTTACTCTCACAAAATTAAAGCGCCCCAGCCGGCAGGCTTTGGTGCTTTTTAGTTGCCTACAAAATAAGAACTTTTTAGGCGGCATTGTGACTTTCGACTTGTGTTAGAAAGGAACGAGAATGGTGAAGGTGATGGCGCTGGGGAGGAGGAAAGTCGTAAAGGCACGAGAACGGTGTAGAAGAAGGCGCGGGAGAGGATAAAGGCGTAAAAAGTTTTACTTTAAACGCGTGCTTGTACAGCACGTTTGAGATTTTTTTTATTTACAAAGATCTCTTAAGATGACAAAAAAAGGGTATTCAAAATTCGTCTTTACCTTTTTGACTTTTAAGCAATTGCAGTTTTTGTTGCTGGAAAATGTTTTAGAGCCAGCCAACAGCTAACAAGTTGCAAATTAAGCTAAAATGTGTGTTTTGGCAACGTGCAAAGAATGAGCTCTGAGGCAAGTCAAAAACTTGGCCACACACACACATGCACATATGTGTATGTATGATGAGCACATATATGCAAACAGAGAAAAAACCGCAAGCCAAACGCACTAACAAGCGCCGGTTGGGGGCACAAGCGACAGTAATCAGTGTTGCAATTACAACAACTAAACTTACAACAGTTGCAACAAAAAAAAAAAGAACACTAAAATCATTGCCAGAAGAAGGAATAGGAGCTGGAGCTGGAGCAGTAATAGGAGCAGTAGCAGCAGCAGAAGTCACATTCGAGCCTCAGATGGAACACAGGAAATTACATGCACAAGCAGAGGACATGCAACAATAACAATGAATGGAAGCAGGACTTTGCGGAGGATTCTGCTCATCGTCATCAGCAGCAGTAGTAGTAGCTGCAACACACACACACACATCAACATCAGTCTGGCCCCAAAGGCTATTGACCCAATTTCTAAACAAACAAATGTAACAAAAAATAAATGTTAAAGAAAAGTCAGCTACAGATTGGAACTAGTTGCTGGGAAGCTGGAAGTAGGAAGCCAAAGCCTGCCAAAAACCACTTGAAATCCCTATTCAAGTCAAAATGAAAGTCGTACCAAGTCAATCCTGAGCAGCATGCCAACTGTTTGCCTCTGAGCTATGTGTTTATCACTGGACACATCAGTAGAACATACTCCTCGCCAGCATCCTTGCTGCTCATTTGGGGACAAAACAAGTGAAAGTTTATTGCGTGGTGTTGCTGCTGCTCTCTGGGGACCCGCTCGATGTGGGTGTAAACGCATCCGGCTAAAGCACCCAGAGCAAAATCAATAAATGCAATTGCAAAGCAAATGACCCATATACTCTATAGTCAATGTCTGCTCTGCAATCCCAGCTCTGGGCGCTGCGCCTGCGGCTGAACGTAATTGCTCCAAATTATAAATTATTTCGAATTTGCTAAAGCGCACAGCTGAATGGCAAAGACGCGGGTCAGCCAAAGCCAGACCCGCTGCAATTAATTTTATGCAGCAAGGCTACAACGCCAATTGAAAGGAAAGCGCCAGAGCCAAGTTCATCCCCGAATGCACTTGGAGAAATTAGCAAATAAAATACTGTTTGTTTCTTGGAGGGTTGTAGGGAATGGCAGAATTAAGAGTACGTGCCTGAAGTGTTTCTAAAAGTCAGACTGGAATATTTTTCATCGAATCATATGAAGCAGTGCAGCTGGAAAAATGTTAAAGTTTTCAGCGTCGATATTATGGCCACAAATAAAAAGCAATCGATTGTCGATTTTTTTTACTTTTACAATCGATACATTAAATATTAAAAAAATCGATAATGCAGCCAATTGATCTATAGGTTCACTGATCAGATTGAGCATAGCACCATTGTCACTATTGATTGGGACACAGCTAAAGCTGTTTTAAAGGAAAATGGTGGATAAATTTGTAAAAGCTTATCCATTAGAAGTATTTTTCGCCTTGGTATTTTTAGAGAGACCATTTCGAAATAACAACGTATAAATCCTATAAAGACAGCACAAGGGAGCTTCGAATCTTCTCAGAAGTTGAAGTACTCAGCAAAATGGCTCCAAATTCTTAGTAAAAGAGTAAATGGATTTAAGCCTGGTAGTAACGGACGGATATCCCCCGTAAATTTAAATTACTTGAAAATTTTTCGAAAAAAAGGAGTATGCTTAACACCTGTCGATAGTCACCACCGTGCCGTTCTTTTTTCTCGAAGGCCCTGGTTGGATTACCCAGCGTTTTTGATAAAGAGTCCAAATTGAATTATCTGCTCAACAATCTCTGATTGGAAAAGTTTCTCTTTGTACAACTCCTGGCTTTACACGCAACTCATTACTTGATTTCAGGTGGACGCTCGAGAAATTTGTGTATTTTAGCGGATTAGAGCTGACGATCCTCGCTGTGCTTTTCTACTGGTTTGTGTTTAGGCTTTGCGACGGAATTCCTAATCTCTAAACTTAACTTCCAGTTGAAACCTTCTCAGTTTGTAAACTGAAATGATTCTGTACTGAATGAAAAACGTGTGGCTCATCCCACTTTTCAGCGGTATATAAACATGAAGTACATTCCTCCAATTCAATTTGGGTCTGTTGCAACAAAGCTCCAGCCTTTTTTCGACAGCATCGCTGCAAAGCAAGATCATGACTTCACACAACTACACCTATTGACACAATTAAAAAAAAATAATACATGTGGCTTTTTTTCTGTAGGATGAGGAGAAATTCTTTCGGCTTGTACGCGCTGCTAGAAGGAATATAAATGAATTCTCAGGTTTAGTTTCACGTTGAAAATCCATCCATTTTAGTGAGCATTCTCTTCATTAAGTATAATAATTCATAATTCTAAAGAGCAATCTCTTCATTAAAAAATATGCAGACTTTGACAACACTTGAAAAAAATTTGTGTCTCAAGCCTACTTCAAGTTTTAAGGCCTACACCTCCCAATTTCACATTTTTTGCTATTGATAATTTTCTATGTTTCCCTCACTCTCTTCGATAAACTCTTACATTTCGCTTGCTCTAAACAGCTGAGCCACTGTTATTGAAAATTCGTAAATATTGTAAAAATATTTATTTACTATATTTATTTTTATATATATACCAATTTAGCTACCCTTTTAGGTACTTTTTACACAGATCCCTTTCGAACTTTGGGTACTGAAGCAATCATTTCTCTTTTCATATCGCTTTGAAATTATTTGGGGAGTGTTCTTCCTTCCATATAGAAGTCCAAATCTCAAAATTAGTTATCGTAGCACTTACCGTATGTCTAAATGATATTTCTTTGCTTAATACACCCCTTACCTTATTGTTTAAAGTATTAAAATTGCATATCTTGAAATTATATTCAGCTCAAAGACCGGACGGCACCTTAAAAATGCCTGCTAAAGACTTTTGACTAGTGCTGAAAGCAACATCGATGTTATATCGATGCATCGATGTTCATTAATTTTTTCCGATCATCGATATTTTTATTACGATTTTCTAGTATCGCACAGAGTAATTTTTATCTTATCTTATTAAATAAATAATATTTATAATTTTTTTTTGAATTTTGTCTTATTAGTTTTAAAAAAGTTACAGTCTTATTTTTTCATGTATGTATAGTATGTATGTATGTGTGAGCGTATTTCAAAAGAACTTTGATTTTGACGTATATAGACGCCAAAAAAAAAACCCTATTAAACGGTCAAAATATGGGCATTCTACGACTTGGAATTTTTTTAAAAAATCAGCCACGGAAATCCATTAATTTAATTGTTCAAAACTGGCAGGTGCATTCTCCTTTTTTAAAAGCAGCACAATTGGTTACGCCAAATTCAAATAAGACCAGGAGACTTCTCTAAAACAAGAGTGTCCCACTCGATGCCATTGATAAAGTACTGCAAAGATTTTGAGACACTGAATCCGAAGTCCAAAAAGCCGATCCAAGTGTTCTTAGATAACATCCAATATACCTAATTTTATGGGGTTTTTGGTGGTTATCTCATAACCCTTGTGTGAAGCGGTTTTTTGGACTTCGGATTCAGTGGCTCAAAATCCATAAGGTTTAGCACTGACATATGATAAGTTCACACCACTATATTTTGTGGCCTGCGTTATCTTTTGTTTTTGTTTTCGTTGTACATATAACAATTTTAATTTTTTATATTATCCTTTAATTTAAAATGAAACTTTATCAACTGCAATCTATATATTACACTAGTTTACACGAAAAATGAACCTTCCTAATAAAGTGTTTTTTAGGGTAATTTGTGGTCGAGAAACACAAAAATGCCAACCTTTTTTTTTCTTAAGCACCGTTCTCGAGATATTTTCGAAAAATATGTTTTTGGACCCTTTTTTCAGTTATTCGTTAATCTCTCGTGAACAATGGTTCTATAGCATCTACAATTCTTACCCGATTTTAAAGATCTTGGACTCGAATTGAAGCTTGAAGCTTAACATAATTTTAAAAATTTTTTTTTCGTTAATAAAAAGCATACCGAAAATGTCTAATTTTGAAAAATGGTCAAAAATTACGCTTTTTTTCGACTTTGGTTGCCTGTAAATTCGATAATTTTTAATAATAATTAATTAATCTGTACATATTATATATCACTGGAAAGACCACATCAATACCTTTTGATCTAATCTTTCATGTTGATTCAAATTGTTGTTCCCGAGATATTGAGGAATAACTAAAAAAAGTGCCCAAAAACATGTTTTTCGAAAAAATCTCGAAAGCGGTGCTTAAGAAAAAAAAAAGGTTGCCATTTTCGTGTTTCTCGATCCCAAATTACCCTAAAAATCACTTTTTTAGGATGGTTCACTCGATGACCCTTAAATTTGTAAACTAGTGTTATTCAAAAAATGGTTGGTAAATATAGTTCGATGTATCGATACATTGGTGTTTTTTTTAGTTAAAAATATCGAAAATATCGATGTTAGCTAACATCTTTTTCATCACTACTTTTGACCTATAAAACTGCCCCACGTCTTTAAGACCCTCAAGAAAATAGTTAAGGACCATATCGGTTAGTCATTTATAGAAAGGAGTACAGAAATGCTTTTTAAGAAGGACAGCAGAAGCATTTTTGGATTTTTATCAAGACTGAAAATTCCGAGATAATCTGGAAATGCTGAGAGCCCGGGTTGTCCAATTTTCATTGGAAACTTTCCCTTTGAAATCACCGATATAGAAATATTAAAAAGGAGTCCACTTGAATTTAGCAATCCCATTCATTTCTCCCAGTGTGTAATAGCTCTAGTCGCTGTGGGGGAGTTTTAAGTAGAGCAAAGCATCTTGGGGTTGCGCAGGCGAAAGGCTAAGCGCATAATTTAAATTTCTAATTAACAGTCAAATAAATTGTGCGGCTGGCAGCGTCGAAGCAATTGAGCCGCCATGGAACCGGGTAAGTGATTTTATGGCCAAAACGCTCATTAAATTAACGGCTATTTGCTAGCTGCCAGACAAATGCATTGGAGTCCTTTATGTTTACGGTGTATGTGTGTGACTGCTTTTACGTAGTACCATAAAATTTGATTTGATTTTTGATTGGTTTTTGTGCAGCATCTCAGTTTAAAGTGGTAAAAAGCAAGATTTAATTACTTGTTATTTGTTTACCTAAAGGAAACAAGAAAAGATGGTAGCATACTTTTGCGGGCAATCATTTCAATTGTTATTTCAAAGCAATACGAAACGTTTGAGTTTTTGCAATTAAAAGCTTTAAATGCGTTTAGAGGTATTTCTTGCTTTTTTTTTTTTTGAGGCAGTTCAATCTTAGATGCATCTAAATTGGATTTGTTTTTAAAATAATGGAGAAAAAAAACATCAAATATAAAAATAACGTGTCATAAATTTGGCATCGAGATATGTTTGATCGCTTCTTTCAATTCCAGTGTAAAGAAGGCTAACTTCAGTTTTAGTTTCTTGGTTATTCAAAGAAGAAGTTGGTTGGTGTCTTTTAAGTCTTACTCCCCTAAATCCGAGTGCTTTTCAATCTGATCGGAAACTAAATTTTTGTAATACTTTCTTTTTAAATTTCATCAGAAAGTAAATTGTTAAATCTCGTTTTGAATTTTGATAACGCTCTTTTCGCCTGCTCATCAATGCGGATTTTTGTGTTCCAATTTATCACATCGCCCGAGAGAGGAAGCAAGTTAAAATCGGATTAAAGCTAAGTTTCAAAAATTTCCGCTAGATGGCGCACGCAAAAAAGCGATGTATGGAAGAAACAACTTTAAATATAACATAACTCATACAACCTGATTTAGAATCACTTGTCCATAGTATATTGATGGGCTTGGAATTTGTGATTTACAGATGAGCATTATACTCTTTTCCAAAGTTCAGTATGGATTGAATATTTAAGAGACTTTAAGAACTTTAATTGCTAATTTTACTGTCCTAAAAATGTATATTTCATAAAAAATGTTGATTAAATAATTTTGTGGAATATTAAAATTCATATTTTCGGAAGGGAACTATATCGCGAACTTATCGTGTTATGTTCCTTCTTCGAGAAGTAATACAAGATATTTTATTGTAAAAACATACGATGTACTTAGGCTTCGTCAATTCAGGAGAACGCCCCTGTCCCTACACCCTAAATAGACTATTCCCATAAAAAATTGAGACAACTGTAACAAACTTCGGTTTTGTCCGGAACAACGGCTGGGATAGCTCAGCTATGCCCAGGGTAAATGTCACAACGAATTTATATTCGCTGAGACTCTGTAATAAAATTGAGAACGCCAGTCTTGTTTTAGTTTTGAACTTTTGTCTTTATTATCCGTCTTTTCTCGGCTTATTGCACGTATAATATTCTTGTCATATAATACTTATAGGGCCGCAGTTTCTCGCCCACTAAACAGTTTTCTGGTTTTAACACGACGAACTAAAACTACAGACTCACCGGTTTTCTCTTCCATACCTTACCCAAGGCGTTCACCGGCCAGATTATTAAGCTGTCTGGATATCCCCGCTAACGTTGGGTCTACGATAGTTAGCCTCCCACTACTGTTTCTGAACCGACCCGAACGCATCAATGCCAATCCCATGGATTTGACCATTGCCTGCCTCGACGGTACCGCTCACACGTAGTCCGGGCTACGAGACTAGCTGTCTCTTCTGCCGCCTAATGACGTCCTTCCTGGTACAGGTCTTCTCTCTCCGGCTCTCGTCTCTTGTCGTCGTCCTGGTTCCACTCACTAAATGAACTTATCTCATTCACTGAACTGCACTCACTCTGACTCTTCAACCGAAAACTAACTAACTCACTCTTCGACCGACAACTAACTCATTTGGCTGCTGATCGCCTTATATAGGCATTAATCGCCGCCAAATCCATAAATTCCAGCCCAAACTTATACTAATGAAATATAAACGGCACTCTATTTATCTAGATATCTATCCTTATAGATATAACAGAGTCCGCCGTATCCTACAATATCCCTATCATCTACTCTACACTCTTACGTATACGCCTATACAAATGCATCAGTAGCGCGCCAACTCTGAGGCCGTTATACGTAAGTCGGTGTTGTTGAGAGTGAAAACGCGCGTTTTCTTCGCTACTCTCTCTCAACAACTACCCTCTAGAGATTTTAGGAAAATGTGTTGTGAGGTGGCAATTCGCCTCCTCACACTACCTTCTATATGCTAATAGTCGTCCAGATACAGAATACAAACTCATGTGAGCCAAAATGCAGAAATCGGATTCAAGCTAAGTTTCAAAAATTTCCGCTATGAAAAAAAACAATGTATGGAAAAAACAACCTTTTTATATGGTATAATACATACACCCTGATACATCGGGACTTCATTGTGTCATGATCCTTCTTCGAGAGGTAATTAAAGATATTTTACTATAGCAAACAGATACGGAATACTTTTTCCGTAAGCAATTCTTAATTACTTCTGCACGTGGCTACACCACATCCTTATAAAAGTAGTCGGTTAGCGCTCCAACTGATTTGTATGGAATATATTTGAGATAACCTGGCAAACCCCATAGACATGATTATCCAAAGATATTTGTTGCTGCAAAAACCTTAAAAGATTTAGGCAAAACTCTATAATATGCTTATAGTATCCAAATTTAGAAAATAGTCACATGTGAGTCTAATAAATAAAAGTTAACTTTCATATACCGCGCATCAGCTCTAATCTAGCATCCTCATCGCGTTCTTAATAGATATATATAATGCGTAGGTCATCGTTGTATCTGATATAATAAAATTATTGCTGTCACTAAAACCCAATACTCTGCAGTCTAAAAACTATTAACGTAGTCAATAAGACTATAATAGTTTTTGGATATGGATTATCTTTTAACTTCCGTAGAGCTTAATGTCGTGGGAGCATGAATTGTTTTTCATTGCTTTGCATTACACAACTATACGCGCTGTGCGTGTTCCATTAACGTCCTGTAGCCCCGTTGGTTCCCTGCACTTTTTCTACTATCCTGCGGCCATTAGCACTTCAATACTTTGAGCTTGCCTTGCGTGACGATTTGCATTAAAATTTGGTCCGCTCTCTGACACATTTGCAACATTTCTGGCCTTGGGGCACACGCTATTCCCAAGCGCAATGTTTGTTAACATTTGCTTTATTCCCAATCTTCACTTTTCATTTTTTATAGAGTTTACATGAAAAACAAATCAAAGTGCTAAGCGGCAACACCTTTGGCGCTTTGTTTTGGGTCATAGGTAAAGGCAACTTAATTAGTAAAATGCATGCAGGATATTCCTAGAGCTACATTAGAATAGTTCGCTTCGGTAGTTTTTGCAGGACTTTCTGTTGCAGCTGCTGTTTGACAAAAGGGGCAAGTTGAATGCATTTTAAAAATGACATTTGTCAAATTAAATTAGCAATGCATGAGAGCTAAATGCCATTGCCAAAGGACTGAGAATAAAACATACAAGATCTAGGTGAAAGTTCCGGGAAAAAAAGAAAAAGCTGGGATTGAAGATGCTTTAACATCGAGTGGAGAGACAACAGAAAAGCGTCAATAGAAATGGCAATCGGAACGGAAGCCCAACGTCAAAGTGCCAAGTGCGTTGCGCACAAAACGGAATTGAATTTCTTATCAGTGCGCGCATACGTTGCGAGATGATTTTTTTTTGGTATACTCTATGAAGTGTATATTAACTATGGCAGTCAGCAGGGCACAAAGTGTGTGTATTATTCTTCTATAAATTGTTTTGTTAAAAAGGATAAAGTAATGTTAAAAGCGGATTTGCAGGATTCAGGGGGTTTGTGGAATCACCGCCCCTTGAAATTACATTCTCATATCGAAGCAGTAAAGTATTTAAAGTTTAGATGGACCCGGTAAAGTAAATAATAATATTAAAATTTCAACTTAGTAATTTTGCAAATTTTTTTCTATAAATTTTTCATGTGTGTAACTGATGTATAAATATTATGTTGAACGACGATTATAAAGATATACAATTTTATGCGTTCATATTAAAGCAATCTAGTTTTGGTATAGTATATATAAAGTCGGGCCCAAGCAAATTTGAGATACATTTCAAATCATCTCTGCAGTGTAACAGACGGTAACTCTCGTAATAGATGCATGCTTTTGGATTATTTCTTATGTTGGTGCTTATAATTTCCATCTTGTTTAAGCATGCTATTGGTGTAAGCAATTAATTTTGTCGTGCTTATAATTCATAATATATTAAAGCAGCGAGTGCGCTAAGATGCAACTTTTGGGAATGGTTTTTATACATTTTTTTTATTTAATTTATTTTTGTTTCGTTTAAAGTAATTTTTATTGTTTGTTTAAATCAAAGCTATATATAATATGTACATAGAATACATGCTTGGTATTTTTTAAATCGGTGATAGATATGACACACATACGCATGCTTTTGGATTATTTCTTATGTTGATGCATATAATTCACATCTTGTTAACGCAAGCTAATAAATTTCACAATTAATTTTTTGGTGCTTATAACTCAAAACATATTAAACCTTAAGTTGAAAGCAATTACTAAAACTCTGTATATATATATATATATATTTTGGATTTGTCCAAAGTGATGCTGGTGTTTTGAACAGGAAAATGATATGCAGAATAATTTGGGCTTAACAATTGTAGTTTATGCCATAATGGAGCAGGTGGAGTAAATAAAATTTCACTTTATTAATCACTTAATTTATATTTGATATTTTGATTTTTTGATAAACAATTTTTTATTGAGGTGGTAGAAGACTCGTTTTTCGATTGTAAGACTACTATTTTTTGCATCTTTAATATTATTTTTTGATCTTAGAATAAGTTTGTAGTATAGGGTTATGGATTTTGTTCATGAAAATCCTTTTTTGTATAGGTTGAATAAATATTGTTTTTAATAATATTGAAATATTGTTTATATCGAATATATTCATCATTATAAAACAATAAATCCATCTCTAAATTATCTGAAATATCTGTTATATCATGTACTGCTGTCGCTCTCTCGATACTGAAATTAAAGCTTTTTATCCTCAAACTTTGCATCTTATTGAAAGTTTTCAATTCTATTGGAATCGGCTAAAAATTACGGAACCATTTTGCTGGCAAGTTTAACTAAAACATATAACTCGGAATGTAGACCAAAATAATAAATACATTTAGGGTATTCACGCTTTGTGTTGAGTTGAGGAGTTGAAAAGTTGAGGACTTTTACAAAAACAAATACATGATGTAAATCAACCCTGCGTTTCGATTTTCAACTCAACTTTTCCTCAACCCAGACCCTAGTCTACTTTTTCCTGTTGAGTTTTTAAAAAAGTGTTGCACAATGTGGTAATTCGCTGCCTTTTCAGCACTAATGCATTTGCCATTTTTTAGCCATTTCGTGGTATGAAAAGCAACGAGTTGGCGTATACTCGTTGGAAAAAAGTAAGCGCCAAATTTAAAATAATCAAATTGCATTAACGCAAGTAACAAATGGTTGCGCCTTTTTTGTGCGAAATTAATCGAATTAGACATGATTACTTGTTGTTGGAGTTTACGCAAATAAAAGAGTAAAAATAGATGTACTAGGCTTAATATATGATGGAACTGTTGGGGAGTTACCCTCAGCATTTGAACAACAAGCTTGTCGCCGAAGGAACTGAACACGTTCTGGCGCCAGTCAACTGACTTAGGGATGTGGTCGCCCTGCCGCGAGAGTATTATAGCATTCATGTCCTCCCGCAACCCCCTAGTAATAAACAAAAACTAAGTATTTCTGCAAGGAATTTCTTTTAGCAGACGAACCTTTAATAAAATTAATTTCAGCCATAGCCACTTTAGCAACAGTTTCAATCAAAGTAGACTTTACGCTCAGTCTTGGCATTTTTATTTTAATGATTATTTGCAGCAATTTATAAAAGTAAACAAACACAGAGAAGAAGCAGCACAAACTCAAATACGGTTTTTCTACAATTGTTTCGATTTTGCAGCAATAAAATAATAAAAATCGGTGTAATCCATAGCTACTTTAGCTGCAGGTTCTATTAAAGTAGATTTTATGTTCTTACTCTGCATTTTTAATTCAAGTTTTTTAATTTTAATGCAATTTGTACCAATTTACAAATGTAAACAAACACATGGAAGAACAAGCACAAACTCAACTACGGTTTTTCTGCAATTATTTCATTTTCGCTGCAGAAAAATAATAAAAATCCATGTAATACATAACTACTTTAGCTGCAGGTTTCATTGAAATAGATTTTATGCTTTGACTCGGCATTTTTAATTCAAGTTTTTTAATTTTAATGTCAATTGTACCAATTTACAAATGTAAACAAACTCTGGAAAGAAGAAGAAAACTCAACAACTCATCTCATGAAACTCAACAGGGGTGTTCACGCTTTGGCCTGCGGACTTTTTCCCTAATACCCGAATTCTTTTTACCTTTTGGGAATACCAAACCCGTTCTACGGAGCAGATTTTACTCTGGGGAAATTAAGGAAACTTAAGGGCATACTTCTGGCTTTTTCAATTAAAAAACGTATATCAAAAAAATTTATTATAAATTTTTCTATATTATAATAAGTTTTCTTTCGTTAAGGTAACATTTTTAGTTTGTTAATAGATAGTTTTTTTTTTTTATATTCAGTCTTCCATAAAGTAGGGCCTATAAGTGTATACAAACTTCGTTATGCTGCAGCTGGTTTCACGCTACTGCAATCTTATACTTTTTTTTGAATATAGTTTTTTCTACAGATTTGGCTTACTAGCGGCTGCGTTTGAGCAAAAACATTCAATTAGTTTGATTTACACTTCAGCTACAAATGTTGCCCTATGTCTATTTCTTTCTCACTTACTTTCGTTTTGCGTGAGTGTGTGTGTGTGAGTGCGACTGTTGGCATTTCCGTTTCCGCTGTTTAACAAGCAACTTTTTGGCAAAAACAACAACAGCAGGAGTAACAAAAACAAGAACAGCCCCTGATGCTGCTGCTCCTGCTGCTCCGGCTGCTCCGGCTGCTGCATATAGAGCAAAGCTTGTGCCTTGTGCCAAAATCTTGTTCACTTTTGCGTTCCAAAAAATTGCGCCTCTTTGGCCCGCTCAAGGCAGCTGTTGGTTCGGTATTGGCTCTGTGGATGGATGCCTCTGTAGTTGGAATCGAATGGCTCGAATGGCTGCGGCGGAAACAGTTTGCAGCTTGCTGGCTCAATATTAGTTTGGGGTGGCAGCAAAACGCTTCCGGCAAGCAAATGCCAAACTTCGTTTGTTGTTGATTTCGTTTGCGTTAACATTGCTGCAGACGTCCGATGATTTTTCAATTTGCATTTGACACGGAGTGAAAATGTCAAAGACTAAATTGAAAAGGCAAAAGGCTGTTTGTAGCGAAAACCCAACCAAGCCAAGACCCTCCAACATTCTGTACTCTGTTGGTATATGGCTAAAATTGAAAGTTATAATCGTATGCAACTACATACCACATATATATTCGTACGTTGACGTTATTGCATTGGCTTTCAATTAAGTAATTGACAGCTGAGTGCTTATACGTTTAAAGCAACCCTGGCTCAAAGTGCCAGGTGCTTTAAATTTAAACTATCTTTTGACTGCTATTTAGAGTCATATGTAAGTGCTGCATTAAATATGATCAAAGTTATTTGCCCAAAATTAAATGTAGTGCAATGCAAAAATGGGCGTCACAAGGTGCGAGGGGCGGTGGGCAAGCTGCATGTCAACTTCATTTGTTGAATGACATAAGTTATCAACAAAATGGCAGAGAAGTTGACCCCGAGCAAATTGCAATGGCGCCCCTTTTATCTTACGTATGTTAAAACCGCACACACACTTACACACATTTGCAAGGACTTGGAAACTGCCAAGCAATTCATTCCATTTCATTTCACTTACACACACATATACGAAACCAATAAGCTGCACGACAGCTTCTCCCTTTTTGCTTGCTCTATCCCTTCTGGAATTTTTTGTACTATAGTAAACATTGTAACTACTACGAATGTAAGTGGTTGCGAACTGGTTTAAAAAAGACTAGTCGGTTTTACTGTGAACTTATGTTGCTTTCTGAGAAAGTTTTTTTTTTTTTAACTTATTTATTTACTTGTTGGTTCATCTCTTTTAAACAGACATAAGTTTTAAAACCATTTTTCAATTTGCCCTCAGTCACTTATCAATTAAACAATTGACAGATGGGGCTCAATTGTCATTTCTTCTGTGACAAGTCTGGCTATTGACTTTGGATAGATATCTGCCAAATTGATGTAAGTGCGAAGACAATCTATTTTAGTAACATAGTAAAGATTGTAATTACTGCTAGAGTAAGTGGTTGCGAACTGGCTCAATTAAGACTAGTCGGTTTACTGTGAAGTTATTGGCAAGTTGATTTTAGTGCAAAGACAATTAATTTTTATATCTGAACTCGTGTTAGGCTATGTTGGCTTCTTTGAGATAGTATTCTTGTTATATTTTTTTTTGCCTGTAAAGTGTAGAATAAGACATCTGCGAGCCTAAAAAGTAGATATGTTCTTGATCAACATCAACAGCCCAGTCTATCTGTATATAGACTCTTGACGACTAAAATAAAAAAATTCTTAAGATTCTTATTTTTGTTTATTTATGTAACAAGAATGGCAATTTATGCCTTTAGATTATTTTATTAAAATGCAATATTTTTCGAAAACATGTTAAAAGCCTAAGTACTTAAAAAACAATACCTCATGTTCTACCTAAAATAAAAAATTTACATATTGTGATAAAGAAATTTTGCTGCAAAGGATAAGAAAAAGAATTCCTTCGCAGATTGCGAATCCTTTGGTGTTTTCTTTACTTACTAAGTTCTGTCATTCTGAATTAGAACCATACCACCTTCAGACACCTTTATTAAAATCTAAAAATTGTATTTTATTTATTTGTTTATTTTATTTACGCAAACCTATACCAAAACAAAATGTTTAATATATCTTGTGATTATGAAATTTTGCGATCTAAGAAATATGCTATATATTATAATACTAATAAAATTTTGGTGGGGCGACGAAATTAAATGAAGTTACAACTTATAATAAATATTTTTATAGTTATTTTTTATTATTATTTTTTTTTTTAATCAAAAATATTTTCAAAGCTTTGTTTGTAAAAAGTTTTAACTACTAAGCCATCAGTTCTTCATAAAAAGGTTTGGAGAAAAGAATATAAATTATTGAATTTTATTTAATAATCTTTTTCAAAGATATCTTGTTCAAGTTTGGCTTTAGAAAGCAAAAAATTTCTAGATTTTTAATGAAGTCACCTCGCTCTATCACCCAGACCCCCAATAGTTTCCTAAAAAGCTAACATTATAACTTGTCAAAGCAAAAAACCTAATTGTTTGAATAAGTTGTATTACAGATATTTTATATTTAGGGTATTCACGCTTTGTGTTGAGTTGAGGAGTTGAAAAGTTGAGGACTTTTACAAAAACAAATACATGATGTAAATCAACCCTGCGTTTCGATTTTCAACTCAACTTTTCCTCAACCCAGACCCTAGTCTACTTTTTCCTGTTGAGTTTTTGAGAAAGTGTTGCACAATGTGGTAATTCGCTGCCTTTTCAGCACTAATGCATTTGCCATTTTTTAGCCATTTCGTGGTATGAAAAGCAACGAGTTACCGTATACTCGTTGGAAAAAAGTAAGCGCCAAATTTAAAATAATCAAATTGCATTAACGGAAGTAACAAACGGTTTTGCCTTTTTTGTGCGAAATTAATTGAATTAGACATGATTACTTGTTGTTGGAGTTTACGCAAATAAAAGAGTAAACATAGATGTAATAGGCTTAATATATGATGGAACTGTTGGGGAGTTACCCTCAGCATTTGAACAACAAGCTTGTCGCCGAAGGAACTGAACACGTTCTGGCGCCAGTCAATTGACTTAGGGATGTGGAAGTGGTCGCCCTGCCGCGAGAGTATTATAGCATTCATGTCCTCCCGCAACCCCCTAGTAATAAACAAAAACTAAGTATTTCTGCAATGAATTTGTTTTAGTAGACGAACCTTTAATAAAATTAATTTCAGCCAAAGCCACTTTAGCAACAGTTTCAATCAAAGTAGAGTTTACGCTCAGTCTTGGCATTTTTATTTTAATGATTATTTGCAGCAATTTATAAAAGTAAACAAACAACGGCAAGAAGCAGCACAAACTCAAATACGGTTTTTCAACGATTGTTTCGTTTTTGCAGCAATAAAATAATAAAAATCTGTGTAATCCATAGCTACTTTAGCTACAGGTTCTATTAAAGTAGATTTTATGTTCTTACTCTGCATTTTTAATTCAAGTTTTTTAATTTTAATGCAATTTGTACCAATTTACAAATGTAAACAAACACATGGAAGAACAAGCACAAACTCAACTACGGTTTTTCTGCAATTACTTCATTTTCGCTGCAGAAAAATAATAAAAATCCATGTAATACATAACTACTTTAGCTGCAGGTTTCATTGAAATAGATTTTATGCTTTGACTCGGCATTTTTAATTCAAGTTTTTTAATTTTAATGTCAATTGTACCAATTTACAAATGTAAACAAACTCTGGAAAGAAGAAGAAAACTCAACAACTCATCTCATGAAACTCAACAGGGCTGTTCACGCTTTGGCCTGCGGACTTTTTCCTCAACTTTTCAACTCCTCAACTCAACACAAAGCGTGAATACCCTAATTTTATTTTTTTATTTTAGCACAATAGCTTGTTACCCAAGAGGAAGCGACTAGTAACATACCACACACAACTGAACTAATTTATACTCGTTATACAAACAACTATGTATAATATTATAGTAAGGAAGCATATATTATATTACATATTACATAGCACAAAAGTATTTGCGTGCATCGTTTTTAGTCACTTAGGTATTGCTTGAATGCAAGTTTGTGTGTTTGCTTGAATGTTTGCTTTCATTGCAATCTTTTGCCACTTAACAAATGCACACCCTTGAGGGGGGGAATGGAGTTATAGGGGCAAGGGCGGTAAGGCAAACGTAGCATGAAAGTGCATAAGTTTAATTTTATTATACGAAAACAATGCAACAATTCTAACAAGTCAGAGTTGTATGAACACACAATGAACCCAAACACTCATACACTCAGTATACTCATGTTTGTATGTAACAAAAGGATTGGCAACAATATGGCAATTTGTACAAAGGATTTGGATGTGCATTTAGGAGCCAATAAAAGAAGTTAACAGCAAAAAGTGTGCAAAGTGGGTAGGGCTTAAATGCAGTACGAATTGACACATGATGCGCAACAGCTAAAGTGCCTAGAAATACCTTAAGAATAGATTTCGAGAATGGAATAAAATTGAAGTTGAAGAGCTAAAAGCAAATGTTCAATGGACTATGAGACAAAAAAGTAGTTCCATGTGATTGTGATGGTAGTTGTAGATCATAATGGTAACACATAAAGTAAGGCATTTGTAAGTGTAGTAAATAGTAAAGTAGGTAGATATATATAAAGTTAATCATATGTAAGCGTATGTTTAATGGCCTGTGTGAAAAAAATGTCGCGAGCATACTCTGTTAGATCTATGAATATATACCAAAGAAATTGAATTCGGAATTTTTTTAAAATTAAAGAAAAAATAGTCTTTAATAAAAATTTTTTTTTTTTATTTTTTATTTTATTTATTTTCCAAAAAAAAATAGATAATACAAATTGCGAGATCTACTAAACGGAAAATAAAGATTTTAGGCTTCTAGCCTTTTCTACTTAGATAGTATTAACATTTTTAACATATTATGCGAACAAAAATAGATAAAATATTTTTTGAGGGCAAAAAAATGACCAAAAAACGCATGAAAATAAATAACTAACTTAAAGACAATTTTTTTAAATGCAATAAATAAATGTACCTACAATTTTTAACGTGTATCCGATTTTTGAATTTTAAAGGGACTTTTACCAGAATTTAACTTCAACTGTGCAGCTTGAGTTGTACCAGTGATGGGTCCAAAATACTGGGCAGTCCATGCTTAAAATATGTATATATAATATAAAATTAAAGCGCAGCCATTCCAAATAATATAGATTCTTAAAAATTGTATTTTTTATATAATAATAATTTGAGATGAGTAATAATATGTACAAAATAAGCTCAAATAATAATTGAATAATAAGCTCGCTACGAAAGAGCTGTAGCGAGTTTTTCGGATTCCAAAATGTTAAAAAATATAAAGTGTAAAATTTTATTATGTGTATTTATAAATGTTTAGATTTATTAAAAATATTTTATAATTAATTCTAAATTAAAATGTAAGGTCTTTAGGATGAAATACACTATTTTGTATATTTATCTGCCGACAAAATAAAATAGTTTCTCAAATATTAATGTTTGTCTTGCCATCTCTCGCGTAAAAATTTGAAGCTTGGCGTGATTCCTACTTTTTTTCGAGCTCCATCTCGCGGACAATTTTGAAACTTTGATTCGTCTTAGGTCTTTTTTAGAAAACTACGGATTGGCGGGCGAAGAGAGCAGGTGGCAGAGCCCTCTAGAATCTATTAGTAAAAATCGGTTTACGGCTTTGGAATATTCGGCCGTGCTTCGGAAAATGAAAACGAATAAAATATTCGGATTCGTTACGAAACCACATGTTTGGTGCTCCCAATGTCGCCAAAACGAATTTGGGAACTGAATGCTTTGTGGCGAGTGAAATCAAATCGAGTTGACAAAAAATGGGTTCAAAAATGCGCATAACTAACTTGCATAACTTCGAGCTGAAGGCCAACGTTGCCATAGCCATAAAAACACATGCCAGCATATCATTTTAATTATAAGTTGGCTCTAAACAAATAAAAAATACAAAAACTTGCATAACTCAAAACGAATTTACACAAATTTGATGGGTGCATGTCTTGCATAAAAAATCGTTCATGTTTAGCAAGACTAGCATAAGTGCTTGATGTCTTGCATAAGAAAAGTCGCTTGAAATAAAAATAGGTAAATAGTGGTTAATTTGAATAATTACTGTTGCTAAAGTAATAAAATTGTGTAAATTTATTTAAAAAATAAAATAAAAAAGTAGTAACGAAAATGTAAACTATCGTGAAGTAATTGGAAAGTTCAGAGCTGTGCTTACAAAGAGTAAGGGAATATATCAGAATATATCGATAAAAAAAGTGTGAAATTGGGAGCTCGCCAAAACGAAAACGGAAAAAATTTGTTCGATTTCGTTTTCCGGAGCACTGCTGAATAAAAGTGGAACAAAGTTTTTACTACAAACTTATGGTTATTTGCCTATTAAAGCGAGTGAAATTTAGGTGAACTTAAACTTAATACATAGGATCCGAGCAATAATTTGATTAAAAATCTATACATAAATACAAGGTGGCGCAAAAGAAGTCATCCGATGTTGTTTGGCTCTTATTTTTTTTCTAAATGAAAAACTCTCTTGGCAACGTCTCGTGTGGTCCCATACTCTTCAAGATTAGTGGCTAAACGGCGCAGTGTTTGCGCAGTTGGTGTCGGACCCGGGAAATCGGCGACGGAATTCGCGCTGCGCCAACACCACAGACGAATTGTTACGCAAAAAAAATAGACACAATTATTCCGCGTTCTTGGGGAGTGTATCGCTCCATGGCTTATTCACTTGTATTCTGTATCTGTCTAGTCCACAAATGTCAAAACAGATTTGATATTGGCGGCCATTTACAAAAATGAGAGCATCTTCCAATAGGGTGATTTCTTTTGCGCCACCTTGTACATAAAAAAAAAATATCAAAAAATCGGTGTGGTACCGATTGTGTTCGTATGCATGAACATAACGAAATAAAACTTACGTTATGTGATAGTCACACTTCATGCGGTGTGCACAATGTAAGTTTGACCTTGATATGTTGATAGCATGCAGGTGAAAACTATAACGAATCAATAAAATGTATCATGGTATCATGAAAGGGTTTATAGCAGGGTTAATAAAACAAACAAGAATTGAAATAGAACAGTATCAGAGCAGCACGCAGAGCATTGTAAAGTCGGGCAGGACCAACAGAACATTATGAAAATAATGGGTATATAATAGTTGGTTGGTTGGGTTGGCGTGCGAAGCCAATTTAATTTAGTTGAAATAAAAAGATTTTTCCATCTTTTTCGAAGCCGAAGAAGAGACAAATAGAGTCCACATCTCCGAACCAACTAGTGTAATGGTTCTGCTCATCATCAATATCAACAGCTTAGTACCAGTTCCACATCAAAATAAAGATTATATCATTCGTAAAACCCTCGCCACTTTGTTCACAAATATGATAAGAAAGTAAATCTGCAGCATGGCACTTTAATTGGACACTGCATGCGGTTTCTGTCTTTTGGTGTCATGGCAAGTGGCCAGCCAGTGCCAGTTCTCATGCCCAAGGCATTGGTTATTGGTAGTGGCCAACGGGGTTGCTCCCGGTGGATTCACCGCCATGACAGCGCGTCGCTTTCATTCGTAATTTGCCATAAAATAAGCATAAATTGGATCAATTTACCGAAAGCTCAGTTACAAATGCAAGCAGAAAAGGAAGCCAGCAGTGCAATATACAGTTACACTTACAGTTACAGTTACGCTCACATTTGCAGTAACAACGGCTGACTGGTAAGTGCTGAGGAGAGCGCTGGAGAGGAGTAGGTTTGAGGATGGAGCTGCCTTCTGTTAGGGCTTTAGCAGTTCTTTCATACTCGTCGCGCCCATCAACAGACAATGCACTGCTCCAACGCATCGTAATGACCAAGAGCCAAGAGCGGAGCACTCTGCTGACAGCGCAGCTGCTATCAGTGGTGCAGCCAGTGGGGCTCCAGAAATATCTAAAGCGCTGCAGATTTTTGTTCTACTACTAAATGATAATTGGAACCCTGAATTTTTTTTGCTAGATCCGCCGCTGGCTGCTGTGGTTTATGCTCAGTGTCAGGAGCATTGAATTTGAAGCCTCCGCTGCATTTCACTTGACATCTTCTTCCTCGTGCCCTTGCTGCTTCTCTTACTGCTGCTGCTTAATGTCAACTCTTGGCGTTTTGTCTTAGTTGGTCTGCTAGCCACATCAAGAAAATACACAAAAAAAAAAAAAATATGATGAAAAAAATTGAATTTATTATGTACATTTTTTGTATGTTTTTTTTGATCTATTTTCTTTGTGCATTTTAGTGCTTGCCTTGCAGATTTCATACTCAAAACTTTGGTCCAACTCGATTCGGAATGCATCTAGCTGTTGCTTGCCATCAGGGAACATTTATTTTAATATTTTCTGACACGTTAACAAAAAACTATTTTGAAAAAAATCAACTTGAGCGCCAAAGTTTTGAATGTTTTGATAACGTTGGGAAGGCTACGTTGATTTTATCGTAAAGTTTGTGACTCAGCGAAGGCGTTTTTTTAAAATATAAGGATATTTATTGCTGGCACTAAGAGGGACAGGGTTTGTTTGTGTGAGATGCCTGCCAAAAGGTATCTTTGCATTCACCTGGATTTTTTACCGATTAACAAACATTTTCGCTCCTCTTTCAGCTGTTTCCTACCCACCTTTATTTCATTTTTTTTTTGACTATTGAGAGTGCTTAAATTAATTTACAGTTTGCGTTATTAATATTAAATATAATTAAATGTAAGGGGAATAGGAGCACAAGGCCACCTACTACGACTATGCTATTACTAACGATTAACTATTAATATTGATTGATAGCTTAAAATAAGAGTTAATAATCCTTTGTTGATGTAATTTTTTGTCGTATTTAACTTATGACCATATAATACATTTTTTTTTTATTTAAAAACAAGTTTTGTTAGTCAGTTTATGTTTGAAGAAAAATAAGTGAAGCAGATCACTTATTAATTCGATCTTTTCAATTTTTATTTTTTTTGTTGATCGTTTATTAGAGTAAATCAGTAAAAATCTTATATTTAACAAACAAAATAATTATTATCTAACAGTAACATTACACACTGCCTCTGTTATTTATCGAGTTATCGATAACTAAGATCACCTTTTTTTGATACATCTCGCAAACGAATTATTATTTTATTTTAGTTTAATTTCCTTAGAAAAAATTTTGAAGAGAAGAAAATTTAATTTAATTTGTTTCACCAAAAATTTATTTAATTATTAAAAAAAAAAATGATTAAATTTTTGAACAAAAAATTAAATTTTATTTATAAATTAAAGTAAAAAAATTGTTAATTTCAAGAAAACTGTTATTCCCTTCTTAAATTTTAGAATTTTGAAAAATAGTTAAAAAATTTAAACATTTTTTTTTTTAAATCGAAGCAGACCGAGACACAGATGATCAACTTTAGACTTAAAAATAAATATGGTACTATGCCTTTTTTTAATTGTAAAATTTGAAAGTGATATGCAGTTTTTCAAAAAAATATCATCACATTTTTGTTTTGCTATTAAATAATAAGTCGGTACCTCCTCAAAATCGCGGATGTGAGCTTATTTTTTTTGATAGCGGTCTAATGGTCTCCATTGTGCCTAGTATCTTGTAATAGAGACAAACAGGCCTAAATCTTCGGAATAGAATGATAAAAACTCGCAATAAATTCTCGATTTGACATTTTATGAACAATTTCTGAATCATAAACGCATACCAAAATATTCAAGGTTTTGATCACAAAAAATAGGCTTTTTGCAAATATAATTTACAAATTTTCCACCTTTTTTATCTAAAATTAATATCCTGATATAGTAATTTTAGCAAAAACTAGAAATTGTATCTAACATATCTATAGTTTCAGTAATTCTTTGTTCCTAATATGCTTAAATTAGCTATTTTGCAATTAAGTGATATTATACAATAAATTTAAAAATTAATTTGGTATACCCGCATAATAGATGGAGGACTATTTCTTTAAAAATCGATGAAAAATTTCTAAGCTTTATGTTTTACAAAATTGTCCTTTTTGTCGAAAATAAATAAGTTTTCCAAAATAATTATTTACACAAAGCTCCCAAGCGAAACTCGTATAGTCAAATGAAAGAACTTTATTTATTTGTATATACCTACCTATATATATATTTAAAAAAAATATTGACAGAATTCCTCATTGTAGAGACCAATTTATATTTACTTTGTATTTTCCAATGGACGTTATTTTTTTTTTTGTTAATTAATTGATTAGATAAGTCTTTTCAAAATTATTTTTTCCAACACTACAAATTGCGCAATAAAAAAAAATCCTAAGGAGGAGTGTCGCCTGGGTTACTGTGAGCATCGTACAATTTATGACACGGCCAGCCTAAGCTATGGTCACTCTATTAAGATAATCATTTTTCTTGCAAGGGTATCTCAAGTTATGCATACTTCATTCAGCATTTCTAACATATTTATTTTTTTTTTTTTGGGTAATGTTATATTAGCCAATGCAAAATTTCATTAATTTTGAACGCCATTTGCAAAATTGCTGGGTCACGCGCTACTCCAATGGTCTGCAAAGCACTTTCATTTGGGATACATAATACACGTCCTATTCCGCACTGGTTTCCGTAGAAAATGCGTAGAGTATGTTGGCTCATTACTTTTGCTGGGTTGCTTCGGTGCATTTTTCATGCTTGTCTGCATGTTTATAATGTGGTTTTTAATAATTTTAGATTTCGCCGAAACATACCACATACACACACATGCTACCAACCACTTCCATATATATATATATATATAAAATCAGCGCATCCATCAGCTGCGGTTTTCGGAATGAGTGTTTGCTTTTTGATGGCTGGCCAGGGCACCTCAATATACTCCGTTTATATTTTAGGTACTAAACTTTTTTTTTACATATGTAGATATGTATATTTTCCAACTTTATGAATAACATCCGACATAGATTTTGGTCGTACTAGTTGTAGTTATTACTGCTGCTGTTGCTTTTGTATGACTGAGTTTAGTTTAATGATGTTGTTTTCTTCACATACGCTTTATTTATATATGCTTTCCTGTATATTTAGTATATATATTTGTACGCTTGTATTTGTTTACCAGGCATTGCATTATATAATTTCCGTTCACAAAATCAACATGTGGCATAGCTGCTGGTCATACCAACCAACGTCTGTCTAAACGGCTGACTAGCTGGCGGACAAATATTTTCTATAGCATACTTTCGAGCGCAATGGCGGCATCGCCATTATTGAGTTGCGCTCCAAAAGCCATTCACTGTGCATATTTGGAGCTGCCATGTTTTACTACATAATACAAACACACACATGCACACATATGAAAAAAAGTTAGCCATGTGTGTGTGCACAAAATAAATGAATTTGTTTAGTTTAGCCGAGTCGAGTTTGGAACCATTCAAAATTGCTTCATGTTTGTATTTGTGTGAGTGGTTGAGTATACGTACTGTGTGCAGCAACAAAAATTTTGTATTCATAATTTAATTAAATTAACATTTTGTTGAATTACATGAATATGGCATGAAATATGGTCATAAATACGCTGCCATACAATAGCTTGGCTAAAGGGATTTTGGTTTTAGCCTCTTCATATACGCAATTTCATATTAAATTGTGTCCAAGGTTTGTGCAGTCAAAATAGTGTAAATACAGCTTCGAAAAAATAAATAAACACACACTTATATTGAGGTTAGTGCAACAGACCAAGTAACGTAATCAAGTCATGATGGTTGTCGAAAAACTAAGCCGTAAAGCCACACTTTTTTCTTTCAATGCACGTGGCTCTAAGGCTAGAATATTTAGGTTCCAAATTACATTTACATTAACCGCCAAAAAAAATTGTATCTTTGTTATTTCTTTTGTAAATATTTTTGCTTTAGATGGTATATTTAAATGGTTCGCTGTTTAATTTATAAAATTTTGCAAATTTAGCTTATTAGTCATATAGCAATAAATTAATCAAAATGATTTTGTTGTTATTGTCAATTTATTTGTTGTCACATTATTAACAATAATAATTATTAGTTTCGCATTTTTATATAAATTTTTTCTTTTGGCTATTATTACTATATTTATTCTTAATAAATTTGTTATATATGGTTAATTTTCTGTCAAATCAGCTACCCAGCTGCACACTTCAATTTTTAAGATAAACAAACGTTTTTGAGCTTCAAAATTTCGCCATCTCTTTCACTTTGTACTTTTTACTACAATGGCTGCCATACCAATGTGACTGCACAGTTTAATCTCCATTTTTATTCTTATTCTCAGAAAAACGTTATTGCAACTCCTTTTATGTGCTATTTAGATACTATTCAGATGGCTGCTTATGAGTATCTTATAAATTTTGCAAAATGGCGAATCCAAGATGGCCGCGGAAAAGCAAAAAAAGTAATTTTTGTGTTGATAGCACGAGTTGGGTATGGAAATATGGGTTTTCGGGCTCGCTGATCACGAATCTGTGCACCATATTTAAAAATTACAAGATGGCGCAGCCAAGAAGGCCCCCGGAGACAAAAGTGCAAAGGAACTATCCTCTATCCTCTAACTTAAAGATGGTAATACTTGCTGTGGTTCGCTGCATTCATTTGGCGATTGCTCTAGCAATTAGTGCCTCAATCTTAATAGAATTGACGCCTTCAGATTCCATCCGGTAATTGAGTGCATGCAGGCCTACGCTCTGGACACTAAGTATATAATACGATTCCCCCAATGCAGGATGCATAAAAGGCTTAAATTTTTGCAAGTTTCCAACGAAAAACCAGAGTTTGACCATCAAGTTTTGATGACGAACCAAAGTTTCAATGTGGAAAGATTTGAAAATTCATGGTGCCTCACATTAAGACAGATTTGTTGTAGGCAATATATTGAAGTGATTAGCTCTACATAGAACTCTGGGCTCATTCTCTACAAAACTATGTTAATTTTGAGGTTGAAAGATACTCTACTATGTATGTCATGGAACTCTATTGTAGCCGAAAAACATTGATGATGCCACTCAATAGAAATTCACTTGAGAATTTGGTTACATGGAATACTGTTGCAAAATTTATTTCTTAGCAAAACCAAAGCAATATAAATAACCTTGCCGCAAGAAACAAAACAAAAATAAGAACAAAATAAAATAAAACGCAAAACTTAGTTCTTGAATAACAAAAGCCAATGTTCGCATTTGTTTACTTACACTTTTTATACCCTGTAGCCATAGAATTAAGGGTATTATAGATTTGTGAAATGTTATTGGTAGAGTCAGGTGTTTTATAATAATAATCGGTATTGACTCGTCTGTCTGTTTGTCCAGGTTTTAGGCTGTATGAACAACTAGATCTCGCAGAACATTCAAGCTAGGGATAAATAACTTTATCAGCTAAAGTTAGTTGTTTCATATTAATATCTGAACCCATTCCTTCGTAGAAGAATATATGGGCGAATATCCGATTATTTATCGATTTATTGATAAAAGCATAGATAGGTTATTATTTCTTTAGCAAGTCATGTATTGGTAAAGAATATAAAAAAAATAAATTTTGTTTGTCTTTGAAAGTGAAAACTTTGAATTTAAAAAATATATTATTTATTAAAAAATTATTCAAAAAATTTGTGTTCACGAGATATTGAGGAATATTGATGTGCTCTTTCCAGTGATACATAATATGTACAGATGAAGTAAAAATTATCGAAGTTACAGGCAACCAAAGTCGAAAAAAAGTGTCATTTATGCCATTTTCGTATTTCTCGACCCCAAATTACCCTAAAAAACACTTTTTTAGGAAGGTTCATTTTTCGTGTAAACTAGTGTTATTTATCGAATATTGATAAGGGAAGGGATTTAGTTTAATTTTTCTTTAGCCACGAATAAAGATATTTTCGGAAAACCTGTTTTTGGGCACTTTTTTGAGTTATTCCTCAATATCTCGTGAATAAAAAGTTTGTATCGACATGAAACTGATTAGATCGAATGGTATTGATGTGTTCTTTCCAATGATATATAATATGTACAGATTAAGTAAAACTTATCGAAGTTACATGGAACCAAATTCGGAATGTTCGTAAAAGAATTCCCTTTCAGCCTAAAACTTAACATAATATTCAAAAAATTTTTCTCGTTAATAAAAAGCACACAAAAAATTTGTAATTTTGAAAAATGGTCATAAAACCTTTCGATCTAACCTTTTTTCATGTCGAGATATTGAGGAATAACTGAAAAAAGTGCACAAAAACATGTTTTTCGAAAATATCACGAAAACGGTGCTTAAGAAAAAAAAAAAGGTTGTCATTTTCGTATTTCTCGACCCCAAATTACCCTAAAAAACACTTTTTTAGAAAGGTTCATTTTTCGTGTAAACTAGTGTTATTTATCGAATATTGATAAGGGAAGGGATTTAGTTTCATTTTTCTTTAGCCACGTCTCGTAAACGAATAAAGATATTTAAAAAATTTTGTACAATGAAAGTGAAATCTTAAAATTATTTATTATATAAAATACAAGGGGGCTCGGCTCCCTGAGTGCTTCGCACGCCAACTTCAGTACGGTTTTCATTATTGAATTGAGATCATCCAGACCATAATATCCCCGCATGTTTGCCTTATTATAGCCAGAACTTTCTTCTTCTCTGATTCCCAATGCGCAGGAGAAGAGCGTATGTATTGTTTCTTATATTGATCAATTCCAATTTCCTATAATTAAAAAACAATTTATCTATTCTACATCCTCTTCTATCAAAGTTTCTTAACTCTGACCTAACTATTTTTTCTCTCCGTACACTTTCTCTTAATTCCGGCATAAATGGCTGAAAAAGATATCTTTCTTGGTTACTTCTTTTAATGTGAATTTTTCCGATATTTTAATAGTTATTCTACTATTCGGGGCGGAGACTAATCCAACAAATCATAGATCTTCAAAATCTGTCCAGCCGTTCTTGAGTTATAAATGGTGTAACTAATACAACTTTGTTATACCCTGTACCGAAGGTATAATAAGTTCGCATGTATGTTCAAATGTATGTAACGGGTAGAAGGAGTCGTGGCAGACCTCATAAAGTGCATATATTTTTGATCAGCATCAACAGCCGAGTCGATATAGCCAAGTCTGTCTGTCTGTCCGTATGAGTAAAAGGAGAGACTATAAGAGCTATGGAGCTGAAATGTTACCAAAAGATGGGCATAATATTTACGCAGATGAAGATTTTTGATTTAAGTCGATATCGTTTTTTTTACCACAATATCTTGGCAGGGCATCCTACTGTAGCTTATTTACTCGATCGACTCAAATTTTTTTTCTCACTTTTGTTGGAACTTACATACACATATACACCTGATTTCCCAGGCAGACACACACACACACATATGGAGGAGAGTAACGAAAAGACATATAGTACTTATACTATAGAAGCTTTGTCACTTGTAGCAATTTGAAGTTTACAGGGTCACTGGGGACATGGCGTACATAAAAGACAGCAAGAAGAAGGACACAACAACAAAAAAAAAAAATAAGAGAACTTAAAGACAATGGCAGGCAAACGTTACAAAAAAACCTAATCTACTCAACAACTTACTTTGGTTAGTAGCTGGCCAAGATGTGGGCGGAAGTGTGTGTGTGTGTGTGTAAGGAGTCGGTTTTGGGGGCGTATGTGTTCGGTTATTGTCTTGGGCATCCGCTGACTGCCTTCGATTCAAAGACGACAAGCGACAAGTTTGCCAATAAAACCAATACAGGCGACACACTTAAGTATGAACGAATAACAAACTAAATAAAAAGCCAGAGATACCAGCCCTGCGCCAGGGGCGATTTCGGGTGTTGCACTGAGCACTACAACAAACAAAAAAACAACAACTACAGCGACAAACAACTAGGAGGGCAGGCTGAAAAGTAACCGGGCCAGTCAAAAAACTGGCCGCACCCTGTGGCTGACGATGATAGGCAACGATTTTCGATTCAGTATTCGATTCTTATCGATACATTCGATTTCTGCAAAAATGATGGAAGGAACTGTCAGTATAAACTATTATTATATGTTAGGTATAGGTTCTCGTATTGTTAGCGCGAACAACAAACATTTTTCATCAGGGTCAACTAGGCCAGCCAAGAGTTAATGTCACACTAGAAATATTTGACGAGTAAAGATTGCCGAGGGCTTATGAAGTGGAACATATATTGCATCAATATTTGGAGTGATACATTTTTAAAGCTAGCTTAATTATTGGGGCTCTGGTTCAAAAATTGTTTAAATTGATTAAGGTTGTGCAATGTTTTCCATATATATAGTAGATCATATCTATCTTTGTAAACAACTTGGTATGTTCAGAGTGTGTAAAATTTCATCTTTCCTGAAGGATTTATGCCCAAAGTTAGAGAATTTGTGCCCACTGTGCGATGTTTAAAAGCATTAAGTCGAATTAATGGCGCCGTTTCGTGACTATGGATGAATGTTGGATCTATATGACCATGATGGGTCTGTCAACCCAAAGTTTGGAAAGCCCTTGGCCTAAGTCAGGAACAAGATATAACATTAGTATTTTAAGATATTGAACCGATTTGAAGCTGACGTAAAGCAAAACGTATTCAAAATTGTTTTAAAACACAACTACCTTATTTTTTTTTGTCAAAAGATTGCTTTAGATATTGAACCGATTTGATGCTGATGTAAAGCAAAACGTATTCAAAATTGTTTTTAAACACAAATGTTTCGTTACATAATATATTTTCTGATCATCATATAAACAACGTCGAATTGTTTCAAAACGAATTGTATTTTCGTATATTATTATTAATTTGTAGAAAAAGTCATAATGCCCGATTTTATTGATAAACCTCATGGCAGAACTCGAAGTGGTGCTCCGTACACATTGGAAGCACGCAAGGAAGAGCAAGACCTACGTGACGCTAGTACTAACACGGAGGATAAATGTCCGGAATTTGCCTGCTGTATATGTTTGGATGAAGCCAATGAACCGACATCTACAAATTGCGGCCACATTTTCTGCCTGATCTGTATCAATAGATGGTTAGAAAACCATAATACATGCCCCAAGTGTCGCGATTATGTATATGAAGTAAAGCTGATGGATGTATAAAAAATATGACGAACGTAGGTGACTATTTGTACCTATATTATAAAAAAATATAACCATGACAATATATACACCTATACTACAAACGAAAACATAACCATAATCTAATAAAATGTAAAATAAAATAATAACTAAATATAACAAGAGTGCCATCGACTTGACTTTTGTTGGATTTTCTGTCGGATTTGTAAGACAAGATCGAAAAGATAAATCCTTGTGTTTTGAAGTTGCGGAAATAATACAGCGTATGTGTGATTGGTACTTCTCCCCCGCCTTTTTGGACAGTTTGACTGCTTTTTAACAAATAGAGACTGGTAGCCAGTTCTTGGCCCAGCGATAATGGGAGAGAGAATGTAAATCTAGGAGATCGTCCTGCAAGCTAGGTAACTGCATCTGCGAGCATGTATATTCATGGCCACGCCCCTGCGCTCCAAAGGACTTTTGTTTTTATCGAATGTGGCTTCTAATATATGCTTTTACCACTGAGGCGATTCAAACTCTGAAATCTGGCTAGGATGTTTCCTCCTCATTTTCAATCCAATTCATTATCCTGAAGATATTTTAGACAATTCAGTTGTTTAATGTTAATAATAATAATTACGTTATAGGTAAACCTGCGAGCCTAAGGATATATTGTGCTCTCTACTAGCCCTAGAACTCCTCAGCAAGTCCTTTCGAGAAAAAACTTAATTATTTTGGTTGGATCCAGTCGGGTGACTTTGTCCATCGCATTCTATGCTCTCCCCTTTTTGGCTAGAGCGTCATATACATCAAGTATGTTTTGGCATATTACCACCTTCAATTTCACAAAATCTACATAGCTTCGAATTCACAATGACAATATTTCTCAAGTGTTTCCTGAGTTTACGCTCTCCCAGTCAGTATCCGAACGAAAGTCTTGGTCAATTGGTGTATTTTCTTGAACCTACCCAAGTTATAAAAATTAAGGAGATGCTTGGTTTGCCTTACGCCAGCTGTGCAGATCTAGTCTGATTTTTAACTGGATCGCTCTCCTCTCAAAGTGATGTGTGGAATTGAATTCGGAAAATTTTTAAGTTCCAGAGAGAACTAACGGATGTTCAAGGCTTCGATTTGCGTGCTGTGTTTAAAGCCGAATCTCATCGTGTCCTATCCGAGGCGTATTTCCTTTTCTCGAGTATTGATTATTTAGATAACTAGGCCCGAGATTCTGGGATCTTCAATATATCGACTTTTAACAGAATTATATAAGATTTGATATGTGATAAGAATATTTTAAGCCCACTACAACAAAAGACTAAATGCATAGAAACTATCTGCATCTGTGAAACGAATGGACTTTTTGGAGGACCAAGAATCATAATTTTTGGAAGGCATACAAATTTGAAGACTGCAAAATGAGCTGTTTATATTAAAATATTCGGCTGTGCTCTGGAAAACGAATGTATGGGGCTTCCAATTTCAACAAACCCAACTTTTCATATGGTCTGAAACCGAATTTAACAAGCGCAAATAAAACGAATCGGCAAAAAAAAACACGAATTTTTTTTGTTTGTATATGTGTGCGTATCATACATGAACACATGACCGATAAGTGTGACAGGGCTCCCGCGTTACGCAAAGAAAATTTCGCTTGTAACAAAAATAGCTAAGTCGTGTTTAATTTTCATAAATATTTTGCTAAAGTAATATTTTTGTGTAATTTTATTTATAAGATCGAATAATGAAGTACCAGCAATATTTGAATGAAAATAAAATGTAAACAACATATAGTAATAGAAAGGTGCAGAGAAATATCGAAAATAAAAAGGAAAATATGCGAAGTTATCGAGGAAAAAATTCGTTTTCCGTCGCACGCAAAACCGAATCCGAATAATTTTGTTCGGCTTGGTTTTTTCTTTTTCCGGAGCACGGCTGATTATGTGGTACCCTCATCATGGCTGGGCCAATAACATTTCCGCCAACCCTCGTACATTCACAAAATGAAAATCAGCTTTTGCTTTGCATGCAAAAATTTTTACTTAATTTTTGGCATGTTGTTGGTTTTGTTTTTTCTTTGTTTTTTTTTTTTTGTTTTTGATTTTGTTGTTAGCTTTTTATTTTTGCATATAGCATCAAAGTTTTTGCTACTTGAAAATGTGAAGAAGATAAAAATAATGGAAAAGTTTTGCTCTTTTTCAACACACACACACACATACACAATAGGAATATAATGCGGCAGCCCACACTCTTATAGAGAAAGTAATACCCTACGTTTGGTTTGGCCTCAGTTGCAATGGCAGCAGCTGCTGCGACTTAAGGTGGCAGCTACTTAAAGTTTAACTTGGGTTTAAGCTGACTTGCATCCTTGCAGTTGTATCTGTGTGTGTGTGAGCAGTGTATCTATGTGTGGGCGTACCCACTTGGCAGTTGTCTTAATGCCAAGCCACTAACTGCAGTGTCATTGGGGCAGGCTTTTTTATTTATTGCCAGAAGTTGCAATCGCTTGAAGCGAGAACAAAACTTCTGGCTAAGAATTTTCTTGTAGTTAGTAAAAGTACTTACGATAAATGCAAATTAATATTGACATTCTTGCATAGTTTTAATTACGACAATGAGAGCTTAGTGTGGGTTGTTCAATGTCTAGTTGAACAGTAACTGAGCATTTAAGAAAAATGGAAACGGGGATTAGACTAAGCCACGGTTAAAGTATCTAATCTGGTCTCAAGTTTGCTGCATGTTTCTTATAGGGCTAAATACTTACAGGATTTGCTTGAAAAGTTTAAAAAACCAAGTATGTATTGATCTTGGCCCTAAAGGATAAGCCTTGTATGGATATTACTTTCAGCTGCACCTCATAATTGTCAAACTGAGTTAAAGCCACTGTAATTTATTAGCGCAGGTGTTTCTGGCAAATACCACAACGACCTACTTGCCATCTAAGAAGCTGGCTTCCATCATTAGTATTATGGCATTATTGAAGTCAACCGCAATGCCATTAACTCATCAATTTGCAGCTTTGCTCTCTTGTAAATATTTATTTCATAGATTTATGTCAACTGGCTTTAATAACCATAATTAACCATATTATAGATGCTGATATTAGGACGAATTCCTCATATAAGCTTAAACTGGCAGTGCCGAATTTGAGCCATTATTCACTATAGTCTATGGGTGGAAATTATTTGCAGTTTCTAAAAGAGTTGGTTGAAAATAAAAAAAAAGTTATTGGTGGCTGTAGTTCCCTAAACTTTAAACTGCCGATTCGGAATTAGCCACCTCGAAAAATTTTAAATAATTAGTAGCGTTTTTGCGATGTTTTTGTGGTGCTCTACCAACTAAGCTACGCTTCGCCATGGCACACTGGGATAAATTGACAAATTATTGGGAAAAGATCAAAATATCTTGCTGAGTATGATCAAAAAGTAATAGGATTACTTCAATTGAAATTTCTTTATTAAGTTAAACGGTACAAATCCTTGTGCTCCGACACAACGCGTAGTAAACGATAGGGCCTCCAGGAACTCGTTTGCCCTTCTTAGATGTCGTCACGGCGCCTTGCACGTCTTCTGCGGTGCTATCAGGGTTTCCCTTGAGGTCCCACTTGAGCCGCAGAAATAAGATATAGTTCGGCAACGCGGCAACCCTGTGCTTGGCCAGAAACGTAGGTTGGCTACCTTACGAAATCCTTAACTCATCAATAATCAGACGAATGTCCTCACTTGGCCACCTCTTTTTCTATACTTGAAGTTGATCCGCGGCTTGAGCGGCTCATGGCAGCATTCCCGTAGGTGCTCTTATTCATTCTGAGGCTTTCCGTCGCGTTTTACCCGAGTTTGACTTTGATGGCGTAGGGCTGCTAGAGGCTTTTCTCCATCTTGGATTGCGACAACTCTTCTTAACAGAGATTCACGGAAATCAGCATACTCTCCGCTTGCTCCCAGGCGATTGGAAAAAGGCTCCTCATTACCACCGACAGAACTCTAGCGCTCCGTTTGCTCTTCAGATATTCAGTGCTACTGCTTTTCAATCCTAGCGTCTAATTTTAAAATAGAAAAAGTTGATTTTGGTTGTAAGGAAAATTTAAAGGAAAAATTTTAATTTAGCATTATTAATAAAAAAAATAATTCAATTTTGTAAAAAAAAAGATATGTTTATGTATAAAAAACATTTTGAATGTGCAACCAGAAATTATGAGACTTTTTAAGTAATATTACGTATACGCAATAATGTAATAACACCAAACTTTAAAGTTAAGCTTTTAAAATACGTTTCCCTCTTGAATTTTGTTTCGAGTATTTACCAACACTTGTATGTGAGATTGGTTAATTTCATCTTTAGGAATGCAAATTTCGCCGCATTATATTCAGGAAATAAAATACCTTACATTTTATAAGTTAAATTGTTTCAATTCAACAAAAATTTGCTCTGCGATAATCATGCAAGCAATCTTCGCATGAAATTCACGTTTATAATTCGCATTCATCTTATATTTCAAGTTATTAACGCAAATGTATCTTTCAGATTGCCAGGCGTAAGGGTAAAATAAATTGCTTGGGCATATAATAACTTAATTAACTGTAAGTAAATTAACATGCAGTAAACGAATCTTAATCATTTAAGTAACAAATTAAATTAGCTCGTTGCAGTTGCAGTATTTAATTGATGCAGTTACCTTAAAGGTAGCTTTCAATTGCATAGACAGACAGGTCTATTAGTGGCAGCTGGGGCAGCATCAATTGTTGTTGCCGTGTAGACGGCAGCAACTCAAGCCGTCAGTACGTTTTGCCAATCTCATGGCAACTCAAGTGCCAGCGTCCAAGTGAAGCGGCACTAAATAAACTGTAACTTATGCAGTGGCACAGGCGCAGACATGTGCCCCAACGTCAAGTTGGATGCAGGTGCCAGAGGAGTAGGCACAAGCCTGCACTCAATGCGAAGTGCAAATGCAACACTGGAACTGAAACTGCATTGGTAAACGTAACGGCATATTCATATGCGTTGTCAGGAGCTCAAGACAGACAATGTGCAACAGACACAGATACACACAGCTTGCATCTGTGTGTGTGTGCGTGTATGGTAATCCCAGGCGTGCGTGTTGGCAAGTTGCAAGCGTAAAAGCAGCGCCAATGGCGGCGCAAGTGTTGCAAATCCTTTTTGCCAACAATGCAAATGTACACACACACACACACAGTGCCAGTGTTGGCAACTAATCAGCTTTTACAGCTAGGTGTTAATGCTACAAAAATGCCTTAAACCCGCTGTTGCCTACTTCTGGGAGTTGCGCCAACTCACTTGCACCAGCACTAACGCCAATGTCTAGCTATATGGCTATCTGTGTGTGTTTCTGTACGTGTAGTTTTCGTTTTACCCAACACTGCACTTTGGCTTTGGTTAGTCTGTAAGTCCGTCTGTAGCTGCTTCCCGTCTGCCCGTCCTGTCTTGCCATCGTCGTCGTCGTCGGTGTGATTTATTTACCGTTGAAATTATCTTGTTTTGCGGTTTGATGCATCGCATTGCCAAAGTAACTTTATTTTGCACTCGAAACCTTTTTCGCACAGAGCAACGTGGCGATAAAAATTTACGTTCCAGCGAAGTTCTCTCCCACAATGTAGTAGCTCTCTATCTTTTTGCGATTGTATGAGGCAATGCTTTTTATACTCTTTATTAAGTGAAGAGTAGGCTACTTTGTCGGGCAGATATGGAGAAGTGCCCTAACAACGATGCAGAAGTGCCAGACTAATAATTTGAGCAACAACAATCAGCTGTTTAAAAATATCATATGGCCTTGGGAGAAGTAACAAAAAGCGGAGGCGTGGAGTGGGTGAGGTAACGCAAGTCCCACACTTGCTTTGTTTTTATTAAGACAAGTTCTCATGAGAAAAATACCATTTATTTTTATATTTTTTTAATTTATATCCGACAGTGGTGAAGCAAAAATGAGGGTTATATGTTTGATCAGTATGAATGTATGCTTGTTCATCTGTTCTCTTGTAACTTTTAAACTGCTTATTACAATTTGACGAATGAAGTATCTTTGAATGCGTCTTGATCGTCTGCTGGTTATAGATGATATAATTTTTATTATAATTATTTAATTTCTTCAATTAAAATAATACTGAATACTGGTCATGAATTTGAAGCCCTCAATACCGCCTTTATCAAGACAGAATTGAGTCAGTTCAAAATCAATTTCTCCACTGTGCCCTTCGAGGCTTAAATTGGGATGCACTTATCCGGCTGCCTCCATATTCTGACAGACTGCCCTCCTTAATAAACCGTAGAACATACCACGGTGTACTATTCTTGCATAAGCTATTACTTGGCCTTATTAATTCCACTGATCTTCTTAAGGGGTAACACCAGTGTGGGGCAAGGTTTTTTAAGGTAATTTTTCGATTTTTTTTTCAAAGAAACTTTATTTAATATTCAAAATCCAAATAGGCAATAATATTTCCAAAGTATTAAAAAACAAAATGGCGCCTGTCGAGAGCTACGAGTACATGACTAATTTTCGAAGAGGCCTCCGATGCTGCAGCTTTAATACGTCGCCATTGCTCTGAAACCCAAAAAAGTTTTTTTTCTCTTAATCTACGGATCAAAAGCAAGTGAACCACGTATGAATTTTCAAAATATCAATTTAAAAAAAAAATGGCATAAGTTTGAAAAAAACAATTTTTTCTCGTCAAAAAAATTCATGAAAAATGAGTTGTAAAATAAAAATTATTATTTTGAAAAAATCTTACGTGTTTCACTAGAAAATGATATTATAAAGATTGTGTCAAAATTTCCAATCGATCCGATAAAAATTAACTAAGTTATTCGTAAAGCCATTAAAAAAAATGAGAAAAACGCGTTAAAAGTTTTAAAATTGGCCCAGGGGGTTTTCGTCCCTTAGCCCTACAATTAGGTAGATACAATTTTGCACTGCATGATCCTATCCGTGTCTCATGCTCAAATTATAATAGCCTTTATAATTTCCTCTCTTTCGAACGGTCTATACCTTCTATCATGTCTTCTTGACTTGTCTCTTCGAGCATCCTTGACCAATCCTGTATTATGAGGCCAACGGTGCTCTTTTGGCATTATGTTTTTCTAATATAATGTTAAATTTATATTACGACTTCCTTTTCTCAATTCGGATACTGTAAATCCTTGTCTCTGGCCAGTTTTTGATGTGAGTCAGTGCATATAGTTAAAAAGTTCACCCACCGGGCTAGAGACGCGGATTAGTTCATATCTCTTTGTTTCCTCTATCTGTTTTTCAATTTTTAATTTAATTCTTTTTCTTATAATTTAAGGTCATCTGTGCTTTGTTGTACCCTTTATAATAATAAATAAATAAATAAAATAAAAAAAAAACTAATTTTTTTTTAATAATGAAGCATGAAACAATAAAGTATTCTTATCTGAAATTGTTGTGCACAAACTGTTCATTATTTATGGTTTATTAAAAGATATTCCTCTGAACGCAACCTAATAGCTCGAAGAAAGTTTAATCAAATTCGAATTATTATATTATATACTTAAATCTATCTAAATAACTTTTTCACTTTCACCAAAAATTTTTGTTTTTCGAACACTGTGCCTTGTGCGAATTTCGACTCTGCTGCCAAAAGACTTCTTAACTCTCTCATCCACTCTCTGTGTAAAGTTAAAGAGTATCTAAGGTTTGGCATACCAAGATATTCGAATTCTTCCAGTTTTTTTTGTAGCTTTCCGTGTTTGTGTTGGTTTTCGTGCGGCTGTTGCTAACTTTTTAACTAACGTCGACTTGAGTGAAAATTGACTTTAGTGCAACGGCAAATGCATTGAGCTGCTTGTGTTCCTTGGCAAGTTGGTTCGGTGTGGTTCGCTGTGGTTCGGTTTGGTTCGGGGGGATCTATGTAGGCGTTTTTAGTGCATAAAACTTTTTTGTTAAACAATCAATATTTGCGCCTGTGTGTGTGTGCAGCTATGCTAAGCATCAAGTTAGTTCAGTTGGCTTTTTATCTTGACGGACTTGGAGACGGGTCTGAAGGTTCTGGTCTTTTTACTTTAGCCGGCTGGCATTAAGCGCAACACTTTAGTTTAATTGGCAGCCGCCAGTTGTGTGTACATTTTTAAGTAAGAGTTAATATTGAAAAGTAGTATTTGCAGTCTAAGTTTTTGCTAATTTGACACTTGAATATTTTAACAAATTTTTTTGTCCAGCTAGCTTTAGCCATTGCCTTTACCTGAGTGCAATTCAAATAGATGTAGTATGGTTTTGGCCACTATTTGTGTTGTGTTAGTTAGTTTTGAGCCAGTTTTGGAATTTTTTATTTTATTTTGAATTTTGTATGAAAAACCAATATCTAAGCCAACCACACATAGCCAAAATGGCGTCGCTTGGCCCCAAAAGCTGTGTGGTTCAACCTAAGCGATTTTATTTGTTTTTGTTAGTTTGTTTGCATAAGCCCCTCGATGAGTGTATGTGTGTGTCTGTGTGTTTATCATGCTTAAATAGCTTACACAATTATAATAATCCCGGCGGTGCATTGTACGCCGCCATGTTGACCATCAAATGCCGCCACAAAATGGCGTCTGTGCGTTCAACTGCAAGTCCGGCAAAGTTGTCGCCATTTGCGTGATCCTAGAAGTTGTAAACGCTGTACAATGGCAAAAGTTTTTAATGGGCTTTTAAGAATTTTTACGGTGAAAAAACAATTTTTTTTATTCGTTAACTATCGATTACCGTTTTTCAAGTGATGTTGCATTGAACTTGAAATGCTGTGTGAATATAAATTTTTTTTAAAAGCTGTCATACTTGATTTATTATTTTTACACAAAAGTAATGCTTATTTTAGGTAAAGATGATAAATAAATAAAGCTTTAATTTAAAATTTGAGGTATTCACGATTGCTGTTGAGTTGAGTATTTTAAAAGTTGCGCAAAAACTCAACTAGTTACAGCGTGAACGCCCTTTTTGTTAGTTTAACATTTGAATTGTTAAGCTTGTGCTTCTTTATTCTTGTTTTTTTACATTTCCAATTGTTAATTTTTTTACATTTCTTGTATTGAAGTTAACTCTATAGATTTTTATTGAAATTACATCATTTAATGCAAATTATTAAAAGCTCCTTCATTGAGTAATGTTAATTTTTTTAATGTTTCTCTACAAAACAAATAAATTTTCAACAGCATATAACATTAAATATGTATGCTATTAAGTATCACAAAATGTGTTATAATTTTTGACATCATTTAAAAAAAAAATATTTATTTATTTATTTATAAAAATAAATTAATTCTACATTATAAATAGTTTTCGACCCGGAGCAACAAGGGCCTTCATGTTTGTATACAATTAAAAATAAGAAAATAAAACAATTAAAATATTCAAAATGTTAATTTTATTTTATTTTGAAATTGTTGCACCAAACCGATTTCTTTCATATTTACATCATGGTGGTATAAAAACAAGTTAAAAAATGATGATTAAAATTTAAAAAAACACTTAATAATAAATAAGAAAATTTGACATCTCCTTTTAAGAAAATGTTTAAAAAAAATGTTTTTTTTTTAAGTTTGTTGATAATTCAAAAAAATGTTCAAAAAATTCAGTAATTTTGCCACAATTTTATAAAAAGGGAAAAACAAATAAAGTCCAAAAACACATTTAACTGAAATTTTGTGAAATTTTGTTTTTACCTATGAATCAGTTTTAAAAAATAAAAAATAGAAATTTCTCAGTAACTCTTGTTATCAATTTTTATTATAAAAATTGAAGAATAACTCTTATTTTGCAAATATAATAAAATAAATAAATATAAATAAAAATTATAAAATAATATTTAAACGTCAATTTTTATTATAAAAATTTAAAAATAACTTACCTAACATTTTTTTTTTTATTTCAATTAAAATTTATTTCATAATTTTTATTATTAATCAATTTTATTTATAAAATCAATTTTTATAAAAATTTAAAAATAATTTTAAAATTTTTTTTTTTATTTTAATTAAAATTTATTTCATAATTTTTATTTTAAAAATAAGAGTTATGCAATTTTGATGAAAAAAATAAACAAATAATATTTATTCGATGATTTTATTTATAAAAATTATTAGAGTTGCAATCTCTGTTAAAAACTGAACCGTATGAACCGATCTACTTCATTCGTTTTATTTCCATTTCAGCTAAAACCTTTGTAAATTTTAAATTTGTGAAATTCCTCAACTTTTCAATTACTCAATGCAACAGCAGCCGTGAATACCCTAATTGCTGCAATAAAGTAGGAATAATTTAAGAAGTCACCTATTTATTGTCACAATATAAATGGTCAATTGAAATACCCAAAAATGTTGGCTCCCTTTGAAAAATTGTTTTTCAGCATTTGCTATTTAAAAAATATTTTTTTTTAAATTTAGATTTTTCCGTGGCTACAGCAATATTTTTGCAGGCGCCATCTAGGAGGTGCCCAAACAAAAAAGTAAGGTATGCTTGTGATTGTAATTACTTAGTATACGTTGCATTTAAATTCAAATGTTCGTGCTAAGGAAAATATATTTCTTCAAAACAGATTTTTCAAATGTACAAAATGTATAAATCGCAGCTACTTTTTTATGATAAAGAATATTTATAAAAATTATTTTTTGTAAGCAGTTTTTGTCAGGTCTTAAAAAAACGAAATACATTTTTATTGTCCATTTTACTTTTTTTTTGATAAGCTTAATTTTTTTGCAAATATTTCTTCAATTTTATTTGCCATTTGTATGCTATGTTTCCCATAGTGCTTTATTGGTATTGTGTGGTAAACACTTTGTCTGTAATTTATTCCAAAATTGAATATAAATTATTTACTAAAAAAAAAAACATTAAAAAGGGACGAAAACAACAATGACAAGCCCAACAACGACAACAACTATTACGATATACGAGTATGTCTAGCATATGACCTATACCATTTTAATTAAAACAAACAGACGTCGGCTAGAGAGATATAGCTGATTATTTTTGTTGGCCATAATCTGTATGTAGTATGTTTGGATGTACTACAATACAACTTTGACCATAATTGTAAGCCGGAGAGTTTGTTTTGTTTATGTTTTGTTGGACTGTGTTGTTTACTGTAGCTGTCATTATAAATTTCATTTATGCCAAACGGAAATATGGGACTATAAAAACAAATATGTATGTACCAATATGTATATAGTATATAATCTGTGAGTAGAGCTTTGGTAGTTTTAATGAGGTGGCAACGGAAGTTGGCAAGTTTTGCGGATTGTTGATCTGTCTGAATGATATTTGTTTGCCGCTTAAATATCTTAATTTGTAATAAAAATTATAGTAGATGAATTTTATAGGCTGTTTTTTTAAGAGTTGTTTTTTTTTGTATCAGCTGACAACTGTTTCGTATTCAGTTTTTAGTTTTAAGGCCAAGTGGTTGATGTGGAACAAAAGCCTATCAAGGTAACGTAAGGTGTGGCAGTAGATCTATCGCGAACAGACGGTATATTGGTGTGATGTCTTTTTTGTGCCTTTTCGAATGTAGCTTAATGCCGAACGTTGGAACGGTGGAACGGAATTGGTTCCAACATTGTGGAATATAATGTATGCTGCCGCCTATTGTTGGCTTTGCAGATGACATCACGTTGGTGGCCGTCATGAAGCAACTGCTTAGTTTCGATACCTTGATGTGTAGATGGATCACAATTTGACATTTAACCACCACCTCCAATGCACGGGTAATAAACGAGCGAAAGCCATTAATGGGATGTCGGGCATTGGCGGCCTGCAAGAAAGGAGTAGATGGCTGATTGCCAACCACGCCAATCCGTCCTTCTCTATGCATCGGCATCACCGCAATGACGGTGACGTCCTAGAACCGGAGCACACTCTGAGGGTTGTGTGCCTACCGCACTGTGTACGTAGCTCTAGTCCTCGCCAGCAAAGCACCGAGAGTGGACGTACCGAAACGCAGCCGTGTCGACGAGAGGCTACTACGGTGAGAGTAGATCTTCCTTCATAAGCTGACTGATTCCGGACATTCGGCCGTATGTGAGTTCGAAACCAAGACAAGCTGACTTTTATTTAACACAATTACTGACATGACATGGTTGCTTTAAGTCCAATTTGTGTGGGTGCAAGCATGAGACGAATCCGTTTTGCACACACTGAGCACGTACCACAGAAGCATTTCCCATTTTTTGTCTGCCCGAGATTCTCGGGATAGGCTTAGACACTTCCTTGGTGTACATACTATTGGTTTGCTAGAGGCAACCTAGCGCCAGCGCCACAATTTAAATCATAGATGAGAAATAAGCTAGGGTCTTCATGACCTCTCCACATCTAGTGGAATATGACATCTTGAGGGGTAAGCTATGTTTAGTGGGTGAGGAATTACAAGCCGCACACTTTTCCTACCACAGCAAACTTACCTTTATCAACAAGAAAAAATTTAGTTGCAGTAATCTCCCCTGAAAATATGGAAGATATTGCGGAATCACCCTGGTCCTAATGACTTGTAATTGACAGCCATTTCTTTCTCAGTTGAAAATCGAACTACCTACCTCAGCGCCTACTTCACATAATGTAGAAAGGGTTTTGCAAATAACGCAGGCTAAGAAAAAAACGAGTGGTGGAATCTTTTCATTTGACAGGTCTAGCCAAATGGATTTTGAGCCGCTGAGTTTGAGTTCGAAATTCCAAACAATCAACACATCGGGGTTCTGAGATACACGTAACCTCCAAAAAACCGAAACATTTTTTTTCGATCTAGTTTTGAACGAATGGTTTATATGTTTTTGTGGTCGTCGAAACTGATTTCGAGATCAAAAACGCCTTGCGTGTCTGCTTTCGGACGTAACCTTAAAGACTAAATATTTTGTAGGCTATCTCAAAACCCTGATATGATTGGTTTAGTAAGGTCTCGAATTAGGAATTAGCGATACCAAAAACATGTAGTAGACATGTCTAACCTTCGAACCCGAAAATTCTTTCTTTGTGTGTGGCTGTGATATAACAAAACTCCAAAAAATACGACATTTTTTTTCGAGACTACTTGTCCGAAGATGTTTTCCATAAGTTTTTGGCATTGCTAAATCTGACTCTGAGGTCAAGAGAACTCCAGCCCGTCAGGTACCTCATTATAAGGGGGTCAGTGTCTCATTAAAAGGTTTTTTTTTTGTTTCGGACTTAACGTCACAAAATTCATGTGAGTAGCCCTCTTGAGGGCGTGTATAATCTATCCACCAGTGAACCAGCGATGCGCCTCGAAATATGAAAGTGCGGTATAGGAGAATGCTTCACATTTTTATAAAGAAAAATCAAAAGTTCGAGCACGTTAATCATTCACTGTTTAAAAAAAACTTTATATTTTTTTTTTGGCGAAAATCGCAGTAATCAAAATCGCGTGAGAATGGACTGCCAGACATGCGGTTCCAATGGGATGGGAACAAACTGTCAAACGTAATATTTACATATATCTGGCACAGCTTTGCATAAAACTTGTTTTTTTATAAAAAAAAACACCATTTATAATAAAATAATGACAACTATATAAAACAGCTTCATTAACTACCTTTTCCAGATCATCTATGTTATTTAAAGATAACTCGAAAGAATCAATCACTGACGACTAACCGAATAGCCACTGCACAAATTTTGAATTTCAATAACATTATCCATTCATAATTATGACCATTGCTGATTAAGCAACATAAATTGAGTTACATAACGAAATAGCGAACTATCGTTAGTTCCAGTGACCACATTCAGCGAACTACAACAGACCCCCTCCATGGGGCGCATTAGACCGAAATTCAATAATGTCAATTTCACTACACAAACTAATTACAATTTGCAAGCTCTATGGCAAATGTTCATAATGTGACTTTATACATAATTACAATGGTTGGAACAACATAGTTCCACATAGGTGGGGCTATACGGCAGGTTGGGTCTCAATGCAATAATAGCAATAATGATGTGCATTAATTTGACTTGCACAGGACCAACAACAACAATAACAACACCCCTACATACTTCCCAGCTCGATTGTAACATTGTAGGAACCTTGCCTTGACATGTAATCAATGGGCCTATAATGAAAACCACAAATGTTCACCAAATGAAGCTATGCAAATTTGATATACGAGAATAAAGGAAGTATGTCCTTTTCAAATAACAGAAAAACCAATTTACTGTTTTAAAGCAAATTAACATTCATTTAAGTTAAGTTAGTGTTGTTGCTAAGTATGGCCTGATAAAGGCCTGATTCTTCCGGTTTTAGAGCAACTTCTATGGAAAGACCAGAACCTAGTACGAATAATTTAAGTTCGAACTGCTTTTATTTTTAAAAAGTTTTTATACAAATTTTTTTGTGCTTTTTATGCTCATCGCGTCCACAATTTATCGTTTATCTCAGCCATAATATCAGTTATTTTTTATTCTTTGCAATAATAGTTTAAAAGCAGTCGATGCAACAGTGCATGCTGACGTTTAGATTCGGGGGCTCTGCTTCCTACGTGCTACTATCGCCAACCACCGAAAGCTTTTGTTGTGGTATTGTACCGAATTCGAAGTCAATAGTCAATTGGAGAAAATTAAGTATACAAATAAAACCTATCAATTCCTATTGTTTCCTCGCCCAAAATCTGCCTTTGGGGCCATCTATAACAAAATGATGAATGAGACTTTTCATTAATTCACAATCGCATAAAAAATAAGCTAGATATGCAGCTACGATGCCCTAATCCTCTCTCCTTGTTGTGGACCGAATTATCTAAAAAGCTCAAAATATTTTTCTTTAATACCCAAAAATCGCATATATGTTAACTTGTAAGTCTTCACTAACAAACTTATTATAACCAACTATAATAACTAATTAAAATGTTTTCTATCTCTAGGAATTTCAATTTGTTTCATGTTTATCTATTCTACGTTCTAAAATTTTTTGTAAAATTCTACCGATTCACAATGGGCCCGCGTGGGCAGATTTTGGCCAAAAGCCCTCCAGACGAAATTCAAAATTTTAACAAAATGACAATTTAAAATGATTTTACACATATTAAGGTATCCTGTGCAAAAAAAAAATATTAAATTTTAATTAATGGTTTTTAAGTAATTAGCCATTAAAGTTGACATTTTGTATTTTTTGAACTTTCGCGATAATTTACTGAAAAAAAAAAATTCATTTACCATGATACATGTAGCTCCTTATTCACTTTATTATTTATCAGTATTACTTCAGAACAAAAATAAAACTGAACTTAAAAACTTTTCGGTTTTAAATATATTTGAGTAGCTATAAAGATTTCGTTGGTTTTTTATCATTTGGCTACTTTGCTTTAAGGGTACCTCCGACTACCACTTGGTATTTGATCGAAAAAAATTTTGTAAATTTCTTCACATGTTGTACAACAAAATGTAATTCCTCCCGATTTTCGTAAATAGAATTTTGTATCTAAAAGTTCAATTTTAAAAATTGACCCCAGAAAATTTTACTATTTTTTGAATTTCTTAGCTGCCTAAAAGTATGCATTAATAACCCTTTTTTCAAAAGATGTACTTAAATGTAAAAAAATGCAAAAAAAATGAAAAGATGCAAATCAAAAAATGTAAAAACTATCAATTTTGACAAAAAAACGTAAATATGGATTTTTGAAATTTTTTTTCGAAAATTAAAAGAGCATGCCAAAAAAATTATAACTTTTAAAAACCAGTTTGATTGGTGCTTTCGTCTTTTTGTAATTGGCTTGGAAAGCTGAAATTGTTTGGGGCTATAGCTCAATATTTTGGGTATAGGCTATTTTTTCAATGTATGTGGAGCTCATATCTACCTCTGTATGAAATATGGTCCAATTCCAATTAACAGTTTTTTTTTTTTAATTAAGTTAAAAATATTTATTTTATTTTTTTTTTTTAATTTTTTCCAAATTTGGTCTGGACTATCTATATCTCAAAAAAATCTGAGGAGGCTCAAAATTCCCAGAAAAATAGTTCAATCCTTTAGGAACAGGTGTGTAAAATTTCATCCCTCTAAAAAAATTATTATGGAAATGACAGGGTTTTGGCAAAAATATGAAAATCTGGGACCACAGTGCGATGTAGAAAAACTGAAGGTAGGTATATAAAGCTCTCCAAATACTTCAATAGAAAAACTCGTATCTACTTTATCATTCGTTATGTAATTAAAAGAACAAAGAATATTTTTACTTATACCTATAACCAGGTGCGGATCTAGGATTTGGTCTTGGGGGGTGTATATATATCAGAGCTCGCAAACTACTTTCAATCCATTTTTTAAACTTTGGGGGGGTCCAGACCCGAAAACCCCGTGGATCCGCCACTGCCTATAACATTAATTGACAAAACAAAGAAAAAAGATTTATACAATGTTTTTGAAGACGGTTTAAAAATTGTATTCAATTGCAAACAAAGGAAGTAAAAGGCAGGGTGAGAAGAAAGGCGAAGGTTAATGTAGTTGGATGGGATAGCTGGTGCACGCTTTGCAAGATCGCTCTCGTTGCTAAACAATTTTAAGAATGTGAGAAAAAGCTACTGATTCACTGTGGGTAGATAAGCCAGAAAGCCAAGTCTTCAGAGAAAATCTTTAGCAGATACTGGCTACACTTTCGGAAAAATTTACTGCAGTTACATAGTAAGTGTTGGCTGCATACTATCTCCTCCTCATTCCCGTATTTATGACATAATTTGTTTTGAGGAGCGTGGGCAAATCTCACAATTATCCCTAATTCAATAGAGACAAGAATCCTCTAAATTACCTTTAAACCACATTGAGATGTGCTGCTACAAATTTTTTGACCACATTTTATTTAAAAAAATTTGTTTGCCGCTTTTGTTTAAATAAACATGTACAGTAATTAACAAACAATGCGAGTCCATTTAAATTCGTTGTTGTTTTTTTTTTACAGGCATCCAATTTACAAACACGGTTAGGTTAATTTTTTAACAAAAACATTTATATATAAAGCATATAAGTGAATTGAAATATCCCTAAATGTATTTAATGCAGGCATAAAAACGTGATAAAAATAAATACAAATACAAATAAAGCAAGTCATTACAGTCAATTAACTACAAATGTGAAAATATGAAATGCTAAATTTTACATAATGCAGCTATAATGTATAAATAACAAAACAACAAAGTAAACAAACAATAACAAATCCCATGCAAACAACAAAAGCAACAAATATTTTTAGAGCAAGTGAGTGCAGTAAAATTTGAAGGTTATGTTTCAGTATATGGTTAATAAAATTTATTTTGTTAGTGTAGTAAAATTCATATTTTGAGTGTGGTCATAAACTCATAATTGTGGCTTTTAATAAAGTAATAAATATTATGTGCATGACAAAGGAGACGTCCTTGTTTTTTTTTTTTATGAAGTTTATCTACTAATATATACTCAATCTTAACTCCTTTTCAGCTTCTTCTACATGTCAGAGAGTTATATTTCATGCTTTCTTTTCCTGTCTCAAGCACTAGTAAAAGATGACGAATAAATCTAGTTTAAAATATCTCGTAGTGCTTTATAATGCTTAATGCTTTTTTTCTTTATGACCGCTTAAAAATATATCATCGTTCTCAAATGACTTGAAAAATTATTACTTATTTAATTTTATACAATGCTGCATCAAGTTTAAAATGCAAAAACTTGATAGACTTTGTTTCCCGCAAAATAATTTTTGTAAACATTTGAAATCTTTTTTAAATACCCAATGTCTATAAATTGTACTCAAAAATTTCATATTAATTATAGTAAAAAACATGCTTACAATTTTTTCTCAAGTTGTAGCCGAAGATGGAGTCGAAAAATATTTCTTTGGAACGGATTTTAAAATAAAATACAAAAAGTCAATTTTTGTCAATATTATTATTAAATTCTTAATGTTCTTATACTTAAATATAATTTTTTTTTTACTTTTTAAAAAATTTACCATTCCCAGTAATTTACAGTTAAATTAAAATAATTCTGAAAATTGTATAAAAATGTCAAAAAAAAACAGAACCCGCCATGAAAAAATTTCTAATTTTCTTATAAACAATTTGAAGCACAAATTCGAAATCGGTGACGCCACTTTTTTTACGAATCAAAAAAATTGTTTTTTCTAGCCATATCTTAAAATCAGTTCGATGGAAAAATTTGTTGATGACATTATCGGTTTTAGATCGCCAGCTTAGTACTGAAATGAATCATACACGTAATAATAAATTTTAAAAATTTTTTAAATTAGAAAAAATTTGAAAAATTACAAATTCTTACAGTTTTATAAAATTTTTATGATTTAATTTAAATTGGTTAATTGATGTTAATTAATTTTTTTAATTTTAAGCATTTAAAAAATTTTATATTTATATAACAAATATTTGTATCAATATAAACTTTTTATTTTATTTTATAATTATATCAATATAATCTTTTTAAAGATTACAAAATTTAAAAAAAAAATTTTTTTTTTTTAAATATGGTAAAAAAATTCAAAAAATTTATAAAATTTAAAATAAAAAAAATAATTTTAAAATAAATAAGATTTTGAAAAATTCAAAAAGCTTCTTTTATTGCTGAGCCAAATGTCCTTAGTACAGCTTTGCCCATAAGATTTTTTAAAGCTTCTTTTAAGCTATTTTTAGATTTTGACAAACTTCTTAGGCACTGTATCTACTGTTAGTTAACATATGAGTTTTACTACTATAATATTTTTAAAAATGGCGGTGCTTGTTTATGTTTACGTGCTTAGATGTAGCTTGCAATGCACACTGGTTGTAAATTCATAGTTTTGGGCATAAATTTATTATGTTGCCCGCATTATTAGTTAGAAGTGATAAAAGTTTTGGACTAGTCGAATCATGCCTTTATCCATTAACCACAAATATAATTTATTTTTTTCCATACTTGAATAAAATTGTGTCTGTTTAAAAAAATAAAACCTTTTTCCACTTATTCATGGAATTCACGTTTAGAACCAGATTATAATGGTTAATGTGTCTTAACTTTGTTAAATTCTTGCAGCATTTCTTGAATTTGTTTTCTTCTTAGTGTTATGTTATCTTTAATTAACGAAATCTGAAGAATCCAAGCTTTTGTAGAACACGTTTTTCTTAATATTCATATAGTCGTCTACCTTAAGCTGCGATAATCTGTCATCTTATGTTGTCATATTTAATTGGATCATCTTTTTGAAAAATGTATTAAACTTAAAAGAGTTTACGATTAAAATGCAGTGTAGATTTTAGAGTACTATAGCGCACATTTCTCGTCTCTCTGTGAACTGATGTCAATCCATAATTTTCGTTTAGTTTTCATTTTCCGCTCATCATTGTAGAATTATCCATCTAATTGCCATTTTCGTAGCTCAATTCGGTAAGATATGTTTGAAACAAACTCCAAGAATCGAATTAATTAAAATTTATAAAAAAATTTGATACAGTCAAAGTGATCTCAAGGGAAGGAGAAATAAAACTCGAACTTACCTAGATAGACTGTCTAACCACAAAAACTTACTGGCAATTAAACAACTTACCTATGGATGTTGGACGTCCAAAAATATTTCATCTTTGAACTTTCCAGCTCTATTTTTTGTTATAATAAAAGGCCAGGCGGTGTCTGAAAGTGGTGTACCAATTTCCCTAAAATAAATATTTTTTTTGCATACTTTAAGAGATGCAAAGTAATAGTATTTGAGTCCAAAATGCTTGAATTAGAAAAGCTTTTATTTTGGGGAATATTATAAATTAGCACATATAGTGTATATCTATGATCTAATGACCAGCATAACCGCCGAATTCTGCTGAGGGGCAGATATCGACACAAAGAGGGACTATGAGCAACTGTAGGTCAAATTTTTGGTCCTTAGCGCTTGTCTCCTCTGAAATCTGGGTATTCATACTTACTTAAAGGATATGATGCAATCGGTACCCCTGACTATAGATATGTGTACCCTTAGACGTACAGGCTATAAAAATGCTAAACTTCATGGCACAAAAAAAAATAAATCCAACCAGTGTACAATGTACGCACATACATACTTATATAAGTTTTATGTGCTCTATTTCTTTTGATTTTATTGCCATTAATATTTCATAAGCACTCGTCGTTGTTGCTGTCGACTTGATATCTGCTTGAAATAAAGGAATTGTTACTTCATGGTCAGTGGTAAAAACACACACCAACACACACAGCTATAGATACTGGATATAGTTACAGATACAGCTGCACCCTGCTTGGTCCGTCCAAGAGCTACGGCACGCTCTCCAATGTGATTTTATTTAAAATTGTTAAGCAAGGCGGAAGTAACTCATTCACTTAGTAACAGAATCAGACGCCATACTTTTTGTTGCGCGCCAAAATACACACTCACACTCACACATACACATACACTAAGTAAATTGGAGTGTGACTTCCGCATTGCATTATGTTTGTGGTTGTGGATCCTGTTGTTGTTGTTAGCTGGTTTTTGCCCAGTTGCTGATTGACTTACGTGCGGCTCGTACTCGTTTCGGGTTTTGCCTTAGTGAAATTTTTACAGCGGAAATGCATTTTCCCAGTCACGTTTTGTGTTTGACCAGACGCGTGTTCAGACCCACTGTATTTGTGCTTTTTGCTACTGTTGTTTGTTGTTCCATTGCCAGCTGGGCGCCCTCTATCGCCCCTCAGCCGCACCCCCCAATATCTACAGGTTAGATATATGTGCAGACTTACAAGCTGCGACAGCACCTGGCACTTGCTATTGTTCAGGATTTCCAAAATGTACCATGCTTAGTATTGAAATTTATTAAGCTGCACGTGATATATGAGTTCTGGCTTATGTGTTTTTTTGCACGTTATTTTTTTCGCATTTTTGTGCGGTTCTTAGAGTGCTTTGTAATTATATAATGCTCGTCTAATTATATGCAGTGTATCGCATAAGCTTGACAACAAATTGAAATTCAATATGTTTTCAATTTGCTATTTGTGTTGACAACTGCAAAGCAATAGGAAACGCAAAAAAAAACAGCCTAAGAGGCGCCACAAACACTTAAGTGTAGCTACATAGAGAATGTGGCATGTATCAAAGGCAATCGCAAAAGCCGTAAAACGAATAAAAATAAAATGAAATTATGCCAATAAATGAATTATAAAGCATTGCGTATACGCAATGCTAGTCAAAGCCAAGGCAGCCGCATAGAGCCAGCGTGTGCCCTAAGTGGCATGTAAAATGTAAATGTTGCAAGAGCAGTTCATAGCGGTAGAAGCAGCAAAAAAAAAATAGCAGCGACAGGACGCTTCGATTTGCATGTGTGTGTGTGTGTGCGGCCATGATTATTATATTGCCACTCATATGTGCGTGTGTGCGTTATAATAATGTTAACAGTCGAGCTTCTAAAATTTTATTAGCAGCGGCTTATGGAACTTGGCAAAATAATAACAAAAGCGTCGGAGCGGCAAATACTGTATTATTGGGTTTATGCGGTTAAAACGATTTTTATAACGCGATTTTCTGGCAAAGGATTTCGAAATTGTGCACAAGTTGATCATGAGATTAAGCAAAAGTCTTGCTGGTGGCTTCTAGGAATGCCATTTTTCAGAGGTGGCAACTTTGATACCAAAAAGATTCTAAGCTACAAAAACTGATCAGAGAGCTACCCGAACTGACCAGTAACTAGGTCAAGCATATTTAAATATCTAAATAAAAAAGTTCAAAAGTAACATTGATGACATGATCCAATTATTGCATTTAAAACTTCACTTCACTTTAGAAAACTAAAGGCTGTGTGGCTTTGCCTATGTTGAATGGTTGATATGAGCACGTTTTTAATATGATATTACGTTCTTTACCTGTAGAAGCCAATTGTCTTACAGACCATTCTTAAGCACTCTTGGAAAAAAAAACTCGCTTAGTCTTTATGGCTTATATGTGATCATCGTCCATATTTTTTTATGTATGTTTGGTCTCCATCGAAATTTTTTGTAGCGTTTTGTTAGCCAAAAAAAAAAATAATGGTCAATCGTAAATTTATAAAAATTAAACTAACGGCTGTGCTTCGGAAAACGAATCCGAACACTTTATTCGGATTCGTTTTAAAAACGAATATTTGGTGCACCCAGTTCCACCAAACCGTATTTTTCATTGGTTTCAAACCGAATGTTTTGTTGCAAGAAATATTTTAAAAAAGTACTCATTTTATAATGAAATAATTTTTTAAATATTCTTTGATATTCTTAGATTATATGTATGCTAGTGATGAGCAATATTTACGTACCTGTGATTTGTCACAAGTATTTTAATGTAACGAGTCGTATCAGTGACAAGTATTTTGTCGCAGTGACAAAATACTCGTGGGTAACATGAGCTTTTACAAAATACGCTGCAAGTATTTTCATACCAATAGCGACAAAATACGGCGAGAGTATTTTGTCACTGCGCGAGTATTTTGTCACAGTCACAACCCACGATACACGAACACATGACGATAAGTGCAAAGAAAATTTCCCTTGTAATAGCTGAGTCGTATTTAATTTAATTTTTTTGGTAAGAAAATATTTTTGTGTAATTTTATTTAACATAAAGAATAATAAAGAACTAGCAATATTTTAATGAAAATAAAATTCAAACAACATATAGTAGTACAAAGGTAGAAAAATAAATTCACGCCAACACAATAGGGTAATTTATTGGAAAAATAATGAAGTATACGAATTTATAGAAAATAAAAAGGGAAATATCGGCAAAAAAATTCGTTTAACGGTTTGGTTTTTACGTTTTCGGGAGCATGGCTGTATAATAAAAATGAATTCTTGACCATAAAGCATACCTGAAATGTGCTTTATTATTTATATCTAAACATCAACAAAAATGAATCTATTTCATTTACACTCCCAAAGCAATGCCAAACTTTTCTAATAGAAAGTGTGTTGAGCTCTCACTCGCAATCACACGCTATATAAATACAATATGGGTCAGCTTTTACGGACGACATAACCTTATATTATTCCACCATGCTTCGAAGCATGTTCAGTCGCTTGAGCCTGAGGCCTACTTCGTGCACTTCTTATTAAAAATATTATGCTCCTTATCAGAGACTTGCGATTAAGAGCGGTTAAGAGAAGATCGTGTATTTCGTTGCCATAAACTAGTCACCATGTGGGAAGTGTTTCTGCGGCTAAATGCTTAATGCCTCTCACACACTCAAATACACACATACACACACACAGACACTCTTTCAATTTCTCTCGCTCTTACTCTGCCTCTGAATCTCTCTAAATGTAGCTGCTTGTGTTGGGCCATAAAGAATATTGAGGAAATTGCTTTTTTTGCACTCAACAACAACAAAGCTCATTGTGTCAGAGCAGGGCGCGCTCATTTCGGAATTGTTGCGTATTATCATAAAATTTTACGCTCACTCTCATACCCACACACTCACACACTTAAACATTCAAAAATGGCGGCAATACATGCTCAAGGACGTGCGCACACATACAAATGTGAAACAATGCAAATTTGTTGTTTTTGTTTTTGTTTAAAAGCGGCAGCACTCTTTTTTTGTTGTTGTCTTTTGTTACACATATTCATTTGCGTTTTTTGTTTCTTGCTTTTATTTTAGAGTTTATGCGGCCGCCATTTTTGCGCCATGTTTTGTGTGTTTGTGTGAGCTTAAAAATGTCGCAAGGCGCAAATTTGTTTATTGCAATCATATTTTTTGTTGTGGTTGTGTTTTTTCACCTTTTGTGCGCATTGCCTAATGTAATTAATGCCTGAATTATTTAGTTTAATTTATTAAATTGTCTTAACAGCCATAAGAGCCTGTAGGATTATAAACTGTGTAGCCATGCGCTTGGGTGCAGCCAGTCATTGAACGTGAAATTCATAAATGTTAATCTCTAAATGCGCTTAAACTTGAAAGCGGCCTCTAAGATACAAAATAAAAGCGTATAATTTGAATGATTTTCCGTTTCGATTTTATATCTGGATGAATGCAGGAGCAGGGTTTGAGTTTTGGGGGGCAATTGTAAAGAAAATCATTTTAATGATGTTTACACAGCTTGCGTCATTCGCTTTGTGCCCACTGTGCACATTGAGCTCATATTATTTTCTTTATTTCGATTGACTAGAACTTTTCATTATGCCCAACGGAGTACTTTAGTTGATGACATTATCGCTACAATACAAAAGATTTTGCTGCCATTGCTGCTGCGCCACTTCATTTTTACTCTGCTGAAGTTTTTTGTAAATGAAACAAGCCGTCGCAGCAGCAACAGTAGATGCTGACTCGGACTCCAACTCAGACTCCAATACAGTGTCAGTTTCAGATATATACAACTTTGTTGTTGCTGTCATCATTTACGACCCAACAACACAAACAAAACAGCCCACAGATGTGTGTGTGTGAATCGGTGTGTGTGTGTGTGTGCGTTGTTTAAATGTCTGCCAGTTTAACGTTTCTCTTCCTTTTTTTTGCAGCATTTTTTTTTTCACAATTTTCGAACTTTGATTTCGTAGCGACAAAAAGGAAGCGACAAAAAGCTACAACAACCAAAGTAAGCAAAAATTTTTCATTAATTTGATTGAATACGGCAAAGAACGACAAAGTCAAGACAAATCAAGGCAAGTCGGCCTGAAATATTATAAGCGGAAATGAGGCAGAACAATTTTATTTTAAATTTGTTGTTTGATCTAACAGTTAGACATATAAAATAATTTGCAAATTAAATAGCAGACCAAAAGTATGCAGCATTTTGTCATAAAATATTAATTTAAGAAAAAGCTTAATTAGACTCTGCTTAAATTAAATAGGTATCAAGTGCACGAGTTGGCATCTTAAAGTAATTGATAATAATAGTTTACAAGGATTTTGCCATTGAGCGTAACAATTTGTATTCTTTGAAAAAGTAAATTTATTTTTAAATTTTGCTGTCCTAACTGGGCTAAAAACCCTAATTTTTTAAATAAAGTGAAGAAATGCTGGTACAGTGCTCAAAATTGTTTGATTTGAGGAGATTAACACGTACATTAAAAAAATGTTTTCTTACGTATACGTAATTTTATTAAAAATTCATAATTTTGCAGCTATGTCTTTTCCTGTGTGTTCTATACATTGCCCAAATCTAGGATAAAAATGACTCAAAAAACTTGATTTAAACCAGTTCATTTGAACTAATTTTTTTTCATTGACAGTAGTAATAATTCAATTCATTTCAGATGTTATTCCGTCAAGAGACATTAAATGCTATACAAATGGATCAAAGAAAAAGTGGCTCAAAAAACGTTATTTGAACCAGTTCATTTGAACTACTTTTTTTTTCTGTTTTTTACCAGTAGTTGATGCTGTATAAATTTATTTCATTTCAGAGGTTATTCCGTAAAGCGACATTGCCCAAATCTAGTATAAAAATGGTATACAAATGGATCAAAGAAAAAGTGGCTCAAAAAACGTATTTTGAACCAGTTCATTTGAACTATTTTTTTTGTGCTTTTTACCAGTAGTTGACACTAAATAAATTCAATTCATTTCAGATATTCCGTAAAGAGACATTGCCAAAATGTAGTTTAAAATTGCTATACAAATGGATAAAAAAAAGGTGATTTGAACCAGTTCATTTGAACTACTTTTTTTTTCTTTTTGTTACCAGTAGTAATAATTCAATTCATTGCAGATGTTATTTCGTTAAGAGACATTGCCCAAATCTAGTATAAAAATGGTTTACAAATCAAAAAAAGTGGCTCAAGGAACGTGATTTAAAAAAGTTCGTTTGAACTACTTTTTTTCTGCTTTTTACTAGTAGTTGACACTGAATAAATTGAATTCATTTCATAAATTCCGTAGAGACATTGCCCAAATCTAGTATAAAAATGGCTAGAAAAAAAGTGAGTTGAACCAGTTCATTTGAACCAGTTTTTTATTTCTTTTCATTACCAGTAGTTGGCACTGAATAAATTCAATTAATTTCGCATATTCCGTAAAGAGACATATGTATTTGTCTTTTATCTTAAAAAATGTCATCATCAAGTCTTGCTCGCATTGCAGCAAACACTTTTTCGGCCACATAGCGCTTTATTTCGAGAAGTCTCACATAGACATCGGCACCCAATGGCTTCGGGCAATTGTGACCCATCAGATTTAGACCACAAAATCTTTCATTCCATACATAGGGCATTCCAAGAGTTGGAAAGCATTTGTCAGAGCCGCTTGAGTATGAAATACAGTTCGTGTTATTGTTGACTACCTTGCCATCTGGATCTTTTAACAGCAGCTTGCATTCTTTTGGATCTATTTGTTTAACTTTTTTCATTTTTCTCAAAAACGTATTGCGCTTATTCCAGCTCCAGATTGTTATATTCTCCTTGGATTCAACATAACTGGAACAAATAGGCGGCGTTTTGGCGTACTGTTTAGGCAATTCGTTGTCCAGCTGCAGCAGCACCAACAATTCTAGGCCATAACCCAGAGCGAGTCCTTCTACTTTAGTGCTACTTACTGGTTTATATTGCGAACCATCAAATAACTTAACCACCAGCTGATCCAAGGCTTGATTAACCAAGCAAGTGGCGACTGTCATAATATGCAGTGTATTTACTATAATGCCGTTGCAGACGAGTGTATCATTGCGAAGTAATCTGACTACATAGTGTTCCAGTTTGACGGTCAGATTAGATGAACCCACAAGAGCGGCATTTCGCGGATGTTTAGTAGTTTTACTGTGATTGTGAGGTACCGGTACATGACGGCTGGCATAGTGACTAGGATGATAGCCAAAATGTTGACGCCAGTTGTCGACTTTATAGTGCAGCTTGTGGTGCTTCACCGCTGGCGCCACGTGCAACAGCAGAAAGCTTAAAGTGATCGCAGCTAAGGCTCTTAGCGTAGAAGTAATCATGACGAGCGCTGAAATATACTACAACTAAAAAGCACTACGAGTCGAATTTTATTTTGGTATATTAGGCACGCCTTGACTAAATAATTACATCTTCTAGGTTGGATTTGCGTATAAAATCAAATTTAGAGCGCACATAATCGTTGGCACTAAAGACGCCAGCATACAAATCTGCACCAAGCGCCTTGGGACAATTGTGACCCATTATATTAACGCCACAGACCATGCCATTGTAGATCAAAGGTGTACCGATAGTATTTTGACAGAATTTGGTACGTTTCTTGTTCGCCACGCATACCACAGCTTCTCCAAGCATTGTGCCATTGGCATCATTTGCACTTTCCTTACAATCTGTCAGCAATAGCACCTCAGCCAGTTTACTGTCCACCGTATGCCGGCTGCGGGCATAGGTGGGTAGTGTAACAAAATCATGTGGCTTTAAGTGGGTGCTGCACAGTTGCACCATGAGGTTGTGGTCCTTATTGGGCAGGCTATGTGGTGCCGTCAGCTCGAGCACACGCAGCAAGGTATCTTGATTGAGCAAAAAATCGTCCGTACTGTTTTGTGGATAAGCCTGTAGTATCTCATTGGTGCTGGTTTTGATGGTCAAGTTTTCATTTTGTACATTGATAAAGCAGGTGGCGGCGGTGATTATCAGCCGATCGGCGATAAGCGTGCCCATGCACAAAAACTTGTCCTGATCATAGATTCTAACAAGCAGTTCGTGAAGCAGTGCGGTTTCTTCAGTTGTGGTCATTTTAATTTGTGGTTCGGGAACACGAGCTCCGCTGCGATTTGTTTTTATTTCAGCCGCATAATGTGGTGCCTTGTGTTTTTTATAGTCCATCTGTGTATTGGGATTGTGCTGTGCCTTATAATCACTTAACATATAACGATGCCAGTGCGTCTTGCCGTGCACCAAAAAAATGCTCAAAAGTGAAAGCAGTAGCAAATTGAAAGAACCCATACTTATTGACCTTCCCAGAGTTACTGAGTTACTAATGAGAGTTTTGGCCAAAGTTACATTATAAATGTAGTTAAGCTGGTTAGTTACGCTTTTTATACCCTGCACCTTATGGGACCAAGGGTATATTAAGTTTGTGCAAGCCGAAAATGTATGTAACATATAGAACGAGTCGTTGGAGACCCCCCAAAGTTACCTAAAGTATGATCAATGTCCGTCTGTCTGTCCGTATGAATGCCTAGATCTCAGAGATGGTAAGAGCTATAGCAATCAAACTTTCCCTTATTATTGCATAGGGCACACATTTATTTTATTTTTTGATATCGGGGTTACATTATATAGCTACCATAGGGGTATTTATGGGGAATTCGAAAAAAACCAAAAGTTTTAGATGGATAATTCGTTTGGCATTCGGAAGTCTTTTAGAGTTTCCCAGCACTGCACTATGGGCCCAGATTCTCATATTTTGGCCAAAACCCTGGCAATTCCATAATAATTTTTTTAGAGTGATGAAATTTTATACACGTGTTCGTAAAGGATTGAGCTATTTTTTATTATTTAAGTTTGAGACTCCTCAGATTTTTTTAAGATATAGGTAATCTAAACCAAAATTGGAAAAAGTTTAAAAAAAATGTTTAACTTAATTAAAAAAAAAAACGGTTTATTGGAATTGGACGATATTTCACCCAGAGGTAGATATGAGCTCCTCATACATTGAAAAAATAGCCTATACCCAAAATATTGAATGGTTTTGAAGTTATAGCCCCAAATAGTTTCAGCTTTCGAAGCGAATTACTAAAAGACGACATCACTAATCCATATGGTTTTTAACTGTTATAATTTTTTTTTTGCATGCTCTTTTAATTTGATCAATTTTAGAATTTTTGATTTGCGCCTTTTTAAGTATGCTATAAAATTTTCAAATTTAACATTTAAACATTTAAGTACAACTTTTGAAATGAAAAAAAATAAAGCATACTTTTAGGCAGCTAAGAAATTCAAAAAATAGTACAACTTCCTTGAGGTCAATTTTTAATATTCAACTTTTAGATACAAAATTCAATTTCCGAAAATCGGGAGGAATTGCATTTTTTGTGTAAAACTTGTGAAGAAATTTTTTAAAATTTTTTTCGATCAAATATCGAGTGGTAGTCGGAGGTGCCCTTAAAGCAAAGTAGCCAAATGATGAAAAACCTACAAAATCTTTATAACTACTCGAATATATTTAAAACCAAAAAGTATTTAAGCTCAATTTTATTTTTTCTCTGAAGTAACATTTATGAATAACAAAGTGAATGAAGATTTCATAGCTGCATGTATCATGGTAAATACATTTTTTTTTTCCTGTAAATTATCGCAAAACTTAAAAAAATACAAAATGTCATCTTTGATGTCTAATAAGTTAAAAACCACTAATTAGAATTTAATATTTCTTTTTTGCACAGGATACATTAATATGTGTAAAATCATATTAAATTGTCATTGTGTCCAAATTTTGAATTTCATCTGGAGGGCTTTTGGTCAAAATCTGGCCACGCGGGCCCATTGTGCACTGTACCAAATTTGATCAAAATCGGTAGACTATATCATATAGCCCCACAGAACCGATAGTACAAACAAAAACGTGTTTGGTGCAAATTAAGTTTTGTTTCAAGTGTTTATTAAGATATTATTAAATATCTTTTAGAGTTTTGAAGCAATGTACTGGAATTAATTGCAATGTGATGGTACAGGGTATCCCAAAGTCGTCTGCTCCCGACTTAAACGTACGTTAAATCGTTTTGAAATTTTTTATACAAATAAATATGTTAAAGAAGGCTTTAAAAACTTGAATATTTTTGAACTTTTTGCATATTGGAATAATTATAAGAGAATTATTATTGACTTTTTACTATGTTTTGGGTATCCTCTTATCTTATCATTATTTCCTTCAAAACAAACTTAAAAATATATATCGGAAACATTATTAAAAAAATTACTATTACATTCAAGAAAAACATAAATGAAGCTACTTTTTTCATATTAAGGAAAGTTTTTTTTGGCTGAGCTCTTATCAGATAGTCGACAGACAGAAGAAATAACGTCTATGTCATTTTCGTTTGTCCTGTACATATCTCGAAATTTTAAAAGCCCCTTTTTTTTGTACCAAACCTCAAACATTCAGTATAACACCGCCACATAAAAAACGTTTCGGATCTAGAGGTCTGGCCATATCTTTGAGATCGCTGAATCCAAATCCAAGGTCAAATAGATTGCGATTGGTATACGTCAGGGCTCTGACATAACCTCATAACCCCATAAAACGAGTTGAAGTCAGAGTATGTTTTTTCAATATTTTTGGCGTCGCCAAAACGGCATCCGAGCTACAAAAAAACCCAGCACGACATGGTTTTGATATAACTTTACAAAACTTTAAAAGGAGATGCATTTTGAAGGGTATCTGAGAACCTTTGGGTGTTGGGGGTATTTTTGTACCTCGGATTCAGCGATCCTGAAAAAATATACAAAACACAGTTAGACGCCCGGCTCCAAAAAAAATGTTGTAGATTAAGCAAAGATACATAAGAACACATTTATCTCCTCCGCAGACAATTTTTGTTTTTGTGTAGCTGCGTATATTTTATTTTTATCATATTTATTTATTAACATTAGCGCTTTTGATGGGTTTATACAAATTTTTAAATTTTGTAGGCTTTTATTATCTTACAGCAGCTTTTCCAGCGTAAAATATTGCCATGCAGATTCATATGTAAAGCGGATAGACATAATCAAAATCATTTAAATTACGTTTAGCATGTGATTGCAAAGTTGGTTTAAGAGTTGCACTTTCGTTGTGAGGACCTGTGCCAGTGAAGGCTCTCAACATATCGGTAGCCCTTTGTACAAACGTAATGGTATGCCGTATGGCATAGTAAACATCTCCTGTGTTATGGTCTTCATAGTCACTACAACGTTCGCCATAGATATTAATTGCTGCCAGCTTATTATCGATTAACAGTGGATCTCCAGGTCTGGTATAGCATATCTGACTACGCTTGTTGGGCTTATTTTCAGCACAAAAGAATTCTTTGCCCAGAGTAGCACCTTTTGTTTTCTCCAATGGATGACAGCGTGCACTCTCCACAACTTTAGTTTCGAACATTGAAATTTCATACTCGTTGGGATCTAAGTAGGCCATGGTTATAGTATCGCCCTTATGTGGCACAGAGCGGTAAAGATCTAAGTGAAACATGTGGCTTCCTCTTAACTTCCTAGCCAGTGCCAGCAAAGCAATATCATGTGCTCTGTGTTTGCCCTTGCTGGCGGGCATATAGAATCCAATAACTGTTAATGGGGTTTTGAGCAGGTGGTTGCCAATATTGTTGCCTGTCAGTATGGTCATATGTTTGGCCTTATATTCATAGGTAGGATCTTGAGGTGTAGGCACAAAACAACGTGCCGACGTCATAATCATGCGCCGTGAGATTAGTGCGCCCGCACAGATCACTGAACCTTTGTATAAAATGTGTACATAGTAGCTCTTATGAACAGCAGGATCAAAAACTGGAGCAGCTTTTTTTGGTTCTGGTTGGTCACGATTTTCAAGCGTGCGACGATTGTAATCGACGTGATCGTTACTATTGTGAGCCTTATTATAGTAACGCGGTCTGTGATAGTTCTCCTCGTACTGCTTGAGCCACATGGCGGTCACTGGGAGTAAGTAAAGTTGCAGAAACAGCAGCAGGAGCTGCAGCTTGTTAATATGCTGTTTCATGTTTTTGGTTAACTGAAATGCTATAGCTTGGTCTTTGGCCATGTTTTAGAGTTAAGTCGGTTGCAGCATGACGAAAAAGATTCCAGCGTATCGAAATGCTGCTGGCCAAGCTTATTAGTTACGTTGTGGTAATGTGGCAACACCGTTTGCTCTACTCTTTGGGATTGTATTAATTAAAAAGTTTTGTTATGTACTGATGCTTCTTTTACTGAGTTTATAAGAGGCTTAATAACTGATACAGACTGGTACATTATGATATGATATTCAGCCCTGGTCATAGTGAGGGTATTTGGCCTCCACTCGCTTAGTTAAATTTGGCTACGATCTATATCCGATATCGAAAAACTAAAACAGGAAGGGTTTGGTTGCCTTGCTCTTACCATCTCTGAAATCTAGGCGTTCATACGGACGGGCAGACAAGACAAAATGTCTATAATGGGATGTCTCAAATGTCTCCTTCTCTATATTGCATACAGTTTTGGCTTGAAGAAATTTAATATACCCTTCGTACCTTGCAGGTACAGAGTATGAAAAAGTAGATTCCAATAGTACCGATCGATCAAAAAAAATGAAGATATCGTAACCAAATATGGCTATTCAAAATTTTTAGAGTTTGCCAAATGTGATCGAAATCTAAATAAAGCGATGTGTTTTTCTGTATCTCAAAGTAGTTATGTGAAATATTTGGACTAGGAATATTATATATTGCCTACACTCAATAAATATTGGTAAGCGCAGATTAAACCGAACCAAGAAACGAATAGGATGTAAGGAGCTTCAAGATCTTATACAGAATATACTAAGATAGTTTGACGAAGAGGATCGAAATGTTGTAGATGGTTGGAATGGTGATTTTAGACCATCTAATTGTAACATAATTACTAGTTCAATCTGTAACATAAGTGCGAACTTTACATGATACGGGGCTTGGAGCCGCTGAGCCAAGGGTGTAATTAAGAAACGGATGACGAAAACGGAATTGTGCTTAAGGAAGACGATGTCCAAAACGATGAGCAGGAAAATTATGTATTGTTTAAAGAAGATTTGGAGAACAAGTTCAATGCAGTAGAGCGATCATCCCCAGTCCATTAATACCGTTCGCATGGGTGATCACAATATGTTTTAAGTAACAAAAGGGCACTAGAGCTTGAGGTCTTTTATTCGATATTGAATATATCGTGATAGCTCAAGATGCATTCAAACACGTCTTTCTGGCACTTGAAATGGCACTTGATCATTATCCTGAAGACAAACAAACTACGCATTCTAAGTAAGCGATAGATTTGCAATAAGCGTATAAACGATCACATATATTATCGAAGCGTGCTGCATAGAAGAATGATTAAGTTTCAAAACAATTTTTAAAAACATGATAATTTTACCATTTTTTGAAATGTTAACATGTGGTTTTAAAAAGGTTTTAAAAAAATAAAACACAATATACGAGTAGCCTGCAGCTACTTAAGAACATTATGCAATAAGTCATATCATAAAAAAGCTACTCATAAACTTGGCCAAATGACACTGCTCTTCAAACAACCATGTGCCATTGTTTTGGCATTTTTGCATTTTTGAATTTTTTACAGCATACTTTCGAGGGCACATCAAAAGCTGCTCATATATCACTGACTAAAGTTGAATATTGAATTGAAAAGGAATAAAAAATAGGAAAAAAAATTCTAGTGAATCAAAGCAATGGCAGCCATTGCCATTTAACTCCTGCCTTTTGCTGGCTGCGTCTGATTGCCAAAGGACAAGGAGTTGGCAACTCAGACGGCTTTGTGTGGCTAGAAAAGGATGCTAACGCAGCAGCAGCAGGACAAAAGTAGATAGAAAAAAAGGTAAAAAAAAAATATAGAAACGTGCTATGAAGGACATAGATAATTAATTTACTTTGATTAAAGTTGTCACTCCAAGGGAATAGAACCACACAACCACGAAGAAAAAGTTGCTGGTAGACTGCCGTCTGGCAGCCGGAAATTGAAGTGTTTGTAATGTATGCGTCGGGCGACGACCGGCGCATTTGCATCTGACGGCATGCCCAACCCTATAACTATAGACCTAAGTCCCCCCATTCTTTAATTGATGGGCAGCAACTCAAGGAGTAAGCCTTTAGGCATGCAAATTCACTCAATGTTGTAAGCATTTTTGAACTTGAAACTGCTTGACTTGCCTGCTCATCAATTATTTAAAATATGTTACACTTGACACATACGCACACATCCATACCAAACACACACACACACATACGCATAACATGTGTTTTTGAGTATGTAAGTTGAGTCAGTGGCTCGTTTTTACCGGCTCGTAATTGCCGTCCATTATGCGTGTTTGGGATATGTCCGTAGACTACGCACCTGCCCCGTAAAGGTGCCCAGTGGCAAACCAAGCGGCTGCTGTGTGTTACATATGTTGCACGGTTTGCTGCCCCCTGTTGCTGCTATTTTTGCTGTTTCAATACCCTGTACTTGAAGGGTAAGCAGTATGTTAAGTTAGTTACAAAAAAAATATTGTGTATAGGTAAAAGAAAACTATGAACTTCTGATTCTCAAAGAAGAAGCACCAGCTCATGCACTAGATCTTCAAGTGCATTCCATTTTCGTTGGACCTTTTGCTTCCTCAACGTTTTATTATTATGTTTTTAAAACAAGTTTTTGAAAAATGTGCTTCAGTATAATATAAAAGTTTCTTTTTTCATTGGGAATAACACATCTCTTTCCCTTCAATAGCATTTTTAGAGCCGGTACGCAGCAGCCCGAAAAGCTTCCGAACAATAACAGCAACTAAAATAAATTAAATTTATTGATTAATTTATTTGTGTGTATTTTTTGTGCTGACATATGGTAAACAACGCGATAATGCAGCAAAAGACCTGGATGAACGCGTATTTATTTGGCACAGGAGAGGGCGGACATTTTCTCAGAGACAAACATGTTTTTAATTAAATTATTTTTGCAAATATTTATTTTTGTTGTCTAATTTTTAGTGTCAGGCCTTAGTACGCAATCCGGCAGTTTTTATGAAAAATTTTCATATGACAACGCATAGTTTAAGTACTTTGTTCGGATTGTTGGATCAGCACTTGGTTGTTGAATGAATTTTCCTAGCCGCCACATTTTTCACTTCCGAAACTAAGTTACTGCACATTAGTTTTTTCAACAGTTGTTCATATTTTTGCAGAAGATCAAGTGACAACACTTTGTTCTTTGTTTTGTTCGTACCGCTGAGTACTGCTACCAAACTTTCGTGACCATTCAGTATTTCCTCTGTTTTGTTCAGACTGCTGAGTACTGCTTTTGAAGTTGTTTCGAACCAATTTTTCGTGAACTCTCTTTTATTATATGAATTTTGTTGTTATTTGGAACAAACAGCTGCTACGTACAAAATAATTTAAACCAACATATAGCTTCATAAATTAGTTTAATAAAGTTAAGTAGTCGCATGTATAGGGTATATTAAAGTTGGGATGATTTGACTCTATATGTTCTACTTGTTTTATATATATATTTTTTTTTTGCCATGGCGTCGAAATTTATGCGTACGTGCAGAAAAGCATAAAACAACACAAAAAACAAACCAGCCGACGACAAGCTCGGGTCATTTATTATTAGCTGTAAAATGCGAGCGGCGCACAATGGTCGAATTTAACATATTTTCTGCATTAATTCTTATGTTTATTTACATCCTACAAGTATGGGAAACCTGAGAGCTAGTGCATATCACAGTTTATTTTTTTATATATTTTGTTTTGCTTTCTTATCGTGGAAGTAAAAATTCTTAGTAAAATTATTTATTGCAATTAAAACTTAAATTTATATTTCAAACTCCTTCAAACCAAATTTCCCTGTAACGAAATTCTCTACAACGATTTTTCAAGTACACTACATTTTAAATCTCCTTATAGTAAGTTTTTGTAAAACGATTTATCTATTTAACGAGCCAATTTTCTAATTCCGTGCGATTTCGTTGTAGGGAAGTTTGACTGTATTTGCAGTTTAAGCATACGATTGAAGAGTCAATTATCATGATCGATATTGCCATCGAGCTGTAGAGTTAGGGTATTTTACGTTTTGCTAATTATTGTTGGTGGACTTTTTTTAAAAGATCCCGGAGGCTTTTTCGACTCTATTATATAGACTAAAGAGATTGACTAACAATCCAAGAAAGTCTTATGAAAGGTAAATGATGACGAATTAGAGCAGTTGATTTTCTCATTAAAGATTTTTTGATTTTAAAGATCGTTTCTTCAAAACTGCATCCAATATGCTAATACACTGCTAAATGTTTATAATAAAAAAAATAGTTCGAAATTTAAAGTTTTAAGATAGTTCATGTTATTATATTTAGGCCGCTAAAAAACCCATTCTTGACCACTGTGCGATGCAGCAAAAGAGTGAGTAAGTAAACGAGATAGATAGCGCCTGCTTACGGCACTTACATGCCGTTGTTATATAGTACACATGTAGTTTATTTTTAGTGTGTTTGTGTATATAGTATTTTGTGTTGCTATAAATTTGGGCAGGGTTAACATTTGCCAGCCAAAAACTTTTTAAAGAAATTTATTTAGGCTAATAAATAATTTTCATTTGCATGCAATGTAAAATGCGGCTGCCTTGCTCATCGTAAAGGTGTGAAAATTGAAACTGCGTGGAGTCACATAAGTAGCCGCTTTCAAGGATGCGCCCTAAGGACTAGAAGCCTACCTGGGCATGCATAAATTATGCCGGCAGACAAATGCGCAGGGCCAGGGGCAAGCCATTATTTGCGTGCGTTAAATTTTTAATGTAAATGAAAGCGATGTAAAGCTGCCGCCATTTCTGTTTGCGTTATAGTGTGTGTGTGTGTGTGTGTGTGGCTGTATGTGTGACGTTTTCATTTGTAAAATGCGTTGCAACTTGGCTAGGAAAGCGAGTACAAATTAAATGTCACTCATACGCCATGTAAGCCGGGCGTATGAGTGAGTCAACGACGATGTTGTGTCGGCTATATAGCTAGCGCTGCCTTTTTTTTTCCATTTGTATCTTATAGCACACTGTGTGTGTATTTTTCTAGCTGTTTTGCAGCTCATTATGCAGCATGACGCAATCAAAAACACAAGCTGTGTGTGTGGCAACTCAGCTTACATCAATTTACATGCATTTGGCCGGTGCAAAGTAACTTGCCACTGGAAAAGTGAGCAGCGGAAGCACCAACAGCAGCTTCCATATTAAATCATGTCTGCTTGCTACCGTACATTTCTAATGGCAAATTCAATTTTCTATATCAAACATAAAATGCTTTAAAATGTTTGCCGGCAACTCGAATGCAATCAAAGCTGTGCTGCCTGCTGCTACTTACCATGATAGTGCTTACCCCGAAACACTCGCTTTTGATAAGTTTCCTTGAATAGGTTTGCTTAAGGGTCAGTTGTTGGCGCCCGGGGCTGCTGATTCGACTACAGGTTCTCTAGCTGCTGCTGCTGTTGCTGCATTTGTCTTAAGCTCTTTCAGCATGGACATGGTGCGCTAGCTAAACGCTGACTGCCTGCAACAGCAGCAACAACAACAAGCAACAACTTGTAATGCAGCAACAACAACAACAGCTAAAGCAACAGCAGCGGCATCTTCCTCTTTGATTGCAATGGCGCTGCTGCTGCGTCTTCTACTCAAACACAGTTCGTTGCACATTTGAACATGCCCTCAGAAAATAAATGCAAATTTAGCCATTGCAAATACACCAACACACACACACAAAAATATACGCACACACACAGACACACATATATCCATTCATTTTCAAATACATGCACATACACATTTGAACAGTGAGAAAGCGCAACGCGCTGCTCCTTTTGTTGCTGCTGCACATTTCCGGCGAACATTAGCAATGATTCACAGTGGTCGAGATGAACAATTTAGGTGAATGTGTAATAAAAAACTTTAACATGTCTTAGGTTAATAACAAAATTTCACTCATTATAGTTACCAAAATATTGGTTCTTCTCCTAGTTGGGAGGAGGTGCTGTAAAACAAAATACAGTCGAATTTCCCAATTGCTTACTTACACTGGAGCAGAATATTGGCTCGTATATACAGAATATACTATAAATATTTGAGTAGATTGGTGGTATACTATATATCGAAAATTCTTTATAGAGAAATTTTAAGGATATCACAAACGCAGTGAACTTGAAAATAATATTTTTTTTTATATACATTAGACTAAATATCTAACGCTAAATGTAATACAATATATACAGAAAGAGTATGAGCAACAAGGTCATGTATGTACTCAAGAAAGTAATGTGCAAAAATTCGTTACGTAATAAAGTTACGTTATTTATTAGTTAGTAATTAGTTATTAATGTTGCGTTACTTCTAGTTTCGTTTTCGTATGAGATGCATTATATACTGCATTGTGTTTTAAGCTTCGCTACTTTATGTTTCGTTATTCTAGCTTACGTTATTTTCTGTAACGTTATGTTGCAGCTCGTTATGCCGTTTTATGTTATATTGCGTTATGTTACGTTGCACTTTTTACGGTAGGTTTTGTTATGGCACGTTAAGTTAAGCTGCGTTATGTTACATTTTATTACGTTATACACTATTACATTTTATAATATTACATTGTGCTACGTTGTTTTATGTTTTCTTACATTATTTTACATTACATTAATTCGCATTACGTCACGTCATTGTAACTTACGTAATGTTACTTTACATACGAATCTTTATCATTATATCATGTCGCGTAGCATTATGATATTTTACGTATGTAACGTTACGTTATATCGCATTGTTCTATATTATATTAAGTTGCGCTATAATGTAGGTTATGTTAGGTTACGTTGCGTTTTAAAGAAATTTAAAAAAATTGTTAAAATTTACGTAAAAAATACATTTTAGCTATGTTAAAACGAAATAAAAAGATTTTTAATTCAATTTTTCAACTCAATTTTCTACGGCTTTGATTGCACGAGAACAAAAGAACGAATTTTTTTTTACGGAATTTAGAGTGAAATAATAGTTAAATTATCATGTGACGAAGTAAGGTAAGCTGTGGATATGCTTGAGAGTATCGAGCAGAAGATAGTAAGAGCAATATGTAAATAATTGAGGTAAAAGCATACAGAGGGTTATTTGAGTTGTTAGAGTTTCGACTCTACAGCATCTAAAGCTTTTAAATTTTCTTCTTTCTTTCTAAAGGGGAAATAAATAACGAATTAAAATGAAGCTTTTCAACTACTTTTAGAATTTTTAAAGTGCATTGTTTGATTGAAAATGTTTGAGTCACGTTAATCTATTCTATGGTCTTTAAATATTTTCTAATATTATTATTAATATTGAATTCGTATATCTTAAATCTTTTGTTTTATTATTCAATTTGCAGTACACATTTTTGGAGTGTCGGAGCTTAACGCAAAGTACCAACAGACGAATTTTTGAGTATTTAAATTGGTGCATAAAAAACAGGTGACGTACTTAAAAAATGTTATTCTATTTTACCAAAATATTTTTCAAAAGTATATTCTCTGGCAATGTCACTCACTGATCATTTGAGCCACTGTGCTTTCGCTCTTTTTCCCTCTTGCTTGACATTTTCTCTGCTCTTTTAACATATTTGTATAAATTTTCGATTTTCTGCTTCAATAGTCTACCGTGCACTGTTCGCTCTTCTTCACTTCACTTTGTTTATTTCTCAAGAATTCAATATTTTTTCAAACTATTTCTGCTTGTGTTTTCCTTTTTGTTTTTCTTTTCTATTTTTTTTGTTCTCTGCTTTGTTATTGCACTGTTCTATATATTATAGCCAAAGGATTGCGCTTTGTGTATATGCCACCCCCAACACACACACATATGCTCTCATACGCGTACTTACTCTCGCACACGCACACACACATATGCCCACATAGTTTTTTCTTTCAATTTTCTTCTATTGACTTGAAAACATTGTCTCTTCCATTGTATAAAGTGAATATATTTTTTTTTATAATGTTAGTTTGTCGCGTTGTTTGTTTCCTTTCGTAATTTTTATATTCGCTTTTGTGCACCTTTAAAGTTTTCTAGCCTTTGTTGGCTGTCCTACTTGAAAATTTGATTTCCTTTTGCTTTTTGGGCTTGTGAAAAGTGTAAACACAAATCAACGTAAATACTAATGAGCAAAGCTTTTGGCAGAGGGTTAAAAGTCAAAAATTGAAAAGAGAGCAAAAATGTAATGGCTGGTACTGACGTTTCTCAAAAAGTTTTTGGAATGTAGTAGGCACATAGCTAGGAATTGCAGGTCTGCACTGACAGCTTATTTGGGACAAGATTGAGAACTCAAAGCTAAGAGTTCATGAACATTTTTTGAAGAAAATAATTTTTTGATGATGAGGTGTTTATTTTTCATGTAAACCACAATGGCAATGACAGTTTGAAAGTCACTTTTTCTTCAAAAAAGTAAAAACAGACGTCCTATTAAATGTGGCTTGGCTACATTATAGAGATTAGCATAGGTTTTTTTCGATATTCGAGAAGCTGTACCGAGTAATTCACTCCCTCAAATTCTCATGGCCTTCTGATTTTATAATCTCCATGGCGAAAGAAAAATGACTCGGACATTGAATTCGTTGAAACTTAAACGGCAATGACATAGAGATACTCGGAATGAATACTTTCTCAACTTTAAACTATTATTTGAGAATCGAATCATATAGCCCTTGAGTTTTCTCACCAACAAACTCCGTCTTCGTTTGTTAAATAGACTATATATCTGATCTCCAATGCATTCCTATTGGATTTCCAAGTTCATACATACACGACTTTGTTTTATATATAACTAGCGTACTATTCACCTAGACAAAGCAAATAATTAATCTCTTAACTTACGTGCTACTCTCATTTAATTTTCAGTGTTCTCATAACTAATATAATTTCAATAGTTTTTCATTTTTGTAATAGTGCTTAAATTATATTACACTTGCTAGCTATTGGGTATAAACACTAAACAAAGCGTGTTCCACTGTCTTAGAGCAGGCAGAAGTGCCAGGGTGTGAGTAAGAGAATCAACAAGACGTTCAAGGCAAGGTATATGGTTCATAGCGCAACTCTTAAACGTTGCTCTTTGCTACTTAATGGCTAATTAGTAGTATAATTTACACCTTAATGACTGCAACAATGCCCTGGCTGCTCTTTAAACGTGGCTAGGAACAGCAAACACAACAACAGCAGCAACAGAATGCCAAGGTTGTTGCTGTTGGTTGTTTTTGTTGTTGTTGGTCTAGTCTGCTGGATATAATGCAAAAGGCAAAAGTGAAATCCTAGTGCCATACATTAAACATTACATTACGCATACGCCATGTATGTTTGTAAGGCTATGTGTCTTTATTTTCTTTTTACTCTACTCTCTGCTTTTTACGCGCATTTTGTTTTATGTGCAAATCAGCGTCCATTAATAAAGACAGCTAGCAAAATGTTACGCATACGCCATGTAGCCAGGCTATGCATTAATCACAGCTTACTTATATTCGCACATATACGAGTATACATGAAAATATATTTGTACAGTTAATACATATGCTTCTTGTATATAACATTTGTATATAAATGTAGGTGGAAATTCATACGGCATGTTAATTTTATTGCAAATGGCTTTTTAGTATGAAAATTTATGTATTTCATTGTGAGACACTTTGATTTATTACCTGAGCTTAAATGAGCTGCGTTTATATGCTAGCCTATGGCTTTAATACTCTTGTTAGTTGATAAACAGCGCTTATAACTTTAACTTACTAGATTTGGCAGTAAACTATAAACTAGACCATTTATACTGGGATGCTAGGTGCTGCTAATTTAAGTTTGTAACCTATTTTATAGCCTAAAATGTACGCTGTATTTGTGGACAGAAATATATTTGGTTAATCAAATAGTATAATATCATCATTATCCTGGTAGCTACCGAAAAGAGCAGCTATAGTAATAGGGGGTTATGTCTGAGTTACGAGAGCTGCTTGAGTGGGTGTAGCATCTTAGTTTGATTTTTTCAAGTTCTAAAGATTTTAATTGCCATATTGGTTTAATTTTTTTTTTTTTGGAACGTACAATGCGTAGAACTCTCTGAAGCATTTTAATTTTTTGAATTGGAACGATTGACTAAAATTCTAAATTAAAACTCGAAGTGAGTAAATTTAGTAAATATTTTTAAAGTGCTGCTCAATATATTATAAGCAAAGGCTGCGTTACTTTTGCATGCGTAAATGTTTCAAAATGAATCCTGGGTACAGCATTGGCCTTATATGCTTATTTATGTTTCGAACAGCGAATAGGACTGTGGGAAGGGCTTTTTCATCATGATGATGAGAATATGATGAATAGAGCTCACATCAAGATACAATAATGTGTGCTTCAGATTAAGAAGAACATTTGCGATATATAGTTTATTTCTACGATTTCTATTCTTATTTCTATCACAAGAGGTGCTTTGCTCTGGGAATTGGCAATATAAAATTTGGTAGCTCTAAGCTTATACCATATAAATACAGGGTAGGATCAAAAAGAAGTAGAACTAAGATTCTGTAGCGCAAACAGAGCAATAGAAGGCGATTGTATCATCTGGGCCTAGTAGTGTGGAGAATTCTAAAGAGACCTATATTTCTTCCAGGCTCCTTCTGCGTCAAGTCGAGAAACCTCGACGGAGACACGCGAGGAGCTGGAACTTGTCGGCTCAAACGGCACCTCAAGAAATATATTTTATTAATTTTTTTCTGATAATAAAAACAAGCTATAAATATATTCCAATAGAAGTTAAAACTTTTTGCATAAGGTGCTTCTCGGGTCTATTAATAAAGCAAAAATTGTATGCTGTGCGAATCTGTATAAAGAGGAACGACATACAAATATAGTCGAACTTCCCCAAGGCGACTTCGCACGGAAGTGCCAAAAATAATTGGTTATATAGAATCTGCAACTTACAGAAACTCTCTGTTTATTCAAATAAATTAGAATTATTTTTTTTTTTTTTATACTCAACAAAATTTTTGCAAACATTTTGGGACTAAGATACAGCAGAAATCCGTACTAGTGTAAGTAGCATTATATCAGTGTTACCCATGAGATCTCGTAAAAAATATCGTGGCTTATTTTGAATTTTTTTCAGCTTTAAAGTTCTCGCGACACAATGCTTTGTGAGCTAAATTGATAAAATTCTGGAAGAAAATCGAGAACAGAGCTGACACTAGAAACAGAGCTGAATTTAATACTGATAGCAAGCATAGCATTGGCATTAAATTTATACCGTCTATGTATGGATACATTGCGTATACATAATTTTTTTAGAAGTCTCATACATTTTGAAATCAAATGTCTTTCACAATATTTATTTGCGAAGCATGGGCGAATTTTGAACAAAATTGTTTATGAAATGTTGAAGTAATTAAAAAAATGTTTTGAAATTGGAATATTGGACTAAATTGAACGAAAGTTGGAGATTGCTCCAAAGAGCAAACGCATAGTTTTAGTTATATATAAATTTAACTTAGGACCAAAATAATTCTCAAGAAAAGCATTAAACAATTACTAAGCGATTGCCATATTTTTTTAATTTACACATACCACCATTTTGTGATTTATTTTTTTCTTTAATTTTCTATCCACGCGAAGGCACGTTTTGCTACCGTAAAGTTGAGATTAATTTCATGATGATTATTGATTAGAGTTTCTTAGCTTATCAAAATATACGAGTTGTCATTAAATACATTGTTTTTAAGGATTTGTAATAATGTTGTCTTTAACAAAAAATATCTAAAAATATATTAATCCAAAAATTTTCCAAAAACTTTTTTTTATTTATTTATTTAAAATTTATTTTATTTTACAATAATATTCGATGCATAACAATTCGTATGAGGCCATCAAATCTACTTTTGGAGTAGTTTATCATAGAAAAGTTACAAATGGATTTTGTTTTGAAAAACAATCGAGTTAAAATTCTAATAATTTATTTTGGAATGTATGTTAGAGCATTTTTGCCATTTTCAATTTTAAAGCATTGCTTTATTGCTGAATCTAAAACTCCTTATTACTTTTACGTATCCCTTGCACGTTGAATGCCTAGCTCGCTATTCAAAAAGTATTAAACATACTTTGCTTCTGATGTGTTGACCTTATTCAATTTGTCAAATGTAATATCCTAAAATTTACAACTAAACTTTTTCCATTAATATTTTTAACAAAATTTGTGTCGTATATCAATGAAATATAATAATTTGTTGCTATTTTCTGCCAAATTGAATGATTGACTTGCATGCGCTGCTTGACATATTGTGACGCCTCGAAATTGTGTTGCATATTCCATATAACTATGTAGGTTTGTGCGTGTGAATGACAAAATTTGTATAAAATGTCATATTTCATATGGTACAAAGCGCACCTGGGTGACTGGTACACCTGGCAGTCACAGCAGTTGGCAACGCAATTTGCAAATTGCCAACAATTTGTGCGACGTTTTCCAAAGATTTTCCATTGTGCACCTCTATAAATACATTCATACAATATATTGAAAATTTGTCTGTGCATTTGTGTGTGTATACATTAAACATATATGAGTATAATAATAATAATTTAATAAACACCATAGCATGAATTGTCAAATGGCAAATAGTTTGTAATGCTTGCTTAAAAGCCATTTACAGTCGACCAACTAAATGCGTCACGCTGCGTATACGCAATATGCTTGTAAAGCAGCAAAAAGCAAAGTGTCATAAAATTTAAACAATTTAAAAGCCACTTCTACTGACAAATGGCCAACTGCTGCGGATATAAAAATCAAGTAACCAGCACGCAGCTTATCGCTCGGCAATTTCAGTTAAAAAGATCGATTACTATTGGACACAGACCGTAAAAGCCGAGTCCTGAGTACCGAAAGTGCGCCTCTTAAACTTTTGTGAATGATTTCAACGGGCAACACTGACTACCGCTTGACTCCATCCGGCTGCTGTTTTTATTTTTTTTTTTTTTTGTTAGCAGGCATAAATCCATTTAAGACCACAAAATCTAGGCGAGCTGTTAAAGCATAAAAGTAAAAATGCAAAAAATCGAAAACTAAGGCAACAAAATTCTTTTTATTTTTTTTTTACTTTATTTTCGTAGCGTATTTATGAGCCAGGCTAAAAATTGCCGCTAAAAATTCAAAATATAAAGCTTAGCTGGCGACGCCAACGCACAGCAGCAAGGACAATCAGCAGGGCATTAAAAACTGGCACCAAACAAAAAAAAAAAAGAATATAACAAGCAAAAATATTACAACATTTTAATAGCGAAAATTAAGATTTATTGCCCGCGACTGCACATAAAAAATATAAAAACAAAAAACCGCTGTCCAAATCCCTCCCAAACCAAAATGGGAGTCAAAATATTTCAAAAAAAAAAGAAGACTCTGGCTCAACTAAAAAAAATGCCACAAGTTAACGAGCTCAAATTGCACTTTGGATACTCTACATAAAACTGGCGCAAGTTATTCAAAAATCAAAGGAATTGGTAATGTTTATTTTTTTTTTAATGACAAATTTCTCAAATTTTGCTGTACCAAAACACTTAGCTATTAATAGATTTGGGATCGGGAAAGCTAATTGGCTTCCATTCCCATCTCTTTGACGCGTATTTCTCGTCTTTATCCCATTTATAGTAATGAAGTGTGCTGGTCGTCGGAAACCCAAACTATTTTCGCAAATTTAGATTAATGGTAAAATGGTTAAAAAAATTTAAATTTCACTTTTTAATTTTTTATGCCTTATACGCCTATACGCAGTTCGAAATATTTCGCACGGAATGACAAAACTTCATATAAAAAAAAAAGTCCCAAATGGGATATCCCAAATGTGCGAAATATTTCGAACTGCGTATACATATCCCTTTAACTTAAAAAAAAAAATCTCTTTAACATTTTATTTCATTTTACTGTCTATTTTTGAAGAAATTTTTTTTAAATTCTACTTTGTCAATTGGGCTCTTTAAAAATTTGATTTCATTAATCTTTAAGCAAAACATTTTCTTAAGAAAAAAAATACAATTTTCTTATTTTTTTTTTAGGTACGCATGCCAATCACCATTGTTTTTTTTAAATACCTCTTTTTATAAAAAAAATTCCCAAATGGGATTTTTTTTGTTATATGAAGTTTTGTCATTCCGTGCGAAATATTTGGAACAGCGTATAGGCCTTAAGATAAAATTAAAAAAAAAACTAACCAGCAGCATTCTAAAGTTCTAAAGCAAAAGGTTTCCAAATCTAATCTCTAAAAATTTATCGAACTGCTTTCCAAAATTAAAATTCCCGGGATATGGCCTTAATATTCAACATACTCTTTAACCCTTTCATGCACTTGTTGTTTCTGTACAACATTCCACTTTGGAAGCGTATATCTTCTAAACTACTGCGAATTTTTTGGTGAATTAAAACAAAAACGAAACTTGGATCTCCTGAGTTTAACTTTGCATTATTATTTAGCCCGATTTTTTAGAGTTAGAGTGTCATATTTTGGTTTTTGTTGACTTGAGTCGGACTTTTTTTGAGCAGCGAAAAAATCCAACTTTTAGATGATAAAATTATTAACTTAACAATACACCAGAGCATTGGTAATTTTTTTACTGCTTAAATACTTTATAAAATAGCGAATTATAATAAGAAACAGGTAAATTTAATGCACATAGTATTAATACAACGTAAAATTGATATGTTGTATGTATACAACATCGTGCATTAACAGAGTATTTTGTGTACACCGAAAATCAGTGGGCCAACAAGAAATATACGCAAGGGTTGTTTCTGTGATCATGAGCTCAGAGAGCGAAAATAATAAATATGATAAGTTACATAAGATTAGGCCCATTTTAGAAGGCTTCCGCAAAAATTGTCTAAAGATTCCTCCAGAGCAACATAACTGCGTAGATGAGCAAACTATACCTTTTCGAGGACGACAACAATTTAAACAATACAACCCAAAAAAGCCGCACAAATGGGGCTTTAAAATGTTTACAAGATGTGGAAAGTCTGGTATAATATATGACTTCGCCATGTACGTAGGAGAAGGAACTTGCCCTAATTATGGTTTAGGCATATCGTCTGATATAGTTATTCACTTGGTAAAGGATATACCAGCTCATCGGAACTTTGAAGTATTTTACGACAATTGGTTCACATCGATACATTTGTTAAAAGCTTTAAAAGAAAAAGGAATATCGGCAACTGGAACAGTTCGTAGCAATCGTTTGGGAAAATGTAATTTGGACTCTGAAGCAACATTAAAGAAAAAAGGTCGTGGCTCTTATGACTATAGAGTATGGTATTGAACCAATATCTGCATGCCAGCGATGGTGCCAGAAAGATAAAAAGTCAATTGACATTACAATACTTAGAATTGTTCAGCAATACAATCGCTTTATGGGAGGCGTAGACCTGGCCGACATGCTCTGTGAATTATACAGAATAAATCATCGATCCCGAGAATACTATATGCGAATTTGCTTTTGGATCCTCAACCCAGCAGTTACGAATAGCTGGCTTTTGTATAGACGTCATTGTGAGCTAAACAAACTTAACGAAAAAGAAACGCTTACTTTAATTCAATTCCAAAAACAAATTGCAATTGGATTAATACACAAAAATGTCTTTATCCTAAAAAAACGAGGCCGCCCATCGTGTTCTCCACAAACAACACCATCATCATCACGACGTGGAGCAATAAAAACAGTTCAAGAGATCCGATTTGATGGAATAGGGCATTTTCCCGATTACAAACCATCGCAGTCGCGCTGTAAACTCTGCAAAAGCGGCTACACGACAGTGATTTGCACTAATTGTAATTTAAGTTTGTGTTTTACCCCAAAGAAAAACTGTTTTACAAATTATCATTTAAATTAAAGTGGGCTAAGTCATCTATTCAAACCAAAAGAAATATATTATGAAAGTTCCTTTTTATTTACAAAAAAAAGTTACCCAATGAATTCGAAATATTATAATTTATTTTAATTTGCTAAAACAATTAATTTTCTACTATTAGTTTATAATTTAGTTACTTTAATTCAATGAATGCAAAATTATTTGTTTTTGAAAATGGATATCTTTTTTAGCTTTTATAATACTTATATAATTATAAGTTCCTCAGTAAAAATCAAGAAAATATATTTTTTTTTATTATTTAGTTTTAAATTGAGTTTAAAGCAATAAACTGAAGAATTATTTGCTATGAAATGTTAAAATATAAGTGTTTGTTTTGATTTAAAAAAAATATTGTTTTAATTCCATTTTGCTACGCCGTTTTACCCCTTTAATGCACGATGTGGTACATGTACAACAAAGTACTAAAAATAGTAGGAGTGACTAAATTTTTAAAAATTTGATTTAATTTTGTTATTTGACCACAATATAGTAAAAAACAACCGTCAAAAAAATTCTAACTGTCCTGTGCAAAAAGCGTGCATGAAAGGGTTAAGCATTCGGATCTAAGATGTTACAAAATATGTTTAGATATTTTTTGAAAGAAATCTTTCATTATTTCCGCTTAACATTCGGGGGGTTCACACATACGAGCTGTCAAACGATCATTATCGTTTAGAAGTTTAAATGGTCAATCGACTGCTCCTGCAGGTGCCTTTTATATAATGTGTCAACTGCCCAGAGTTTTTAACTCGAATACCAACACTTTCCTAGGGTAGCGTATTAAAACGCGTGTTCTAAAAAACCTCCGCCCCCAACACAAAGTCAAAAACAAAAACAATGTCAAGGCAAAAAGTGCAGAGTGTAAAAATCCTTGCCGCGTCACGTCACGTCAGCCTTGTGATAGCCCAGCCGGTCGAAACACAATGACGTAGAGCATTTTGGGAAGCATATTGTTGGCATATAACCCACGTTTATCGCGACTCCCTGAGCCTAGACATGGCAACTCAGCGGGTATAAGGAGAGGGCGGAGGGTTTATCGTACATGGACAGGGACACGTCGCACTTTGTTAGCCGCATGCCAAACTAGCAGGGAATCCGCCTGCCTCAATGTTTGCTTGTCGTCCAGCTACACTCGAAAAAACTGGGCGTGTCCAATCAAAATATGCAAATGTTTTATCCGTAAAACGTCGCTTTTGATGGAATTTCGGCACATTTTGTTGTTGTTTGGATTGGTTTGGCTCTGACTTGACTCTGCATTGTTTTGGTTTTTGGTTTCCCGGTTTCTAGCGTCGTCGTGTGAGACACGCTCCCAGACAAAGGCGCCCCCAAATTAGCAGTAGTTGGTCTGGTCTGGTCTGGTCTGGTCCAAGTCAGCATGCGTCAATCGGTAGATTCCCTTACTTATTTATATGCATAAATTCCGTGTGCGGTTTGTGGCAATTTACTGCGCTTTAATTTAATGTTGTCAACATTTGCCCGTCATTTTTACTTAAGCGTTTTCAATAGTCATTGTGGTCAAGGGTGTGGGCATTTCGAGCGGAAACGGGGGTTGGGATTGTTTGTGATAGCTCATTATATGGAGGATGGGGCTATATTTTTGATGTAATGGCGGGTAGAGCGGATGGGGTTGGTGAGTCACAAACTTGACCTTACAAGAGGCGCAGGTCAACTGTGAAGTGCGATATTTAAAGGCGCGTGTTAAAGAAAAAGAAGATTTATTTGTTTAATTAACAATGTTCACATGGATATTTTGTGACCTAAGGCATATTTAAAATGATTAATTTCTTTAGGAGCTCGAGCCTATGGTGGTGCTTATAGGTATTAATTGACGTTTTACAAAACTTTTAAACAAAGTTATCGATATATTTTTTATTGTTTTAGATGGGGGGGGGGTCTTTCCTTCAAAGCAACGAAAGCAATATTTTCCAACGACCGTTTGGAACTACCTACACCTAGAACTCCGTAAAGTGACTTGGTGAAAAGCAAATGCATTCTCAATCAGTTTAACCCAGACGACATAGCCATATCTGTCCGTCTTTCCGCCTGGTAGTTTGTCTGAACAATTAAATCTATAAAAGATAAAGAGCCTAAAATTTGGTAGGCATATGCTTTTATCTGCTGTTATTGCTTATGTATTCCAAATTTTTACCCCGCGCCTTTTCTTCGCCCCAATTGGAAATAACACGAAAACCTTGCAAAATTTTCGAACACAGACCTCTGTTTTGTTCCCAGCATTAAGAATATACTAAACATTTTTTGATTATTGATACTGAATTAGCTCCATACCGATACTCTGATTTTAGAATAAAGTCGATACGATACCAATATGCCTAGTATCGGTAAGAAGTTCAAAATTTTTATTTTTATTTTGAGTCCCAAAAGTTTTTCCTTTTGTCTGTTGCTGTGAAAATTACGCAGGCCTCTCATAGTGATGCGTACTATGCAAAAATTCGAATATTTGTAATTATTAATATTAATCGATATATATATATATATAGGGTGGGCCATCTGTTGCGTCGGTTATTAGATGCATTTTATTCGTACATTTTCCTACAAAAGTGCGAAAATGTGTATACCAAATGAAAGTTTGAAGCCCAAATAGCCGCCGCGGCTGGCTTTACAGGCCCGTATGCGAACATTGTAATTTTCTATGACTTTTTTTTTGACGAAAACTCATCTGGCTGTTCTTGCATACATTGAACGAATACTGACTTGACATATGTCGAAAAGCATCCACTTTGGACGGGTATGTTCCCAATAATGAGTGTTTGACAACCAAACCACCAAATGGCCCACCCTATATTTAGATTCTCGATATAGTTTCGATCAGATACCGGTAAAGCAAAAAAATCTATTTTAATCTAGAAGTGTGTCTAGAAGTCTTGGTGTTTGTTTTTTCTTTTGGAAATTAAGGAGAGTACAGGCTATATCATAACCGGAACGTCCTGTAGGCTAAAGTTAAGTTTTAATTTTTGCTGTTCATCCGGCATCAATATAAATAGTATCGATAACGAGCTTAATTAATTTTTTTTTATTTTAAACACGTGTTGCGAAAGGTCTTTGTGTTCGTCTTCAATTCTATATCATACTTGAGTCGTTCTGGATGTAACATACTCCTACAAGTCTTGAAATTATGAACTGTTAAATTTTTTTTTAAATGTTTTAACAAAATCGATTTAAAAATATTTGTACAGCAAGAAAATTTTAAATATTGGCTAAAGTAAAAAGTTCCGTCGTTTTCGGCGATGAAATTAATACAGTCAGGATTATCCGCTTTAGATCAAATATGCCCCGTTTGGTTTGACAAATTTTGTCCATTTAGAAGCCAATTTCATAATTCCCCGATTGAAGAAGTCCTCGTCCCTATTTGTAGAAATTTTTTTACCGTCAAGAAAATTTTGCAAATGCTTGAATAGGTAATAGTCGCTTAGTGCCAGGTCTGGACTATCAGTTGGGTGCTAGAGAACATCCCATCTAAACACTCTTCGTTAAAAATGTGTGCGGCCTGGCATTGTCTTGATGGAACACAACACCTTTGCTATTGGCCAAGTCTGGCCGCTTCTGATCGATCGCTTGCTTCAATCCGGCTAGTTGTTGACAGTAGAGATGCGAATTGAGTGTTTGGCCTGATGGGAGCAATTCATAGTGAATGATTCCCTTACAATCCCACCAAAAACACAGCAAAACCTTCTTGGCCTTTAATCCGGTCTTGGCGATCGTTTGAGCCTTTACTGCTGTTGTTCTCATTCATCATCGGCTTCAAAAGTGGGTCGATTTGGTTTCAGCCAAAAATCGCAAGCATCAATTCGGTCTAAAAGTTTATTTTGCGTCAATTCGTGGGGCACCCATACATCGAGCTTCTTCTTGAGACCAGGCTTTGGTTTCAAACGGTTTTCTGCCTTATTTTCAGTTCCTGGGCAATGAAATAAGGGCTAACATGAAGGTTCGTCTCGAGGATTTCCATCGGAAATATAAGAATTGCCAGGTTTAACTGAAAGAGGGACCTTAAAGCTCTTATGGAAATCTTATTAAAATTCGTTTATAAGAAATTATAGTAATTAAAACTTTGATTCTTAGTGTGGCATGAACTTTGCTTAAAATAATAATTTAAACTGTCACAAATATGTCACTAAATTTATATTTTTAATCTTTTAACCAGCATATTGTTTCCATAGGTCAACGACAATCATTACCAAATAAAGCCAAACAAATATTATTCCAAATTGATATGTCTACCCAAAAAACGTGTTTGACTTGTTATCGAAACAAATTGCACCACTTGATAAAATATTTATTTATTTTGAATTATTATATTAATATTTACGCCTGTTACTATTATGATAGAGCACGTCACGCGTGTTCTGGCCTACTTCCCCCCCGTCCAACCACTATTTGAACTTGTGACTAATAGATCGCTTTTGTGTTGTGCAATTAACACCTCGAGGCGGAGCACAACAAATATTTGCCAAACTTATCAGTTATCAGCTCTCAACTCTGTATGAATGTGGACTGTGCTTTTTGTGAAAAAAAAGTGATCATCGATTAAGCTAATTTTCGCTCTATCTGGCCAGTTAAAGTTTAGAAAATAAAATTTCTTCGATTGGCCTCATTTTTGCACCGAATACAGGTTTCGACGCGACTGACACGAATCTGGGCTTATTTTCTCTGTAGGCTTTTTGGCTGAGAAGCTATGGGCATTTAAAGTTGAGAAAAAGTGATCATCGATTAAGCTTATTTTCGCTCTATCTATTATAGTTTTCGAGTTATGGCCAGTTAAAGTTTAGAAAATAAAATTTCTTCAATTGACTTCATTTTTGCAACGAATACAGGTTTCGACGCGACTGACTCGAATCTGGGCTTATTTTCTCTGTAGGCCTTTTGGCTTAGAAGCTATGGGCATTTAAAGTTGAGAAAAAGTGATCATCGATTAAGCTTATTTTCGCTCTATCAATTATAATTTACGAGTTATGGCCAGTTGGCTTCATGTTTGCAACGAATACAGATTTCGACGCGACTGACACGAATCTGGGCTTAGTTTCTCTGTAGGCCTTTTGGCTGAGAAGCTATGGGCATTTAAAGTTGAGAAAAAGTGATCATCGATTAAGCTTATTTTCGCTCTATCTGTTATAGTTTAAGAGTTATGGCCAGTTAAAGTTTAGTAAATAAAATTACTTCAATTGGCTTCATTTTTGCACCGAATACAGGTGTCGACGCGACTGACATGAATCTGGGCTTATTTTCTCTGTAGGCCTTTTGGCTGTGAAGCTATGGGCATTTGAAGTTGAGAAAAAGTGATCATCGATTAAGCTTATTTTCGCTCTATCTATTATAGTTTACGAGTTATGGCCAGTTAAAGTTTAGAAAATAACATTTCTGCAATTGGCTTCATTTTTGCACCGAATACAGGTTTCGACGCGACTGACTCGAATCTGGGCTTATTTTCTCTGTAGGCCTTTTGGCTTAGAAGCTATGGGCATTTAAAGTTGAGAAAAAGTGATCATCGATTAAGCTTATTTTCGCTCTATCAATTATAATTTACGAGTTATGGCCAGTTGGCTTCATGTTTGCAACGAATACAGATTTCGACGCGACTGACACGAATCTGGGCTTAGTTTCTCTGTAGGCCTTTTGGCTGAGAAGCTATGGGCATTTAAAGTTGAGAAAAAGTGATCATCGATTAAGCTTATTTTCGCTCTATCTGTTATAGTTTAAGAGTTATGGCCAGTTAAAGTTAAGAAAATAAAATTTCTTCGATTGGCCTCATTTTTGCAACGAATAAAGATTTCGACGCTACTGACACGAATCTGGGCTTATTTTCTCTGTAGGCCTTTTGGCTAAGAAGCTATGGACATTTAAAGTTGAGAAAAAGTGATTATCGGTTAAGCTTATTTTTGCTCTATCTATTATAGTTTTCGAGTTATGGCCAGTTAAAGTTTAGAAATAAAATTACTTCAATTGGCTTCATTTTTGCACCGAATACAGGTTTCGACGCGACTGACACAAATCTGGGCTTATTTTCTCTGTAGGCCTTTTGGCTGAGAAGCTATGGGCATGTCAGTAATCTCAATAACCTCGGTATTTGAACTTGCAGCGTCCAAGCCGCTTGGACCTTCGTCTTGATTTTCAAATTCTTCATCGTCTGTGGTACTAAAATCTTCCTCTGGGAAGTAATCGCTTTCGGCATCAGCAGAAAAGTCGAGGTCATCTTCGCTTTGTATACTGTCGATAATACCCGCGATTTGTGACCTTGTCAACCTTTTTGCAGACATTAGTCCCTAATAAAAATAGCATATGACAAATAACTGATTTATTCTTACCTAAAAAGAACATACAAAAGACCAACACCATTGAAAACAACAAAATAAACATATAACAGAGGCGCTAAACATATAAGCAACAACACATTTTTTTTTTTTTTTATTCACAAAGGCAATTTGTTGCATATCTGCAACAAAGCGAAATTCGAAAATTACTTGTATGTATTAGACTACACAAAACCACAAGGAACAGATTATACATGTTTTAGTATTATAATTGCCTTTTGAAATTGGTAAATATTGTTTAATAAATAACTTTGGTTATATTTACATTTTGCAACACAAAACTTCCAACGCGGCTTAATTTCACAATTCACGAAATTGGGCGGGTAGCACATATGACAGTGTGACCAACCCACAAATATTAAAAAAGAAAGCATTGCAGTTGAATTTAAAATTAACAGTTGTCCCCTTTTTATGATTTAATTCCAAAATAAATGAGTTTTACCGGTATGTTGCAGATATGCAACAAAAACTAATAAAGGGTTAAATTATGAACATGTCAAAATCTCATTTATTTACCTTTACGTTTTTATCGAAAACTATTTGTAAATACGATATGTATACAATGTTCTTGAAAAGCGTGAAGCGTTTTCAGGTTTCATTTAGTTTCGATTTGGTTCGCTTGGGGCTTGGCTAAGTTCGTCAACAGTATGACACAATGGCCGTCAATCCGAGACGGCAGCTGCGGCTCTGTACGTTCTGTGCCCTGGCGTTTGTGGTTTGTCAATTTTGGTTGCTCTTGCTGCTGACACAGTACGGAAATGTGCATCATTTTATAAGTAGCAAAGTAAGTTTTTGGAAAAGTGTATAAAACAAGTAACAATTGACGTAAAATTGGATGCCTGCAGCTACTTTTAAGACCCCACAATGTCTACGTGGCTGATCCATATCATTGGCGCGAATTTGTGGCTTATACGCCCAAGAAACCAAATAACTTCTATCAGTATAATCGAGAGCGTAGTGATAAGGTGGGCGCTGTGCGTATACTCCCCGGCACAAGGCATGATAGGTAAGTAATGTGCGAATACATTGGTTACATTTTGTAAAATCTAGTTTGAATTGATTACGGGAAAAGCTTGCTGTGCTTATGCAGTCCCTCTAAGTTCACAGCATCTAATTTTGGTGTATCTGCTATCTTAAGAAATTAAATTCTATGCATATTTTTGTTATACCATTTTCCAGCTGTAATACTCGCAGCTATGTACTGCCATCCTCCTCCCAAGCCAAGGTCAGCATTGTCATCAGCTTTCATAATGAGGCGCGTTCCATGCTGTTGCGCACGATTATCTCGCTGGTCAGCCGCACGCCGGAGAAATATTTGCATGAGCTGATTATCATCGATGACTACAGCGAGGATGGTGAGTGGCACCATGGTTATAACCTTCAAACTTTGTGACTTCCCTTTACACTTTGCACCTCAGCGAGTCTGCTGCACGAGCTCAATGAGCTGCTAAAGAAAATGTACGCCAAACGCGAGCAATTGAATCTACTGTTCATACGGAATCTGCGTCGCATGGGTCTGATTTGGTCACGTAACAAAGGCGCCAGCCAGGCCAGCGGACATTATTTACTCTTTATGGATAGCCACTGTGAGGTGAATGAGGGTTGGTTGGAGCCACTGCTGGAACGCTTGGCCTTGAACAAGACTAGGGCAGTAAGCCCACTGCTGGATCGCATTGATGACCAGACGCTTAGCTATCGTCCGGGCAATGAGTTACTTATGGGCGCCTTTGATTGGAGCTTGCATTTTCATTGGTGGGAACGCGTCTTAGCTGACCACGAAACGGCGGAGCAGCAATACAGCAGTCCTGTCTTTGCGGGCGGCACTTTTATGATTTCGCGTAAATGGTTCCTCAAACTGCAGGGTTTCAACAAGCACTTGCAGGTAAGGGTATTGGTCGTTGACCAAGCAACTGTTAGTTACCCTTTTTTTTTTTTTTTTGTATTTTTGGTCTAGCCAAGTCAATTTGATGCACATTGGCTCAAAACAATTTGGCCTAGACCGCAAACAAGTCGGAAAACAAGCGAGTATATACTGTTTGTTGTTTTACGTCTTTGCAGATTTGGGGCGGCGAGTCCATTGAGTTTGCCATTAAATTGTGGCTTTGCGGCGGACAAATTGAGATCGTGCCCTGCAGTCGAATTGGACATATTTTTCGCTCACGCCATGCCTTTGAATTTCCAGTGTTGAACAACTGGGGCCAAGATGCGTCGAACATTGGTCAGGCTACATATTTGCGGTAGGTCGGCCGCTGGCTCTGCTTCACTTGTCCAGCTGAAGGTGGAGCTGTAGGTGTAAATTGTGTGCCGCCCTTTGGTATTTTTCAATTTATTTCTACGCCCCAGCGCCTGAAGGGACCAAGCAGCACCATTTTAATATAAGCATTCTTAGCACGCAATTCTTATACACACATACATACTCGTACTTGACAGAAACTCAAAAATTATAGCCGAGTCCTGGCTGGAGGAGTATAAATATTTGTTCTACGCACTCAAACCGGCGGCCAAGCAAATTCCATTAAACTATACTGACCACGAGCTGAATCTCTTTAAAACGGCGCATCAATGCCGTCACTTCGATTGGTATCTGCGGCATGTGCATAAGCATCTCAAGTGAGTAAGAATAAATGGTCAACCAGTAGTAGATTCTATGAGGATTTCAATATTAGTTTCTGTTCTGTTCGATGCATATAGGTTTGTTTCTTGTTGTTGTGGAATAGTATGAAGTTTTTGACTGTCATGCACTTGGCAATGTACGGATTAATTCCTGCCTCGACTTAGAGCTTGGTGAAGCACAATTCCCTGCTCCAATCAGAACTAAAGTTAAGATTTTGTCAAAACAACACCCAAAGTTCTAAACGAATACTTTGGTGGTGGTAGCTTTTGTCCCACATACATTTCGCAAATATCCGGAATGATCCAATCCTCAACACAAATAAAAAATACAATGCTGAAGGGTTTTTTTACGAAGCGTTCTGCAAGAGCTAGAAGGAGTTGTATATAATTTCTGATTCTACCTGTTACTAGTTTCTCTTTGTTTGACATTTTGCTATAACTTGTTTTTTTATTCCTAATTCTAATACCTCAATCTTTTAGATTGCACAACGCCGAGTACAGTGCGTTGGGCACGCTACGCAATGCTGCACGCTGTTTGTTGGTTCAGAAAGTCTCCACACAGTTGGTGCTCGCCAGTTGCTATCACAGCGAGATCACACAGTGGCATTTACATCGTAGCAGTGGTCAGCTGCGCACGGAGTTCAACCAGTGTCTAAGTGTGGTAAACAAAAAACCACCAAAGGGTTATCAGCTTCTTATGGAGCCTTGCAGTAACGCAAACGATTGGCAGCGCTGGCAACGCCGCGGCACACAGCTGATGCACAACAGTACGCATCTGTGTCTGGACAATCCGCTCAAGGATCAGCTGGAGCTAAGTGCGTGCAGATCCGTTGCTGCTTCACAGTCTTTTCAATTTTCACTTGAAATGAAGGAACTGACATAAACTTGTTAAACGCATTAAACTTGGTGTGTGTGTGTGTGTGTGTGAGTGTCGGGTCTACACAGGGGTCTTTGAGTCTGTGCCTTTCACTAATCAAAATGTTGCCATGTCTCGCTAATCTCTGTGAAATATTTCCGCAGCCGCAGCCATAGATTACATGCGCATATCAGTTGCCATGACGGCATGCAAGAGGGAAGCACTAAATTATGGCGCAGCACACAAAGGTGAAGTCTACGAGGAAACCTTCTACTCTTTCTTTTTTTTTATCGTTTTTGTTTGTTGTGTGTGTGTGCTGCAGGGGGCAGAAGCAACTTGCTTCCTGTCGCATCCGTCACATGCGAGACAGACAATGCCACGCGCAGATAAAAGCCAGCGACGGCGCGCGTATTGTGCGCTTGTTTAGCAACAACAAAGTCTGCAACAACAACAACAACAATGAGAGTAGGAACATCAGTCAAGCGTGAACGAGGGCAGGCTGAAAAGTAGTTTATAAATTTTTACATAATTTTGATCTTCCTAAGAATTAGGCAAGCCTATGGAAATGTAGTTTCTTCTTTTGCACAGGGTTTCCTATATCAGTTAGATAGGTTAACAGGAGATAATTGAAGCATATCCACTCCAATCGTCTTGCGCTTGCAATAGGCGAGTATTGTATCTGCTATAGAAAAAATATATCTGATGCGCTGCGGTACTTAGGGCGTAACATTCATATCCTGAAATAAGCGTAGTAACTTATTCTGTAAAACTTGGAACCTATAGTTGTTTGACCCTAAATCTGAGTACCATATCTCCCGGTTGGTGCTTTGATCTGCTGATAGACGGTCAGAAGCCAGTGAAGTCGATTCCTTTCGGAAGTGCCCGCATTATGATAGTCGCTGGGTCGAAGTAGTGCAAAGATATTTGGCTGACATCCTCTGCGGTATCGGCTAATGATTGATATAAATCGCAGGCATAATTTTTGGCCGTAATGCGAAGCATACGTTAGCAGATTACTTTCTTTTTTTTAGCATTCCAATTTCTGGCCAAATTCTCCAATTGCAGCAGATAATTCTTTATGCCATCCACAGCTTTGTACTGATAAGAATCTCACTATAGAACGCTGACATCGGCAGAGTAAGCGCCGAGAAGCATTTTCGACTGGGTGATAACAATATTGCATCTTAGCACAGTAATATCGGACACAAATATACTATATAGGAGGGGTACGAATACACTTACCTGAGGTACACCAGCTAAGGCTTTTCTGGTTGTGGGTTGGTTGATGAGCCCGTATCTGGACAAAGAATTTCCTGACCTTCAGGTAAGTGTAAGTGTTAGCAGGCAGCGTTATCTTAATTTTTTCGAGAAGTTCGGGATGTCGAGCTCTGCTGCTGGATGGCCTAAAAAATTCTATTGCAGAATTAGAGCGGAACCCTAATTGGTGATCTGGGATCTATTTTCTATTTCCCGTTCATTCAACAAGCCAATAAGCTGAAGGCATTAGACTGATTGGTTGGTATGACTGTACGTCAACGTAACCTTCCTTTATAGCAAAGTGGTAGTCCATTTTGTTCTGCCTTAAAAAAAATCTGGCTTGCCAGGGTTCTTGAACTTTTGAAGATGATCATAATATTTACCAAAAAAACTCTTATGAACAAACAAAATCAGTTCCCAAAAAAAAGTCCAATTCGTTTTTTATCTCAAGGAAGGATTCTTTCTATCAATTCAGGTGATGGAAATATTCAGAGAACTCGCCGATTTAAAAATATTAAAAAAAAAAATTTTTAAAAATAACAAATAGGTTGGTAAGGATATATCTTGCCAAATACTTTTCAGCCTACCCTCGCAGTCGGACACTATGGGCGCAGACCGAATCGGAGGCAGCTGGGACGACAACAATGCGACTCGCGTCTACAATTGTTGCCGGGTCAAAGTCGTCGGCAGTGGCGTTGTCGGCGGTGGCGACTGGCAAATGTAATTGAGTTGATAGCTCGGCAGTGCGCTTCCGGCAGCTATGATGGCCGCCGGAAGTGGACAACAAAAACAGTTAAAACAAGAAAAGTATTGCAAAAGCTAAGTAAAAGAAAACAAAGAGCATGAATCTTCGCCAGATTGCGAACTGTGGACTGCATTCAGCAGTCAGTCAGAAACTTGAGTTTTATTTTCTTTTTGACCATTTTTTTTTTTCTGTGGTAATAAAGCGTAAAAGTTAATTTTGCATTGCAACAACAAAAGTTTACAAGCCGAGACAACTTTGTCCTCTTGGCCAAACAATATACGGAGAGAGTGAGGAATTTATTTTGTCGCAGCAAGAGAGCGCGACCGTGCAGTGCAGCCTGAGCAGCGTGGAAAAAAATCATATTTTTCCTGGCATTTAATAAAAAACAAAAATAAAAAGTGTTGCAAGTTAGCTGGCGGTGGGGGTTGGGGTCGCCTCGGCTGGTGTCGTCTAAACAAAATGTCGGCCTGCTGCTTACGTCTATGTGCAGCTGTTGCGCGCGTTTAGTTTCATTTAAGTTATGGCTGCCACCGTTTCCGGCATTTTATTGTTTTGCACCTGTCCGGTGGTAATAGAGCAGTGGCAACAACTACTGCGCAACTTGCCCGCAACATAGACGAGGCATGAACAAAAACTATAATAATAAAAGTGCGTTTATTGTGTGGCATATTGTCGTTGTTGTTTCTGTTGTTCCTGTTGTTGTTGTTGTTGTTGTTGTTGTTGGGAGACTTAGCCAAACAATAAAGCGGCCGTCAAGCGGTTATAAAACTTTGAAGCACTAAAAATGATTTCAATTTTCCACACAGTCAAAGGCTAAGGCAATGGTTGGCTAAATATATATATATTCAAAGCGTACTTTCAGGCGAGCAATTGAGATACTTTAGTGAGCAAAATTCAACTTAAAATGCTTATGAAAACTAAATAATCAGCTCTGGAAAACGAAAACGTACAATTTTTTGAAGTGTACATGACATAAACTACGCCTTTTTGGTACAAGATAATGGAGTTGAAAAATTATTATCAATTTTTAACCAAAAATCACGGCATAACTTTAGTCATAATTATAAAAATTGTATAATAAAAATTGAAATCTAAGATTTTTTTTCGTGATTTTAAAATACAAATGGATATTTAACAATTGTTTTAAAATTTTTATTTTTAGGTCAACAAATAAGCTTAACAACTTGAATTTCTTGGTATAAATAAATTTTAAAATTTATCCACATTTAAGATAGTCCTTTTTAAGAGATGATTTATTGTGGGCTTTATTTTTTCGTTTTGAATTTTCTCAACCTCCTAACTCTTGTTTTTATTTTTAGGTTAAGATCTCAGCTTTCATACCGACAGATGCTCATGTCTACTTCGACTCGACTACTTAGCCTGATAAATTTGGCATATTCGTTTCTTAATTGGATCGAAAATGCTTTATTTTCACTATTACATAGGTTGGGATGAACTTGTTTAACTCTTTTACTTTACGAATACTGTGTATAAGATCCATCCCTACTTTTTCTTCGAATTTTGTGTTTCAGTTGCTTCTTCTACAAATTTCCATATCCTGAGTATTTTCAGTCAACTTGACAGTTATGGGTTCCGTCTCCAACGTTCTGCGGCATCCAATATTCGGATAAGTACGGGTCTTCCAAATACCATTGGTTATACCAAGAATTCTGGCTATATTTCAAATCTTCTTGGCTAAAATTATTGCTGCCAGCTGGCGAAATAGAAGAGTATTCTCCAAACATTTGTGCCCTGTGTTCCGGCGGTTCAAAACTTTTACTATCATCGTGGCTTAAAGCAGCTCCAGCAGGCAATTCATACAAATATTCATTCAATATTTGGGCCATTTGTGTCGGAGGCACTTGAAATTTACTAGCACAAAAGTGGAGAGCAATGATTTTCTCTCGTAAATTGCAACCAGAGTTTATTAGATTTCCAGTATTATTTATAAGAAGGTTTTCCCTTTGCCCTGTAAGATTTGTATTGTTCCTTGTTCCTTCTAGATCTGCCCTGATTTTCAAAATTTCATTAATATTTCGCATCATGCTGCCTACCCGATTGCATATTTCATCTACAGTAGCTATTTCTTTGCCATAGACGAACAAACTTATCCACAGTGCAATCAGGCCCAGAAACAGTTTCTCCCAGTGGGTTATTTCAATTCGGGTAACTGGCAAAAGGACAGTATTAGTTCCTGGTATACAGGAACCACTTGAGAAGGCTCGCAAAAGCACCAGCTTAGAGCGAAATGGAAACCAAATGGGAGCAAAAAGTGTTTTCAAAAGAGCTGGCATTTTGAAAATGCATTTTTTTTTGACTACTTTAATGAAATAATTTAGTTTTATGTTACCTTAAATTGATTTAAATAAATATTTCAAATGCCAACTCGATTTGAATTTTTATGTTTCATATTGATAAAAAAAAAAATTAGAACTGCAATAAAAAAAAATATTTAGGATCTTTACTTTGCTGGCCAGAAAGGCAGAAACGCAAAAGTGCTCAGCAACAACTTACACTCAAAAAATTCTGCATTTTTGCCGTACCCAGACCGGTGAACTACGAAAAGAAGTTCACTTCGGCCGAAAAGTTCTAAAAAGCGCCAATATTTACGTATGCGTATTTTATTTTAAATTCTGTTTTTGGAAATCCAAGTTTAGGCTTTGCAAGGGGCTGCATGTCGTACTTGACGATACCATTCTTATTGTCAAGTTTCTAAACGCGTTCTTATTCATTTGACGATAATCGATAATAATGACAACTATAATAAAGCCATAGGCTGTGACCTAAATCTGTAGTTATCGTGATTCTTACGATTCTTCGCGCTCGACAACTTCACTCTGATAAACCAAAGATAGATAGTGCGCTTATTGCATGTACTTCTCAAAGCATGCATAATCTACACTATACATAATCTACTCTTTTTCAAAAGAGCACAAGAATATTGTAGAGTGTCTTGACTGCTCAGTTGCCTTCTGCGACTAGCATCCATTGGCAAAAATGATTCCCCGCTGAAATCCATAGAATTGGCATCAAGAATTTGCTTTGGTTAATAAAATCTTTTATGCCGTGTGTATAACTTTGTGAGACACTGTTGTTTATACCTTTTTATTTTCATTCAATTTTTGCTCAATAGCAGTCCTTGACATCTTTTCTAATGGCCCCATTTTGCGCCAACTCTTTCAAGTGCTCGCACCGAGTTCGGCTCTTTTATGGCAATAGTTTTGCGCCAAATTTGTATACCTTTCAAAAAGTTGAGCGCTATCATTGAATAAACAGCAGTGCGTCCACTCAAGGACAAACCTTAATTATGCTCAACAACAACAACAACGTCCACAACAACATAGACAGGCTGCAAAAACTGGGCAGTTACTAGTCCCCAAAAAGGGTGGCAGGATATAAGTTGATTATTCATTTGAAGACTCATTTTATTATCTGCATAAATCTTGCAAGCCCAACTCATTCACTCAAACCCAAATCCTGGCCCTGCCCAAGAGCACGGCCCCCTTTAAAAACTTTCTGTTTACTTTGGCGGTGCACAGTTCTTCTTCTTCATTTTACTTTTTTTGTTTCACGAAAAAAAAAATCTATCATTCAGTGGCGCGCATTTAAAACATCTTGATTAAAAAACTAAAAAATATAAAAAAGACCGTAAAATGCAAAAATGAAAGCCAAATGCAAACTCAGCGAGTTTTAAGTGAGCGCGCAAAAAAAAAATTGGGACTATTCGGGATGCTGAACGAAATTGGGATACTCTGCAGAAATTTTCAACAAAAATGTTAAATACATATTCTCTTTTTATTATGAAAAGAAACGAGAACGGGAGAATGGGTTGTTCTATCATCCAAGCACTCTCATTAAGATGCAATCCAAAGAGAAATTCGGAACCGCTGCGTTTCCTCTAAAACAGGGTCGGGATGATAATAAAAGTAGTAAAGGCATTCTTAACCAAAGTTGTAAATATCTATGAAACCACAATTGAATGAGATGTACCAGATGTTCTGTTCGAAATATCGCTGATAACCGCAACCAAGGCAGAACGGCGTTGTGATATAGCGCCCAATTGTAATATCTACGGGGAACTATGTCCAAGATAATGGCCGAGAGGATGCACGTTCCCATCACAACTCCTATCTGCAGTGATGAATAGGTGAAAGCATCCAACTTCTGCTATGTGAGAACCCTTGTTAGAAAATTCACTTAGTAACTTGAAAATACTTTCCTTGGCTATCTGGTAAGTCTGCCCATAGTGGACCTGGAATCTTCAAATTAGCTTATTAATAAAATATAGCGATCCTCACTATTATATTCAAGTCACAATGGTCTACGGGTTATGTCGACTCGAGCTGTCCAACTACCAAACCTAAGCCGAGTAATTATATGCAGAAAGTTTTATATCAATGCCTTTAAGATGTTTGAATGGTTTTTTAGACTGGTGTGGTCTTTTAGAGAAAAGTCAACGTTTTTATGCTTATTAGGCTCACATGAGTCTACATGCCAAATTTGGTGGTTCCAGTTATTAAACGGTCTTTTTACGCTTTTGTCGTCTTCGTAATGCCCGTTACCATTTATATTGCCATTTATTGTGCCCACTAGATGGCGCATAAGAGTTGTTGTCGCTAGATGGCGCCACCGAATTGTTATGTATTTGTCTGATTTGGACATAAAGTTAATATTTTATATATCAATACTTAAAGGTGGCACAGGTGAGGGTAAGTTTGCGTACCGAAAAAAAGTGAAGCCAGCTAGTATTAATACTTATACCGAAAGTTAAGTTTGTGTCTGTTTAGAGATGAGAAGTTCAGAAAATAGAAGCATATTTTAATAATCGTAGTAACTAGTCTTTTGCTTACGTCCAGTTTCGATTGGACAGCTTTTATATATTTTGTGAGTACAAACAAAAAATGTTCCTACTTGGAAACAAAGTTAGTATATAGTATAGTACATAACTTAACGGACGCAAACAGCTAATCGTCAGGAGAAATCCTTATTGCAAAAGTAACTTAAAGTCTGCAATAATCTTGTTGCTATGGGTGTACAGGGTATCAAAATATCAAAAACAAAGCGAAGAAAAAAGAAAATTAGTAGAGCAATGGCTGAATGGAAATGGTGGCTAAAACTTATAAACCGCAAGCGGAAAACAAAGCTCAGAAACTTGGTGGCGTGGAGCAGCATTTAAAAAGGGATTTCAAAATTAACGTCCAACATAAAGCGGACCAGGCAAAAAAGTCAATTTGAATGATTAAATAGGAAAACAGCAAAGTTCTACTCAGTCGCGTGTGTTTTGTTTGAAGCGCCTCAAGACCCGTTCTGCTTGGTTTTTGGTATCGACATGGAGCTCGGATCATTCGCCACCCGAGGCGTAAAAATGTGCTTAGTGTCGTCTTTTGTATGGCTTAAGTATTGCACATATTTTTTTTTTTTTTATTCTCTTATATTTTTTGGGGTTTTGCCGATTTACATTTATTAATTCTTTTGGACGAAAAAAGGTTTGCTCTTGAGCGCACCATTAGCAGACATAATGGCCGCATGCCGCCGGGTTCTGTGCCAAAGGACCTCTATCCCAAAAGCAAAGTGAAAATAAAATAAAATAAATGAAAATACAGCGACGACACGAAAAAGCGATAATCCATCATTTTTGCACAAAATGGCTACAGAAAGTAACCAGAGACGACAATAGCGGGAACTTACAATGGGCGAGATACAAGTTTTGAGCGACACTTTCAAAAGACTGTACAAATTTAAGTAACAAATTTAAAATTATAGTATTTATAGAGATTTATTCAACAAAATACTAAATCCAAAATGTACAAACATCGGCATCTTCGTCATCGTCACCATAATAGGTTGGTTGTTCGCCCTCATGCAACAGTTTGCCCACAAATTTATATTTATCCTTAAACTGCATATCCCACTCGATTAGAATGTTCATTTCCGTTTCAGTCAAATCACGTAGATCATCCAATTCGTCGTTATTATTAAGAGTTACACAAAATTTAGCCAAATTGCGCGAAACATCTCGGCCAGCGTATGACGCATAGTGTCCACCAGGTCCATATAAATGTCTTGCCTTGGTTACATCGTACACGTTGCCCAGAACTGCCAATAAAACACGACCCTCGCTTTGGTTACCATCAAAGTGCCGCAGCTCGTGTACGGTAAAATCACGGCGGAGATTTGGGAGCTTCAGTTCAGTTGATTTTTCGACTTCTTTGTAGTTTCGCAACACTCGGCGAATAAGACAAACGATAATGCATAGTGCCACATCAAAATAGCTAAGTATCATGACTGAATGCGTTTAGCAGGAATTCGCTTTTACTGAATGAGTCCTTGATATGAATATGATTCTCTTTTTCTTGAACTTAGCAGGGCTCAACAAATTCTCGGCGAATAATTGTAATTGTTCCTTGCATTATTTTATTTCTTTTATTAAATTTAGTTTATATTTTGAGTTCCCAATTTTAAAATATACTTTATATATATGAAGGCTTTTTGACATCTGAACGAAGCCTACTAAGTTGTTGATGATTGAGTTATTAGTAATTTTTTCTAAGATTCCTATCCCTAGATAATGTTTTCAACTCTGGAGGTCCGGCCAGGTTATTGCCACTTTCAAATTTGTCATAAAATGCCAAAACGGATATTTTTTTTTGTTTTTTTTTTTACATTTATTAATTTTTTTTATTTTATGTATAAAAATAATGCATATAGACGAGAACGATTTAAAAACTAGCCCGCTTTAGTTATTTCGCCTGCTGGGATGAGTAGGAAACAGAGCACCCACCACCTGCTATTTGATTGCCAGGAACTTCTTAGAAGACGAACCCAGTTTCTGGGTAAACCATTCTTTGAAGACCTGGGTAGTCTGGCAAATGTGCCTATAGCGGATCTGTCCACTTTTTTCGAATCCTCAAAATGGTTCTGCAAGGAAAGGGACTTAGGTGGCTAGGAATGTCCACCAGTTTTTGACCCTCGCAGTAATCCGCCTCTAACTCTATTATTTAAAAAAAGTACCATTGGCCTTTTAATTAATTGATTAACATTATTAAGCGACATTTTTGCATAACATATTAAAATTTGGCCCTTTAAAACATTTTTATCAGGATACGCTAAAATCGACAAAGAATTTTTAGTTTGTGTTTTTTAAAATCTTTTAAATTCTTTAAATTCTAACGACGGTTTTGAAAATGACCATAAACATAGTTTACGAAATTTAAAAAATTCGAAAAAAATAAAGGAAAACGCATTTACGAAGACTAAATAACAAGTTTACCACGAAATATGAGTAGTGATTTGTAAAATTTGACCACTGTGCACTCAAACATTAACACTATAGTGTCCATGCAACGTTGTAGGCTGTGCCGCATGATTATGCTGAAAATATTTGAATCCTTACCAACACACATACACACTCACACACACTAATAAGTTTTGTGTGCAAAAAGGTTTGGGCCAAGTGTCCTTATGTGGGCGAACTTATGTGAGTGTGTGTTTGCGTTTTATTTTTTATTTTACCTTTTTTCAACATTTGAGTTTTTAACGCAATGAAATGATTTTTTATGAAAAATTAAAAAGCATTTCAATCACGTCGAAAGTTTTTTAGCATAGCAAAATTGTTTGTAAAACATTTTTTTTTTTTTGCCATCGTCAAGATTTTTTTGCGTATCTATAGCTATAGAGAGAGGTAGAGATCAAGCTGAAGCAGAACAGGCATAATGCGTGTTTTTTTTTTAGTTAGCTTTTAAAGTGTATATGTTTGAAGGTTGAATACTCTGTATGCCATAGAGTAAGTAGTGTGTAGTGGCTTGGAGTGGCACCGTCAGCACGAAGAGCCTGTCATTCATTCATATGTTAATTTATTTGAAGTGCGTGCGCCCAAAAGCAGGCTTTCAATTTTATACTTGAACAAGAAGCGCACTACTTGCGAAAAACGTTGTAGATGTAGTTGTATTTGTGCTAAAAACACACTGTAATTAACCCTTGCATGTAGGCCATAGAGAGCCCTGCCAACTTGCTAAAACATATTTTTGACATATTTCAGCTAAGGCTTTATGCGTCAATTATACGCTGTGTTTGACATGACGTCTAAGATGTAGTACGAACGCGCACGCACACAATCTCAAAACACATACACACACACACTCATGCATATACAGGGTGATTTTTTAGACGTAACACTGATAATTTGCAGTGCTAAAAGTTTAAAATTTACGATTATCTTTAAAGGGTTTTATATAAAAGACAAAGGTCTAGGCGGGCAATACACCGGTCAAAAATGTGAGAGCAGTCGTTCTTATTTCGCAATTTGTTCATGAAATCACATTTGAGTCGAAATAAACAAATATGGTTGAAATGTAGTTCCATTATGTATCAATGAATTTTATGGATGCATTGTCTGCACTTTGGTAGGTCTGTAACTTTTTGAATGAGAGATATATGTCTCACAAAAAAAGTTTTATTTTTCATCATGGTCTCCTTTAAGCTCGATACAACTGGTCCAATGCTTTTTCAATTTTTGATTTCTTTCAGATAGTGTTTTCTCAAGTCCCTCAAATTTTTTTTTTTTTTATTCCTTGATAAGATGTACATCGAGATTGTATATATATATGTATATATATGTATATAGACGGAGTCGGAGCATGGGGCGGAAGTCCCTCAAAATGGGCCCAGTCATTTCTTCAGGCTTGAAATTAGCTTCGTTGGTGTACGCAAAAAAAGCGGATCCTAATTTTCACAAATTTTTTTAACAAAAGACAAATTTTGTAATCGTTGTAAGATTTTCCATAATGAAATGGCAACACTATTAAAAAATATATATTTGTATGATAGTATTCTTGAATATTAAAATACTTAATATATGAATAAGTAACCTTAAAGTAAGATTAAAATTAAAAAAAAAAGATAAAACGCCGATTCTCAAAATAAGACCAAAAATTCTTTAAATAAAATCAGTATCTTGAAGTTAGATGAGAGAGTTCCTAAATTAATGTTGAATTAAAAAAAAGCCCATAATACAAATGACAGCATTTTTAAAAAAATAATTGAAGATTTTATCGTATTTACAGATTTTGTATAATCTTATTTTAAGGTTGCCAAACATCTGAATATATGAACCAGCCTTATTTTGTTCTAGAACTTTATTATCATTAAGATTTTTCCACAAAAGAAATGATAAAACAATTTTTTTTTACAGTGAGCAAAAAAAATTTGGTTTGAAGATGGCTTAAAATCTGAATTTTTCTATATCCTCGTTAAAATGTATACTATATAAAAAAAATTAAAAAATCTCAAAAAATCACCCTATAGTTGCACATACACTCAACCAGCATCATTCACGCGCAGCGCAAACGCTTCAAATGTTAAATGGTAAAGCCCCCTCGCTGCGTGTATTTGCCCTTTAAATTGGTATTGAAATTCTAATTACTTGCCGCTTTTAGCAAGGCAATGACATTTTTATGGCAGTAACCCAAAGCAAATGTATATAGAGTGTACATAGTACAGCATTTCCTGGGGGGAATAATGTCAACAGTTCAGTTCAGGCCGTGGCCCAAAAAATAATTTGCTGCCCTAAAGTATGCAACGAAAAATTAAGCGACAATGCCCAGCAGCTGGCAATGAACTTGTATTAAAAATTAAAGACTTCATTAAACTCGGAACAGCTGTTCAACGTTCTTCACACTGAATAAACATAATTTTTCCTAGAACTGTTGCAGTGATTCCTGGGCCTTGTTGTTGTTGCTGTTTTTGTTAGCTCAGCCCACTCTCAGCCACGCTTAATTTGCTTTTAATCTCATCAAGTTGCTGCTGCTGCGACGTTGACGTATACGTTGACGGTGACGCTGGCAGCGCATTGAAGCATGGCCTACATCAAGTCAAATGCAAAGAGACAGGCCAGCCGCAGGTTTGATGAAGCGGCACAACTGTGGGTGACGTGACGCCACTGCAGACGTTGGCGACGACGCGACTTTACGACGTCACGACGACGTCGCGCTTGCAGGTGACAGTCTAATGGCAATAAAAAACATGTAAATGGGTTTTAGGGGCTTTGCTTGGGCTATTGTTGGCTGTCAAGGGGCACAAAGCCACGTGCACACACATACTCACACACACTGGCCGAAACAGTAGATCCTTGAATGACACTATTACTAAGGGCACCTGGGGCTCCTTAGTAAGAAGAGAAGTTTTGAAAGATGTTTTTTTTTGTTCTGAAATTTTACGCTTATTAAAATTATATAATTTGGTTGAAATTTGATTTTATATGATTTTAGGATTAGTGCATATTGTGGGAAGATACTTAGCACTTAGGAGTTCCATTAAGAAATTTTATTTATTTTTTTTTAGATTTTTAGTTAAAACAATACAACATTTTCGTTTTGTTTTTCTTTAAACATTGTTCCACTCCATTGATTTTATTCATATTTACACCATGTCAGCCATAAATGGAGTTTAAGAAAAATAGTTGTTTGACATATTTAAGAAATATACTTAAAAAAAAAAATATTTTATTTTCGTTAAAAAAAATGTACCATTTTACTTTTTTTTAAAATAATCTATAATGGATGGAGTTTAAAAATATATGATATTTACCGATGTTTATCATAAGTTTTTGGGAATTGTTGGGGCATCCTTTGTACCTTAACCAGCTAACGCCTTGCATGATAAATAAAAGTAATTTGATAACGAATTTCAAATGTGTGTAATTTTACAAATCATATATTTGCATAAAATGGCAGTCAGCACCGGGTGCTTTGTTATTCTTAAGTCTTAAGAAGTGATGCCTCCATAACTTCAGTACGATCTCTGCATCTGCGACCAAATTTCCGTCATCATCTCTGCAGGCGATTTCTCAAGTCTTCAAACCTTGGGGCAGACGCTTAACCCTCTGGTTTCGGGCCTCATTCCTGCTCAGTGTTCTTTGATAGGCGGCGTCTTTTAAATAACTAATTTTTTGACATAAAAATACAAATTATAAAACTTTAGTTAAATATCAATTTTTATTTAAAACACTCCAATTTTGTAGTTTAATGTTAATTTTTTTATTTAAGAATCATTGAATAATTTTTAGTTTTTGGTAAAATAATAATTAAAAAAAAATGTTTTGTTTGTGATGAATTTAAAAAAAAAATTGATTTTGCAATTTGTATATTTAAAATTGAAAAAAATGTTATATTTAAAATTGAAAATAAACTTATTTTTAAAATTTAAAATAAAAATTTATGGTTGAAATATATATGACGTCCATCAGATACCACATCCTGAAAACTAAATATTTAACCCTTTGTATTCCCAATACCTTAAGGTAAGGAGTATCAAAAAATTAAATATATGAAGAAGACGCCGAAGACCCACCCAGGAACTAAAAAAAATTGTCCGCTTGTCTGTCTGAACGCATTTTATCCGAGCTAGGAGAACCAAATTTGAAATTTAGAATTCGCCATTTTGTAGTCCTTTCAAAGCTCTATTTTAATATACTCTTTCGATCTTTCTAGACAACATTATCAGTAAATCACCATAAAGAAGCAAATCTATCAATAAAGAGTGTCTTGTCAAAGCTTAAATCACATTCACATATATAGTTCTCGAAGTGCAAGTTTTTTCTGTTATAAAATATCCTTACTGTTAGAATAGAAGGTTAGATTTTTTCTTTCAGTGTCTTGCTCAAATTCTATTTTAAATGCCAATGTTTTATATTTTAAAAGTAAAATGCAGGTTACGTTGCCTTACATAACCTTCATGAACAACATTGTTTTAGTCTAGGATTTATGGCCAAAACCCTTCTAAACGTATATTGCGTCACTCAGGTGCCTACTGTACCCTAAACAAAGGCGGCGCATAGCATCTGTAGATCGCTGTCTTGAGGTTTAAAGGATGTTTGAGGAAAGCGTACAAGCTAAAAGTTGTTATACTATTGTAGTATAAACCCATAACATCCGGGTCCATTTTACGGCTCATGCATTGGCCCTTCTCCGCGATAAGCTCGTTCAGATAAGCAGGGGGCAGACAATAGGCCACCTGGCGTAGGTGTCGAGCAGCTCAGCATTTTTGCGGCTGCTGGATGGGAGCGGCTACGGGAGGAAGGCTGCTGGCTGGCTCTCACTGAGGCGTGAAGCAAATGAGTGAGAAATGAGTGTGCATGCAAATGTGCGTACATACGAGTATATAAGAGAATAAGTGCGTGTGTGTGTATGATGTGTGAATGTGTGTGTGTGTGCTGCTTTTTTGTTGCTCGTTTTGTGCAAACAGTTAATCAGTGAAATTAAGCACAGCGCAGTTGGCAGCGACGCAGCAGCGACGTTGGCAGCGCAGCTCTTGTGTGGCAGTCAAAGTACGCTGCTGTATAGAAGGCGTCAAGCTGTGCAACGCTGAGGCAACAATAGCCACGGGACAATTGCCACAGGCGCTGCTGCTTGTCACCAAGCTAGCTGCCTGGCTGACTGACTGACTGACGGACTGGCCAATGGCGCTAGCTCTGGTGCTGATTCAGACGACGACACAGCGAGTGGCAAATAATTGTAGCCGGCCATTTTGGTGGCATGTTTTGTGGCATCACTGTTGTTGTTGTTTTTAGCAAACGCGCCAATTGCCAACTGTTGGTGCCGGAGCGCGTAAAGTGGGTGACACTCCAAGTGTCCTGGCTAACAGTGGGGCAGTTGGACACAGTCATTCAGCTGAGCAAACAAGCAGCCAAAAGGCAATGGTGGCATTGTTGATGAACTGTGTGGCAGGGGCACTTGTTCTTAAGCACACAAACACACTCATAGAGTGCTGCTTCGCTGCTGTTGTTATTGTTGTGGTCGTTGCTGTCTCAGCTGCCACCGCCACCTTCGACGCCGCCAACGCTGCCACTGCGGCTGCTGCTGCTGCTGCTGCTTCTACATAGTCTGTGAATCTTTGACTCTGGCAAGCAATCAGTTGTGCGCTGGTAACGAACGCGTGCAGTTTGGATTTTTGATTTGCCAAACAAGCGAAATATAATATAATTCTTAAATATACAATAAAATTATAATCATTGAGTTGTAGTTGCCGTTGTCATCGTTATCGTCATCGTAATCGTTGTCGTTGTAGTCGTTGTCGTTGTCAACGTCTTCGTGGTGAGCGCGTTGGCTTAAAAGAAATTAGCCAAGTGTAGGCGACATCAACAACAAATTTTATGGGATTTGTTTGCATGGCCGGCGCCAGAAATAACCCACAGTCAAGAGTCGAACCGAAGCAGTATCGATAGCTTTTGCTGGAATAACACCCATACCATTGCATGCCAAGTGTGTACGTCTATGTGCGTCAGTGTGTGTGTGTGTGTCATTGCTATGGGCAAAATTTATGCCATAATTTTGTCAATAACAACCGAAAATGAAACCCGAACCAAAGACATTGGCACGCAGCTGTTGGTTGTTGTTCTGGTATACCCTTGGAAAAGGCATGTTCATTGCACAGAAGTAAACTCTCCTTTGATTTTGTCTGATCATCGGAATTTTGTGTGGCAGCAGATTCAGGACCTCTATTTTTTTTTTTTAAAACTCAGTCGGAAAACACACTGTAAATGACGTTTGTACACCCTTCTTCTCAAATATTACCTGTTTCTGCACCTCTTCTGCCATTTATTAGTTGCCAGATCATTTCCATTCGTCCCTCAAAAAGCATTCGTAAAGGATCATTTTTTTATGATGGAAACTTTTATGGAAACTCATTTATTTATTTTCATAAATTTCAGTTAAAAAATTAGATGTTCGACTCCTGGAATTAAAGAAAAAGAATTTTAAAAAATTTTGAAGAAAAACTTTCAACAAAGCCCACACATCATTCAAAAAAGCCAAAAATAAAAACATTTAGAATGTTCACCTTGTGGGGAAGAAATGCAGAAGTATTCAACGACAACTTACATTTAAAGAAATTCAGCATTTCTGCTTGTTCCAGACCCTTTTCGCTTCTGCCCAAAACTGTTTGATGACGAAATGAAATGCTTTCAAATGGAATTTTTCTCAAAAAAACTTTTCTTTATAAAAAACAAAGCACTCTGTATGAGACTTGTAAACAGTAGATTGTTGTTGCTTGCGTTGTAAGACGGGCACTTCTGCATTTCTGCCCAACAGTGTGAACACCCAGCATTTTTTTATAAGTCAATTACAAAAATGATTTTTTCAAAAATCTATTGTTTGATTCAAAACCAACTCGCTAAAAAAAAGTATGAAAATGTTTACGACTATAAAGGCAAATTTTGTCAATAGAGAATATTTTTAAAGGTCATTTTAAGCTTGTTACCCCTCAGTTTGGTGAACGAACTTAACCCACTCCAAGGTTTTTGCTTTCGTATAAATTTATAAAGAAATATAAGTTCGTTTCTTTCTTGTAGCCCTAAAAATGAATCTTCAGCGAGTTTTCCGATTGTTCAAATTTTTCTGAGTGTATTCAATATTCGTTATACTGAAAGTTTGTTGTGTTTGTTTCTGCTATCCATGTTTTTGTAGGCCATGAAGAAGACATCATAAACAATTTATAGTTAGGGTGCAGCGCCAGCTAAAGGATGTGCAAGGCGTAGCCTGGCTATGCTATAAAACGTTTTAGCCTCGAACGACAAACGTCTCAGTTGGCGTCAACGTATGCAGCAGCGGCGTCAACGCCAACGTCGACGTCAACGTTAACACCAACGCAGATGTTGTCGTTGCCATTAGTTGAAACGGCTAACAAACACACTGAGAAAATTGCACGTGGCGCTAGCCCAGGTGTTTTTGTTGTTGTTGTTGTTGGTGTTGACGTTGCCTTACCTTGTTACAATTACCGTTAGCTACACAGCCAATATCGCTCTCGCCTTATCGCTCGTCTGTGAGTGTGTCTGTGTGTGTGTCATTTGGTCTCCGTGCGGTTCCCAAATTGCTTTTTACACCCGGTTTTGTGGCCAGCAACGTGTTGTCGCTTCTCCATTACGGCTCTGAAGGTTCCTTCACTCGGACACTGTTGGATTATTGCGCATGATAATTGAATTCTATTCTTTATTTTTACGTTTTTGGACTCTTTTTGTTTTTTGTAGTATTTTTCCTTTTTTTTTTTTTGTCTTTGCTTATTTCATCTTCGGTCATTGTCGGTTGTCAACGTGCTGCTGGCCGGGAAAATCTTTTAATTGGAAATTTGTTATTTGAAATCAACGAACTGTGAAAACAAACTTGTGCCAGCCAAATGTGAAAGAAAAAGTGCCATTGAAAATTTGTAAAATCGTGCAAAATGAGTTGAAAAACGTAAAATGAAGCGACAAGGGCAATTAAAAAAAACCAACAACAAAAAAATCAATAGACAGTGACTATAACTAAAAAAAAACCAAAAGTTTACAAAATGGCGGACAACGTGTTTTTGCCCGTCTTAAACTACAATGCTTCAATGAACAACAGTTCAAATAGCAGCCTGGATGCTGATTTAGAGAATGGACTTACCAGTGAGGAATCTTTAGCCATACAGTCTATGGTGCGCATATTGGTGCCCTTCTTTTTTGGCATCATTGCCATAACCGGCTTCTTTGGCAATCTGCTCGTCATACTCGTAGTGCTGCTGAACAAGACCATGCACTCCACAACCAATTTGTTGATTGTCAATCTGGCACTGGCAGATCTGCTTTTTGTCATCTTTTGTGTGCCTTTTACCGCTGTGGACTATGTCAAGACCATGTGGCCTTTTGGACTCATGTGGTGCCGCAGCGTACAATATCTGATTGTGGTCACAGCCTATGCTTCCATCTATACGCTGGTGCTCATGTCTATCGATCGTTTTCTGGCCGTCGTACATCCCATTAGATCTAGAATGCTGCGCACCGAAAAGATTACCATGATTGCCATACTTACGCTCTGGACTGTCGTTCTGACCATATCAACACCAGTGACCTATGCGCATAACATTGTGGTAAGTAAGCAGGGGGTGCTTACAGCTGGCCAGACATTTGCTATGTATACAATACGATCCATGGATCGTTCGATCGTTCCAACGATCGGCTGCTGTGCGCCTGAATGTGCTGTGAATAACACAAGCCAGCAAATTTATTGCTTTCGATCATCGACACCTCGTAATATGCCCCAAAGCGCTGCACGTCAATACCTTAAACGTGCGGGATCATAACACACGTAGAGCATATACCATATACTAGTCGGTTTTGGTTTTTATTAAAGCTGCTTCTTCATTTGGATTTTTATATAGAATATTTTTGTTGGCAAATGCCGGCGGCTGCTTTGTTTTTGTTACTAATTCGCTATTTTAAATGCATAAATTTTAATTAGATATAAAGCATGTGGATGAGAAGCATTTGCTCACATTTTCCAACAATAGCTTAAATCTAATACAGCGACTTGCCAAATTCTTCAACTGGCAGGCTGTTAAATTTCAATTACAGCCAAAACAACTAAACTTTCATATAAATCTTGAAGTATTAGCTAGAGTTTCCTAGAAATTATGATTGGGTTGGCTTACACTGCGTATGATTTATTTTTATTTTTGGTATTGTTGGAAAAGGCCTTGATGCTGCGCAATAACCCAACACTGACGCTGGCAATTAGCTCTAGTCGCTTTTAATTTGCGCGCTAATGTTTTTATGATCAATGCGCAGAGTGCGAAAAACAAGTTAATTGTTTGAAAAGCGAACCAAAATTTGTTATTCATAATAACAAATAAATTTTGTTTGCATATTGTCTGTGCTTTTGTTTTGCTTTGTTTATCCTTAGTGACGGCAATAAGGCTAAACATATCATATTGTGGAAGCGTCTTCGTCTTATGGCCATAAATCAGAAGGGAGTTCATGTGGCTGGGTGTTATTGTTAAGTATACGTATGGTCTTTATGGCATATTTAGATATAACGTAAAACTGAGTATATTTTGTTATGGCTAAATATTTGAACAAAAAGTATCTTGAGCTACAGAATTAAGAAGCATTTTGCTATTCTACGACTCCAATGTTTGTTTTTCTTGTCATTTCCTACACTAAATTTATTTGCGACATTATTAAGAAGAGACACTGAAGTGCTTCATACAATATGTCAAATTTATGTGTAATCTCTTTACAACAACAGTAGCATATTAGAATGAGTAGATGCTAGAAAGATCACTATCCACTTGCAAGAAAAGGAAAAAGAAAATTAATCTCTTGAAGGGAACTCAATATTTGAAAATTTTACTTTTCCGCATAATTCCGCATAAGCCTTTTACAGTTTGTCGATTACTTATAGTGGTCATGACCTTAAATTGGAACTTTGTTGAAGTTTTAGTGATGATGCAGAAGACGGGAAACACATTTCACAGCTATGCCATTTTTGGATGCTAATTATTTTTTCTCAACATCTGTTATTATCCTTAGCACATTTAACCAATAAATTTCTTCAAAGAAGTCCTTGAAACTGAAATCAAGCAGCTCTTAGGTTACAAAATGGCGAACTGCATTTCACAAAAAGGTTGCAGAGTTTTGCAGCACTTAAAAAGCATTTTTTCGTTTACTACACCCATTCCTGCATAGTAGATACTAAAGTCTAGAAATAATTTATTTGTTGAAATATCAGAACAGAATTAAATAAAGCACAATTAAATTCCATGAAGAGTAGTAAGCTTATCAGGGTATCCTATATTTAACTTGGGAGTTGATGGCTACTTACTTCTTTTTGTGGGACGAAAAACCAACTTTTCCCCTCCAAAGTATTTAAACCTTAAACATAAAACTGACGAAAAGTGAAAATTTAAGATTTCACATAAAGGGTAAATGGGACTTAGAAGTCTTTGGACAACAGTAGGAACCATGATGATGAAACCAAAGGTTTGTTGCTCCCAATTCCACCAAACCGAATATTTTGTTGCAGGGGGAATTAAAAAATGTTTAAAAAAGTACTTATTTTATACTGAAATAATTTTTTAAATATTTTTTGAAATTCTTAGATTTTATTTAAGACAATTATTTTTAATTACTATTTTTTTGACTCAACCCAAAAATTAGCATTTTTTTTTTGTTTGTATATATTCGTATACATACTTTCAGCAGAAAAACGGCCTATGAGAGTTTTTTCAAATGACGTTTAAACCTTTAATTACGTATTTTTAGAAAAAATGTTATTCGTGTCTAAAGTGCCGTTGCGTACGTTACAAGAAACGGAAGTAGTTTCGGAAGTTAACGTGCATTTGTGCCATTTTCAGCGAATTTTGCGTAATAACCAAAAAAAATCAAATTACAAAAAAGAAAGAAGAATAATTGAGAAATTGGGTCAGTTGAAGAATATATGTGTTCAAGTTCATCCAAAATTGAAAAAACCATCGTTGCGGACGTTACACTTTTTCCTGCTATAAAACAAAGATGGAGTGCGTTTAAGTCGGGCTGAGACGACTTTAAGATAACGTTTGCAATCACATTGCAATCGAGTCCGGTTCATTGCTTAAGAACTCAAAAAAAAATGTTTAATGCCAACTTAGTTACGATATCTTTATAAACAAAAGCAAAAAAATAAATTTTGCACCACAAATGTTTTTTTTTTTACTTATCATTCCTATTGCGACTATATGATACAGTCAAGAGATTTTGGTAAAATTTGGTACAGTGCATATGCACTGTAAAAAACTACCCAAACGCTAAATTTGGTTACGATATCTTCATAAACAAATGAAATACTATGCATTATGGGTTATTTGTCCACTTTTTTGGCATAAACCTTAAAATATTGAGATAATTGCACCAAATTTGGTACTTATGCATATTTTGAGCCCTAAAGACTATCTACCAAGTTTCGCCCGGGTCGGCCCAATCTTCCATATAGCTACCATATAGCCGATCTGTCCGATTTGAACCAAAATTTTTGTTTTTTAAGCTATTGAGTTGAAAATCGATTTGTACACATATTTTGAGCTCTTCAGAAGACTTGAACTTGCGAAATTTGCTTTTGTTTGGAGCACTCTATCGTAAAGGTGTTATAAAATCGATCTAGCTGTCTGCTATGGTATGGTGGTAAAACTAAATTTTTTTACGGATTTTTCGTTTGTTTATTTAGTTATCGTATCCAAATTTGGCATTCGCAAGTTTTTCCCAAGCACTGTACCAAATTTAACCCCCATAAATTAATAAAAATGTGCAGAGCTGCTGCAACCATGTCAACTGTTTAGTATCAAACAAAAATAATTTCACGCCAACACAACATGAGAATTTATCGGAAAATGAGGGTTTACGAATTTATCGAAAATAAAAAGGGAAGTTATCGACGAAAAAATTCGTTTTCCGGAGCACGCAAAACCGAATCCGAATAAAGTGGTTCGGTTTGGTTTTTCTGTTTTCCGAAAATGTAACATTTGTAATGATCATCAAAAACGAAGAGATAAATCTTAAAAGTGGCACACTTCATTTATTTTTGCCGATATAGATAGATAGATAGTTCTGCCAGGCTCTGTGAACTTAACCGGTCACAGTGTTCGGCTGTTGTTAGGGCGATCACGGGTCACTGGCTTGTTGGAGCACATGCGACCAGAATGAATGCCCCGAGCAATGACTTCTGCAGAAGTTGCAGAGACGAGGAAGAGGTAGAATCAGTAGAGCACTTCTTCTGCTCCTGTGAAGCTCTATGTAGACGCAGGAAAAAATATCTGGGAAATTATTTTCTCCACAACCTAGAGGAGCTAGGTCCTATTTGTCCGAGAATGATTGCAAGCTATATTGCAGCAACAGGCTGGGACTCCCTTTAAGAATACTTTCTGGAGACGGGTTTAATTAGAGATTCGCGCGGTATCACAACGGGCCAGTGTAGGCCTAAGTGTGCTGGCTTGATAAGCCAGCTACCGCTATAACCTAACCTAACCTAACCTAGATAGATAGATGTAATACTTTGGTAGTTTATACGGAAATTTGTTTTACACAAAATATTTTAGTAGAACTATTGCCAGCCATTTGTGTTTAGCTACAACATTTACAAAAACGATCTAAATCGGGTGTAAACAAACACATGCCCAACTTATTTTTAAATTGGAAAAATTTTATTTTAGCCCGCCCAGCTTGAGCCTAAGGCGCTTGGGTTGAGGATCTACAAATGCAGAGAACTTATGGGTTAAGAGACGTAAACTAAACGTTTTTAAAAACTTTCCACGTTTGCCGCCCTGATTGGGTGATTTTGACTAGGTCAGTGGCCTAATCAGTTGTACACACACACACACATACTCAGATTGCCACAGCCGCCAATCATCATTTACCCCATTCACATTTTGGCTAAGCAAATTTTGGCCATTTGTCTGCAATTTCTGCCCCTTTATGCCCATTATCACGTCACACACGACCGATTTTTTCACGCATATTGATGGTTTTCAGTGGTTGTTACATTTGTTGTTGTTGAGAATGTATTTGTTTTTGCTTATTTGTTGTTTGTTTTTCGCACGACTCACGATGCCATATAATCAAATAGTCGCGTGTAATTAAACGTATCTTATCGCTATTGGCGCCTTTATCAATGAAACGGTCCATTGGTTATGCCGTATTTGTGGCTTTGATTGTGTTGTTGTTGTTGTGACTGTTAGTGTAGGTGTTGTTTTTGTAAGTTGATATTTTATTAAATGGTATTTCACGCTCCTTTTTTTCGCTCTTCCTCTAGGTAGTTTCATGCATGTATGGATATGAGTGAGGGAGTGCTTTGTTTTTGTTTACTTGGCTTTGTTGGTAAAGAAGATTAAGCTGGCAAAATGGCAATCTAAATTGTATATGTATTGATATTATGTATGTGTGTGTGTGTGTGCGTGTTTATTGTTATCTGTGCATATTTAAGGCAATGCGAAAACATGCGATAAAAACGCATAATTAACTCATGTTTGATCAACATGTTAATTAACATTTTGCTATTAATTAATTTCATATTACATTTCATTTCATACGTTTACTTGTTATTGTTGTTTTTACAGTGACGTGTTTTGACTGCAGTGGGCCACAGCTTATATGAATTATAATTTTAAAACCTAATAATTTCTTAACTCGGCAGGATTCTCAAGTGTAGGTTAAAAAACGATCAATCACTTCTCTCTTTTATTTATTAATCTATTGGTTGTTAGGTGAAGCGAGTTGGTTCCCTATTATATTGAATTTTCGAAGTATATCCCCAAAAATGGAGCACTTCTTTTTCGTCAAAAATAACTGAAGCTGTCGACCTGAATATTGCATTTTTCATTTTTAGACTCGAATCTTATTTTCGAATGTTATTTTCGTGTTTCTCAACCCAACATTACCCTAAAACACGTTATTACGATGGTTCACTCGATGACCCTTAAATTTGTAAGCTAGTGTTATTGATGTATTTTTTGTACAGTTGAGTTTTGTTTAATTTTTTATGCAATGATAATTTTTTAATATTTTCCCACAAAAGGAAATATTTTGTATTTTACAAAAATTTATGAAAATTTTTTAATACTATAAAAGAACTTTCATGCAACTTTAAAAAATCGCAACAAATTTTGGTTTAATTTTTCGCGAAAACCAAATAAATTTGATTCATACCTGCACGTATATAAGAAAGGAACTAAAAGACTTGTTGTTTAAAAAAGTGGCGATTGACATATTTAGGAACTAGAACTAAAAGAAAATGTTATGTAAGAACAAATTTTTAATCAGACTTATTAACCATTTATATAAAAAAAATTGTACAAAAAGTTTAGCAACATTATTAAGTTTAAGAACTAAAATTTTCACTTTAAGTCGATCGGCATCAATATATATTTTTTTTAAATAGATCTTTTGGCATCATCTTAAGTTTTATTTTGAGCCGTTGTAAGTTTTTTCAAATTAAATTTAAGTGATACCTTCGCCACGATTATTTTAATAAATAAAATTATAATTTTGTGAATCCTAACATTGTTGTTCGTTGATTGTGAATATCTTAGAGGTAGGATTTTTGAATGGATATGGAGTACGAAAATCTTTTTAATTTTGTTTATAGTAAAACTAATATGAACAAAAAAGTCTAAGGCTACATACTGTAGTGTAAGTTGAAAGCTTTAGGAGATTGTTGAAAATATATGAAAAATATTTTTTTACTATTATGAGTCACTTAAGCAATTTTCTCTAAGCATTTTCAAATAGTCAAATAGTTTTAAACTCAAAAAAAAAATAAAAATATGCAGATTTATTTTTTTTTATGTGAGTAGCTATAATTTTTTACAATCTTTGGAATGGTATTTTGTGAAATTCCTTCGCAAGCAAACAAAGCTAATACAGTTTTGAAATAGAAACTATGCATTGGATCAAATAAGCTGTGACCCACTGTACATACAAATAACAATAACAATGTGTATTTGTGCCTTAGTATTTATCTATTTATTAGAAATCGATAACACATATACAATTATAATATGCCACGCTTATTTATGTATTTTTTTTAAGCTGCAGCATATGTCGCGCAATCTGTGTATATGTGTGTGTGTGTGTGTGTGTATCTGTGCGTGCGAGTATCTGTGTGCTTGATGGCATTGATTGACAGCTGTTTATACTATGTCACAGATTGCTATTTGAGTTGGGTCAGTTTTTTCGTGGTTGCTTTTTTTTTTTTTTTGCTTTTTTAGCTGTCGGCGCCAAAAGCCCGCGCAAGTTAATTGGCCATTTTGGCAGCACTTAAGCCCACAGCGCGTGCCAGCCATATGTAAAGCAACAACAAACACAGAAATGCATTAGTGACACAAAAAGTTTTAAAAAATTTTAAAATTCTTTTTTAAGCCTAGAAAATGCCAAGAATTAAAAGCATTTCTGTTTTACACAAGCTGTTTTTCGCAGGGTCAAAAGTTCAATATCAACTGGCACTCATCGTCATCATCATGTGTCATACATACTTGGTCCCTTTCGGGGGTATATAGGTATGTGTATGTGTGCACTTAAGGCCTCAGGCACTGGATGACTTGACCTTGTATCCGATTGACAGCACTGCTTAAAAATCAACTTAAATTTAACCAATATAAAAGATAAAACAAATTACGGGGGCAGGCTAAAAAGTAAGTAAGTAAGTAAATAGGCCACTTCTGGGACAAAAAAAAAACACAAAAGTAGTTGCTTAAGAATCAACTCAAATTTAATCAATCTGTTGGATTTTAAATATTTATCATGTCAATATGTTAGATTCATCTAAATATTAGTTGAGCCTATAGAAACTCAATCAATACTGAAAGGATATAAAATGAAAGTATATCAAAAATAAAATATTTGTTTTATATCCTACTATAAATAAAATTGTGCATTGTTGCTTATTTATTTATTTTTAATCAAAAGATAAACCGATTTCATTTTTGTTAAAATTTTTACATTTTATTTAAGTAATTCAAATGAGATTTGTCTAGCAATGTTTTTTCAATATTTATTCACACAATTTTACTATTTTTTTTAACTATGTACGCACTAAATATATTCTTTGTATAAAGAAATATTTTATTTTTTGGTCCTTCAAAAAACAATTTTTTGAATATTATTTTTTTAAAAATCCACTAACAATTTTTTTTTGCACCAAATCGGGGCTTTTCACATAGTTTTAAAAGTGAACATTCAAAATTTGAGATTTTAACATTCCACAAAATAGAATTTGATTCATATTTATACAATATAGGAAACGAACTAAATACGCGTTAGAAAAAAATTATATACTAAAGGAACATTCATAAAAAAACGAAAATAATTTCATACTTTTTATTCAACAAAAAAACTCTTTTTACAAAAAGGAGCGGTAATCGAAATATTTAAAAAAAAAAAAAAGAATATTAAACTTTTTTTTAAAAAAGGAGACACCAAAAAAATAATAAAAAAATTCCTTATTTCAGGAAGTTACAAAAAACAAAAAAAACTTGATTGAAATATTTAAGAAACGTACTTAAAAAAAATAAATAATTTAAAAAATTATAAAGTGATTAAGAAATTTTTTTTTTAAAACAGTCTTATAAAGGGAAATTTACTACAAGACTAACTCGAGATTGATATATTGAAGGAACATATTAAAAAAATAAAAAAAAATTTTATACAATTTTTCAAGCAAAATTGATAGTTCAAAAAAATGATTAAGATCTTAAACATAAAAAAAAATGTAAAAAATTTCCAATAATTTAATAAAAAGTGAAAATGTGGTTTTTGTTTTAAATTAAAATTTAATGCATTAAAATTAAAAACTGAAACTATCAGCAATTTTTTTTTTTAAATCGTTGGTAGTTTTTTTTTATCTTACAAGAAATCCAGTTTGAGTCGTAACTCTACTTAAATAAATGAAAGACACAAAAACAAAAATAAAACGAAGGCAGGCTCAACTCAACCATAAAAGCATAATCTTTTTAAAAAAAAAAGTGTTTTTTGTCAGCTTAATCTACTCTTCGAAAAATGTACTTTTTAGGGCGATCATAAAGTTTTGAATGCCTAACAAAAAGTTAAATTCGTAAAGTTTCAAGAAGCTAATAGTTACAGTGGGCCAAATACGATGCGGCAAATAAATTGTCTCTGTGCGATCTTTTTTGCACTACATCAGCATCGAAACAGTCGAATTGTCTCAGACCATTTCTTTGATTCTATGAACTAGTTCCGTGGGTTTTTTTTTCATCAAAAAAATTAACTGTCCTATATTAAATGGTGGACATCGATAGAAAATATTATTTGTTTTTATTATTAATTAATTAAAGACCAGATGCTTAAAACTTTCACAAAAATTACCAAGTAAAAAATGCTTAAAACAATTAGGATTACTTTTCAAACTGCTCTCGTATATATATAAAAGTTGATTACCTTATGTTTTTGTTTGTAAGAACAACAATGCCAAGCACATAAAGTACAATTTTTGTAGGCCATTTTAAGCATTTTCCTATACAATTTAAATGCTATTTTATAAATATCTATTTTATATATGTATATTTGTTTGTAGAACGCACCGCATGTAAACAAAAACTTTGTAAACAAAAAATTAGGAAAATGCTTTTACGAGCAAATCAGGGAGGTATACAAATTCAACCAATGCGTCATATGCGTAGCTATACATACAAAAAATCTTTATACATAGCATATACTTATTTATACATATTTAAAGCAACTATTAGAAAACATTTGCATCATTAAGTTCAATAAAAAACGCATAAAACTTTAATTGGTTGCTAGGTTTGCTCTATGGCTAATATATAGGGAAGTGCGTAAAAATAAAGCAATAGATTTATGTATGTATATGGATAGATATCCCATAGAATTTATATTACAATGTCAGTCTGCTGAAAATTATTAAACCAATTCATTTTATTTCACAGTTTTAATTTATAATATTTACAGTTAAAGTGATTTCTAATATAAAAATTTAAGAGTTGAGGTTCTAATAACCTTTTCTACTTAGTTATACTATTATGACTTCAAAAAATGTACAATGATAGGATTTTGATATACAAGATTGTGGTAAAAATTCAAAAAACCAACTGAAGAGATTATCTACTAAAGCTATTTAAAAAACTAATTTAAAGCTTAAGATAGGCGGGCTAGGCCAGTTTATTGAGATGAGGGCATGTTGAACTGCAACATCTAAGAGAAAAGGCTTATAGGCCTGTATGAGGAGGGTGAATCTACCGGCTTGTTTGGCTTAGCAATTGGAATGGTTTTTGACATTTTCCAAGCGCTAGGGAAGTAGCAGAACTGTAGACAATGATTGAATAACGTTGTGAGGAATCGCATACCTTTTCGCAGAAGTAATTTAAGACACAGATTGTCTGATTTGCTTCTTCTTGATAACTTTTGTGTTTTTTGTGAGCTACCAAAAAGGAGAAGAACCTGGAGCTAAAGATGAGAGTTTGAAGTTCCAGGCTTTATTCCTTAAATCAGACAACGCTTTGGTAATCATAGAATTCAGTAAATTTAACATGGCGCGGTCAAAGGGACGTCTACGCCTTTGCCAAATACGTCGAAAGCGATTCCGGTTTTTAATTTTATTAATTATGTCACGAGGGAGCTGTTTTGGAGCGAAGTCTATCCTTTTTTTTGGGAACACTGGCTATTTTGGTGACAGATATTTATTTATGCGTCTATATCACGGGTGTGCCGAATTGAGCTTGGTTCGTGGAATGGCAATAAAAAATGTACTAGACGCGCGTATTCTGCCCAGTTTGCGTTCTTAATATCATAGTACATCTACAGGTATGTTTGAGAGCGATATTTGGACAGGTAGGTGATCCGAACCCAAATCATTTAATACTCGCGCATTAGATAGATGTTGAGGACAATTTGTAAGAAACAGGTATAAAGTTGACGATTGCCCACGAGCACTTACTTGCTGGACTATAAGTGTGATCCGCTGGGTAAATCATGTAGAAGTTGTGAGAGTCCAATTTGTATTTTAACAAGTTCCCCCAAGAGTTTGCTCTCCCACACCCCCAAGCTTGGTGACGGCAGTTAAAGTCGCCTCCTAAGACGAAATAGTCGTCAGCGCTCGTCAGTTTGTGGATGTCTGCCTGGAATTATTGCTTTTGCATGCCCTGACAATTAGTTAATTTTACTCCAATGGTTTCTAAGACAGAAGTGGTGGGTAGAGGAAGCAGGGTATGGCGTAAAGTTTTCTTTACAAAGATCGCTATTCCTCCCCCTCTGTTATCGGCATGGTCGCTTCTATAACAAATATAATTACGCAATTTGCACGATAAGTTGATATTTAACCAGGTTTCAGATGCTAGGCAGATATCGATTTGTTCTTCGTTCAAAAAGTCTAACTTATTTCGAATGCCTCTAACATTCGACGCTACGATCAATATATTGTATCAAACATTATGAAACCTCGAATTGCTCAGTCTTACTTTTGCAATTATTTAAATTATGTATCAATTCAAATGTGACATTTTTTAAAAGGCGTTCTTCTTTAGGTCTTGACCAATATACGGAATGCGATTACTTGTCTTAATCAAATTTCTGTTGTTCTTTCGAGCCACAAGTAAGATTTAGTAAAGAACATCATAGTTAAATTATTTCTCCTAATAGCTTCCATCTTGTTACTTTTGCTTTGTACTTTGGCTAGTTTTGCCTTAGTATCGTGGATGTTCTAATCTAATCTAAATCTGACATCAAATTACGATATACCAAATAATTACTATTTTACTGTATTTCAAAGTTATTGGCTTTTAGGATCTCGGTTCCAACTCAGCTTGGAAAATAAAATCCGTCTTTACAAAGCAATTTTAAAGCCAGTATGGACCTATGCCTTGCAACTTTGGGGTACCGCAAGTATATCTAATATCGAGATACTTCAAAGATACCAATCAAGCACAGTCAGAAATATTGTCAGGGCACCCTGGTATGTTAGTAATTATCAAATACACAAAGAACTCAACATATGTTATGTAAATGAAGAAATTAAGCAACGAACAGAAACATACATAAACAGACTAAATTTTCATGAAAACTCATTTGAAAAATATTAAGAAAAAATATTTTATTAACTTTTATTGAAAAAAAGAATTATTCAAATATCTTTGACTTTTTATTCTAAAATAAAATTTTAATTGTGGCAAGCGTCTTTTACAGAATAAGCTTTAAGCGAAATTTTACAATATAACATGCGTATACGCAATATTTGCATATTACAATTATATTAGTAAAAATCGAAGGCCCCAGTAGCTAGTGCTCCTGAAATTAATATTAAGTTTAGTATTATAATTTGTTAAAATAAAAAAATAATAAAAATAAATAAATTCCATTTTCAGGAGGATCATGACAACAAGACCAACATAACATATTTGCTGTGCCGCTTTACCAACAATGATTTCATAGATTTGAGCACGTTCCAGTTCTGCTTCTTTATCAGCTCTTATCTGGTGCCACTAATGATCATTAGCGGCTTATATGTGCGCATGATAACACGTCTTTGGCATCAAGGCAGTGGCGTGCGCATGTCCAAGGAATCGCAGAGGGGGCGTAAGAGAGTTACACGTCTGGTAGTAGTCGTGGTCATAGCCTTTGCATCGCTCTGGCTGCCCGTGCAGGTAATAAAAGTTGCTATATATTTTGCATTTAATACATTACATTATATACATCTCTTAATTGTTGCAGTTGATTCTGTTGCTCAAGTCGTTGAATGTTTATCGCATGGATTCAATGTTTGCAGTTGCCTTGCAAATTGTTGCACAAACATTGGCCTACACCAGTTCCTGCATCAATCCGCTGCTCTATGCATTTCTCTCGGAAAATTTTCGCAAAGCTTTTAACAAGGTAAGTGGGTGTGGAAATTGTTTGGTTTTTGGGTGTGGAAAGTACTACGATGACTTGAAGTGGGCGACACTTGAAGTGCTTTGGCAACTGCATTGCTTTATATTGACGGCATGCCGTGCAAGTGCTGCGTCAATACGCACATTCACGGCTTCCAGCTGAAACATTTTGAGCTTATTGTTTCAGTTTAAAATATAGACTTTATGTATATTTATTTACTTTATTTTTGTAAATATTTTGTGTTGTTTTTCATTATAATTTATGCTATTTGGCCACATTAAGTGCACGTTTAAATGCTCGACCCATATTTTTGTTAGGGCTTTTATCCGGTTTTCATTGATTTATGAAGTGGCAAAAAATTTAAAACAATATATAAAGTTTTTATTCTTCTTACTGTTGCTTAATTTAGCGGCATAAAAACGTCAAACGAATGACTTTATTTCCTTTTTAAAAATATAAAAATAAAAAAAACACCTAATTGCTTTAAATTTAAATGTTTAATTAAAAATCGTACAAATACAATTAGTTAATTTACTGCTAGGAAACATCAAACGTGAGCAGCATTGGGCCAAATAGACATTTTAGCATTGGTCATTATTTGTTTGCCCCATAGGCCAAAAATCCCCAAAATACTACTAAAATCAACAGCAGCAGCAGAAGCTGCCAACTTGGCCAATTTAATGAGTTGAGTGCGAAAAACACGCATACGACCCAAAGACCAGACCAGAGTATACGCTGCGCGAGCAAATTAAGACAAAAAAAAATTTATAATTAAAATAAGATAAAAATGGGGGGAAAAAAATTGTGTTTGCTCCACACAGTTTTTATACCCTTAATAGCTCCCACGGTAGCTATATATTTAGCATAATTTCGTCTATATGCCTACAGTAAAGTTTTATGACGAAATTTTGGTTATTATAGCCTGTACCACATAGGGTCAAGGGTATCATAGATTATGTTATAAGTTGTTTATACAAAAATTTTAAGCGTAGTCCTAGGTAGGCACTAACCTTAATCCCGATATCTTTCCCCATCCGCAGCATCAGATTTGTTTGCAACCTCGGATATAAGCAAAACTTATTTGGAAAAATTCACCAATTTTATTCTCTTTGCCAAAAATTGGATTTTTTATATATCTCCTAATCTCTTTGGAACGATCTTGAAATTGGTTTCAATTTATACAAATATATAATTTTGGCTCAAAAAAAAATATATTTTTTGTTGTATGTAACCTAGGATAAAAACAAAAGTTATTAGAAAGAATTCACCAATTTTATCCTCTTTGCCACAAATTTGATTTTTTTTTTATATCTCCAAATTTCTTTCGAACGACCTTGAAATTGGTTTCGATCTATACAAATACATAGTTTTGGCTCAAAAAAAACAAATTTAACAATAGCAAACTGCTTGTTTTTTACTGCAAACAAGCAGTGTAAACTAGTGCGTATAGCACCATTTCTCGACTGTATGACATTTTTTGTGCTAAAAAAGTGGGAAAGGCGTATTGAGATGCAAATTTGTTGTTTTTAAATTTTAATTCGTTTTATAATTAAATTTAATTATTTGCATATTTCAATTTAATCTAAGTTTAAAGGCCTTAGTAACTATAGCTTATAGCTGGGCAAGCGCAATTTATAACCTCGCGTTATCTTTTAGAAAATAATAATTTTAATTTTTTTGTTTTTGGTAATACTAAATTAAAGACTTAAACAAAAAGTTGAGACTTTATTCTTTCTTTGGGTAGTTCTTTAAAAAAAAATATATTTGCTATATTTGCACTTTTTTCGCTTTGATTCTATTTGTGCCAAAAATATGACCAAACTAACAAATTTTAGATATTTTTATTTTTATCATAGAAAATTTTAACATTTTCTACGTAACATACTTGTAAGGTGGACATTGTAGAGAAAATTCAAAGTTGAATAATCATTATTATAAAAAAATTGTATTTATTTTTGCAATATGCAAAAGTGCCCGAGTAACGATGTGAACGACCTATAACCTGAGGTATGAAGTGCAAGTCTAGCAACGTGGGAAGCAACAATCAATATGTGTTTATACTATTTATTTTTGCTGATCATCCTTTCCAAAGAAATTTTAATTTTAATTATAAAAAAAAATTTTTAAAAATTTTGTCGGTTGTTTACAAACAACAATTTATTTTTTGAATACGCTAGTATACAATAATACTTAAAAGAGTATAAAAAATATGTAAACAATGGTACTCATATATTGATGCATTTAACAAATTAGTTTTGGGCAGAAGTACCTTATTGTTAGTAATAAAAGTTCTGGGTTGGGCAGAACTGCAAAGTTTAAATTTTTTGCCCTTATGCATTTTTGCACGACAAACTAACACTTTGATTAAAATTATCGTTACGCAGCGTATAAATTTTCAAATATCTAATACCAAAGTTTTATAAAAGTTCTGAAAATTTCAGAAACTATACAGAAAAATTTAATGAAATTTTGTAACATAGATTAATTATATTAAAAAAATTAGAAATTTCTAAAATCCACCGATTTAAAGCAAAAAAAAATTGTATTATGTATGCAGTATGTTTTTTCGGTCTGGTCTTATGGTATTTTACTTTAAAAAACTTAAGTCGGAAGCATTATATGAGGCTCATGACTACGAAAAGAGATATACCTTTCACAAGGGTATAGAATACTTTTTGCTTGTTTTTGGACGCGTGAGCATTATAAATAAATTTCATTTATTTTTGAATTTTTATTCCTATTTTTTCAAATAAGCAAAGTTCAGTCAAACATAGCCAGATTGTTGGAGAACAACGAGGCATCTTTGTTATAAATATTTATTTTTAGCAGCATAGAGTAAAATAAAAATTCATGTTCGATATAAATTTTTTTTTGTTTGACTTTTTATATTTGGCGCTGGTTTTAATAGACTGACTGACGATTGGCAGGAGGTCTCTATCGAATGCAAAAGAGTTTTTATATTTTTTCAGCTTTTTTTTTTAATAATTTTTGTGTTTTACTTTTTTTTGTTTTTGGTATTGAATTTTTGTGAAATTGCAACTGACAGCTTTTTGATGAAGTGCAGCTATAAAGACAAGACTTCAACTATTTTTTGTTCCTTTGATTTCCGTGATTTTTATTGCCTGCAGTCATAAAATGGGAAATGATTGAACTGAATGAGGGAGGCTGCGTTTATTACAGTGTAAATATAGCATTACAAAATGTGCTACTATAGTTAAATCATTAAAAAGTAATGCATAAAAATATTATGCGTTTCGAATTTTTAAAATTTGAAGAGCTTTAAGCCTGTAACAGATGTATAAAAGAAAACCAGAACTATAATTTATGGACAGTTTTGTATGCAGTTTATAACCAAGCCATTTTGTCTGTTTTAGGTTTGCTTTCTCAACTGCCCCATAACTGTCTTTACATATTAGAGGGTCTTATATTTCAAGTCATTGGCAAGCTTTTCCGCACATGCACGCAAAACACCCTATCCCAAAAATTGGCAGATCCCCCGGTTGAACATGGCCCACAATGAAAATCTATTGTTATATAAAGTAACTAAAAGTTATTATTTTAAATACCTAATGTTATTATAGCTTTAATTAACAATGTTTTAGAATTTCTACATAAATAAAATATTGAAATCGCATTTTAATTTACGTCCTCATTATCACTTTCACAAGATGATAAAATATAATACATATAAAAAGTATATATTTTGGTTGCTGAATAACTTTGTTAGATTTAAAAATAAGTTTAAAATAAAAATAGTTCTTTTAACGATATTTAAGGGAAAAAGAAAAAATCGATTCTTTTTAGGCAATTTAAGAAAATTCTTAGGGAAATTTGTGGAACTAGTAAAGATTTGATTAATTTTAAATTAAATATTTAATATTTTGCGTACATTACTGCAACTTTGGTTACTGATTTACAGTATACCTTGTTGATTTCAAAATAAGTTAATATATATATTTTTCTCTTAAGGACATCTAAGAAAAATGTTTTAGGAAATTTGTAGATTTAGAATATTGAGTCGTAATTACTTTATTAGAATTTAATATTATTTATTTATTAGCTTAAATATATTATATAATAATATACTTAAAAAAAGGATTTGAGTTCTAGCATCAAAGGCCTACGACTCGAGAATTTAACAAAAAGCATAAATTTTACATATTATTTTAAAAATTTCATCCATAAAAATTTAGATTCTATATAGGGCTTATGAAATAGCTCATCCTCATGAAAATTTGAAATATATACACAAAAACACTCCATTTCTCCTCCTCCTCCAGTCCTTTCTAATGTATTATATAACAATTTTTAACTGAACGCAAAACGGAGAAAAATTATATACCGATAAAAAATTTATATCTCAAATTAAGATTTTCAGCAATCGTGTCTTAAATGATAAAAGTAAAAAGAAATTTCCTTAAAACTGGAGCATAATTCTAAAAATAAGACAAAAAAAACTTGAACTAAGGTTGAAATCCTTCAAGTAAGTTAAAAAAAAAAATACTAAATTCTTTCTTTAAGATAAATAAATTTTAAATTAATCATAAGAATATGTTGTTTTTTTTTTGCTACAAGAACAAAAGTTATATAAATAAGAACTTTTTTTTTTTTATATTTGTTTTTTATTGGCAGTCAATTATTATGGTCCAATATTGATGATAAATAAGACAAAAAATTCTCGGAACAAGACCAAATTAAGATTCAAAATCTTTAATAAACAAAATAAAAATTAACTTTAAAATCGATTTTCAGCCTTCTTCAATTGCAGCCCTTTAAAGCCTGCCCAAGAATACTTAGAATTTGAAAAGAGAAATTCCTGTTCTATAAACTTAAATGAAGATTCTGAAATTTTTATTTTAAGATTGTGACAAATCCAAAATTAAGATTACATGCACGATTTTGGGCTTTTTCCCGTTTAACTTTAATCTTCACCATCAATATCCCTAGGATTTTTTGCTTTTATAAGCTGTCCTTCCATTCTAGCAGTGAAAACTATTATTTCTTAAAAAGGACCACATAAATTAGATGTCAAGATTCGAAATTAAAATTATGGTTATATTTAATCTTATTTTCATCTATAACCTTCTTTTCTTAAAGATTATTTGGATTTTTTACATTCCAGAAAGAAAATAATGTATTTTTAAAATAAGCCAAAAAATCGTACTTACTTCAAAATCCGAGAAGAAGATTGTCGTTACGATTTTAGATTTTTTCAAAAGTATTTTAATCTTTTCTTAAAAATTTTTGCATCTCAAAAGCAGTCCTTACACTTTAGAAATAAAAACAAGCTCTTCCTGAAACAGGCCAAAAAAGTTTTATTCAAAGACTGTTGAAAATCTCTAATTTAGATTTTGGTCACGATTGTAAACTTTATTTAAACCGAATCATCAGTTTAACCATTGTTTAGTTTTTTTCTATTCTAAGTATTATTATCTCTAATATCTTTTGGCCTTAAAAGCGTTTCTTCTGCTCTAGAATTGAAAACGATTTGTTTTTATAATCAGCCTCATAATTATTATTTACAGATTGTAAAAAATACGAAAATAAAAGTTTGGCAACGATTTTAGACTTTTTCCTGTTCTATATTTATCTTTAATAATTTTTTGGCAAAAAGGCATTCCTTTTCTTTAATTCTATAAATGAAAACAATCTGCTCTTGAAATAATCCCAAAAAAAAATTATTTTAAGACAGTTCGAAATTATCAGTTAAGATCCTTTATTATGATTTCGGTCACAATTTGAAGACTCTTAAGCCGATTTTTTTCGTAATTAACTCTTCTATAAATGAAAACAATCTGTTCTTGAAATAATCGCAAAAAAAATTTGTTTTAGATAGTTCGAAATTCTGAGCTAAGATCCTTAATTAAAATTTCGGTCACAATTTGAAGACTCTTAAACCAATCTTTTTCACAATTAACTTTTCTATAAATGAAAACTATCTGTTCTTGAAGTGTTGCCAAAAAAAATTATTTTAAGATAGTTCGAAATTCTGAGTTAAGATACTTAATTAAAATTTCGATCACAATTTGCAGACTCTAAAGCCGATTTTTTTCATAATTAACTTTTCTATAAATAAAAACAATCTGTCCTTGAAATAATCGCAAAAAAAATTAGTTCAAGATAGTTCGAAATTCTAAGTTAAGATCAAAAATTTCAAAATATATAAATTTTAGAAATTGACTAACAGAGTATATTTCAAGGCACATCGATGTTTAATTCACGGATTGTGTTTCCAAAATTTGTTTACAGCATGATATAATGAATGAATGAATGAACCTTCGAAGTGTCCACGTTTTACTATTTTTTCGAATTTGATCTTTATATCTGTGTTCCAGCCGGGTTATGTATCCGCGATGTGTATTTTCTTACAATGGCATCATTTCGTTGTCGTTAATTTGGCAATGCGCAGCTCTCTGAGCTTTGTAGCCTACAATTTTGAGAAATTAAAGTGGAATCCAAATAGAGTTCTTATCCTTTTCAATTGAATCCATCTTCACTTCCTAAAAGTTGCTTAATGTTATGTCTTCCAGGCTCGCTAACGAAAGCGAGGAACTTTAAGTCTCGTTTCTTACTAGGTTTTTCGCAAGTTCACTCCCCGGGATGATTTGATTTTATTTGGCCATCGCTTCGTTGCTTATAGTTTATTTTTATTGCTATATCCTTGTTCTGCAAATTTCTGTCTCTTTTTATGTCGAACTAAGACGCTTAGCTCCGCTCAGCGCATCTGCGCCTTGATTCTTTAAGTCATTTTTCCCATCCTGCAATTGCAAGTCTCTTGCCTACCTACTTTAACACAAAATATTCAAAATCTATTACTTTTCTCAATCTGTCCTAAGCTAAAAAAAATTAGTAACACTTTCTATTCATTATCCAGTTCAAGCGCGTTTAATTTCTGCACTTCAATTCAATTCATAGACGCTCTCTGCGCTTCGTATTTCAAATCGATTTATTTGCTAAATGAATATAGAAAAAAAAAAAAAAAACATCTGCTCTCAAACATCGTCCAATGCCATTAATGCTCCTAAGCATTCCTATTAAAGGCAATTTGTGAAGAATCAAATCAAGCAATGCAATTGTGGTAGTAGCACAAGACAAAGACAAATTAGCAACGCATTTAAAAAGAAAAACCTGAAGGAACAAAAACAAAAAAGGAAGGCAAAGAAATCTCAAGGAATTCAAAGGGCATTTACGGGTATTCATTTTTTACAGCATTTTATGCAAATTCAATGCGTCCGAGAAGCTTGGCGTACCGAGCACGGCAGCCAAGTTAAATACCGGGCAGCAACCCACACAGCCTTATACCTTGGCTCTGCCTTTGGCTTGGTCTCCGGTTTTTTGCCGCTTTTAATGTCAATAGCCACAATACAAGTCCAAGCTCATTCCAATTCAACTCACTTTCGTGGCGCATTAAATCTTTTGGTCAGTAGCAAGTCGTTCACAAAGCCAGAAACGCCCACATTTTTCGCTAGTAGGCCGCGTTTTTGCCCCATTTTCGGCGTTTTTGCTGCTTTACTTAGTTTTAATTACTTTAGGGACATGCCGAAATTTTTGGTAACTTTTTTTTTTTTTGTGGGTTGTCGCGGAAACGTAGGCGTCGAAGGCAACGCTTTTTATGTAACATTTGCTTTCAATCATTTTGTGGCTTAATTTTAATATTTTAATTTGTTTTGTTGTTGGGTATGTGTGTGTTGTAGTTGTTGTTGTTGTTGTTGTATTGCGTGCTGCTATTTTCCATTTTGTGCAAAGTCTCTGGCACTTTGCATATAAATTGCGTTTTCCCATAAACATTCAACATCATTGAGTCTTGCACGCCTTGCACGCCTTACACGCCTTACACTCTTTGCCATTCACCATAAAAACCATTCGCCATTTTCTATTCGCTCTATTCGGTATTCAACATTCACGGCTCACCATTCGCTTTTCGCTAATTGATGTGTTTGTCAAGTCATTAAATTAGATTAATTACATTAATTAAATTGCGTGCTTGTTGTTGTTGTTTTTACTGCTCAAAGTTGTGGCAAAAGTTTTTCTACCATGATTTCAATAATGGGCGGCTTAGTCTTTAAAGTCCGAGCACAAGTCACGTGGTAAACATTTGCACACACACACACACATACACACACCACAAATACATGTGTGTCTATGTTTTGTTTGAAAAACTGACTAATTGCCTAATTGACTGCACGTCCATTATACAATTAGTCAAACGTATGCCAATAGTTAGAGCCATTACTGTTGTCATCTTATCGTTCTCTTTCCTCGCTCTCTCTATTTCTCTCTCTCCGCAGTGTCTCTCTCGCTAGTTTTTTCACACCTGTGCAGTTGGCAGCCTAAAAGTTGGCTACCTAAATCATGTAACAGATATCATCCATGCTCTGCTTGCTTTTTGCAGTTGTTTGCCAGATGAAAAATGGTTTCAAATCTACATAGTGCGAGGTTAGGCTAAGAAGTAATCGGCCGAACCAAAAAGCAGCCAAAAAAGCTTTCATTGCTGTATCAACTTAATTTATTTTATCCAGAAGTGCTTCAATTTTTTATGCTTTCAAAAAAATATATGATTTGTCAGGATCCATAAGATGGTTTTTTTTTCGTAAAAAATTTGTAAAATATGTAATAAGTAAAACTTTAACAAAAATTTTCACTAAATTCAATAGGAAGTAAGGCGTTCTTTCAGAAAAGAGAGTTCAAAAAAACGCACACGAGCATTAGGATGATATATTTTTTTATTAGTGCTTCTAGTTTTTAGAAAAATAAAATGCAATTTCTTTGCTGTTAAAGATCAGAAATTGTTCTAACAAATAACCAAAATTTAATCTTTTTTGCTTTTAAATTAATTTTTTGTTACAAAAATTTTCTTAATACAACCAAAACAAACAATATGACGCATGCAAACATCTGATTGTTGTTGCTTACGTTGCTAGTCTGGCTTTTTTGCCTTTATGCCTCGTTGTTAGGGTTGTTCACGTAGTTATTTGGGAAGCACTGTGTGTGAAAAAATTAAAAATATTTTTTAAACAAATAAATTTGCTTATAAAAAGTATTACACCAAATTCAGAAATCTTTTAATTTTTATAATGCTTCCAAAAAGCCAACAAGTAAAGTGGCAACACATAAAAAAAAAAAATTAAATAAGTTATCAATACTTAGGGTATGACAATGCCCCGTAATTGAGGGCCTGAGTTAACTTTATAAATACTTTGTTTCTATTTCTCGACTTCAATTTCAATATTTTCTATTTAATTTGCAATTGTTTTGTTTAAGCGTTTTTAATGAATAAATTCAAATTATAAAAAAAACATGTTTACAAAAACATGGCGTCAAAGAATATGTTGGGATAAAATATAAGCGTTTTGATCGTAAATAAAAGTTAAGCTTTATTTTGTGGGTCCCTTAAAATTGTTCCTTCTTATACCTACATATGGAGAAATTAACGAAAAGTCATTTAAATGTCAATCATATATAGTAAATGTACCAATTATTAAAATATATATGATATTTATTTTCAACTTTAAAAATGGAAAAATAATTTTTGTTTAAATTAATTAAATTAAACAATTTGTATTATCGAAATTGAAAAAAAAGAGTTACACACAATTTTTATTATAAAAATTGAAATGATTTTTTTTCCGTGATTTTTATATAAAAATTTGTATTCACTTTTTATTTCGTAATTTTTATTTTTAACTCAAAAAAATAGATTTTTGTTTTTTTTTTTTTATTAAATGTTTGTATATAATGTAATTTAACTAGTTCCCTACTACCACTCTTAGCAGCTTAACCTAGATGTACATGAAAGAAAAGAAAATAAATTATAATCAAAGGGTTCTACAAACATTAATTTACAAAAAAAAAATTATTTTTTAGTTTTTTTTTTAATTATATTTTATATTTATTTTCGTGATTTTTTTATAAGTATTAATTTTTATTTATTACAAATTTTATAATTTTTACTTTTCGTTCAAAAAAAAAAAGGATTCCAAATTAAAAAAAAATAATAAAAAAATATTTATAATTATTATCCAAAACCTCGGGATAATTTTATTTTTACAGATTACATTAGTTTACAAATTTAAGGGTCATTGAGTGAACCTTCGTAAAAAAGTGTTTTTTAGGGTAATTTTCAATACCTTTCGGTCTAATCGTATTTATGTCGATACAAAATTTTGTTCACGAGATATTGACGAATAACTGGAAATAGTGTCCAAAAACATGTTTTTTGAAAAAATCTCGAAAACGGTGCCTAAGAAAAAATAAAAACGAATCTCATTTTCGTGTTTCTCAACCCAAAATTACCCTAAAAAACAATTTTTTACGAAGGTTCATTTTTCGTGTAAATTAGTGTTATCATTTTATATCAGGAAATCTTTTTCTTACACACTTATTTCCTTAAGTTTGAAAAAAGGTAATATTTTGAGAGGAACCAATTTTGACATGCGTTAGGAATTATGCCAATTAAATCCCAGAAAGAGCTTACCATCACCTTGCTGGCGTCGCAACTTACTTTATGTGATTTGAACAATTTAATTTTTGTTTTTAATTAAAATTTACCATATTTCATTACAAATATTGCTTAAAGATATCTTAGCGTATACAATCCGTGTTTAGAAATTGTATCTTTACAGCTGAGAAATGTAATGAATATATTTACAAAATTATAAAGGATTTTAGCTCTTGTATATAATACTTAAGAAAAAGAATTGCAAAAAAACATTAATTATGTTGAATAAATTATTGAAGGGAAACCTTATCACCAAGGACTGCTTTGAAATAGTTACAGGATTAATTTTGTGATAATAATTAATTTTGTGATAAGGATTAGTAATGTGAGCAATCGTGGGAACATTTGGAATATTGGTAATATTTAATGCTTGATATGGATTGGGCAGGGACCCTTTAAAATCATCCATCATCGTATTTGAACTCATCCTTTTATTTATTTTTTCTGTTCTAAAACCGAATGATATTAAATTGTTTTGTATTAAAGATGGCGATACAAGTTACTGAAACTTTAATAGCAATCAGCTAATGAAAATGCTAAAAATATAAAAGAATAAAAAAATTGCAAAACGGACGACTATTTAGCCAGCCCTCGTTGAGCATAGATCTGAAACAGATTACTTTATCAGCTGCTGAGCGTTTGACTGTGTGTATCTGTGTGTGTGCGGGTGTATATGAAAATTTGAGTTTTGCACATGCAAAATAATCGAATAATAACAATAAGCGAAATATGTACTATATACTACACATGTATGTATATATATATATACAGCAACCATTGGACTGGTAGCTGTTTTGGTGTACGGAATTGAGGCCCCAAAAACCGTAACTCATTTCCCCAGAGTAACTGCATGAAAATGTGAGGCCTATGCTTTTGGCTTGTTGTTTATAGCCATGACAGCGCGCTAATCAGCAATTTCGGGCAGTTCAATCAAAGCGCAAATTCATAAATCATTTATGTGCACAAGCCGGAGCAGGAGTTGGAGTCGTAGCCGCGCTGGTTTGGCCCCAGTCCGGTTTATCTGCTGGCATTTCAACACCTCAAACAACTTAAATAATTGAATATTGAATCAAATCTAATCATTCAAATGCAAAGCCACAATATTGTATGCCAGGTCCAGGCCGTGCCGTGCCTTGCCGTTTGACAAGGGAATTGCAAACGGCCTTTGGGTCGGTTACAGGTATGAGCAGGGTTTTAGCCGATTTTTGGTTGGGGAAGATTTGGTTATTTTGTTGCTGGTCTTCATCATTAATCAAACATTTTGGACGCTGCAGCCCACACAAATTTTGTTGTCTTTATTTTATGTATTTTGAAGATTAACTTATGCGCCACGCAACTGGCACTTTTCCCATTGCTCTCTGTAGGCCATTAACTGCAGCAATCGTTACCAGAACTACACATCTGATTTGCCGCCACCGCGCAAGACCTCCTGTGCCCGTACCTCCACGACGGGACTCTGAGACAACAGCTACCGAAGTGAGTACCAAAGGAATAGCATCGGCAGCCTGAAGCAGCCTATGGCGGCAAGTGATTGAGCAGCTGTGCTGAGCAGTGGACACTAGCGGGCTCTCTAACTGTATTGCTGCCTCTAAATAACGGCAATTAGCAGCTGTGCATGCGCCGTTAATTAAGCATTAGGGCAACAAATTTATCAATAAATAAATAAATAAAAAAAAGTATATAGTAGTAGCAACAACAAAGTAGAAATCATTCAAAGATTGTGAAGCACATTTTGTTATAAGCACCCAAGCGTTCAAAGCGCAATTCTATTGTACATATATACATATATATACATATATCTATATATATAATACAAGTATGTTTATGTGTGTGTAGTACGTAAGCTAACCTTAATTGTAGACTGTGTCCTTGTCTCTCTCTGTGTGCACCGAAGCTGCACAATTCTATCGAATAAACAAGCACTAATTATTGTTTGGTTTCGTGTGCAGCATCTAATGATTTATGTGTAAACAATAAATAAATAAAACAAATATAATTAATACATACAAATTTGATTGGCTTTAATTGGTGAACGCATAGGTGCTAGGCTTCTTAAGTTGCAGCTGCTGCTTAGAGCCCGTGATTTGATATCTTTGGTCTTTCCTAAAATAAATTATAGACTCTGCCGAGAATATGATTTTTTATTTTTTTTTAATTATAAAGTGTCAACAATCTTGAGGTTTTTTTTTCAATAAGATTTTTTTGATAAGCCTAGCGGGAGTACTGTGTTTTTTAATCAGTTTTCATTGCCATTTCATCATGGAAAAATTTACACCCGAACAACGTTTACAAATCGTACAATTATATTACGAAAATTCGCGTTCTGTAAAAAATGTTTTTCGCGCGCTTAGGCCATTTTATGGTCGCCATAATCGACCTACTGAGATCACTATTCGCCATACCATCAACAAATTTGGATGACACTCGACCGAATAGACCTCGTCCAGCGCGTAGTTTATGGGCCGGTGGAATCATCGGTCCATATTTTTTCAAAAATGACCCTGATCAGACGGTAACCGTCAATGGCGACCGTTATCGCACCATGATAACGAATTATTTGATACCTGAAATTGAAGCCCGAAATCTCGACGACATTTGGTATCAACAAGACGGCGCTACTTGCCACACAGCCCGTGCAACAATGGACATATTGAGAAACCAATTCCGTGAACAATTAATTTCACGCTCCGGACCGGTGAATTGGCCACCAAGATCGTGTGATATCACACCGTTAGACTATTTCCTTTGAGGCTACGTGAAGTCTAAAGTGTTTGTGGATAATCCAGCTACGATTGAAGCATTAGAGGCCAACATTACCCGTGCTATTCGCGAGATACCGCCGATTATGCTCAAACGCGTCATCGAAAATTGGAACCTCCGCTTGGACGAGCTACGGTGCAGTTGCGGCCAACATTTGAAAAGGATTATTTTCAAAAGTGAATGGCGATTCTTTTTATTGATAATAAAGATTTTACAATTTTTGTGTTTTTTTTTATTTAAAAAAAAACCTCAAGATTGATGACCCTTTACTAGCCATAAAGAATATTGCTATTGATAATGAGATTGTTAAAAATTTATTATGAACTGTATATCCCCTCTCGGGGATCGTCACCTTGACGTGGTGAGTGGGCTCAGTAGCTGCAATGACTCTAAGAGCAATGCCGGCGGTAGCATAGCTACTGGAAGGGCCATCCTTGACGAAGAGCGATCCACAACGTAGCGTCTGTACTCAGAACAAGCGGCTGCAAAAGGCGTCTGTTCTCCAGGTTAGGGGTGGCATAGGTAGGGCCACCCTTGCCGGTAAGGTCTATGAAGAGCAGTGAAGCTAAGAGCGATCGACAACGTAGCGTCTGTACTCAGAACGAGCGGTTGCAAAAGGCGTCTGTTCTTCAGGTTATGGGTGGCCTATTTAAAAGATACCTGCCACTGCGAGCAGAGTTGTCAGGACTGACTTTGAGCTTTTAACTCACTGTCAGAACCCTGCTCCTTCACTTATTTCTTCATAAACATGAGAGTAAACCCGAGGAATATTCAATCTCCAAGTGGTACCCGTATACCTGCGGCTAATGCACCTGCTTCGGCAGCATGCACGACGGATTTGGAGGTGCAAACCACATGTTTAAGAAATACAAATATAGCGGAAACCAGGACATAAGAAGAATATATTTTTTTGAAAAGATTGGATTGGTCCAATAATAATATTTTGTCAGTTAAAAAAAATGCATATTACATTTATGATAAGTACTTTAATATTAATATTTAACTGGTAAAGGAAATTTTTTAAAGATACTATGACATTAATTAGTTTATAATTAAATTAATTATATAACTCTTTTTTATTATTATTTTTTGATAATACTATATATAATGTGTTTGGTCGCATTTAACTTTAGACTTTAGAAAAAGAACTCTGATTAAAGTTAATCAAATTATTAGCGGAGCAATTAAAGCTTACTTTAATATATAATATTTTACTAACTTTTTTATAAAATTATCAGTCAAATTTTTTATTTTTTTTAATAATGTTTTGTATACTCGCTGTGAGAAACTTTACACCAGAAGATACACACTTTTTGGCACTTATTTCAAAAATACGTTTTCTTTCCGTTTGGGGATATAGCTCAATAAATAAAGAAAATTTTGAAAAAAAAACATTTACCTACTTGATAAATATAGGCAAGTATCTCCATTATGTATATAGAAATCACCATAATCAAAAAGATATTACGAAAGTAAAACCAACTTGTATTCGACTGACCGCATAATTTTTGGCGAAACTATTATAAAAAGTCACGACCTTCATAAGGTTAAACGAGGAAAGTGAAAATATATTTACATGTTTTTTTTTACTTTGTATCGAAATGGTCAAGGGTATACTAGAATTGTACAATGTAAGTTATAGGCAGAAGCAGTCGTAGCAGATCATAAGTTCTTTATACCAAAATGCTTGTCAAATCCTCGGGTAATGATTTAGATATTTCTAACTATCGGTCCGTATATCTGCCCGTCATTATGAAGAGAGAAAACTTTAACAAAAACTTGCACATAATCCCTCTTCAAATGAAGTTTGTTAAATCGTCTTGATATTTTACTATTTGTGTACATATATTTTTCGGAAACAGAGTACAGTATATGCCATTCTACGGCGCCGCCTCAACTGCATCAAATTATATATTTTTTTTGTTTTGAATAAAACGAACCAGGTGTCTTGCCTAAGCCGGTCAAACTGCAGAGCAACTTAGGTGACATCCCCACCTAACCAAGTTAAATAACACTCTTCTAAACGTACACTGTGTCCTTATCCGTTGAAAGTTTTCATTGTTATGGAATGGCTTCAAGCGAAAACCATCAAATCATAGCCTGCTTTTCAACCTCAGGCAGCTTTTAAAGTATATCAATCAGCGAAAAATTCCAAAAACTATCGCAATGTGCATTTCAATATCGCTGCTGGCATTTGAATGAGTGTTAAGTGATGCAGAAAACGTGAAATTGAAATACTTGTCATGGATACATTGCATTGTCCCCGCAGGCAACGTCATCTACAAACACTCTAACGTTGGGCTAAGGTTTCGCTAAATGTCGGTCTCTCTGTCCATCTGTCTGTTTGGGCTGCATTTGTGCATTCACTCGAACTTGCATTCATTTATACAGTCGCTCATGCATTTATTTATTCTAATTCCTCTACACACTTCACCCAAACCCACTACCCACAACCACTTTGCACACGATTGGGCGCACAGCCAAATTCATTGATACTCATTGCGGTTGACGCTGCTCTTTGCTCTTCCTCTCCAGCCACTCTCTTGCGTTTTCTCTCAGCTTCCTGTGTAAACAGAGTTGACAACCACTTGCGGCATTGCAACTACTGTGCTACTTTCTACTTGGGCGTCATCTGGCATCTTACGCGACCATAGAGTCTGTCTGTCTTGCTCTCACACACAAACACTCTATATCTTCCTCTCTCACTCTCTATGAGCGTGAGTGTGTCTCAATGTGTTTAAGTGTGTTTGTTTGCTTATTATCGAGTGCACTTGGTAGCTTTGGCACAAACCAACAACAGCTCTTACTTTTGTATACTTATATATGTATGTGTGTTTATACTTACTTGTAACTTCCAAGTCCTTGTCCCGCAGACTTGGCGCTCCATTAACGCCTTGACTTTGAAAGTAATTGCTGGGAACAGCAAGGACGCTGAACGCCAACTTCATGGCGTTGATTGCAGCGACTGACAGCGTTACATTCAGTTTGAATACATTATGACAGCTGTCCAGGTATTAGCCCAAGCTGTTGTTGTTATGGTTTATACTCTGCATTTAGTGAATATTATGTGCAATATATATTTGTCGAGGGGTTTGTAATATTTGCTGGAAAAGCGAGTCAGTAAGTTTATATCATTTATAATTATATGTACAATTCATAATGCGTGGGTCACTAAAAATACTTTTGAAAACTATCTTTTTTCTCTCATTGAGATAGAGATCGTCAAGTTATGTATTGATTTGATTTGTATTAATTGAAGCATAAATCGTTCATTAAAAAGTCCCTGTATAGGGTGGGCCATCTGTTAAGTTTATTGTTAAACATTCATAATTCGGAACCTACCCGTTCAAAGTGGCCGGGAACAACGACGCGCCATCGTTCGCAAGAATTACAGGTTGCTAGGACCATTTACACGTTTACAAGATTCAAATGAATCATCGTTCAATGGATGGGAGAAAATCATTGAAAACTACAATGTTCGCATACAGGTCTGTAGAGCCTTTATTTTTCATACATAACTGAGTAGTTTCAAATTTGTATTTGGTTGGTATTTGTTGGAAAATAAACGAATAAAATTCAATTAACAAACAAACCAACAGATGGCCCACAATATAGATACAGAGACCGTTTTAATTTTCTAGCTCAAAAGTAATGGTACCCCTCCCGAAAAAAATCTATTACTAACGTAATAACTTAAAAGGGCTTTTAATAGTATTGGAAGCCCTAAAGTTGGGCAATTGGAGAAAAGATTTGAGAAACAGTCAAAAATGCATTTCAATATGATTTCTATATAAAACTCAGTTTCATGTCGATAGGATTAAATAGATGAGGAAACTCTTATTTTGGTAAATTTGGTTACGATATCTTCATAAACAAACGAATTATCTATCTTTTTTTCAAGGTCCTCTGAAACACCCCCATGGGAGCTATATAATGTAACCCCGATATCAAAAAAATAAAATAAACTTGTCTGCCCTGACATAATAGCGCATCTAATCTGAAAATTTGGTTTCTCTAGCTCTTATCATCTCTGAGATCTAGGCGTTCATACAGACAGACGGACATGGGTATATCGACTTCTCTAGTCACCCTGATCATACTTTAGGTAACTTTGGGGGGTCTCCGACGTCTCCTTCTGTATGTTACATACGTTTTCGGCTTGCACAAACTTAATGTACCCTTTGTACCATACGGTACAGGGTATAAAAAATCCCTAGCCCACATTAAACCTCTTCCCATACCCATCATCCGTACACAGCCACACACAAAAAAGTGTCGTAATCTGGTCATAAGACTATGAATCCCAATCTGCTAACAAAATGAGCCAATAGGTCCAGGTTCTATCCTAGCCCCATAAAATACTATGATGTTTGTCCGCCAGCACATCTGGTCTCTAAAATAAGCTACAAAACGCCTTTTTTATAAAATTTTTTAGATTGTGTCAGAATCCTGACGTGCCGTGGATTTTTGGAGCTGGGATTCGTATTCAGCGACCCCAAAAATAGGTATACAGGAGAAATGGTCTGGCCTGTCAACCTTAAAGTCGATTTTTTTGTGTAGCTCTATTTTAACATACGAGTTGTATGTTTTTGGATTCCGTACACTAGGTGCAAACAATCTCAGCACGTCAGGTTTCTAATATATCCACCAAAATAGAGTTTTTTGAGGTTGTTTCAGAACACTGAAATGTTGGGGCTTACTTAACCTGGACTTTGCATTCAGCAACCCTAAAAACTTAACTTAAACTTAAACATGACCTCTGTAATGTATCCATAAGTGAAGTATGCATAAGTGAACAGGTGTCCCTTCAATTCTCTCTTCAAGTGGTCGAGTTATCCAGAATTAAGAAAAGTATTTTCTATAATGCCCAAAAAGACCGCATGCACCAAGGTGTTAGTCGATTTGCTGAGCAATAATTCTCCTCATTTGGCGGAATGTTCCAAAATCCGTTGTAGTACCATCTGCAGGACCTCAGCTTCCTAACTCCTACAGTTTGAGTTGTACGTGGATAACCAATCAGCAAGCCAGTCCGGTCAAACATTCTTTTAGATGCTCAACATTTTTAAGGAACTTGGATGTTTTGGGTATTCAAATATCCAATACACACCAGGTTTACTTCAGAAACTAAACTGGCTGGTAGCATATAGAATAGAATAGAACTCAAGAGTCGCAGTAATGCAATTTCCGATAACTTTGTTGCGACTAACATCTTTTCATTGAAAAGCTCTTTAATTCAGGATATATAAATGGCACCAAAAAAAAGCTTTCTTTATTGCAGCAAAGTTATGAAGAGTATCCCAACTTTGTTGGGTTACAAGTAAGTATTTTTTCTTGTTTTTTTTTGGTAATGTCTAAGCCAAGGCTTATTTTTACATAATTTATTCATTTTTAATAAGCGAACGTCCAGTAAGCGTCAACTTGAGGTGTGCTTAGGGTGTCTGTATATATGTATACATATATACATATATATGTGCGCATATATGTTAGTGTGTGTGTATATACAGAATGTTAATTAATGCGTATCAGTCGCTGACAGCGTCACTTCAGCGCAGGCTGGCAATATAATTAAAATTTCAAATGAGCTGTTAAAAGGTGTTGCAACGTCGACGCCAACGTCGGCATAAGCAAACAGGCCAGGTGTTAAAAAGTGGGCGTCAATCGTGTTTATTAGAATATAGAGCATTTCCTAAGAAAATCGTTGCCTAAGTAGGCGATGTCTAAGTTTTTGACTGTCTCTCTCTTTGACTATCTGACTGTTTGTCTGTCTGCATATAATTCTGTCTGTCTTTTTGATTTTCTTTCTCTCTGAGTGTGTCATATTGATTAGTGGTCTGTGTTCAATGTAGCATGAAAGTCGCACAACAAAAGCTTAAAGCCATACACACTTCATTAGTAGCAACTATAACTTAAATTTTGGGTAATTAAACTTTTGTAAAATACAAAATTTAGGACGAAATACCAATTATGCGTTGAAAATTTGTCCGACCAAGCGGTACTAGCACCCATGTGCTGTATGCCTACTGGACCTTCTGCCGTCACGGTCGCTTAGACGTCTGCTACGGCACTGCATCGGTTTCCCTTAAGCTCCCGTTTGAGCCAAGTAAAGAGGATGAACTCCGTTGGTGCCCTGTACGCAACCTTAATTATTCCGAGTGCCTTCGTCGTGGTTTAATGACGTAGTGCTGCTCGAGATTTATCTTCATCTTGTATCGCGAACTTAACCCTTGTTGGCTGTTTTCGTGCAAAAATTTTTTATTGGAATGAAATCTATGTAGAGGCGTGACATTCGTCTTAAATAACTTGTTTACAAAATTTTATAATTTTCCAGCCCCTAGGAAGGCCGTGGCATCAAATTGCGTCGCATCGCTCCACAATTGGAATAGTGTCTGATGAGTAAATAATCTTTAAATAGAATTTTATCATTCATGATGATTTTTTTAAGAAGGATTACAACCTGTTTTTATGTCGAAAAGACAAAGAATTTACATTTATTAATTTTTTGTTAAGCGTTCCAAATTTGTCCAAAATGAGTTGTGTACACAGACGCTAGTGTGTCTATCAGGGTGTGTTTTGGAGGTCGGAATAAGAGAGGAAGAAAATGGGCTAACAGAGGTTTTCGGAAATCGATAGGTCTCTTTGGACCGAGGTGCTCTGACCGCCCTCCACCGATCCTCTAGCGGTTTGGAAATTTATTCCTACTACTTTTTGATCCTACCCTGTATATGATACACTAAACCGATTTGGATTAATAATATATTTAAAAACAAGCATAAAAGCAATGGATGACACTCTGAAAACAACGAGCTGTCTATCCTATGGGAGCGATAGGATACGGTACTGATTTTGATAAAATTGGATACAGTACTAGTACAAGTTGTGCTGCTATACATGCCCTTATGGGAGATACATTATATAACGCCGATATAGAAAAATGTAATAAAAAGATGGCGTAAGTTAAAGTCGGGCGCGGACGACTTTGGGATACCCCGTACCACCATGTAGCGATATATTGCTTACGAACTCCAAAAGATATTTCTTTGCCAAATTGTGTTACGATATTTTTATACCGATTTTTTCCACCGATTGGTCCTATGGAGGCTAGGATATAGTCAAACGATTTTGATCAAATTTGGTACAGTGCTGGGAAACTTTAAAAGACTTTCGAACGCCACATTTGGTTTCGATATCTTTATAAAAAACGGAGTTATGCTCTAAAAACTTTTTTTTAATCGATCGGTCCTATGGGAGCTATATGATATAGTCAACCGATTTTGATAAAATTTGATAAAGTGCTGGGGAACTCTAAAAAAACTTCCAAGTGCCAAATTTGGTCACGATATCTTCGTTATGGACGGGGGGTCCCCTATCCTTCGCAATCGATAAACCGTGCTTTCTGCCACACCCCTCAACATATGTACTTAAAACGTTTTTCATATATTTTAAATAACTTCTTTGACGTAATGTTCAGTTCTCATCTAAATCGGCTAAAATTTACGGAACTTACTTTTAACTTAGAAGGAATGTGCAGGAATATATTAAATAATATTATGTGTAAGCTGTTTATTTAATAGAAAATGAATATTATATATTTTCTCATATTATACATTTAAATATAAATTTTTTAATATTTTTACACGCCGTTCGCCTAGAAGCTACATTAAAATCCTGTCTTTATGCCCGTCTGGATGTCTGTTCGCCTGTATGTCTGTCTGTCTCGCTGTCTGGCTATTTGTCTGTATCCTATCGATTTGTGGTATGTGTTCAATGTACCAGGAAGAAGGCATTACGAAATCTAAAAGCCAACTATTGGCTCTATAAAGGCACACACGCTTCATTGGGCACGCAATCTTGGTATAAGGATTGGCTAAAGCAATTGCAGTGTCAAGTAAATGGCTAAACAATAATAACAACAACAACAACAATGACAAGAGCAAGAAAAATAACAGTTATTGTAATAACAATAATCATAACTGTAAGTGTAACAGTTGTCGTTATTATTGTTTTCGTGAGCGTGTCCGTGTAAATGCGTCTGCGTGTGTGTTTGTGTGACCATTTTGAGACATAACATAACGAAATTTGCAGCATACTTTCGTGCGTCGTAACAGACATACAAAGAAGCTGGCTGCTGGCTGTTACAGAGCACAGAAACAAAATGGAATTTGACACTACTGACCTAGTGCACGCTGGCAAAAGAGTAAAAGAGCACAGCTGCAGTAAGCGAAGAGCGCGTGCTAAGAGCGCAACTCCGAAAAGTGGTGAGTTTCTAGTTAACAGCGCAAGAGCGTGCGAGTGCTAGGAAACGCTGGCAAATGAAACAATTAACAGCGCAAGAGCGCGTCAGCTAAGCGGGAACGCTGTGCGCTGAAACAGTAAGGCATGAATGAATTAAAACTGCTTGACAGAAGCTCGTTGCCGTCACTCGGCTGTAGTCTGCTTACGGGCGCCCACCTGTGCGCATGCTGCACGGCTCAGACGGGAACTATTTCTAGGTGTTAGAGCTATTGGTGACAGCACAATCTGTGTCTGTGTTCTCTGGCCCAAATGAAGCGTAACCAAATGCTGATAGACGAAATATTTCATTTTATGGCCAAAACGGCGGCCAAATTGCCTGTTGGCGTGTGGCATAATGGCGACTAAGACAACCACACCAACAACAACAACAGCATGGTGTGGCACCAAGAGAACTACTTTGACGCTGACACACCCGCTGCATGTTGTGCTTGGTTGCATAATGCGGTCGTAGATACATAACTATATATACTATACCTACATATGCACATACATGTATGTACATACAGTTAAACTACTTAAACTTTGCTTTGCAGTTACTTTTGAGCATTTGTTTTTTTTTTCTTTTACTTTAACCGTTTTTTAGCAATTCGCGTGGAACTTGCAGATTTCCGACAACTTTTGTATATACGCACTCATACACTTTCCTAAAAAGTTTATCTGTCAATTTTTACCAAATGTTTGGCAGCACTTTTTTCTGCCGCCTTCAGAAGCTAAAAAGTTGCAAAACATTTTTTTTATACCCAGAACCTCTAGGGACAAAGGTATCATAGATGCGTGATTTAAGTAACAGGCTGTAGTGGGCGTGGCAGAGCAGAAGTTTATTTGAAAATAATGGTAAGCATTGACTTGGGAAGCGTTTGGAGGAGACAGAGACTATTGAGCTAGAGACAACGAATTTGTCGAATACCTAACTAAACGCGTATACGCGTTATATATATGTTATGTATACATTCTTAAGAAAACCTCAAAATTTAAGTCAATTAGCTCTTACAATTTGGGCTTGTCCGTGGCATGAATGGTAGACATGGCTCTTCTGTTGAATGTCGCTTTAAGGCCCATACGCAGTTCGAAAATTTTCACACGGAATGACAAAACTTCATATAAAAGAAAACTCTTTTGGGATTCCATTTGTGATTTTTTTTTTATATGAAGTTTTGTCATTCCGTGCGACCTTTATCTAAAAAAACTAGAAATGATTTTTAATAATTTTTAGATAGATTGAGTGAAATATAAGTATAGCCTCAAATTTCACACCTTAGTGGTAGCTACCTCAAAACGGTGACATATTATGCACACAAACTGAGTTTCAAATCGATAGCATGATACTTCCATCCGATTCCCAATCTTGGATGGGTATCATCTTTTGCTTATCGTGCTCCACATAGCACACTACATATTGATTATTAATGCGCACGATCCGCATTTCTCCACAGCCATCTCTTTTACTTTAAACACCACATGGTTGCAAGTATTTAGGTAATTGTAAAAATGGTGGGCATCATTCTGGCGTACCAGACGATCCTTAGCTAGTTGTTCTCCAAACTGACCGTCGTAGTGAAAGAAATTAATCTCTTTAAAGAGTGTCACCTCGACCTTTGTAAGAAAGAAGCTTTTCACATAGTGGACATGGGAATAAACTTCCGGATGTAGGGAACTCAATTAGTTACTCAACTTCTTCTCCAGGTTGTTGCAATGCAAAGACGGTGGTTTCTTCTTATCATCCAACTCGAAGGTATTTACTATGGAGATGTTTTTTTATTTGTTATTTTATCAGTTTTTAGACTTAAACGCGAGATTAAGATTAATAAAACGAAAAATTCAAAGCTGTCAAACTTTCGATAGTAGCACAATTCTATAATTTCGATAGTTTCAAAGTCGATTCTTTGAGTGAACGATAGCACATCGTAGAGATATACTTGTTCGTTTTTTTTTTTTTTGTTTTGATTTGTTCCCTTTAGCTGATAATTTTGGGAAATGGCGCTGTTCCATACATTTTTTTGCTACAGAGCCTACTCAAGAATTGGCAGAAGTTTTTAACAATTAAGTATTCTTAGTAAAAATGCGTATCTTTTGGTAAAATTTTGTGTCTCTCTAGCTCTCACTTTACAATATTTTTTTTGCAAGCTATTAATAAGCCCTATTTGTGGATTTTTTTTGGAACTCGATTGTGTCCACTTGTCATGACCAACAATTAGGTACCATTTAAAATGTACACAAAATATAACGAGCGATCGCTGACGACTTTGAGATACCCTATACCAGCACATTAAAAAATATATCACAAAATAAAAAGCATTTTACCTATAACTTTTAGAGTTTCATCCTCTTACTTTTTTAGTATACCAGCCCAAAATGGCGACTAGGCGGTTACTGTTTACACCCCAAGCATTTTCATATAGAGAGCTTAATCTTGAAAAGTTGAATTCTTTTCCAAACATGTTGCTAGGTCGGATAAAAACCCTACAGTGTATATTATAGTCGGTATGCAACAGCTGTCACTGGAGCCTTTTCTTCATTTTATGCCTTTGTTCTTTTTTAGCAAGTACTTTTTCGATACTTTTCGAGTGACGTTTTGTCAATTTTAATGCGCTTTGCTGTCTACATAAAGAAACCACAAAAAAAAAGAAGGTTCGGCGAATAAAGTTGGATGCGCCAGCAGGTAAAAGTGCAAAAGTTCTGCAAGATTGGCAAAAACTTGCACACACAAACACACACATTTATATGGACATGTTTTGCAGCTTATTTACTAGTCGTGTGTATTATGTAAAATGCAACTTTTGCATTAATATAGCTACACCTTTGGCCAGTTGAATAGCGCAATTTAGATTTTTTAATACAATTATACAAAACGAAAGGTTGCAAACTGGGCTCTGTTTCAGGAACCCCATGTATTTTGGGCAATAGATAAAGAAAATAAATTTTTTTGATAAAATTTAAAAAAAAATCGTATTCATTTTTGATGACGCAGTCAATAAAAAGATGTTCAAAATCACAACTTTCGTCATTAGAATAGCGCACTTCAATATTTTAGTTATATTAATTTTTATTTAAGTTGAACTGAATTTAACTGAAAAAAGTGCCAAAAACAAGTTTTTAGAATAAAAAAAAATGAATGTCATTTTCGTGTTTTTTGACCCAAAATTACCCTAAAAAACCCTTTTTTACGGAGGTTCATTTTTCGTGTAAACTAGTGTAATCAGTCCAAATTTTAGACTGAATTCAGCTAATTAACTAATTTTGTTTTAATTAAAAATTAAACTATTTACTTAAAACAAAATGTATTTCAACAAATTATATGTATTAGTTTAAAAACTTACGCTGCAGTACGTCGGACTAGTACGGAACTAGGGAAACGACTAGTATATTGATATACCATATAGGACTGGTCCGACGCCAATCCACCAGCAATGCTTTAACTGTATACTTTGATATTGGCATGTCATAGGGAGTATGCAACTGTCCCCCCACCCTTCGCATGAGCGGTACACAGTTGAGTATACTGTATACCCCTTCGCATGAACGGTATACTGTTCGGTATATAGTATAAAGGGATAAGTTCGGTAATGTATATCAATCAATCACAATCACCACCTTACGTGGTAAGCAAGAACATCGATGTTATATCGATGCATTGATGTTTTTTATTTTTTCCGATCATCGATATTTTTATTTCGATTTTCGATTATCGACCAAATCCCATTACGGACAGTAGGGTTGACTGAATTTTGGCACAGCGACAATATTTTAATGTCGAAAACTTAGATTCAAGCATGTGCCCGTTGAATTACTGGAAAGTATTACTTTTTAAAGTTTAGCAAGGCTGGCAATCTAGTGAGCGAAAAGCGGAGTTCGCTTAAATCAAAAAACGTTGACATTATTTTATTTAATAACCATAATGAATGGATCTCAAATTAGTGTAAAGATTATGTGACTGCAATTCTGGCTGCAACAGAACATTTTTTTGATATAACTCACAGGCTCACAAAAAAAAGTAGTGTAAACTTTACGTGTGACAGAGGCACCCCTTATGGACTTTGGGCAGCTGAATACGAAGTCCAAAAAACCCCGATCCAAAGGTTCTTAGATAATATTTTTTATAGGATTTGTTGGTGGTTATCTCATAACCCATGTGTGAAGGAGTTTTTTGGACTTCGGATTCAGCTCTTCAAAATCCATAAGGGATGACTTTGTCACTTGTTAAGCTCACACCACTTTTTTTTTGTGGCCAGTTTTATCTTTTGTTTTCGTTGTATAACCTTTTGGATTGTTATTTATTAATACTTTGCTTATTTTTCTATGAAATGTAATTAATTTTGAAATGTATACATATTAGAAAATATAGTTATCTCTTGGTTTGTTTGTTAATTCAATTTTATTATTTGAAAAAACTTATAGAACCAAACCAACAGATGGCCCACTCTGAATTAATTTAAGCATTCAAAAAATGGCTGCCACAAGTGCTTCGATGTATCGAAACATTGATGTACCGAAGTTAAAAAATATCCAAAACATCGATGTGGCCAACATCGATGTTTCTCCAACAATAGTTTACAGTATAGTGCTGAACTAGTATAAAATTAGCAATTGCTACCAGCCGTACTGCAGCATAGCTACTAGTAACCAAAAAAAAAAAAAACTGGTTGTGCTATTTAAGTGACAAGCAATGTAAATGTTTGCGGCTTATTTACTAGCCATGTGTGTTATGTAAAATGCAGCTTATGCATAAATACATAATGGGCTGCCTGACGTTTATGGACAAACATTACTCACATCAGCTGTCAACTTAAGATTTGGACAAGATACTAAAAACTGCCAAGTGGCATTTGGGAGCATCTAACTAACTGCTGGTAAAGCTGAGATACGTCCATTATTTAATTTAATCGAACGCAAAACAAATTAGCTCAAGTCAGACCTAAAGTTAAGTTGAAGCTTAGAACTAAGTTCAACGACATCTAAAAACTTGTCAGCAAATCGTTTTAACCAAAGTAGCAAGAGTCAACAGCTAAGACATAGTTTGTTTATATAAGTAAGATATTTGCATATAGTAAATGAACTACATACACAAAAGCCTCATTTTAAATGTATAATAAATAATAAAGTTTAAAACTACTACATAATGTACTTTATTCGTTACAATCGAAAATTTCAAAATTTAAGCGCTAATAAAGACATAATACAATTTCAAAATTTGTCCTAAGGAATAATTAAAATAATACAATTAAAAAAAAAAATTTAATTTTTTATAGAAGAGGTGTGGGCGTATGCATAGGACCGACATTTCTGAGGTTTCTTGAGGATGAAGTGCATAAGAAAGCACTCGACATTGTTTTGCGATTTGAAAATCTAAGCAAGTGTATTCACAAAGCTGATGTCAGCTGATGACCCACAGGGTTGTCATACATACTCAAATCTGTTTTGTAGTAATTGCAGTTTTATTGATCTGGAATAGGTAACTAAATGTACATAAATTATTTTTAAGCAATAGCAACACTTTGCTGCCACTCATTTGGAAGCAAGTGTCCAAAATCAGGGCACCTCCTTTAAATGCAATTAAACTTGTAAAATAAATATTTTAAAGAAAATGCAAGTCAACTTTTCATATCAAGCAGCTAATGCGTATTCTGTCAAATTAGAATATTTGTGAAAAAAATTTTCAACTAAATAAGTAAATTAAGTTAGTGAGAAATTAGCAAAAATCATTTAAATCACATTCGAAAAAATAACAAAACCAAAAACCTGTGTAAAAGCTTTTATAAATTTCGCAATCAAAAAAAATTGTACAACTCATATATTTATTTTAATACAGAAAATGACCGAAAACAAGCAGCAAGTCTTAGATATCGAAGAGGACTTTTTCAAGACGATCCAAGTTTCACGTCGTATAATGTCGGAACTTAACCAAACTGGCTGCTCGGATAAGTCTTTATACCTCTGTCAGAAGCTTGCTGAGGCTGGCGAAAACGCTGTGCTGCTGGGAGGCGTGATGATTTACAATTTGCAGATTGTACAAAAGTTCAAATTCAAAGCACGTCAAAACTCAATTTATTTAAAGGATTTCCACTACTAAAAATTATGAAGATACAACTTACTGTATGTATATTATAAATAAAAACTAGGGGTGTTCACGGAATGCTTGTTTCGCTCATACAAAAAAATACTGATGGTGTCTTTTGTGGGTTTGGCTGGCATACATAAGTGTTTCATATTTAAAAAGCGTGAAATGTAATTGAAGTTCGATCTGGCAACATGATGATGTGCCAACACTGTGGTGGTAACGGAAAGATTCCATAACAGTGCCGTAGATTAAAAAAAAATCACAACTATTAAAAAAAAGGAGTGCGCATAGGTAATGTCAATAATGCACTGGGCCCCTACACTAAGAATTATGAGCCATCCTTAAGTTAAAGCCAATATTATACAGGTAATGACTCCCCCAATTATATCTGTCTGAATTTAAAGATAGCCCGGTTTATATTGACTTTAAGGGCATAGCTTGATCGCGGCTTATTGGCTTAGACCTGCCACTTTGATGCAATAAATTTTACAAGGTGGCGCAATGAAGTGCATGAGTATGGCCGCGAAGAAAACTGGTTCAATTTTTGTATGGTAGCTGTATGAAATAGTGGACCAATTTTGATCAAACTGCGCACAAACGTTTAGTCTAAAAAAAAATAAAACTAACATTTGGTCGTTATGTTTTTATGTGTTTTGTACGTGAAGTTTGATCAAAATTGATCAATTTTATTTACATCTGTCCAAAAATTGAACCAGATTTCTGAGTGACCAAACTCATTGCATCAAAGCGGCAGATCTATGCCAATAAGCCGCAATCAAGCGATGCCCTTAAAGTCAACATAACCCGGGCCATCGCTTAAATTCAGTTCGATATATATTGGATCATGTTAGAAACGCGTACAGAAATATTCAACCCGAGACAAATCAAAAGGTCTTGCTGAGCAATATACGTCACCTTGCGCTGCAAGTATATGACCTTGCTGCAAAATCGCATTTAAACAAAATTAGATTACTTATTATTATTTATTTATTTAAACTAATGTGACGCCTTATAATCTATAACCAGTGGACAATCAAGACGCTTCCAACGACACCTCATTTGTCAAATTATTATAAGTGGCTTTGAACTTACGAGAAAACAGATGAACATATATTGAGTTCAAACGCATTGGATTAAAAGTTAATTTTTTTGGTACTTTATTTTTATTTTTATTATTTGCAGGTCCATTTTGAGCACTATATTGAAGTACGAGAAAAAGGACTTAAGGATTCCCAAAGTTGCCGATGCTATTTCGACACATACACACAAAAAACGAAACGCCTTGAGCAACACCCAAAATCGCTAGTGAGGCCGCTGACCTTGAGGACTAGATAAAGCAGAATAATAAGTTCATCCAGAGAACCTGTCTAGGAGATATTCTTGGAACAAATCGATCCTCTAGCTAAAGAGAGAATTGGAAACAAATCAACGATGGAAAAAAATGTATTTTCATTATGATACTTCAATTCCAGATTCTGTTTTAAATTTATAAGTTGGAGATGGCGCTCTATATTTGTTAAAAAAAAACTCGGATAGATTTCAATCCCGTGTAGACTTGATACTAAAGCAGAATTGTGAATTTTGGCACCTACAGTTGAGAGAAAAACATTTCGAAGTTTCCAGTGTATCAAAGCAGTTATACTGATAAGTGCTTCATAGTACTAAAACATCTTTAGCCCAAGAAAACTTTACTGGCGCTAGATATCTATCAACGAGAAGGAGGACGAAGAAATGAACCATATTTAAAATCGGAAGGAACATTTTTTATGTTAATCCCAAGCAGAACCGCAATGTGGCAAAGGCAGTTAGTGTGACTTGGGCAAACAAAAAATACAGCTGGTAATGGATTATTAGATATCAAGAATTTGGCCACACTTGAAATTATTGACTAAAGTGCTCAAGAGAATGACACAACTGTTTCCAAATTGAGTGAGTTACGCCCAAGCTAGAAAAATATATGCGCCAATTGTGGTGAAGATTAAATTTCCGGCTTTAGAGGCTGTAAAGTCAGAATTGAGCTAGGCAGAAGCTTAATCCAGCAATAAGGTTACCCATAATGGACACCCAAGCATCGAAACAAAAAATACAGCGCAATATTAATTTCAAAAGCTACAGCTAGAAAGGGCTTCTCTTTGGCTGATACCCTGAGAAAAATGTTAATGCGTTACCTATGTACGGGATTTTGATGATGATGAATGCAGGAAAGTTAAACTAAAACTAACTCATGGAATCAAACAATGCCTTTCGAGACCTGGTGCACATATTAATATCATAGTCATAATAAACTCTCTCCTAAAAATCGGATTATGGGAACTCACAACAAGAAGAACTTTGGCTTTTGCCAAAAGCTGCGCTCTGGTCAATAACAAGCTAATCAATCATACTGGTGATAACTCTAAAGACGGTTTTGCGAGTATCTTTCAAATTTTGAAGACAGGGTTTTAATTTTAAAACTTAAAGCAGGTTTCTAAAAAAAAAAATTAGACCAATCGCGAACTTTGGCGATAAATTTAAAAAAAAAATTATTTAAATTAAAAAAAATTTAAGTTATTCCTTAGTGTTCTCTAATGCCTTGAAATCAATATGCAAATTTAAACCTAAAAACTACGCCATAACTGTAGATACGCTGAGCAATCAATCCAAAATGAAACTGAATTTTGAAATCTAACTTCATTTGTAAAGTACCCCCAGATTCAAATATTTCTCCTCATATGAATTTTGCTGAAATACCAGGCGAACAGAATTGACAGCAAGTTGCCGCAGCCCTTAAAAACACTCAAAATAAACTGAGTCAAAATTAGCAACTAAAAGTATGCTACAAAATATTTTAGCAATTGAGCCGCTTTTTTTCTAATAATTGAGCTTGATTGAGCATTGAAAACTGTAGCATACTTTTAGTTGCTAATTTTGACTCAATTTATTTTGAGTTTTATTTGGTTGACGCTACTTGCTGTCAATTCTGTTCGCCTGGTATTTCAGTAAAATTCATACAGGGAGAATTTGCCCAAATCTGATAATAAATTTTTGTTATTGCTTTAAAATTTGATTTGTTGCAAAAACCAAATAACTCAGCCAATTTTTAATAGATTTTCATAAAGCTAACTAAAACCAATTCTGATCGGCATCGAAAATTATTATTCAATATAAATAAGAGCACATTTCATTTGTATATTTAAAATTTGCTTTATTTGCCATGAAATAAAATAATAAATACAATAAATTTAACAAATAGTCACAGATTAGAAATTTCTTATTCTTAATAGCTAAGAGTTTAAAATTTGTAATTAAATCAAATTTATTACTAACTAAGCCTAACATAATAAAGCTACAGATAGGGCAATTCTTAAAAGTTAAAAAAATATTACCAATTTTTTATTACTTTATTATTAATAAATATTAATTATAATGCCCGAGGAAAAATTGCACCGAAAAGCTTAGCTCAAAAAAAATTTAATAATTAATTTAATGCCGTATTCCATCATGAAGATAGGAATCTCCGATTATTTCTGTTTGAAGCTATAAATCTAAGTTCGTTGAAAGATTTGGCGGTTTCATTCAAGATGGTTCGCGGTCGTCCTCGTACTCGGGAGCCTTGCGGATTCCACTCCAGGGTAGCGTGGCAAATCTCATCATAAGGCTTTCAGAGCGTATGACCCACCCAATTGTATTTGCGTCTCTTTATTTGTGTGTTGCTATCTTCTTGTCTAGTTAGACGTAGTAAAAAGTAAAAAAAGATAAAAGAATGAAAATTTCCCATAACAGGAAAGAAATTTTTCTATTTAATTTTTTCGCAGAATCTCATAATTTAAGCTCTTAAGAAGCTCCATAGTACCATTTTCTTTGGTAGTATTCAAGGCCCGAACCATTATATCTATAATTTGCAAACTAAGATCCCTTTAAATTATTACTTAAAAATGTATTTTTTTATTTTTGAACGCTTAATTAAAATTCAATTTTGTGTAGTTCGGTTAAAAGATTGTGCATTTTTTTGAAAGCTCAGATGAGCTTTTTGGTGCAAATTGCGCGGTTAAGTGAAAAATGCACGAATCCTCCTAGAGAGATAGTTATACCCTGTACCGTATGGTACAAAGGGTATATTGTGTTTGTGCAAGCCGAAAATGTATGTAACGTACAGAAGGAGAAGTCGGAGACCCCCCAAAGTTACCTAAAGTATGATCAGAGTGACTAGAGAAGTCGATATACCCATGTCCGTCTGTCCGTCTGTCCGTATGAACGCCTAGATCTCAGAGATGGTAAGAGCTAGAGCAACCAAACTTTCAGATAAGATCCCTTATTAATCCATAGGAGACAAGTTTATTTTATTTTTTTGATATCGGGACTACATTATATAGCTCCCATAGGGGTGTTTCAGAGGACCTCGAAAAAAAGCAAAAGTTTTAGATGGATAATTCGGTTGTTTATAAAGATATCATAACCAAATTTGGTAATCGGAAGTTTTTTAGAAACCCCCAGCACTGTACCAAATTTTATCAAAATCGGTTGACTATATCATATAGGTCCCATAGGATCGATCGGTCGAAAATTTGTTTTTTGTACAAAATTCGTTGTGTTTCGTTTGTTTGTGAAGATATTGTAACCAAATTTGACATTAAGAAGTTTTTTAGAGTTCCCAAGCCCTGTACCAAATTTGATCAAAATCGGTTGACTATATCATATAGCTCCCATAGGACCAATCGGTCAAAAAATCGTGTTTTGTACAAAATTCGTTGTGTTTCGTTTATTTGTAAAGATATTGTAACCAAATTTGGCATTCAGAAATTTTTTGGAGATGTTCAACACTGGACCAAATTTGATCAAAATCGGTTGACTATATCATATAGCTCCCATAGGGCCAATCGGTCAAAAAATCGCTTTTTGTACAAAATTTGTTGTGTTTCGTTTGTTTGTGAAGATAGTGTAACCAAATTTGGCATTCAGAAGTTTTTCAGAGATCTTCAACACTGTACCAAATTTGATCAAAATCGGTTGACTATATCATATAGCTCCCATAGGGCCGATCGGTCGAAAAAAAGTTTTTGATTAAAAATTCGTATGTTTTTGGTTGTTTATGAAGGTATCATAATCTAATTTGGCAATCAAATGTCTTTTGGTGCTCTTAAGCAATTTACCGGATTTTATTGCAAGCAGTGGTACAGGGTATCCCAAAGTCGTCCGCGCCCGACTTTAACGTACGCCATCTTTTTATTAAGAGAACATTAATTAGAAATCAATTTGTTATATAATTTTAATTTAGAATTTATTTCTATCTTCTTATTTTTTAAATAAATAAATATTAATTTATAATCCATTTTTTTTTATATTTGTTAAAGTTTTCAAAAATAATTGTTTATGTTGCTCTGGCGATTTACCTTAAGACTTAATAATAAATTTATTTGTTATAAAGGATCTAGCTGGATGGGGTACTGGAAACTGCTCCCAGCGATTTTTGAAAACTAATGATGCAGTTCGATGCGTTTGGCAAAATAAAAATTGTACGCAAAATTTCAGTTTTTAAACTTAACGCGTTGCGGCTTAATTTAAAAAAAACGTGTTTTCGTTTTGATTTAATTCTGACTAAACTACTGAAAATTTTTGAACCATTTTTTTTAATCTAAGTTGGCAAAATGGCTAATTAAAAAAAAAAAAAATTTAATTTTTTTTTAACCAACACATTTTCTTAATAAAAAAATATGAAATTTTCTTATTTTTTTTTAGCATGTTTCTTAAATATGTCAATTACCATTTTTTTTTTAAACACGTGTTTTTATATGTTCTTTATTTGGTGTGAATAAGAATCAAATCGATTTGGTGGAACAATGTTAAAAAAATAAAACGAAAACTACTGTTTTTTTAAAAAATCGTATGAAAAAAAAAAAATTTTATTGTTAAAAGATGTTAAAAATTATAATAAACTTTTATTATATTTTATAGAATACATAACTTCTTGTTTTTATGATGAATAAAACTGGGGGCAGTTTCCAGTACCTTATCCAGCTAGACCCTTTAGAAATAAATAAATATATATATTTTTTTTTTTGTCAAAGTTTTAAAAAATACATATTATTTTAGGGTCATCGTCAAACCAGCCTGGAGATATTTTTGGCTATACGTCACAAGGCCAATATTTGGTTATCTTCTTCCACGGACTTATTGCGATCTTGTCCTGGTGTAGCAGGATTTTGAAGCTCCTTTAAGGCCGTCATCAGGAAAGTCTTTCACCAGCCTATTACCGTGCCTTAGTATAATATTTTTATCTTTAGAATTCATTTTAATATATATTATTTCATTTTTTATGGTTTTATTTTGATGGCCGTTACTACTTTGCTGTTTTTTTTATTTCAAAATAATTCAAATGCCATTTTTTAATTTATACGATTCCAGGTTATATTTTTTAACTAAAACTTTATCTGATATAAACTTTTAGTTTTGCAGGAATTAACTTTATCATAACTGTTTTGCATATTTGTCCAAATGTAGCAAAAAAAAAAAAAAAGTTAAAAAAAGTTTTTATTTTTTTAGCAATATATTTTTTTCTTATTAGGATCACATTCTGATATCTCACTTCCGCACTGACAGCTGACAGCAGTTTAATGTTGAGTTTTTTTTAAAACTTAATTATGAATATAGTTTACTGCTTACCCAATAACGCGTCCAAATACTCAAAATTTATTACCTAACTTTATGCTCTGTTAAAGTTACGCTCAGGAGGCATAATGCACGTTTTGAGATAAATCTTTTTTTTCAACCTGGTTTTGAGAGTAAGCAAAATGTACGTATCTGATGCTTTAAGAGCTGAGACGCCATATATGAACTACTCATACATTCCGAGGAGGCGCACAGACCCGTAACCTCGTTCCATTTCGGCTGCATTCTGTTCCAACGTTTATGATGAAAATGAGGAAAAATAATATTTTGTGTATTCACTTTGTCGTGCAGAAATGCAAAAGTGCATACCTAAAACTTCGTTAAACAAAATTCTGCACATATGACAGAGTTATACAAAATTAGAAAGTTGCAAAACTATTTTATATGTAATAATAAAAAGCAACCAAACCTACCTATTTTTATTTATTTTTTAGTGCTGCAGTGTGACAGACAGCTCTGGTACTACTGCATTACTGTCCGACAAAGTAAACAATTTGTTGCCATCTAATTATCAATGCTTAAATTAAAATCATTGTAATACACTTGAAAAAAATTGTGCATTTTTTTCCGCTTGAAAGGAAACCACATTATTAAGTTTTATGGCAGCTGTTAGTTATGCCAAGCTCTAAAAAAAAAATCGCAGATTATAAGTTTTTTACAATAAGCCGACCAGTTGCATGGCAGTCATTAAAATTAATAACGATTAAATTTAATAATTAGACTGACTTTTATTAAAAGGTGTTTAAAATTTAATTAGCAAAAATAAAGTGCAGCGGAACTAAAATAGTGCATTAAAAAACACAAGCCAAATAAAACTTAAATAAATATAAATTTTTAATAAATTGTTAAAACTTAAATTTATTATATTTGCCGCTCAAAAGCTGAGCATTTAATTTGTAATTTTATTCAAAATTAAAACCTTTAAATAATACATTAAAATGATTACAATTTGGAATATATATAGTTATATGGGTTACGTTCTGAACTTCTCTTATGATTAGCTGTCCAAGTGTATTATATAATTGAATTTTATATAAAGGAATTCTTAAGCAATTTCTTTGAAAAAAAAAAAAAAAATGAACTAAGCAATTGCTCAAGTTGCATACTAATTGCATCTTCATAAAACAAAATAAAAGTAAATGAAAAACTTTTAGCCAAAAACTGACAAAAACATAATTTCCGTAACTGAAGTTTGCTGCCCTGTCGAAATAGACCGCAGGAATTAATTGCGGGTCAGTCCAAGTTTTTGGGGCAGTTGTGTGGCCTGGACGCCTGCGGCGCTGCGCGGTGCATTCGTTTGCAATAATTTAAATATTAGTTACACATAATGTAAAGCATAAATTAATTTTGTATTCGCAAACTATTAAAAAAGTTTTGATTCAAGCAGCGACCAGCAACCGGCTGAACTTTGTCTGGCGACACAAACGTCGCTCAAGATGATGCCCCAGGCAATTAGTTATTCCAGCTAGTTCTGAGCAAGTTTGCAGCATGCGGCATTTTGTGGCAAAAATTCGTTACGATTGTGTTGTTGCAATTAAACGTAAGCTAAATGAGCGCATTTGAAATTTGTTTATGCAGCTGGCTGGGATCGGTGCGCATACCCAGCTTAGCTCAGCTTAAGCTAAAGGTTGTCCATAAAGCAAGCGTCGATTATGTCGTTTGTGGCCCTTTATCAGAGGCGCTGCAACATCTTGGCATAAACTTGACTTTGCTCATAGTTCTTGAAGGCCTCACGGAAGCGTTGCCGCTGCTCGGCACTCAATTTCGCATGGAAATCTTGTGCAGCTGTCACGAACAATGCAATTTCGTGCTGACCCAATTTACGAGGCACGGCAGCCCAGTCACCCAAAGCTGAGCTATTTGATGTGGCAGCAGCATTCATGCGGCGTGTTGGCGATATGGACCTGCTGCTGTTGGTAAGAGCTGCTGCACCAATGCCAAGCACCACCGGAAATAGTTTAATCAAATGCAGATTTATGGAAGCGGATAAAAAGATGACGCACAGACCCCAGACACCTTGCTGCTCCGGCTGTGCCAAAAACGTTGGCAGCGTACAGATCAACCAGTCCTGCAGCATTTGCAAATAGGACGAGTCAATGGCAGAGCGAAATACCTGCAAAAAGTAGACAAGAAAAACAAAAAGCAGTTAAAATACAGAGACAATGACTTTGGAAATGACAAACAAAAGCTAAAAAGATCAAGCTGGGGTAAGCTGTAAACTGTGTGTAATGAGTGCCAGAGCTTGAGCTTGAGCCAGAGAAAGGAAATTAAATTTGATTGCAAGCTAAGAGCAAGGCAGTGCATGCAGCAAAGTGTGGCATGCAGCTGGCAACAACAAACTACACAATATGCTTTAAGAGTGAAAAAATAGTGTAGCATACTTTTGTGGTCTCGGCAGGTAAATGAAGTTTTTGTGGTTAATGAAATTTCGTAAAGAAATGACTTTGGTTTGCTACTACCAGGCCGCCGAGATTGTCTTGAAGTTATGTAAACGGAAACAGAACTTTTACTGAGCTGAATGCTGCACCACTGTGCGCACACTGGACTCAGCTCGTTTTTATTAATTTCCATGCAACCACACGCACACACACACACACACACACACATAAACATTCTTACACACAGCTGCAACCTTGAATTTAATGAAAAAATTTTATGGCTCCACAGTGAGCTAAGAACGCCTCAAGTGCGGCCATGGCAGTTTTTTGTTGGTAGCTTCTACGCTTTGACCCACATACCTGGCCAGGCGCTGCTATGTGTTGCCATGAATTCCATTAATTTTCAAGCTGCCAAAAATTCCACAAACACATACATACACTGGAGCAGACAACATATGGGCAGTAGCCGGCATTTTACCCTTTCGACTTGTGACTATGCCAAACATTAGCATTGCATTGGCTTATGCCGCCTGGTCTCAAGCCACAGACAGCTGCTCATAAAGCAACCCAACTACAGACACAAACAGTCGCACTCGCACTCACACTCACATTCTCACTGAGACTCACTCTCCCCAATCCTACACTGACGTCTTTACCTTTGGTATGACCAGTGCTATACTACTTCCACTACTGCCACACCATCTCGTCTAGTTTGCACCACTCTCACCTGATACACAATCATGGCAATAACATCGCCATGCGGCTGATTTATAGCCAGAAACTCCTTTATGACCTTCGTCAATATTTCATTCGGTGGCACTAAATCACGTATAATTTGGCACAGCACTTGTCCATAAATCCAGGCAGCATCTCGAGTCGATGATTTAATACAATGCAAAAGTATATCGACTTTATCGTGTTGCTGTGCGATTATCTCTGGGTCGTCCTGTACAATACCATTGCTAAGCTCTGTATTTTCCAACTGTTTGGCGGAACCTGCAAATAGAAAGCGAAAGCCGGACGAGAGTTACAATGAATGTCAAGCATTTGACTTAAGATTAACCTTAAGGTATTAGGACTATAATAGATCAAAATGTTTTGTACAAAGTTGTACAAAGCAGGCAAACACCGTTTTTTGTAACTGGAACTACTTTGCTACAAGTTGAACTGGTTCTTTAAAGGAGCCAGTTGTTGTTGTGGAAGGCTTCAGGTTTCAAGATTGACGCATTTCTTTGTTAAAAGACGGGATGTGACTAGTACGTTGGAGTTGTGCTGGTAACTAAAAACTAATATATTTTGCAAAAATAATTTTACAATGCCTTAAAAATATGTTTAAATTCTTCTGTTTAAAAAACAAAAATTTGGAGTTTTGGCAGAATGGGTCAGTAGGCCTGGGTGCATGGAACGGCTCAACTCCTTTCGATTTTTAAACATAATTTGTGTCTGTTTTATCAAAATTTCAAGAAAAAAATCATTTTAATGACGTCTCCTATAAAGTATTATATATTTTAAAATTTAGTTAACTAAAACATTAGATTTTTGCGAATTGCAATTATTGTAGATTTTCGTTAAAAATATGATAACTAAACAAAACAACAGAAAAGTGTTCCAAAAGATTTTTTCTCGAAAAACTAATTTTTGGGATAATTTTCTATATACAGTATCTTTAATTTTTTAAAAATTGATAAGAACTTATTAGCAGGTATCGCAAATAAGAGTTATGGGGTTGAAAAAAATCAAAGCGAAATAAGTGCTTTGGATTAAAGTGCAAGCCACAGCGTATCATATTTTTGAAATAACCATTCAGATTAAGGATAAAATTTTATTTTTAATTTTTAACAAAAAACTGAAGCGTAACTCCTTTTTTTTGACTTTAAAAATACATATTATAAAATAATATTCAAATGCCAGAATAACTCTTATTTTTCAATTTTTATAAAAAAAATTGGCATTTAAATATTATTTCATAATTTTTAATTTTTAATTTTAAAAAAAGAGTTATTCTTAAATTTTTTACAATTTATTAGAAAAAAAGGAAAACAAAAGTACATTTTTTTTTTGTATAAGCGTTTGAGCTTGGGACGAATCAAAATATTTAGAGATCATGCTGGGGGGACTCCTTTGGGAGTAATTTTGGGTAATTTTCATTGGTTTTTATTGCAACTTTTTTAAATAAATAACAACAAGCAAGAATATTTACTATATATCTAAGAACATTACTATCGTACATTCAATTGTTATTCCATCGGGCATAATAATTTTGTCTTTTTTTTTGTCCTTACTGGCATGGTTTCAGTTCAATATCAATTACATAGGCCCACAAAAAAAGTAATGTGAACTTTATATATGACAGGACGACCCTTATAGATTTTGTGTAACTAAATCTGAGTCCTAGGCCTGTACACTAGACTTCTGACTTAACCACTAAAAGAAATAGGACTTTTTTAATTATTAAACTTTTAAAATATTTGTAGTTTTGAAATTAGCTTTAATTATAATTTTTTTATTTAAAATTTTGTATGTAACGGAGGTATAGCCCACAGGTTCAAAAAATAAGGACTCCGATTAGAGCCCGTCGATAGTCACTACCGGAACACTGCTTTACTCTCGACGGGTCTGACCAAAAGTATATAAAAAACTATAAAACTACATAAGAAAAAACTCTAGTTTCTTAATTATACTCAGGGCCGTAGAGAGAAAATCCGAGACCGGGGAGGAAAATGTACCGGCCCGTCTATTACACCTTTAGCTTGAATCATTGTGTTCTGTAAGTACGATAGTATTTACGCTAGGCCCCTGAGAAAACTCCGGGCCCGGGGGGAATCCACCCCCTTTCCCACCACTGAGTATACTATTGTATAATATACTTAAATTAATAAATAAATAAACATTAGAAAAAATATTTAAAAGGACATAAAATAAAATCTGAGTAAACTCCGTGCCCGGGGGGAATCCACCCCCTTTCCACCCCTCTCTCGACTGGCCTGAATATACTATTGTATAATATACTTAAATTAATAAATAAATATTAGAAAAATATTTAAAGGACTTAAAATAAAATCTTGCCTCTGAACGCAAGATCCTTTGACTCACCGAGTCTTATCAACCAAAATTAGAATTTTTTTATAATATGTTTCTATATAATTTGTTGCTAAAAATATATTTTTAAAACTTACGAGCTTTTTTAAAACGCTTGTTATATACCTTGTATGGCAAGTGGTACATAAGACGCCGAAGACGCTGTTAAGTAGAGGCACTTTTTTTTTCTAATTTCGAAAACCGATTTTTTCGCAATGTCTCGAATCCCGTTTCATGAAAAAATTTTTATACTGCATTTTGGGTTTTAGCATGTCATTTTACTACGGAAACGACTAAAACATGTTGCGGATACCAAAATTTTTTTAAATTTGTAAACTAGTGTAATTTAATCAATTTTAGAGCTTACCAAATTTATTCAGGCCGATTGTGTATTTTTTTTAAATTATGTTTAGATAAATATTATTGGAAATAAGCTTTTAAAGTTTATGTAGAACAATGCAGTCAAAAACCGAAAAGTGAAAATTATGACCTTTGACCAATTTTCGCGCCCATAAAATACTTTGGGATCGTCTTTAAATTATACAACCGCTATATGCAAGTTAAAAGGAAACTTTTTAGGCGAATTCGTTATTAAGATCGTCGGCTTAAAAATTTGCCATACTAGCGGCGGCCACCCAATACACTGTCCAGCTGTCTGTATGATCGCCTAGATCTTGGAGACTACAAGAGCAAGGATAACAACACTATCGGATCAAGTTATTTGTTTTTGCTTTTGCTCTCATGCATCCCGAAATAAATTCAAGGCACTTTGCGTTCTACGTTTTTAAAGTAAAAGCTTTTGTTTGTATGGGGGTTGGGGGAAAAATAAATTTCGATTAGTATCATTATAATCGGACCATAAATATGACATATCATAATTGCGATAATGTTTTAAAGACCAAAATTCGCATTGGACCAGCTAAGATATGCAAACGTAAGGGTAGCTGAGCTGGTAGAATCTTTGGCTCAAAGCTTATAATCGTCAATAATGTTTGGTACATGTCAAAAGATTTTTTATTTTCAGTATTTCAGGCATAAATTTGAAATTGTACAAAATATAGTACTTCGAAGTTACACAAGTAAGGGGGAGGAAGTGGGCGTTTTAAAAAAAAAAAATAATAAACTTGATCTAGCTGGACATATAAGCAGTCTGAATATCAAGTTTGGTTATCCTAGCTCTTATAATATCTAAGATGAGGTCGTATGACAGATAGTTGGACGGACGGACCTTTCTTAATAAATTCTTTTGTCCTGCTGATCAAATTGCAGGTAACTTTGTGGGATGTTCAGCGGTACTGTATTGTCATCACAACTTTAACTTGCCTCGAGACACAGTTGTGGCAAAATTATTTCACTTTTTTGTAAATCAAGTGTTTTTCTTCAATTTTGAGCTGATAGAGTCTGTGCCTTTAAATTTTGAAATCTTTGCTTTGAGTATAGGGCATCTTGAAGTCAGCTGCGCCTGAATTTAATCTTCACAATAATTAAAACGAAGCCTTTAAACTGCTTCGAACTGTTAAAAATCATCGTATAATAAACGATTTCTTAAATTGTCGGCAATTGTTATCTTTTTTTTAGTGAATTTTTTAATTGGCAAGCATTTAAGTTTGCGTTTCGACTTAAAAATTCACGCTTTTGGCCAGTTTTAACACGCTCGCGGGAAATAACACGCCATGCTCAATAGGGCCAGACGTTGACTACGACGTCGACGTTGAGGTAGTCGCTCGGTTGACCACAAAAGCTGCCCCGCGGCGGCAACTGCAGCGCTAACATACATACATAAATAAATTTACATTTAAATTTTATGGATTTTTCAGATTTCTCACTTTTTACGTTAGAGGGGTGAGGAGCCCGTAGTAAGTCAGTCCGTCAACTTGGTTCACAGACACACACACACAAACATACGCTGAGCATTAGTGTGTGTATGTTCAAGTCTGTGTATGGCAGCTTTGTAATCGTTGCTGTTTACAAAAGTTTATTTGTTTGTTTTTAGCTTGCTTCTAAGCGCCGCTTGCCCCTGATCGGCATGCCCGCTGTGCTTGCTCAATGCTCAATGCTGCTGCTCTCAGCGCTCTCTGCTCTTTCGCGCTCCCCACTTCTGCTGGCCATCGTAGGGCTGCTTTAGCTTGGGCACAAATTGAAAACAAAAAAATAAAATGGCGCAGCATTAAGCGGAAACCATGGCAGCCACAGCAATAGATTAGGGATTTTCGATTTAGCAGCGTTTTTGCTGAAGAGAACTTCAAGATGAAACACATACGCACTCACACGCACACACACACACACACACACACACACAAACTGGCACATATAAATGTGATGTGCTTTGTGCAGGTGAAAAATGATGGCAACTTGGCTAAAACCACAGCAAACTCAACTGAACTGAACTGTGCTGAACTTTGATGAAAGTTGTTGTTGTTGTTACACACATGTGTGCCCTGGCCTTAAACAATGCTACATATATATATCGAGCATATATATGACTGAGCGTGTGTATGTGGGTGCGTCTATGGCTTAGTGCTCTGCTTAATGTGGCTGCATTTGGTTTTAGTGGCGTCAAATTATTTACAATACGCGTGGCCGCCAACTTTGCCCTTTGTTTTCCAGCTTAAAATTGTTGCCGGCTCTTGGTTGGCTGACTGGCTGTTAGCCTGGTGCCCCCAACAAACTGCTGCTGCTTGCTGCCTTTTGTAGGTCGGGTGTATCGGCCACAATTATGCGCGCCACAAATACCGCAGGCAATGCAAAACAAAAAAACCTAACAAACTCTAAAATTCGTTTAAGCAAGCGCGCAAAAAAAAACAATGCACAGCAACATGCAAAACAGCAGCAACAAAAACAACGGTAACTACAACAACAACAACAACAGGAACAGGAGCAACAATGTAAGCATAAACAAAGGACCTCAGGTTTGAGTGAATGAGTGCGAATACCCCAAGCAACAAAACTCGTAAAGTTCGCACACTGAGCCACTGTATCCACTGTAACCACTTTACCCACTGTTACTACTAGCCATGGCCTTTAAAGGATAAAGCATTGCCAGCTAGCTGCCTTCGATATTACCGCAAATATTTATTATTGCGTTTTGCATTTTTGCAACTTTGCCCGAAAGCAGCGACGTCAATGGCGGCGTCGGCGGCGGCCATTTTTTTTTTTTTTGGTCTGTTTATATTTTTGCTTTGGGCGTTCATTTTTTGTTTTTGCTTAATACACTTTCGATGTGGGTGTGTTTGGTTCGTGTTTAGTTTATGTTACGCAATGCAGTAGGTATGCAGCAGAGCACACAATATTTATGATCCTGAGCTGTTCCATTCTTTTTTATCAAGCCTCAGGATGAAAGAAATAGGAAATCTACAATATACATACTCTTTCGATTTCTAGTTTCCCATTTCTTATTTGTTTTACATGCTTCTTTTACCAGCAATGGTGGCATAACTCTCTTCTTCCCAGATATGATCCTACTTGTCTACTGCCTTGTTGAAATCAAGTCACTTGGCTTTATTTCCCAAATCTTTAAAAAAAAATGTAGTGTCTATTATTATACCTTCAACATAGGTCGCGTATTTCTCCTTGATTATGGTTTTGTAAGAGTTCGCTGTACTACGCCAAATCTTCTTGCATTTACGTCCAAAGCATTAAATAATTTTTCAAATAGCCTCCAAAAGGATGTTATATTTACTGCGAGAGCATTACTGAAGTATTTTGACTCTTTAAGCCACAAGCTCCTTATTTTAAAGCTTGGTCTTTTATGTTACTCGACTAATTTTCTTAAATGTATGGATTTATACTTTGCTGAGAAAACACAAATAATTTTTTTTAGGTTCATTGTGTATTTTAGGGCTCCACAAAGGGAGCCATCTTAGATCTCTGTTCACTTCTTATAAATGGTCTGCCAAATGTGACACTTAATGTTCTTGCTCTGCTTTGTTTTTCATTTAAGAACTCCTCCTCACATTTGATACATTAGGAGGAAATTTTTTTTAGAAACTGGTAAACTCTTAATCCTTAAAATTTAAATCTTATGTTTTATCGGCCTTTTTGGTGATCCATCAATAGACACAGGGCCGTAGAGAGAAAATCCGGGCCCGGGGGGAAACTGTACCGGCCCCTCTATTACACCTTTAGCTTGAATCACTACAGTACGACAGTAATTACACCGAGCCCCTGAGAAAACTCCGGGCCCGGGGGAATCCCCCCTTCCCCACACCCTCTAGACGGGCCTGAATTCAATGACTCCTACAACAAAAAGTTGAGTATTGTTCCGGTGTTTGGTTCCTAGACAGAAACAATTTCTTTGCTTTGCTTGAAGCAGCTTAAACTAGGATCCCAATGTCCGTTTGCCCCCTCATGCTAGTAGACTTCTCCTAATTGATTTTCCTCCCTTAGAAAATCATAGAATTTTCCCTTTCATGTCAAATTACATAAATTCAACCCATTTACTTTGTCAACTTAGATTTAGGGTTCTGAATCGCTCCTCAAGAAGTTTTCATAGATGGTACTACTACGCTTCACACCATCATCATTTTCTGTATCTCCCACCGGAGCATAGCACTTTGTACGGTTCGCGGAACTAGGGGTATTCTGCGGTGCCTTTAAATATAAAGGTTAACTGCGAGTAACAAATAAACTAGAAGGGGAGAGTCTCGGAAAGGTTTTTGGGTTGCATCGAATTCCTTATAAATACCGAGTGCCTATAATCCTCCTAGCGATATGGCCGGTGTTTTGGCGCCATTAAATAACCCATGCTTGCCCTGATACGAGTCGGTAGCGGAGTGTAGTAGCTACTAGTGAGCCAACGGTAGCGTCCACAGACTTGTTAACAACCACAATGGGTTTAGTCATAAAAAAAAGGTAGTTTCTAATCCGCTACCGCTTTGGGCTTATAACTATCGCGAAAAATCTAACATCATGAATAACAGTTACTTTCAACACGAATCAAAAGGTGAAGATTATAAAGAAAGTCTAACGATCCAAGTTATATTCCTAGTATATAATTTTCCTGATGAAAGCTGCTTGGAACCACCTTAGCTCAACTTGACACTTTAATAATTATTTATTTTTCAAAGAGCATGCAATCTTCGGATTTTAATAGTTTCATTTTTTCGCACCTAATTTTTTTCTGCTTCCCTTTTTGTAGCGCCTGTATTTTGTTTTGTCCTTTTTTACTTTTTTGCTACACCCCTCGAATTCGATGGGAGACCGGAACGCATTGTCTTCCACATGCCACTTTGTTTATTTTTGCAACGAAAAACGGTTTAATAAAGCAAGCAAACGAGTAAACGAGCAAAAAAGTGTATACGAGCCCGAACGAGCTGAGCAAAAGGGACAACAGCCGTACGCTACAATGGCCAACTTCCGGTTAGCTGCGTTTAGGCAATGGTGACGCCGCCGCCATATTGGATGTTGGATGCTGAATGCCTGGGCAAATTTAGCCTGAAAAAAAAGGGCAAGGGCCCGAGCAGGCACAGCAAGTGAGGGCATTTAAAGCCGAGCAGCCTGGCACAAACATTGACATTTTACGCGGATTTGCATGCACGTTGCACTAAGTCAAAGACTTGCCACAAATGCACAAACACACTCACACACACACACGCAGAATGATTTAAAAGTGCAAGCAAAATATGCCGTGCACTCTAGCGCGATATTTGTGCAAATGGCTTGCATAATTTTTTTTCTCTATTCCCGGGATTCCTTTTTTTTTTTTGCTTGCCTTACACGTAAAGGAGGCAAGCAAAGTTTACCCGCATATTTACTATTTGCGTAGAAAGTTTAAGTGCCAGCAGGATATGCCATGATTTTCTTTTTCAGTTTTTTTTATGCCTTTGCCGCTTCCTGCTGCTACTGGCGAAAGTTTTGTAAAGTGCAATGGCGAAAAATAGAACAAAATGGCAGCAGAGAAAGCAAATCGAAATTTTGCGTTGCCATAAAATGGTTGCATGTGTGAATGTGTGTGTGTGTGTATCTATGTGTTTTCTCCATACTTATTTTTTTTGTAGTATGTATTCATGAATTGCAGAGACAGAGAATCAAAGAGTTGATGCAGCAAGCTAAAGGCAGACAGCGCTTGGAGTTAGTACAAAAAAAGAGGCAACTAGTGGGCGTGGCAGTAGAGTTTATGTGCGTAGCTTTTGGCCAGGCAGCTAAACGAATCGAAGTTAAGCGGATTGCAACAGCAAGAGCACAAGTCGAACATGTTGGCCAGCACTTTAAAAATCTGCTTAATGAATGAAAATTTCATTGGGCCTGGTCCAAAACGCACACAAAACGCTGCTAAAACGCACTGAAAACGGCATCAAATGAAGTGAAATGTGATCAGAGCCCGCTTTGGACTTTGTATGGGTTTAATTCATAACAGAATCAGACAAGTAAATAAATGTTGATAGGCACATAAAAACTGGCTGAAAATTAGCTAAAAAAAGTGCGCACTATCAGCTGAAATAGTTAAAAAATTTGAGTTTTCCACAGGATTACATTGAGCTGCAGAGAGCGAGTTTTTCGACAATTGTAAGTGCTTCCAAAGTGGTTTACAAACGAACCAAATCATATTTGTGAGTTGGATTTTATATTTTCAGAAGTCTGTACAAAATTACAGCCGACTTGTTTCTAAGAGAGTATTGTCAGGTATGATATCTACCCCAAAAAATTAAATCTAACTTCTATTTTCTATTTCCATTCCATTTAAAAGTCAAATAAATCTTTGTATTTTTTGTGGCAAAATCAAAAGTTGGATATGAGTACTCTGATAACAATAAAAGCGCTTAACAAATGCTCTCGGAATACTGTCAAGTCAAATTTTTTTTTCTGTATAGCAATCGAGCACTATATACCCCAAGTAATTTGCTACAACAGTATAAAATAACTTTTTTAAATATGGTTAAAGGGTCTAAATGGGAAAGGTTTATAAAACTGCATCCAACGATTTCTTAAAACTAGTCATTCAAATCGATTCATAGGTCCGAAAAACAAAATATTTTTTGACATACAAATTACAATTTTTTAACTTAAATTATTTTTTTTATTTCATTTTGACTAAGCTATTGAATTGTTTTTTAACCAATTTTGTTTTAAGTTAATGTTGTCAATAAGGCTCGAAAAAAATTATTTTATTTTTTTATAAACATTTTTTAAAAAATATAATTTTTTTTTAAATTATATTCCTTATGTATGTCATTTACTTTTTTTAAACACAACTTTTTATCCCTTCTATATTTGGTTAAAATATAAGTAAAGTCGATTTGGTGCAAAAATTAAAAAAAAAAAAAAAATCAAATTTTATTATTATTAGTTTCTTTTTCTATTAGATCTATGTTTACTATTAAGAGTTTATATGTTCAAAAAATATCATTTTGTAGGTAAATATTTTTTAAATATTAATTAGTTAATAAATTAATTATTAAATTATTTTTTTTAAGATTGCCTCACAATCGAATTCTATATAATTTCTATAAAAATATATCGGTTAACCTTACTAAAAAAAGATGGCGTACGTTAAAGTCGGGCGCGGACGACTTTGGGATACCCTGTACCACTGCTTGCAATCAAATCCGGTAAATTGCTTAAGAACACCAAAAGACATTTGATTGCCAAATTAGATTATGATACCTTCATAAACAACCAAAAACAGACGAATTTTTAATCAAAAACCTTTTTTCGACCGATCGGCCCTATGGGAGCTATGAGATATAGTCAACCGATTTTGATAAAATTTGGTACAGTGTTGAAGATCTCCAGAAAACTTCTGAATGCCAAATTTGGTTACAATATCTGCACAAACAAACGAAACACAACCAATTTTGTACAAAAAGCGTATTTTTCGACCGATCGATCCTATGGGAGCTATATGATATAGTCAACCGATTTTGATAAAATTTGGTACAGTGCTTGGGAACTCTAAAAAACTTCTTAATGCCAAATGTGGTTACGGTATGTTCACAAATAAACGAAACACAACGAATTTTGTACAAAACACGATTTTTTGACCGATTGGTCCTATGGGAGCTATATGATATAGTCAACCGATTTTGATCAAATTTGGTACAGTGCTTGGGAACTCTTAAAAACTTATAAATGCCAAATTTGGTTATAATATCTTCACAAACAAACGAAACGCAACGAATTTTGTACAAAAAACGATTTTTTTACCGATTGGTCCTATAGGAGCTATAAGATATAGTCAACCGATTTTGATCAAATTTGGTACAGTGCTTGGGAACTCTAAAAAACTCCTTAACGCCAAATTTGGTTACAATATCTTCACAAACAAACGAAACACAACGAATTTTGTACATAAAACAAATTTTCGACCGATTGGTCCTATGGGAGCTATATGATATAGTCAACCGATTTTGATAAAATTTGGTACAGTGCTGGGGGTTTCTAAAAAACTTCCGATTGCCAAATTTGGTTATGATATCTTCATAAGCAAACGAATTATCCATCTAAAACTTTTGCTTTTTTTCGAGGTCCTCTGAAACACCCCTATGGGAGCTATATAATGTAGTCCCGATATCAAAAAAATAAAATAAACTTGTCTCCTATGGATAAATAACGGATCTTATCTGAAAGTTTGGTTGCTCTAGCTCTTACCATCTCTGAGATCTAGGCGTTCATACGGACAGACGGTCAGACGGACAGACGGACAGACGGACATGGGTATATCGACTTCTCTAGTCACTCTGATCATACTTTAGGTAACTTTGGGGGGTCTCCGACTTCTCCTTCTGTACGTTACATACATTTTCGGCTTGCACAAACACAATATACCCTTTGTACCATACGGTACAGGGTATAAAAAAAAACCAATTAATTCAAGATTAACCAGAATTTTAAGCATTCTTTATTTCTTCGTAGAGATCGGTGGAGTTTGATTTATTTTTTATAATTTGCATTGTTTTTTAATTTATAAGGACACTAATACATTAAAAGATTACCTTTATATTACTAACTTTTACACTAGTTTACACGAAAAATAAACCTTCGTATAAAAAAAATTTTAAGGGTAATTTTTGGTAGTCATTTTTTTCTTAAGAACCGTTTTCAAGATTTTTTTCGAAAAACATGTTTTTTAGTACTGTTTTCAGTCATTCGTGAATATCTCGTAAATAAAATGTTTTACCGACATAAAATACCATTAGATCGAAAGGTATTCATGTGGCCTTTACGGTGATATACGATATGTGAAGATTGAGTCCAAATTATTAAAGTTTCAAGCAACAAAAGTCGAAAAAGAATGACATTTTCGACCTTTTTTTCAAAATTACAAAGTTTTTTTTTTCAGTTTGCTTTTTATTAACAAGAAAAATTTTTCAGATATATTTTAAGCTTTAGAAAACAAAGAAAGAGAATTCTTTAACGAATATTTCGAGCCTAAGATATTCAAAATCGGGTAAGAAATGTAGATGCTATGGAACCATGTACGAAAAATCACGACTAGTGCTGGTTGCAAATTCGTGAAGACAAAACTAAACGCAAACGAAAAACTCTGAGTCCAAATCACACAAAAGTGTGATTGAGTGAAAATTGGAACTTTCGTACATGGTTTCGTAGCTTATACAGTACCTACCCGAACATTTTATTCACGAGTTATTGACGAATAACTGTAAAAAGTACATAAAAACATGTTTTTCGATAAAATCTTGAAAACGGTTCTTAAGAAAAAAAATGAATCTCATTTTCATGTTTCTCGACCCAAAATTAGCCTAAAAAAGTCGAACTTTTCAAAGTTCATTCCATGACCCTAAAACTTGTAAACTAGTGTTATTAACGCTTTGTATACAAAAAACTTCATGCCCACCAAAAAAAAAACAATTTTGTGATAAAATTAGTTAACTTTGAAAAAATGTTCTGTAGACAAATTTTATTTGTAGTACAATGAATTTTTCATTCTGTAATGATAACTATATTTTTTTGATGATGAGCCTAGTTTAAATAGATTTGGTGAACTTTTACCTGGTGAACTTGAACTGGAATAATCTTTCCGTTTCACACAATCGTTTGGCGGATATTAAGGATTTTTATTTTTTTTTTATTTGGATAGGTTAAGCCTCAATTCTGTGCCTATAAAATCTTTTTTTTTTTTAGGGATTAAGGATAACAAACCAGTTGAGAGAACTACATATATAACTATATTCGAAATAAAACGACGGATGACTAAGTCTACCAATGAAAATTCATGAAATGAAATAAACAGTGCCACTCAAAAATTGTTCAAAAATGAAATACAATAGCTTTAATTTTTTTGTTTTTTAATTCAAAATTATGCTTCCGTAATACAAATTTATGCCCTAAAGTGTGGACATGTCCGACAATGCGCCAAAAATTCACAGTAGCAAAAGTATAGGATTTTCGAAAGCTAAACTCCTAATGCAATAATACAAATCAATGCATAATTCTGTCTGTGTCTTTTTTGGCTATACAGATTAAGCCAAAATGTTTTGAAATACCAATGCCCAACGAGTACAAAAACAACAATGAGTGACAGAGAGAGAGAGAGAGAGCATAAACAAAACTTAGAGCAGCTCTCAAATCCACTTTACTAACATTTCAACGCATAAAAATTAGCAATTTGGGCAGCAGCAAAGAGAATCAGAGCATAGTTCAAGCTTGGACAATGTGTGACAGCTCTATGCAAATGTGTTTGTGTATAGTATATATGTGTGTGTGTTTTACATACTAAACGATAATAATTGCTATGAGATTGCGCTAATAACAGCAACAGCAACAAGGATAATTGTTGGCCAGCCAGCAACAGTCAGTCAGCCAGGAGCAATTCCCTAACCCAAACTGATACACAAACTCACACACGCGCTCACTAACATGTAGACAAAGAGCAGAGGAGCCCAAGAGCAGCACAAGAGTAGTAGTAAATACGCATTCAGGGCCATACAATGCCACAATGGCCAGACCAAAAAACCCAGCGTCAAACAGTTGACCCGCAAACAAATGCGCCATGGTAGTAGAGACAGTAGAGACAGTGAAGACTAGTGGCCAGTAAACACTGGCAGTGGCAATGACAGTGGTACTTACACCAGCACATATGACAGTGGCGTCATAGTTGGGGGGTCAGGTTTACAAGTGGGGTCTTTAATTTTTTTTTCACTTTTTGTGCACTCTTTGTGGTTCCTTTACATTCTTCGTAGCTGACTTTTTCCCAGAGCAGATGTTGATGTTTCCAGCATTCTGATCTGTGACACTCTATCGAAAGCTTATCTACTTTTTTAGCCCAGTATCTAAAGGGTAGGTTAAATATAAGGCAAGCGCTAAAAAGAATGTTTACGTCTTGATCAAGACATAATAATATTGTTTTGAAAGCTCAACCTAAGTATCTAACCGTAAGCCCAATGCTCATTAGCTATGCCAATTCCCTTAATAAAATCAAGTTGTATTTTGGATGTTTCCAGTCCGATGACATCGAGCATCGAAATCTCTTGACCGCCCAAGAGCCATGCATTTCTTATGCTAAGAACTTAGTAACTATGTGCTGGGAGGATTCTTTCTAAATATCCCAGAACTCCCGTGATGCCCATCTGGTGTCATCAGGTGTTCACTGCCACTGAGCCTGTTGTCTGCCAATACCACAAGTGTGCTTAGGCCCTTTTAGTACTTGTGCAACACCAATCCCTGCCAGTTTATCAGAATTTTCAAGACGACAAAAAATAATTTAGCAATATCCATACCTGTTACCTACTACACTAAGTTTAGATCGGACTACTTCCTTACTTGCTTTCATTTATTTCTTACTCTTTTACCCAAATCTTCAGTTTTTTTTCTGTACAACACCATATTTTAAATTTACAAAGACAGTCGACGCAGATCTTCTATATGATCCAACCATGGGTGCATATTTTTTTTAAAATTTTTAAGAACTTTGGAATTATTTGAAAATATAAACAAACCTAATCTCGAAGCTCTACTAAAAAATCGATTTCTAAATCACTCATGTGGAATTTTTGTGTACCGTACTAATAGTAGCAACTAGTACCCCGCAAAAACTTTCCACGAACAATTACACCATCGTTTCCAATCTATGTTTCAAAACATGTTTAATGTGACGATTTTTCTTTCATTTCACTTCATTTATGAGCTCCAAAACACTACACCCGATCAGACGGCCCGTTCTTAGTTATGGAATTACAAATATAATATATGACTTTTAATATAATATACATTCGTAGAGATAGATAATTCATTAATTTAAAGTACGTTCAACGTGTGTCTTCAAATTTATATTGAAGAAATCTCAACTTTCCTCAAAAAATTGACTTTCGGTTAAATATATGGAAATGTCTCTAGTGTATATTGAACCCATTCAGGCAACTCGTGACGTAGTCAGACACTGCACTACAACTAAGTCGCATGACTAGCATTGCTTACGCTGCTCTCTAGAGACACTAGTAGGACATATGACGTCACAGAGTAGTGGTCGTAGCAGTTGTAAAAGTTTCAGTTGCAGTAAACGCCGCAGCAGTAGCCAGACTCATAAATGGAAAACCCTTTCACGCGTTGCGCGACATTAAACAAAATTACAAAATATTTTCGTTGGCTATGTATATATGTGTGTGTGTATCTATGTGCAAATGTTATTGTAGTAGTAGTGGTGGTACTTACCCACATACATGCAGGACAAAAGCAATTTCAACGCTGGAATTGAAAATTTCTCATTTTCCATTTTCAGCAATTCGAGCGCAAGTTTTTCAATTTTATGGCGCAACTGCGGTGTCACTATGGAACCGCCGCCAATGCCAATGCTGTCGCCACGTCCGGCACCACTTCCGCTTTGTTCGGTGGCGGTAGGCGTTGCAGTCACATTGCCGCTATTGACCACTATGCGTTCCAAGCCCTAAAAGGAATGATATAACAACAAAATAAAAGGGATTACCAAAAAGATAAATAAATAAAATAAGCAAAATAGCAGTAGTAACCGCCACAACAACAACAACAACAACCATTATGACCAAAAAAGATGTCAGACTGTGGGTTGGATGGAGTTTTTGGGTCATAGAAATAACGAGACGCTGTGGACGACGACGAGTACGCCCCTCAATTCACTTTTGAATTTTTATCATTGCATACTTAAGTGGGTTTTTCAGTAATGGTTACGCTAATTGAGTGGCAAATTGTTATTGTTATTGCTCTTGTTGTTGTTGTTGGCGGCTGCGCAGACATTTTCCAAGCGCCACCTCTCCCTGTCTATCTATCTCTGCCCCACTTGGCTGTTGCATGCCCCCCTCAAAGCAAAAGCAGCCCAACAAAGTTAAAATGTGACAATTGAATTGCGTGCAAATTTCATAAATTGCTTCAAAAAGTCGAATTTAATTTGCATGTCCGGAAGTATGCTACAAAAACAGCATACAACAAAAAAAAAGGGAAAACCAAAAACATTTTTTAATTAGTATTGAAGTTGCCGGCGTGCTCCTGAAAGGCATGACGGCTTTTCCGCCGGTACCACCAACAGACATCGCACAAAAAGCGCACGCAATTTGTTTATTAACCACCTTCCTCTTTCTGCGCTGCACTGCATCATCCACCAACTACACAAACTGTAATTAAAATCTCAACTAAATGGGCAAATTATGTACGGCAGCTCGGTAAAATTTATTTCCGCTACACATAAATGCCGCTTAAACATTTTTATTACAATCTTGGTACGGAACATTTTTAACGCTTCAATTATTTTTGACGCTCTTCACCCAAAAATATTTTTAAGTTAAAATCGACAATAAACTTACACACACACACACACACAAACACGCACTTGGCCATACTCATAGACATGTGTACCATACACTAGGAGAAAATTTTATACAGCTGAGTTTGGAAAACTAATCAATTTTAAAAGCAAAAGTTTATTGCAATTTAAATGTTTGAATAAACCAAAATAACTATATTTGTATACACTGTAAGTAAGGAGTATATTAAGTTTGTGTGCATGTATGCAACATAGAGAAGGTACCGCCGGAAATCACCCGAACTAACCAAAGCACGACTGTACGTTGCCTGTATGAACACCTAGATCTTAAAGACTCGAAGAGCTAGGATAAACGTCCTTGAGATTTAGAGTCCTTATAAGTGCAGACAAGCCAAGAATTTTGATTTTTTGCCACACCCAAATAATTTCAAAGTATTATGTTTTTTACAATTTCAGTTACAGTTTTGGAATGTTGTGGTTGGCTGTGCAATATCAAATTTTTTCGAAACATCATTATAATCAAAAGTATTTTAACAAAACTGTACCAAATATTATATCGCTTATATATAAAAACTAAGAGAAGTAACGGAATCCATTTTACTTTTGAGAAAGAGAATCTTTTATAAGCTTTCAGTGAGCAAAAAATTGCATTGATAATTATTTGAATTCTTTTTTCTATATTATTTTGGCTGGACAAAAGTATTTTGACATTGCGATCAATTGCAATTTCTTTGATTCCCGTGCGGTACAAACAATGTGTGGCAATTTTAAAAGTTGTTTTTATTTATTTTTAAAAACAATATCCAATTTTCTTGCCCTTTGTTTTTTTTTTATAATTGGCCAAATACCCAAATTCGGTCAACTTGTTCGAAATGAAAAGTCACAAAATATAATGCCGGTTTTCCAGTGGAATACCATATCAGATTTTGCAAAATGCCTACACAAACCATTTACTAACAAGTTATGAGGCGAAACAAAACTTATTCTATAAATAATACAGCCAGTTCGGGCAGAACACGCAAAAGGATGCTATAGAGCAAGGCATTAAACTAAGAAAATTTTTGAAAGATGCCTTAAATACACCAAAAGCTTTATCAATTAAATTAAATAAACAGCATAAAACATTAATTAGTAGAATAAAAGATAGAAGACAATGAAAGGAGGCCAGTTTTAGTACCTTTTTAGCTCGTACAATTCTTGTGTTTTATCAAAAAATAAGCTTAAAAAGTTAACATTTGCTAAATAGTATAAAAACAAGGCACGATCGTTTTGGGAAAACAAATTATGGATATATAAAGCTCCTTTGAATATCCTAGATCGAAAAAATAAAGTTTATTGAAGGTAATTAAAGAATGTTTGTGAAAAACCAATGCCTGGGTACATGGTGGAGGCTCGTTATCTTTTGAGTATGGTTAAGCTTCATTTGTTTGGACGATTCAGTACCAATTGATAGCACAATGGATGTAGACAAATATTTACACATCCTAAATGACCGGGCCTTAATTTCCGGTTGCAGAGTCATTGGACAATCCTTTATTATGGTACAGGACAATGCTTCATGCCACAATGCCCATATGATCAAATTTTTTGAGAGTAGTCAGCACATTTAATTGGCTACCTCAAAGCTGGTATCTTAACAGAATACATTTTTTCATCAGCCCATAAAATAAAAAAAACGATGCCAAAATTGAACCAGATCGCGAGAAGAGACAATTGTTGAAGAAAAAAGGCGTTGGAAAGATATTTTACAGGAAGCATAGGAACAATTGGTAAAATCAATTCCTGAACTTTTGCAAAAGGTTTCTGACGTCAAAAGAAGGTTAACTTTTTATTATTAATTATATTTAATCTAAAGTTACAGCTTTTTCTCTTCATCTGTCAAACTATTATGTTTTGTCAAAATACTTTTGTCCACTAACTAATGAAAAATCGTTCTAATTTTCTAAACTATAATATTAACAATAGAAAACTAAAAAAAAATTTATTGAAAAGCTGTATAATTAATAAATCATAAGAAATTTCCAAATCAATTTTTTTTTAATTATGTCAAAATACTTTTGGCCACTATTGTATAAATATGGGAAATAATCGCAATATAGCATTTTTAAATCTAGAGTTCAAGAGTAAAATATTGGGGTTGAGCTTGATTGAGCTGCCAATATAAAAATAAAATGTTGAAAACATGGTTGTGCCTACTTTTTCATCTCCAAATTTTTCATCATTATGCATCACCCAGCAAGCTCACAAACCACTTTGTGAATTTTTTTCAACATTTCTGGAGGGGACTTGAGTTTTTAAAATGCAGTACTTTTTGAAATACTTTTCGACTAAAAAACTAATTCGGAAAAAATTTCAGAAAACTTTTTTATTTTAATAAATTTGTATGATTAATATATACGGACATAAAAAGCTATGTTCTACCTCAAAAACCCTCGTAATCTTACTGCCATGTTTAAATATTTTACTTGAATATGCGTGCAATCTTCAAGGTATCCATTGAAAAATTGTCGGAAAAAATATTTTTTTTTTCCAAATACAAGTATTTTTAGCGACTTTTAATTTTTAAAATAAAAATTGTTAAACAAACCGCAATCGCAAAGTAAACGCCGTGCTACTTTTTTTGATCAGTTAACGAAAACCGAACGATCCGTGGGTAACCATAAGTTCTTTGGACCAAAATGCCTACCAAAACTTTGAAAATTAACCAATGTCCAGCCTCTTATAAGTGGCAGTAATGCTCCACTTTCATTTTGTTTAATCGATAACACTAGTTTACACGAAAAATGAACCTTCCTAAAAAAGTTATTTTTAGGGTAATTTGGGGTCGAGAAACACGAAAGTGGCAAGCTTTTTTTTTCTTAAGCACCGTTATCGAGATATTTTCGAAAAACATGTTTTTGGTCACTTTTTTCAGTTATTTGTATCGATATGAAAGATAATTAGATCGAAAGGTATTGATGTGCTCTTTCCAATGATATGTAATATGTACAGATTAAGTAAAAATTATTTTAGTTACAGGCAACCAAAGTAGAAAAAAGAGAGTTATTTTTGACCATTTTTCAAAATTACTCTTTTTTGGTAAGCTTTTTATTAACGAAAAAAAAAAATTTAAAAATTATGTTAAGCTTTAAGCTGAAAGAGAATTCTTTTACGATTTTTGGGAGTCTAAGATCTTTAAAATCGGGTAAGAATTGTAGATGCTATAGAACCATATACGGAAGTTCCAATCTTCACTCAATCACTCAAAGTTTTTCATTTGCTTTCAGTTACGTCTTCACGAATTTGTATGCAGCTGTAGTGGTGATTTTTCGTTCATGGTTCCATAATATCTACAATTCTTACCCGATTTTAAAGATCTTGGACTCGAAATGTTCGTAAAAAAAGTCTCTCTGTGCTTAAAGCTTAACATAACATTTCGTTTATAAAAAGCTTACCGAAAATGTGTAATTTTGAAAAATGGTCAAAAATTACTCTTTTTTTTTTTTTTTTATTTGTTCACGAGATATTGAGGAATAACTGAAACAAGTGTTTAAAAACATGTTTTTCGATATATATTTTAAAAACGGGGCTTAAGAAAAAAATGGGTTCCCATTTTCGTGTTTCTCGACAACAAATTACCCTAAAAAACACTTTTTTAGGAAAGTTCACTCGATGACCCTTAAATTTGTAAACTAGTGTAAGCTAGAGCCCTATAGTAACTTTTTTTTTTTAGAAATATGCGTAACACCTATAAGGAAACGAGTAAGACCCCAATTAATAGTAAAATGATTACGACGTCTAATGAAATCGATTTGGCCTTGTACTATAAGTCTGTTTGTCTGTCAGTATTGCCTTTTTCTCGAAAAGCAAAATGATAATATAACCCATGCAACAAAAAAAGCTTTCCTAAAATCGGTTGTGAAATCCGTTAGTTATGATCAAAAATGAAGAAAGCCTTCTAAAAATAAATCGGTATGCAATTCATGCGCCCCAAAATCAGCTCAACACTGCAGAAATTCAGAAAACTATAGGGTCTTTCCGGAACATGCTTACTGTAACCGTTTCACGGAGGCCGGTGTGCGAAACTCGCAGGAGGTAGAGCCCCTTAGTTTTTCAAATCCGATGGGGACCACAAAAAATTATTTGAGTAAGTCAAAATTTTATGAAAATTCTTCGCATAAAAAACCAAAAATCGATGCCGTGTTAGCCTTATTGATTGCCATCCAGCCTTTCCAGAACTTTGGCTTCCGAAATTTCAAAAACAGAAAAAAAGGTCACTAATAATAAGGTAGCAGCAATATTTGAAATTTGACATTATTGGCTAGTTCAAACGTAAGCCAAGATGCAAATCCATTGAGCTATTGGAGGGTTAGTATACAAAATTTAGAAGTTTAACTAAAAACTATTCTACTTTCAGAGATCCGACTACAAAACTTAGTCCAAAATATGTATGCACTCCTGCCACCTACTGAAAGTGAGAGGATGCTACCTGAATGATAATTTTAGTTTTTTTGTTAATTGTTGAAACGACACTGTTTTTGGTTTTTTAAGATGTTATTTTAAAAGGATCTCTTATTTACAATGTCATGAATAAAACGTTTCTGTTAAACATTTTGAAATATCCTTTTTGTAAATAAATATTCGAATTTGCCCCACTTGTTCTGAGTTATTTATTTTAATTATTACTTATTTGCATTAAATCTGTAAATTTGACGTTTGATATCTTGTCCCATTAACTCTGTGGGGACTGTCCCAGTCGTACCATAATGTTGTAAGTAACCCTCTCACTTTTATCCCACAGTTCCACCTTGGAACTCTAGGAAATATATATAATCCTCTCACTATCCTAAGGAAATTCTTGCCCAATTAAAATATTTTCTTGAATCTATATAACTTATAGGAGCCTAAGTGCTGCTGGGTCTGTTTAAGGCTCATCGTCTTGATGCAGTTTGTGTTTTGTATGGATATCTTTTTTTACCGCAGCAAACCCAACTCACTTTTTTTTTCTCAGTGTACATAAGTGCCATTGAACTTTCATTCAGGTTATGCAGCTCAGTGCGCACTATCTGTCTAACGCTCAACTTTGTGTTTTTTTTTGTTTTGTTTTGTTCTATTTTGTTTTGAGTAATAAAATTTTTTACAGTTTTTATATTTTCTTTTTGGCTTTTCTTTGAGCGGCAGCAGTTATGACAGAGAAACAGGTTGTGGCTTTTTCCCTATGTTTTTCCGTAAGAGCTACTACTAGTTGGCTGTCATGCCTTTTGGAAATTGTCAATCAAAAAACCAATTAAGCGCGACGTAGACTAAACCTCGAGCCATGGTAACACCCCCTCGCGCTCTCCAAAAATGGCCGCCAATATGGCAGCGTTTAGTGGGAAAAACGAAAATCTAACGTATGCAATATTTGCCAAGTGGCTGGCAGCCATTGCTTTTTGATACTGCTACATAGTTGTTTTAGTTGCTGTTGTTGTTGTTTATGCTGAAACTGTTGTTGACGTGCCGTGTCAATAAAATTGAGAAAAATTGTCAATGTCTGACGCTAGTGGCGGCATGTTTGCAGCAGCTTGACCAACTAGCTACTGAAAAGCGTTTACAGCATTTGGCCCTTTGAGCCCCGTGTTGTGTTATTACAACTGCATTACCGCTTACATAGCAGCTCACAACAGTGTATATTGGGCACTGCTTACAGGCTAGTGCACAAACATACAGAGAAGTGTGCTGTGTAGTGTAGTGTGACATCATCATTATACTTACATGCAGTACACACAAGTAGAGCTCCTCATTGTTGGTGGTCTTCAGGAAATTACTGGCCGCAATGATTGTGTTCGACAGCAGATGGCATTGCGGCACAAATTTCGATGTCCACTCGATCAGACTGTAATTGAGCGTCCAGACCAACTTGGTATGTGTATCGCTGAACTGCAATGGGCTGAAAGTGTTACAGAATAGAGCGCACATTTAGTTTGGCATCGTGAATGTGTAATAGTAAATGGAAATGCTAAAACAATATCCTGCTATCAAAACAGTCGAAAAACAAGCGAAACCTTTAAGCGTTGCATTGCAACTCGTTTTGGTCCAAACTAATTAGAAAATTTTCTGTTGGCCACAAAAATGCAACCAATCGACACAGAACAGCAATGTTGTAGTCCTCCCCCTCCACACACACCCACACACACACACACTTTTGGTTATACCTTCCACTGCTTTCACTTTGAAACTCGACTCTTTTTTGTAAACGCGCAAAATTACAAAATAATTAGGCCATTGCATTGCCTGATTAGTTGTTTGCCTTTGTGTCCGTGTAATACCAACATTTCGTCGACGTTTTTGTTGTACTTGCTGTTAATGCCTAGTCACAATTTTTGATGAGCTTTTCGTAGTGCTGCAGTTTTCAATAATGTTTCTTTGAAGCATATGCTCTTCCATTTTCGGTCTTATAATTTCATAGACTTTTGAGCGATTCCAAAACTCTAGATTTTCAAGACATGTGATTTGGGAAAGAAACATGTGTATACTGGTTTGGGTGTTGTAAATGTGGCGAGTGGAATGCGAAGGGAGATCTGTAAGATTGGAGACCGAAACACAAAAGGAGCTTTCTGAAATCTAGGAGCGACTTAGCAGCCATTTAAAGCCATCTCATGGAAATTGGATACTATATGACTTACTATATGAGCAAATCCGAAGAATTTATGCACCGATGCGTGACGGGGTCCAAAGTGAAAAGAAAATCTTCGGTTAAATCCAGCCATGCATCCACTTCAATGGCCAAACCGAATATTAATGGCAAGAAGCTAAGCATATGAGTGTGAGATCAGCGAGGGGTGTTCTACACCAACCTAACAAAACAATAGCCGGAAAATGTTACCAACAATAACTGACTTATATGAGCTGACTGATTGAAGAACAAACGCTTAGAATATGCCAAATTAGCAAGGCAACGCTGGGTTACATGTCGTCAAGGATACATTGGAGGCGCTTCTATGGAATGTGCCCGCCGCCCTGTTCACCAGACATTGCTTCACTACTACCTGCTCGTAACATTAGATCGCCTCAAATCCGGTTTTAGTAAATGATGGAAAATACTTTCTACAAATTTTTTAGAATTCAGCTTTAAAGTTATAAAAAAAAGCCCTCAAAAATTATAGTCAATTATTGCCAAAATTCTATGGGTGGTCTTGTTCAAATAACCATTTCACCTACCTCACCAAAAGGAAACATAGGACGAGTACAAGGGGCATTAATATATAAATCAATAGGTGGTATAACAGAAGAAATCTATCAAGCTTTTAAAATCTCTAAAAAAATACTTTGAACTGAGAGCAGTGCGAGAAAACAATTTATTTTTAAGAAAATATATCTTTTGTCTTTTTGAAATCCTATCTTTAGAGTCTTCCACCTACTTCTTCATTTTCACCTTAACAAATATGAACTTCTTATGTACAGAGTACTCAGTTGAAAACATTAAATAAGTTTTGCAAAAAATTAATATGGTGAACGTTACGACTTTGGGATACCCTATGCCACCACAACAAACAAAGCTATAAATGTAGCGTTTTCGATGTTGTTCAGTGAGTAATGGGCTTTAACACGCGTATAAAAAAAAAATATGATTAACATATTTAAACAGCCCCCTTTTAAAGATAATATAAAGTATATTACAAAATTTTCTTATTATTTTTATAGCGATAGTTAACGTTTTTTTTTAATGATACATACATTTTTAATTTACTATTTAGGTTTTTTTTTTTTTTTAAGTGATAGCTATTAAAATATATTTTTTTTGAGGACCTTTATAGACAACTTAGAATTTTAGATTTACAAAAATAATGATTCAAGAATTCCCATTTTATGTTTTCGATATTTTTAAGAAAAAACATTTTTTTTAACTCCTTATAGACAACTAAGAGTCTTAGATTAAAAAAATAATGATTCAGTACTTTAGTCCTAATTGAAAAACACGATTTTTAAAATTAAGTCGTATTTTAAAAAATGAGATTTACAAATTTTTCATTATTAAAGCGATTTAGTTTTCTAATGTCGTTGGACGAGGTTTTTCATTCCATATCCAGCTTGACTCCTTGTTACTATAAAACTTTCGGATGTCAAAGGTTAAGATGTTAAACAAACAAATAAACGACTAATTATGCTCCGACAACGTTTTGTCGCCGGATCGGTCCCAATGGACAGATTAAGTAAAAATTATTGAACTTACAAGAAACCAAAGTCGGAAAAAATTATAATTTTCGAACATTTTTCAAAATTACAAATTGTCGGTTCGCTTTTTATTAACGAAAAAAATTTTTTTTAAATTATGTTACACAAAATTTTGTTCACGAGATATTAACGAATAACTGAAAAAAGTGCCCAAAAACATGTTTTTCGAAAAAAACTCGAAAAAGGGGCTTAAGAAAAAAAAAAGTTAGTCATTTTCGTGTTTCTCGACCCAAAATTACCCTAAAAAACACTTTTTTACGAAGGTTAATTTTTCGTGTAAACTATTGTAATTAATAATATGGAACAACTTGTCCCAAAGTATATGTGTGTATATGAATTTGAGCAAATAATAATAAAATAATCTGAAGCCGCGAAAAAATTGTTTAGTTTTGTTATTTTTATAAAAAATTAGATAAATAATGTCAGAATCGGTTTTTTATACGTGTGAAAACTTTTCGGAAAAATATTTTGTTGCAAAGATACTTTTTACCCACACGGAAAATAAGATCTTTATACCAAATATTTTTTTATCGATTAAAGATGAGCATACTTTGCACTTAAACATTTTTTTTAGGATTTAAGAAACATTTTTAGGATTAAAAAACTTTTTTTTTTATTTTTTTTTGTTTTTAAATTTTAAATTAAAAAGTGATATTCGCTTTGCTCAAAAAAATGATCAAAATTATAGAGATCGACTTAAAGGGGTCCCAGTTATACTTGTTTTCGCCCACAAGCAATAACTTCGGATGAAAAATTCAGTAAGAGCGGCTCAAACTTTGGAAAAATTACAACTTTTATACCAAAACGGGTTGCAGTGACGCATTTTTGCCATATTTTTATAGAATACTTTCATAGGAAAATATTTTAGTGTATACTTTCAAGGTTATGTACAAAGTAAAAACTTTGCTCAATACATTTTGTTTTTCTCGCCTTTTTTTGTGAAAATTATGCCACCACAAGAACCACAAAAGCAACAACAGAGATAACACAGAAGCTGAAGTGCAGCACATGAAATTCTATCAAAAGCCACAGAAACGAGCGCAAAACTTCAGCTAACCAAAGGTGGGCAGGCATAGCGGACTGAAGGACGCACGGATGGACGGACGCACGGACGTAGAGACAGGTAGCAAGGCAGAAAGCAGCTGCAATGCCAATAATTACAATTTGCTGGTGCATACAAAGCAGCAGAGCTGTACAAGTAGCAGAGGGTCGACTGAAAGGGAAGCGGAAACCGCAGGAGCAACACACATACACTCTCAACCCCCACACACACACAAACACAGACAACCGTGCCATCGATCAGCCATTGGGCTTGACTTTGCAAAATCTATTGACAGCCGCACAAGTTTCAATACCCCAAAAAAGATGAAGTGCGGCAAAGAGCTCGAGTTGGAGTTGGAAGAGTAGTCCGTCCGTCAAGTTATTGCAACTTCGACTTTTGGCTTGCCAATAACAGTTATGTACCAACAATGTTCGCGCCGCAGTCCTTGGAAAAGTTTTTGATAACGCCAAAGCAAGGCAGCTAGCAATCCAGGTAGACGACGGATAGCAGATGGATGGATAATAGTTAGACCAAAAGCCGCTGCTGCCACCCACAGCTCCTGATGAGCTTAGCAAACTAATGTAAAATGAGAACTTTTGCCATTAGCAAGTGAGACAAACCGAACGACAGACCCCGAACAACCTATGGATGCAACAACTACAATATGGATGGATTGTTACCGGAGTAGCTACTAGTAGCTAAAAACTGAAGTAGAGACTGTATATGAGCTTGACGTACGGGTTACCTTGTTTTTGTTGCCGCTCATAATGATGTTGCTTCGAGCAAAAACAGATGCAACAACACCACCAACAACAACAACAACAGCTGTAAGGGTAAACTAGTCTGCAAAATTAACAGCTGCAAAAATAATGTGCCACAAGTTTGTTGTCAGTCTGTGTGAGTAGCTTCTGTATATGTGTGTGTGTTTGTTTGAGTTTAAATTTTCATCACTGATACTTCAAATTGATTGATAATGCCATGCAGGAGATAATGTTACCTGTAGCCCTGTTTATGCTTGGAATTTCGTGATTTATGCAAATTTTGAAAATCATTTTTATGTAAAATTTTGAGTTGGTACTTTATATTATAGATATGCGCACATTTTAGGCAATTCATAACTTTATGAAGTTATACCATCTGATTTGGTATCTGGGTAGAGCTCTGGCGACCCGGTGTAGTTTAAGGCGATGGTTGGCGTCTGACTAATCAATTATTTATTTTTTAATGACGGATGAGAAATCACCAAGGCTAGTTGCACGAAGCTTCGCTAGCCAACCGCCACCCTCCGCATACAAACCTAACATCAGTTTTTGTTTCTTGGTTTTTTAAGAATGTTTTCTTCTTTTCAATTCAAACGGCAGCTATATTTTTATCCATTTCCGGTTTCATTATTTTAAATTTTATAAGACAGTATCATATCATATCATATCGTATCATATCATATCATATCATATCATATCATATCATATCATATCATATCATATCATATCATATCATATCATATCATATCATATCATATCATATCATATCATATCATATCATATCATATCATATCATATCATATCATATCATATCATATCATATCATATCATATCATATCATATCATATCATATCATATCATATCATATCATATCATATCATATCATATCATATCATATCATATCATATCATATCATATCATATCATATCATATCATATCATATCATATCATATCATATCATATCATATCATATCATATCATATCATATCATATCATATCATATCATATCATATCATATCATATCATATCATATCATATCATATCATATCATATCATATCATATCATATCATATCATATCATATCATATCATATCATATCATATCATATCATATCATATCATATCATATCATATCATATCATATCATATCATATCATATCATATCATATCATATCATATCATATCATATCATATCATATCATATCATATCATATCATATCATATCATATCATATCATATCATATCATATCATATCATATCATATCATATCATATCATATCATATCATATCATATCATATCATATCATATCATATCATATCATATCATATCATCTACTCATATTTCCCTTACCCTTTGTTTGCACAGCTCTACAGCTTTCGAGGGAAATTATCCACGACTATGCTACTATTATAACAAGGGAAATTTTTTTTATGCATGACTTGGACCATTTAAAAATTCGGTTTGTGTTGTGCAAGCTTTCTATTGGGTAGAAAAAAAAAAATTTAACTTGAAATTGCAAATATCCCAGAATATTTAAAAAAAAATGTCAGTTTAAAATGCGTTCACTTCGTTTTAATTCCACTTGCAACAAAACATTCGATTTCAAACCATATAAAAAAATTCGTTTTGGTAAAACTGGGAGCTCCAAACATGTGGTTTCAAAACGAATTCGAAATCAGGAAAAAAAATTGTATAAACCATTTTTTTGTGTATGAAAGCAAAACTCTTCTGATATTCAAGAAAAGTACGATGGGAAAAAACGTTTTTAGATATACCTTGAAGTATAAGCGAGATTTTAAAATAAAAAATGCCACGAATGCGAAATTTTTTTTTTTTTGGTAATGCTGGTAGGACTTTTACAAGTAAACATGTCGGATTTGATCATCAGTCGTGTAGTTTCTTTTTGATAATCGTCCTGGAAAATCTTCATTTCAATGAAAGAGAGAGCAAGCGAACGTGACTTGTTAAATGGGTAAATTTTATATGACTATTTGGGCATGAGACAGGTTTCCGCTCGCTGCAATTGTTTAGGCAGCTCTGAGAAAATAGTATACAGCTGAGCAAATAGTAGCCTAAAGTGTCTTAAAAAAATATTTTTGCATTTGATATGTACAAATTATTTTTGAAATTTTCAAAATTTCAGAAAATTAAGTTCGCGTTGATCTCATAAATCATAAAACCAAATATATAGGTTACAAATTAAATCAATTCGGAGCTAAAGCTTCATCAATTTAAGCGACAAGTCAAGAAAATTTGTATAAAAATTTAAAATTTTTCTAACGCTCCTCTTTTATTTTCTAGCTCATCAATGGTACAGCGTTGCAGTGAAAATTCCGCATTAAATTATGATTAAATCGACTCAATGGGTACAGAGTAAAACTAAGGTAAGACCACCAAGAGTTTTCTGGTACAATCCGCATAATGTGGGGGGCAGGCAGTGCATAAAAGCAAATGAACTATTTTCATGGCAGCACAAAAGTATGCAATACTTTTTGTTTAAAGCAGGTTATGTTAGAAACATGCACAGTCTCTCACTTACCTCTCATCAATGATGCCATGTCGATTGATATAGCCCACAATTAAGTCACGCAACAATGATAGCTCCTCGCTCAGCTTCCCAATTGTTGTATTGGTCTTGCTGCAACACTCCAACAGACAAAGTAGACCGGACAACGTGGCATTGCGTATGAAGCAATGGGAGCTCTTCAAATAGAAGTTGCCAATCAGTGCGCACAAGTGCTGCAATTCACCATGGCTGGGTATCAGCAGTGCCTGGGTGCGGCACAGTAAGTAGATTAAATGCTGCAAGAGAAGTAGAAAAATGGAGAAAAATATAAGAAAAAATATTTGAGTCGGAATGTTGCTCGACGGTGGAATACTCTGGAACCATTTTCAAGAAAAAGTTTTTCTAAGGAAATAATGAGGTGAAAATGGAATGGAGGTTCTTCAGCGGAAAAGTATTTTTTTTTTGTTTATTAGGTTCATATGAACCTATATATCAAATTTGGAGACTGACGCTTATATAAGTATTAACAGCAACTTTCTGTAGAAAGTGAGTTTTTTATTAACAGTTTATAGGATCTCAAAGAGATTTGGAAATTTTTCAAACAAACTTGAATATTTTTACGAGTTATAAGGGTTAGGAGTGCCAAGTCTCGAACGTATGACTTTTATAGCTGGGTGAAATACTCAGAGTTCCTCTGCGTGGTATCAAGATATCAACATAAGAAATTGAGATTTCATTTATTGCCACTGAGTTGTTGGCAAAGCAATTAGTTTAAGCACTATGCAGAGATAATCTACATTTCAAATCAAAGATGAGAAACTAGCTCTGGCGCTCAGGCCTTTTTACACTCAAGAAGTAAAACCTTGGAAGGCAAGCGGAGATTCGGAGGTAGCTTTATTGGGCCAAGTCCCACTTATTGCCGTTTTTCGAGCTCCGCGACTTCAAAAGCCTTTAATATCCTTAGCTCCATGAGTACAGAGTATAGTGGAAACGAGCTTGGGCAATGTGAAAATTGTAAGACACGGTGGCATTGTTGGCAGCTTCAGTGGGACATTTAAGCCTTGGCGTGTGTCCAGTAAAATGGTTACCTGTGTGTTTGTGTGTAACAGACTCACCTGATGTGAAATCGTATCGTCCATGGGTATTTGCTCTTGCAATTTAAGGGCACGCTCCTTAATCCATTTGATTTGATCACGACTTTCGCAAATTTCACAGAATTTTACAAGATTTGGCAGCACCAATATGTGATTTTGCTGCAGGAGTGAGAAATAAAAAAGTGTTATACGGTTTTAGTTATATAGTTGTAAGCTAAGCTAGACATAAAAGACACTTTTCTAATTAGTTGGCTGACACAATTGCGGCGCTGTCAACTCTTTGAAATTTTGGTCACAAATTCAATCTGCAAAGGCCAATCCTGGACAGCAATTGGCCCAAAATTCAATGTAATTTGTCTGCTGGCAAGCCCCAAGGATCGCTCATATGTGACTTTCTAACGTATAAGGTCTTTGTCTGTGTATGTGTGTGTGTGTGTAATGAAATTATGCGCGCGTGTGGCAGCAAGTCAATCTAAAATGGCGGCGGCAGTTGCACGCAATGGCGGCACGTGACAGCCAACAAACGTAAAATGCTCGTAAAATTTGACATTTATGCAGTGTGTGTGTGTGTGTGTGCGTTCCGCGATTTATGTCAAACGTGCGCATGTCAATTATGAGCCCCACCTGACCTCCCACGCTAACCTCAAACTTAACCCCTTAACCACTTACCTCGATCATCTGCTGCAGCACATCAAATACCAGCTGGGTACTGCTGCGAAAGTCAATCTCGGATTGCTGCGTAAAATGGCGATAGTTTCTCATCGCCGTGTCCTGTGCATTTCTGCTTGCCTCATTGTCTTGCTCCTCGTTATTGTGTCCTTCTGCTGCTGCTGCCGCTAACAGTGCGTATGACTCCATTTGCGCCCAGCTGAAATTGAGATCATATTGATTCGAGGCAAAGTTGCATGTGCCAATCACATTGTCCTGGGACAGCTGACGTTCCAGATTTGGTTGATAGAAGACATTCGCCGGGCCAATCAGTAGCTGCGCTTTATGCAACTTCTTTAGACTGCATTGGAAATAAAAATAATCCATTAAATTTATGCTCAAGTCGTGGAAAACATAAAATTAAACTATAAAACGCATGGGAAAATCAAAGCTGGCTGGAACAGCGCACTGATAAAGCAATGAAGTCGTTACAGTAATTGGTTTCATTAACGTCTATCTATTTCAGTACTGTTTTTTGAAGTACCTACAGACATTAAAGTACTAGACATTAAAATTTTTTCTACACTATTTGGTGGGATGTAGCTGAAAATCCAACGAAAGAAGTAAATTCTAAAAAGCTTAAGACCTATACCAGAAGAGATTCATAAAAAAAGAAAAAATGTTTCAGCTATCAGGATTTAGGACTATCGAGGTTTTTCGTTCTTCCTTCTCCAAAATAATAGACAACTTATGTGGCTCAATTGAGTAAACTCAGGCTCTTCTTAGAAATTAGACGTGCCGTCTTGTTACCAAACCCGCAAAAATAAGAGGTAACAGCGCAGATACTTTTCAGATGGTTTTAGTTACGATTAAAGCAAAAAAATAAAGATTATAATACGAAAATGAAGAAATAAACAAGGTATTTATATACTCTACGTCACTAATTTGGTCAAAAAGTACAGCTAAAAATTTTAACTTAAAATTTATATTCTGTACCGTATGGTACAAAGGGTATATTAAGTTTGTGCAAGCCGAAAATGTATGTAACATACAGAAGGAGACGTCGTAGACCCCCAAAGTTGCCTAAAGTATGATCAAGGTGACTAGAGAAGTCGATAGTCGATAGAAGTCTGTCTGTCTGTATGAACGACTAGATCTAGACCAGTTTATTGACGTATTTTAAAAATTGTTTACCATCTTAAAAATTACGACTTTTTCTGTATTTGGGGAATTGACTTTATCTGGCATAAATGCAAAATGGCATAAGTGCAAAGTGTCCAACAAAAATGTACACTAAAAAAGGGTATTTACGCCCGGCCCAGATCCTTGACGACGAAAGTATGGCATTCTTGCCCAAAGGAGTGTTGTAAAAAGCGTCAATATCTACGAAGGTGACCATATTCTTTACACTGTCTTTGATATTAAAAACTAAACAGCTTTTTGTAAAAGTCCGGCAAAAGTACATATTTTTTTTAAAATATAATCAAATTGCAATTTCTTTGCAAATGAAGATCAGAAATAATATATTGTACTGACTGTATAGAAAACTCTGTTATTGATGCATTTTGATAAGATTTTTCTCACAAAAATTTTCCTAAACAATGTCAAAACAAAACATATGACACTTGTAAACAGCTGTCGGGCATTTTTGCCTTTATACTTCGTTGTTATGATCACGCTGTAACTTGGGCATTCTTGCCTAAGGCATTTATGCTCGACAAAGTAAAAAACCCAATTTTTTTAACATCGAATTTTATATTTTATTAAAATTGTTCTTTATTTATGTATAAAAATATGGTTTCCTTTGTCAAATTTTTTGCCTTATTTTTCTTCCAACTAGCTAAAAAAATACTTGAAATACTTCAAATTGAGTTATTGCAATAAAAAAAAACATTAACAATAAGGCTTCTTCAAAAAAATTAATTATTTTCAATATAATTAATTATTGTACCTTTAAGATAAAAAATGGATTCCGAAGCGATTCTTTTCAAAATCAAACCCTAGATTCAAAGACTAGAATTTCGAGATGCATTAAATTTCTTTTATTTAAATTCAATGTTGGAAATTACGTTATTATTAACACTGCTTCTACCACGAGGTGTCAAAAGATATCGCTCATATTTTAATTTAACATTATTTTCTAGTTTAATCATTTACCCAAACAATTTTTTTTCAATTTTCTTACAACTAAATGTTGCTAGAATACGAAAAGTTAAACCTTTTTTTTTTCGATAAATGATTAAACTAAGAAAATAATGTGAAGTTAAAATATGAAAGGTGCCTCTTGGTAGAAATAGTTTTAATTTCACGTGTTTCAAGATTTTTAATAATAAAATGTTTTTTTTTTTTTAAATTTTTTTTATCGTTGCGCGTTGAGAACTTTTTAAATTTTGAACCATTCAAATTTGTAATCAAATAAATAAATAATACTTGAAATATTTATTTATGTATTACTTTAACTTTTAGTACAAATTTTATAAAAAATATAATATGTTGGAGAGTTATGGAAATTTAAAAAAAATGGCTTAGAACGATTAAAGGTTTTAGTTTAAAATAAAATAAAGGTAATTCTAAAAAAAAAAAATACCATACGAAACCCAGAGACGCACGCTTTATTGAAATTCTAAAAAATGTTCACAAAATTTAAAAACATAAAATTTGTTTCGTGCCCAAATTGGTTCGAGTTTTAATAGAACATTACCCATATGCCTACTTTATATTATGTAAAATATGTAAGTTAAAAAAATATTTAATAAGAGTTTAATGCCTTTTGGTAGCTTTAGCTCTTTCGGCTAATATTAACGTTTAAGAGCATGTTAACTTTGGCTCGTTAAAGTTAGCTTTTCTTTTTAGTTTATCAACATAATTGCTCATACGCACTGTTGACCATTTGCTTTATGCCACATTGTTCTTGTTGTTATTTAGCTTGGAAAAACATGGTATTTGCTTGTAATTAAAAACTAATTTATAAAATCAACCAGCTGTACAAAAACTTGTAATGTTTGGTTAATTTGATAGTCGCAAACAACAACAACATGAAACATCAACAACAAGAGCAAAGCACAATTTCCACAACAATTAGCAGTGAGTAAAACATTTTTCCGACTAGTTAATATTAAAAATATTGTTGCTTGAAAACTCTCCAGGCCAATAACTGCAAATTCTATGTGAAATTTGTTTTATCTCTCTAAAGATTTTTGCCATTTTAACTTTATGACTTTTTTACTTTTTGTTTTTTTGACATTTTGTGTTATGTTTCATTTTATTTGCTTGTTTTTCCGAGTTTTGCGAAAAGGCAATTGAATTTTTGGTTCGTGTCGTTGAGTGTTTTGCTGTGGCTGGAGTTCAAAAATATCCAAAGGCTACTCTACACGAAAATTGTCCACTCAACGCGACGTACCCACACACACACACCAACACACACTGACGAAAAGTTACATGTGCGGAGCGCAAAAAAAGAATGCCACTTGTTAACTTTTAAAATTATTTTCATAATTTATGTACATACATATTCGTATATAGATGTATATATGAATTTAACTACTTTTTTATTATTAAGTAGTTTTTTGTGCTTTTAATTAAAAAAGCATACACACTGTAATAACAACAGCAACTACAGCGATAACAACCTGCAGCAGCAAAGTGGAAAAGCTACTAAAAAGTTCCTCTAAAATAGTTGACTGGCTACAATTTTTGCTGGCCAACAACACCAATAACAACAACAACAACAACGTACACGGCATGTTAACAAATTAGTTGTGCATTTAAAGTTGAGCAGAGTTTACAAAATGGCCAAAAAAACAAAAATAGTAAAAAACAGTCGAAAAATCCCAACTTTTGTATACGCTGTACACTACTTATTTCGTGAGTTTTTATTAGATTTTAATATAACTTCGAAACGAGGGCTGGCAACAAAATTCAAGATTCTGACTGACACGGTAAAATATTTATATCGTAAATTATTGTTTTTCAATATTACGATTTTTTTTACTGATATAAATAAGAAATGTGATGGAGGCACTAGCAAAAATTCTTCTCGAAATTATTTTTTTTGCATACTTTCCGATTGTTTTTTAACAGTCTTATATTTAAATACACTTTTTTTTAACAAGTCAAGTCTCATTAACAAATAAAGAAATTTTTCAAACATGTAACTAGAGCAAATTAAACTTACAAGACACCAACACGGTCACACTGAAATTTCAAACACATACTTTGGAAATTCAACGCTTAAAATAGTATCAGCTGCATAATAAAATTGAAGTAAAAATAGATGTACTGGTAGTAGCGTAAAAATAATTTTCTTTTTCGCGGCCTGTACGCAGCAGACCGAAACGCTTTCGAACAAGAAAGCACTTCATATAAAATAAATGGTCCCAAATATGTACGCAGACTTCTTAACAAAACGGAAAGACAGTGTTGACCTAGATTTTGTAAAAAAAATGGTGAACATCACTTTGGTGTTACAGGCACAATTAAACTTTTGTGCTGCAAGCTAATTTTGGAAGTAAAGAATATAACAAGTAGCAAAAATCTTTGTTTTACATTTACTACAAAACCGTTTATTTTTTCCTATTATATTTAGTCTAATTTGTTTAGAGACCAAGCGACAATCCAACAATGCAAGCAAAAAAAAAAGAAGAAAATTAAGAAATAAAGTCAAACTGACCTACAATTTTAAAACCAAAAAAAAAATTAAAAATATAAACATCTCGCGGCATCGTCTTTCGAATATGGGTTCACCTAGATACTGCGTCTTTTGCTGCGTCACCATTAACACGTTGTTCACACACAAAAATGTAAATATTACAACGAACTGAATGTAGTGTGACCGTTTTCTGTTCAACCCGAAAAAATTGGCAGCGCACAAAAAATACCAAAAAAATAGAAAAATATCACATTTTGTTAATAGGCACACACTGTTTGTGCTTGAAGCAATATAGTTGCAGTTTTTATTCGGAAGCGTTTCGAACTGCTGTGTTCCCATCTTAATATATAGGTAATATAAAACATTTTTAGTTGGAACGATTTCGCATTTTTATCGCATTTTATGTAGGTTAACCGAAAGTCTTTGCAGGCATGACTTATTATTGTAAGCTAGCTTATCGATTGAAATATAAGCTGACTATATGTTAATTAAAATTTAAAGATATTAAAATAATTTAATTGAACCTTTGACAAAATACGTTTTTTCTTTACCATTTGAAACTTATTTTAAAATATTTTTTTTTTCACGTTGTTGGCTATGAAAAAAACAAAATAATAGAAAAATGCCAACTTCTATAACTAAAGAAGTTATGCTTTTTTATGGTGCCCTCACTTTGAATATAGTAGCCAGTACCTAGTAATAAAGTCGGCTACGAACCTTGTAGAAATAATCCCAAGCTAGCTTAGGGGACGCGGGCAGACGAACATGTCGTGATCATATATCGCGATATACTTAAAAACATCGAATATCTTCACTATTGCAACATATCCTACACTTTTTATTAGAGGGTATAATAAAGCAGTTAGGGCCTTGATTCTCAGCGCCCAGCGCTCTTGTGACGATGACGACAACGAGTTTGACCAACTTTTGCCGGTCGCTTTTAATTTGCGCTTTTTGTTATTTACGCAGACAAAACTTTTTCCATGCGTGGAATATTTTAATTTTCATAAATTTCAGGCGCTCTCCAGCACATACATATGTAGATGGTACTTACCTAATGCTGTCACAATTGATGCGCGCCCAACGTGTCGTATGATGGAAATATGGAGCAATGGCAGGGACTACTCCACCGCAGCCCACAATGGGAAAAGTTTTGTATGTCATTAAAAGTTCCATGATGGCCTGTAGGCAAGTTTGTTTGATTTGGAACTGCTCTTGCTGATCGACCATATGCTCATCGTAGATCTTATTGATGAGCAACAAGAATGTCATAAAGTATTCCTCGAATTGTTGTCGCGTGGTAAAGCCGAAAATTGAGAGACTGCAAAGAGAGAGAGAGAGAGAGAGTGGAAATAGTTAATATTTTATTGTTTTTAGTTAAATATGGCGTAATAATTCATGACGTAGTAATTTATTGTATAGACCTGAGCAAGATTAGGGTTGTAACTGCTTATGACTGTTGAAACAAGCGTTCGAAAGCAAAATCCTTCACAGGTTGTCCTGGAATGGTGTAACATCTTTTAGAAACGTTTTGCAAGGTCTGCAAAAGAGCGAAACCAGCCATTCAAAGACAGATTGGTATCAAAAACTTGAAGAGCAAGCACACTTCAGACATAACCATAAGTCGAAATATCAGGCTTACAGAAAAAACTATAGCAACTGGAATACAGGGCAGTGGGGAACTCTGGTAGATCAGGATTTTCAAAGCCCTGTGGCCTAATAGTGAGCTCTTGCACTGTAGCATGAACATGACTTATGCCATAAAAGTAATCATAATGAGGCTGAATCCGCAACTCTCCAGACCAGTTCGGCACAAATATCTCGAAATAAAAAGCACAATGGCTGCTGAGTCTGACCGAGTCGGTTTCTATATTTTCTTATAATGCCTGTGATTATGTTAATTCACAATGGTAGTTGCTTACACATCGATTACATGTATGTCTATTAAAGATATCGATTACATCTTAACGTGTTCTCATAGCAATGAGTTTTTGTGTGGGAACAGCAATTAACATCAGTACATTTCAAATATAACACAATTCAATTTTACTTAATGTACTACAATTACAATTTGATTTAAACTTTAAATTAATTATTCATTTAACTCCCGGCCATGAGCCTTTGCGCTATATTGGCGCAAACAAAAGCATTGGGACATCACTAATTACTTTTATGATTTCTGCTGTAGATGCAAATGAAGTTTCGCCATCATTCGAACATTTTTTTTTGCTATCTCCCTGGGGATGCATTTTTAGAGAAAATGTTTCTTTACAGAAACTTGGTTTCACCAAGGCCAGATTCTCAGGACAGGCATAACAAGGAGGCCCTTCGCCTTTGTAAAGCATTTCCTAACTTTATGTAAAAGCAATTCATCTCAATATAGATGTGAGTGGAACATGAGGAATTCAACGAGCTGGGGCTGAAGAAAGTTGAACAACATAGATACAAAAAAAGTAATTTTCCCTATCTTGTGCAGGCGAAGTGCCCTGACTAGGGGATTTTTGTGATAAAGACATAAGTAAAACTGTCAATCTATATTTGGTATATAGCAGAGACCTGCAACCGGTAAGAACAAGTCAGCTTAATCATGTTTGCTGAAAATGCGCTCCCAGTCGGATGCCGTAACAAAAGGTTTCATTTTTTTCAAGTACCGCACGAAGCAAAATGCTTCCGAACGCATTCAGTATGCGGTCATACCGCTTTTCAGTTTTCAATCATGCGGTCATTTGCGGTATATTGTGATTGACTTGATTTTACCGCATTGCTTCTACACACACTGTTGAACTGAGTAATAATTTTGTTCTCTGCTGTGCTCAAATTGCTGACTTCGGCTTGCTTCGGCCTCGTGTCTGTGTAAATGCACGAAGTAGAAGTGCTCGTTTCGTCTATGCCGAGCTGTGATGGCCGAATAATATAAACACAAATACACTCTCAGTAAACAAAGCCTTCCACTATTTGGCCGTCCGGATCTATGACTTCTCCTATCACATTCCAAATAAAACTCCGGCACTTTCGTCGGCTAGACTTCGAAAATGTGCAATTTTTAACTTTTTTGGCGGTTGTTACTGCAGTTTCTTCCATTTTTCTTAAAAAAATCCTTTTCTTTTTGAAACTGATTGCCGACTGCCAATTTTCTTCTTGTCAGCAAACAAGCTGTCAACTACTCAAATTGCGATACCATACCGTATAATACCGAGTTGTCAACTACTCAAATTGCGATACCGTAAAATACCGAGTTTTCAACTACTCAAATTTCGATACTTTACCGCAAAAAATCGAGCTGCCAACAGGTCGATTGCGATACCTTACCGCAAAAAACAGAGCTGCCAATGGGTCAATTGCAGTACTTTACCGCAAAAAAACAGAGCTGCCAACCGGTCAATGGCGATACCTTACCGCAAAAATCAGAGCTGCCAACCGGTCAATTGCGATACCATACCGCACGCCAGCTGACCGCAAAACCAAACCAATCATAACCGGTACTGGCCGCATTTTACCGTATGAACGCAGGTGATTTGACCGCATAGTGACTGATACCGCTTTAGAACGCAAAAAAGTCAATGATACGATGTGAATAAAAAAAAGAAACCGGTTGCAGTTCTCTGGTATATAGCCTATCTTATTAACTTTGAGATCAAGGCGTTCATACCGACAGACAGACGGTCTTGAATATATCGACTTCTCTAGTATCTTTGGGGATCTCCGACGTCTCCTTCTGTATTTCGTGTTGGAAAAACTTAATATAGCTTTCTACCTAAAGGTTTAGTAGGTATATAAGTATGAATGAATTTTTAAAGTTTTTTAAGCAATAAAAAAATACCAATTTTAGAACATGGCATGGTTTATAATTTTTTCTTGCAGAGAAATATTGTAATTGTTTATTTCTCATTTAGTGCCGGGAATTTTTAGATATATGTATATTAAAACATAAACCTAGAGCTAGCAACTTTTTTCTTAGCTGAAACTATAAGCCATTCCCTACGGAAGTATAGGAAACAAAACAGATACTTTTACCATAAGGCAACTAAAAGGAACTAATCGATATGTCAAAAATGCTTATATAAAAAAAAATTAAAATATATATTAAAAAAATAGAAAAAAAATTTTAAAAAATAAATATAAAATAAATTTAAAAAAAAATACAATGTATTAACAGCCTGAAAACCTCTGTTGCTCTGGCTATAAATTCTTTTTTAATTTAGCATTAATTAATAGAAATGTTAAGGGCTACTAATACAAAAATATATAATATAAAAAAAATATATAGAAAAAGTTTGTGTTGGCATACTAAAATAATGCCAAAACATTATGTATTTTCAAGTCATATTAATCATACGCCTTGTAGTACAAGCAGCAAATGTCAACAAGAGCTGGTATTAGTTTGTAATTTGTTATTCAATTAGTTATAATCTTTAAATATTTATAAATAGTTATATGCCCACCAAAATGGGTTTCCTCCTTAAGCTCGACAAAAATGTCAATTAGTTTTTGATTACTTTCCAGCTGCTTGAGTTGGCCTCTAGGCACATATACATAAGTATATATTATATATGTATAAATATTTGAAAGATTTTCCGGTCGTGATACAAAAATAAACGCTTACCTTATGATGTTGTAATTGAGTAACTGTGTGCGTGTGTGGGTTTGTGGCACATTTGCAAATGAAATTATAGCAACCAATCTGGCTGCAACTGTCCATCATCAATGTGCGTTGCGTGCAACAATTTGGGGTTTGAATTGGCTATATGCCGCACGTTCGCCTGTCAACGTAATGCGCTGACGCTGTGGCAGGCTCATCAGCTGATCGACTTACTCACTAACTGACTGACTGACTGACGTAGGAACTGTTTCTAGATACATCTGACATCTTTGGGCTGCCAAAAACGCACGCCTGATTATGTTGACAAAGTTGACAACGGCTGCCGCAACGGTGATGATGAAGTTGCTTCCTGGTTGCAGCTCTTTGGTTTTTGGTTGCTTGCTGCTATTTGTTGCAGCTTGCAATTTCGGCTGCTTCTGCTGCTCCTCAGCGGTTTGCCAGCCGCTTTGCAACTCATGTGCGCAATTAGCAACAATGTGTGCGAGTGTGTGTGTGCGTGTGTGGCAGGACGTGCAAGTGACAACAGCTCACACAGATACAAACACACACACATGTGCATTTATCTCACTTTGTAGCTCATAATTTGTTTATATCGCACGCTGCTCCTGCTGCTGCGTATTTCACTTTGCCCAACCAGACATGGAGTCTGTCATAGAGCGTAGAGCCCCTAGTTACGCTTTCCGGGCCCACATTGCTATTCGAATCAACCGAACCGGTCCTTGAGTTAGTCTGCCGTCCAAAATGCATGTCTATGCTGCATGCTGTCGTTGGGCTGACACGCGTCGTCATGATGTTGCCGCACTTTTCCGCAACTCCTCATCTAATAGAGTTGTTGATGTTTTGCTCTGTCAGCTCTTTGGGGGATTTTGTACTGGCTGCTTCGGTTGCCTTTAACCCAAGGCTGGCTGGTGCTTGTTTTTCTGGCAGCAGATATGCTGATGTGGTTTTGATGTTTTTGCTTTTTACAAGGAGTGTTTCTAACCCACATGCGTAGGTTATAGCTTTATGCATAATGCCAAAATTGGTGGCGCTTTTTTGCAAGATGTAAAATCCATACACCCGTAGCTCATGAACTATCAGTCAAAACTGATGCTTCACGAAATCCCCTGTCAGCGGCAAGTCAATGCTCACACGGAAATAATCTTAGGCACAAACACATATACACATTATATACCCAATTCCATGTTGATGACTATTCAACTGTTGGCAGTGTAATGATGACGACTGCCACAAGAAACAATGACAACAACAATGGAGCAGACGAGAATGCTAGCAATGTGGATGCTGTCAGCCTACAAGGACGATGCAAAATAAGCAAGATAGTAACTACACTTGGAAAAAATGAGCGTCTGCTTGCTAAAATATTTCAATTATTTCTGGATTTGATTAGTTAGGGACTTTATGCAAGTTCTGGAGAACCGATTAAAGGCTCACATTTGGATAAGACTCGAATAATCAGACCCCCTGACGTCATACTGTCAAATTTTGATCCATAAATTTTTAGAAAAAGGAACTAACCATACATAGGATACAAAAATTAAGCATTTCAAAATTAACAGAAAAAACTCCTTGATCGTGAAAGAAAAAAGTTTATTTATCACAAGATGAGATATTTACTAGCTTTGGTTGGACAAATCCCAAGGCTCTGTGCGTATGGACAAAATCGTACCATTCTTTCTGAGTTTTCATCCACGAACCAACCTGTCCAATAGCTGCATTGCTCATTTTAAAAAGCTGTAAGCTCTACCCCCTCTGCAATTTTTTACGAAATTCGGAATGACTGAAATGTGGAAATAAACCAAACTGCTCTTTTCCCTCTGCTTCATACTTTCCGGCTTCGCTTGCTCTCTCAATTTCTTAAGACTTTAGAGTGCGAGGAATGTCACTAATTTCAAAAGCGCCTTTATCCACCCCACTTGTCTATGAAGAACATATTTGGTTGACTTAAGACTAAACGTAAATCGTAGATCAGAAGATTAATAATCTCCGAGACCAATATACACATTTGGACAGACGGAAATTTGTAATTTGTATATAAACAACTGCCTAGAGGGACGCTTTATGTCAGGCCTTAATCCAATAATAGGTTGTTATGATCAGTTAAGAAAAAGATAGCATTGCCAATTTCTACCTTTCTACCCTTGATCCTATAGGTAAGGGGTATAACTACTAACGAATAGATTCAAAACAACATGAGAGACATGACAGCCTTAAAGAAACAACGCTGCCTCGAATTCCTTAACAAGGACTGAAGACCAGGTTCAACCAACTTTTTTACTAAATCTTCAAAACTACGTCAGTAGAATGATCAAACACATTCAGAGTGTCGTTGATAGGTTTCAAAAATCTTTTAGCCAGGGGTGATCATCATAAAAGAACACCTGTTTTCGCTAAGTGTACATAGAAGACACATATATGTATATGTACTTGCATATGTGTAAATGGCAACAAGCTGACTGCGTCTAATGCTACAGACAACAGGATGTTGATGTTTCTAGTTGCGGTCAGGACAGACATAGAGCGAGAAAAGGGAGGAGGCAACACACAGGCAAGGAGACAGCGTAGGCAGAGGAATGGGTGGGGGCCAAACAGTCATGGCCACTGACTGGGTATGTTGCTTGCCATACTCGTCAACGTTGTCAGCATTGTCAGCAACTTTGTTGTTATTGTTGTTGCTGTACAAATACAATGTCATTGCTGACGGGTTGCAACAACAACAAAAACAGCGGCAACAAGATGACGACAACTGTGACGTTGATGAGCAGCAGCGACAGCAGCAGAAAATTGAAGTAACCTAGCAACTGCCTAGGAGTTTGTCAGATGTGCAACTAGCCAGTGCATCAGTTGACTCTACAACGGGAAACACTAACACTTGGCCGATAAAATCATGGCTTAAATAGCTCAAGGTAATGTCAACACCTAAGTAGCTAATGTACATAATCTCACTGATTAATCCTAAGCTATCAAACACCAACTTACCGCTTGACAAACTGGCGCAAGATATCCACATCACTGAGACTATCCACGGGTATGGTGGGTAGCTTGCCCTTGCTGGATGCGGTCAATTTCTTGGCTGTGTCAGTGCCAGATTGTGCCTGTTGCTCGCGCTGCTGTTGCAGTATAAGTTCATGTGGCGTCACTGCATACGCATAGAACTCATGTGTGCGCAGCAAGGAGATGCCAATGGAGGCAATAAGAGACTGAAAAGATAAATTGTTATGACACAAGTAGTTATATGCAAGTAGATCAGAAACAAACTACGAGGGCAGTATGGAAAAAATTTTGGCCTAGCCACAAAGTAGTAGTAGTCACCGATGACTGCCAGCTAACTAGACTCTTAGTATATGCCCTCGTTCTATACTGAAATTCAATTCTATATTGATTCATTGAAAGGTCATTCATTGAGGTCTTCCTTAAAATGATACGCTGACTTTGTTTGTGACTAAGCCAATTTCTTTTCAGCCTGCCCTCGGCATAGCTGCTTTTTCTTACCAGCGGCACTTGAACATCGGCCAATTCGTGTCCCGCAAACGGCATCAGAGTACCATCATTAGCGCCGGTTGCCAAAACCTCACCACGACGCAAAGCCTCGATATCAATTTGCGTTTCAATCAATTTTGCCAACAAAATCGCCTGTGGCGCACAGTCTTTGTCATCCTGGCCAGCAACGTCTGCCTTTCCAGCCAGTCTGTGACGCTGATAGAAAATCGTATGCTGCAGACAACGTCGTGCGGCAAGAGCGAGTAGTTGCAATAACTCGCTACGTAGCTGACCCTCGCATTGGTTGAGCTGTTGCCAGATATGGCGCTGCTGCAGCATGGCATCAATGCAGCCAAGCAGCACACCCAGCGCATACTCGCCATTGGCAAAGTCTGTGCAGCTCAAGCTCAAATGCAACAACTTGGTGGCACTGCTACACAGCCAGTGCATATAGGCAAGCAGCAGGGGCAGCTGCTCCGGCCGCAGCAAATGCTCGCCTACAAATTTGTCCATGAATTTGGCATCGATGTAAATCAGCGCCGTGGCCTCGATGCGTTTCATGCACGCAAGCAGCGTGCATAGAGCACGTGCCTCATGCAGCTGCTCGTCCGTGGGCCAAGCCTGTGCCACGCCAGCGGCTGCAGTGGCCGCAACACGTTCCATAAGCAGCGCACATGCAACGCGTGCCAGCGGCGGAGGTTGCATGTAGTTTATATGCGGCGTATACTGTATGCAATTCTGCCGAAAGGCGGCAAGCATGGCTGTTAGGGCACCATGCAGTGCATGAGGCAGCAGGCGTGCCTCCTGTGCCGAGCCTATGCTGCGAAAGAGACGTTGCAACTTGGGCTCCGACTGTATGTCCAGTAACATGCGCATCAGCTGCTGCTGTTGCTGCTCTGCCACCGCGCCGTGTTGGGTGGCAAACTTAATTAGCTGCAAGGTAAAAATGCAATTGAGTGAAATTAGCTGTGCCCCACGGGCCAGAGGCAATGCGATAGTTGCACCGTACCTGGGCAAAGAGCCAACTCTCATCAATTATGCGCGGTTGTTGGCTGCTGGCATCGTCATTGTGCTGCTCGAAGCATTCCAGCTCCTTCAGGCTACACACAGTAATAAGAAAAGGAAAAAAAAAAGAGTAAGGTTAAGTTATTTTGTAAATTGTTAATGGCTGCCACTCGATGCTCGATGCATAATTTCTCTGGCATAAATAAAGGTTTTTCCGAGCTAAGTACTTACAGCAAGGCACGTAGAGAGTCCTGCTCCTCACATCCCAGCAAGTCGCCGCGCAGCAAATTCTCATAGATTTCGCGTTGAGTTAATGCGTTGCTATGGCTGCACAAGAGTTTGGCAAGCCGTTCCATGGGCAGCTGTAGGTGGCGTTGGTCAGGATGTAGCTGATGCAAATGCCCGATCAGCTGTAGTGACTTCAAGATGCAGCCAGCATCGCCGTTTTGCAATTGACAAAGGCGCCACAGAAGGCGCAGCACGGTGCATATCGAGTACTGAGCGAATGAAAGAATATTAAATCAAAAGAAATAAAGCTATTTGTAAAAGAAAATGTTTGGGTTGCAGCGAATATTTTATACTCTATAAGAATTTTGGTCATAAATGGCAGTGCAAGCATTCTTTTGTTCTTGAATTAAGATTTTTTTAAATAAGCCCGAATAGTCTTGATTTAAGATTTTATGATTATCTTACACTGAAAAAAATCTAATAATAACAATCTTTCAAAAATAAGCCCAAATTTAATTTAATATTGAATATTCTTGAAATAAAATTTGAGAAATTTTGGTTTTGGTATAAGTATGAAGAAATCTTATTGCGCTAAAAGCCTTAATTTCAGAATTTTTTATTATTACTATAAGACTTTTATTTTTATTTCAAGAAGTATGATATTTTTTAAAGATTTCTTGTTCGTACTTTAAGAATTAATATCGGGAAACAAAAAATTTTAATTTTTTTAACAGTGCAGTAATTATGCCTGTTGTTGAGTTGACACAAAATAATATGTCTAATTTTTTGTATACAGAAATTGTTAATTTAAGAATGATTTTAAGAATAATACCCCTTGAATTCTTCATTTAAAAAAGGTTAAAATGAATGCTCTCAAAAAGCATTTTGTACCCATGTTAAGAAGTTTAGTTTTAATGCTGAGATTGAAAGTATTTTATTCTTAGTTTAAGGAAAATATGATTTTAAAGATATTTGACTGATTCTGAGCCGAAGTCTCGATTTTATTTATCTTTATAAGAAAAAACTAAATGTTATAGTCAGTGGTGGATCCTCGGGTGTGTTTTTCGGGTCCGGACCCCCCCAAAAGTTGGAAAAACGGGTTGAAAGTCTTTTGCGAGCTCTGATATATACATGTATACTTCGAAGTGAAAAACCCCCACCAAGACCAAATTCTAGATCCGCACCTGGTTGTAATAGATTTTTACTTTTAAAACGATTATTTGATTTTTTACTTTTTTTTTGGTTCCTAACGCTTGAAATTATTACTTTGATAGTAAGAAGGCAGTAACGACGGCAAACTAACGAGAACCTCTTTTAGTCAATGCCTAAGGTTTCCTCCAAAAAATAGATATATATTTTCGATAGCAAAAAAATGTTCAGTAGATAAGTAGAGTTGATTCTAGCTCCTGGGTACTCAAAAAGTTTTTCATAAGAAAACAAAGATTGCATTCGAAAAATTTTCAAAAAGCGAATATTTCAAATATTTAAATATTTTGAATATGTTTAATTTTTATCTCAAAAATTAAAGATAGTTTTTTGGAAACAGGCAAGATGACGACGCCTACAAGGTGTTACAAACGCCTCAACAAATTTGTAATACCAAATCCTCACCACAGTGCAAACAATAGTTTAATAAAGTAAGAGAACAAAATGCCAGCTTACCTGGTTTAGACGTTGTGCGTTCTGCTGCAGCGCTGCCAACAATAATGAGCCGTGCTCTGGACGCACTTGGCATAACTCACAAAGGAATTCAAAGTGGTCAGCAATTAGAAAATTCAAATATTTCCCGGCGCACAATCGGCGCACTTGTTGCGGTGTCCAATCGCGCGTCTGCAATTAGTTGTATGATTTAAGTGAAATGATGATGATGATGATGAGCTGTAGACCTTGGGCAGTGGGTGGGGCAGCTAGAAGCTAGAGCCATTAGCTAACAAGTGGCGCATGCTCGAGTGGCAATCAATTAAAATTATGAACACAGTTAACTCGGACCTTAATTTGCGTCAAGTTGCAGTCAACAGCAAACCAAATGTTTAGACACTCCAAGGTATGTATATATATATGTATATATATGTACATAAGCCAGTTGCTCCACTGTCATTGCGATGCGTTGAACCGCAAAATTACGACAACTGTCTGTGGCAAAAACTTTGTTGTGGTTGCCAAAATCAGTGCATGACACGCCCATGCCACACTACCCGGCTGCCCTTGGCCATGCCACAAAATTCAAATTAAACTAATGTGCGGCTGTTACGTCCCACTACTTACCGCGCAGCTCTGACAAACTTCATGCAGCATAGCACGCTGCATATTCCACTTGAGACGCAGCTGTCCGGCCTGCTCCAGCAGTGCCAAGGGCTCCAGCAGACGCACGGCCAATAAAAGTTGCAGGCAGGCCAAAAGCAGTCGGTCCAACGCCTCGCTACGACTCACTGCCATGGCTACCCCGACGCCGGCTACGCCTCCGCCAGCATCCGTGCTCATCAACAGTAAATTGTAGTATTTGCAGAGAAATTCAGATTCGGCCAAAACCAAACGGAATACGGATTGTAGAGCATCCTTGTGCCGTGAGCGGCAGCAGACATTAAGCAGCGCGTTAACAAAGCGGGCGGCCAGGGCGCAGTAGGAGCTACTGGAAGCGCTGCCTAGACGCAGCACTGCATCACAGCAGGCCAAGAGTTTCTCGCATAAAACTTTGGCAAAATAGTTGATTTCGCTTATGCTGCTTGGAGCAGCACAACCGACAGAGCTGCCGGCACGAGCAGCGGCGGCTGCCGAAGATGTCGATGGCGTCTCATCCTGCAGAGACAGAGTGGTTGTTGCTGCTGTTGCTGCTGCAGTACTCTGCAGTTGGCGCTCGGCCGTTGGATTATTTTTCAAATAAAGTTTTATGTGATTTACTAAATAAATTTCCTCGGTTTTAAGGATTACGTTTGCCAGTATAATCGTTGCATGCGCTAAATCACCAAAGTTGCCAACGTCCTTTTGTCGTCAAAAAGTGTGCCCAGACATGCAAAGAACGAAAGAGAGCGATATATAGAAAGTTAGATACCAAAAGACAGAGACAACTGCGGCTGAAGTGCACCAAAGTGTGAAACTTTGCATAAATTTGTGTGACAAAGTTGAGTGCAGTAACATATTTTCCGGCAGTAATTAGAAAAGAGATACCCCCAGCTAGACGCAGACATCTCGGTTGGGGGCGCAGGAGGATGTGTGTGGGCAGATCTGTGTTCAGCTTCTTCCTAATAGCATCATGCAATAAATGCATTTGGTTGGGCTACCAATTTAATTTCGCACAAACTTGTTTGCAAAATTTTAAATAACATTTTTTATAAAGCATTTTACTTGTTGTGTTTATGTTTACACACAAAATGTTATTTAAGTTGTGGCGCGTTTTCAATTTCAATTAAAATGTTGACAATATAAAGTTGCAAGCACACATAGTGGTACACTTGAAAAAAATAAAGTTTAAAAGTTTTAAATTAAAACTCTGATCTTGACGGGAATTTAAAGGTAAAAAGAACGTCGTGAGTGGTGACTCATACACTTAACAAAAACAAGTGTTTAACTTCAAAAAACTCGATTAGGTTTGTACAAAATATGCAATGCCATTTTTACTTTCGGCATTTAGAAAGCTTTTAATAAATAAATCTAGCTCCTTGTGTCATATTTTAAGTAAATAAAAAATTTATCAAGCTTTAAAAAGCACTCTTAAATTACACTCTTACAATTAATATATATCGAGACCATGGTGGAATAATAATGTGATGTCGTGCGAAAGCTCACTCTCTCGTTTAAAGCCCTTATCGTCAGTGCAAAGCTTGCTATGAACGAGTGAGGTTGGTTGCGTACGAAATTTTTAGCAGTGTGTGATTTGTTTTTTAAAAACGAAAATTGCAATACAAAAGCAAAACATTATGGGCAATAGTAAACTTGTTAAAATTAAACTATGTAAAATTATTTATTATATTAATTAACTATAAAACATATCTGAATTGTTCTTTGTTATTTATTTACAAACATCAACAAAATATATATCTATCTCTTTCACATTCATGAAGCAATGCTAAGAGAGCTTTCCTAACAGAAAAGATTTCGACGTCTCATTCGCACTCACACGCTACTTACAATAAGGGATAGCTTTTACGGACGATACCACCTTATATTATTACACCATGATCGAGACACAGACGTCTTTTACACTCTCTCTTTCTTACGAGCGTCTCTCACTCTCTTAGTTTACTTAATCAGTAATGCCATCTTTTCGATTTGTTTTACAGCGGTAAGTTGACTTATTTCTAATAGATGCACAAATTGTACGTCGCAGAGACGTGTCGTTATCTTTTGCGTAAGTTTTAAAATTTTTTGTGAGTTTTAAAGTAAATTACTATATAACATTGTAGTTGAAAATAATAGCTAAAAAGCTAAGATTAGAGGACCCAGTGATTGCTGAAGATGACATAGTTAGTATCAAAGAAGCTGAACTTGTGGGACATGAAGAAATAACTACGTCACATGAGTGACAAAAGCTAGAGTAGTCACATTCTACCATATGTGCTTATTAATGTCGTTCTATAGAAACAAACAGGTGGATCTATGGCAATATATTATGGTGTGCCCTGGTATGATATTCGTAAGCCATCTATTCCATAATATGAAAAGCCTCGTCGAGATTGTATAAAAACACTTTTTTTCTTAAATGATGACTAAAAGAAAGTTACTGCCAGCGCTATCGAAAACCTTGCGTATAATAACTACCTATATATAGTATAATAACTATTGTGGAAGCAGTACCATTTAAAGTGAGATGAACACCAAGTCTTAAGAAAGTTGCAATCGTCCTCTATCAAAACAGAGGCGTTATTAAACTTTTTTCTTCAAAAATGAGTCGCATGTACAATATGGTCTATGTCAAATGAGTCTGAACTGTGCGTAGAGTTCACAAAAATCTATTTAGAAACTCTTGTAGATAAAACTAATGGGAAATTATTTTTCCACCTTAATTGTTTGATCTTAACTTAAAGTAACTATAACTTATTATGTATTATTATACAAAAAATGTATTTGCTTTAGGTCCTTGAAAAGAGATGGTATATGGTATGGTAAACTATAATTCGTTATTATTTTTATCTAAAAAGTTATTGTATATTCAAATGATGGTAATTAATAAAAAATTAAAAAATAAATTTTTTTTATTACAATCTGTCAACATTTCAATTATAAATGTTCTTTAAGGAAGTAAAAATCCATATACATTCCAGATTTATATTATTCATTTTTTGACTATTGTTAAATTATCCCAAAAAGTCTATATATCAGAGACCTGCAACGGGAATGAACGAGTCCGCTCAATCATGTTTGCTGAAAATGCGGTTCGAGTCAAACGAGCTGTCAACAAGCTTGATTTGGTTCGAATGACACACAAATCTAAATGTTCGAGTTTGATCGGTTATGAGACGCAACATATTATATTTCAATTCAAACAGTTCGTATCATTTAACTAACCGGTTTAATGGTTTGACTTGATTCAAATAAGTATGATAAGAAAACGCCAATACCTACATGAAACCATATTCGTTTCCGAGACATGTCTTATCAAAGAAACGTCTACGAAAATATTCAGCTCAGTGAATAATCGGAATTTTGCGAATAAAAGTTAAAGTCAAAATAAATCTATTTTAACCAATTAAACTTAACTTTTTGGGTTTGGATCCCAAAGTTCCACTCATTTTCTCCAGGTGTAAGCCATACACTCACACATGTTCAGACATTAATACATTGACTTATGCGCTCATTGCCCAACTTAATTACTCACGCCACCTGCGGCTTACAAGAGGCGGCAAAAAGTGCGTGGCGCCACACTTTTTAACTCATTTTTTTTCAAATTTTTATATACTCCTATGTATATAAAACGATAATTAGTTAAAGTTTTTAAGCTTTGCGAATAAATTACAAGTTAAATGATGTTGAACAAGCCAACCAAGCATGGCCAAAGGCTATAAAAAAGCAGGAGTATAGTAAAAATAAATACTCTAGTTAAGTTGCATAGAGAGACACTGACTCCGGAGTTGACAGGTGCATGACGATGCTCGACACAAGAGTTGCATGTGGCAAAGCAACAAATGCCAGGCGTTAACCATTAGACAGGTGATGCATGCGCGTGCTTAAAATGGGTAGGGACAAATGGACAGGCTGGACGACTGGACAACTTGGCCTGAGCTTGCGGAGTGCTTCGAAGTCGGGAGCTGGTTCTGGACAAGCTGCATATTTGAAGTCAGCTGGCTAGAGCTGCGAGCTCACGTTATACATCGAGCCAACACAAACTGTAATTAAGTTGGCTTCAACTTTAATACAACGTTTAGCCAACTGTCGCTTTGGCTCACTCGATGGGATTGGCATTGGTAGCGGGTTGAGAAACAGGAACAGCACTAGTAGCTGGAGCAGGAACAACAGGCAGCCAGCCAGCCAGCCAGCCAGTCAGTCAGTCGGTCGGTAGTTAATGCATGTGTAGCTTAAATGCGCATTAATAGTTGAAAATGTGCGGCGTTGAAGCGTAGGTATTAAAAATGTCACGTATACGACATGTGCCACATTAACTATGCACGCGCAACATGCAACAACGGGTATAACAAAATACATATACAAGTATATTTATATATGTATATGTTAAAGCAAATGCATTTACATGTGTGTGAGTGTAGTTGGGTATGCAAATATATACATAGGCAGGTGTAAGCCGTGACAAATCGTTGATAAAAACATAGAGGGTCGTAAGTGAGCTATGGCAAAAGGTGTTAAGTTTATAAAGCATAGTCTATTTTTAGGGGCGGTGTTCAAATACTAGAAAATGCAATTTAACAATATTAATATACTTAACGACTTTTAAACATACAATGGACATGAAACATTAGCACTTTTTTTTTTGGGCCGATGAATTGACAACTACTTTAAGCACGGCAGTTGAATAGAAGATTTTTTAATATTTTTAAGTTATCTTTTTATAGGGCCATGTTCTGATTGAAAGTTTTATAGCTATATAATAATGCATAAGCTTATAGCGAGAGATCGCATTCATTAGCAACAATTTATTGTCCAATGAATTTTGTTGAATATTGAGTTTGGTAAAGACATTATCGCTGCAAATGAACTTGTAACGTGGTTTAGTTGTTGTGGTGCTCTTTACAGGCTTTTGGTTTAGGCGGATATATCAAGACCGATTTGGAATATTGTATAGTAAGTACAGCAAAACTAGCCAATGTCTGCGAAATTTTACAAAAAAGGATTCAAGTGTATTGATGGTTTCGTGACATTGAAAAAATTCAAAAAAATAATTGAAAAATGAACAAAAAAGTAACAGATGATAGAGCTACTAGCCAATAGCAACCACTCATTTTTCGAGGTACTGTTTACTATGACGGCCATCACTAAAATCAGCATAATTTCCTCAATTATAGGAGTTACCGATTTTTTTGTTTTTCACAGTGAATTCACGCGCATAAAATATTATTGATTCCATTTTTGGGAGAAGTTGAGATAACATTTGAATTTTCAAATGAAAAAAAAAGTTATAAAATTAAAAAAAAAATCATTTTTTTTTCAATTCCGAATTTTTATCTTTCGTTTAAATTTGTGTTTTATTCGTTTAGCAGATATGGCTTGTCTAAGAATGAAAAATCCAATATTCACTTATCGATAACACGATAAATAATTTGAATTTTGCAATAAAACGTGGTTACTATTGGCTAGTAGCTCTTTCACATATGTAAAAATCATGACAATCGAAGTGGTAGACCAAAAACGTGGCCCACTTCACTTATTTTCGCCGATATATAATTTATTGTGACTTTTTTGTTCTTTTTTCATGTTAATTTATATATTTTTTTAATTGTTGCACCCAGTCTTAAATTTTTTTTATTTTCATCGATATCTATATATTTGCTAATTGTTGGAGCCTAACAATACATTATACTATAATGTACATAAAACAATGTAAACATAGCATATAAGTCTAAATCTGTTAAACATTAATACTAAGCTAAACATGAATACTCAATCATGCACATGTAAATTAACATAGAATGTTCTATTAAGCAATCACAACATAACGTTAACATACAGTACACAAAATGTTAGCAACATAAGCTTATAAAAGCTCAATGCAAGCCGGCATTAAGCGCTCTTTTTCTTCCACTTGTAAAAACATACGGCCACTGTAACAAGCATCAAATACATTGAAAACACAAAACTTAACTCTAAAGCAAAAATTGGTATTATTTGGAATAACTATTTTATTGTGAGCGAACTACACTCCTTTGGCGAAAGCAGGGAACACTAATCTTCAAAAATGTTTCTTTCCGAAAAAATAAATAGTACACAAAACAACACTATTTTTTTTTAAAAACATTTTAAGAGTCATTCGGATCTGTTTCTAACAATACCCTACTGAACAAAAAACAAAAAGACTTGTAAACCTGACCAAAAGTACGCAATTGGCCGATTTTCAGTGTGAGGTACCAGGTCACGTGAGCTACGTGTGCAGACCCGAGATGTTCCAGAAATAAACACGTGACAGACAGACCAACACCTGACAAATGCGTGAACCTCATCTGGACTCCACGTAACCTACGCGTGACACTCGTGAGAGACACGGGACCGACACGTAGACACGACACAGACACGACACAGATACGAAACGGATACGACACAGACCCGATACAGACACGACACAGACACGACACAGACCCGATACAGACACGACACAGACACGACACAGACACGACACAGACACGACACAGACACGACACAGACACGACACAGACACGACACAGACACGACACAGACACGACACAGACACGACACAGACACGACACAGACACGACACAGACACGACACAGACACGACACAGACACGACACAGACACGACACAGACACGACACAGCCACGACACAGACACGACACAGACACGACACAAATTAATTTAGTGTATTTAATTCTCATTCCAACGTCTTGTTTATCACTATCGGCAGTGCCGTAGGGAGAAAATCCGGGCCCGGGAGGAAAAAGTACCGGCCCCTCTATTACACCTTTAGCTTGAATCATTGTGTTCTGTCAGTAGGACAGTAATTGCACCGCGCCCCTGAGATAGCTCCGGGCCCTGGGGGAATCCCCCCTTCCACCCACCCTCTCGAAGGACCAGACTATCGCATAAGTATGAAAAAAGGCATAGACAAATATATAAGACTAACTTAGAAAAGCGCTACAAAAAATATAGTTTATGGTACGATTCGAAGCCCGGCTTGACATTATCTTGCAAGACTCTCCGCTTTTTCCAACTCGTTCTGACTGCTACAAAAAAAAAACAAGCTAATCAAGCAATAAATGTATTCACCAAAATAAACAACTCTGTAAACAAAAAGTTTTAATCTATATTTATTGCAGCAAATATTAAAGATCAAACAGCATTGAGTATTTGATATCATTTAAACAATAGAAAATTACATTTTCAAAGTTTTGTCTGCCAAATAAACTTGCAAATTTCATGGCTATAGCTTTTGCAACGCTAATTGATTTGTTTTCTTTGTGTGTAAATTGGTTGCCTAGCTGCGGCATGTGGCAGGTTAGGTTATTTCCTTGTTTGCCTAAGCTGACATAATAGTTTTTAAATATACATATCACACGCACACAGATGCATACACGTACAATCGAGCAATGTGGCGGCTTTTAAATAAAATGGCAGTCTGGTAGTCTGAGGCTTTATGCATGACTGTATGTGTGAGCCACATAAATAAGCTGCCAATAAGCCGATCTATTTGCAGACAGACATTCAAAATTTAACAAGCTGTTTTTTGTCAGTACGCATCTACACTCACACACACTGACACACACTTTAAAAGCGTGCATGTTAGTAAAATTTTATTTGACATTAGACAAACATTTAAGATACAAAGCAAAACAGTTTGTAGGCGCACCTAACGCGTTTTTCAATGTAAGTAACTTATGCTATGTTTACACTGCCTCACGAACGACACAAATTAGTAGCAGTAACAACATATACTTTATTTTAGCGCTAAAAACAAAAAGTAAATGTAAAAATTAGCTGTTTGTTTAGTAAATGACTTGCTTAACACAATAACAAGTGAAATAAACGAATTATAGTTGTGGGTAATGTCCTTAATATCTTTTGCTCTTTTGTAAAGGTTTTGCATATACTTTTCACACCCGGCAAATAATTTGCTGCACATTTTCGTTTTTAGCGCTAAAACAGAAAAGGTGACGTTACTAGATGTCAATGGCCCAACAAAAATGGAGAGAGCCAAATTCTGTTCCCTATAAGCTTTTTTTTTATATGAAATTTTGTTTTCCTTCGGGCCTTTTTACGTTGCTGCGTTCTGGCCTTTAAATAAAAATTTGGAAAATGTTCATATTTCTATGCACCGTGCCAAGCATAAAATTTCAGTATTGCAAAACTTTTTTCTAAACATCAATGTTTTATTTTTTCGATAAACCGGGTAATTCATCGAGTTATTGAGAACTAAATTTTTAAGTAGAATTTTCTTATTTCAATAATTTTTATAAGAAAGACAAAACTGGAAATTTTTGGATAATTTTTTTATATTTTCTTTTAACTAAAATTTTATTTTTTTTTTAATTTTAAAATAGAAACGGTTTTTTACGTTTTACCCTCAGTTTCTCCTAAAAAGTTAACCAATTTATTTATATTATCCAATGTATTATATTATTTAGTTTTGAGATAAAACACAAAATTTTTTAAATTAAAAAAGAAAATTGTTAAAGATTTTTTGAACCTTCCTAAAAGTGTTTTTTAGGGTAATTTGGGGTCGAGAAACACGAAAATGGCAACCTTTTTTTTTCTTAAGACATTTTCGAAAAACATGTTTTTGGGCACTTTTTTCAGTTATTCCTCAATATCTCGTAAACAAAATTAGTATCGACATGAAAGACAATTAGATCGAAAGGTATTGGTGTACTCTTTCCAATGATATATAATATGTACAGATTAAGTAAAAATTAGCAAAGTTACAGGCAACCAAAGTCGAAAAAAAAAGTAATTTTTGACCATTTTTCAAAATTACAAAAAATTTTTAAAAAATTATGTTAAGCTGAAAAAGAATGAATTTAAGAAAGGTTCATTTTTCATGTAAACTAGTGTAATCTAAGCAACTTTTTACATATGACAACCCTTGGCACGAATCAGCATGCACTACAGCGCCACAGTATGTGTCCAATGTAGACATGACATTGTCCTCACTAAGAAGCACATAATAAACTTGTGCTTGTTATCCAGGAAATCGTATAAAAAGAAAACACATGTTTTATAATTAAGCCATAAAACGCCTATGTATATGCCACAGCCTGAAGTTCTTGTATACTCGGCTTATGTATGTCTGTCTGCTCAAGCCATTAGACGACAACTTTGACGCTTTTAAAATTTGCCATACATAAATATATTGATTTCGATTTTGGCAATATCTATGCAAAATCAAACAAATGGTAATGTGCCCATAGACAAAGATGCAAAGATACAAAGCATAAGATACAGATACAGCAGAGACGATACAGAGACACTTCATTTCAGGAAGTTTCCGTTGGCTCATAAATATTTCAGGCTTTTTCACGCTCCTTGTCTGTGTGTCTGTTTGTGCGTGTGTGAGTGTCTGTGTGTGTGTGTGTGTGTACAAACAGCGTATTTAAGCAGACATTAGGCATATTTATGATTCAAATGAAAACACACAGTTAGAGATACAGATACATAAGACCCACAGTCATGCACAAAATATCAAGCACTTTGCAGTGGTAAGTAGCAGAGAGTGAGAGCTACTCCAAAGCCATGAATTTGAATTTTTCAACTGTAATTTATGCATTGATTGATGCATTGATGGTGTACGTATCGAAACCCAAATATATATTGATTGCTTTGCATAGTCAGTATTCAGCACTTCAGCTCAAAACTTCCTAGGCCTAATAGTAATTAATTTGAAATTCAATGAATTCTAAACGCCAAATACAGCATATGCGTATAGACATGTGGCTTGCTTGCCACAGGGCGTATGCGTTATGTGCTCAGCGCTCCCACACTTACCTGCTCGATGAACAGCTGCAGTAATTGCAGGAATTCCTTGCTGTCGGCTAATACATAGTTTCCATTATTACGAAAACAAGTCTCCAGCAGACGCACATCTCCGGCCGTATGCACGCGCAGCTGTCCGGCGCATAGCGTGCGACAGAGCACGCCATAAATTGCGTCCGCATCCTGGGCCGTGGGAAATATTCTAGAGCCGCCCTCCGCTGCACGCAGCTCTTGCACACTACGCTCGTACAGCAGCAGCAGCGCCAACACCTGTTGACAGGAACGCGTCTCTATGAACTTCTCCAACATGCCCAGAACCACCTCCTTCTGTGTGCCCAGTTCGCGATGTTGCGCCAGCAGCGCTTCTGTTGTAGCTTCAGTAGGCGCAGAGGTCAGCGGACTCTGGCAGGATGCGCGTTGTGTTGCGTCTTTCATTGCCACCTCCACCTGGGAGTGCATAAAGAACAGCTCATAGCTAAGCGTTTTGAGCGCCAACAGTGCCACATCACGTATGCAACCATTGGCCAGCAGATTGTTGGTAATGCTTATGATCTTGGGTATGGTGATTAGTTGGCGATCGCTTTTATGCGTTAGCTGCATCAGGAACTTTAACATGGGTGGCACAATAATGAAGGCGTTTCTAGATGAAGTTTTGAAAGAAGATAAGATATTAATTTTGTTTGTAGACAAGATTTTTGAGAGACTCTTTTTTTCGAGGCGCTCTAAAACACCTCTATGGGAGCGATATAATATAACACCGATATTAACAAAAATAAAATCAACTTGTGTCTTGTGATAAAAGAAGGCATTTATTTTGAAAGTTTGGTTGCTTTACCTCTTAGCATCTCTGAGATCTAGGTGTTCACACAGACGGACATGGGTACCCAGTTTCAGACATGCCGTATTTAACGAGGCATTTATACAGTTAAAAAAACAGGCCGTCAAAAAAAAAAGTGTGAACTTTATATGTCACAGGGCTACCCACATAGATTTTGAGCCGCTGAATCGGAATCCGCGGTCCAAAAACACAAACTCAGAAGTGTTCTGAGATAACCTTAAAAAATTCCATACAATTTTTTTTTTCGATTTATGAGTTTCAAATATATTTGTTTTATTTTTTTGGGGTCGCTGAATCTGAATCCGAGTCCAAAAAATGCGAGGCACTTTAGGGTTCTGAGATAACCACCAAATACCTCTAAGGAACGTATTTTCAGATATTGGGGTCAAAGTTTTTTTTTAATTTACAAAAATAAAAAAAAACGGTTTTATCTTAATCGGAAATATATCCAGTGTTACCAACCGATTCCAAATTTTCTGAATAAACACTGAGAAAACCAAAAAAAAAAATTAAGAATTTCTAGATCAATTTTAAGAAATTTATAGAACGATTCGAAACGATATAAAACGATATCTAAAACAGAAATATTTAATTAGACGTTAACTAATTAATTAACTTTAACGACTTATAAAATTCCCTGCTTTATTTGCGTTTATATTCAATTTCGAATTAGGTACCAAATTATTTTCCATAAAAACTTTAGCACATAAAATAAGATTTGTTAGAGTTATGAAAATGAGAAAAAAATTCATATTTTTTTATAGCTTTATATACCATGATATTTAAGGAATTTATTTTGATTTTATATTTTTATGTGTGCATTCTTTTTTTATTTAGAAGCCACTTTTATTATCAAATGACTGATATCAAAGTTGGTTTGTTTTTTGTGTGCCATTTTGGCATATATAAAAATGTATTTGTTGGTCTAGTCTAAATTCAACAAAAAAAAAAAAAATTTGTATATGTACATGCTTCACATGTCTACACATTGATAGGCTGGGTTTTATAAAAACTAATTTTTGAAATGGCATAAAATAAAATAGTGATTCCCTAGTGTTGACCAAAACCGAACCAGGAAACCTTAGCTACCTACCTATCCATAAATGTAACATATTAAGCACTTAGAGAAAAAATAGGAACCAAATAAAGCAAAAAGGATTGTAAAAAAGTTAATTCGGAAAACGAAAACGAACAAATTTTACTCGATTTCGTTTTTGCATGCACCTAATTTCACATTTTTTATTGTCTATATGTTAAATTTGCACTGTGTATACCTACCTTGATATTTGATTGTTGATTAAGTATTTTATGACTCCTAATAAAATATGGTGTTACTGGTTCAATTTTTGTATGGTAGCTATGTGAAAAAGTGGTTCAATTTTGATCAAACTTAACAAAAATGTTAAATCTAAATCAAAAGAAAACTGACATAAATTTGAACGTAATATTTTAAAAATAAAAAAAGTTCCAGCAAATATTTATGTATTTTTCTGTCTACTATTTCATATGGCTTTTTTACCAGTGCTCTCTTTTTTAAAGAGACGCGAATTAGGGGCATGACCATGGATTAAAACCATGATATATTAATATATCGAATGAGAGAGTATCCCTGTTTACAATATCTTAGCGATATTGAAAATTAATTTTAAGATTCTATTCATAACAATAATTCAATAACCACCACAAGTTGTTTATTTTTTGTTAATTAAATTTTTAAAATTTTTCTAAACAATATTTTTTTAGATTAATATTTTAACCTTTTTGTATTTTCTCACAGTGTAGACTCACCTGTCTATGCCGCTTTCAATTAAATCCAGATTTTTTAGTACCTGCTCAAATATTACATTTTTGGAGTCGAGTATGCTATAGGTAACATTCAGCTCGAGCAGCTGTGAGAGTAGCTCCAATATTGGCGCCTGGATACGTGCATTGGATTTCATAAAGAGCTGTAAAATTGTCGGATGAGTAATAACGTATATAGGCATAAATAGAAGTGCTGGGTAAATGTTTGCCATAAATAAAATATACACAACGATACACGTAGAAGAGCTGAACTCGGGTGTGGGGTCTGTGCATTTTTAATCAAATAAATTGGCTATACAACTAAAATTAATTAGCGATTGCTACGACGCACTGACTCACCGTCAAACAGTAGATGACCAGGGGCTCGAATAGCTTTATAAGCCGTACGCAATCGCCCTCAGATGGCGCCTGCATGTGCAGTCCCTGGCCAAACAGTGGACCCAACTGAAGGGCAGGCGCTTCAATTAGATTTTGCATTGATGTGGACGACGTTGTCATTGCCGAGTTCACAGGATCCATTGCTGTTGCTGACCCAGACGCTGACGGGGCCTTTGAATTTATTGTAGTGCCATTGCTGCCACATTTTGCCGCAAAGTAGGGGCGTATGAACGACTCGTTGTGCTCCGGCTGCAGTCGACTACCATAATTTTGGCCAAATAAATATTTCAACAGTTGCCGTAGACATGCAACGCACTCGCTGGGCGCATAATTTATGAGTTTGGTCAAATAGTGGAGTATTTCTTCAATTAATTTCAGGGCAGGCACTGCAGCAGTTTTGGCCTCCGGGGGCAACACAGCGGGTGACTGCAGTTCCAGGCAAAGATTGAGCGTGTTGAGACTGCTCTTCAGCAGGCAAATTAATAAGCTGCCGGCCTCCTGATTTATGGTTATCTGCAAGTAGAGAAAGCAAGCCAAGCAGCTGAAAGTAGAGCATCTGACGTGACACGCCTAAAAGCAGACTGAAAAGTTTAAGCTCCACCATTTTATTGGCGACATTCTCTACACGTCACTGACGTTCCCGCAGCCCATCACATCAAGTTAATGCAACGCGTCCATTAAGACTCGCGTTGCAAGTTAACTTTTGCCTTGATGTGCTCTAAAGTCTGCAACTCTGCTGCAATTTTTACAACTCATTGCAGCACCTAAAAATTTGAAACAGTCGAGGCGATGACCGACTGTGGGATACTCTGCACGCATTAAAAGTTTAAAGCTAAATCCAATTGAGGGGGTGTGGATTACACTATGCAACAAATGCTTACAATCGTTTGCTCGCAAACTTGTTTTTAAGCCGTACGCAGGGGTCGTAACAAAACAGTGTTGCCCCATTTTTTGTGGAAAAAAGGAAATCGACCATTTTCAGTTTGTGCCACTTTGTGGGAGCGTCATAAGGAAAAGGGTTTAGAACTGATACATTTAACTCTTCAACGGGAGAACAGAGTCAGACATCAACAAGAATTTGAAATTTCTTTAGATTTAAGTTTTAGGGCTCCGACATTTGATGTTTATACAGACGGACAGAGCAATGTACGTCTACTCAATCGATAAACAAGATGATGCTGATAAATCTGGTATACTAGGTTCTCTAGGGTATAGTGTATAAAAAGCGTTGCATATAAAAAAAGCCGCACTGCATGGCACTCGGCTCCTGCGTACGTGCAATGCAGCTCTAAAAATCTCAGTGACGCACGTGTTGCAACAACTCCCGCAACTTTTGCCATTTCAACTCGCTGGAAAGCATAATAAAGCCAACCAAATGCGTTACAGCCAGAGATTGAGTGGGTTAGCTGAGAGTCTTTGGTTTAGCCTGCTCCTTGCCGCTTGCCACTTACCTTGTAGCTATCATTAGCACCTCTTAAAATGTTGTAAAGTTTCATGTAAACGTAATCGTTGGCAAAGTAACCTAATGCCTGGAGCGCTGCAGCTGTCTCCTTGCTGCTGCTGCTGCTACTGCTGCTACCATGCAGCGTGAAGCGTTCACTTTTGTGAGCTCTAGAACTGGATCCGGGCTGAGGTGGACGCATATTGTTGACCAGATGATAGTAGATGTTTAGCAGCTTGACGCTGTGCCCCAGCAGAAAGTCCAAATGCTGCGGCGTGGTCATATCGCTGAGCGTGTAGCCTGAAAGCGTATAAAAAGTTGGATTTGAGTTGAAATCAGTTGTTGTCAGCAAATAGCTTCGGCTAATTGTGTTTAATGAATTTAAACACTTGAATTTAATATAAACATACTATTAGGGTGACACTTATCTATCGAATAATTTAATGTTAAAAGTAAAGCCATTTTGAAGTTCTAAAGCCCGAATTGATTAGTAATTACACATTCATAAAGAGTGCTGAAAATGCGTTTTGTGCCACAATAATGACGTCATCAAACTTGTTTTGGATCGGTGTGGTCTTGATTAAAGCATGAGAATGCGAAACAACTTGCGACACAATTTCAGCTGAGTTCAATTTTTAAGCTGTTTAAGGATTCAATTGGTTCTTTTTTCCCGTCAAACTTTTTTACTACACCTTATATAAATGTGACCACTCTCTGCGTGAAATATTTCCTTTAGCTCACTCTGAGCTGATACTTTTAAACATACCAATAAAGAGCTATTATATTTCAAAGTTTTTCAAAATTATTGAGTCTGTTTCAAGTATCTGCTTTCAACAGTTCTTAGCATTCATTTTAGAAATTAAAGGTCGGTGTGTTTGATGGTACACAGATTTAAAGGTAATCTCTTTACGAAAATGATGCCGGAACTTTGGTATTTAAAAACATTCTCAAAGAGTTTCTTGGATATATACACCGAAATTATCCAGCAACTCTTGGAGAGCATTTTGCCTGGTTACCACATTTGCAAACATTTTTTTTTATAAATTTCTCGAAAAACAGTGAAGAGTGGGGAGTGCGAGTCCAGCCGGACTTGAAGGTCATGTAGGCATGGTATCAAGGTAGATTGGATTTTCATATGAAGGCTTCTTTTTGTTAAAGCATCAAGCAAGATTGTCAACAGATAAAATCCCCCAAAAGGAACTTTTGCAGAAAATATTCACTTCAATATTATGTTTAACCTTTGGTTATATATAACCTTTGTAAGTTTTCCCTTGATCTTTCTGTATATGCAAAGCTTAAACGAGTTTTTAAACAAAAGCTTCAGAATCGATTGGTCTAGTTGTAAAAAAACAAAATTCTGATAGAATAAAGTGGAGTCAGGTCAGATATTAAAACAATTTCCCTCTAACTAGGCCCCTGAGCAATATACACCCAATGGTAACATTTGCCTTCGATGTACAGAGCACAAAATTAATAAAAAATAAAGTGTTTTCTCATAATAAGGGACACCCTAATCAAACTATATGGCTGGCTTAACAGAATGCATGAAAATTCAACTTAATTGCATGACGCGGGAAAATTAAAAATACATTTAATTGATTTGCATTAAGATATACAAAAACACGATTACGGAATAAACAGCAAACACATGTAAATATGTATATGGGCGAAAATAAGTTAAACGGATCAACTTTTAAATCGATATCTTTAATTAGTATAATTTATAGTATACCTAAGTTTGTTAAAGAAAAATACTGAAAAAAAATGTTAATTCTATTTAAATAAATATTTATTTTTATTTAAAATAAAATATTTTTGTATATTAAAATATTGTTTGATTATAAAACTAAAAGTGATTTGTCCCTTAAATCAAAAATAGAACGAACACTTTAAAATTCACAGCGAAAAAAAATTCTCAGAATGGAAAGATAACATAGGCCTACAAATACCGGGGTCATGTCAGTTGTTGGAAAGCTAAGGGTCATTTCCGAAGTAATTTGCGGGTACATAACCTCAAATATCTCAAAATCCTGACGTGATTCGGATTCGGATTCTACGCAGCAAATTAATTCGGAAATGACCCTTAGCTTTCCAACAACTAAACCATGTTGACCTGTAAGCAGACCACTTCTTAATTTTAAAGTTAAAAAAATGCTAAAAAATATTTCATATACACAATTTATAATTCATTCTTTTTCAAATAAATAAAAAATGTTAAAAAAATATACCATCTACAGATAAAACTTTATATCGACGGATAAGCTTGCTTCCTGTGTTTTCCCAAGTTTTTGAAAGATTGCTCTTGGTTAGAATTTCGGCTATGGTTGACGTGTCAACCAATATTCAAATCATCAGTTTGGTTTCCGGGTTAGACACAGTACGCCGGAACACCTTCAACGAGTGGTGCAGCACATTCTTGATTCATTTGAGCAAAAACTTCTGTATTGGATCGTTTCAGGATATAAAGCAGACGATCAGCCGAGTCTTGCACGAGGGACTATTACAAAATCTCAAAATGTCAGTTCCTACTCCTCTATACCGATTACTAAAATCATATTTTGAAAACTGCTTTTTCAGCCACCAACCCAAGCTGGGGTTCCTCAAGGTAGGTTTCTTGCTCCTTCTTATATACAATCTACACCAGGTGCGGATACAGGATTTCGTTTTAGGGGGGTTTTTCACTTCGAAGTGTATATATATCAGAGGTCGCCAAAATATTATCATCCCATTTTTCCAACTTTTCCGGACCCGAAAACACCCGCGTGGATCCGCCACTGCTCTAAACAATGGACATGCCTCAAGCCACAAAAAAGTCATCCATCCTAGAGGCCAACTATGCTGATAATGCTGCATTACCTGCGCTCAGTCACTAACGTCCACGAAGCTGCCGCTGGCCTTCAGTTGCAACTGCATGGAGAAAACAGAGGAGTGGGCAAAATGTTGGAGCATCCAGCTAAGTGGGCAAAAATCCCAATGCGTTCCCTTTACGCTAATAAATAACCATCGATGGCTCATGCCTTCCAAATCTATATCAACACCTACGTGGCAGTATGGAATTTAAATTTTGGGAACAACCGCGAAACCAAAACTGCAGAGACTCCAAACGCTACAAAACAAAGTTCTTCTCAATTAGCAGATGTCTCTGGGTATGTCAGAAATAGAAATCTGCAAAGACCTTGCCATACCTTTATTAGGGGACATCACTAAATACCTAAGCGGTCGATACGAGAAAAGAGAAGAGTTAAAAGACTGCACCCACCGACCCGGGTACACCGCAAGATTCAATGAATTTAACTTTTTTGAAGTGTGAAACGATTTAGTTAATTACAGCCCCATTTTGTAAAAGGTTATTATTTAAAAATTAAACTGCACATGTATTCATAATGTCTAAGATTTAGTGAATAAAATTGAAATTTAAATTGAATATTAAAAAAATTAATAAAAAAAAACAAAATTTAAATGAAAACAATTTTTTTATTTCAAATTAAAATATTTTTTTGCTTTGCAAGGAAAATTGTTCACATATTTTCCTTAGTTGAGCCTAAGGCCTTTAGCTGCCAGTGCTTAATTTTAGTTAAGTTAGTTTTATAAGCTTACTTAATCTTTATTAAATAAATAAAATAAATTCTTATTAGTTCACAAGATACTATTAGCGTATTCGCGCTTGATGCTGAGTTGAGTAGTTGCAAAGTTGCGCCAAAAATTCAACTGACTAAAGCGTGAATACCTCAATTATTTTGTAATCAAAAAAAAAATGTTCGATAACTCGATAAGTATTCGCTGCATATATTAGCAGTCATAAAAATCGAAGAGATCGATTGAACTAGTGTTCCGCTTCGCTTATTCTCACCCATATGTATGTCTAGTATATAATGGCAAAATTAAAACACAAATTGCAAAGGTAACAAGCGGAAAACGCTGCAAAGTATGCTATGATTTATATGCATAAATGTGCAGCTTTTTTCAATCATACACACACACACTGACAACACGCAACATTTCAATTTCAATTCCCATTTTATTGCTTTTGTATATGTTGTTGTTTTTGCGTTTGTCAACAATGTAACATTACAACAACAACAAAAACTTGGGGCTAAATAAAATATAATATATAGCACACATACATTAAAAAAAATGCAAATAAATATTTATTTGCAAAAAAAAAGGCGGATACAAAAAAAAATTATGTTTTTGCACATATTATTTACAAATAAATTAAATTGTATGCACATAAATATTTATAAAAATTAAGTGTTAAGGGAGCCATTTATAACACCCCAACTGCAGCAGACTATCCCATTGTGAAAAGGACCATTTGGCATGGGCGTTACGTTAAGGGGTTTGGGTGGGGCATGCATTACATTTACTAATTAATTGAAAATTGCGCATAATGAGACGACGACGCCACACTTCCGTTGCTAATTTATATTTATTTATGGGGCATATTCATTTTAGCGCCGCTGCGGCACCATACTACTATATACTATAAGGATGGCACTTGGGTCGTATACGTTTTGTGGTGCAGCTAGATTGTTTAAAAAATTGCATCTCTTAAGGGCATAGAACTCAAACACAGTTAAGCTGAATCTTATGTGATTTTTTAATCAAACCTACTGAAGTTCTAAAATACAGTCTTGGAGTAGTTGAGTGCTTGGAGGGTTTAATATTATATTGCTTATCAACTTCATGAATGTTTGATTAAATATTCACTCCTTGCGTATTTGTATCCATTCCCGAGAAAATAAAGCAGCTTGATTGCGCAAAACTGATTTTAAATTGTACAATGCTCAGTAGTCCCATTTCATGCTATTTATTTTATTTCTATCTCTTGAGAAAAATATAAAAAATATTATTTAATTGAAACTAAACACAGTGCAGCTCAACAAAACTAATAAAAATCTGTTTTGTTTAGCAAAAGTTTTTCTTTCGTTGAAAAATCATTGTCAAGGCTTCAAAAATAAATGCAGTATTTTTTTTATCAAAAAGCGGTGTTAAGCTGAAATGGGAAGAATCTGCTGAAACAAAGGAATTCAACTTGAAAAAAAATTTGATAATTGTTGTCAATATTAGGAATACTATCGATTAAACTTATTTATTTACATTAGACTACGTATCTACTATCACTATGAAACTATTATTATTATCATGATAAAATTAATAAGGCTGCTTGTTTTTAATATATTCTTGAAATAAATGTCTGTAATTGTACAAAAAAAAGAGTTGTTTTGAAAAGGAGAATTCAGCCATCAAGCGTATGGAAAGGCATATTCTTTATTTTATAGGATAGAAATAGATCTCTCAGATCATGGCCCATTTCATGTCTATGAAAATTGAAGCACATTCTTTGCTCAAAAACTATTATACGATTCCTCAAGTTATATAATCAAATACCCATTTATCTAAGGCTTCCCTAGTGCATCAAATATTCGTCATTTTGGTAGGTCTCCCTGACAATACTTATATGTATGTGATAAAGCGTGTGTGCTTCCGCAGCTTTACAACCTCAGTGCATTGCAGCGCACAGCGGAGCGTATACGCAATATTTTTATTAATGCCAAGCGGCCGCTGTCTGTGGCTATGTCCCTGTTATTATTGTTGTTTTTTTTTTTTGTTTTTATTGTATTGGAAACCATTGTTCTTGTTGTTGTTATGGCATTTAAGCATCAAACAATTGATAGACCTCAGCTGACTGATAGTCCTGACTATAGTCCGATAACTGACAGGCTCAGAATTCCATTTCCATTCTTTTTATTAAGTTTTAATATGTACGACATTTAATAAACTGATTGTAAATGCACTGAGCATATAATAGGGTCCAGCATTTTGGGGTATTACGTATACAATTACAGCTGCAATGACATTTGTTTGCACATTAAAGGGCATTACGTCGATTGAAAGTTGTAAGTTTAATCATTTACATACAAGTGCAGAAAATTAAGTATTTTCGATATTTGTTCAGCATTATAGGCTACTCTGCTAATTTTTAAGGTCGCACGTGACCAATTTCGGTATTCGGCATACCCTGTACCCTTTTGCCAACCATCTAGTCAACTCGTGAGCGCTGTAACCCACTATGGTATACGTGAGTTACGGATTTTAATATTAAATATTTTAACTTACTGAAATTACTATCAAAACGTAGCTTTTATACAGTGCTATGTATAAACAGTTGTTTTTGCACTTCGTGGCTTAAACTGGGACCCAAATATCCGACTGCCACCATATTCTGATAGACTTCGCCTTATAAAGTTGCCTTCCTTAAATCATCGCAGAACATGCCACGGCGTTTTATTCTTGCATAAACTGTTACTCGGTCTTATCGATTCCAATGTACTTCTTAGCAAAGTTACTTTTGCCATACCATCCAGAGTAACTCGTAATTTTCGACCCTTAGCCTTACAATTTTGTAGATCAAATTATGCTTTGCACGATCCTTTCCGTGTCTTATGCTCCAACTATAATAGCTTTAACAATTTCCTCTCTTTCGAACGGTCTATTCAATCTAAAACTTCTTCTATCTTAAGTCACCTTGACTTGCCACTTCGAGCATCCTTGACCAATCCTATATTATGAGTCACCCACTTGGTCAACGGTGATCCATTGGCTCTTTTTGCGATATAATGTTTAATTTTTATCTTGCTTCCTTTTTTCAACTTTAATATTGTAAATCCAAGTTTCTGGCCAGTTCTTGATGTGAGTTGGTGCATATCATTAAAAAGTTCACCCATCGGGCTAGAGACGCGGATTAGTTCATATCAATACCCTCGCTCTATTTTCTTTTCTAAATAAATTATATGTACTTTTTTATAATATAAGGTCAACTGTACGTAGTTGTACCCCTCAAATAAATAAATAAATAAATAAATAAAAACGACATAAATTCAATAGAAAGCGTGTGAGGTTGAAAAGCTTTTATATTTTTTTATATTGAAAAATATTTTAATATTAATTTTTTCGACTTCTTCGATTTTGATAAATTTTGCATATGTGATAGAAGCACAGGGTGGGCCATCTGCTGTTTTGGTTGTTAAACACTCATAATACGGAATATACCCGTCCAAAGTGGATGCTCTTCTATATATATCAATTACAAAACTACTTTGCAGATCTGCATTTACACGCTAAAAAGATTCAAATGACGCAACAATTGAAACCCACGGAGCATTATCAGAGAACAGGCTCGTACACAAAAAAGATCGACGTGTTATAAAATTAGTTCAAAAATATTAAGATAATGCGCTATACAAGCTTAGAAAAAAATTTATGGCTTAAAGAATGAAAAACAAGTTGGTTGTGATAAACTGATGTCATTTAGTTGCATTTTTTTCTGTGTTCTTTTATTTAAATCGCCAAAAAATTTCAAAAAAATTTTGGGAGAGCCGGAGTTATTTTTTTTTTATTTTTTTTCAATTTTCATAACACTCAAAATCGGACTAGAAGGGACGCAACAAAAAAAATATTTTTTTTTAATTTTTTTTCTTTTAGTTTTTTAACGGACTTAAACATTTTTTTATTTTGATTGAAAATTAGATTTATCAATGCGCTCAATTATGCATTCATTTTTTTCCTTTCGATTCTGTTAAATGGCTTTAAATAACACTTTATCTTTATGCCCTTTTTGAATGAAGTTGATAAGAAAGCTTTGGACATCTGAAAAACAATATCGTCATCTTATTGTCTGAAAGACCTGCCCTTACAAAAATTGTTCTCTCAGAAACAATGCTCACATTATCACATACCAAAAAAATCTAGTAACTACAAGCAAAAAAATTAACAAAATGGTTGCTTACGTGGTTTTTTGACTAAGTTAATAACTTTTCAGCCTTCCCTCGTAATTGCAACCCTGAGCCCTGTTTCATCTCAAAAGATTTAAACTCATGTCTGAAAAACGCTATACTTTTCTGATTGAGCAGATATTGATTCCTTGCAGCAAGTTATATCTCCTTAGAGATTACCATCGTAAACTTTGACCTTATATATCTCAGGGTTTATGCAACCAAACGGAGATGTTTGTTTTAAATCGGATATAATAATCGTAATCCATAAAGTCGGTAATGCTGCCTTTTCCATGTTTGTTTCATTTGGATACATTTAATCAAAGGTGCAACCAGATATTTAAAGATAATTTATATTTATTTTAATTGGTAGAAAAAACGCATAAAAAAGTTTCAATAAAAATTTGTCCCAAATTTAAAAATCTCTTAGATATCTGGATTGAAATTTGGTTAAAAGAGATATCGCGTCTATCTGACTATTACGGATATAAAAATTTGCATAGCTTTAGACAACTGTTGCAACATGCCAACAAAATAAAAGCTGCTAAACGATTAATTTAAATCGATATGCAGAATATTGACACACATACTTATATATATGCACATAAATACATACACATATGTATATTTTGAGAGAAAGAGCGAGCGTGTTGCATACTTTTAGGTGCGAAAGCGCTTACGGCTTAAATAATGTATTAAATTACAACTGGGCGCTTCTTTTATATACCGAAAAAATAAATATCTTAAATGTGTTTTATATTTTTTAGTTTATATTATTTTTTTATATAAATAAGCAAATTCAAAAAAAAAATGGAAATAAAATTAAAAAATAATAAATAAATAATCGGCTGCGCTCCGGAAAACGAATCCGAACATTTTATTGGTTTTTTTTGTTGCATTTCGCTTTGAAACCGAATGTTCATTGTTTCCAATTTATCCAAAACGATTTTTTCATGTGGTTCGAAAGCAAACGTTTTGTTGCAAGAGGAATTAAAACGATTCGGCAAAATAGGTTTAAAAATGTCGAAATTTTATGCTGAAATAATTTTTTGAGTATTTGATATTCTTAAATTATTTTTATGCCAACTTAAAGTTATATATTTATTGACAATTTTAATTATTTTTTTTCTGTCTCAACCCAAAAAATAGCATGCTCACGAATTTTTTTTGTGTTCGTGAATGTGCACACGAATGGGATATCCCAAATGGGATTTTTTTTTTTTATATAGTTTTGTCATTCCGTGCGAAATTTTTTTGCATTCTGCGTATAGGCCTTTACACAAAGAAAATTTTCCTTGTAACAAAAATAGCTAAGTCGTGTTTAATTTCAATAAATATAGCAATGACCCGAGCAATGACTTCTGCAGAAGTTGCAGAGACGAGGAAGAGGTAGAATCAGTAGAGCACTTCTTCTGCTCCTGTGAAGCTCTATGTAGACGCAGGAAAAAATATCTGGGAAATTATTTCCTCCACAACCTAGAGGAGCTAGGTCCTATTTGTCCGAGAATGATTGCAAGCTATATTGCAGCAACAGGCTGGGACTCCCTTTAAGAATATTTTTTGGAGACGGGTTTTAATTAGAGATTCGCGCGGTATCACAACGGGCCAGTGTAGGCCTAAGTGTGCTGGCTTGTTAAGCCAGCTACCGCTATAACCTAACCTAACCTAACCTAGTTGCCAAAGTTATATTTTTTTGTAATTTTTTTTTAAAAGACAGAATACCTAAGCAAATACCTAACTAGCAATATTTTAATTAAAATAAAATGTAAACAACATATAGTAATACAAAGATGAAGAGCTGCGGCAACCATGTCAGCTGTTTTGTATCAAACAAAAATAATTTTACGCCAACACAAAATTTATCGGAAAAATAAGGGAAATATACGAATTAATCGAAAATAAAACGGGAAATATTGGTTTTTTCGTTTTCCGGAGCACGGCCGAATAATATGCGTAATGCTGTTCTTCGAATTTTCGATTAATATGTTCATTGAAAAAAAAAATTTTAAATGTACTGTGGGCTAAGATCAGCATATTTTGGCCAAAATCTTGACTTTTTATAATTGTGAACCGCATATGACCAGTAGCCAAATTTTTTTTTGGAATTTACTCAAAAATGTTGTATGTACCCATGTCAAACTGCTCATCAGTGTATGAAAATTTTATTCAAATAGTTTGGGAACTTCTAAAATTCTTAGAAATGAAACAAAGGGCAGGGGATGCCTTGTAAAGAATAAAGAAGACCTTTCCGGCGATTGTCGTGCAAAGTGGACAGGAAGCGGAGCCCCTTAATTTCTATTTATGGTATGAAATTTGCTGATTGAAAAAAAAGGTTCGTCCATTGCGCTGGAAACGCTGACTTTTTGGCGAGTCTACATTAAGAAAAAAAAAAAAAAAGAAGTGTTTTTAAGTGGTACAAACTATTCACAAAGGGCTGAGAGGTTGCTCACGATAAGGCAAGCCCGTCAAAAACCACAGAGAGCAATTAATATTAATACCAAAAAATATTTCATGTGAGTGCATATAGGTGTTCGATTTGAAAAAGAACTACCCCCAACATAAATGATATAATCAATGTATAAAATGCAAATTGTTGCTGAAAAAGTTGCGCAAAATGTGCTTTAAAGGGTTGGAGTTAACACAAAAATTATTTAACATTTAATGGTTTATTAATAATTTAATTACTTTTTGATTATGGTGGCTTACATTAGCGTTTGGCAAATACGCGGCTAGCATAATAAAATAATAATAAATAAAATGCAGCCTGATGACAGGATGACAGTTTCAGATCCTAATGCCACCCTCAATAAAAACAACAATTTCAAATATCATGTGGAACTTTTTGTGGTTCGAGGTAAATGCCACTAATGAAATTGAGTTGAAGTTTGGTTTTTGTGTTATGCAATTTTGTAAATTGAATTGAAATGTTTATTAGCACAAATGTCGCATTTGTTGTTATTTTTATTGCAATTGTTGTTGCTGCTGTTGTTGTTGTTGTAGCTGCTCTTTTTCATTTTTGTTGGCATTTTGTTAATGATGCTGTTGAAAATTATTTAATTAAAAATTTTCAGTAAACTATGTATATATGTATATGTAAAATAAAATGTTTTACGCAGTTCCATTACAACATGATATTTTTCCAACCCCATTTTTTTATTATATTGTTTTTTTTGTTGTGGGTCAAAGTGAAATAAATGCAAATTTTTGTATTATTTAACTTTATTGTAGGGTAGCGCCAAAGCTGTCAGATTTTATGCTAAAGCATATTGATAACAACCGTAGATATAATTTGATTAAATAGTTTAACAGCTTATAACGCAATCATGATGCATCAAGTGTGGCTTAAAGTGAAAGATAATCGGTTTTAAAAAAATTTTAAGCGTAAAAAAGTGAAATGAATTCCTTTTTACAGCGATCTCTTTGATTTTGAGGAATTTCCCAATATTCAGCACGAACATTCAGCTGCGATTATTTATCGAGCTATCGATAACTGTATTTTTAGGTAGAGTTAACGTATTAGCTAAACGAGTAAAAATATTGGTATAATATTGCTCAGTGACGGATACAACTATGAAAAAATATTTATTTTAAATTCAAAAGTGGTTCCAACTTTGTTTAAAAATAAGTATGATCACATTTCATACTTCAGTGTTCACAGCAAAAAAAAAATAAAAATCTGAATCTCTGATGAAGTAATGCCGATTTTCAATTTTTCACACCTTAGTTGTAAAGCTTTTCTTTAAGCTAATCTCCATAAATTATATAAATAAACTAATGTATTGCGATAATGCCGATTTTGAGGATGTCACCTTCAATGGTTGCAATGGTAGGCACTGAGATGCGAGATAATCGTTCGTGCTCCAGAAAACGAATAAAAATTGTTCGTTTTTGTGTGTTCCCAATTTCACATTTTTTTCTGTCGCTATCTACTTATATATCACTTACACTTTCGAGTGAAATTAACCACGATTCCTTTTACAAGAACAATTTTTTTATACAAGACATGAACCATTTTTTATGCAAGACAAGCTCCATTTTTGTCACTGCAAAGGTATAGCAAAAATTCGTTTTGAGTTATGCTTCCTTTTTTTTTGGGTTGAATCAGACAGAAATAATTAAAAATAATTACTTTAAATTGGCATATATATAAACTAGGAATAACAAAGAATATTTAAAAAATTATTTCAGTTTAAAGTGAAATAGTGAGCCTATTTAGCCAAATCGTTTCAATTTATCTTGCAACAAAGTAGTTGGTTTCTAAGCACATTAAAAATTCGTTTTGGTGAAACGAATCCGAATAAAATATTTGTGACAGATTTTGAGAGAAACAGTAAATGTCAGGACCGCGCCTTAAGATATTCTAAGTCAACGTTCCCGCACCATACAAAATCTTAGAATGTTCCAAAAAGTTTCAGCGCGTAAAATTTTCTACGCACTCCCATCACTAGATATAGTGTTTAGAGTAAAACGCCTATAAAAGCATGTCTATGGCATCCCAGCTACATCTCAAAAAATATTCTACAATACAATTTTTTCATAAAACAATGTTTATTCATTTAGAATTTATGAGTTTTGCCAGCATATAACGTCAGATTGGCCCACTGTGCGACGTGATACCCAATTCTCCAAAATTGCGTGTGAGCTCTTATCTTTTCCTTTCGAACAAAGTGTGAAGCGGCTGCAATTATTCTTGGGCTTGGAACTGCTCCAATACGTTATTGCATGAAAAAACCTTTTCAAAATTTGATCACCTATTTTGACTTTGCATATTTGGCCACAGAACCTATATCTGTTCTAATAAAAATAAGATTCCCCAATTGTAAGCTCTTCAGGCTTAGATCTACTAACCGCTGAAATAAATTTAAAAATAAAAGAAATAAATTAATTGAAAAAATATATATACTTTAGACTTGCCCCAAAAGTGTATGCCACTGTCGCTGCAACATAGAGATTTACTTTTTTTTTAAATCAATTTTAACATTTCATTGCACTGCGGTTTCCAAATGGATTTTTGCCAAATCGAATTATTACGCACCAACAAAAAATTACAAAAATTTTATGCTAATTTTCTGTTTGCTTGATTAAAATTACAATTTTAAAATAGAAAAACCAAGGCGACACCTAAAGCAAAAACAACCAAATCAACAACAACAACAAAGAGTAATGATATGTAAAAATAAAAAATTATGTAAATCTATTTAATGACAAACAATTAATTACAATGATTTACGCAAACGTTGGTACGGCATTTATTACAACGTAATGCAATTAAAAATGCACTTTTAATAACAAAAATGTTATAAAAACACTGAACTGTCATTTCAACTGATAATTTAATAGACTAAACTGTATAATTTAATCAATTCACAAAAATTTCAACTAAAAAAATCTTTGATATTTTTATTATTAAACTAAGTTAGTGTGTGTGCGTTTGGAAATAGTTTAAAGTGATTTTTTTTTTTGGTAGAATATTGGAGCATGCCGTATTGAGAATATTTAATATGCTAAATATTAGAAAAAAATGTTGAAATCAAAATTTTTGATGATGAATAAGAAATAGAATGAATTCAAGTAAAGAACTAGATCATGTGAGCTATTTTGGACAAAGTTTTGTGCTGCTACATAGTTCGTTTCTTCTTTGATAATTACAGTTACATATTATATATCACTGGAAATAGCACATCATTACAGTTCGATCTTTCATGTCGATACAAAATTTTGTTCACGTGATATTGAGGAATAACTGAAAAAAGGGCCCAAAAACATGTTTTTCGAAAATATCTCGAAAACGGTGCTTAGGAAAAAAAAAAGGTTGCCATTTTCGTGTTTCTCGACCCCAAATTACCCTAAAAAACACTTTTTTAGGAAGGTTCATTTTTCGTGTAAGCTAGTGTAATAGGCGTGGTTGGTGATGAGAAAACGCTTGAGCAATGTAATTAATTCACGTGACGATCTTCAAACGAAAGCTTAAAGTAGATCGAATTGTGGTTGGGGTGCATTTTTTTTTTATCAAATCGATTTAATAATCTAATGGCTGAGAGGATGCATGTTACCCTTTATTTCGTAGCTGCGTAGATGAGAATGAGATTGAAAACATCCCTCAACGGGTAAGCGACTTCTCTGCACTACTTTGAAAACCGTTTTTCGGAGATTTCACCCTTTTATACCCAGCATCTCCCTCCGTCCGCTTGCCAGTTATTTTTTTTCGACCTAAAAAATTAGGCACAAAGTGAAATAAAAAACCAATGCGCGCAGGGGGCTATGCCCCCTATTGTACATTTAACTTAATGATTAACGTTGCAATCAATAAAGAAATAAGCTAAGATGAAGAGAAAATTTTAAAACCTAAGTGGGTTAGAATCTTTGTACGAGTAGTAGATTAAATCTAAGAAAGGTCTTCCGTACTTAACTCATGCATACTCTTAATTGTTCCACAGTCATGAGTTCTCGAGTCATAGTATATCAGACGGTTACAATAAGATTAAGTTTTAGGCTTCTTTAAAAAGTATCGAATTTTTGCTAAACAGAGAATGTTTGGTCGTTGCATGATATCAAGGATACCCATGAAAAAATTTGTGATAAATTTTTATTCGAAACTCAATTTCTGATTCTTAGACTTTTCAGTGCACTAAAATGAATAATTAATGCCAAAGTTATTAATTTAAAAGGAGATTAAGAGTTGCGGAAAAAATCGCTAATATTGCTGCATAGAACAAACAAAGTTTATCTTAGGGGCGACCTGAAGGGAGTAATCTAGATCATCTATTTTAAAATTATGGAACTTGTGAACTTTGTTTGATTCGTATCTGCTTAAAAGCAATGAATTAATTTTGAAATAAATTTATAGAGTTTTCTCAAATTTTAAATCTAAGCGTTACCTTTTTGGTGTGACCCCTGACTTTAATTATAATTGAGCATATTGTACTCACACGCACCTTGCATACCTTGGTCACATGCCTAAGGATTTTGTCTCTCAAAGATTTGATTAAATTCTATAAATTTCAAACATTAAATTCCCAAAATTCAAAGGGTTTTGAAAATGTCACACATAGTACAACACCATACTTTGGACTAGAATGAGAGCTTATGTGACACTCGACCAAATTGCTAGACAAAGAGTCATAAACCCGAATACTCTCACAAGCAGCCACATAACATACTACATTCCAAGTGTAGATTGTGACCCATAAACTTACCTGCCACTAGTTTGGACAAAACATCAATCAAATCATTTTGACAATTTAGATCTAATGCTGTGGAATTGTTGAAATAGGCGTAACTCATGCAAATTTCTATGAAATTGAATTCCCTCCAAGCCTGTTGATAGTCCACAAAATTGAAATGCTTGAGCAGCAGACGCAGAGTGTAAATAATGCCAAACTGTAAAGCAGACCAGAACACATAGTACATAGTTGTTGTTGTGGTTGTTGTTCCATAGTTTTGTGTGCACAAATATTTACCTGCAAATTTTTATCATTCAGCGTCATCAATTTATTTGTCAAGCGATACAAAACTTTGGCCAAAACTTTTTCCTCTTGCACAATTTGATGTTGAAAAGCAAAAACATGACCGTCAACAATTCCACCGATGCCTCCAATTCCGGCTATGCTGCTGCCAATACCGACGCCATAGTAACTACCATCCAAGTAGGCCGCCGCCGCAGAGGCAGCCATGCCAGCACCCAAACTACCGCCACCCATCAGCATCATCATCATCATGGCTGCATCTCCGGTTGAAGTAATGCCTCCTGCCGTACCGCCTGCTGCTGCTGTTGCGCCAGATGTGGAGGCCGCGCTGCTTGATGATGCCAAACCCGCTGCATCAAGCTCTGCCAGCGGCGGTGGAATTGTTGAGCTTGCCCGGAATAAATTACGCAATGCCACGGACATGCTGCCAAATATGCGATAGTCGAAAAAATCCCAAAGCAAATTGAAATTAGTTTGTTGAGTTTCGGCGTTGACGCAGCCATTGATGTTGCTACTGTTGTTGTTGTTGTTGCCACCATGAAAACTTCCATTCCCTGTTACTTCATGTTGTTGTTGCTCCTGGCGCGCCGTTTGCATTATAAAGCGGCATAGACAGGCCGCAGTATGTTCCCGAACACGCGCATCGTCATCCCCCAGCAAATCCAAAAGTTCACTTAGAAATTCAGCCTGCAAAACGAAATTATTCCACAGTTAGATATCATAGTGAAAGCTAAAGTTTTGTAAATCAAAGAGCGCCAAGCGATTTTCATTATGCATTTCGCTTGTCAGTCAATGGATTTCCCAATAAGTACTATACAAACAGCTGGGTAATACCAGCTCTAAGTGTAATCCACAGCATGTAGCATGTAAGTATATATGGCATGGATATATTTGGTCATAAATTGAAACAGGGAATTTTCCTGTCGAAATTTAAAGTGATATATATTTTTTTTTTTTTTAGGATTTTCGAAGCCATTTCATTCTGTACGTTCTGGGTAATAATAATAAAATTATTGGTGAAAGCTGCACTGCGACCCTTAGCATATATTATGCTCCCCTTCAAGCCCTAGAGCTGCTAAACTAGCCCAATAACTGTGACAAACTTAATTATTCGAAATGGTTCTAGTCGTTTGACATCATGCACTGATATTCTATGCCCGCCGAAAAAGGATTTCCTTCTCAGCAAGTATGTGCTGGGAGGTTTCCTCCTTAGTTTCACAAAACCTATGTTTGAATTCAAAATGCCAAATGCCACTCAGGTGTTCACTGAGTCTGCAGTATTCCGACAGTAACCCAGTCATTATCCTAAAGCAATTCTTGCCCAATTGGAATATCTTCTGGAGCCCATTCGAGTTGTAGGAACAAAGAAGTTGCTTGCCCCTTTATTCATCTCTTAGCAGCTGTCAGGTAGTATGTCTGTCAATGCCACAGTAAGGTTCAGGCCCTATTAGTGATTTTGCAGCACTATTCCTCGCCAGTTCATCAGCTATTTCATTCCCAGCAATGTTCTTGTGTCCCGGGATCCATCTAAGGGAGACTCTGTTCCATTGTCTTAGACGGTTCAGTTTGGCTCTGGTTTCCCAGATCAACTTTGAGTTAATCTTCAAGCCTGCCACCGCATAAATCGCGGCTTGACTGTCTGACAGTATAGCAATGTCTCTGTGTATATACCCAGGGCTTCTGACAGTCGCTTTCTTGGTCCCGCGACTCCCAGTCCAATGCCTTCTTTAGTCAAGGAGCCGTCCGTATACCACACGATAGTGTGTGTTTTCAAACGATGTATCTCCTCTAAAGTTCTTGGTAAGAACTGTGCAATTTAATTAACAGACATAAGAGGGCGTGGTAGTCCAAAATATGTTTAAACGTAAATGATCATTATCGAGTATCTCGATTGAGCCATGTCTGTCTGTACCTTAGCTCATGCGATCACGAAGATTTCGGAGACCAAACAAAATGTTCATAAGTAAAGGACTTAATCTGATTCCAAAAAACATATTCTTGTATTATACTCAAATCTGGTTAGTTCCTAATTTCGTTTTCACCAAAATTTTGTGAAAATTTAACTTATTTCTTCTGATGTATATTAAACATGTTTTTTAAAATTGCTTATTTTTATAAAACTTTATAATCGAATTATGCAACTAACGTTCTTGGATTTTTTTTTTTTGCTTAATGAGCACGTAAAATATACAAACAACCGTAAGTTAATATGTATTGTATTTCTATCGCACCATTTGCTACCTGAAATTGAAGCACGAGATCTCGACGACATTTAGTTTCAACAAGACGGCTGGACATATTAAGGAACCAATTCGGTGAACAATTAATTTTACGCTCCGAACCGGTGAATTGGCCACCAAGATCGTGTGATATCACACCGTTTAACTTTTTACTTTGGGGCTACATGAAGTCTAAAGTGTTTTGGATAATCCAGCTACGATTGAAGCATCAGAGTCCAATATTACCCGTGTTATTCGCGAGATACCGCCGATTATGCTCGAGAGCGTCATCGAAAATTGGAACCTCCGCTTGGACGAGCTACGTCGCAGTTGCGGCCAACATTTGAAAGGGACTATTTTTAAAAAGTGAATGGCAAGAACGGTTCTTTCTATTGATAATAAAAATTTTCCGATTCATTTGAAATTTTTATTTTTTTTTTATTTTTAAAAAAAAACTCAAGATTGATGACCCTTTATAATAAATAATATACATGCTGCATCAATTCATAAGTTTGAGAATTTCAGCCAAAAGCTTCTAAAGGATGGTGTCCAAACTTTCTCCATACTTAAATGATAAGGAGGACAACAAAAATGGGGAGAGACCATTGTTTCAACAAGTATATCTGGGTTACACATTTTTTGTATTAACACTTTCATAATTTTTTGGGGCGAAACAGTAGTAGGATGTGAGTTCTCATAGTGCTCCTAGTAAGCAAATATTAAAAAGTTTAACCATCCCATCTTACGACAGACGACGAGATGCCATAAGAGGCTCTTGAAAAGCTATAGTTTACCGAATCCTTGTAGCCATTTAATTTTGCTCATTTTACCTATTTTAGCATCCTAAGGCAAATACATGAATATGGTCACTCCAACACAATTTGGAATCCAAGAACATGCTGTTGTTTTTTTTAAATCTTAGATAGTGCCCTAAGTCTTATTTACATTGTTCAAACGATAAAAAACATTAGACTTTCTACAGTCAAGTAGGACCACAACAAACCTCTTGACTATATTATCATTTCTATTGCATTTTATACCATATGTGCTGAGCTCAATAAAAGAGTTTTGTATCTTCAAAATGTTGTGCTAAATTGTTTGCTTAGTTCAAGGCAGTCTTCACTTTTTGCCATTTAGTAAATTGCTTAGCTTTGTCAAAATAATAAATAAACAAATACGTGCTCCCGCACACACACTCAGTCAGTCAGTTAGTGTGTGTGAGTGAGCGTGTGTGTGTGTGTGTGTGTGTTGTTGCCCCAAGATGCACAAAGAACTACACTTCACTGCACAAAAGTTCAATAAGTTGTATTGGCAGAGACTGGTACGAGGATGGAGACGCAGACTAAAGCTGAGGCGGAGACAGCGGCTGCGATTTCCGCAGCCCACTTCAATTGCTTTTGAGAGTAAGGCCACAAAAAGAAAATAAATAAAATGAAATAAAATAATCTGCACAATAAACAAGCAAAGAGAGCCAGCTTTTGCACTTAAACTCTCTTATGCTAGGTTTACACTGCCGCTCTCTCTCTATGTAGCCTATGTGCCAAGAAAAATATACGGAACAGCGTCATATTCCAAAACAATCAGCGACAAATTCCAAAACACGCTCACATTCAAGACATTTTTTTAAATTATAATACTCTTTATAGCCTATTCACACTGGGGCACATTTAACATCTAACATCTTATGTCGAAGATGCTACGTATGAATTACCCGTTTCGTAAATTTCAGCATCATTCCAACATCTTGTGGAAATGTTACTATCTTGTGTCCCGATGAGAAATTACTCGATTATTTTTCTGTGCACCTCTAAATTTTGTCATTCGCTGCGAAAATGTAAACAATGTCATTGAAAAAGACTGGCAACTTTAAATTCAAAACAAGGCGCCAAAGCCTCATATGTTTATGGAACTGGCACGCAATTTAAAATGTGCGGCAATATATAGATAACAAAAACGTACAACGCCATCCAGCAAGCGTTCCAGTCGGAGCTTCTAGTTGAATGAGGGAAAAAAGTAGAAACCAATTTTATTGATTTATATTTTGTATCTCTTATTTATGACATTTTTATAAACAAAGGCAAATTGTGGCTCATTAAAAAATCAGCATATTGTTTTTGACATCTACTATAGCACCGGCGATGATTCGACGGTGATTGACATATGAAAATGTGTAGCTCAAGGTTTAATTTTGCTAAAAAACTAACTTAGTAATTATGGTGGTCAATAACTTCTACTGCTGTTGACTTTATGTTTATATAGTAGCACCCATCCAATTGAACAAATAGCTAATATGCATACTTTTTTTATAATATATTATGAATTTACTAATATTTTTCGAAACCAGTGGCTTTCAGACATTGGTGCGGTCCAATGGACTCGATGCACTTTAGCACAATACCAACAAACATCCAAACAGCTCGTGGCGCTTGCATATATGTATATGTACTATATACATGTATGTGTGTATGTGCGAGTTAGCACCAGCTCGTCGTCCTCATTAATACTTCCAATTAATTAATGTTTTCAACATAAATTCATAAAACCCTTCCTTAATAATATTTGATCTTGCAAATTAACGCATAAAAAGATAGATATTTTATTTTGAAATAACATTTTTAATATATTTTCATAAATTGCTGATTTTTCGTGTCAGCCTGTCAATATGACAGCAAGATGTTAGATGTTAGATGCTTGATGTTGTCAGTGTGAACACCAATTTCACATCTTCAAAAAATCCCATGCGTTCCGCTTAAATGTGCTCAGTGTGAAAAGCCTATCATATTCCAAAACTATCAGCGACAAATTTCAAAACACGCTCACATTCAAGACTTTTTTTAAGTTATAATACTCTTTACCATGTGGTATCGTTTACACAGAGTATCGACTATTAAACTATCTATAGCAGCAGTGGGCACTTAGACGGCACGCGTGCCAAAGAGCTTTCACATGTACGAGAAAAGAGCTTTTTACCGTAAAAGCTCGTCTCGTACGTGTGAGCTAGTTTTACAATGGAACGCCAAGCAGAGCCGCATGGCAAGACCCGAAAGAATAAAACTCGATGATATTGTCGAATTTAATGACAACTATGCCAAAAAAAAAATGATTTGTCCATTTTACCTCCGTTTTCGCTAAAGCTCTTTTTTGTTTACGCACACAGGCACAAAAATTGCATTAGTAGTTTTGCCCACCGCTGATCTATAGTATCGAATTGTGTTGTTATCGAAAGTTTGACAGCTAAGTCATTTTCGTTTTATTAATATAAGTATTTTTGATGCGGTGTTACTTCTTGTGTGAAAAACTGATAAAATAACGAAAAAAAAACATGTCCAGCAATAGTGCTAACAACGAAAATGATGTGATCATTACCTCCGTGTTGGATGGTAAGAAGAAACCGCTGCCCTTGCATGGCAACAGCCTGGGCGAGACACAGAAGCAGTCGGATGAAAAGCCATATCCTTATAAAGTGGAAGTGCTGGAGATGGCTGATAAATTAAAACATCAACTTGATCAGCAGACCAACTTGCCCACGGTTTCGGCGGGTGTCAATGTGGCCCTGAATAAGAACAGTAACAATAAGGCCATTGCATCCAACTCAAATAGCATCGACGAAGAGTCCATGAAAGGTCACTTTGGCTGGTTTCAAAGTAGCGCAATAAATCAATCTATACCATACATATACCGACAGTCGGAGAAGTTCTATTCCGTGCGCATAGTTGAGCAGAAGATGTTGAGTACCTATTTGAACTCCTTACATCCGGAAGTATATTCACATGTCAACTATGTGAACAGCTTCTTTCTAACAAAGGCCGAGGCGACTCTCTTTAATGATATTAATTTGTTCCACTGTGATGGTCAGTTTGGAGCGCATTTCACAACCAAGGATCGTCTGGTACGCCAGACCGATGTCCACCGTTTTTACAACTATTCAAATACTTGCTACCGCATCGTGAATAATTTAAAAGAGGTGGCTGTAGAGAAATGCGGATTCATACGCATTAATAATCAAAATGTCGTGTGCTATGTGGAGCACGATATGCAAAAGATGATACCCATCTTTTTTTTCCAATGCAAAATGGACGTGCTTAACGAAAAAATGAAAGCTCTTAACGGTTGGGATTTGGCATATTTGAAGTTCTCTTGTAAACTGATGGGTTTGCGTCACGAATTGATTTCCAGCGAAAGCATTAATGTCATCTCTTTAGAAGACATTAAAAGTTTGTATCCAGAGAATACAATTTTTGAGGTTTTCGGACCCAACAAGGAGCAGTGCAAAAAAATGATTATAAGTAATAAAAGCAGTGGCAACCATACGGCCAACTGGACGCTTTTACCGGTAATGCCGTCGCCGAAAGTGGGTGCAGCTGCTGGCACATCCACTTCCAAAAAAAATGAAAGCCACTAAATGGGTTGCTCGTGGGGTTGGCGGGTCTAGAATATACACCTCACTGCCCACTGCTTGTCGTAAAATATCAAGAATATGTGTGCGTCGTGTTTCTTATCCCATCCGAATGACATTTGAATCGATAAACGGAATCATACCTCGTGCTACTTATTCTACTCTAAAATGAAAACCACATGTTGACACGAATAGGAACCTGGAACGAATCTGTCTGAAGCTTCAAAACTTTAATCAGTTTGTAGATAGATGGAAATTTGTAAAATCGACTTATATGGAATTCACAAACAGTGTATCGGTTTCTTAGAACGAACGGTCAGTTAACATCTCTTGAGACTCCTAGAACATCGTCATTAAAAACAATTAATCATTAAAAATTTGGCAAGTTTCGTTTTTCCCATAATTCTTACCAATATTAACATAATTTTTTTTCCAATAGGAAAAAACTCATTGCGTGGAGGAAACTTATACATAGAAAGCGTTAAAAAATTTTTTACGAGATACACAATAACTGAAGGGCAGAGGAAAACACGTTCGCAGGGCAGACGCATTCACACGGACACGTAAAATGTAGACTCAGGGACAACCCAACATATACCTCATTAAATCTGCCGAAGACACAGTAAACATTACTTAAATCGAACAGTGTGACATGACTTCTATCTTTGTGGAATAATTTTTAAAATAAAGCTCAAAAACGGGTTATCCCGACACAGAGGATAATCTCGCGGAGAACATCTGCACAGGCTGCTACAATATTAATTAGTATTTTTGAAAAATAAACTTATTTTCGCCTCGTGAGGCCTACATGAATTATATTACTACTATGCCACGGTGCCACTGTGCCACAGTGGGAACCAGTGTGACCCTAGCATAAGGTATGCATACACACATGCAAACACTGATGTGTGCTTAAGCAGTTGAGTCTGTGTGTTATAAGGCGATTTAACTACTTACCTCATAAGTGCAGACAATGTCCTCATCATACGCGACCGCACTCAAATTGCAAGGACGTCGCATTTGCGTGTAGGGCTGCTCAGTGTCCTGCTTCTTTTGGCTGTTGTCATTGTCGTTGTTGTTGTCAAAGTCACAGCCAGCATTTCCGTAGTAGTTACGTAAGAGCACGTAATTTAAATTCGAAATAACTTCGGCGTATTTATTTTGGACCAACCAATATTTATTGTGATGACAGAGTCGAAGTTTGTTCAAGAGCAATTTCGGTGAGATGGCAAACACGCAGCAGGGTCCAGGCGTTGACTGCGACTGCATCGTCGACGCTGACTGCGACGTAGTTGTCGTCGTTGTCGACATCCATGGCTCATTACTGAGCTTTTGGTCCTGCCCATTGTTGCCGTTTTTGTTGTGGCTCAAGCAATTCGATTGCAATTGAAAATCATTCAAAAGCGCAGCAACTAGCTCATCATTATCAGTGTTGTACACATGGCCATTGTTGTTGCCTTCGCCCATGTCAGTTGCCTGGCCTGAACCGACTCCGGCACATGTACTTGTAGCCAAAGCTGCCGCCTGGCCGACTGGCCTCAAGTTGTCAACGTAACGGCCATCGTTAGAGTTCCTTTGTTGCATGGGTCGCCGGTCCGTTAACTGCTCCTGCTGCTCCGGCTGACTGCTTAAGGCATTATCCGGACTCTTTGCAAAAGTTTGTTTGCCAAATGTTTGTGGCAGCGCTGCAGCTGCCCGCTTTTGTTGCACACTTGGTTGCTGCTTCAGCAGCTGCTGTTGCTCCTTTTGCAGCTTCTGCTGCTGATGTAGCTGATGAGCATGATAATGACATGGCGGTGCTGTCAAATATTTGGATACCACATGCGGAAATATCTTATCGAATGCATTCAACGCTTGTATAACCACTGTGTGTATGTCATCCTCAAAGCCCTGCAAAGTAGACCAGAATAGAAAAGTTTTTACTAAATTTCTTTATATAAGAAGTACGATTACATATACATATACATACGTATAAAAATAGTACAAACGGCATACATAGATACATATATACATAAGCATGATAAAAAGATGGCATACGTTAAGGTCGTACACTGTACCACTCTATCGCAATCGAATCTTGTATGTTGTTTAAGAACTCCAAAAGATATTTTTTTACCAAATTTAGTTACGATATTTTCATAAAAAAAAAAACACGAATTTTGCACCAAAACAGTTTTTTTGAACGATCGGTCCTATATAGGGGTTATATGATATAGTCAACCGCGGGAACTCTAACTCTCTTCCGAATGCTAAATTTGGTTTCGAAATCTTTATAAAGAAACGAATTAAGCCCTAAAAACGATTTTTTAACTATGAAATGTAGTATTAGTAAAGTAAAAAAAGTATCTTTTGAAGGGAATATACTATCCTTACTCTGCAGTTAATGCAGTGTATAAATATGGACATCCTTAAGAACGGACATGCAAGGCGCTGGCTTAGTTTGCGCTGCTAAGCGAATTTGTGTTTTATTGTTTGCACAAGCAAAAAGTTTTGCACAATCACACACAGATACACACACACACTAAAGCAGAGATCTAACTGGCCAATGTGTGTAAGTATCTATGTAAGTGTGTGCATTTTTAACGAATCCCTAACAAGCTTTTCAGTCAGGGCTAAGGCTATTGTTATCAAAGTTGCTTTGCTTACGGCCTGGATCTATCCAAAGCGCGCGCTCCCTCTCGCTCCCCTATCTATCTGTCTGAGTGTACGTGAGTGTGTGTGTGCAGTTGAGTGCCATTGAGACGGATTTGCCAGCCATTATATGTTAGCACTAATGTGATTTCCGGCTTGCCTCTCTTACAGCAACAACAACAACAACTGCAACAAGGAGAGCAACAACAATGAGAGAGTTTTCTTCTGTGCTGCTTCTTGCTTTTACGCCATTTTTTGTATGCATTTCGTTGCATTTTTTTCTTTTGGCTGTAGGAATTGTTGTATGCGCTCTTATTGTTGTTGTTGTTGTTGGTATGCAATATGCTAACAACATTGCATAATCAAATTGCACTTTTGGGTCGTTTACCAACACACATTGCTTAGCTGCAATTTAAATTTGCTCAACTCGGCCGCTAAATTATTGAATTCAATAAAGTCCAAAAAAGAACTAGTTCGAAAAAAAATGCAAGTAAAACCGAAACCCAATTTCCAATCCCCAGGCAGAAATCAATGTGCAATATATGTGCAACTTATGCGCACATTTACAAGAGGGGTATGTATTAGTTAGTGTCTCTGACACACCTCAAAGTCACAGCGGCACATGAGAAACTAGTCAGCAGCAACGGATGCGCCTGCTGCACCTTCTGCCCCTTAGGGGCATTTGCACTTGCACCATTTGGAAGGCGATAAGAATTTTCTTTATTTTCAAATGAAAAACACCCGGCAAAAATGCCGCCAGCTAAGCTAAAGCTCTATGGCATCAACTACTGCACTTAAAGAAAAAGATTTGCAAAAGCAGCTCGCAATGAAAAATGTTGTGAAACAATTTTATGTGAAAACAGCGCCAAATCGAGAATACTAATTAATTTTAATATTATTATTATAATTGTACCACAAGAGATATGCATTTTTTATCACTTGAATGCTGAAATCTTTTGAGATTAAAGTAATTAATATTAATTCCTCCATGTTTGTATTTTAAATATCATAAAATTTAAAGAGCTTCGATCAATCTCACACGATTTTAGTGTTAAGTTTAAGATTCTATAAATTAGTAACCTTTTGTCAAAAAACTGTTTCCACACATCGACACTTAGTTGAGTTTTAATTTTCTAAAGTAAAATCTCTTTAAATATATATTTAAAAGCCCTTAAGAGAGAGAGAGGAAACGAAAAGTGTAAAAAAAAATAGGGGAAAAATTAATCTACTTTGCAATCGTATTCCAAGTTTCAATTGGATTAGTCAGTATTTTCTAGATACAATAGGTTATGATGCATGTATATAAATATTTTCCGCGTAAAAATTAAATCTTTGTTGTCATGTTTTAAGAAATTGAAAAAGAAATCAAATTATAGAGCACAAAAAAATCTTGCTAAAATCAGCTGCAAATTTTGATAAATATTCAACTTTTCTTCTTCCTAAGAAAAAAGAAATTGGCATAGACATGAAAGTCTGTCCAACTATAAATATTTCCAGTACATAAATATCAAAGAAAATCAAAATATAGTATTTACTTGAGGACTCGAATAAATGTTTCCAGTTGAAATACTTTATTACAATTCTTGCTTGCCAATAAACATTTAAGCTTAGTACAGAAATTAGTTTTCAAAAATTATTTTCAAAATTTGAGATTTTTAAGAAGACTAGAAAAAACACTTTTTTCGAATTCTCCTTGCTGAGGTTAAATTAAAATTTTTCTAAATTCGGTTTTTAAAAAAATATTTTTGATATAACATTTCGGTATGGCAAGTTTGAGATTACGAATATAATTCTCTTTTCTTGGTTTAAGTTCAACCAATTTTTCTCAGTGCATAACCTCAACTGCAACTGGGATGCGATGGAAAATATTCAAAAGGCAAAACTTGCTTGCAGCATTTCATGACTGTGCCATTGATATTGCCACGTGTGTTGGTTTGTGTCCTTTGTGTATGAGTGTTTGTGTGTGTGTGTGTGTGTGTGTGTGTGTGTATGTGTGTAAGTGTTTGCTTGTACAAGTATGTGTTAAAATATGTTGGCTTGTTGGTTTAACATAGAAAAAAGTACAGCGAAAAGGTGGAGGAGGCGCATATTTATAGAAAGATGGGGCCGTAACAAAAAGAACAGGAAAAAGAAATGCAAGAAAAACAAGCTAACGGAAGCCAAAAGAAAAGAACTAAAAATAACATATAAAGTGAGTCAGATGCGGGGCCAACATGTCGTATGCGTTATGCATATGCATGATGGTGTATGCGTGTGTGTAAGTGAGAAAGACAAACAGTTAGAGGGAGTGGTTGCAAGTAATGTGACTTAACATTAAGCCACACACACATACACAAAGAGATCTAACAAAAGACGCACACAAATGACTTTGTTGCATTATGTGCCCCATAGCAACACTTTTCTTACAGTTTCCCCACAATATATGGTCACACTGCGCGCCAAAGCTTAACTTACCTTAAGCAAGATGGCCAACAAATGCTCCAAGCACAAGCTACGCTGCAGCGGCAAAGTCAAGCCGGCCCCACTGGACTGCACAAAGTTGCCCACAATCAGTTGAACTCCGCCACGCAGTATGGGATCCGTATGTGCATGGAACAGCAGCACATCCGACAAAGCTTGCACCGGATTGCCTGCAGGCGGCAAGGGCTCTGCAGCAGTGCTTGACTTGCGCATGGATTTGGTGCGCTTGGGTGGACGCGGTGGCAGCGTCAAGGGCGGCATATCCTCTGCTGTGACAGTTGCGCGATAACTGGCTCCAATTATTTCCGATTTGGAGAGACTATGCTGTGCCTCCTTGTTGGCCTTTTTGGGTACCACCTCTAGTTGCTGCTGCAGCACTGCGGCGTCTACGCTGCGACTCAGCGTGGGCTGTTGCAAATAAGAGCAAGTGCTAGCTCCAAAGTGATCATCTTTAATGTCCAACAACAGCAGCTCGTTATCTTCATTGGTAGGCAATAAGAGCGCACTGCTAGTGTTGCCTATTTGCTCATAATCCGCACCCAGCTGTGAGTTATTGCTGCTTGGTGGACTATCGTTTGCGCTGGGCGACGGCTGTGTGCTGGACGGGCTCGCAATTGTTTGCTCCAGCAGCTTCAGCTCTGCCTCACTTATCTCCAGACGCAGTTGAAGCACGCGTGGCGCCAAACGCACACATTGCGCCAGCACGGAAAGTGAGAGACTTTTGATGGAAACTCTGGTCACACTATCCGGCTGCAGCCCACAGGCTTGTCCTGTGAGCAGAAATCGAGCGGCCAGCATTCGTGTCGTGTAGCTGATGAGCGGCTGTTCGTGAATGCCTCCAATTTTAACGTTGATTAGAACATGACCCACAATTGTTTGCTTCAGCGGTGAATTCTCGACCAGAAATGGATTTGCTGGATTAATATGAAAAAATTATTGGTTATTATAGCAAGGAAAATAGTAGAAACACATATGTAACATTGTACTGTCGAACTTCCGACTGTAATAAAAAAAAAACTTTAACCGATTTTGTGGAGTAAAACGGATCCTAATAAATTTCAATACATTATTAGATCTTGTTCTTTATTTCAGAAAAGATTTTATAGATTTTTTCAATACAGAATACATTTAATTTAAGGACATGCAACCGATTGGCCCGTCTAAAAATAATAGGGTGAATTTGAATCTGTAGTTCAAACCCCAGGGTTCTCGAATAAACAATAAAATTTTTTCGATTTATGGTTTTCGAGGTTGTTTTTTATACAATTTTGGCGTCGCTGAATTTGAATTCGCGGTCCAAAAACTCCTAACGTATCTGCTTTCTGAGATAACCTCTAAATACCTCGTTTATTGTGGTGTCTGACGTGATGTCAGAGGTTATGTCAGTTTTTTAATTCGATAAAATCGATAAATACACAAGCCAAATATTACTTGAGATCCAATGAATATTTGAAAATTATTCAGTTAATTTTTATTATGTTATAAGTCAAGTATAAAAAAACGCAAAAAGTCATATCCAAGATAGAATACGAATAAAAATAATTTCTTAATCGGATCTGGAAATCTTCTATAGACTATACTATCATATGGGCGACTTCTTAATAAATAATAATAATAACAACCAAAGCGCTTTATAAAGCACGGCCAATATTTTTAAAAAACTTAGATTTTCGAAACAGTCCAGTACACTACCTCTGTATCCGTTCAAATTGCTCAATCCCACAATTGAAGCTCAACAAATGTGCAACAATAAGGAACCACAATCAAACGCAGCAAACTCTTCATATTAGAGTATACCAACTTCTTGACCAAAGTGCTGACCACTTCGCTTGCTTCATCCTATGCATATGTTGACATGGAAACATCAATTGTTGGCTTACCATTGGGCGTACGTCGCATTTGCACCACCTGCTGCTCCGCTTCGCGTTGCTCCACATCCATTAATACCGCCGTGGAAGCCGTATACGAAGCCGTAGCCGAATAAGAGTCATCCACAGGCGTCGGTGTCTCGGCTATGGATGGCTGACGCTCCTGCGTGCCCATGCTGCTGCTTGCCAAGGAGCTCAACGATAACGTCAAAGAAGCTGCGGAAACAGCATCCGATTTGTCCGCAGCAGTCGCTGGACATGTTGATGTACCCGTAACTGACTTTGAGGGCGTGGATTTGGTGCCACTTGATTGACGAAAGAGCTTACTGACCGACTCCGAGGCTAAAAGGAAACAAAAAACAAGAGAATCAAGTTAAGTCGAAACTTTGTAATTCATTGGCCCTTCAAGTGCAGATAAGTTTGGTTTGACACTAATGCAGCTCCAAGGCGTAGCTAATTTGTGCAGGACAGCAGTAGTAGCCAGAAGCCAGTTGTAGTTGGGCTGATGCTCGCAGCTAGTAGTAGCCACAAGCCAGCCAATTACCGACAGCATTCACTTGTCTAGTTGTTAGATGGCCGCTGTCCATGGCACACGGACCTCGAACCACGAACCGCTGCCGGAGCTTAAACCGCAGCGTAGACGCTTTTAAAAATTAAACAAAACTTTGTAGAACACACACATCCACGCATGCACACAGTTGGAACAACAACTTGCAGGACAAGATCCGCCATTTTGTTGTTTGGCAGCTGTGCTGAGAAATGTTAAAAACTTTCTAAACACGAGCAGGCAATAAACATGAAACGAAAAACCAAGAAAAATGCAATACGCTCTTAGCCAAGTTTTTCTAGGGGGTCTTAACTCAGCATAAGTGTGTGTGTGTGTGTGTGTGTGTTAAAAGTAGTTTGGTCCAAAACCGCTAAAACTATTTCTCTAGCTTATTTTTATGCTCATCTATTAACTAGCGAAACGTTGCTGCTATTCGAAATTAATTGAAAACTCAAATTTTACAGCTTAAGGTCAGTAAAGCTCTAAAATGTTGTGTGTTTTTTCTAGAGGGTGTGGGAATGACCACAGCAGCAGTAAAATTGGCTTCAAGACTCGGTTTTCAATCAGCTGCTGCTTTACTTTAATTGGGTTTGTTAATTCCTCCGAATACACTCGATTTACTCTTTAACGCTTAAAACTTATTTTTTTGTAAAACGAAACGTTTAAATGAGGAAAGGTTTTCTTTTATATTAAATATATGGTTTTTTTTATAATGTCGAGAACTTTAAATAGGTTTCAAAATTTATAGCCGTGAAAAATTGGGTATGGATCAGTGATGCCAATTTAGCCTTTTTCCGGATAGATTTGTCCTGTTTTTGACTGCTTCAGCCGGAAAAAATATCAAACAGCCCCTATCCGGAAATCTAGCCTTTTTTTTGCTTTGTTTAGCAGTTTCAGCCTTTTTTTTTTTTTGAATGGATTTGTATAGATATAATGGAACTACAACCATGTGGCATCGCTTTTATATACTTTGATATCGAATTCAAGAGTGTTATCGTTATCAATAACATGTGTCAGCACTAAAGTATAATTGCACCATTTGAAAATAACACGCAACATGCCGAAGGAAGTTTGCAAACAAAAGTTTCGCGATTCATGGTTGCATCAACCAGATTTTAAAAATTGGATGTGCCGCGATCAACATGATAACAACAAAGCGCCTACAGGAAGTTGTATCAGTCCATAAATAATGACGAGGAAAAGAAAAGGGTATTACGTTTATTTTGTGTATATGTGTTTTAATATTGTTAATGGTTTATTACAGAACATAGTGTTTGTTTCGTGTACTAACTACTTACTAAAATTCGCTTTTGTTGTTGTCCCAATGTGCAATATATGTGTAGTACAGCCAAATGAATACAAGAAGTTACAACTAGTATATTTATGTATATATCTCTCAAGGTTCCTCTTAAAATTCCAAGAGTTTGCGATACTAGGCGGCTTTCAATATCTCTACTTAATATTTTTAAGGCCAATTTTAGAAGAAATGCAACGAATCAACAAAAACTTTCAATCCAAAAACCCCAACCCAACAAAACTGTTGGGAGATTTAATTATGAGTATCAACTTGCTAAAATCAAAAGTTATTCCCCCCGATGTCAAAGTAGACATATTTAAACAAGATTTTGAGATGTTCGTGAAAAACGATCTGTATTTGGGTTACGAATTTGAGACAACAATTAAAAACTTGAAAGAAAAAATTGATGAAAAACGGAAAAAACCATTCGCTTAAATTGTACCGCTTTCGTTTTGGAACTTATAATGCAGCTCAAACAAAGGTATAGGAACTTCTGTTGCGTCAACTTCTGAATTATTTTGTATTTTATTTTTAGGTTGCCGGATAACTTTGAAATTTTAAAGAATATTAATCAATTTTCCGTAGAAAACATCCTTCGATCGAAAAAAGAGCCAATTACCGAAATATTTGAGCTTTTTAAAGTCAAAAACGAAGAGATTGACAAAATGTAAACGCAATATGCTAGCATTCATTTGGTAAAATGGGAAAATATTGATTGTACCATTAAATTTTGGCCCGAGGCTAGAAAATATAAGGACTCAGCAGGCAACAGGCCCTTTTTTGAATTGGCATCATTTGCTTTAAGTTTATTGTCGTTGCCCTGGTCGAACGCAGAAGTTGAAAGAGTCTTTAGTCAGGTTAATTTGGCAAAAACCAAAGTAAGAAACCGATTGCAAACAGAGACGTTGAATGCAATTTTATCCATCAGGTAATTCTATTCACCTAAATACTGATTTAATTACATATATATATCAAATCTAATACAATTTCCTCTTCTTATTAGATTCGGATTACGCCGCCACGGCTTGTGCTGCTCAAATTACCAGCTGCCCGAAAAATATTTAAAATTAATAGGCACAAATTCAATATACGAAAAAGAAAAAGACGTACAGGATTGTGCAATCATAGACGATGCTGCATGTGAATTAATTTTAATCTATGATATGTAATAAAATTTGAAATTGTAAACATAAAAAACATTTGTCCTGTTTTTTGTCCTTTTTTTCATTTTTTTAGCCTTTTTTTGGCCTTTTTTTCGGGTCGGTTTGGCCTTTTTTTTTGGCGAGTAGCTGGCATCACTGGTATGGATACATAGCGTGGTGTATTTAACCGACTAGGCCCCTAGCCCGCCTTAAGGGCTTGACTTTATTGATTTTGATTGTTGTTTGCTTTCAACCTGTTGTCAAAACTAACCCACCTTAAAAAAATTAGTTTCGGTAAATACCAAATGAATTTATTATGTTTAGATTTTTAAGCAAAATCTTTCCTTGGATCGTCAAAAACACCTAAAGCTATCATAACCATCAGATGGTGAAATTTGTCAATTTTGGAAACGATAAGTTTTGATGTAGACACTGTTGAAGAAGAGAACAGAGCGGAGGATTTTGATGAAAATATACATTGCAAGCTAAATTTTGAGAGAGATAATAAAGCTGTAAATTTATCTGAGTCCCCTTTGGAATCGGACATAGCCCGTGCGGGAGCTTAACTTCGAAACTTTGCTGTGTCCAAATAATTTACCTCCTCAAACGCCTTTATCAACAAAGCTTACTGCTTGTTTAACTATGAACCCGTAGAATTCATTCCTTGGGTACCAATTTGGGTACCTTGGGCCCAAGTCTAGTTCCAAAGCTGCCAATGGATAATGATCTAAAGGAAAAACCTAGAGGGTACTCTACAGAATTTTATGCTACCGTGTCCGGAAACGACATTGCCTTATCAGTTTGGAAAGACCACAAGTACAGATTTGTTGGCAAAATTTCACGATAAGATCTGAAAGAGTATTTACTAATATTGATTTTCCTAATATGATCAATGAGTAATGGCAATATGGTTTACGTTTTGAAAAAACCCGGATTTAAATCATAGATCATAAAAGTCGGTACTAGGTGGACTTAATACAATTTATTTTTAAGAAGTTTGTTTAAAGCGATATATTCAGAAACTGTATGGTTTTGTCCATTTTCGTTTTTCTTATCACCAAAAAGCAAAAATGTTGAAATTTTCTAATAAATTGTCTATTGTTAAATGATATTTTTGTGTTATAATGTAAATATTATTACATGTGAACACAAACGTGCAACTTCTTGCTTGCGCCATCTAGCGGTCACATTAAACAGAGAAATAAATGATGATGACAACGAAATGTCTTGAAAACATAAATTTTTTTTTGCACAATTTATATTTTATGGCTTTTCTGCGTTATTGAAGTAGATCCATTTATATATAGCCAGTTTGTTATTACGATTGCTTTATATACCCTACATCGATTTAAGAGTATGTAACATACAGAAGAAGGCATGGTAGACCACAACTTGATTATCTCGTAGCGTAGTAGTATTGGGTAACCAAAAGATGGGCATTATAGGCAGGTGAAGTTTTTCCCCGTTTCCCAATAGAAGAATTTAACGGTGTAAAATACACTTATACACACCTTACCTTATAAACTGAAATTTTATACCAGTTTATTTTAATAATACCCATGCTAGAGCCACCAACAACGAAAACAACCCCGGAAACCATTTTTGAAGCCCTTTGCTCCAACAGGAGTCACACAGGACACTAACTACAATCATTTTACCTGAGTCCGCCAACGTGTACAACATTGCTTAGGATCGATCGGTTAAAAAAAACGTTTTTAGTGGCAGAATCGCAAACTCAACAATGCAACTAATAAACTAACCAAAAGAGATTCACGCTTTGCAACTCCTCAACTCAACAGAAAGCGTGAATACCCTCAATGAAAGCTCTAGCCTTGCTAAGATTTTGAAGCCCTCCTAACATTTGAACCTTTCAAAATATTGTCAAAAACAAACTAACAAGCAAACTGAGAATAATAAGCCATCTAAACAGACATTTTTCTAATCTATATACAGAAAACTTAAAAAAGTTTCAAAATCAGTAATTGGTAATAAAAAAAAAAATACTCAAAATTAGCAACACGTTAGATAAGGCCACGTTTTCGACTGGTTCAAAAAATGCATTTGCAAGCAATAAATGGCTCATCTGCTGGTGTTCCCCACGCACTCAATCTTAGAGAGACGGCACTGACGATAACACTTAAAAAAAGCGATACAACTATTATCGGTTTACCAACACTAGTGGAGCGCATACCTATAAAGGCGCGTCGTGTGCGCTTTCTGCGAAATCTGGATGCACAGTTCAGTGGTCTGATACTGGCCGTTTCATTAAGAAACTATGGCACCTTCAAATTGTTGCTGCGTGAACTGACCGAGGCGCTGCACAAACGCTTGAAGTTGGCACGCGTCTTGTACAAGCTCTACAGGATCACTGGTGAGCGCATTAATGATATGGATGACTTCTTGGATGGTGATATTGTGGTGTGCTGCTGCCAATATGAAGCCTTTGAAGATGTAGGCTATAATGTTAATGTCAAGGAGCTGCAGCTGCTTCAAATTCAAGTAGAGCAACTGCAGCGAAAGCAGCTGGCACAGCAGTCGTCTATAGGATTTGAGGGCAACTTGACTGATTTGCAGCCCAGCCACATGCCAGCCGTTGGCTGCTACTTTAACATAGGTGCACGCATCTGTGGCAGCAAATCCACAGCGCTGTTTAAAGCTTGCAGCAAAAAAGCTGCCTCCAATGTTAGTTGTATCATTAAAGTCGTGGACAAGCGGAAGAAGAGTAAGGAGTTTATGGAGTCGGCGCTATCCGAGTTTGCTTGCCTGCGCCAGCTGCAGACACATGATAATATACTGGAGCTGTACTTCTCCCTAGAGCATGTCTGGCTCTTCTACATAGTAGTGGAATGCATGGATGCGGATTTGTTTGATATGCTGAAACGCTTGGGTCCCTTTACGGAGCCGCAAGCTGCAGCGGTAATGCAGCAAGTGGGCGCCGGCCTGCAACACATGCACCAACTTGAATTTGTGCATCGCGACATCAAGCTGGAGAACATATTGACGCGAGCTGTGGCCAACAATCCGCTGGCCATTATCAAGATTGGTGACTTTGGCCTGGCCATGCGTTGTGGCAATAAGCAGCTGAAGCAAAGATGCGGCACGGTACCCTATATGGCACCAGAGCTTATTATAGGTCACAGCTATAGCTATCCTGTGGATGCTTGGGCGCTAGGCGTGCTTTTATACTACCTACTCTGCTATGAGATGCCCTTTGGTGAGCAATGCGCTGTGAACACTGAAATCTTCGATGTAGTGCTGTATGAGCAGTATCAGCTTAAACCGGACATGGAGCATTTGCTAAGCAGTCAGGTAAAAAATCTGCTGGTTGGACTGCTGCAGAAGCAGCCCAAATGGCGACTGACCATCAAACAAGTGTTGGAAAGTAGTTTTGTGCGGAATGCTGGCAAAGCTTAAGACTGGCTACAGTTGAGACCAATTTTTTTGCGTTTGCTTAGAGTTTTATTTGTAAAAGCGGAAAGTTCTTTTAATTAAAATATTTCGATTGAAATAAAAGTTTTTCTTTAGCAGCTAAACAATTAACGGGTTCATTGTGCTCATAAAGTCACTTGGATAGGATGCACTTACTCAGCACCGAGAAGCTGGCTTTTAATTTTATGTGAGACATTTTATGTGCGCTCTTTAGCCCCAACACACACACTCGCACACACACTCGCACATTTTATTACATGCATGTAATTATATTGGGGTTTTTGCCTTTTATGGTTTAATAGTTTGCTTAACAAATAGCAAGCACAAACTTAGCTGTAGTGTGAGGGGTGCAACTTATTTTTTACAGTGTATGTTTTTTTATTAACAAAATCACGTTAAAAGAAAAAGAAAACAAACAAAAAACAACATGGATGACGACAACTGCAGCATGCAGCGCTCAAAATGGCGAATAAAACTTGCGGGAGTATGTCACAACAACAATAAGTAGTCGTATGTGTGTGTAAGGGTATTTGTGTGTGTGTTGCATAAAAATAAAACACAAAAGATATCACAAAAATAAAGTAAAGCAAGCCAAATAATAAAATGTGAATTTATCGAGACGGTATCCGACACTGGAATACCCTAAACTGGAGATGAAATCGGCAAAGGAAATTCGATACTGACTAGATTGCGTAATTGTGTAATTTTTTAAAGGAAGGATTATGCGAAAAAAAAATTTTTTTAAAAATTAATTTTTTTTTTTTAAATGATACAACTTCTATTGTGATTACTATATAATAACGTGTGAATATTAAAATTTGAACGGACACACGTTTCTTGAGATATTGTTATCACCGTAACGATAATTTTATAAAAACACGATTTCGAGATATGCAAGTCCAAAGTTAACAGCTCAAATTGTAGACAAATTAAAGGATCTAGCTGGATAACGTAATGGAAACTGCATCCAACGATTTTTTAAAAGTAATAATGCAGTTCGATTCGAAAACACAATAAAAACTGACAGAGTGGACGGAGTAAATACGCAAAAGTTAAAAATGGAACGCTATAAAAATTTGTATCTTTGAGACTATCCTAATGATTAGAAAATATTCTTAATTAAATAAAACAAAAAAAAAACGAATTTTGCTTTAAACAAGTTTATATTAGTTAGGCCGGTTACAGTCAAAAACTCCAGGCTGTTAGACAGTGCGTACTATCCGTAAATTTTAAACTGTTTAACGTTTAAACTATCTACGAGGAAACCTTTGGGGATAAAGGTTTCATATTTATAAATAAAAAAATAAAGTCCCGCAATTTTATGTCCAGACGCAGACAAACAAACAAGTGTTGTACTATGATTTAACCAATGCTTTTCGTAAGATGTGGCCAGCGTAAGCTCACTAGATGGCGCCAGCAGTACCAACAGATGTTCTGTTTTGCCGCCACAGGCAAAACTAATGTGCAAGCATATTATTACGGCCCTAACAAATGACTGGTAAATAAAATAGCTGCGAAATATTTTTTAAAAAGCCTATTACTATCTATTTTTTGTTTTGAGCTGCTTATGAACCAAGTGACGCTCTAACAATCCAAATAAAGTTTGAAAATTATTCATTTTCGCCGTCATAGAAAATTTTCGCGTTGATTATAAAAATTAATGCCAATATAAGTAATTGACGACAATTTATGTTGTTTTTATTCTTTTGATTCAGCACATGTTTGGAACTGTATACCGGCATTAAAATACAAAATTTTATTTTGGGATAATTGTGGCAAATATAAAAAAAAATACATTTTAGTGAAGAGTTAGACATAAGACACATCAATCTCATGAGCCTAACTCTTTTGGTCTTCAAAAACCGAACTTATTCAAAATTTTATACACAGAATGCGATTTCACGTTTCTTTCAGTATTCTCGAGTAGATAACAACTTATAACTTAATATTTCTTGTATTATTATTACCTATTTATTTTCTGGGCGATAGATTTTTGCGGGTTCGGTGAGATTTTCATCCCGAACCCATCTCTACCCAGTACCCCGACTCTTTCAAAAAATATATTTTCCTGCAAAATTTAAATCTTAAAACCGCTACTACAACACAATACAGTCAAGTGTCTAATTCAAAGATTAATGAAGACTGAAAACTATATAAGGGAAGTAGTATGTCAATTTTAAAAACTTTATCTCTCCCTGGTTCATGCGCAATTTTGCACCCATAGTTGTTATAGTCCCCAAGATCTGATTGTTCATACAGACCGACCAAACTATGGTACATGCATTATCTGTATAATACCAGATGTACCCTAAGGTTACAGTGTGTAACTATAAAAAAGACTACAACGAAAACCGCATAGGAAACGCGACGGACACGAAAGGAAAACGCGCACGAACAAGAAGTAGGTTGGCTGCCATCGTATAAATGTTGCCAGCCCCCGTTTCCTACATTATGTGGCACACACGCATACAAATATTCGCGTGAGACACACATACTTGTACTTGAATTTTAAGAATGGCAATAACAACAGCAACATGGACTCAAACAAAATATTACCTATGAAAACCAAGTAAAACAAGTGGGACAATCCCGTGGAGAGCACACCCTGTACCATACCTAGTTTCCTAGGTATGACTCTTAATGTTTCATACAAGAGAAATCACGCGAGTCTAGGGAAGAATTTTAAAATGTGCAGTGGTTTTTCATGATCGAAATTACTGCAGGGTTTCGAATATTTGTAATCATTGAGACAAACTGTTAAATGTGTGCAAATTTTTAAAGCTACCCTGAGTACTCAAATACTCAAACCGTAGTGATACAAATAATTTGAAGCACGGTATAAATATAAAAAAAAAATTCGTGCGGTATCGGGACGGATGGGATAATTGTAAAAAAAATGAGATGAAACGAAGCGGAATAAGGAAATAGGGCGGTACGAAATTTTGTTCCATTTCCCAATTCCATATCGATTATCTTACGTCGATAATTAAACTATCGAAAATATTGAAACGTTCCACAATCGAAAGTTTGACAGCTATGTCATTTTCGTTCTATTAATACAAGTATTTTTGATGCGGTGTTAGTTCTGGTGTAAAAAGTTTCGCGTTTAAATCGAAAAACTGATCAAATAAAGAAAAAAACATGTCCAGCAATAGTGCTAACAACGAAAATGATGTGATCATTACCCCCGTGTTTTGATAGTAAGAAGAAACCGCTGCCTTTGCATGGCAACAGCCTGGGCGAGACACAGAAGCAGCCAGATGAAAGTCCATATCTCTATAAAGTGGAAGTGCTGGAGATGGCTGATAAATTGAAACATCAACTTGATCAGCAGACCAACTTGCCCACGGTTTCGGCGGGTGTCAATGTGGCCCTGAATAAGAACAGTAACAATAAGGCCATTGCATCCAACTCAGATAGCATCGACGAAGAGTCCATGAAAGGTCACTTTGGCTGGCTTCAAAGTAGCGCAATAAATCAATCTATACCATACATATACCGACAGTCGGAGAAGTTCTATTCCGTGCGCATAGTTGAGCAAAAGATGTTGAGTAACTATTTGAGCTCCTTACATCCGGAAGTTTATTCGCATGCCAACTATGTGAACAGCTTATTTCTAACAAAGGCCGAGGCGACTCTCTTTAATGATATTAATTTGTTCCACTGTGATGGTCAACCAAGGATCGTCTGGTGCGCCAGAGTGATGCCCACCATTTTTATAACTATTTAAAAACTTGCTACCGCATGGTGAATAATTTAAAAGAGATGGCTGCGGGGAAATGCGGATTCATACGCATTAATAATCTGAATGCCTTATGCTATGTGGAGCACAATATGCAAAAGATGAAACCCTCCTTTTTTTTCAATGCAAAATGGACGTGTTTAACGAAAAAATTAAAGCTCTTAACGGTTGGGATTTGGCATATTTGAAGTTCTCCTGTAAACTGCTGGGTTTACGCAACGAATTGATTTCCAGCGACAGCATTAATGTCATCTCTTTAGAAGACATTAAAAGTTTCTATCCAGAGAATACCATTTTTAAGGTTTTCGGTCCCAACGAGGAGCAATGCAAACAAATGATTTTAAATAATAACAGCAGTGTCAACCAAAAGGCCGACTGGTCGGTTTTGCCGGTAATGCCGTCGCCGAAAATGGATGCAGCAGCTGGCACATCCGCTTCCAAAAACAATTAAAGCTACTAAATGGGTGCCCGTGGTGTGGCGGGTTTAAAATATACACCTCAGTGCACACTGCTTGTCGTAACAAGCGACTAAAAGTTGATCCAAGGATATGTTTGCGTTGCGTTTTTAATCTGAACTTAAAAAATATGACTCCAGCGAAAAAATGCCTCGGTCTACTAATCTGACTCACTTGACGACATTCAGCTAAGTCAAGAACATGAAATGTAACCTGGAACCAGCCTCCTCGAAGCTTCAAAACTTTCGCCAGCTTGCAGAAAGATGGAGCTTTATGAAATCTAAATACCTAGTACCACAGACTTCACAAATAGTCCCAAGCTTTATTAGAACGTGCAATCATCGAGTTCCCAACACACTTATCGCACATTCCATATCTCGGACATCGACTAATCTTTGGAAGTTGTTATAGAGTTAGTTATAATACATAAAAATTCACCGACTGGGATAAAACAGAGGTTCGTGTAGAGCTTGGTGTCCGCTGTATTGCCCTAATGGGAAAGTTGTAGTGAAATTTTAAAATCTGAGCGCCGTTTACTATAAAGGTGATAAGCAACGTACTGCTTTTGATACACTTTTCAAAAAATTTGAAGTCTCGTGTATTTTTTGTTTTTTTTTTTTCAGAAACTGGTTAAAATATATTAAAAAACAAATATTAGATCGCAGTTTCGCTGGATACAAAAAAAAACTGACAATAAGCAGGCAGGCAAGCAAAAAAAAAGTCTGATAGCGCATAAGTGCACAACAACAAGATACAAGAACGACAACAGAAACAACAAAAAGGACAACACCAACAACAACAGCAGGACAAGATACAAGAAAAACAAGAGCTAAACGCGCTCTTGTTGTTTTGTAGAGTGCACCAACTGATGACTGGGCAACGCTGAATAAATCCACACACAATAATGCTAGGTTCACACTGCAACAAAATTTTTAGATAATTGATATGCACGCTAATAATATTACGAAGCCTTTTTAACTTTATTAAATTTTAGTTTGTTAAATAATAATAATAAAAATAATAAAATATATCTGAAGTTCTGGATAGTTAAAATAAGAGACATTTTATTAAGTAAATTTTAAATTTGTAACTACAAAATGTTTACTATAGTAATAATGTGTACATAATTAGATTTAAAAAAATTGCTTAAATGTGGAAATGACAAAGGTTTGACATTTAAACGAGATAAAAGTATCTCAAACCTTTTTTGCAAGACCTTCCTTTCTATTTTAAAAAAGTTTTGTAAGATATCAATTCAAATTACTGCAGTTGTGCTCACCCTATTTTAGAATTTCTAATTTTATTTTATTTGTTGTTTCTTTTTAAATTTTATTAGATATTGAGCCAATTTTTATAAAAATTAAAATTTCACTAGAATTAACTCAAAAACAAATATGTTGGAGTTATTACAATTACTGTATTTGCCTTGCAATTTTAATCAACATTATGAAAAATTTGATATAAAGCGAGTAAATGGTGAATGTGACGATGAAAATGTTGAAGAAATGGAAGATGACAAAAATAAATTAAAATCGGGTTAGTACAACTCGGTGACTATGGATCAGACAGAAAGATATTTGCAAAAAATTTGTTTTGCAAAATACATTTTGATTTGAACACACTCTATTCAACTTCGAAATTTTTTTATTTTTTTTTATATTTGTTTATTTGTAATTTGTCCAAAGGACATTCAACAAATTTTATAACATCTTACAAAAAGTATTTTTATGATTGGCTTGACTCTAATGAGCTAAACCAATATAACTTTAAGCAGACTTAGTTTTAATTTAGAATCTATGGGGAAGATCTGGGATGTGATATCGCTTCAATCGTCTAGTATCTGCGCTATTATCTAATAAGTTTATAGCTAATGAGTTTTCGTGAAAACTACGAAAATGAATAATAAATATTGAGAATATTTTTTTTTAAATTAGTAAGCTTAACGATTAACAAGATAATAGAATAAGCAAATGTCACCAAGAACAGCCTTAACAAATGCAAAATGACCCAGCTCACCTAGCACTCATCATAATCCTTTTGACACCACAACGAAACAAACCGCATTATAAAAAAAAAATAAAATAGAATATGTATTTTAATCTTATTAGTCCAAAAAAATTTTTCTTCTGACTAACTTTTTGGTCGACAAATCGCAATGCCACAAATTTAGACAGTACAGTGCAGTGTAGACATAGCATAAAACTGGATTCGGAGACAGAGATGAAGAAAAAGAGAGTGAGAGGGCGTGTGTGTGTGTGTGTGTGTGTGTGTGTGTCGCACTCTTCCACACACTCACACTATGACATAAGATGTAAGCTTGCATACATGCAATTTGAGTAACCGCATTTTATCACGTAACCCATTTGTCTTAACCACTTTGTTGCCAACTTGCAGTGTGATGCTTTGGCCAAGTGCTGGCAACGGCAATGCTCCTAGCAAGAAAAGAAATAGCAGCAACAACAGCAGCAGCAGGAGAAGGAGCCACATTTTGTGGGTGATAGGAGTTGCAGCTTGTGGCAGGGAGCAAGCGACAGCAGCAAATGCATTGCCATGTTTTAAGCTTAATCCGCAGCTGCAGCGGCGGCGGCATCATGCACCACCAGCACATAGCACATGGCATAGAAAGGCCGGATTTAAGCCAACATTTACGTCAAGTAGTTGTTGGTTTTTTTGTGGCCCAAAACACACACACACTCCCACACACACACACACACACACGCACACACACACAACTGTACGCCTGCCCACAACTCATTCGCTTAATTAGTACTTCCGGCTTTGCTCGTTACGTTTCCTTTGTTTATTACCCATGCCATGGCTCTTGTTTTCTAACCGTACATTCTTATATGTATTGTATCTGTCTGCCATTTTTAGCTCTAGCTTTTTGCGCCGCCATTTTGTACAATTATCGCAGTGTGCCAAAGCAGCTGCTTTAACTAAAAAAAAAATATATAACCCACTTTTAGGAAGCTAAAAACAAGTGTCTCCTGCCAAACAGCCAAAGCCATGAAGTTGATGCGACCAAAGCCAGTTTGTGATAAAGTGAATCTTTACGACGCTTGGTAAAAGATATGGTAACAAGGTTGGGCTCATTGGGCTATTTAGTAAACTAAGATGTTAATCTATGATTTTTTTTAATATTTTAAAAAAGGGTTTCAGGCTATTGAATAGATTATAAGGTTTCAGATAAAGAATATAAATAAATCTATACAATTTTTTACTATTCGAAAGCCTTGCCAATGCGTGATGTGGCAACTCTGCCGATATATTGCTGCAAAAATGTCGAAGAATGCTTATATAGCTTCGACTTCCACTACTAGAGAAGAATTAATGCTTATTCTTTTCAAACAAATTAATTGATAGCATTCACAATGTCCATATGAAGCATCATGCCTCATAGTTGCACTACTTCAAGCCGGTCTTATTTAGATAGCAATTGTCAGGCCCAATCGATTGCAATCAATAAAAAAATTTAAATATTAAAAAAATACGATTTCATCAACAACTAAGTAAATCAAAAGTTGCAGCTATAAGGGCGTCCTGTGCAACTCTGCCACATGTCTGACTGCATCTTCTTTGTTGCACTTGTTGTTGCTGTTGTTTATCGTGAATGCAAATTGAATGAATTTGCAAACAGTATTTCAGGGAAATGGCAAATATTGTTTGCTTATAAAGTTGTTTTTGAATTTGTTGTTGTTGTTTTGTTAGATGTTGTCATATCAACAGACGAGACAAATGTGCCACGAAACTTGCAAATCGGTGCAATCCAATGAAGCGACAAATGATGATACATGTGAGTTGTTTCGCTCTCGATCTATCTTATATACCCGAAGAGAGAGAGAGAGAGGGAGAGAGAGCGATTCTATCTTAACCATTACTATGGCAAAATAACATTAGTGCCTAGTTTCATTTTGGGGCGACAACAATGACAACAACAAGAACACGAACAACAACAACAATTACGCTTCATTAAATTCCAAGTGCAATTGGCAAAAGGCAACATTCAAAATTGTTGGGCTGCCTTCAATACCAATACCAAATGAAAGCTGTGCAGGCGGCACTAGGTCTCTAGAGGGTTTCGTTGCTACACTGGAAAAAAAAACTAGCCCTAAATCAAAGAAATAAACGGCACGTAGCCGTTGAAGACGTTGCCCATTATTGAATACTGAATCTGGCTTGTAATCAGTGTTTAGAGTGATGAGAATGATGAGAATGATCCCAAGAACGATGTCTCCATGGTATGTGGCAACTATGATACTGTCAAATGCAAACACGCTCCAGTCGGGAGTGTTGGGTGATAGGCTTAACTAACTGATCGGAGCTGGGACTTTTGGCCTGGCAAGTTAACATTAATACTGCGCCAAATCCTGGAAATAAGTAAAACAAAAAGTATGTCTGTGCCTGCGTCCAGGTTGACAAACCAGTTTAACGTCGAAAAGGCAAAACATAGAGAATGCATACGTCTTTGGTTGTCTGGGGAGCGTAATAACTTAATAAATGAGGCAAAACTAGTTTATGGACAATTATACAGAATATGGAAATCAACAGCCCTGTCCACTGACACCAAGCACACATTCTACGGCTGCGAAACCTAGCTGATGACTGAATTTCTCGCACGTAAGCTCCAAGTTTTTATGAACCGCTGTCTCAGAAGAATCCTGGGTATATGCTAGCTAAGAACCATCACGAACAGTGAGCTGCATAGAAGATGTAAGGAAGAACCAATATTCATCCAAATCCGACGGCGAAAGTGGATATGGATCGGGCATACGCTTCGCCAACATACTAACAAAATCCCAAGACAAGCCCTGGGCTGGAAACCGCAGGGAGCCAGAAGACGCGGGCGCCCTAGAGCATCATGACGACGGACCATGAACGACGAGATTAGAGCTTCCGGAAAATGCTGGAGGGAAATCAAAACGCTGGCGAACATAGCTGGAGAAATTTTGTTGAGTCCCTTTGCTCCAACAGGATTCACACAGGACACTAACTAAATGCTGGAAATGAGCCTTGAAAACCACAACCACAACACAATTGAGAGTTAAACTTTCCAAACGAAATTGTTCGAGTTCGGCAACAAAAAAAAATATTCGCCGGCGTCAAGTCAAGAAAGGAAAGGTACCTTTTGGTACCAAGTGTGTTTTATGAAAAGTTCTTTTGTTCTCTCTCCATGAAGACCAAGCAGAATAGCGCTCTTAGCAATTGCACCACAACTCTGGTTTGGTCCTGGGATTGGCAACCCGAGGCCCAAAAAAGGTTACGGACTGGTCGAGACATTTCAAAAATAGAAGCGACTCTAATACCAAGTGAACACTATTCATACCCATTTTAGCTTATGGCTTTGGAGCATAGGTGATTACCCATTCGAAAGCTCTCGAAGGGTTCAGAGAAAAACACTTTCAAAGTCGCATTGGCGACTTGTACCGCATTCGATGAAAAGATGAGCTATATGAGCTCTACGACAACTCTTACATATTCAAATTCTGATTCGGATATGCCGTGCCAATAGACAAAGAAGCTACAGAGGCTAATGTGTTCAACGCAGCTGTTGTAGGAGCCAGGTAAGGGGTTGACTTTGCTTTTTGGGAAGAAGCCTATTATTATTGACTCATCAAATAGAATTGGTAACACGGATTGAATTGGGCCCAATTACGGGTTGGTCTAAATGAGCTTTACGTCGACACTGACATATGTCGTGAAGTGACAATTGACAAAGAAGGTTGTAGGAACAAAGCAAAGAGGTAGAACGTGTCTTATCGGTAAGAATTGATTGAGTATATAGTCTGTTTGGTATCACGGATTGGAGTAGGCGTTGAACTAAAGGCTCCGGGAATAGCGCTCTCGCGAACAATTTTTAAACTTGATTTACATTTTTTTATATTTTCTCTATTAGCAGTTTTGAAACTTGGCATCTTGGTTGATAGTGACGCGGTCTCAACAAATCACTTATTATCTTTTTTTTAAGTTCGAGGTTTCGAACGAAGTAGTAAAAACTTCCTCATTAATTAGTTTTTGTTAATAACCTCCTAATAACGAAAATGTCATGGATATCGTAGATGCCAAGCAATTTTAAATAACCAGCACCAGTGACAGACCCACGGGGTGTTTTCCAGTCCGGTTTTCGAACTCTAAAAAACTATGAACTGTGTATGCATCCGTTACCACTCAGAAAAACATTTTCGACGTAAAAACGAACTAGGAGCTAGACAGAATCAAATTTCTGCCAGTGTATCTAGCAACCTCCCTCCCTTCGTCTTTCTCACTAACCACTACTGTCTGCATAACAATTTGTTGTTGCATTTCTGTAAATAATTTGATTGCCTCGCCCAAATATTGCAAATAAATGCGGTGAAAACGTGGCTACCTGATTGAGGTAGCTTCCCAGGAAGGCCCAGAAAAATATTTAGCTAGGTATAAAAACGATGTTGGAGCCGCCTGTGGCAGACCATGAAATGCAATAAAATTGTAATTTCAATGGAAATGCATGCGCCATTTGCCTCTACCATTTGCTATTTATGCGTATTTTGACGACTCGCTGGCTGGCAAAACTTTTCCAATGAAATGTTTTCCAAAAACAACAACAACAAATCACTTTAATTTAGGCATAGTGGAGGAGACTTTGCCAACTCACCTGCATTCGAATGTGACAGCAAATTGTTGAAGAATGTTCCAATTGTTGTGGCATCAGCTCCGTTGCTCGCTTTGTCGCCCGTTGTTGTTGTTGTTGATGCCCCATGTGGCTCGTCCCCCGCTGCAACTTCAGGATTTGTTCCACCAGCAATTGTGATTTCTGCATCGAAATCAATGCTGTTGAACGATTCATTGTCGATGTCACTCAAATGTTGTGATTTGTCATCACTGGCAAGCAAATTCTGCAACGAGGATTGATGCTGCACGGCTTGCGGTTTAGGCAAGCAACTAGCTGACATACTCTGCTCCTGCTCGAGAGTTCCTGCAACTTGTGCTCGAGCTTCTCCAGCTGCAGTTTCGGCATCAATCAGTTTATCATCGATGGCAGCGGCAAGGACTTTTGTTGTCAGCAATGTCACTGCCGTTGACGGCGTCTGTTGTGGTTCATTAAGTTGCGACAGCGTGGTAAAGTCATCGTACTCATCCTCTCCAAGCAGCTCCACGTCGTCCTCGTCATCATCATCATCGACATCCGATTCATTGGCAACGCATTCGCTGATGCTGCGTGCAACATTTCTAATATGCTTGCGTGTAGTTTTTTTTGCTATAAAGGGAGACCGAGGGAGAGACAGTGGGGACCGCATGAGTTACAATTTGTGTAAATATTTGTATATGGCGCCCACAATGCAAATTCCATATGACCCCGTTTCCAAATCTCGCTCTTAGTGATGTGCGCAAATCGTGACTTATTTCGTGAGTAGACATGCACAATTAGTAGTTACGAGTTTCCTAGCTTTATCTCGCAATTATTTTTAATTAAATATAATATTATTATTTAAATTATAGCACCATAGTTGGCCTGCTAAAATTGAGGAACATTTCTAATCTTGAAAATACCGTAAAGGTAAGATACGTCAACGAAATCGGCTACTGTACTTTCCTTAATTTTCCCTGTCTTCATCTGTTTTTAACACGTTTCAATGCATGTGTTAAAACGAACCTACATATTTTTATTTGCATTAAGCTGCACCCTTCTTCGCGGTAATAATTGGGCGTAAATAGTAAAAAACTTTTGAAGGTACGGGGGGTGGTATACCGAAAATTTAAAATTATTTTTATATTTTGATTAACATAAGTTCGCATACCGATTTTGGTAACAGTAGCTAATCTGTCTGCAGGACATGACCAAATCAATATATAATATTGACAGACAATATTTTTATGATCAAACTGTTTATACCCGAACGTACAGAGTACACAAAGAACGTTAGCTTAGCAATTTTGGAATCGTAGTTCTTTAAAGCAGCTTATGATTTAAAAATCGTCACGAAACGAAATCATGTTTCGGCACACATTTTTAAATTATTGATGTTTTCTGATAACTGACGTATTTTGAGGTCGCTTTATTACTTTTCGCTTCAGGTTTACCCGCTGTAACAGCTAAGCTTCAGCTTTGTTGTTTTGATCTGAGTCTTCTCTAGCCAGTTATAAGTTATAGCCAGTCGACTAAGCTGATTACAAAATTATGAAATCATGAAAAAGTCGGAGGGAACTTTGTTCCTGGTAGGGGTCCCGCAGCACAGTTTTATTTTCACTAACTTGATAAGAATAACTTAAAACGTCAATAAAGTTCAAAGTAATTTTTGGCTCATTTCATTGTAGTTTTCAAAAAACCTAGTGGGTCGGTTATTTATTTAACCAATAGAGCATTTAATATGTACTTCAAGCCAAGCATAAAAACTACATCCTAATTGCAACATGGGGTCTACAACTCACACGTGATTAGAAAACTAAAATTCATTTGTTTTCAAATATAATCACGAGCTCATCTCTAGATTCTTTGCAGTTACTTTTGGCCATGCAGTTGCCGCCTAAAAGCATGCACTAATAATTTTCATATGTGCATTGTATGTACATAAATAGATATGCATACCCTGCATTGCTCGCTTTACCCCGCTTCCGTCACTCAACCTATGTATCTCATTGTCTGTCTGTCTGTCGCTCTGTCTTTTTGTCTTTCTCGTACTTGTGCTTGCGCAATTGCTCAATTTTCTTGATTTCTGCCCTGACGCTGTCGCTGTCGTTGCTGCTGTCGTTCTTGGTCTTGGTCTCGGTATCCAACTGTCTGTCAGCGCGTCTGACGTCACCATGTCACATTTCCACATGACTGGCTTACAAACACACACAGACACACACACAAATACACACAGAGTGAGGGAGATTTTCAGGGGGATGTGCCTAAAGCTAGAGTCACGCCCAGCTTGGCTTGTTCCATTATTTACTTTACCTTCATCAGCAGCACTGGAACTTGAATCCGCTGCAGCATTCTCAGCATCATCAGCCACGGCATTAATTCCCAATGCTTGTACGGAGATGCTGCCACTTGGTTGTTGTTTTTGTTGTTGTCGTTGTTGACACTTTTGCTGCTGCATTTTTGCATTTGAATTCTTTTGGATTTGCATTTGGCTTGCAGTCACCATGACTCCAGATTCCTCCTGCTGCTGTTTCTCCGCTTTTAGCTCCGAATGGTGCTGCTGCTGCTGCTGCTGCTCCCATTGCTTCCATTGTTGACTTGTCGCCACTTCGTAATTTTTCAATTGGAATATTTGATTTTTTAATGATTTCCTTCGCCGCAAATACTCATTGTGCTGCAATTGTTGATTGCATAAAAGTTCACGTAAACTACTCGATAAACTCTCGCCCAGCTGCACTCCAGCATCCAGAGACTGTAGTATGGCATTGATGACCTCCAATGCGGCATTTATAATGCCATGATTTGCCGTATGCTGTGTACTCAGCAGGTGCAAACAATAATCATAAATTTCAATAATTTGCCGACATTCTGATGATGTGCTAGCTGTAGTGGCTGCTGCTGTTTTGGCCAAGGAGTCGCCATCATCATGGTAATCAGCATTATAGCCCCGTATAAGCAGCGGCAGCAAAAGACGCAGCAGTCCCAAGGCGCCCAGCACGGCACTGGTTTCTTGATCCGATAGCAAAAGTTCTGCAGATAAAACGTTCAGAGAAAAGGTTAGTTATTATTTGTTTTGTTGCTCTGCGTGCAAAACTTAAGACTAATATGTTCACAATGCGGCTTACACTGCGACTTGGTCCGCAGTTGCTGCGGCTGTTGCCACAAATTAAAAACGCACTTCAAACTTTGCGCAGCGTGCGTTAGCAATTTCAATTTGTTTCATAATAAAACATGGCCAATAAAAACCGAACACCAAAATAGGAGCACGCAAAGAGAAATACTTTCATTTGTAAAAAGGGTGCTTTTTTTGTGTTTGGATACTAAGTTTATGTAAGGGAGGGACGGAACGTCATATTGTTGAAGAAGATAGATAAAATAGAATATATTTAACATTTTTTATACGATGCACAATGGGAACGCGTAGCCAGATTTTGGCCAAAAGTCCCCCGGAAGAAAGTCAAAATTTGGACAAAATGACAATTTAATATGATTATTAATATGAATTATAATTAGTGGTTTTTAAGTTATGGGCAATCAAAGTTGACATTTTGCATATTATGAGCTTTCGCGATAATTTACAGAAAAAAAAACCTGCATTTACCATGATACATATATTTTGGGTATAGGCTATTTTTTCAATGGATGCGGAACTCATATCTACCTTTGTGTAAAATATGGTCCAATTCCAATAAACAGTTATTTTTTTAATTAGGTTACAAATTTTTTTTAGTTTTTTTGAATTTTTTTCCAATTTTGGTCTTGATTATCTATATCTTACAAAAATCTGAGGAGGCTGAAACTTCCCAGAAAAATAGTTTAATCCTTTACGAACACGTGTGTAAAGTTTCATCACTCTGTCATTCTTCATAACAAAAGACTACATCTTTGCTGCAGCCATCCATTGCGCTGAAAAAAAACACCCTCTGTGCATAGATAAAGCAGTTCATGTTTCTTAAGTTCTTTATATTTTGTTGGCAAACAACTTTTTGCTATTTTCTCTCTATTGGTCTCTCTCTCTCTCTCTCTCCCTCTCTCTCTATCTGTCTGTATGCCACACACTTGCTGAAAAATGTTTTGGTACAAATTGCCACCAATTAAATTTATCTCGTTGAAAACTTTTCATGTTATATTTATAGACTTCATGCCAACACATCGCAAATAGCAAAGCAGTAGCACTCATATAAACTCACAGAGCGGAGAAAGGTGAAAGTCAGAGGAAGGGCTACGGATATGGGTAGGAAACCAGTCAAGTATCGAGCCAAACATCGAGCTACCCTACTACTAGGCCGCGTATGTTACTTGACTTTTTGCTTATTTGTCTTTTTATTACGTATACGCCACCAATTACAAACGCCATGTTGCAACTTTGTTACTCAATTAGTTTTCATTTTCCTTTGGGACGCAAAATTGAAAACACTTTTGCCAAATGACGCAGCGCTGAGGCAACTTTATACACAGATTCACACACATACATACAAAGGTGGCGACTGTGTCCTGCAGCTCAAACTTCTCTCTCTTACTGTCTCTCAGTGACTTAACCATGGCCATTTATATTGCTGCCGGCTGTCGAGTGACTTTCTCTGCCTAGTGTAAAACTTTTGTCGCTGTTCATATGTATCAATTAATTGCAGCAAAAGCCACAAGAAGTTCCAAGTTTTGTTTCAAACCACTGAAACTTGTGTGCACATATACTAAATACATATATACCTTACACACACTCAACAGGCAGTTGGCGGCCATCTTTAAAAGGCAGCAATTAATAGTTATCGTAGTTGTTTTTGTTGGCTTTGATAGTGCGGTCGTCTAAGATATTTAATAGTATATGATATTAGTAAAGGTGGCACGTTTAATGACGTGATATTTGATAAACCTACTTAAAAGCCAAAGTAACTTGAAAATAAACTAAAGTTTCAAGCAACAAAAATTTTCGACTTTTTTGAAGTTATGCCTAATCAAAAGATGGACTTTAACGAACTCGAAAGAGCCACAAAATAACTTGAATCAATTGAAATAAACTCATAATAAAAGCGACTGAGAACTAATTTAGAATAAGACGACAACATAATAGTGTTGATAAATGTTCCATAAATGAAGAAGCAAATGTATCACATAATGATGATTAGTAAGTAATAGTAGACAAAAAAAAAAACAACAAAAAATTTAATAACATTAAAATTTAAACTAGTCCAATGCCGTTCTTGGCTTAAAGCCATGAAAACTTATTTCATTTCGTAAGGTATGCGTAATATACGAGGGCAGTTTGATAAGTTTGAATAAAAGATACTTTTCTTCAGCAAGTAAGCATTTTATTTACCATACGACCGTGCTCCGGAAAACGAATCCGAATATTTTTTGGTGGTACCAATTTTACCAAATCGAATCGAGCACGGTTGATTAATCAAGTTTTGTCCTCGTAAAATTAAAGATAAGGGAAATATGGTGTCTGTTGTGTTCTTTTTAAGCAAAAATTAGGCGAAAAAAAAATCTCGAAAACGAAACGAAACTAAAAGCTTTGTTAACTTAAAATATTGTACTCAAAATAAGATCATTCTGTGTTTTGTGTTTTATACCCTGTACCCTGAACGCCTAGATCTCAGAAATGGTAAGAGCTAGAGCAACCAAACTTTCAGATTAGATCCCTTTTTATTCCATAGGAGACAAGTTTATTTTATTTTTTTGATATCGGGGTTACATTATATAGCTCCCATAGGGGTGTTTCAGATGACCTCGAAAAAAAAACAAAAGTTTTAGATGGATAAAAAGTTTTTAGGGCACTACTCGGTTGTTTATAAAGATATCGTAACCAAATTTGGCATTCGAAAGTCTTTAAGAGTTCCCATCACTATGCCAAATTTTATCAAATTGGTTGACTATATCATATAGCCCCCATAGGACCAATCGGTAAAAAAAAACGTCTTTGGTGCAACATTCGACTTTTTTTTGCTTGTTTATTAAAATATCGTAACCAAATTTGGCAGAGAAATATATTTTGTAGTTCTTAATCAATCAGCCGTGCTCCGGTAACCGAATCCACATGTTTTATTCGGATTCGTTTTGAAACCGAATGTTTGGTGCTCCCGTTTCCACCAAACCGAATGTTTCATGTGCTTTGAAACCGAATGGTATGTTGCATGTGGAATTAAACCGAATCGCCAAAATAGGATTAAAAAAGCACGTATTTTATATTAAAATAATTTTTTAAATATTCTTTGATATTCTTAGATTCTATTTATGCTAACTTTAAGTTGAATATTTATTGACATTTACTTTTAATTATTTTTTTTCTGACTCAACCCAAAAATTAGCATGCACAGCCAAACCGAATTTTTATTTTGTTTGTGTATGTGTGCATATCGCATGGCCGAAAATTTCCCTTGTAACAAAAATATATTTATTGCAGGGGAAATCACAAAAACAGGGAGTAGGATATGATTCTTCCATAATCTTACGCCTACTTTTAGCTTCAAAACTAGCAATTGAGTAAATAAATAACATTTTTGCAATGTTTACAAATTTTTAACAAAAGGCAGTCGGCTAGTTACACCACAACATATGTGAATTTATCGATATAAATGAGGGAAATACACAAATGTATCGAAAATAAAAAAGGAAATTATCGACAAAAAATTCGGATACCGGAGCACGCAAAACCGAATCCGAACAAAATTGTTCGGTTTGGATTTCTCGGTTACAGGAGCACGGTAATTGCAATGCTGTGGTACAGGGTATCTCAAAGTCGTCTGCGCCCGACTTTAACGTACGCCATCTTTTTCTTTTGGAAATTAAGTTTAAGGGACTTTTTTTGGACTATAAAAATTCAAACAAAGAATGGAAAATTCTGAAAGCAATAAATGCGAAAATTTCTGGAATGCTTTGGAATATATATGTTGTCAATGGGTCTCGATCTAGGCAAAGTATGAAAAGGTTGCCCCCAAAGATTTCTAAAAACTAATGATGCTGATCAAGTCATAGGTAAAAAAAAAAAACTATTTTTAAATTGAACACGTACTGCTTTTTCTTTTTAAGTAATTGTGACTAAATTACTGAAACAAGTACCTTATTTTGTGTTATTTACGATATTACGGAGGCTTAATAAAAATATATAATTTTTGTTACTTCACTTTTTCTTTAAAAAAAAACCTAAAATTTATTTTCCATATTTATATTATTATATACTCTTTTTAGGCCCTTTTTAACACATTGTCAATATGAAACAAATCGACTTAGTGCAAAATGTTAAACAAATTTAAATGAAAATATTTTAATTTTTTTCTGACTAAATGACTTCAAAAAAAAAAACCTGTCACATATCGGGAATTTAGAATTCAATTTTTTTAAATTTAAATTACTCAACAAAGTTTAAATTATATAATTTCAATAAAAATACAATATATCGGTTCTCTTTTTACACAAAAATTAAACAAAATTAACCACAGTTAAAAAACAAAGAACAATTTTTTTCAATTAAAGGCCTTAAGACGTAACGAGCTTAGCTTCAATACATCAAATTATCAAATTAGTATTAGTGGTACTTTTTTGTGCTTTTTTTTAATAAACTCATATTTTTTAAATATTCATAGAATCGAATGAAAACTTCAAAAACTCAAAGCAGAAATGTTTCAACCTTTAAAACCCGTTGAAAATGTCACGGTGTCCTATTCTTGTTTAATCACTCTCTTTAATATCGGTTACTTGTGCTTTATAGAGTACCTGATAATTTTTTAAACTTGACCCCACAGTTATGTAGCTAAAATTTGTCTTTGCATGATCCATTCCGTTTCATAAGCTCCGACTACAATAGCTTTTATATTTTCCACTCTTTCGAACTATCTCTATCTCGTCTTTTTCTACCATAAGTCTTTTAAACACCGATAAGTGGACATTTTCTTAAAGCAACTCATTTCTCAAGAATATGCCCAAAATACTCAATAAATTAATAAGCAGATAATCACTATTTTTTTGGGGTAAATAGGTGAACGGTATCCAATCGTCATTTCCAGGGCTGCCAATGTAATCTTTATAACGTTATGCTGATTCTCTCAATCTAATTACTTTGCACACTTTTGAATTTATGAAAGGAAATACCGAGGGCTGCATTTTCACTTGAATTTCTGCAATAACCTGTCCTTCGGGTAAAAATGTGCTCTTTACTTTATTTTTATTTTTTTTATCAACTGATACAGAAACCGTTAACGTTTGAAACTCCAGATTGACATACGGAGAGAGAAGAGAGAGAGAGAGACAGCGCGAAGCTGTTTCGGAATTTTTGCTGTAAAGTTAAATGCATTTCGCAGCCAGGCCGCCTCCTCAGGACTAGGAGCAACAGACAACGACAGTAGCTGCGTCTGGAGGCTATCTTCACAACATTTACTGACAATCCCAATCAAGTGCTTGTATAGCGTGTTTTTTTTAGAGGTTGACAACTTTGAGTTGGCAACACTGCTTTAACTGAAAACCCATTTAACAGCTGACAGTTGCTTTTTGTTGAGTTTGATTTGACATTTCATTATGGATAGACTTGCACCAGAGCAACGCTTGCAAATTCGTCAAACTTATTCAAAATTTTGTTCTCCGATGAAGCCCATTTTTGGTTGAATGGGTACGTAAGTAAGCAGAATTGTTGCATTCGGAGTGAGGATAATCCACAAGCTTTTGTCGAAACACCATTGCATCCACAGAAAATTACTGTCACTTGTCTACGTCGATAAACCAGAGACCATTGAACACCTGGAAATCAACATTCGAAGAGTTATTGGCGAAATACGGCCGCAAATGCTGCGGAAAGTTTGTGAAAATAGGTGAGCCAGCCGTGGCGGCCACATGGCCGAAATCATATTTAAACGTTAATGTCATACAAATTTCTATCCAATAAAGCCCGTTTTGTTTTATTATGATTTAAACTTGTGTAACTCTAAAAAAAACCCCCTTTAGTTGTAATTACAGTTGTGAATTATAGAGCAGCAAGTTGAAAAATTAAACGAATGGCTAAGAACAAAAGGAAAATTAAATGAAATATATCAAAAGTTGGTAGCACCACTTGAGCTGAACTTTCACTTGGAGCACAAATGGCAGATTTACTTGTAAAATAATACTTAATTATTGCCTGGAAGTTGGTCAGTTGTGCCCTTGGTGATGTATATGTAAAGAGTGCTCCATTTATTCTTTTTCCACTTGCTGTTTAGCAACTCACTACGACTGCCTGTCAGCATAAATTTTGCAATTTTTTTGTCGTTTTTTTTTATTGTTTTTGTCCCACTGTTACTTTGGTGCATTTGTTTACAACGTTGATTATCCCTTTTGAAAAGTGCACGGTCAGAGGAATGCATATCTGATTCCGTCGCGCATGAATTATTACGGCAAAGTGTCCAAGTGCATAAATTTCATTTCATTTCGTCTGCTTTGGAGTACAGATAGTCTGAAAGACAGACAGACAAACAGACAGAGCGAGATGAAGAGACAGACCGAGAGACACACTAAGAGACTGAGAGACACAGCATTAAGGGCATGCCACTTTGTGTCTGTTAGTTGGTGCATGCTGTGGCACAAGTGTTCTTAACTTGCCACAAAAGGAAGCGTCAGACTGTACTCGGCTCTAGCTCATAAGTATTCTAAGTCATTGTGCTAAGGTCTGCACTTGAAACAGCAAAAGAGTTGCTGGGACTCAAGATTCCAAGTATTGCTTTAACATGGATTTTAGGCTTGGTATTTTTTTAAAAATTAAAATAAATCCATGTAAGTTTTTTATTTTTTTTTTTTTGCGACTAGTATAGAGCAATTAAAAATTAAAAGAAAACTTTTCATATTAGCTACATCTTTGTGGATGCCTAGATTTTGGCCAAAATACCACCAGAAAAATTTCAAAAATTGGATATGATTTAGGGATTTTTAATATTTGCCTATCAAAGTTGACTTTTAATATTGATCGACAAGTCGATATCTATTGATATTTTACAGAGCATAAATTTTTGAATTGACGATAATACAGACAGCTACGAAAACTATACAATTTTTCGAAAACTTATTTAAAAATGTAAAAAATCACAAAAATTCATAATTTTGCCAATAAAAATTATTACTTTGATTTTTATGAAATAAATATTTTTTTTAAATTGAATGAGCCCCAAAACATCATAAAACTAATAAAAGTATATAATTTTAATTTGCTACGAAACTTAAACTCAACAAAAAGCGTATAATAAATGGTGGTGTTAATTTGTCCAGATATTTTGGTCTCTCTACCTATGATGATATTGGGTTTGACTTCCATTCAACAATTTTTTTAAATAAATTAGATTTTTTTACAAAATTATTTCCAATTTGGGTCTGCATTACCTATATTGTAATCTAAAGCGGCTCCAACTTAGCAGAGATAAATTGAATTTTTTGTAAAGGCCTATACGCAGTTCGAAATATTTCGCACGGAATGACTAAACTTCATATAAAAAAAAAGTCCCATTTGAGATAATTTTTTTTTATATGAAGTTTTCCATTTGGGATAATTTTTTTTATATGAAGTTTTGCGATTCCGTGAGAAATATTTCGAACTGCTTAAGTGTGAATAACTTCATATTCGTAATAAAATGGGAATGTCCAAATTTTATCCAAAATATGTCAATCAGGGCCCAAAGTGAAGCGTCAGGATTGATCCTGATAAGATGTGTATAATTAACACCTTTCTGTTATGGAAAGTTTATGTTTTTTTAAGCAAATTGTAAGACTAACGAAAAATATCTTAAAAAGATGGACTTTTAGACACCCTGTACCACCACATTGCAATCAAATCCGGTATATTGCGCAAGAACTCCAAATGATAATTGATTGCCAAATTTGGTTACGATATCTTCATAAACAAACGAAACACAACGAATTTTGCAAAAAAAAATTTGTTTCTATGAGGGTTATATGGTATAGTCAACCGATTTTGATCAAATTGGGTGCAGTGCTTGGGAACTTAAAAACAAAATTTTAAACAACAAATTTGGTTTTATCTTCATAAACAAACGAATTATGCACCTAAAAGTATATTGTTTTTTTCGAAGTACTCTGAAACACCCCAATGGGAGCTATAAAATACATCCCGATACCAAAAAAATAAAATAATCTTGTCTGCTATAGAATAATAAGGGATCTAATCTGAAAGTTTGGTTGCTCTAGCTCTTAAAAAAAAGTTGCTCATAAGCGCGACTTTTGTACTACGCTGCCTACGTGCGCGACACCAAAGCAAGCAGTCCACTGCTTTGTCCCCTGCTTTACGCTTAGCTGCATTTTCTATGTAAAAAAAATTATGAAAATTGGCGCTTGCAAGCTACTTATTTGTTCAATTGCTGGAAGACTATTAATGTAGAATAGTGATGGAGGACTTATTTTGTTGATAATTTCAATTACTTTAACAAAATATATGGGTAAAATTTCCTCAAACTACCGGTTTTGAGATATTTTCAAAATATTCGAAAAACACCAAACACCATTTACACCTTTTAACTTTAAACAGGCACTGTGCTTGAACCAATAAATCTACAACCTAGATTTAAGTCTTGTTTGATAGATATTTTTATTGGACACAATACCGACATTTAAATCATGACTCTAAGTTTGATAGAAAAAAACATATCAAGCAAAAACCGTATTAACATTTATTGCCAGGGATACGAAAACTCGGTTTTAGACTTAGAACAAGGTCCCTAACGATCCTTGAAAGTTTCATCCATTAAGTATTTTTTTCCAGCTGAAACTCTTCGTTTACTGTACTATTTGGGCTCGATACGGATACTAGTAAGTACAGTTGACAACGAATTTATTCATATATTTTTTTTTTGGATCTCCTTAGAACGATTTCCTATATTTTTCGGTATTTTTTTTGGGAATTTTTCGTAACGTATTTGAATTACACAAATTTCATAACTAGAAAAAAGTAAAACATAAGGCTGATGCTCAAAATAGAAAAAATAAAATATCATTACTAAATATTTTATTTGGAGTTGTCTGCAAGATAGGTTGAAAAATATGTTACTAAGCAAAAAAAAGTTTTAACAAAAAAATTAGTTGACGAGAAATTTATTTAAATTGATGCTTACTTCGGGAACTGACGTTATTTGAAAATTTCTAGAGTCGCGGAGCAAAGTATATTTAAGTAAGCTTTTTGTTATGCCTTAAAGTTTTAAAAGATTTTCTTAAGTAAGAAAAAATGGAAAAGTGAAATTTAAACAAAAATTAATGATTTCTTTAAATTAACATTAACAACTTTAAAAACTTTAAGTTGACAGGCTATAATGACATGTAGAAGAGTTGGCAGCACCCGAAGAAAAAAAGTAAAGTTTGGTGTATAAAAACAAGTTAATTAATTTAAAAAAAAAATAAAATATAACTCATATTTAACATTCAGTCAAGTGAAGTAAACTGGTTGGCCTAACAAAATATTATACTATTGCGGTTGGCTAAGCTCTACATAGGTAAATACTCTCTCTTCTCTATGAATCCGCTTAGAAAAATAAATTTTTTTTAATATTTTTTCTATTATATTAGTTTAGTTGCGGAATGGTAAATTATTTAATATGAAAATCTAAAACAAAAACTATCTTCAACTGTGCATTCTATGTGCAACCATGCAAAGATAGAATTAGATACATATATGTATTTACTGGAATTGATGTCAGTGCATGTGTGTTTGTGAGTATACAGACATTTACACTTTTGGTCTGAATGGGATATGATGCCAACTAAGGTGCATTTACCTTTATGCAATGTTTGCCAATAAAATTTTCATGAAAATTCAATAAAAAATGATTTGTGATGCAATTTTTAAGCATTTTTTACAACACAGTTGTTTTATTTATTTTTGCAGTTGTTGTGACTTTTGTACGTTGAATTCGAGTTGTTGCAGTTATTGCAGTTACCTTGTTCAAAATCGAAACAAATTCATAGAAAACATATATGTATTTATACACTATGTATATATGTATAGGCATAGAACATGCATGCACAAACAAACAACAGCAATAGAAAATAAATATAATTTATATAAACTCGTTCAGAGTTCAGTTGTTATTGTAGCAGAGAGGCAGAGTGAGAGCGTCGGAAAAACAGCTGAAGTGTGGAAGTGAGGAAGGAATACGTGTGCGAAAGAGCTAGAAACGAACTGCTGACTAACTCTTATTACATTTACTGTTAGTTTGATTTTAGGTGGGCCCCCCCCAAAAGTCGCATTCCAAAGGCCCACATTCCATACAACTCTATCCAAAGAGCAGCTTTATATTTGTATACCCTGTAAAGCTGTTGGTTCAAGGCTATACAGGATTTCTCTAATGTATGTTACACAGCAGGAGTCATGGCAGTACATAAGTTCTTCATGCCAAAATGGTAATCCTAATTTTGGTTAGCGATTGAGGTAAGCATGTCTGTCCGTATAAACACGTAGATCTAAAAGATCATAAAAGCTAGAGACATCAAAAGATGTTCGTTATCTGTACGCTGCACACTGGTCTATTTGGCCTAACTATAGGAAAAAAATATATTTTAGTTTACAGCAAAATGTATCCTCAACATGTTTTACTCGTTTCCGTAGTAAAATTGCACGCTTAACCCGAAATTGAAGTCCAAACATTTTTTCATGGAACGGATTTCGAGATATTTTGAAAAAGCCACTTTTCGAAATTTAAAAAAAAGTTTGTCTACGTAAAAGCAAATATCTCTGGTTGTACTAAACTGATTTTGATTATTTTTTTACCAAATTGTATATAATTGAATTATCTATCGATAATTGTCAATTTTACGGTTTAGTCGTTATTTATCCATTCATATGAAATTTTTCGTAATTTTCAACAAATTTTTGAAAAAATTATATTTTGAACGTAAACGTACTTTTATTCATGGCTCGTAAAGTTTGATCGATTACGAAGAAAATGAGTGGTTGTTTATCAAAATCGGAGAAAAATTATGGAATTAACGGGAATTTTTGTAAAAAGTACAAAAACTCAATTTTTCTCAAAACCTAAAGTTTTAAATGAATAATTCCTTTTGTTTATGAAGATATCGTAACCAAATTTGGCATTCGAAAGTTTTCTAGAGTTCTTAAGTTCTGTACCAAATTTGATCAAAATCGGTTGACTATATCATATAGCCCCCATAGGACAGATAGGTCAAAAAAACGTTTTTTCAACGAAATTCGTTCGTCAAATTTGGTGCTCCGAAGTTTTTTATAGCTCCCAAGCACTGTATCCAATTTGATCAAAACCGGTTGTGTATATAATATAGCGCCCATAGGGTCGATCGGTCAAAATATATTTTTTCGTGCCAAATTCGTTTTGAATCGTTTGTTTCTGAAAATATCGTAGCCAAATTTGGCAAATTACATATTTTAGAATTTTTTTTTGCAATATACCGGATTTTGAACCAAACACGTTTTTTTGAACGATCGATCCTATGGGTGCTACATGATATAATTTTGATAAAATTTGGTATGATATAAATAAACGAGTTATTATCTAAAACTTTTGGTTTTTAAAACCAATTTACATTTTTCACTTTTTACAAAAATTACTTTTATTTCCACATTTTTTTTCCGATTTTGATAAACCACTCATTTTTTTCGTAATCGATCGAACTTTACGAGCCATGAAAAATACTGTATTAAAAGATTATTTTAAATTTTTATATTTACCTTCGAAATAGAATTTTTTTCAAAACTGTACTAAAAATTACGAAAAATTGCATATGATAGATAGCGCTCAAGCAGTAAATTTGACAAAAATATGTTTCAAATATAATCGATGTGTAATTCAATTATCTACAGTTTAGTATCGGTTTTAGCCATATCTCCGTTATTCATAATTTTATTTCAAGCAAATTTAGCAACTATTCTTAGTCAGATTTAATAAACTCTGAACTAGAATCATCAGACTCCACGTTTACGTTTTCTTCCGCTAAATAGTCCAAATCGACCACTGTGCGCAGATAAAGTTTCTGTTCAATCGTAAAAGAATTTTAGAATTTGAGCTTAAAGCATCAAAATGCCAATATGATTAAGATCGGATGAAAAATTCCAGGAATGCAAAAATGTTAGACCCTACCAATTTTTGACCGTCCTCTCAACTACTATAAATTCGCTCACTTATGTGAGCCTGACAAACAAAAAAACGTAGATAACTAGTACAAGACATCTATCCAGCCCTGTTAAGCCCATTCCTGCAAATACGCCTATAATACTCAACGTATTCATGCAAAATTTTTTGCACATACTTTTTTTTTAAAAAAAGAGTTGCAGTGTATCCCACAGACGTGCACCGCCCCAACATATACACATTTTTACCATTGGTATTTTACCTGTATTTGTGGCTTTTTAGAATATTAAAAAATATTTTCACCCAAGCAATACGAAAATAACATAAAAAACAACAGACTCAAATATAAATACTTTAAAATAAAAACCGAAGATTTTTTTGTGCATTGAAGCCTTTACACGCTTTTTAAACACACTATTCGTTATTGATGAAAATAAAGGGATTCTTTTATTTTATTCTATGTAGATGTGTGGAAAATGCACAAAATGTTGAATAAAAACGCATTCGGCCAATGAAGCTGGATTAGTTTAAAAATTAAAATAACAAAAAGTATGGATAGTCTTCACACGGTTGGAAGGAGACTAGATATAGAATTATTGATGTCGATGCAATTTGCACTTATCCGGATATAACGTGTTACAACAGTTGCAGTTCAGGCGATGGAAATTTTTTTTACATTTTTTTGTGTACCTACATAAAAAGGACATAGGAAGTTGATTTAAACAAAATCTTTTTTTTGTAAAAATAAATAAACACGCAGTTTAAGCCTTAAAGCAACAAGTGTTTTATAAACGTACTGCTCTGGAAAACTTTAAAATTTTAGTTTAAAGTTTTGGGATTTTGAAAGATGTATTAAAAATCACATATAGTCTCGCGAACGTGTCTCAAGGGTAATAATATGTTTGGATTTTGAAGTAATCAGTCAGACTCTCCTATATCGAATTTTTCAACAACGAATTTTTACATATTACTAATTTTTTTAAGTGCACTGCTTGTATGATTTCGTTATAATGAGCTTCGGTATAACGATTGGGCAAGTTCTACTTTAGTATAGTTTCCCCGAGTTCGGGAACGCTCGAAAATACTTTTTTTTTTAATTGGACGTGAGGGTGCAGCTTATTATACCCAGTCACCATAGGATCAAGAATATAATAGATTTGTGGAATGCAATAACAGGTAAAAGGAAAACAAAAAATAATGAGCATTTGATATTTTGGAACATGTGAATTGTGTATCAAGATAAGATTACAAATTTAAATTATATAGGCAAGTATTCTGAATTTTTGACTTTTTTTAATGACCGCATATTAGCATATTAGACAAAATCTTAAGATTTCAATTGTTTTCATAAAGATGTTCCCTCAAGTCACCTAACAAGACCGATTATGGCTCTGTTTTGATTAGTCGTACAATAATACAAAATTTCTTACAACGATTGTACAACCTGCTCGATTACACCAAGAGAATTCTCTAATAAACATTTCGAGCCTAAGATATTTAAAATCGGTCAAGAATTGAAGATGCTATGGAACCATGTACAAAAGTTCAAATTTTCATTCAATCACACTTTTGTTCGAAAAAATAAATATTTCACTCAAAGTTTTTTGGTTTGCGTTCACAAATTCACGAATTTGCATCCAGCAGTATCGTTCAATAGCATCTACAGTTCTTACCCGATCCACCATCGCTTTCCTACGATAAACATATTTCGAGCAATCGAACAAAAAAGTTGCTCGGAAACGCCAATTTTCATAATTTTTACATACAAAATGCAGCTAAGCGTAAAGCAGGGAACAAAGCAGAGGACTGCTTGCTTTGTCGACTGCTTGCTTTAGTGTCGCGCACGTAAGCAGCGTAGTACAAAAGTGGCGCTTATGAGCAATTTGTTGTTCAATTGCTCGAAATCTGTTTATCGTAGAAAAGTGATAGAGGACTCATTGTGTAGATAATTTCAATTACTATAACAAAATATATGGTTAAAATTTTCGAAAAAACCTACCGGCTTTGAGATATTTGAAAATTATTCGAAAAAGACCAAACACCATTTCCAACTTGAGCCAACTAACATACAAGCTTGATTTAAGTCTTGTTTGATAGATAATTTAAAGTAATTCATGACACTTAGTTTGATACAAAAAAAGATATAATGCAAAAACCGTACCAACATATATTGCCAGGGGGTGGTGCCACGGCCCCTACCCACAAATACGAAAACTCAGTTTTAGACTTACAACAAGGTCCCTAACGATCCCTGAAAGTTTCATCCATTAATTCCAATATACGTCATTTTTGAGCCTTCGTTTACTGTACTAATGGTATAGACTGCTGAATTAATTATCACATTTTAACTCTTAATAGACTCCCTACCCGACGCAGACATTGCCTTAGACTTGAAATAAACCAAATACAAAACATTAGAAATGCAAACAAATCCCACAATTGACAGCTGCAACCACAATCGATGCCGCATTCAAACAATTTTTATATGAACGTTTTCATTTCCGGAATTCAGTTGCTTACCAATCACTTTGTTCAAGGCATGTGTAGCCATCAGTCCTTTATTGCGCGCATGCTCAATCAAGCTGATGCAGTTCTGTGCGGAGCAGCGACGTTTCACCGCGCAATCCACGCTAAGATTTGCCAGGAATATCTGCAAAGCAAAGCAAATATAGAATATACAGTATAAGTGTTTGAATCAACTACTTGAGTTATTGCGGTCACGCCCAGCAGCTGGACAGCTACTTGGCTAATTGGAAAACCGCTGCTCAGTTGCTGTAATGAAGAGTTGAACAAGCACTCGAGCCAATTTTCGTTGGACAGTCGTCAATGAGTAGGTTGACTAATTAAAGTGCTGCTTTCTGGACTGAAATAAGTTCATTTGGCTGATTCATAACTTACCTCCAGCAGTTTACAGGTATCACTGTCATTGAGTGCCTGCTGCACATGCCTTGCAAAATGTTTGACAAATTCGCAGAGTGTCTCCTGTAGAAGCGTCTCCTTACGCTGTGAAATGGTGGACATACATTGAAGTAGTCGTATGGCATAAAATTCAATGTGCTTCTCTTTGATCTGGGGAGCATAGTAGGCGAAGAGATTCAAGCAAATGCGCAGCGAACTGTGGATAGTAAAAAAAAGTCAGTGAATATGTAGTTAAAATCAAGATACAAATTTACGAAATTCGGTTTTATGCGTATGCTATAGTCGATATATATCTACAGGCGATCTTCAGTAAAGCGAGTTGGCAAGGGGATCAGAATATTAGTTTGTTACAAAGAAAATTCGTTAAAGATAAAAACTTATATATCTATTTAGTTAATCAACAATTACTAGAGAATATTTCTCTTAAAAATGCAAGAAATAGCGTTACGTTATGTCAAAGGATATATATAATATAGAAACCATATTCTTTGGTTATGTTTAATGCTAAAATTTATGTATATGCTATTTTAAATTTTTCAATTCGGTTCGAAAACTTTGAATAAAATGTATACGTGGCCAATTAATCGCTTTCAAACTACATATTATAACTAAGATTCTTAGTAAAAACTTTTACATATAACTCATACAACAGGAATTTTTCATAGAAATATGTAGAAAGAAAGAAAATTTAGTCTGGCTGGCTTGTAATAGATTTTTATCAAATGAATAAGCATGCAAAAAAGTACATACTAGGGGATGGGAACTTAGCAGTGTCTATTTCAAAATATAAATACATTTTTTGAATGTAGCTCATTGTAATGCGAAAATTACGAATTTTTCTAAAACCATTAATCGAAAAAGCATTAGCAGAAATTAAAGTATTTGGGAAACATTTTAGCATATCATTCTGTCACTGTTGAATAACTTAAAACTGACATTCCGAAGGCCAATTTATATTGGAAAGTGAATAAGCCTAGGTAAACATTAAGCAACTTTGAAAACGATATACTTATTGATTTTGGATGCATCATAACAATCTTGGTATTTAAAATTAACTAAATTAACTAGAATTATATTTTTAATTTGATTCAACTACAAATCTTAATCAAAGTCGAAATCTTTATAAGCTCAATGAATTACTTTGAAACTAACTCAGGTATTCAGGAAATTTTACAATTTCAAATCAAAATTTGTTTCAACCCAGTGGATTACTTTGAAACTAGCTCAACTTCTTAGGAAAGTTTCTACAAATTTATGTACAGATGTTTTAGATTACAGTCTACAATATAAACAATTAGTTTCCTGAATCAAAAGGCTTTTTAGCTAACAATTAGGAATTGCCAAACATTAGTTGAGTTTGTTATCCTTATAAAATTAGATGCAATAAATACGCTGCTACTGAATACTAATAAGTTTACAAATGTAGTTAATGAATAAAATAATAATATGTATATTCTAATTTGCACATAAAAGTATCATCTCAACAGAACAATTTTCAATGAAATAATTTTTACAGGCTTGTGGGTATTGGACTTTCGAAGCTAATGATTAATAGCATATAATTTTGTTTGTTAGAGTTGATGTTACAAATCTCATAATAAACTTTATATAGATGAAGTGGTTATAAAATCTGGCAATGTATTAACAATCGCTGTACGTCCCAAAAGTATTCGAGCTGCTTTCATAACTCCAAGCTAAAATTAGTCTTTGTCATCCAGCTTGTGGCTTCATTCCAAATAGAATAAAGATAAAGAAAATAAAGAGTTCACCAACCACTCGTCGTATTTGAATTATTCGTACAATATATTCAAACTTAGCTTTGCCGAATGATATACTCTTGTTATTTGCCAAAAAGTGTTGCCACAAGTTTCGATGAATTTGTCACAGTTGTCCACAAATGTGGCCTTTTTGCTCATGCTGTGTGTGACGAAATATTTTCATAATTTCATAGCAAAATGCATTGCCCGATCAATTGTAGCGTATTCATAAGGATTGGTAACCTTTATTGTCAAAGAACGCAATTAGCTCGGACTTGGCACTACAGCGGCATTGTTCGACTCAGTCTCATATAAAAGGTTTGACCATGAAAACTGCATTTATTTCGGTATCATAATTTCCAAGCCATGGGTCGTCACCGACAATTCTCATTTTGACCCTAAGCGTTCAACTTTGGCGCATTCTCATCATAAAATCCGAGGAATGTAATTAGACACTGCTTTTAAATACGCGTAATTTTCGAACTATTCCGTGGGCAAAGTTCGTGTGTAATTAATGGCTATGCTGAGACTTGACAGTCTTCGCTGAATTCATCCTGCAAGGAGTCATGAACGCAGTTCGGATACTTTGGCAGCACGACTTGTACAATATCTACAAACAAAAAGTTTATTATTAATATGAAATTAATGGCTTATAATTTCTAACATTGATTTACCGAAACACGCATCCTATATAGCGCTATAGCATAATGGAACAAATCCGGGTAGCCCACCTGTAAAATCCATAAACTTACCGCTGATTACCATTCCGCTTGATCTCGCCGTACAGATCCATTAAGATGCGACTTATGCGCGTCTTTTCCAAGGCACGAAATATCCTATTTAGGTTCTCTTCAGCACTCATGCGCACCACTGAGTCCAGATCTTCACAAAAGAGCAGCAACACATTGGTGGCAGTGCCACAATGAGCCGCATAGTTAATATGCGCAGCCAAAGCCGGTGACATGATGCACTCGGCAATGTGCTGAAAGCACGCAATCTTTTGCTTTTGGCTGTAATAAAGAATTGTATAGACGCATTTCATAAATAAATATGTTATGTTAAAATGTAGTTATCATGGTATTAAGGTGAGCTCATAACGGATATGCGTAATAGACTTGTTTTTTTTTTGTTATTATTTTGTTGCTGTTGTAATGCATTTGTTGGGCGGGCATATTGTAAAGCAAAGTTATTTAAAAACTAAATGCATAGCTGCAGAGGATTAGTTTTGGGGCAAACGCAAACTGTTGCCGGTACAGCGCAGCCCCAGCACAGCAAACAAAAATATAAACACAAACACACGCACATACACAAAAAAAAACCAAAAAAAAAACACTGCACCTACCTGCATTCCGTGTTGCGCAGTTGATCCACATAACCAGTGAATTTCTCATAAGCACTGGACTTATCCATGTTGTTGTATTTTTAGGCGTAATTTGTTTATTAATAAATCACATTTTAATGTATACTTTAAATTGTAATAAACTTATTTATGCCAAAGTAAATTTCATGAATTTCTTTGTTGTTTTGCTTCTGCTTCTTCTTCTTCTTGCCAAACAGCTGTAGTCAACATGGGCCTCACGCTACTTTTCGTGTGCTTGCTTGGCAGCATTGTTGCGCAGTGGCGACATCTAGCGGCTGCAAGCAGTGCTGACCATAAAACGTTGTCAGTTAAGCGCGCGTTTGAATTGTTTGTTTAAATTGTTGATTTAAATCTTTACAATTTTTAGTTTAATACATAAATTTATTTGTGTAATTTTTTAAATATGAGGAACACAAAAAATGAAAATATTTAGAAAACGTATTTGTAATATTAGGCTAAACAAAGAAATTGAATTAAATTGAAATAAAACAGGCCTAAAAGGCTTAAGAAATACTACAAAATAACTGATGATGAAATGAATTTATGAACAAGGCATCATCCATAAACTACGTGACGCTCCAAGGTGTGGCGGAGGGGTCAGGCGAAGCGTCGCGATCATATGGAAAATCTTTAAAAATATTCCGTCACTGTGTCACAAGGGTGAGGGGGGTCTATTTTGACGAAAATCAGCGCCACGTAGTTTATGGATGATCCGCAAAGGTGAGTATATTGCGATCAAAAAGGATATAAAAAAAAGACAAAACTCTTTAAATAATTTCTTCTAATACGATGGACTAAAAATGTTACAAAAACTTCTTTAAATCTTGGAAAAGAAAGGGTTCTTAATCTAGGGTTTTTTTTTTTTGTTAAATAAAAAAAAACACAAAAATCTTTATTATCAATAGAAAGAAAGGTTCTTGCCATTCACTTTTTAAAAATAATCCCTTTCAAAGCGGGGGTTCCAATTTTCGATGACGCGTTCGTCACGGGTAATGTTGGCCTCTTATGCTTCAATCGTAGCTGGATTCTCCACAAACACTTTAGACTTCACGTAGCCGCAAAGGAAAAAGTCTAACGGTGTGATATCACACGATCTTGGTGGCCAATTCACCGGTCCGAAGCGTGAAATTAATTGTTCAGCGAATTGGTTTCTCAATATGTCCATTGTTTCACGGGTTGTGTGGCAAGTAGCGCCGTCTTGTTGAAACCAAATGTCGTCGAGATCTCGGGTTTCAATTTCAGATAGCAAGTAATTCGTTATCATGGTGCGATAACGGTCGCCATTGACGGTTACGGTCTGACCAGCGTAATTTTTGGACCGATGATTCCAACTACGCGCTGGACAAGGTCTATTCGGTCGAGTGTCATCCAGTAATGAATATTGGGTCTCAAATTTGTCGATTATAGGGGCCATAAAATGGCTAAGCGCGCGAAAAACATTCTTTACAGAACGCGAATTTTCGTAATATAATTGTACAATTTGTAAACGTTGTTCGTTTTTGAAAAAAAAAAACTCAAGATTGATGACCCTTTAGCTAAAATTCAAAAATACGCTTACCCAGAATTATATTTTTATAGTAAGTTTGTGCAAGCCGAAAATGTACTGCACCAAATTTGATCGAAATCGATTGACTATATCATATAGCTACCATAGGGCCGATCGGTCAAAAAAACGTTTTTTGTACAAAATTTGTTGTGCTTCGTTTGTTTACGAAGATATCGTAACCAAATCTGGCATTCAGAAGTTTTTTAGTGTACCCAAACACTGCACTATGGGCCCAGATTCTCATATTTTAGCCAAAACCCTGGCATTTCCATAATAATTTTTTTAGAGTGATGAAATTTTACACACGTGTTCGTAAAGGATTGAGCTATTTTTTGTTATTTAAGTTTGAGCCTCCTCAGATTTTTTTAAGATATAGATAATCTAAACCAAAATTGGAAAAAATTTAAAAATAATGTTTAACTTAATTTAAAAAAAAGCTGTTTATTAGAATTGGAGCATATTTCACACAGAGGTAGATATGAGCTCCTCATACATTGAAAAAACAACCTTTACCCAAAATATTGAAGGGTTTTGAAGTTATAGCCCCAAATAGTTTCAGCTTTCCAAGCAAATTACTAAAAGACGACATCACTAATCCATATGTTTTTTTAACTGTTATAGTTTTTTTTTTGCATGCCCTTTTAATTTCCGAAAAAAAATTTCAAAAATCAATATTTACATTTTTACGTTTTTTCTTCAAAATTGTTCAATTTTACAATTTTTGATTTGCGCCTTTGTAAGTATGCTATAAAATTTTCAAATTGTAAATTTTTCTTACATTTAAGTACAACTTTTGAAATGAAAAAAATTAAAGCATACTTTTAGGCAGCCAAGAAATTCAAAAAATAGTACAACTTCCTGGAAGTCAATTTTTAATATGCAACTTTTAGATACAAAATTCAATTTCCGAAAATCGAGAGGAATTACATTTTGTTGTAAAACATGTGAAGAAATTTATAAAATTTTTGTCTATCAAATATCGAGTGGTAGTCGGAGGTGCCCTTAAAGCAAAGTAGCCAAATGATGAAAAACCTACAAAAATTTTATAACTACTCGAATATATTTAAAACCAAAAAGTTTTTAAGCTCATATTTTTTCTCTGAAGTAACATTTATGAATAACAAAGCGAATGAAGATTTCATAGCTGCATGTATCATGGCAAATCAATTTTTTTTTTCCTGTAAATTATCGCGAAAGTTAAAAAAAAAAATGCCAACTTTGATGGCTACTCGAATTTACTCAAGAACCAGTAATTAAAATTTAATATTTCTTTTTTGCACAGGATACATTAATATGTGTAAAATCATATTAAATTGGCATTGTGTGCAAATTTTGAATTTCGTCTGGAGGGCTTTTGGCCAAAATCTGGCCACGCGGGCCCATTGTGCATTGTAAAAATTCTATTAATCGTTATAGACATTCAGCTAAACTTAATTAAAAAATTATTTACAATAAAACGAAAGTTGTTTAAAAACTGAGCGCGCATTTGAAACATTGATTTAGTAGTTTTTTTTAATTTTTAAATAAAAAACATATACAACTTTTGCTTTTTATTTTTTTTTTTATTGATATCACTACATTGTTTTAATAACATTTGCTTTGTTTACAATTTATATATATTTAAAATCTATGATGCGCTTTTTTTTTTTAAATAATGTTGCAGTTTTACCCATAAAACCAACGCCATTGATTTAAAAACTACAAACATAAATTTAATTAATAAAAATTTGTTTTTATTGATATTTTTACATAGTTGCATTTGCTTAAATTAAAACGTTTTTTTTTTTATTTGCTCGTTGTTTTGTTTTTTTTTTTTAATGTTTGGCTAAACATTCGTTGCGAAAATTTTTATGTCTAGCATAATATTTCTATATATTTGTATAGTGCATAACATTATTGTATTTAATTATGTTTTAACTTACAAAACTTAAACCCATACAAAAATGTTTATTTTTTATTTTATTTTTTTAAGCTACTTAAATTTACTAAACAAAACCCACCATTGAATTTCTTGTTGTTGTTTAATTTTAAGTAAGCTCTACTTGAAATTGCGTGAAATATTAAAAAAAAAACAATCACAGTCCATTGAAAGATATATAAAATTAGTTGTGTGCTTTTTTTAAATTGTCCCTTTTTTGTTTTTTTTTGGAAAAGTAAGCAGCAAGTTTGAAAATAATGGACGGGTAATTAATCCACTAAGAATTCTGTTGCTTTTATGGTATGTACAACAATTTATTTAGAGTTACCTTAAACCTGAAGAATTAAACTAGCATGTGCAGAACTTAAATTAAGGAAAAGTTTGAGAGTTTGCGAAAAGAAAAGAAAAAGCGAAAGTTTTTGCATATGTGCTTAAATAATTTATGACATAGAAAAGTTGTTTCAAGTTTAGTGGAAAAACTAAAGAAGTTAGACAGCTGAAAAGTTGCAAAAAAGAAAAAGCCAAAAGGAAAAATGCGTTACGTGCTACAAACAAAAAAAATTGGTAGGACTTTAGGACCTTATCGACTACCACAAAAGAGCAGCACAAGTATTACAACGTCTAAGCTGGCTTAGTCTAAACGCAAATTTCTTGTTACACGTATTTAAAAATATTTTTTTGCCATATAATTAAGTTACAAATATCTTTCTCTATGGGAATTTAGCCCCGCTTATTTCTCAGCACCAGCATCGTCAGTATTAGAAAGCCAACGATCCAGGCCAGCGTTGACAGAAAACCAATATACACCTCTGTTATATATATCGCCCAGCCGCGAGTTAGTATGGAACGCAGCGAGGATGTGGCCAGCGTCAGGGGCAGGCACAGCGAAATGTATCTGTAAGATTGCAAAAGAAATATGTATTAGAATTTGGGCAAATTTTTAAAAGAGAAAAGAATATAGCTCTGCACTTATTTCTTAGCTTGCACTGCTTGCAGAAGCTAAACAAGCAGTTCTATGTGCGCATTTTTTAATTTTTTGAAAAATCAAACTTAAGTTACTTTTGAACCAAGCTAAATTATTAGTGGGTACATCTAATTCTTAGATTTCTTACAATAAAGAAAAACTCACCTCAGCACAATCGGCATGCCCTCAATAGGCCAGATAACGCCCGAGAGCAACAGTGTGGGATAAAAGGAGCCCAGCGCCAGCTGTATAGCATTACGTTCCAATTCGCAAACGGAGGATATAAGAAAACCAAAGCACATGCCACACAAGCCCTGCAGCAGTGTCAGTACAACCACCCAGAACAGATCACCATTATTCGTAACGCCAAAGACGACCAACATGAATATCATGACCAGTGTGGTCTGTCCACACATGACCACAAACTGTGTAATGACATGAGAGAAGAGCACCTCAGCGGGTGAAACACCAGCCACCCAAGAACGATCGAGCAAGCCCTGTAAAGAGTAAACAATCATTAAGTACAAACACGCGACAATTATATGCACCCCCGTCTCCAACTCACCTCCGTGCGTTCAATGATAAGCGCCGATGACGTCAGAGCGACAGCCAAGAAGAACACAATGCTATAAATAAAATGCAAAATTGCAATAATAGTTGATCATAAACATGCAAATTATACAATAATGTCTGGAACTCACGTCAATATCACGCCAGGTGCGACAAAGTCGGTGAATGAGGGACTCATGCTGCCATAGATGGGATCTCTGAATTGAATGGGTACATCGCCCAGTTTGGGATTATTGCCGCACTGTTCGAGCAAACCCATGGCAAAGTCACGATACGCCAATTGTATGTCACGATTGAGCATGACGCCAATCTGTTGATTGGACATATCCAGCCAGACCTTAACCTCGGATTGTTCAATGGTTTCATCATCGGAGTCTTTGCCGAGCGAGGCGCGTGCCGTAAAGGCGTCCGTAAAGTTTTCGGAAATGTATATAACGCCCCAAGCATCGCCATTTCGCACTAAATCCTTTGCTTCCTCCAAGTCCATGTGATAATTAAGTATTATGCTGTTGTTTAGATAACTTAGGTAACGACATCCTAGATTGGTAAAGTGACAGCCATCTTCAAATTTGCATGCGCTCTGAAGATTTTAAAAGATTTAAATAGATTAGCATTATCTTAATATAAGACTTGATAGATAGCCCGAGCATTTCGATAGTTCACGTATAGAAGCCAGGAAATGAAGAAACTCAGTATGAGCATGGGCAAACTTTATGTTTATGATGGACTATGGCGGAAGATGCAAAATGGTGAATCGAACCCCTTAGCAGACTGTATTAGACTCTAATATACTTTAGAAGACTATTACGCATTATGGTGAACTATTGTAAATTATGATGACCTTGTAGGCACGGCCATCTCTCGAGTATATAGGGATAAGTGGCGGCAGCGACGTTGACCCACGTACAGTACACGTAAACGTGGCATGCGCTTGTGAGCGCAGCAACAGACAAGAGGCTGCAATGCCGATGCTTGCGTCGTGACATCACTGCGTCACTCATACAAACGCAACTAAAATGTGACTGAATTGAGAATGAAACTATGGTAACCAGAGATAGATTATGATGGCGTAAGTTGGACTATGGTCAGTAATGGTGAAGCGAAAAGTTCCTGTATGTGTATTTTGGTTGAATCTGATTTACTTGGTGGAGTGTGGTCAACTATGGTGCGCCATTAGCGCCCATGTTTTGGTCTATGGTGAAGTAAGAATCGATAACGAATCTAGCCGACTTAAGAAGACATTGGTAGAGTTTGGTGGACTTCTGGGGATTGTGGTGGATTTTGATACACCATGATGCCGTATGGTGGACTATGTTTGATAATGTAAAAAAGCCCCTAGTTTACTTGAGTGGACTTTGGTAGAAGATAGATTATGATAACGTATTGTAGACTATGGTCGATTATGGTGAAAAATGTTGAAGCGAGAAGTCACCATTGAACTTGACTTCTATAGACTTTGCTTTATTTTGGTGGATATAGTGAACTATGGCGTACTACTGTGGACCATTATGGGACGTGATGGACTATGTTGAACTTAAAGAGACACCATTATAGCCTATAGTTACGATTATGACAACTTATTGTAGACTATGGTCGATTATGGTGAAAAATGTTGAAGCGAGAAGACACCATTGAACTTGACTTCTATAGACTTTGCGTTACTTTGGTGGATATAGTGAACTATGGCGTACTACTGTGGACCTTTATAGGACGTAATGGACTATGTTGAACTTAAAGAGACACCATTATAGCCTATAGTTATGATTATGATAACTTATTGTAGACTATGGTCGATTATGGTGAAAAATGTTGAAGCGAGAAGTCACCAATGGACTTCAGTTCTATTGACATTGATTTACTTTGGTGGGTATATTGAACTATGGTGTACTACTGTGGGCCTTTATAGGACGTAATGGACTATGATGAACTTAAAGAGACACCATTATAGCCTATAGTTATGATTATGATAACGTATTGTAGACTATGGTCAATTATGGTGAAAAATGTTGAAGCGAGAAGTCACCATTGAACTTGACTTCTATAGACTTTGCTTTACTTTGGTGGAACTATGAACTATGGCGTACTACTGAGGACCATTATGGGACGTGAGGGACTATGTTGAACTTAAAGAGACACCATTATAGCCTATAGTTACGATTATGATAACTTATTGTAGACTATGGTCGATTGTGGTGAAAAATGTTGAAGCGAGAAGTCACCAATGGACTTCACTTCTATAGACATTGATTTACTTTGGTGGGTATTGTGAACTATGGCGTACTACTGTGGACCTTTATAGGACGTAATGGACCATGATGAACTTAAAGAGACACCATGAAAAATAAAAAATAAATAAAGCGTACAGATCTTCGCTTCCGGTATTACTCTACTAGTTAAATCGATAATGCATAACTTACCGTATCGTTCATTTCACCATTGACTACAGCCACTTTGAGACCCTGAGGATCTCGTCCAATGGCCAGACAGAAGAGTATAACCTGCATGACGGGTAGCGCAAAAATAAATAACATGACGCCCACATTACGCCACATGCGCAGAAAATTCTTGGTTAACAAAGCACGCATCTTGCCCTTGGTAGTCATCTAAGAGAGTTCAAAGATAGAGTTATTACTAAGATGCTATTGTAAAAATTCTTTGACCAACTTACCTCGCACGTAGTTGTACAGCAATTCGCGCTCTCTTCATCATTTGGAGCATTGCGCTTTAAGGGTGGCCCATTGTAGGGTTCCTGGTTCAGCTGTCACAACGTGGAGCAGAATAGAGCATATGGTATAAAAAAAAGTTGGCTTTGTACGGGGTTAATAGCAGAAAAACAAACCGTATATATGGAGCCATTGGCATCATTGATGAGCACTTCTTTGCTCTGATGGAAATTGAGTCCGACAACACCACCATCAGCACTAGAGCTGGGTTTATCCATTTTACTGCGGAAAGCCATGGCCAATGAGATATTGTTACTGTTAGATCCGCAGCAAGTAGTCCATCAGGAGCCAACACCATAATATACCATAAACACAGACACAAAATAGACACATAGATGGAAAATAAATATCATGTTAGATGAGATTTTACGTGCAAAATACATATGAAATTTTCTATATATCTACTGTATCTAAAGATTAGATGGCGTATTCAGATTGTATTTGGGTTAATACACAGTATCATATAACATCATGCAATGTGAACATGCCAAAGACTTACGTAAAATTCACTTGATTCACATCGCCCTTTTGGCTTTGTATGCGTGACAGCTTGAGGAATACCTCCTCCAGGCTGATGCATTTGTACATGGACATAAGCATGCTAGGTGATTCCTCAGCCAGTAAATGGCCGGAGCGCATAAGACCAATCTGTAAGCAAAATTAAGAAATAAGTTCAAGTTCAATCCAGTTGACCTAGTGCATGTTACATACCGAGTGCGCCTGTCTGGCCTCCTCAATGTAATGTGTAGTTATAATGACTGTCTTATGGCCCGCCTTTGTGATATGCACTAAATGATTCCAGATGCTTTGACGCAACAAAGGATCCACGCCTACTGTGGGCTCATCCAAAATGAGCAGCTCAGGATCATGCATAAGAGCCACTGCAAAACTGACACGACGCTGCTGGCCACCGCTGAGATTCTTAACCAAACGATTCTCCGAGGGTAAATCCAAAAAGTTAAGCAGAAAGTGCAAACGCTCAATAATCTCTTTGGTCTCCATGCCAAAAATCCAACCAAAGTATAACATAGTCTCACGTATGGAGAATTCGCCATAGAGTGCAATTTCTTGTGGCATGTAGCCCACACGCTTGCCAGGCACTCCCGAACCACGTGTGCCAGGCTTGCCACCGAGCACAAATACTTCGCCAGAGTCCATACGGCGACGGCCCACAATGCAGGATAGTAGAGTGGTCTTGCCGCAACCGGAGGCGCCCAGCAGGCCATAGCTGAGGAAAAGAAAATAAGTTATATGTGTTAGTAGTGCCTTAAAACTTTTAAAGATGTCTAGAAGAACTTAAGGAGATTTTAAGATTCTTGAGAACTTAAGGAAAATAAAGTACTGAATACTTTGGGACAAAAAAATATCTATTTAACATTGAACTCTTAAACCAAAATAGTCTTCCTGATTTGAAGCAAAATTTAAATTATGGTTACGTCAAATTTTAACTCGGTGTGTTTTTTATATGGTTTTTACTTAGAGTCAAAATTCTAAGAAGCATTTCCCGAAACCACCTGTATATGGCGGCGAGTAGGACAGAATGATTCCAGGTACTGAACCTTTTTACGCAATCTACTCCTCCACCGTAAATGCTGCGATCGAGACTACTCTATAAATGAAGGGAGAACGAGCTAACCATCTACAAAGACGGCTCGAAGGTAGAAGAAGGTACTTGAGCAGGCTTCTTCTCTGAAAAGTTAGCGACGCAGCTTTCATTTCGTTTATCTAACTGGTATACAGTTTTTGAAGCCGTGATATACACAGTCTGTATGAAACCCCAAGGAATGAATCTATTCTTGCCGATCATGCTATGTTGCCATCAAGCCACTTTCAGCGCACCCCTCAAAAAGTTAGCACTTAATCCCCCTAGTCTTGTCTCCAGGGAAGGAGGAGTGTACCAGAAACGAATCAGAGCTAACAGTAGCTCTTGTGATAATGGAGATAAAGAGATCTCTTTAGGAAGTTATGTTTGAAACGAAAACGTTATGGCAGAAAAAGATTATGATAAAGAGTGCTGTTGTTATAACTATAGTACATGTAACAAAGCAAATATCCGACACTGACCCAATGACCGGCGTTCCCCGCCACGACTGCTATCATAGCTGCTAAGATAAGGAGACGATAGAAGGAATGCAACACTTCCTAGGTGACTGCACTGCACTGGTAACAAAATCCAGTAACTGAGAAAGCTCTTCTTCGAAGAGCTAGTTTGCTTGGCAAATCTGCACATAGCAACCCCGTTTCTTCTTATCGAATCCTCAAAAAGGTTTTGCATTAGTAAGTGTCGGATAACTCCCACCAGCCATCCCACGAAACTACATGAAGAACTCGGCTAAGCCGAGCTTCCTATCAAACCTGGAATAACTTAAATAAAGCTTTTTCTCAAAATGTAGCAAATTGTATGCAGCTTCCTACTTGTTCGTAAGTTCTAAATATTCCCTCTCAGTGACACTGGCACTGACCACTCGATTCCAGTTTTTCGAATTTATTTTTATATATTTTGGATATGAATTCTAAGTTATTATATAAAGAATATATAGCCAGAAACAGGTCTATCGACAGGTTGGTTCTAACAAGGGAGTTCCACTCAGAGCCGGAGTTTCGAGAGAGCCCGTAGAACTTAAATTCTTTAGAAAAAAATTGTCGATAGTGTACACTGGGACTGTACTTTTCTCTCGGCGTTGGTGGCCACAGCAACTTGGGGGCCCTACCCAAATTACGTGACCCGTTTAGGGGTGGGGGGTCCTGAAAATACTACGCTTGGTCTAAAAGTCCAAAAATTGGGTCACGTAATTTGGGTACGGCCCCATAAGTCTTCTGGCTGAGTTTATCGATTTTAAAACGCAGTTTATCAATATTATGGTGTGCAATCGGAATCGAAATCCAAAGCATACATGAAAAAGTTGCAATGCAGAGAGGTGGCTAATAAATACTTACTTAAGGAAAATAAGAACAAAAAGGAAAAAGAAAAAAGGGGTCTGTTTGTATAAACTGTGTCGAAGGAAAAGAAGAACTTAGAAAAAACTGTTTATTTTTAAAAAAATAAAATTTTCGACATCTTTATAGTAGGAACAGGTATAATATTAAGAAGCATTTAAAGTCACGCTTGTGGCACAGTAGCTTCCAGATTAGCGACTTTTATTATATACATTATGGTTAAATAATGTGTTGCTAATCAAGTTATGTACTATTGTAATGCAATAAGGTAGATTTGTTATACGTTGACGTGGGGTTCCACAAAAAAAGAGTTGAAATACTTGAAACTTGAAAAAAAAAACTTAAACCTCGTTAGATTGCAAATTGGATATTGGTAAAAAAATCTAAAATTATCTAAAGATTTATTATGTATAGCTAAATTTAATTAGTTACTTTTAAAGCATATCTAGCCAAGAGATGAGGAAACGGAACAAGAGAACGAAAAAAACTAATACTAATGCTATAGTAATTATCGTCGTTCTTATCAGACGAAGCATGACGGATCGCGCGATTTTAAACGCCAACAAAACGCTAGTATGTCAGTTCTTAAACAAAGACGAATAAAAATACACTAACTTTTAAAATTCGTGGCGTCTCAACGAAGATGTCAATGTTAATTTTTGCAGTTCAAGTTGAATTATTATTTTTTTTTTTTTTTTCGAAATGTTCACCTTGAAAAGTAAGAAATATTTTTGTAGCTGCTTTTTTTGTTGTCTTTGTTTTTGTTTATAGCAGAAGCAGCAGATTTATCAAATGCCGCAATACGACCCCACCTATTTATTATTAGCTTAACTTTTATAAATATTATTATTATTATTTTGTTTTTTTCTGGGGGCTTTGCTTTGAGTGCCGCGGCCTTTGACAAAATGTTGGGGCACGTAGGTCGCACGTTTTGAGCTTTTGATAGTTTGTCACAGTTGTCGGGGCTGTTATTGGATTTATTATTATAATTAACACGCTTTGGTCGAACTGGCGTTTAAACATTTCACGATTTTGTTACTATTCGTGGAAAGAAACGCTGAATTGGATTAATCATCGCATTGACTTTGAAGCAAATTTCTTGTCTGGGTCTCGGAACAGTTCATTGACTTAGCCTCCTGACCTAGCCTAAGTTGCAGTGTCAGTCAGACAGTCAGTTTTGAACTGTTTTTAACAGGCAGTAATTAAAAATTTTTATATAACGTCAGGCCTTTGTTTTATTTTGCCCATTAACTGGGTCAAGATCTTTTTTGATATTTGGATTTAGCACAAAGAATATGCCGTTGCCATAATCTTTTATTTTTTTTTTTATTATAAACTCGTATAAATTTGATTTGCTTGTTATGTAATTGAGCCAAAAGAATGCCAAATGACGACGGTTTGTCTGTCTGTCTGGCTGCCAACTCAATGCCAAGATGTTTTTATTGGCCAACTTAATGGCCGCTTAATGCGGGCCAAAATAAAACTTGAAATCATATGTTTGCAACCATTTTGGTGGAAATAATAGCACTAAAAACATTAAAAGCAATAATAATTAAAAAAAATGGCGTTTTTTGCATCAATCAAATTATATATATTTTGCATATATGCAGGATTAACGTTTGTACTTTATAGTGGCATATAAATAGTAGTAGTATATTTTAATCCAAAAATATGCATTTATTATTGCTTCTTATACAAGTATTTGACGTCAAAATGCGAAAAATTTTTATAATAGCCTAGATGACGAGGGTTGACTTTTAAGTTTGCAAACAAAAAAAAACAAGTGGGCAGTTACACAGGGTCTTATATACACAGTGCCCTTCCCTAACTTCTGCAGCTTTCATCATCTATGTTAACGTCATTTGAAACTTATAGATATGGAAAACTTTAATAATTAATATGGATGACTCGGGACAGGCATATCGAAAAAGTTAGGCTATTCTTTTAGGAGAAGCATCCACACTAAAAATTTTCGGATTTGTTAATTTTTGATTATAGTTTGCAAAATTTTTAAACGATTTTAATAAAAAAAAACAAGGGGGTTTCACCTCCTGCGTGCTTTGCATGTTAACCTTAACCTTAGCGCCTTCTTGTTAAATTTATTTCGAGATATCTCGACATGTTATGGTCTACATCGGATTGAGATTGCTATAGTCCTTTACCAACACTGTTCACCGCCCGTATCGCTCCCAATATGCAAGTTCCAATCAATATCCAGGTACACCACAAAGATGTCGGCTTCAGATGTTTTAATGTTTTTTTAATAAATAAAGATGCCTCCCAAAAAAGTAAAATATAATTTTGATGGTTAGTTTGATTGTTTAAACTGGGTTATTTTTTATTATAACTTCAGCAACGGATGCTTCCTCGCGAAAAAAGAAAGATATTCGACAAGTTTGAATTTTCTATATCTTCAATTGTGTATGTATTTGTTCTTGGTTATAAACAATTTTGAGATCTACAATGCATTAAAATTCTTCTAGGGTTTCCTACTTAAATAGTAATAACAAACTAAAGTTACTAAAATAATTTTAGAGGGCAAAAAATTAACAAAAATAAATGTTCCACATAGAAAGGTTTACGGGGTAAAAATGTAGTAGACTGGACTATGGTACACACGCAAAGCAAAAATAACTCTTTTATTTTATCTGCATGAGTTTACATACCGTTTTTGGTGACTGAAGCTTTTTCGAAAAAGTTTTAAAAATAGTTAGATTTTTGTAATTGAGACATATTTACCTACATCTTTTGAAATACACCCTACTATTGGGTATATAAAAGTTATACTGAATTTAGGGTGGCTCTCAAAATGGTCACACGGGATGCAGTTAGATATCGAAATGAGTCGATAAATTTAATCTACTTGCAGATAATGCCTAAACTTTGTTAAAATTTTTAGCTCTCTAACTCGTGAAATTCCTTAGATTCGTTTGACCGGACAGAATACATACCCTTACTCTCACGCCTCCTTGTGGCCCCTACATCTTAAACATTTTTACGAAATTAGTAAATATTTGTAACCAAAATACAAATCGAAAGTTTAAGACCTGCGGCCCACATCATAAGAGCGGACGGCGGTCATCCAGCACAAATATACTATTCGCTAGATGTTATCAGAACCACGCAAGAGAAAGACCTAGGTTTAGATGGATTGATTGTGTAGATAATGATGCAGTAGAGCTAAATGTGAGAAATTGGAGAACGGTGGCGAAAGAAAGGAAGAATGACGGCAAATTCTAAAGCAGCCGAAGACCCAGCACGGGTTGTACAGCCAACAAGAAGTTAAACAAAAAATATTTCCTACGAACCTTAAAATGTAAACTCGAAAAATATTTTAGTAAGTAGAAAATTTGTATTGAAGGGTCTTCAGGCGCAACAGATGCCCAATGAATTTTATACTCATAATTTACTCATTTACATAAAATACTCATAAAATTTGAGCCATCTCGCTGTTAAATGAAAAACTTTTGAGAAATATTCGTAGCAAGTTTTATGTTCATCCCTTGAGAAGCCTCCAAAATCAGCTGCAAAGTTGGAAATATTTGGCATAGGCAATGAGGGTGAATTAGTTTACTTTTGACTAAAGCTTTTAATGCCTATACGATTTTAATTCTACCTAGCGAATGTGTTATTTGCCTCTACCGAAACTAAGCTGATGTACAACCGACAATGGTTAGTAGCTGCATCCGGTTTTAGTGTAGCTAGCCAATGTATACAACCAAGTTCACTGGATAGGGTGCTAAGGGTTTTGAAACCACAACATAAAAAATTGCACCCAATGAAAGACTTGGTCGTACCCTCGCTTAGGGGTCCCCTAGTTATATAATAGTGTGAAGTTATTACCTAGTTTTAAATCAAAAAGTAAAAAAAAGAATTCGCGCGTTGTAAAAAAAAGAAAGCCAGAAACGTGATTCAATTATTATGCTTCCCTCTAATATTTACCTACATACGGATTAACCTCTCTTACTCTGAGTAACTTCTAAAACATAAAATATAAAGAGCGCCAGGTGCTGAAGCCCCTCAGCACCACATGCTATCAGTTCAAGCTTCATTGAACTTTTTTAAAAAAAAATATCAACATCTAATAACAACTCAAGCAACTTGTTTTAGCAGCGGGTTAAGATGCAAAAATGTTGTTTCATTTACAAGACGCACATGCTAGACATTTGCCTGTAGTTATATATAGATACATACTATATACATATGTAGACTAAATAACTATATAATTGCAGCAATTAAATACGAGCACAAGCATTAGCCAATACACCCAGCTGACCTCTACTCAGACGCAAGCACAAGTACACTCACGTTCATATAAATATAGATTAAAGCTTAGAGCTATCATGTGCACATGGAATCTAATAGCACTTACAAGGAAACTTCCAGGGCTATCAATACAATGTAATAATTTGCTAATAGCTTTAGTGTGTTATAAATAAGTTATGAAGTGTGTTAATTTTCACTGTATAATGGGATAATCACTATCCATCCATCCATATGCTTGGTTGGTTTTATCCAAATAGCATCGTTAAATATTTTCTAATTTATTTGCATTTAAATGAATCTGTCATCAGGAATGGTTAATAAAATATTTCACTTTTGTACACATTGCATTAATGCCAGTTAGAGATGGAACCGTGACAAGTTCGTGAGTGTAACAACTGACCTTTACGGTAGCTGTTTTGAAAATTGCGTCGAAATGGTTGTTACAATTAAAGCCACAAGTTAAAAAATTGCTTCGAATATTAAACAAAATTTATTAAAAAAGTCAAAAAAATGTTTTGAAAGCATTTAATTGAAGATTTTTAAAAACTAACTATAAAATTGAGATTATTCCTCACATGCTAAACTTCTTGTCGAGGTTGACAATTTTTTTGTATCAAAATTTATTTTTTAATTTTCATATTCAATAACATTTAATAAATGTAAAAGAATTTGCAGTTTTCCTCGCCTAATTTAATCATGATGTGATGTCCCACAGCTGAGTGCTAAGAAATGCTAAAAAAACTGAACCTTCAAAACATTTTTTTGTGAATCGTTATATTGGTTTATGTTTTTTTTTTAAACTAATAAATTTTGAAAAAATTTATATATATATTTTTTTTTTTTTAAACTAATAAAATTAGAAAAAATCATAAATAAAAGAACTTCCATTTCTCGTGCCATTTAAGCGAGTTTTTTTTTGCTTATTTCTAAATTCAACTACGTTTTTTAAAATCTTCTTTAATTCATTACAATTATAAAAATGAGCGCGAATTTGAGTTTTCAGCATTCAGTTTAATGCTTTTATTTTAAATATAGTAAATTATACACTTTCTTAAATAAATAAAAAGTTCGATATTAATTATTTTATTCATGCCTTCTTCTAATTTCGTTTTCCACTTTTTAAAGAATTTTATGACATTTTTTATGCAATTTTAATTTTTGCGAGCTATTGATCATTTCGACGAATCGAAATCCGAATACGTCAGGGCCTATAAACCTCAAAACGCCAGACAAATATTTAAATAAAATATTGTAAATATTGTTTGTTAAGAAGTTTCAAACTTTTAGCCGAAGGCCTATGATGCCAGCGCTGTAACCATATTAGCTTTAGTTTCTAAACTAAGTTGTAACTATTAAATAAATAAATAAAATAATTTCAAACTTATTTAGTCAACTAATTTTTTTTTTTTTTTAGTTCTCTTAGGTTTCAATTTAAAACTTTTTTTTATTAAGGGCATAAAAAACAATCCCTAGCAATTTTCAAAAAGTAATGAAACATTCACAAAAATTAAATATTTGTGACTGAATACTTTTCACCCATTATTTTCCATCTAAGTTCTCAACAAGGCTAACTACAATAAATAATTTTTTAACCATGAAATTTTCTTTAAAAAAAAATAATTTCTTTCAAGATGAACTTTAATAAAATTTTTTTTTTTTTTATTATTTGCTTAAAAAATATATATTGCTTTGCGTCTTACACAGAAATTCTTAATTTTTTTTTGTTTCTCATTTAAAAAATGTTAACTCTATTTCATAACTTGCTAGATTTAATGCAGAAAGTCTTAGGATCTTTGGTACTACTCTAAAATTCTACAAAAAATTAAACTTTTGCTAAAAATTTAAAAAATATTCTGCTGTACAAGTTTCGTGTAGCGTGAGCACATTTCGTGTCACGCGATTGTCAACAATACATTGCTCCCTTGACAATGTTGAAATTAATATGAGTTGTTGCTATTTGAAATTTACAAATTATAGACATACGAGTGAGTATAAACCTAGTAATTACCTATATTATATTACTTAAATACATACATAGTAGCATTTACAAATACATTGTACTTACATTGTGCCTTTGAGTACGGTCATATTTAGATTGTTGAGCACTTGAATGGCATTCTTCCTCTTGCCATAGGTTTTGAATGCATGTCGCACCTCAACGGCAGCCTGTTGATTAAGTTGCATGGCCGAGATCCTTTCCACCTGGTCTGAGGTCTGTGTGTTGGCATTATTGGTTATTGTGTTCATGTCCGTAATGGGAGTTTGTGAGGATGCCCTGTAATAAGTTAAGAGAGCAAAATGCGGCACATGTTAACAATTACAGTAATCAAAAGTGTACACTTAACTAACTATTCAAGAGTAATCAACTAAAACCAGTTTTCGATTAAAGTTTCTTGCTTAAGTCATTCGTTTTGCGTGCAACCTTAAGAATCGAATGAAAATATGAATAAATGGAAATATGTGAGCATGACTGGAATCACGAATCACCCTATATATTTTCTGAATTGGCCTCTGATGTATGCGTATTACAAGATTGCCTGCACTTCCTGTAATCACATTTGCAATATCAATGGGGGGAGCTCCACTTCATTTGCATAACTAACTGGGCGCTTGAGTTAATGCTTCACTGGTTCCCTGGCACTTTGCTGCTCATAAAAAACTATGTCAGCCGCACATTGCAAAAATAAAGATTACAACAAAATTGCTTAAAGTAATAAAAGCCAACAACTTTAGTAATCATTAGTAATCAAAACTACAATAAATAAAAAACGGAGAGAGCGAAAAAGTTTTACCCGTAGTTTTTGTAATTATTACAGATGTAGATCTGCTCAAAAAATTAAAACCAAAAGTATAATAAGGATTAGATAATTGTTTCTGAGACAATTGCATATAACATATTTTTATTGTTTTCTTCTCAGATAATAATAATAATGCACAACTTGAACAATATGATTAACCAACACTGGCTTTTAAGCTTATCTCTGAACCAATTGAAATTAAATTTATAATACCCTAAATAAAAAATTAAATTTTTTGAAAGAATTTTTTTTTTATTGCTTAAAATGAAGTTGGACAGCGAATCAAATATCTCTGATTAGTTACTTAGCTATTTACCTTTTTTTCAATCCAATCATCTTTTATTAACATTCATTCAACTTTCAATTCGATTAATCTGAATAAATTTAATTAATCTAAATAAAAATATTCTCTTTTGTAAAACAATAATATGCTCTCTCGATTTATAATCGAAAAACTATTAAATTTAGATCAAATCAGTGGTAAATCAGACAAAAAAATAGGCGGTCGGGTTTACCCCACCATTTTTGAAAATGACAAAAATTGACTTTTTTGAAAAAATGGTCATGTCTTAAAAATTATTAGTGGTCTGCAGAAATCTTTAATAGCTTTAATTTGGTATATCGGACTAGTTGATCCGATGTCAACTAAGTATTTTATAGCCAATACCAATAACTATTTCGGATTTGCTACACCTTAACCTACATATTTCAATGTATACCTGGTTCACCTCATTCAATGCTCTTGAGCTAGGAATTGCTGGATACTTCCATACCAAAGCTTTAAACTTTAAGCAGAAATATTTGTATGCCAATTTTTTTTTTTAATTTTTAGCTTAGCATAAATATTGTGCAACTTTAAATATAAATTAGCTTGACTTCTTTTTCTAAATTGATGTCTTTTGCAAACTTAGTTTTTCGCAAAAGAAAACCCCACACTGAGTGCTATCGAAAGTTGCCTTAACGCCGCATTTACTAAATCTTTAACATATAATGGTATTAAGTTGCTATTTAAACCATTTTTTTTTTTAATTAAAAAATTAGAAAAATATTTCAAAATTTTTATTTAAAAAAATCTATACTCAAATATAAGAATTTAATTTTTGAAATACAATCCAATCATTGCTCATTTTAATGTAAGGAAACTTGTTTTAATTTTTAAGTTTTATGTCTTGCTCTTCAACTTTTTTGATAGCTCAAGTACCAATCTAACTTATTAGTGCATTCTATTATAAAAAAGCCGGCTTTAAAACTGCTGAAAAAATTGTTCGAAATTCTTATTACCTTAAGTTAAATATCTCAAAACAAAGTCTAGCACAAAATGAGACGGATATGCAAACAAGGTTAGATCAATTCAGCTCTTCATACTGCTTATAAACGACCGTGCTCCTAATTTCTATGACGAACAAACTTTGAGGAAGTTAATTTAACATTTGTTCTTGAAGCCAAAAATCGCGCAACTTTTTATGAATGTATTATTTTTATTGTTACTTAAAAAATCAAATAATTTAAGATAATTGGCAAATAAAACATGACTGTGGTTCATTAAGCATATATTTAAATCTTAACGCTGCAAATAAAGAGTTTAAAATTCAAGCAAGTCTGCCAGACTAAGCGTCATAAAGTATGAATTGCAAATTGTGACTAATTTCAAACACAAATTTGATTCGATTTGCTGTATAAGAGCTTAAAACACTTTAAAATTTACCTAATAAGTTCAAAGTTGAATATATTTCAATGTTGAATTAAAATTATCAAACTGATTTTTTTTTTTAAATTACATATTGTTTTCAGACCTATTACGTTTAGTAAAGTAAAATATACCAATAAGCGTTTGATCTGAAAAAAATTTTATTCAAAACGTAGTCGTATATATTTTTTTGGAGATCTACAACTTTTTCATTTATATAATACCCCCAAAAAAGGGCAAAGGGTGGCTAAAATTATGAAAAACTGATTTTTAGTAACTATGGCGCCCTCTGCCGCCCAAAATATAACTTCTATTACAAAAAAACAAAAAACGAAATTCCATTTTGAACATTTGTCTTACAAATTTTAGATAAATGGACTCAAACATTTATCAAAATAACTGCTCAACTTCCATTTTGTAAGGCGAAACAGCATTCATTGCAGAAAGAGTAAGCTACAGTGAAACGTCCTTAAAGCGAATTCGCACGGGAGCCGAATGTGGCTTAGTTATATGGAAAATTACTAATACAAAAATTGATTAGAATACCATAAGAGCAGTATACTTGAAAAAAATTCGTAATATAGAAAAAAAAAATCGTTGATATAGGGTGGGCCATCTGTTGGGTTTTTTTTTAACTGCATTTTATTCGTATATTTTTCAACATAATTGGGCAAATGTAGCTATATAGCAGATTCAAGTTTGAAACTACTCATTTATGTATGAAAAAAAATATTGCCCAAATAGCCGCCGAGGCAGGTAATTTTCGATGACTTTTTTGACGAAAACTCATCTGGCGTGGGCTTCAATTGCTGCGTCATTTGTATCTTGTCAGCGTGTCCTAGCAAGGTGTAATTCTTCTATGACGCGTCGATGTTCCCGGCGACTCGTCGACATTGGCCTCAACTATGTTTTTTTTACAGAACGCACATTTTTATAATACGCCTGTACCACTTTTACGCGTTTTTTGGTTGTTAAACGATCCATGGCTTAAATTGAGCAGTTTTGAACCCGACATATGTCAAAGAGCATCCACTTTGGACGGGTATGTTCCGAATTATTTGTTTAACAATCAAACCCACAGATGGCCCACCCTATATTATTATAACTCGTCAAATCGATAAATCGGAATCGGGATCACAATTGAAATTCAGAGTAGGCAGGCTTTATTGTAAGTACCAGTTTTAATCGATCCGGATTGTTACTTTTTGCGTACCTTACTATCAATGTGTTTTATACCTTAAGGTACACAATAGTAGCGCAGCCAGGGTTCTACTATGAGGTGGTCTTTTGAATTTTTTTTTTTATAACTTATCATTTTGTTTATAATTAAAAAATAAACAAAAATATATATTTCGAAAAAAAAAAAAAAAAAACGGGAAGGTTTGAATTCTTTACCTGAACACGTCTGTCCGTCTGTATAATCGCCTAGATCTCAGATAGTATAAAAGCTAGACCACTTAATCTTTTGTATTATTTCACAGGAAATACGTTCATTTTATTTTCTAAATATCCGCGCTATATTATAAAGCTCCCATAGGGCCATAATTAAATTATTTGCTCAGATAACGTAACCAAAGGCTTCACAGGAACCTAAAATTGGTTCACCGAACAGTCGAAAAAACGTTTTTAGGGCATAATTAATTTTTTTCTTGATCATTTAAAGAGACATCGTAAACATTTTTTTTTCAGTAATGTTTTAGGAATTCTTAAGCACTGTTTTAATTTTGATAAGTTTTTTGTTTTTTTCGGTGATGGCGTTTACGAAAGATTGGAATTAGATTTAGGTTAGATTTCATATGCATAAATGCATTTTTCCTAGCAATATTATGTACTTTATATCAAAAACAAGTTAAAATGCTCTCATTGGATATTCCCAACATAAAAAGCCAAAATGGTGCACCCATTTAAAAGATCACTTATTGTGGATACACTATACGGTCCGCACTTACAGTACCTATTAGTTTCAATATGTATGTTCAACACGCATACAAACTTACTACAATACATGACTTGCTCAATTTGGTTTTTGCCAACGCGTTTTTTGGCCACTTGGTCAGTCGGCGTATGTGGCTAAAGCCAACAACAATTGTTACCACCGCCACATTGGTTACAAGTGAATGCACGATGGCAGCCTAAAGTTTAAGTTAAAGCCACAATATGAGGCCGGTTTGGTAAGTCTGTCCAGTCGGTTTGTCTTGGCGTTTTTGCTTGATTGCTTAATACATAAAGCCAACGTTGACGTCGACGCTGGCAGCGGCAGAATTGCAGCGCCGAACTGGTCAGCTACAATAACAACAACGTTAAGCTTATATGCAAAATGGCCAGAATTATGCAATCCATGCAGTTAGTTCTCTTACCAACTACCAACAAGTGAAACTAATTTGTATAAAAATTTGCACAAATGCAACAACAACATGCAACAGCCGCAACAACAACAACAAAAACATTTGGGTCAAGGTTAGCTGCACCATGGGCTTTGGGCCACCTGCTGTGGCACATGGCTGCTTTGGTAAAGAAAGTTATTTATAGACAGGCTTTAATTAATCACAACGGCTAATTTATAAAAAAAATTCACACCTTCTTTTTGTTAATATGTGCGGCTTTAATATGATTAACGTTCATAAAAAAACAGCTCAGCGCTACAACAACATCAACAAATCGAGGCATAAAAATAACCAAAGTTTTTTTTTTTTTAAAAAAAAAAGACAGCCAAAAAAATTTTATGAGAAACTAGTTCAAGGTCATTTATTGAGCGCAGCCTGAGTTTGTCTCAAAGCTTTCGAAAAAACATTTTGATTGTTGCTCTTTATTTATGGATTTTGGTGTGTTGTTGTTGTTGTTTTTGTTTCCGCTGACAACAATAACAACAACAAGTGCCACAACAACAAAATCAACCACAATGATCAACTTGTTGATTGTTGCTTTTAACTTTTTGCTAATCGATTGCGTCTATTCGTTTAAATAAATATTCAATCAAGCTCAAATATTTGCATTTTTTTGTAAGCCGAAAATCAATAAGCGCTAAGTAATGCACAGCGGGAAAGACGATAACAGTGTGAGCAGAGTACAGAAAGAGGTAGAGACTGTTAGACGAAGAGAGTTGGCTGATTGCATTGCTCAATGATTGACGATGCGCTTGATTGACATTAGAGACGCATCGCACATACGCCTCGTAGTTTGTAGTGAAAATTAAGTAGCTTCATTATGCGACAAATATCACATACTACACACATATTTGCATAATGAGTTATGAGTGAGGGTGCGTGTGTGTGTGTGTGTGTGTGTGTGGGCTTGGGTGATTGAATGATTGAGTATTGAGTGCATGTGTTGGATGTGTGTGACAGCTGCTTGACAATATTTGAGGTTTGTTATCATTGTTGTTATCGATTTATATTTGCTTTTGATTCAGCATGCACCGTTGCAATTATAACAATCCCTAGGAAAAACTATCGAAAGACAACGAAATTTGTATACACTTAAAAAAAAATTTAATAAGCGTTATGTCAAATTATTATATTGGAACCCAGATAGATGGACAGTCATATTCAGAAGGTTTTTGTGCGTAAACGTTTAATCATTGTTGGTCAATGAAATTGTCATTTAATTTTCTTAATATTTAAAGTAATAAAGGGTTTCAATAAATAGTATTCAATTTTAAGCGTAAAGTTTTTTTTCCGTTTTTCTAAATTTTTATGTATTAATTAAGAGATTAACAGAAGAAATCTTAGAATATTCGAATTTCGCTAAAACGATTATTTATGTAGTTTGTAACCGAGGAGGAATTAACACGAATTGGCAAAATAGATTTCAACTGAAATCATTTTTTAAATATTCTTCAATGTTCTTAAATTATATTTATGCCAATTTCAAGTTAGATATTTATTGATAAATATTTTTAATTATTTTTTTTCTGATTCAACTAAAAACCAATATTTGGCTATACATTAACAAACACAAACATGGTGCATGTCTTGCATAAAAATGGTTCATATCTTGCATAAATAAAATTTCCCTTTAAGTGAGAATGGTATAGTCGTGGTTAATTTCAATCGAAAGGTGTAGAGCTGTGTTAACAAAGCCTTAGGGAAATATGAGTAGACAGTGACTGTAGAACATTCGGATTTGTGTGCACCCAAAAACGAAAAAAAACAAAATTTATTCGTTTTGTTTTTTCATTTTTCGGAGCACTTCCGATTATTTAAAATGAAAAGTATATTGGTTTTGAAGTGAATATTTTTTTTTTTGAATTGGTATCATTTTTAAAAATTTTAAATATTCTGAGTTAAAGGTTGAAATAAAAATCCGGCAGAGAACAAAAAGCTTCATGGGCTCACGAAAAAGTGACTCCTTGGGCGTTTAAAATATATACTGGTATAACCTAAGTTGAAGGTGTAATTTTTGTTTTATAACGTATTCGTCTATACGTCTGGTAGTCTGTCTACAAAATGATCTCGAAGGCAATAAGATATAGAAAGCAAGAAATATTTCCTAAAGATGAACCCTAGCTTCAAGCTTCAGGCCGGTGTCTAGATCCATTTAGACTAAAAAATAGCAGTATTATTACTTTGCTGCTATCCGTTCTCTCGATAGAGACTAAACTTTGCATAAGCGGTAGCGGTTGCGAACAACTGTGGCACAGAGTGTTTTAGAGTAGCAGAGATTAGCATTCTCTGTGAAAATTAAGGCAAGAACAGACGATGTTAAAGTTGAGATGACTGAAAATTAAAAAAAAAAAAAGCCCGCTAGTTTTTGTAAGTTCTTTGCCTTTGTTGAAGCTAATAAAACTAAAATAAATAGCTCAATTTTATTTAAAGTGCAAACTTGTTCTGCTTAAATATTGATCATCAAATTGGATTGGCAATTTTGAACGTCAATAAGTATAAAGTGATATCAAGCTTCAACGGAAGTCATTATTATGGATTCAACTACTGTACGAAAAACTACATAAAAAAATTTTAAATTTTTGTATATTGTTTTTTTTGAGAGATTTCTAAGCTTTTTAAATGCTTATAATTACAAGTAAAAACAGATTGATCAATCTAGAATCTAGTTAAACAATATTTAGTTAGTTTCAAAGCTTAAAAAAAAACAAAATTTGTACTTTCAGACTCTAAAACTAGTTCGCATGGAGACAGAGCCACAAAGGAACCACTCTCGATATATAGCGTATTAAAACTAGGGTGACAACAAAAACAACAACAGAAAACGTTCGAAAGACTCTGACGAAATGAATTTCAAGTTCGTTGCTTGAGTCTTTCGATTTGCGTATTGTTTTGTGTGTTAGTCACAGACCAACATACTATATTATTTTTTTTTTTGGTTTCTATTTGCATTTGCATGTGTGTACTGTTGGATTGCGTAAATGCACGTGTGTGCGTGTGTGTGTATATACTTTTGTGCGTGTGTGCACATACAGTCAACAATGGACAAGGTCAGGCCGCATAGTTTTTTATAATGACAGCGCGAGCTTTTTTTATGTTTTATTTAACTGTTTTTAGTTTTGGGCGCGTTTTGAAAATTTCAAGCTTTTAGTCTGTCAGTTGGCTTAAATGCAGACAATTTAATTAACTGCTAAGCCATATATTAGTGCATTGTTGAAGCTATTTATGCATGCTGTGCCAATGCATTTGGGTGACAACCATAAAGAAATTTCATCTTATTAGTTGTTATCATTTTTGTTTTAATTTGTTACCGATGACCACAATCACTTTTGGCCGCAAACTTGCAACATTGATGGGCGTGAGAAATGCGTTTCGAGATAAGATATCTTATTTACGCATACGTCATTGTTAGTTATAATGTATTAGCTGGTATTTTCGATAAGTGTGATTGAATTTATTTTTAAAAATATTTCCAATTTGCTGTGGTATTTATGGCTTATTTAAACAATTTCATCAGCTAACTGATGCTGCTGTCACTTTGGAAAATTTTTCAAATTCCACTGACATTAATGAGCGAGCGTAGGCTGAAAAGTAAGCCACACTTCTTTGTGAAAAAACAAAATTTTACTTTAAGGGGAGGTTCTTTCAAATTAAATCGAGAAAATCGATTTTTTTTTTTTTACAAAAAATGAAAGCTACAAATTTGTAGAATATGTGTATGAAAGGATTTTTTGATGCGATCGATATTTATAGAAATATAGCGTTTTGAACGCACCTTAGTCGCTCGCACTGAAGGACGTTCTAAAAACTTTAAACGCGTTTTTCTCGGAACCATGTTTTTCGTTCGCATTTCAAGCATGGCTCTCGATCTATTGTTCCGATTCCCTTCATTTAAGCCATGTTTGAAAGGATATAATTTTTTGTATGCCTTATACTAACAATATACATGAAAAAGTGTTAAATTGTTATTTTTAAGCAAGGTCAAATCACAAAAAAGTGAAAAAAAACGAATTTTTTTTTCGATCAACCACATTTTAGTTAATTTTTCGTCAAAACTCATTATGATTTAGTATAAGGCATAGAGAATTTCATTTACTTCAATAAACAAAATCATTTTTCATTTCGGTTCACTACAAGAGGCTGGAGATCTGAAATGCGGGGACGATATTCTGCGGGCAGACGCAGACAAGTGCCGCCATTTTTCAGCCGCCATTTTGAATTTCGTCGCGAAAAAAAATTTCCAATTATTGTACAATAAAAATCACATTTAACAATCAAAACAGGAAGTTTGTATGTCTTTTCATCATGGCACCAATAATTCCCAAACTTTGCCTTCTTTTTGGCCAAATTTGAAAGAACCTCCCCTTAAAGCAGTGCACCTAAATCAGCTCATCCACAGAGTATTATTTTCCAATGCGTTCGTTTCCATCCATTTTTCAAGTTTGAAACAAGTTTAGTCTATAAAATAAACGACCAATGTTTCCTAAAAAGCAATTTCATTTTCCAAGAAAATGTTGCTATACCGGTCTTTCAAATATTTTAAATATAAAAAAATATAATATTTCAAGGCACTTATTAACAGTGGACGGAAATCTTTTAACAATCCATTTCTTCTACATTTGAACAAGATAATAGTCAGAGCAATTACCAGCGTAGTTAGAAAGCGGCCATCCCAACAAAATCTTTCTTTAGAACATCCAAAAATTATAATTTGTAAAGACCCTACAAACGAAGCATTCGTTCACAGATGAATGAAATTTCTTTCCACAAACCAATTCCCCCGGGCCCGGAGTTTTCTCAGGGGCTCGGTGTAGTTACTGTCATACTGTCGTGATTCTAGCTAAAGTTGTAATAGAGGGGCCGGTTCATTTTGCTCCCGGGAACGGATTCTCTCTCTACGGCTCTGTCGGAGAATATATTGCGTACGCCAATTGGCGTAAGAGATCTTTTTTCTTTAAATTAGCAGTCAATTCTTTCAATAGCTGCTAATATTTTTAGTTTATCGTACCATACGTTAATCTACATAAGCCGTGCAACTCTTTTTAAAAAAGGGTTCCATCACCTTGGTTGGCGGACTTGGGCTTCTTCTTATATTCACTCCTTTGACAGTTTCTTAATTGTTGTTGTATTGTGAAGAATCCAAGTTTCTTCCAAAGCTGCGCAAATAGGTAAAATGGTTTTACGATGACGTCATCTGGCAGAACATTGCTGCAATCCACCGCTTGTCAATCAGCTGATGACTCTTTTTGGCGATTTAGGTAGATGGCCCAAATAAAACGTTTTTATCCGAAATTTTTTTTTCAATTTAGATATACCCAGAGTCAAAAAAAAATGTCGCCAAAATTATATAGGGTGACACTGGTGACTAAAACTTTAATAGCTCAAGGAAAATGCTTAAAAAATATAGCAAACAAAATTGTTGCTAAAATGGTGTCTAGGCTAGATCGATTACATTTCAGCCTGCCCTCGCAAAAGTATTAAATCATATGCATATCTATTTGTAATCTTTTAGAGAGTTTTACTAGTGAACTTTGATCATTTTCAACGCCTACAAAGTTACGCCCATTACAAAACTGCAGCTTTTCGGTAAAGTCATAAAACTTTTTTTTTTTTTTGTTTTTGCCCCTATGTCAACTATTTAGCATTTTAAGAGCTCTCGCTGAGTCAGCATCAGGAAATATTTGTAAGTACCTGCTATTTATGGCGTTTACTTAAGTAATCTTCAAAGTCATTTTGTCAAAGTTATATAAGCTGCAAGCGGCCATTGCATTTCGTGTTTTAAATTGATTGATGATTGAGCCCGTTAATCATATATAATCAAGTTAAAATTTTTGCTGCTGTTTATCTTGTTTTTATTTGTCGATGTCACACGCAAAGTACATAAAGTGCGACTTGAAATGAAATTATATAAAATTAAATGCCAGCAGCAGTTCTCCAATATATAGACGCTAGGTCCGTCACGGATCATCCAGCACTTGAGCGGAATTTAAAGCAATCGCTATAGCTCATTGAATGAGGTATATAATATTCATATAGTTGGGTTCTTTTTACATGCGTATGAATGTAGGGGAAATACCAGGTCGTAAAATTGTTGAAAATTTCCGTAGTTTTTGTATGCTATCAAGCATTTCTTCAGGAGGACTATATTTAAGTTGGTCGTGATTGGTGTTTATGATTGTCAGCAGTCACGAAATTTGTAAATATTTTATGAAAATTAAAGAATTGCAAACGAGCAGCAGTTCGAAAGTATTTTTTACGTTTAAATTATTTTCAGAAAAATTTTAATATTAAAAATGAAAATGAGTTTGCAAAAGTAGCTTTAGTTTTTTATTTATTATTCATATACAACAGAAAAGCCTAAATTTTAAGCTTGGGTTTAAAGTAGTTAACTTCAGGATAATTTAACAACAATCTTTCTTTAACTTTCCGAAAGATATTTCAACTCGGCTTTTAGCGATTTTCGTGGATTTTTTGAGGCTTGATCCTCCAGCTGTCGTCAAAAGACGGATCGCTCTTGTTTTGTATTACACTGGCTGTATGCATTATGATTCAATTTACTTATCACTATTCGAGTAAATTCACAAATAAATTGATCAAAAGCGTTGCGCTTATAATTATAATATACAATATGAACATGTGAGTACACACCGTTCTATATGTTCGCTGACTTAATAGTTTCTAATGTGAAATATAAAGCTTGCATGCAAATAAAACGTGAGCGTTTACTGACTCATACTACGACGTGAAGCGATGTGAATTTTATATAGATGATTAAAAAAACACTTTTTAAAACATCAGCCGTGATAATAATTTAAATATCATGATACGGATTGACCACCTGAAACTATTTTGTTATTCATGTTATGTCAGAATTGAAGATATGGCTTTTCTTCTATTTGGAGAAGCTTGAAAATGTGCCTCTTTAAAAGAATATTATATTGATTATAGTTTTTACGAAAAATCTGCTCTATTTATGGGTCGATTACTAGTTAGCGCACCTTAGTAAATCCAATGTTTTGAGAAAAACTCTTTTTTTTCTAAACTAAATTGCAAGTTTTAAGGTATAGCCCAAATTCCCGCTTTTGTAGTGAGGTAACGATAAAAAATATAGATATGAATTTCATCTTTTGTTGAAATGTAATATCTCTATTAACGCGCTGTCTGGCATTATGGCGAATATTGGCCGCCCGCAAGGGAAATGTAGATGGTTAATCCGAAACACAGTCACGCTAACGAGAGGCGACTATGGCGATATGTCAGGAGAGCTTCACGCAACAGCATGTGAACAAGAAGACTGACTCCAGATATACGGCCTTGCGTAAATTTTAAGCTCGAACTTTATTACCGACGGGATATATAAGCATGAGACGAATTCGTTTCGAACCTCAGAGGGTACTGAACATTTACTTTTTGTCTGTCAAAGATTCTCGCCTGAACGGGGAGAAATAAGCATTGGGAGGTCGTTCATAGTCACTGATTTGTTGAATATTCCACTTAGTTCGCAAGATAGCTGATCTGCTATAAGCAATATGACAGTTGAAATAATCGAGCGGTGAAGTAATACTAGTCTCAAAATTTTTGGTTTTTATATAAAAAAAAAGACTCCAGATACGGCTACGTCAATGTCTAATTCTACCTATTACATGCATTGCACAACACTGCTACCTATAGTGTAGTAGTAGGGTGCAAAAAAAAATAATATAATATAATAATTTGTATAAATATTTTTTTAAATTGGGGACTTCTCCTCCTCTTGTTGTTATTCAACAAGATCTTAATAGATGTGCCAAAGAAAACCGTACACCTACACTGAATCCAAAATTTTTCAACACAATATTATCAGACTTTTCATATCTCAAAAGTTTCTACTAATTTAGTTATTTTTGGGACTGCTTTTAACTAAATTCCAAAAACCAAGTCTAATATCTCATTCACGATGAGTATGATGTCGTGCTTTAGGTGCTCGTGACAACAAAAGTTTTCACGCAACCAGCTCTAGTAGAATGTCGTAGAATATACCATTCACGCTGAATGCGATTTCGTGCCTAAGGCGCTCGTGACAACAAAACTTGTCACGCACACAGCTCTAGAAGAATGTCGCAGAATATCCCACTCATGCTGAATGCGATGTCGTGCCTAAGGCGCACGTGACAATAAAACTTGTCACGCACACAGCTCTAGTAGAATGTCGCAGAATATCCCCAACGAGTATGAAATTAGATAGAGTGGAACGACTGGCCGTTAAGAACAATTTTTCAGCGAGTCTTGAGCAATTATTAGGATTTGCTCGGGTCATTTAAGCAGTTGTATTTTGCATGCGTGCAAAGAGCATGGAAGAAAAACCCGAACGCCGCCGTCTGTACTGCTCTAATGTGTTAAGTTGTTGTTGGCTGCTGTGTTGCATATTTTGTTTTGGTTCTTCATTCATATTTGATTTTCGTGCAACTAGTAAAGTGTGCTTATGCATGAATATTTTATCAAGGGGCGGGCGGATATGTGAGGTTTTTGTGTGTATTTGACCGAAAGAGATAGTAATTTTTGTTGTTGTATTTGTATACTTTTCAAAATTTATTCTTAATACAAATTTAATATTTTATTGTTGCTGAACAAAATAAATATTTTTTTTTAAGAAATAAATACATGTACGAGTCAAATTTTAATTTTTTTATTTATAATAACTTTAACTTAAAATACTTTTTTTTAATGTTTCCTTTAGTAGTATTGTTAAGGTAAGAAAGATCGGCCAAAGCAAAGCGATATGAAGCATTGGCTCTGGCATTGACTTAGGAACATTGTAGTTCAATCGCCCTTGGATATGATAAGCGTTTAATCATAAAAATCTAGTATGTACATATGTATGTACATATATCTTTGACCCTGACTACTATATAAATAAAAAGAAGCCATAAATTATTTACCTTATAATTTTTAGTTAAATCAGAATACATATTTGTATACAATTTTAAGGTAATAACTACCCAAGACAATTAATTATATGTGCATTGCTGCAACTACATAAGTTTTTTTTCTTAAGGCTAAGTTGTTTAAATACACACATACATATGTACTATATCATATCAGCGTTAAGGCCAAGACTGCCCGCCACAAAGACAATATATGTAAATTTATGTTATAAACTTTAAGAAGTGTAAGTAAGGTGCAGGAGTTAAAATGAAAATCTAAAAATAGCATTTGACGAACTCTTGCAATTGAACTCGGCTCTAAACTTCGTTGTTGGCTGTCGGCAATGTTTACAAATTCAGCCGCAGCTAAATTTGTAAATTTTTCGTTTCTGAGCATTTATACCCTTTCTTAATATGTGGCTGCTATGACACTTTGCAAACGCGTTTGCTCTTACACTAACAACTGCATGCATAAATACGAAAAATACGAAGAAGAGTATTTAGCTATCGCCACACATTCTGCTGAACTGTTTTGCATTGTACGCACACAAGCACAAGTAGCTTTTAGCCGAAGCAAAACAGATATACAGACTTTTGGTCAGTGCGTTCTCTTTAATATGTAACTGCAAGTTATTAGGCCACTGTTCTCTAGATCTTAAGTATTTTATTGTATAATATATTAAGATAGGAAATAAATAAATAATAAATAAATAAATAATAAATTGCCAAATGCGTAGGCTCATGCTATCTAACTCACTCTCGCTACCTTCTTATTATAACATGCAAAAATGCATCTTGCTTTGTTTGTGTCCAGCATGGTGCATTTACAGAGATTTTGAAGTTTTCTGTTTCTATTATTATAAATAATGTGGTGCAGTGGGGCACACAAACTAAAAAAGGTGCAATGATTTTTTACAGTCAGGCCATTTATCTGAAATTAGAAATTGCTGAAATAAGAAAACCACCTTCCCACGGAAAATAAGAATACAAATATTTATGGATGTAGTAAAAAATTTTAATTTTAATGCTTCATATCGCTTTGCTTTGGCCGATTTTTCCCATTTTTTTTAACATATTAATAGCTGATACTTACCTTAACAATACTACAAAAAAAAAACATTAAAAAAAAAGTATTTTAAGTTAATAACTTTTTAAGTTAAAGTTATTATAAATAAAAAAATTTAAATTTGATTCGTACATGTATTTATTTCTTAAAAAAAATAAATCTTTTTTTTCAGCAACAATAAATAATATACATATGTATATTGTTACATTTTTATTAACAACAACACACAGCAGCAGGAACAATAACAACAGCCGCAGTAAAATCCAAAATTAATCCACAGCCTTTATATGTACATACATACTACATACTTAGCACATACATAAATAAAAAAATAAAATTTGATTCGTATACATACATATATATGTATGTATTTATTTCTTAATTTCATAATATATATTATTACATTTTTATTAACAATAACAGCACGACAATAACAACAACAAAATACACATACTTATATATGAACCATTAACAATAAAATTAATAATTATAAAAGAAAAATGGTTTTTTAAATGTTCATATGTATGTACATACATACATATGTAAGAAAATATTTATATTTTATATATATTTATATTATATTTAATATTTATTTTGTTCAGCAACAATAAAATATTAAATTTGTATTAAGAATAAATTTTGAAAAGTATACAAATACAACAACAAAAATTACTATCTCTCGGTCAAATACACACAAAAAACCTCACATATCCGCCCGCCCCTTGATAAAATATTCATGCATAAGCACACTTTACTAGTTGCACGAAAATCAAATATGAATTAAGAACCAAAACAAAATATGCAACACAGCAGCCAACAACAACTTAACACATTAGAGCAGTACAGACGGCGGCGTTCGGGTTTTTCTTCCATGCTCTTTGCACGCATGCAAAATACAACTGCTTAAAAGACCCGAGCAAACCCTAATAATTGCTCAAAGGAGCAACTAGCGAGTAAACGCTAACGGCCAGTCGTTCCACTCTATCTAATTTCATACTCGTTGATATCCCACTCATGCTGAATGCGATGTCGTGCCTAAGGCGCACGTGACAACAAAACTTGTCACGCACTCAGCTCTAGTAGCATGTCGAGGAATATCTTCTAGCCCTGCCCCTTGCTCAAAGTATAACACAGTACACAATAAGACTCTGGACTTGGCAGTATAATTAGCGGAAGCCATACTATAATAAATAGATGTAACTTTTTGAAAAAATCAATAAGTTTACAAATTATGACACACTCTGTATAATACCAGAGCACCACTTAACAAGTAGGGCAGCTTTATGAGGCACGGGTAATACCCAATGCCCAAGATAATTAAGCCGAAGAAGCTGCCTTAAAGCGTCTTATATAATAAGACTGCGGAATTTGACACAATTACAAACTTGTTCGACCCATAAAATGTGACCGCACTTTTCGCCAACTGATGGACTGATCACTGACGCAGCACGCAAGTATGCAAAAAAAATATATATATACTTACATATATATCAAATTAAGAGATACATACTATGTATAAAATATGAAGAGCAATCAGCAAAAGGGCGAAGCGTGCGGGAAAAGCCAAATCAAAAGTAACAATGAAGACTGCACAAAAGCCCATATATACATATATACTATGTATGTATATATTATGTAATGTTTATGGGCGGCAAGTGTAAGACATGGTAGAGTGTAAGCCGGAGGCAAGCAATGTGCGAAAAACATGCAAAACGAGCTCAGGGCAGGTCGAATGTAACCCGGGGCTGGGCTGCGGCCGGACGTGGTATCTTTTGGCGGGGTGTTGACAGCAGGAAATGTTGCAAATAGTCGTAAAAAATAAAAAATAAAATAAAGTGTGAATGATAGACTCAAAACTGAGACAATGTGAATGAGCTGGAGCGGGTGCAAATTCGTATCTTCAACTGGGTCAACATCAGTGGGTCAAATTTGAAACTATTGTGTTTACTTTTTGCGCAAAATAATAAACATAAAGATACACTGTAATAAATTTACTTATGAAAGCTTTTTACTTACGTTGATATCAGCATTTTGTTTGATTGCCGGGATTACTGGTGGGTGCGTATATAAGTATAGCTATATATATATATATACAATAGTATATATATCTTTTTTTAAATGCTAGTTGATTTATTATTATTTAAGCGTTTTACTTTTACTTGCTGCCGGCAATAATAAAGTTTTGCAATTCTCAAGTGGAGTTTGCGTTTGTATTTTATGTTAGTTTTTTTTCTATGCGCTTTATGTGCACATTGCTGAAATGTAAAAAAAAAAAAAAAATAATGGATAATGTTTGAGAAAATTAATATTTGATATTTGCATTTTTTGTTGGACTTGAAGTTTTGCCGAGTTTCAACAGCCGTTTTTTTTTTGTTGTACTTTTATGGCAGGCATTACTCATGCGCCGCGTTGTATCATAAAAAAAGCAAAAACTGTTGAGTCATTGTGTAAGGTAATTTCTGTTACTCTATAAATGTTAATGACGAGCGAAAACCAAGGGAACAATGTAAGCAGACTATATAAGATCCTAATCGTTTTCAATTATGCACATTTATGTCATACGTGAAGCCTTGACGTTGTGGAATTTTTATTTCTATTGAAAAATATATAAAAACTTCCATTCTAACAAAATTGAGCAGTAACTGCAGGTATTTCATGGATAGAAGCTAAATTGTGGCATACTGAATTTAAAAGATTATAGACTTAAAAATTTAGATTGTAGGATTCCAGCACATAATTAAGTCTTAGAAAAGACTTAAGACTTAGACTTAATGTAGGAAAAATATAAGGTCAAAAGTTTTAGATATTTCGAATTGCTTGTAAAAACAAGTTTCCTTATGGAATCAGAAAATATTTAAAGAATTTAATCAAATGAAGAGTATTGTTGCAAGTCGCAGGATAAAGAGAGAAACTTACTAATACAGTCGAACTTGCCTCGTTGTATAGAATATTCATTATAGGGAAAATCGTTATGAGGATGTCAAATGAGCAAAGTACTTTGAAAAAATACATAGGATGGAAGAATTTGTTATAGAAGAACTCGTTATATATACATAAGTGTAAATTCTTTACTTGACGCTATATGACTTTTTAAACGTATTTTTGACATACCACCACGACATACGAGGGTGTACAAAAAGTTTTGTACTTCGATCTTCAAGGAGGAACGAACATTTTTTTTTTAATCTCAATTTTTTTTTTTTTTAAATTTTTTTTAGTTTGAAAATGTTGAATCAGAAAATATTTGGTTTAAAACGCCAGTCATTCATACTGTTTGATAAAGATTTATAAGTTAAAAAAATCAATAAAAACGTTTAAATATCAAACTTGCCGATTCTAAATAATAGCAAAAATAGAAGAAACGATATAAAGTCGCCAATTGTTTTTTTAAGTCGATTAGGCTTTCACGTTGTTGAAAAATTAAAGTGCCCGACTAACGACGTAAGCAACCCTAACAACGATGCAGAAATGCAGAAGTGCCTGACTAAAAATGCGAGCAACAACATACTACACAGCTGTTTACAAATAAGAGTTGGCTTGCTTTTTTTTTGTTAAGAAAAGCTGAGTAAAATGCCAATTAAAAGCATAAAAGATAAAGTTTTGAATATAAGGAAGTACTCTATGTACTTGCTAATCGTTCACTGTAAAGAAAGCTACAATTTTCAAAAAAAGTAAATGATTTAGCATAATTTTCTATCGCTCTACAATCATCGTATAATATAAAAAACAGTTTTTGAAGGAAGCGCCCTACTTTCAGTGCTCAAAGCACTGGTTCGGGCAGAAATGAGAAATTATTTTGGTTTAAGTTGTTGAACTTCTTTTCTTCTTTTCTGCCGAAAAAGTAAACACCATAAATATGTTTTTTTTTGACTGAATTCGAAAATAATTACATCTCCCATACAAAAGTTCGATTTTTAAATATTTATTTTAAGTATTTCATACGAAAAATGGCTTAAGTTTTGACTTAATTATCGGGATCAGAAAATTTTGTATGTTCGATTTTTTGAACAAACTAAAGCCTAAAAAAAGTGTTGACTTGCTATGTCAAGTCTATGGATCTCATTGTACTAAAAAATTTCTTAATGCTAATAAAAATTCACATATCGCACTAGCTTCAGTTAATCTGCTTAATTTATAAATCTATTAACTTTTTTTTCCATCATAATTAAGGTTTTTTTTCGAGTCAAACTCCTTTATATTTATAAATTTATTCTCTTAAATTCTCAGTTGTAAAGACATAATATCTGAACTATTGATTTAATATGTTAAGCTAGCTTTAAGCAATATTTTGATATTATTTCGGCAAATAAATCAAATTGTAAATAAATTAAAAAATTTCTTAATGCCAATTGTTGAATCGAAATATTTATTTATTTATAAACAGCGGCTACCTAAGAATTAAATATTAAAAGCTTAAGAACCTGCAATTATCTTTAGCGGAAATTTTGGAACAAATTTTCTAAAATCTCGTTTTACCAAATTGCAGATAATTTTAAATACTTGCTGAATTCAACATAAAAAGTATTTCTAACAAATAAATTACTTTCTAGTTATCTATGCTTATTGATGCGTAAAAAATATATTACTAAGAAAAAAGTGCGGTATAATTATTATTTTTTTTTCTAAGAATGACAAGCTTTTGATGTTTATTATATAGTATATCATATAAATATCATAACAAAGCCTGAAATTGACCTTTGGACCACAAAGCACTTGGCCAAATAGTATATAATATACCCTACACATATCATCTACCATTTGTATACCAACAAATGGATTTGAAATTGCGTCTTGCCGTCACAAACTGCCATTAATAATTTTTTTTTTTACTTATATTTCCTATAGAATTTATAGTAATAACACATACAATCAACACCTTGCGGCGGACTACTGTTGTTTATTGTATCGATGAGTATTATTTTGTATCTATCCCGGCATTTATTTTTTTTTTTTTCTGTTTTGTTTGACCGCAGAAATGTACAATTTATGCCAAGTCATATGCACACGATTATGGCCCAGCCATTCATACATATTCCACACATAACTCATATTGATATACATAGTGCATATGTATATAACGTATAGCTTATAGGCAACAATTTTTTTTTAGTGCTTTAAACTTTGTCATTCACATCAAAACAACTCAAAAGCAGCTTAAGTCAGCCAAAATAAAGAAACGCCAACAACAACAACAAATTAATAACAATAAAATGTAATTGAGTTAAAAGCAATGTACGCATTTGACATTGGCCTAACAACTTGTTGAAATGTTTTTGGGCCTAAAAAGTTAAACTATACGCCTGCTTACTTAAATGCCGCTTCAACTTTCAAATTACACAAACTAGCGTTTAAATAACGCTTAAGTTTGAAATTAAATAAAAAACAAACCGAAAGATTCTTAAAACAACAACGAAACATATTTTGTATCTCATAGATACACTGCCAGCTGTCAGTTTACTTGAGTTGGCTTTTGTTGTTGTTGCGTTTTGGGCTTACTTTGCATGCTAAATACGCTGTCGTGACAAGGTCAGCTGCTACAACAACAACTACCAAAAGGTAGCGGAAAATTTTATCGGACAACAAAAACATGCTTCAGCAAATTGTGCAAATTATGCAGTTAAATTGCAAAAATCACACATGCACACAGACACACACACACACACTCATTCACATACAATCCACTAAAGAATTTCAAAATTGCAATCATGACATGAGTCATTCATGGGCATTACCAACTGACCAACTATAATAACTGCAAAGAGTTCAATGAAACAATGTACACCTAAGCCAAAAAAAAAAAAACAGAGAACGAATTTCATGAAAAACAAGTGGAATTGGGAGATTGTTGATTTACGTCCATCAAAGAGACGCTACTCCAAAGCCCATACATAGAGTTGCTTGAGTTGGATCGATTACTAATAGCGGCACAACTATTCGTATACAGAGTGCATTTGATTGCTTAACTTCTTTATATTCAACACACTCAACACAACTCAACTGAACATAAACTTAAACCTAAACAACTTGTTTGCGAACTTATGCCTCTAATGCATGTTTTAAGCCTCTGGTCACACTAATAACACAAATTAACATTAAAATAGCATAAGACGCAATTTTTGACAAAAACTCAGGTGAATTGAGTTACTACAGCCCTAGAGTATTGAATTGTAAGTTCACGCAAAGCTTCTCTACAGTGTTGGGCTAGGTTGCGAGTTTGGGAGAGAATTTGTTCTATGTATACCCAGCAAAGTATAAAGACTTTATGTGTGTCTCATTCTTAGGATTGCTACGAGGTATGCGTATTTGGTTTGTTCAAAGAATCCCACAATTGTTGTCAAAGTATGCTCCACAATAGCGGAACACTACAAGTTAAGTTTGTCCTGTTTTTGCTTAAGGCCTATACGCAGCATGAAATATTTCGCACGGAATGACAAAACCATATAAAAAAAAAATCCCATTTGGGATATTCCATTTGGGTTTTTTTTTTATATGTAGTTTTGCATTCTGCGTAGACCCCTTTAGGTCGGAATCTATAGTAATGTAAGATCTATGTAGACTTTTTCTTTCGTAATTTCCAAGATTGTCCAAGATCTAGGCGTTCAGACAGACAGACGGTTAGAGAGAAGGACGAACAGGTCTATATACAATACATTTCTTTTGGCCTACTGACAATACTGGAAAAAACTTTTCGAGGTCGCCGATGTATTCTTGTCTATGCTACATTACATTAACTTTATTCAGGCCCTACGAGAGAAGGGGGAAAGGGCGGGATTCCCACGGGCCCAGAGTTTACTCAGGGGCCCGATGTAATTACTGTCGTTATAGAGGGTCCGGCAGCTATATGGGAGCTATATGATACAGTCAACCGATTTTGATCAAATTTGGTATAGTGCTTGGGTACTCTAAAAAACAAACGAAACACAACGAATTTTTTTCAAAAAACGTTTTTTTGCTATATGAGATAAGCAACAGATTTTGATCAAATTTGGTATAGTGCTTGGGAACTATAAAATACTCGCGAAAGTCAAATTTGGTTACGATATCTTCATAAACAAGCGAATTATCCATCTAATACATTTGGATTTTTTCGAGGTCCTCTGAAACAACCCTATGGGAGCTATGTAATATAGCCCCGGTATCAAAAAAATAAAATAAACTTGTCTTCTATGGAATAATAAGGGATCTAATCTGAAAGAAAGGTTGCTCTAGCTCGTACCATCTCTGTGGTCTAGGCGTCCTGTTCATACTTTAGGTAACTTTGGGGGGTCTCCGGCGACTGTTTCTATATGTTACATACTTTTGCGGCTTGCACAAACTTAATATACCCTTTGCTAAATTTTCATTACAAACTGCAATAAATAAAAAATAAACATATAAACTTTGTGCTTTTCATTATTGACTACACCTTCTTTTATAACCAAGAGAAAAATCAAGTGACTTTTTCTTAATGAAGTAACGTGCTGTAGACAAAAAAAAAAAAATACTACAGACAACAATGAAGCAATTATTGACCAACTGAGCATAATAATGTGTGGTTTTTAGACAAACAGTCAGCTGTTTTTTAACCAGCCATAATCATGCAAGTGCATAAGTGTAATAAATATATACTTAAAAGCAAGTATTTATAAGTTTTATGTGATTTCAAGAGGCGCAATGAGGCAATTTTCATGCATCGTCGAATCAGCTGAACGACTTTTCAACAGCTGAGCGTCTGCCCAAAAAAAAGTTTTTGAGCGGGTTGGGGTCTTAGCAGGTAGTGCAGCCAGACAGGAAAACCCATTTTTGATTTATGGCTTTTGAATTTTGAGCTTCAGCCCAAATGTTTAATGAACAATTTACGTCAGCATTAAATGCTTACGTGTGTGGCATAAGCCAATTGAATGGAACAAACGTGCCGCTCAATAAAGTCCAGAAGAATAGCCGCTGAAGCCATCTAAGAACTTATGTGGCATAAAAACACATATGTACAAAGTATTTGCATATATGTATAGAAAGTTACAAGGGTAGGCTGAAAAGTAATTGGATGGCCAAGACTGCAAACAAGCAACATTTCATATATATTTTTTTGTTTGTTTATCAAAACGGATTTCTTCTAAAGAATCGTGAAAGCAAACAAGGCGATGCTTATTATCTTTAAGATGACCGCGAGATCGTGAATAAGTTTTCGAAATTATTGTACAACATTTTCCAATAAGGTGACGCAATAGCAGACAAGAATTTAAGCGACATATAAAAATTCTACGATTTGCGCAACCAATTGATTGCTCAGACTTCATATCTTCCGGATTTGGCTTCCCGTGAGTACAAGCACCTATTATCTTTTCCAAACTTTAAGAAATTTGATTTTGATATTAATTGGTTTTTCAGAAGTCACACTTCAGGAAGCAAAAATGATTCTTGAGAGCTATGAAACGAATATTCCCCATCTACAAATTTAATGTAAGAAGACGCTTCAATATGGTGCAAATAATGAAGGAGTTAAACATCAAGTTTTCAAAAAAGAAGAAATTTGAAAATAGCGTATTATTTCTTTTGATGCAAATCCAAAATAGATAAATAAAATATTGAGTTAGAAAAGAACGTGCATTTTTGCAAACCTATTGGAAACTTAGGGATGTCCGTCTGCATTTAACGCCCTACAAAATCTCAAGAATTAAACTCACAAAAATCAAAATTACCAAGATACGTCTAAACTTGACTTTTTCAGCTTGATGAAAAAAGCTTTTCTTCAAATGATAAGCTCATCTGCGAAACGAATGCACATTCGAAGCAGCTGGCTAAATCCTAAAATGGTTCAAAAACAACAACTTCTCAGCCTGCCCTCGTTAAGTGTCTGAGGTAACTTTCGCTCTCGTCACGAACCAAGCTTAACTAATTTTCTTTGGCATTTTTCTTCTGCCTTTTCATTTGCTTTTTGCGTTTCGCTTGGTTTTCCCATTGCGTTTTCATTTTCATCAGCTGTATTCACTTTTGCTTTTCCGATGACATAATTTCAGTCACGCCGCCTTTGCAGCTGTGTGCGACACAGTTTTGTGCCAACTGCTGCAGCAGCAGCAGCAACTTCTTCCATTTGTTGCTTGTTGCATGTTGCTTGTTGCAACTTTGCAAACCAGTTGGTATAGTTGCCACTTCGGTCTTATGGCAACTGGTTCTGCAACTTTTGTATAGATTTTTCAGAAGTTTGCCGCGTTGTTTTTGCCAAAAAAATTAGAGTGAGCTCTCGCCCGCACATTGCTAGTGTTGGAAATTGAACATTTCTTGTTATCGAGTAGATCGATTAGATAATCTAACTGGCCACAGTTGTTTGCAAAACCCATTACAATCGAGTATGGACAGCAACTAGTTTAAGTTTAATGCGTTGATTGCACGTCAATAAAAAACAAAAAACTAGCATAATTTCAAACCAAGCTTTGAAATTTTTTTTTAAAGTGATAATTTATGTATCCGTTAAAGATCGCGTAATATAAACCTATTATCGCTTTTTTTTGTTAAGAAATAAATAATAACATTACTTTGAAAGCTGTTGAGCATATCGGCAAGATTTTATAAAATTTCATACAGAGTTTGGAATCTTTTGAATTAGTAGAAATGGCTTATTGAAGAGTCTGATACTCATGAGCAAAGAAGAAAGATGGGAAATTTAGAGGAAGAAGAAGCATAAGCAAAAGATGGAAACTGATTGGTGTCCCCTAATATACAACTATCTGGTTTTTTTTTTTTTTTTCTAAACTGGCTGAAAGACCCAAATGGATGTGCTTCCAAACCTGTGCTTGCTCGAACTGATTTTATTATAAGGCGAAGTAAATTTGAGACCCACTTTTTACTCTTTGGCCAGGAACATTTAGAGATTGTTTTTGCAGATTACTACAGTGTTCCATGAGCAATTTGGCTCAAATTTAGATCAGTATCGTTTAAGATCAACACCTTGGTTTCCTGAAAGACAGTTAGGGTATTCACGGTTTCTTTTGAGTTGTTGAGACCGAAAGTTGAGCAACTTTACAAAAAAAATATTACAGATTTGAGTTTCGAAACCACTTTTGCGCAACCTGGAATATAATTCTTGTTTCCAGTTAGCAGCTAGTGTTGAAAAATACGCGTTTTGCGGCATTTTCATGTCTCCAATATTTTGCGATTTCTTGGCGTTTTTTTTTTTAAAGCGGCAATAAATGATTTTCAATCAAATCACGCACGCAGACGCACATGTCTAGAACTTTGCACATATTTAATATACCATAATTTGCAGTGTATAAAAAACTGCTTCAGATTTCTTTTGAATTCTTTCACAGCAACTTTTTCATAGTTAGACTTACTAACCTGCTACAGAACAGCTAGTAACTGCCATATTAGCCACATGTGTTTGCTTTTAGCTAATTCTAATTACGAGTTAACAATTAACAACTGGCATTCAAGAGGTCAGCCAGAACTTGTTTACACTGCCGCCTTTGCGAGTTGCAAGTTGCAGCAAGTACAAGTCACTTAGTCGGTTTTTTTTGCAGTCACTTTTTTTTTTTTAAATATAGTCAGTCAGTACGAGTATCTAGTAGATTTTTGCTGATGCCTGCAATTTCGTACAAAGTTCAGCGTAATTAAGTGTTGTGACTTTTTCGCATTTTCGTTGCACAAGTGCAAATACTTTTGCAGTTACAACTACAAATATTGTATTATTATAATAATAATAATAATATGGTAATACACTACGGACGGGTGCAAGTAAATATTTCAACTGCATTCGTTGTCGCTCTTTTTGAAAACCTTCGCAGTTGTTGTCTGGGTTGGCCCTGAAATTTGTTGTCAAGGTTTTCAGCTGCTCTTTACTTTCTCATTGGGTCTCCCTACGATCGTTGCATAAACTTGAACTGGTATTTTTGCTGGGTTTTTTTTTTGCTTTTGTTTTTGCGAATTCTGTGTTGCATTCAACCGGGTTCAAGGTGCACATACTACAAAGTATAATAAAGTAATGTTAATATACAATACTTATTTTATTAAATTTAACATTGTAACATTAAAACAATTAAATTCAAGGTAACTACCTGATATATTAGCATAAAGTTTAAACGGCTTAGCAGATCAGATCAGATCATTGCGCACTGCTTGCTTAGTAAAATTCAAGAGCAGTGCCATAATTATAATTAGACTCAGTAAAGCGGTTTTGTTGCTTAATTAAAGCGTATTTAATTAAGCACCCATTGTAATTTATAGTCTAAGGCCTGTGCTTAAAAACCAATAACTAATATAAATTGTGAACTTAAGTAAATGTTATGTCAGTTAAATAATTGCAAGCACTGTCAACTAATGTCAGGGCTTAATATCTTAATTATACGTACTTGAATACGGCTTTACACCTCATAGCTTTTCAAATCCTACGTAACTTGTAGTATTAACACCTAATGACCATTCTGAACGATGACTCGGCGGCAAAAGTTAGAGACCATCAATTAAGGCATGCCACATAACAAATGCATCATAACGCATAGTTTTAAAAAATTCTGAATAAGTACACTGAGAGAAAAAATTAGTCTATCTTCTAAGACCCAATCTTACAATAAGAATTTTGAATAATTGAATAAATTCTTAAATTTAGAAAACATGTACCTCAATAAAAAATCTATTTTGATAGAAATAATAATAAAAGATTTTAAGTTGATTTCGACAACAACAAACACACTAGAATGAGTACGAAAGACTTCGTCATAAGTTTAAAAATTCTTAAATTAGGAGAAAGACTTCGTCATAAGGTTAAAAAATCTTAAATTAGAATAAAAAATTCGGTTTAACTTGAAATTAGAATAAAAATAATAAAATGAGTTTAAAACACAACAACAAAAAAATACTTCGAAAAACCTCTTAATGAAAACAAAAATCCTGAATTAAGAAACAAAACGAAGTTTTTCGATTATACATAACAAAATATTTAAATTAGCTTACTTTTAAAAAATTGTAAAATATAGCTGATCATGGGGATATCTTTTAAAAAAAAACACAGTTTCTTAATTATGACTTAAATATTCAAAATATTTTATTTAGTATTAATAATTTTTTAAGTCAACATTAAAAACAAACGCAATGTGAGAATCAATTATATTTAATTAGAAAGTTAAAGAATTTTCTATATTATTTTAAAAATTTACATTTTGATTTATGGTCAGTTTTTCAATCGTTTTTAGTAAAATAAAAAATCTTGATTTAAATAAATATTTTGCATCAACATCTTGAACTATTGTCCCAGACTATGCTTGAACTTGATTCAAGTTAAGATTTCAAGATTTTTTAGTTTGTTTCAATAATTGGCCCATACGCAGTTCGAAAAATTTCCCAAATGGAATTTTTTGTTTATGTGAAGTTTTGTCAATTCTTGCGAAATTTTTCGAACTGCGTATAGGCCTTAAGATGAAAATATTTTGCAGCTAAGTTTTGTGAACTTGTTTTTTACAAATAAAATGTTTATGTTCGAGCTAATTGTCAAGCAAACAAGCTCGTCATTCAAGAATTTCATACTCAAAATTGAATACTTGAAATGAGTTCGGATCTAGGGATTTTCGTCAAGTCAGGAATTACAAATGTCCAGCACAAAATACTTTTTTTCTCAGTGTATTTGCACAACAAGTGCTAAAAATTCTATTGAACTGTCAGTCAAATATTGACGCATCAATCATGCCAGTTCTTAAAGTCCTGACACAAAATAAAGTAGAAAAAAAATCTAGCCTATTAATTAAAAATTCATGTGTAAACCAACATTTGTTCAAGTGCTCGCCGACACTTTGCTTATATATGTATTATATTACCTAAGGCTTGTTAGAACCGCCATAAGGCAATTTGAATCCAATTTAATTGAGAGAATTAAAATTTAATTGAGACCCTCAGACATTCTCTTTCAACTAAATTAGTCCATTAGACCCATAATTTATCGATTTGCATTGATTGGCGAACAATTTTTTGCGGCAACTATTTACAAAGTCGACTTTTTGCATATTAGCCATATTTGGCTTGAAAACTTAGGAAATTGCTGGGGTATTTATTTATTTAGCCTATTTTAAACCTGTTTTATCAAAGAGGAAACATTATAAGTGTACAGGGCCGGCAGACGGTCTGCAAAAGTTTTGTATACAAATTCGGCTAAAAAAGCGCTTCACTATGACGTTTGCTTTGGGCCCTCTTTAAATTTATTCCGCCACTGTACAGGCATAACTTTTGGGTTGTATAACCAGAACGACTTTTATTTGATTTATAAAGCTTATGTAACAGACTGGGGGGTTCACATATACAATCAAGTTCTTAATTTTTTGCTAAAAACCAGTAGCGCTTAATATTCTTAACTTTCCTCTAATATTTTTCAAATGCATTCGATCACATACACATAATAATATTAGCCCCCATAAAAGCTATATTCTTGCCTTAAAAGCCGTAAATAAACTTTTAAATGGCTTAAACTTTTCAATTTAGAAAACTTTTAGTAATGGTTACCACACTGGAACGAACTAACTCAAATTTTTAAGCGTTAAGTTTACAGTATATTTGTACTTCTATAGCGGTCGGTTTAGATCGGTCACACTTTTTACTTCAGTTACGGTCTGAGAATGTAAATATTTTTTTGTTTTTGAAGATTGTAAAATCTTTAAGTATGTTCTATAAATGTAGATTTATATGGTAGTGGGTTAAAGATATATAATAAAATCAGAGCTAGGTATAAAAATATTTTAATATTCTTGCTATGGTTTAAAGAATAGAAGAAGCAATCATTTGATTCAATGTCGCAAAATTAGCTTTGATTAATCTCAGGATGATGGAACTATGCTCCACTAGGAATAACAAGACATAAGAAGAAGAATCTCAGGATTAAGCCATATTTATGAATAAAGAAACTTTTTGTATTGAAAATTGTAATATCTGTTCCAATCAAAAATTTTTGATTAGTTATTGTTTATTAAAATCGAGAAGAAAAAGCATTGCTCGTCTTAAATATAAAGGAAGACAAATAAGACGTACATATTGATAAAATCCTTAGCCCATGATATGTTTTTCTAAAGGCTCTTTTTTTATTGTGAACCATTTTCTGCAGTGATTTTATTCAGTATTGTTCATTCATTCAAAAAATTTAACTCGAAAAATGCTTTCTAGTCTACTTTTACAAAATTTCATTTTAAGGAACAAGCTCTCATACATTTTAGATATTAAGGTATACATATTTATAAAATCCTTAGCCCATGAGATGGTTTTCAATGGGTTCTTTTTTTATTGTAAATCATTTTCTGCAGTGATTTTATTCAGTATTGTTCATTCATTCAAACAATGTAAAATTGAAAAATGCTTTGTAGTCTACTTTTAGAAAATTTCATTTTAAGAAACAAGCTATCATACATATTTCATAAGAGATGTTTCAAGTTTTGGTATAAACAATACACATTGGCCTTATAGGTGGTAATTTCTCATCAATAATAATTAAAACTCTCTATAGTGTAAACTATTTTTTGGATTGGCTTATATCTAAACTACTTCATGAACTATTCGCTTAACAAGCTTAAGTCTGTGCCTGATTTCTATATAGTTTAAACCGTCATTTCGATTAATCGGAACAGATCTGAATATATATTAGACTCTTATAGATAAAGACAAAAAAAAGTAAATTTTTCATATTTTTATGTATCTACTTGAAGGTCAACTTGATATTTAATATGCATATTTGCATGGAAATGATGCATGTTGTATAAGTTGGGCTTCTTATAGATACCCTTAATAATTGCATATCACTCAGTTTAAGTAAAATTTAACTATTAACTAAAACTATTTAATTTTAAATAAAAAAAACTGTTTAGGTCATATATTAAATCTAGTTGCTTTAACTGCTCTATATTACTCATACGCTCTGAGCTCGCACTAGTTTTTCGCTCAATTGTCAAACGTTTCAATTGAATTGCTTTTTAATGCCCCCCCAGTGACATTTGTTGAGTAAAATCAATAATAAATAATTTAAATTTGGAGTGAAAATTTAAATTCGTAGTGTTCTGATAACTACAATAAAAATACATTTACTTAAAGAACGCAGTCAATGCTTGTGTTATTAATTAATATATTATTAATTGATGTAAAAACAAATCTTTTTTTTGCTCTTACATATATTTTACAAAGTAAGGGCATATGTAGCGCTTTATAAGCCGCTAATAACTTTTTGTTATGACACAAACCATGAATTGAATGGAAAATATTCTAAGTATGAATGTAAACAATTTATATGCAACAAACGCACAGATTTGCGCAATTTGAAATGTACAGCGTTGTTTGGGGGCGTAACAAGCTTTGAATATTGAAGCCAGCCGCTTGATAATGAAGTTTGCCAATTGACAATGAAGGAACCGCCGCCATTTGTTATGTGAAAAAAAGACAAATATTATAAAAATAATTTCAATTTGTATATAAAAAAAGCTTTTTATGCATTATTGTCAAGAAAATATATTAGAGAAAAAAATTTATGGAATAGAGTCGAAACATTATGACTATAGTATACACTGAATCATACATGAATCCTAGACATTTCTACTAGTCGAACTCAAATTCAATAATGAGAATGAACCTATAGCTAGGAATTAATCATTAAAGCCTATTTATAGAGTTTCCATCGGAATTCAATTGAAACAAAGAAGTCTATGGCGAATTTCCAGCTCGACATATCGAAATTATAGTCAAGTTTATACGTTTATTCCGACCAGACAAGACGATGGCTCAAATATATATGTTTCTTTAACTCCTATTTGGAGCATAGGGCGTCTTGACGATTCGGTAGCAAGAGATGTTTCAGGTAGGTAGGTTGCTAGCCCTTCTACCCTAGCTTGGTGATAGAATCACTATCTGCACCTCCAAGCAGGTGTTTTGATCCGCGAGTGGTATTTTATGTCCCACTGACCCTGCATAGTGCCGAGCATTCCCCTATCCGCCACCTGGCGACGCGTGCGATGGGAGACAGACAACTCCACATGGCTCAAAGCTAAGAAATAATTGAATTAAGTAAATAGGTTTTGAGCAGCTAAATCCAAATGACAACTTCGCTTGGGCTTCCAATTTATTTTTGTATTTAGAAGCACTTTTAAGCGAGTCATCAACCCAGTCGAGTCCATTACCCGGCACTAATTGTGGAGATTTTTGCATACAGCTTGGACATGGTAGTGCCATGATGCTGTGGTATTGGCTTTTCTGGTTTAACGAAAAGGAATTTTAAAGCTGGACGCCGAAAACCAGTTAGTGGGTTTACAAATAAAATCTTGCATTTTATGCAAGCTTGCTTTAACACATTTGGAGTCAAGACTTTTGGTACTTTATAAAAAATAAAATGCATATAATTTGTGCTTCTTTTTAACATTCGAGGGAAGGCGACTCGAGAGACAGAGACATGGGTAAACCGATTTTCTTTGTATTGATCATCATTTCGATATTAAATTTGTGGGATCGTTTCTTTCAGAAATTTAAGAAAAAAATGTAACGAGGTGGTATACCATATGCAAAAAATATAAATGCAAGTCAAACATAAACTGCTGACAAAAAATTATACTCGCAGCTTTTGTGGTCTTCAAGAAACAAGTATCACTAAAGGACGCACAGACAGTCAGATATGGCTAAAACTTTGCGGCTTCTTACACGTTTCGCTACACACAACATTCTGTTTTTGTTTACAACAATTTAATAAACTTCTTATCCTTTAACTACAGTGTATACAAAGTATTTTGAATGGCATTTAAATTGTTTAATGAATACTTTGCTGTGGGCAGGCAGACAGCGCTCTTAATGGAGGTGATGATCAGCGATCAACGATCGCAATGCTGACTCTTTGGGTTCGACAAAACTTCAAATCTCAACAAAACACATTTATTGAATAAGCAAATTTGCACTTACACAGTGTGCGTTCTTAATAGATTTTGGCGCAGTTGACAAAAACAACAACAGCACGAGTTAAGAGGAAGTGTCTCTAGAAGTACGTCGTTGTTGTTCAGCAAATGTTTGCACAAGTTGTCGTTGTTGTCGTTGCTTTTGTAATCCAAAAGTGTTGTCGTTGTTGTAGTGTGTTGGCATTGGCCAAAAGTGTTATATTTGCACGCCTAAGCTTTTGGTTTTTGTTTCTTTTTTTTTTGTGTTTGTTGTTGTTGTTGGTCCCGCGCAACAAAAGACTTAAGACACGAACGCGCGCACAAAAGTTGCAACAAAAGCCGAATTAAATTGTAATATTTTTTACACTCGACGTTTTGTTTTTAGTTGTTTTTTAGTTTAACAAAAAACAAATTCCTTTTGTTGTAAATGTGACAACACTTTGTGTTTTATTTTTTTACTTTTGAATATATAATTTTTTTGCACTATTGAAGCAGGCACACTGCAAACACACGGCGAATGAATGAGTTAAAAAACACGTGCGTTGCGCTTAAGGGTACGACTAAGACTGACTTGAAGCAGACAGCAAAAAGACGACGCTACAAGCAATGGCGAATGCTGCGCTGCTGACGTCGACGTTGACGTTGTCGCTCTGCCGCTGCTGACGGCAACGTTTCTAGTTTTGCACTTTACACTTTGTCAAGTCGCACGCAAGATACACACATACACACACACTCACACATGCATACGTTTTGAGCGAGTTTTTTACTTTGACTGCTGCACTTTTGCACACGTGCGTTTTGGGCGCGATTTAAAACGCGCGCTGCTAGCGTTTTTCTCTACAAGTATTGAGCGTAAGTAAATCAAAGCGTAGACGTGGTCCGTAGTGCTCGCTGTCTGAAATATAACTAAAAGCTAGCCAGCGTCTAGCTGCGCTCAAGACACCTGTGCGCTTGAGAGCTTTTGCACTCAAAATGGAGCGCGAGCAGCTTGTGGAATGAGCGCGATGGCGCTAGTTTTATTGAGTGCTTTGTTGTCTGAGTTTATTGGCTCCTTAAGCCTCCGCACAGCAACAAGTTGAGCGCTGAGCGTTGAGCTCGTTCACCTTCAAAGCATTTAGCGCGCGGGCCCCTTGTGCCCAATTGAAAGGGCCAAGACATTACTCTTTGTTGTTGTTGTTGCAGTCTCTGTCGTTGTCGTTGTTGTTGTTGTTGCTGGGTTTTTTTTTAAACATTGACGTCGTTGTTGTGACGTTGCGTTGCGTTTATGCAATCGCTGCGTCGACCTTGACGCGTTCCCTGCACAAACTTGCAGCTGAAAGCATTGCTCTGCACAGTGACGTAGGCAGATTGCTGCCAAGGGGGCTTATATGGGGCAAAATTCTATATTCATGATTCTTAGTATGAAATTCTTGAAGTAGTTAAAATGTACTGGGTGACCGAGGAAATAAGTCAACATTATGTTCCGATAGATATATAAGTAGCTTATAAACAAAGCAATGTCGATAGCCAATAAAACTACCACACTTCTCAACGTATTGACTTATAACTTGCTGTAGAGTCTCTTAAATTCTTATCAAACACAGCCACGGAAACATCTTTTTCCCTTGGGGTTTTTATGCTTTAAGGTCCAATGCTGCCATCTAAAAAGAAAAATGCAAACGCGTACGGAAGCCGTATGCAGTCGTCCAAACAAAATAAATAAATCAGTGTTGCCCCATGATTTTGTTGAAAAAATTTGAATAGCTGTTCTTTTTTAAAAAAATTTTATGTAAATTGTTTTTATTAACTAATAGGCTCTTAATAACTCGAAATTCATTCTTAAAAAAACTCCCCCATTCAAATTTTTTCATACATATATGTTTCTACTATTAAAAATACTGGGATACCTAAAAAAAATCGATCGAAGGAATCGTTCTTGAAATATAATCCAAAAGCCATTTTATACCAAATGTGTGAGAAAATAATTTTTTGCAGAAAATTTTCTATTTTTTGAGTTTTAATATTTTAACTAACACGGCTTTGCTTAAAAAATATAGGAAAAACACACAACAAATTGTCAAAATCGTGAGTTTTCATTAAAACGATTTTTTACAATTAGTTATTACGAATGCAACCCAGGGGTTTCACGTTTTATACCGTCTGTAAGACTTACTCTCTCTAACTCATCTATACTATAAACTTGACGAGAAAGAGTGCTGACTATTTCTTATTGATATTTTCATTTATTACATTTTTGAATGTTCTTTTATTAAATCTACGCCACTGATTTTTCATAAGCACCATACTAAATGTATAACAAGGAAAAAAACAACGCTGCAACAAAGAATTGCTAAAGTATGCCGCTCACTTAATAACTTAATTTAAAGCTGGAATATTTTATATAATGAAATTGGCATTTAAAACAATTTAAAAAAAATGCTGTACAATTGTCTAAGCAGTTTTTTTAAAGTAACTTTATATAAAGCAATTACTGGCGTGCTGCATTTTACCAGCAACAAATTGCAACAAAGTGCAACTAGGGAATTGCTTAATGCTAGTACAAACTATGAGTACGGCCAAAATGCATTGAGTTCAGCCATTAAAACATTAATAAAAAAATATAAAAAATAAAAATCAAAAGTGAATAGCATTAATAAAAACAATAACAAGTTTTAAATTGGTTTTTAATGCCGAAAAAACAAAAAAAAAAAAAAAATATAAGCAACTAAAAACCGAAAAAGAAGTCACGTTGCTCATACGACATGTAGGCAATGAAACTTTTTTGCAATGCGCACGCGCGGTCAAGGCAATATACAAAAACATACCGATACATACACTCAAACACATTAAAGTAAATTAAAAAAAAGTTGTTACCGTATAAATGTAATAATTAAAGTGGTAAAGAAGGAATGCCCAAGAATTGAGTGACAGACAAACTGACTGATAGTCAAAGTCAATTCACAAAATCAATAAAAAGTATTTCAAGCCAAAAAAACGAAAGTAGCTATAAAATGCCAAACTATTGATACTCTTTGGGTGGTCGAAATATGCCGGCATGCTAGTTAAATTTATTGGTTTAATTAAATTTTATTTAAAAACAATTACGAAGTAATACTTATTTTTCAACCAATATATTTTAATATAATATTAATTGGTCATAGAAATAAATAGTTTTTAAATTAAAAATTGTGTTTATTTTAAATTTCCATTTTTTTATTATAGTTTTTATTTTAAATTAAATTAGGTATTCAATTTATATTTTATTTTTTAAATTTAATTTTATTTTTAAAATTAAAAATTTAATTCAAAATTTTAATTAAATAAAGAATACTAAGGCATTTAAATTATTAATTATAATATTTAACATTTAAAATATAATTGAAATTTTAAAAATAAATTTTAAAAATTGACAACAAATATTAAATTAAACTTGCAATTCTTAATGTTAAATATAAAAAATGCGAAATAATTTTTTTTCCGATTACATACTATAATTTCTATTATCAATAAATTTTTTAATTTTTATTTTATTTTTAAAATTAAAAATTTAATTTAAAAATTTTTTTAAATAAAGAATATTAAGGCATCTAAAAATATTAATTATAATATTTTACACTTAAAATTTAATTGAAATTTTAATTTTAAAAATTGAAAGCAAATATCAAATTAAATTTTCATTTCTTAATGTTAAAATTGCGAAATAATTTTTTTTTCCAATTTCTATAATTTCTATTATCAATTAATTTATTTTTTTTTACTAAAATGTTAGTAAATTATTTTAACTTTTATATGATATTTTTATAAAGGACGTTAATAAATTCGAGTTAAAACTTTTTTTGAATAATTTAAAAATATGTATGTTATAAATTAAAAAAATTAAAATTATATTTAAATATCTTTTAAAGCTGCGTATTTCAATGTATTTACAACTAAAACTACATTATAACTATCTACTAATGCCTAATAAGTCCTTAAGCGATCAATTTATAGCAATGCCAACTTCTTTACAATATTAATAGGCCCGCTTGGAAGTGTATTATTATTGCACAAATGCTTCATACCTTAGAGCTGGAATCAATGCCATCCCATGTCATAAAATTATCATGCCAACGTTAAGGGCGGCTAAGGGCGTTGTATCAAATAAGTATCTATTAATTTATCTATCGGCATGTCTATCTATCCAACAAATTCCCAAAAGACAATTTGCGCAACGTTGACATTGAAACTGACTTAAGCCCCTCAAACTTCAAACCGTCAAAGAGTTCGTCGAAGCTGACCAAAACTGTGGGTGAAACACGCTGCACTGCCAGCCGTCTCACTCTTGTTGACGGTTTATTGGCCCAAAACGTTAAATGTGCCGTGCCATCGTTATTATCATCAGAAAATGCGTTTTGTAATAATTCGAGCTTGAAATTTTTGAGCAGACAAACAAGTTGGACAGGGGACAGTGCAAAAAAAAAATATATATGTATATCAGTAGGTAAGTATCGTATATGCTTCTCGGCTCTTTTTGGTTTTTTTTCTTCGAACATATTTAAACAGCAATTAAGAGTCAAGGTCACTCAAGATACATAAAATATAAAAAAAAAAATATAAAAAAATTTTACGTTTAGTTTGTCTTTAGGCTTTTTTTGTTGTTCAGCTGCAGATCTTACTTATCTGGCAGATACATCAATATGTTTAATGCGTGTTCAATTATATAGGCTTTCAACTCTACTTCCTTGCCGACAGCATAAAGTATACGCAGCGTACGACAACTTGAAATTTTTATATCAGCATTAAACCTCATTTGGGCCAGTTTTAAATTTATTTAACATCCTCGTTGCAAATATTTCAAAGTAATGCACAAAATATTTACTAAAAGTATATATATACTTATATATATATATATAAGTGACGCGTTGCACTTGACATAATTTCGCATTTTGACGTGCTAATGAGCAAATTAATCAATGCAATCTTTGACAGAGTCAAGCACAATTTGCTTCTTCATTAAGTTGATATATATGTCATTGTGACATATCTATAAAAATTAATGTAATCATATTAATTCTTTTTAAAACTACGTTAAAAGCGTTAAATTTAAATAATGTCAACTAATTAAATAATGACATTAATTCACAGTGAAAATAATATGTTTTATAGTGTATTTTGGCCTGCTTGAAAAAACTATTTTTATTTACGTTTAGCGATTAATTTGGGAAAACTTACGAAACTATGGCTTAATTGATAGAATGCATTTAATATTGAACCTTTTTAAAAGTTCTAAATAAGTCAGAAGTTTTTGAAAATAGCACAAAACATGAAGCTTAATCGAAATAAAATTAAATCCGGAAATAGTTTTTTAATTTGGTAAGTTTAATTCGGAACTCTTAAAAAGTTTTTTCTCGAACATAAGACACCATGAGCGAATTAAAACAAAATTAAATTATTTTATATAAGAATATTATATAATTCGAAACAATAATGATTATTATTTAATTAACTCTAAATTTAAAAAACTGAATATACCCTTTGTACCATACGGCACAGGGTATAAAAAGAATGGAATAGAAATAATTTCTAAAATTTTTATTTTTATATTTGGGAATTCTGTCTAGCAACTCTTTGGAAGTTTTAGGAATAAATCCAAAACTAGGGCTCACCGACCAAAGGATTGAGTTATTCAAAATATTGCATTATTTAATGAATTACGCCTTTAAAAATCTTAAGATCGAAATAAAGCAGAAAACTTTTCTTTTTTAGCTTTGGTAGTTTTTAATCAGAACTTTTAAGAAGTCTGGCGGATATCTAACTTAAAACTCAATCGTCAATTTGAATACTAAGCTACATTTTAAAATATAAAAATAGCTCGAAATAATTGAGAACATTATTATATTTAAACAAATCCAATTTGAAACGCATAAAATAGGAATTGAAATAAATACGGAAATATTTGTTTTTAAATTTGGAAATTTTCATTTGAAAGATGTTTTGAGGCCAGCTTAAAACTTAATAATCAGGCGTCAAATGAAATAATATTTAATTTAAATAATTAAATTATTACATTCAAAAAGATTTTGATATTTAAAGTAATTCTTAATATTATTAAATCAATTCCAACTACAAACGCATTCAATAAAAATAGATAGGAATTGAAATAAATTCGGACATTTTTTTGTTTTTAACCCCAAAGTGCCCCAATGACGGGTAAGATAAAGGACAGGTCTAGGGTTAATTTAGGAACTCTTTAGAAGTTTTGAGGATATCTCGAAACTTAAGACTTAAATTTAATAATAAATTAAATATTATATTTGAACAGTCCAGTGAAATCCAAGTAATTTGGTATTTTCTTAAATGAGCTCCACTCAATCTCAAATTTGTCCTAAGAAGAAGGGTCGTCATCGTTTCCTAACCACTTGTACTAGACATGACCACGTTTAATGAAAACTTAACACTTTTAAAGAGGAAACAATATAGAACATTAATCAAATATTTATATGAAACATTATTGATGCCATTTGGGCAGTTATTAATAGAGATAGATCCTCATGCCCCGTCCAGGGGCGACTGACAAAAAATTGTTAGTCAGGGAATTATTATAATATCTGTGGAGAATTAGTATTATCAACAAATTGAATTTAAATAGTTTGAATAAAAGAAAGACAAGCCGCAAAAAGCTGAAAACCTGAATATTCTTTGTATACTAAACGTTCTATAAAGAGATACCGCTGCCACACTTTTCAATGATTAGATTGAAAAAAAAAGTAGTTAAAAATTTTAAATTTAATCCAATGGGAATATACTTGTGGAACTGCAGATAATCAGATCGATCTTTTAAAAAGAAAAGTAGACGCATTTTTTTTTAAATATTATATGTGGTTTTAAACAGTCGGGCATTGCCCTGACCATTTGTATGGGTTTTAGCCCAGTTAACTCTGTTTTTAATAATAAAGAGACTATTAAAACAATGTATGAATATAAATCGTTATAATATCTCGATATAGTACACGTTACTCATTAACGCCAAAAATCAATTTTCATTTACAGCCAACTTAAGCTAACTTCCTATCACAATACGCAACATCTTTACCAAAAATCTATGTTAAATTTTACATGCATACTAAAGCAATCTATATAAACAAACCATAATATTATGCGTTATTACATATGTATGTCTTTGATATGAATCATTATGAATCATGATACAAATTTAGAGCTAATTTGCATGGTCAACCGAGATAGTTACAATATATTTGTTGTAATTTGTGCAAGCCAACAATAAAAGCAACTGGAAGCTGCAAGATTTACACTTTCCTATGAACATCTCAAGATTGTAAAGACCTTCAACATATTAACTATAAAAGGTAGCACACATTATGTTAACTTTCGTAACTGTTTTTCAAAATTTAAAATTTACTTAAGAAAATAAACGCCCACCATTGCACACACATATGGACAAAAATGTGGTAGTCGAGGCGCTGTCCGACTTAGGGATACACTGCAGCCATTTAAAAAAAAAATCAAAAAAAAAGATCATATAGGGTGGGCCATCTGTTGGTTTGTTTGTTAATTGCATTTTACTCGTATATTTTCCAATAAAATTGGGCAAATGTATAAACTAAATGGAAGTTTGAAACTACTCATTTATGTATGAAAAATAATATCGCCCAAATGGCCGCCGCGACTGGCGAACATCGTAATTTTCGATGACTCTTTTTTTGACGAAGACTCATCTGGCTGTTATCCCATACATTGAACGAATAAGCGACGCTGATAATGGTCCGTGGGCTTCAATTGTTGCGTCATTTGAATCTTGTAAGCGTGTAAATGCAGATCCGCATCCGAAGTTCTTGCCAACGATGGCGTGTCGAAGTTGCCGGTGACTCGTCGACACTGGCCTCAACTATGTATTTTCTACAGAACGACCATTTTCATATGTCCTGTACCGCTCTACGCGCTGTTCGGTTGTTAAACGATCCATGACTAAAATTGAGTAGTTTTGAACTTGACATATGACGAAGAGTATCCACTTTGGACAGGTATATTCCGAATTATGAGTGTTTAAGAACCAATCAAACAGATGGCCCACCCTATATTTGAGTGGAATGCTCGTGAAAATCGGTGTGCATATAATCTTTTCTGTGTTTCAAAATATTTTTCAATTCTATTCTATTCAATTTTGTTTTTCTTGATGGTACAAAACATTTGAAATATGCGAAAGAGCTATAGAGCATAAAATTGCACCATAAATATTTTGAATATTCAAAAAAACTGAAAAGTTTTAAGTAGAGGATGATATTGACGCGATTCCACAAACTTCATTAAGTCAGCGAAATTGCATTCTTTTTTTTTTGAAGAAAGCTGGTATTTTGTGACATTTTACTCTCCAAGAAGTATCTATAGCAAGATGATACTGACTTAATTCCACAAACCTTATTTATCTCTTTTTTTTATAGAAGCTGGATAATTTATTTTGGGGTAAAGGAGGACGATATTAACTCAATTCCACAAACTTCAGCTGATCTGAAATTTTGCACATCTTTTGGTAGAATTTTAGATTTCCTTAACTGTAACCGCGAAATTCGACTCAATTTTACAAACTTCATCTATTCCGAATTTATTCACAGCTTTTGGGTCAATTTGTATTCTCCGAGAAGATTCAATAGTAAGACTATAAGCCCGAAATTCTAATGGATAAAAGATGGCAGATAGTAACACAATTCAACAAACTTCATATGATCCGATACTAGATCTCATATTCTCCGAGAAGAATAAATAGCATAACTATTACCCCGAAATTTTTCTGTGGTAGGGAGCATTCTCCCAATTTTACAAACTTTAGATGATCTGAGATTATGGGCGTCTTTTGGTAGTTTTTGGGGTTTTTAGATCTTGCATTCTCCGAGAAGAATAAATAATGTAACACACACATCAACTCAATTATACCAACAATATCTGTTTCCATTTTCTGGAGTTCGCAGATCTTTTATGAATTCAAATACAGGTACAAAAAAGCGAATATTGACTAAATTTAACAAACTTCAACTGTTCCAAATCTTTTAGTAACATTAAAAGGTCCTTAATCTTGTAAATAGGAAGATGATTAAAAATTCTTGTGTTATATGAGAAGTAATACAAATTTTGACTGTGACCTAAAAAATGCTGTTGGGGTAAAGGGGCCAGATATTAACACATATCAACAAATTATAGCTGTTTCGAGATTATGTGCATATTTTTATCGAATTTGGGGAAACTAGCGCTTATAGGGAGCGGAACTTGAACCAACTTAACAAGCTCTAGATGTTCCGAAATTATGCACTTAACATATTTTGGTAAAATTTTTAAAACCTAAATCTGGTACTGCTGCTACTTTGGGCATAAATAACCTATGGTCTGGCACGCCTAATTCTGTCCGTCACAAACTTTGCACAAATCTATAGTTCCCTTGGCCCTCTATGTATGTAGTGTATAAAAACGACCTACCTACCACATATGTATTTTTTAGTGTCTTTTTTTTAATGTTTGCGGTGCGCTTAAAAAATGCAATCCAAGCAATTTGTATTTCCACAAAGTCTAGCTTGCAATTTTCTAACTGACAAAGATACAAATTTTTATTTTGCCAAGTCATGCAGTTAGCAGCTAACTGCGACGTCAACTGCGACTGAGACTGCGACCGCGCCTTGAGCAAGTTTGTTGACTTGTTGCTGCAGCCGCTGTTGGCGTCGCTACCGCTGCGTTCAAATTTAACAGCCGTTTGCTGCAAAAGTCAAAAGGCGTTTAAATAAAATTGTCAACATAAAAAAAAAAAAAAAAACTCATCTTAACTGAACTCAGTTTAAAGTCTCAGTTTAAGGCAAATGCCAAACAGTTGAAATTTAAAGAAATTTCGCTGCCTTTTAAATATAACAACCGATGACAACATTTTGCCATGGCATCAATTTACAGCAACAAGTTGCAGCTTTAGTTTATAATTTTTAGACATTTGGATTTTTTCTTTGTTAATAAATTTAAATTTACTTCATCTGTTTTATAGCTCATTCAGACCATTCATAAGAGATACTATGGCTACTACAGACAAGACAACTTCAGTTGGGGTTTTTGTGTGTGGTTTCTTACAACTTCCTCTCATGTATCTCTGTAACTTCTCTGGTAAACACTTTGGTCAGTTTGGTCGGTCAATGGAGTCGGGTGTGAAAACTGGCACAAGGTCGTCAATAAAACTGATACTAAAATGAGAAAGAAGAAAAAAAGCGAGAAAAAAACAGCGAGGAAGTGCCTACAGTTATGTTTTAACTGACTGGGAAGCTGCAACAAGTAGAAATAAATTACTGTAAGAGCCAATCTCCATTGCATGATCATTAAATACTACAAAATTTAAACTTTACTTTTGACGCACTTTTTATACTCTATCCGAGACGTATGGTGGGCTGTTCAGCAAGAAGCTTAGAAACTTCCGCTGTAGATTGGAATTTTAAATCAAGTATTTTACGGAATGTTCTTCATAGGTAGAACACTGCGAAGTTCCTAAGACTAACGCATGAAGGATTTAGAGAGAGGAAGGAGACATTATTTGACTTTATTGTCAGTCACAAAAAAAAATTTTATGTTAATTATTATTGTTAATAAATTTGCATAAAGATAACAACCCAACATTTTTTAAGAAGTGAAAGATTGATTTTATTTTTATAGTGAGTAGATGTTATTATTAAGTGCTCTATCTTTTTATTTACTATTGATTACACAGGTCAACATGATTTAGTTGTTGGAATACTAAGGGTCATTTCCGAAGTAATTTGCTGCTTAGAATCCGAATCCAGGCTCAGAATTTTTTTTGAGGTTATGTTCAGGGTGCAAACATTTTTTGTGGTCTGTCTCTAGTTACATCATTTAGTACCACTCTTAGCCTTTAATTTAAGAGTTCAAGAGATCAAATTTTTTACGAAATATATCCCTTCGACGTCATTAGCATTTGCATTAAGCCTTTGAGACAATCATTTTTTTACTGTGTAATTTCTCTTGAAAATTTTCACTTGCGGGTTTATTTTTCTGACCTCAAAAACATCCAAGTGAAAAATGTTCAAGAGAAATTACACAGTAAAAAAATATTGCACCATGTACATAACCTAAAAAGTAAAAAAAAATCAGTTTTTCGGGTACATAACCTCCAATATTTCAAAATCATGACTTGATGGGCCAGTTATAACCCGGATTCAGATTCTACGCAGCAAATTACTTCGGAAATGACCCTTAGCTTTCCAACAACTGACTTGACCCCGGTATTTGTAGACCTGTGTTATTAGCCGTGTTCCGGAAAACGAAAAATCCAAACCGAAACAATTTTATTCGGATTCGTTTTTGCATGCTACGGAAAACGAATTTTTTGGTCAATATTTACCTTTTTATTTTTGATAAATTCGTATATTTCTATTATTTTTCCGATAAATTCTCAAAACAGCTGACAGGGTTGTCGCAGCTCTGCACATTTTTATTTCTATTTGTTGTTTACATTTTATTTTCATTAAAATATTGTTATTCTTTGTTAAATAAAATTACACGAATGTGTACGGCCGTATATTATAAATACATTTTTTTGCATATTTAAAAAATACAAGTAAGTTCTAGAGAAAATGTATTAAAATTATTCAGTACCTTTCCCCTTTTTTACTAACTTTTTAGTTTTATTTGTAGCTGATTGGAAGGTAGTTGTAATCAGAACAGCAGTATAAGTGCTGTAGCTCTTTAAGATAGACTGGAAGAAAGCTCAGAATGCAAAACAAATTTATTTTTAAAGGTAAGGAAAATTTTAAAATTTTAAAAAAATTTTGTAAGTTTTCGTAAAATTTTGAGAGTATAAAGTTTTTGTTTTGCTCAAAAAATTTTTTTTTATTAATTTTTTGAGGTTATTCAAATAAGGGCATTAAACTGAGATAATTAATATCTTCAAAAGTCTTAAAATGCTCATACAAAGATTAAGGTAAAATTTTTAGCTTCCTGTTTATTTTTTTTAAATAAAAAGACGTTAAAAAAATTGTGTTTAAAGATAGGCTATCAATAGAAATTATTTTTGGTTATTGACATTTTTAAAATTACATAAATAAACAAGAACACTTATAAACGCTAATAAGAGTTGCCAAACTTTTAATACTCTTAACTTTTACAGTGTATTTGTTGTAAAAATATCTGGCCACACTTAACACCGTTTTTGAGCAAGAAAATAGTTTTCCCTTTCGCTTTATGCCAAAACATAAACAAAACTTGTTTTGTTTTTCGAATGTATCTTTGTATCTTTTAACGTATTGTAGTTTTATTTTACTGTTTGCTGACTGTGTCCTAATCACCTATTTCTGTTATGCCTTTTTACGGTTTTATTTAATTTTGTTTTGCTTGCAGTTTCATTGCAATTTTGTTGTTCGAAATTGGCAAAGCTTTAAGAGCTTTAGTCGCAGCTGGTTTGCAGTCAAAAACTTCAGCTAGTACTAGGCCTGGTCCGGTTGTACTAGTTGTTGTTTTTGTTGTTGCTGTGTTGGTGTTACCACTTGCCAAATATTATGCAATCTGCAGACAGTTCAGTTTGCTGCTCTTTGATTTAGCCAATTCCACGGCAACGCCCCACAGTGGTCGAAATGATCCGTCTAGACGATTTTAATTTAAATTTTAAGAAATCAGAAAAAATCAGATATGTTTTAAATTTAAACGTAGTATAGTTTAGAGTATTTTTAAACTTCATTTTCATTTTTCTAATTTTAAACAACGATGCACAGTGGCACCATGTGACTTTGATCTTAGCAAAAATCATATTTTCCCAAATAGAAATGATTTTTTTTAATGAAATGCATAGTAAAGAGTAAAATTCTTACTTGAAGATTAATTTTTTGTAGACAGAAATTCACAATTTGAGAATGTTTAGTATGATTTAAGGAAAAGGTGCACTCAATGTAAAAAAAAAGGCATTAATAAGAGCATTTCTTACTCAATTTGTAAATGTTTAGTCTCAATGCGATTTAGAATTAATTTAAGAATTATAAGAAACGAAAATTTCTAGCCTGTAGCTTTCTTGTTTGTGAGCAAAATCCAACTTGAAATCAAAGCTGCTTTTTTCTAAGTGTACAACGAACTTCTCCCTATTATACATTTTTGCCTTTTTGGACAGTATTTAATGTATGTTGATCACCTTACAATGAATTTCTTTACAACTTTTTTATAACTTTTCCTTATTAAACTTTGATTTGAGCGAGTTTTGTCAAAATGGTGGCTCATACTGCATCCAGATTTATTCAAACTCAGAAAGATGCATTTAAGCAAATTGAACAAAGGGCAGAAGAAGCACTGGGAGCCAAGACCAAAGACCCCCGAAATACACGGAAAAGACAAAAAAAAACCAAAACGTAATTTTTGTACCTACATATAACAGCCAAAATAAAAAGGATTATTGCGTCAGATAAGAGAGTTTGTAGGCTTTTGTGAGACGAAGATACAGAAAGAGGCGGATCAACTTCTTATAAAAAGAGCCATCATAGTGGTTTACAACATTAACACTGAAAAAATTCAATACTTAAAATTACGCAAAAATTTTAACAAATTGTACTGTATTATAAACGAAAAAAAAAAATGTTTAATGTTGGAACCTTTTTTTTATCATTATTGCACCAAATTTGTTTGATTCCTATTAAAGCAATAAAAAGAAGGAATAATAGGAAAATGCTTCATTTTTTTATAAAAAATGCTGTTTCTGATATTTAGAAAACAAATTTTTAAAAAAAAGTTTGAAAAAACGTGTAAAAAATAAAAAAAAGTTTAACAGTAATTTAGCCATAATTAAATAAAAAATGTATTTTTTTTTTAAATTAAATTCTAGCTCAATAGCGTTTTGCTCAAAAACATAAGAATTAGTTTTTTTAATTTTCTAAATTTTTTACTTATATATAGATCTGCATCATTACTTTTAATATATTTTATACTATCACAAAATCGTTGGGAACAGTTTTATATTCTGTACCCTTTGTGATTGCTTTATAAATCTTTTAATAATTTACCTTCAAGATTAATTGTATAAAAAAAAGTAAATAATTTAATTTTGTTCTATTACTATTTTCTACACTATTAATTAATTAGAATTCTTTTTTTTTATTTTCGTTTCTTTAACTTGTCTTAGAGATTATTACTAGGCAATATTTTAGCAAAAAAATAATTTAGTTTGCTTTCACAAAGTTCGTACAAACTGCCGTTCACTTCAAACATTTTTTTATTTTATTTTAAATTTCAAATTAAATGCAGCTCTATGAACGATTTGAACCACTGTGCGCCCGCCCAAATTAATAATTTAAATAAGAGGCTGCACAAAGCGGCGTATGAGCAATATGCATGCGTTTTATAGCCTAAACTGTTGTGGTCTAATTTGAATTAAGTTTTACTTTTATTTAAATGTTAGTTGTTTTTGTTATGCTGCTTAAATATTATTTTTCATTTTGACTCGAGCACTGCCTCCGCTTTTTGTTTTCTGGCACAACACTTGCCTGCAAAATGTGTCAAGGTCTTTTGTAAAATACAACTCTAACAAAATGTAAGGAAAAAAAATAAGATACACTCGCAGATAATTTATGGCCACAATCTCCATCAAAGAGCAAAGGCAAAACAAAAGCTAGTCAAGCGTAGTTAGCTGGGCGAACTATTTGACTATTTGGCTATATGTAATTATTAACAACAAAAACTTACAAAAAAAATATACACACATACCTATATACATATGAAAACAGGTATGAAAATTTGCACACAAAGCACGGCATTTGGGGCTAATTTTGGCCAAAAGTTGATTGGTCGCATTGGGCAATGGCTTTGTTAACCATTTTTCATGGCAGTGCGCGTACTACATTTAAGCCAATTAGCAACAAGCCCAAATTGCTGTTAATGCTATGAGCAAATAGACAAATACTTTATGGCTAAAACAATGCACAAGACTCTCTTGCAGTCGGACACAACAGTCAGAGATAAGTGAAAGCAAGCCAAATCTGTGGCAAAAACGCGACTAGTCGAACAATGTGACGTCATTGTATCGCATACCAGGAAACATAATAACTGTAAAGTTCTTTTTTGAAACGGCTTTAACTGAAAACATTTTGATGTATGCGCAACGAATACCAAATGCTCTAACAGCATCAATGAATGCACCTTATAACAAGCTCGTAAAATCTTTTCCGAAGTAATTAAAAAAAAGATATTTGTAAGAAAAAATTGTTCATCTTTTTAAATTTAACGGAAACCTTTTCAAGCTGCGCAATTTGCTGTAAACCAGCATATTTCAAATTTTCTTTAAGCATATTAATTTATATTAAAGCCTATAATAAGCTCAAGGACAATTTTTAAAATTAAATTTTTCTTAAGAACATCGCGTTCACAACAAAAACTTTATTTTTTTATAAAAAAAAAAAATATTTACTCAACTAAGACTACAGTATCGTCAAAAGAGAAATAAATGATAGCGATGGGCACAATGACGACTAAAAAATTACAAATAAGAATTTTACCATATTATTTTTTTAAATAATTATTTTTTTTAGCAATGGTTATTGGTTCTATAAATGACTGGGTTAAATGTAATTTTTTAAAGCTATATTAGTATACCACTCATAATCAATAAAATTAAGTTATAATTAAATAAATATATAGAAATAAATGATGACGATGAGCACGGCGACGACTTAAACTGTGTTAGAAATTTAAGAGAATTGCACTAAAATAGTTTTTGCATTTAAAAAGAGTTTTCACTTCGATTTTTTAAATTCAGATTGAAGATATTAAATTAGACTGAAAAACAATTTATTATTTTACGTCATTCATAAACGTTTATGACGCAAAAAAAAGAAGTTAATTATGGATATTTTTGTAAATAGTATAATTGGTATTTTCAAATAAATTCAAAAATTTCAAATACCATTTTTATTATACAACATAAAACTGAGAAAAATTTACTTTTTGCATTTTTTACACTCGAAATTGGATTCACTCAACGGCAGATATTTTTTTATTCTTATTCGAAAATATATTTTTTTGCCGATGTCTAACAATCCGCTTAACAGAAAAAGTTTTCTTCAGCATATTCGACTTTGCTACTAATTTGACGAAAATATGTATATTTTTTAATATTAATATTGTAACAACAAAAATAACCAATAATTTCTAGCAAAAAAATTCACGAACAAGAGATTCCGAAGAATATCTCTTTCAACCTTATTTCAACCCAATATTTTCCTCAAACGAATTTTTGTGCAAAAGCATACTGGATAGTTTTTTGCTTTATTGTTATTTATAATTTTTTATTTTTTTTTGTGATTGTTGTTTTTTTTTTAATTTAATATAATTTAAAACTATAATTATTATTAGTAATTACAAATATATAATTGCAGAATTTGGTACATAAATATTTATAGTGCTGCTCAGAGGAAAGATATATTTGATGTGACGTTGCATGTTCTATAACCAGAGGACGATCAAGACACTTCCAATGATACCTCATTTGTCAAATTATGATAAGCGGCTAAGACGTTACAAGTGAACAGATGTACATACATACATGCAGATCAAACACGCTTCATCATAGTTAGGTAATAATTTTTAATTTCAATAAATGAAAAACTATAATGATAGTAATATTACTAAATTTAATGCATGGAATTATTAAATGGGACAAAAAATTTAATCGTCTTCTGTACATACAATAGGTACAGCTTATTAAAGCTTACAAAAGTTTGCAAGCCAGAATCAATCCAAAAAGAATCAACGAAAATCGCCTTGATAACCGCAAGAGACAGTCATCCGAAATTTAAAAAATAAGTTTTTTCAATTGACCAACAAAAGATTCAAGCTTCTTTTAAAAAAGAACTTAATCCCACTTCAAAGTGTATAAAAGAGGACGGTCACGACTGAAATTTATGTGACAGGAGATTGTTCAGCAGATGAAAAGAACTTCATGATTAACAAATACGTGATTTAGTTGCAAATGCAATAATTTGTTGTTTGAAGCTTTCAATTGAAAGCTGCTACAATACAAGAGGCGGCCTTTAATGACATGCGGAAATAAATTAAAGCTTTTACTATTATCGTCTTAACAACAAAAGCGTGTGTAAGAGGTTAAGTTTAGTTATGCGCACTTTTCAGTAATTTCTATAACCTTTTCTGCCTCTTTCAACTTAATTCTAAAGTACTCGGGGAGGGCATTATAAATTATTGCAAATTACGTCGTAATATTTTTATCATTGTTTTTTTTGTTTTTGGGCGCTAAAAATATAAATGGCAAAAGTTCGTGCAAGGTAAATGTTTCAAGTTATGAAATATGCGTACCAAGAAAATCTAGAATTCAGTTAGAATAATATATTAAACTTGGCTTTTGCTGTCGTTAGAAGATTATTGCAATTAGCTTTAATGTTAGTTGACGACTCTGATCTTTGGAGCCCATTCGAGTAGTCTACTCTTATAGGCATAGCAACAATCAACTATAAGAGCAATTACGCTAAGTGTAGTTAGTCTGTATAGATGGTTGTCGAGATTAAAGCTTAGAAAATCTGAGCTTGGGTTACTTATGTCAATCATATACTTAAATATGTACTCATTTGTAGTTTACATTTGTGTATGAGAAAATTACTTATTAGGTTCACTGTACTGCCAGCTGCAACAAACTTCAAGCTTTGCTTATTAAATAAACGCTGGAACATCCAGCTTAACGGTGACAAATCTTTCAGCGTTTTATTTTCGTTGAGGAAAGAACCAAGTCCTGCGCTCAAGTTAAATGGCGAGATAATTCCAATCAAAACATTGCACCGAGGTATGCGTCATTCATCTGTGCTGGAGACAGCACATTAAAATAATAACAGCAAGGTGCAGAGCAAAACTTGGCAAAATGGAGTGGCTAATTGGCAGAACCAGCAAGCTGTCCCTAGAAAATAAAAGCATCCTCTATAAGTGCATAATATTGCCAACTTGGTATTATGGCATCCAAGTCTGGGGAGTCGCAGCTTAGTCCAATAAGAAAAAAATTAAAATTTTGCAAAAAAAAAGCCTTGCGCAAAATTGCTGACGCCCCCTGGTATATCCATAATCGCAACCTTCACAAGGATCTAGGCATTCCTTTTGTGGGTGACTTGTTAAGTAAACTAAGCGACCGTTACGCGGATCACTTACGATCCCACCCCAATTCTCTTGTGTGCGTCTCCACCCATGTGACCTCAGAAGTCTTCCTATAATCTATATCGCTATAAAAGCTCGTGCTTCCTATCTATATATTATGAGGAAATGTTTAAAGATGTATGAATCTCGCTGTCCTGGGCTCTCTCAGATTAAAGGCATTTAGTTGATTGAGTCGAATCCGTTTGTAAATTTTGTTTTTGTAAATATTGTGTAAATCTGTAAATATGTACACACTAAATTATATTTTATTACGCAGACACGAAAAATAAACAAAACTTCATATAAAAAAAACGCTCACAAACGTTTGGTCACAAACTGTTCTTGCAGGTGGTATGTAGACCAGTGTCGCTTGTTTTTTTGTTTTTTGATGCCAGTAGTAAACCATAGATGGCGCACTCAGCAAAAACAGCTGTTCGGTTTTGGCGCCATAAACAAAACTTATGTGCAGCTATTTATTTTGGACGCGAAATTTATGGTTGGTCGACAAAATCGTTGCGGATCGTTGGGAAAGGATGAAAAAATAGCTATAATAATAAAATAATTCATTTGTAACATTAATGTGCGTTTAAATACGTCTGTTCAATTCGTCCACACTCAGCTCTGCGCATTAAATATGGGGTCACCTAAACACTCTGCCTTTTCCTGGGTTTTGCCTCCTCTCGTCGCTTTTTTTCCTCATCCAACATTTCAATGGCAATGCATGTCATTATTATAGCATTGTTTACACAAAATAGCATAAGTAATAAGCGTTGACGATAATTCATGTTTTTATGTTTAACTTCGCGCCTTTTAAAAATTTGCTATTTGTAAACAAAAAGCAGCTGGTTATCGATAATAATTGCGATAAATTGCACATTTTGTTACTAGAGAAACACTGTTCCTTTCGTGACCAAAATAAGTCTGTCTTTTTGCTAGGTGGCTGTTTTCGTGTCTGCGTAGGGGCCTTAAAGACGTTAGTTTTTTTCAAACTGAGCCACTGCATAGCAGCGCCATCTAGGCAACTAACATTGAAAGCTTCGTTTTAGAGTAAGATAGCACATATAGAATGCTGATTGTATGCGCTCTTCTAACTTTAACATGTTTAATATATGTTGCATACTTTTAGGCTGAGCTTTTAGCTCAACTAAACGTATCGCACTTAGGGCCTTTGCCATAAGCGCACTTATGCCTGTACTCTTCTAAATTTTAAACACCCAATAGCGACTTCTGACTCATGTTTGCATTTACCAAGACAATTTTTAAGATTGAAAGGTTACTTAGTTTAAGTATAAGATAAATAATAATATGCCCCTATTAATTTGGGACACCTCATTTTTAACAAAAACTGTCATAAAAAACAAACTATTGACGCAGGTTAGTAAAAAATTTTTCGGAGAACTAGACGCAAGTATCCTGCACAAATTTTGTTCACTTTGTAATAGGGAGAAAAAGTTTACCTGAAAAGATGGCGTGTCCCCGTTCTCTAAACCCTATACTTTATACGAGAAGTAATTTTGAAATGCAGCTAACAGCTGAAAATGGCTGGGAGTGTATATTTAGTAATTTTATACGAAGTTTCAATAGTAGCAATGAAATTTGTATTCCTTTCGCAAAATATTAAAGGCCAAATGTTACGGAAATCCGTTTTTTATTATTATATATATAATATAAGCAGTAATATTCATACATAGAGCAGCAATGCTTAAAAATACTCAAAGTTGCAAAATATTTATATTGCAAAGTTTCGTAAGGTGTTGAAGTTTTTACGAATTCTTATATTAAATGCAAAAAATTGTGCTTAAAAAAGAGCAAGAAAAACAAGGAAGCATGCCAAGAGCTGCAAGAGAGTGTACAAAAATAAAAATGAGCACAAATAACGTTAATATATTAAAGAGAGAATTTTAAATTGCTCGGTATAAAGTTATAAAATGCCAAAACCAAAGAAAATTATTACAATTTTATTATATTCATGGGTGCTCTGCCAGACTTAAACAGTAGATTTTAATGTTTTAGGGGAGTAGGCCGTAATTTATAATTCAAGTAATGTCCTATTTAAAAATAAAGTCTAGTTTTCTTTACTTTAAAAAAATATAGTGGTAAAACCTTTTTAAGGCGATAGCAATAAGAGTTATGAGGATGAAAAAAATCAAAGCTTTCAAAGTATTTTAGATGAAAGTTCAAGTTACAATATACTAACATTATTTTAAAAAGACTATGAGAAAAGGATAATTTTTTATTATTAATTTATTTAAAAAAATCAACTAAATTAAAATATTTTATTTTTATATTTTTTTTTTTTCTTCCTATTTTATTTCAACACAATAGAAACTTGGTATTATACTTATATTTTATTAATTATTATTTAATAAATTTACTTATTGTCTAATAAAGACAGATTGTAAATAAAATACGAAAAAAAAAAAAATGTGATACAGTCCAGGCGGTGTCCGACAGTGTAATACCTTGTACCTTTTTTCTGGAAAAAATTTTATTCCTCCAACTTTCCAATTGGAATTGATTTTTTTTTGGTGAAATTCGATATTTATACCAATAAATTCCGTAAATTTTTACCGATTTTGATGAAAATCGATAGTTACGTCAAAAAAGTTATTTAAAGTACATGGGTTAAGTTTCAAGTTGGTATGTTGAGGGGTAAGGGAGAAAACACGGTAAATCGAATGCGGTGGGCGGGGGGGCGCATTGAAAAAATTTAGATGTGCGTTTGTTAATTATGGCCACATGAATAATCTTTCCAAAATTGGTAATTTTAGGTAATTTTTTACCATAATTACATAGAGTCCAATATTAACGCAGTTTATCGGCAAGGGGAGGTGAAATTAGTACTTTTTTGACTATAACTTTTGTTGTATTTGTCCGATTTAGTTCATTTTTGACACACAGATGCTTGTAATCCCAACGCATCGTTATGTTAGGTTTGAGATAAAAATATTAAACGGTGTGGCTAAAAACCGTGAAAATCTAATGCGGGGGAACGGGGAAAGATATTGACATGATTCAATAAACTTCATCTTCTGAGGAAATATGCGCATCAGGTGGTAAAGTTTGGTGTCTAGCTCTTATAGTCTCCGAAATCTAGGTGTTCATACAGACGGACGGACGGACGGACGGACATGGCTCAATCGCTACCCGAGGTTATGATAAGCATTTTGGTATAAAGGACTTGGGGTCTGCCAAGCCTCCTTCTGTCTGTTACATACATTGCACAAATCTAGTATACCCTTTGTACCTATAGGTAAAAATATATATATAAATAAATTTACTAAATTATAATTAATGAAATAAAAGAATAACAGCAAGTTTCCACTAAAATCTACTATTGTGAACTTAAAATATGAATATCTATTTTTATTTTAAAAACACAAGGTAACTCTTATATTTTTTTTTATTATAAAAATTCAAAATTAATATTATTGGTGAGTTTTTTCGTATAAATTGAAAATAAAAGATATTCCGCAAATTTTTATACTAAAAATAAAATAAAAATTGTATATATCTTGTGAGCCAAGGGGCGCACTATAATAGTTGTTGCATTTATTTGATATACACTTCAATATCTTTCCAACGATAGCTAATACTTGAATAAAGATATTCGCTCAAGTGTTATAGCTTGCCACCAAAAAGTCAAACTAAATATTCAGTTATCAATAACTCGATAAGTAATCGGAATTTAAAAAAAAAAAATAATTTTGCCTAGTAAAAATCAATGTCAAAGAGATCGATTTAAAAGGTGTCCCGCTTCACTTACTTATGCCCATAATTTTTTGGCGTGTTCAGAAGAGTGGAATTCTTGGTAATAAAGTGGCTTGTAGTAAGGTAAGATATGAATAGATAAACTTCACTCGAAGAATTATGTGTCTCGTTGAGGTTACCATGTTCCTTCTGGGTACTGGTTACAACAAGCCGCCCTAGTCACACATTTTGACTTTCTTAATTTTAGTGCAAGATGGTATATATTTTTTTCAGTGTATAAATACATTTAACCATAAGCAGCTAATAAGCTCTGCAAAATTCTTAAAAACTCGTAAAATTAAATAAAATGCGCATTTCTATGATGCGCAGCTTTTATCAAGATAATATAGTTATATATATAAGATCTATAATTATCGAATATAATGCAAATATTTTGTGTGCTCTACAAGTTAATGGTCGTGCTTGGCATTTTGATTGCGCGGTAATTAGAATTTTTATTATTATGGCAATATTTTTAGAGGCGTGCAAAATCAGTAGCAAAAAACATGTGTAGTAGTGGGTATCTGTGTGTGGGTGTGTTATGAATGTAAAGCAATGACAGCTACAATTACAAAAACAACAACAACACTAACAACAATTAATTGCATGACGGGCAGATACAGCGTGTTGACAGATTTGACAGTCCGTCGAACACGAAAAGCCTCAAGCACTCGATATGATTACATTTGAAATTATTTCCCAATCTATTGTGTTTAATCCATTTACAATAAAGTAGTGTAGACGGAAATGACGTAGTCGATTGTATAATATAACGAATAATCAAAGCCAGAAACCCTTGGCCAATCACCCTTTAATAAATTTACATACAGTTTGTGCCAATTTAACAATATTGACCGCATTATTTATGCCGCTTTTTGGCATAGTTTCTGTTTCTCGTATAATATATATGACATAATATATAAACAAAACTAAGCCAGCGACTATTTACATAAAGCAAAGCTGAGAGTTTTTTGCACGCGCTTTGAAACTCTTACTGCTGCTCTCTTAGCCAAGTTAACAAGCTTACAGCTGTAGCTTTTATATGTATGTATTAGCCAAGTTGTATTTTTCGCACCTAAATCATTGCGCATAAATTGTTTAAAATACGCAAATAATAATATAAGTAACTACCTGGTGTTGCCGGATGTTTTTTTTTTTTTTCTGTTTATATGACACTGAATACTCATTATTCATTATTCGTTATTCGTTATTATTATTAATAGTGATTAGCACGCCGATTTGTCAGTGAAATTATTGAAATTAGCAATTAGTCAAATTAAATTCAAAATGACACGTTGAAAATCAGTCAGCCATTTTTTTGGCATATGTTAGGTACATCGTTTCCATACATAAACCCCGCGCACATGTTTATCTTTCAGATTAGTACGAGTATCTGAAGCTTCTTTTGTGGCGCGTCCTCGAGTTCTATTTATAGCATTCGAAAAACTTGGAAAAAAAGAAGCCGTCTTGAAAAGTGAATGCCGCTTTGTCATTAGTTTTAACTTGCTATTAACTTGGCCAAGCTCATGCGCAACTAAGCGTTTGCAATTTGTTGCTATAAGTTTATATAAGTATGTAATTAAAATTTCACCGTCACTCTGTTTCTGTACATAAGTATAATACATACATATGTTTAGCATGTGTCTGAGTACAAGTGCAATTAAAGAAGCCACAGTGCGTTTAATAAGCATGACGCGTAGTGTTTTTTTTTTGCAAAAAGTATTTAATAGTTAGGAAAATCGAAAAAAAAAGTATGGTAAAAAATGCAAGCTTCTCTAGCATGAGAGTGTGTTAAAATCGTACATTATAAACTTATTTGTATATAAGAAAATTGCTCTATGTTGACACTAATACACTCCAATATACTAGAAGAATCTTTATTGTATCTCTGTAGACGATTTGATATATTTTGTGCTAGTTGGGTAAACCCAAGGTGCTAAATGTGCGCGTGAGATCATCATATTCGATATGATCAAATTGGTGCAAAGAAAGTAAAAGTCTCTCTATTAACTGTTTGACGTACTATCAGTTGTAGATAGAGCATATAACACTTTCAAAACGCCATGTGGGGACCTGATAAAAATTTCAGTGGGGAGCTTAAATCTAATTCATATCGTAAATTCCGCGATTAATGATATTCAACCCTATATTAGTTTGGGAATCCAAATTTAAACATCTAGAACAGTGGCTTAAAGAAAATCCTAGATTTATCTTTGGCCATACAAACATGCCAGGGAACAGAAAAAGCTGACATGCCAGCTTAGAAGAATTGTTGCTGGAAAACCACAAATATGTCCAGAGCACCTTTACGGCAAAGGCAGATGTTCCACAAAACAACTGAGATAAGTAGAGGTTACACTTAATCGATAGAAAAACACATATAGCATAGGTTTTAAGGTTCTAGTTTTACAAATAGATACAAGAAAATTTTCCAATTCGAAGAATTCTCGTAGAATTTCCTAAGGATTAGATTACTTACGGTATACAATTTTTTTAGGATGCTATCTAGGCTCTCTTGGAAATTTTAAGGTAACAAAAAAAATGTTTGTCTTAGCCGATCGATTATGTTTGTTAGGGGTATTGAACTTTGTGAGGAGCTTTAGGGCTAGTTGGAGTCACACTTAAACCACATTTCGACGCAGTCGAATTCATCCAAGCAATAGACTCATGAATTCAGTTACAAAGGGGACCATGACCTAGGCAACCTGAGGTAAAAGAAAGATCTGTTTAAAATGTACATGGGTCAGTCTTCTGCATCAGAGTGATTAGAATTTTTGAAAAAATACGTTCCTGCGGTTTTTTAATGAGTTTCCACTCAAAAACTACGAGGCACTTTTTATACCTAACGTGTTACGCTTAATTAGAAACCCAATTATAGTAGTATTTAACCCTCTAGTACCCAATAGTGCCTTGAGGCATTGTATTTTTGCAAATAATTAAAAAGGTACAAGCTTTTACATTATTTTTTTTTTTTTTGCATTCCCTAACAAGCACACTAACTTGTTATAATAGATTTGAAAGCTCTTCAAAGTTTTAAAAGGTAGTTTTTTTTAATAAACACAGCACATGTGTTTTTGCGTTTTTTTTGTGCGGTTGCGAGCTGTCAGCAAAAATTGTTTTTTAAAATACCATAACAAAAAATATAATCAGAATCTTTTACTACTATAAAAGCTTTTCATAAATGAATAAATAAATAAAATCAAAGTCTAAAAATTTCATAAGCGACTTATTTTTAAATTAGATTAAACGAACAATACATAACAATTTTAATGCTCATTTTTGAATTAACGACCTGAAAAGTACCTTAGAAAAAAATGTTCGACCATTGTTAAACAAATATTTTCAAAATGGGCATTAGAGGGTTAAACCTATTGTTTTGTGAAATCTCTGATTATACGTTAAACGTTAAAGCCTTGATAAAAGCCTCAAACAATTCAGCCACACGATTTCGCAGCATAGGGCAGATACTCTTAGGTTAGGTTAGGGCGGCAGCTGGGATACGTCCCAACTTACTTAGGCCAAAAGATAGGCCCGTTGTGATACCGCAATGGTGGACTTTCCTCCACCCTTCCCCACTAGTAGGTCCTCTAATGTTCTAATTCACGACCATCCGGTGGCCTGAATAAACCTTGAGAGGCATTTTGGACTCTGTTCTGAGAGCTGGGATAAATCATGAAAAAAGTATGACTTGAGGAAGCGAAACTTTGTCCTACACAGTCCAGGGCAGTGACAGTAGAGGTGCTCCACCGTCTCCAGCTCATCCTCATCGCAAAAATCTGATTTCAGGCTTCTTTCGTGCACACCTACACGTACTTACAGTACTAAGTCAAACAATACAACATTTTATAATAATTCCTTACTAATAGACTTCCGAATAGGAGCGATACATTATCTCCAATGTATCATGGAATAAATATATGCTAATAGACTGCAGTCAAACTTAAACCCTATCTTTTTTTTTTTTACTTTTAAGGTTTTTATTCAAATTTTTTCCTTCAAAATTCAATTTGAGATAAACAAAAATTTACACAACACAATTTTTCACACCTTAGTTGTAAAGCTTCTTTTTGATCTAATCTTTATAAATTGTATAAATAAACTGATGTATAAATATGATGATGAATAAACAATATATATAAATTAAACCCTATCTCGAAACATAAAACAAAAATGCTAACAATTAGAAGTTTTTAGTCTAACAATTGCGTTTTCTAAAAACAGAGTTTTCTTAATGTTAACACTCCTTTTCTTAGAAAGTCCTTCAGCACCCTTTGAAATATTTCATTTATCTGATATGTGCTTTCAGCCATTTTTTCGAAACAAGTAGCTGAGCAGCTTTTTATGACACATCTGAAGTAGTAAATATTTTCGATTTGATAAAGTAAATACGCGTTATATTTTGTAAATAAAGCACACATATGCTTAAATTATGGTCACATGTAAATTTATAAAACTTTTGAGTTTCACTTTTTATATGCTTAAATACACGTAACTACATAGGTACATAGTTACAGTAAGCAGTAACTTGACTTATATTTTCATAATAGCATATAATATAATAAAATTAAACACGCTTAAATGCCATAAAAAGCCAACAATTAAATAACACCATAATTAAAACGCCAAAAATAATGTAAATATCTTGATTATTGCTTAATTTCAAGCAGTATACAACAACATTAGTATATGCATGTATAAGTATATAGTATATGTATGTATGTAACTATGTAAGCCGCGCTTCAATAATTAACTTTGGACATAAATAAACATTTTAGTTCCCAGCACAAACTCAATGTTCTTGAGCCGGCTCAAAGCCAACAACTTTTGTTGTTTTGTTTTTTATTATTAATATTATTATTATTAACAAAGCCGTCAAAGCAAAACAAAAGACTTAAGCAACGAACTACGGGTAAAACGCTTAAGCTTTGTTTTTGTTTTTGTATTTTCGTGTTTGTTTTATTTTTATCGTTTTTATTATTACTTTGTTTTACGCTGTTTTGTAGCATGTTTCAGTATTTTGTTGTCTATTATGACTTGAGTATTTTGAATTATAATGCATTCGTAAACAGTTCCGTTTCGAGTGTCTTAAGTTTAATGCATATCGAAGCTATTAAAATCAACGATTACGATATCAAGTTTTTGCTAAAGGAAAAACACTTGAACAATGATGACTCACATGACACTCGAATCCGACCAGCTGAAATGACGCTTGATCCTTTCCATGTCCAAAACTGGTTGCTGCTGTGGCTGCTGCTGCTGTTGCCGGCTCAAGGTTGTTTCTTTCTTGGGCGCCATTTCCACTAGGTATTAAGACGGCAGCTTGGTATAAGAGTCGCTTAAAGTTGCAGCTGCTGGGGTTTTTTTTTTTTTGCACTGTTTAGTAGCCGGCGTAGTCAGTTGCTACATGAGCTTTTGTCAATGGATTTGCTTTTGTTTTCTTTTAGATGCTGGTTGCACAACTGGTTTTTGGCCTTTCTTTGTGTTTTTTTGCTAGTAAATAATCTTGTTTATATTAATCTATACACGATACACTTTTGTTGTAGCTTTATATGCCTGTTGCTGCTTTTCAGCCGCAAAACGTTGCAAAATTAATTTTTATTTCGCGCGCGCTCGATTTAACAGCAAAACAAAAGACTTAGGCAACAAACTTCATTTTAACGTCTCAGAGCGGAACTAGTCGGATTTTTTATTTTTTTTTTTTGACAGCTGAGCGTCTTTAACAGCTGTTCGAAACGTTGCTTTCTTAACTTAAGTATATAAGCGCGGAAAACGTGGTCTTGACAATTATTACCAAGACGACAACGACGGCTACGGCTACAAAAACAACGTTAAACAACAATTCAAGCAGCAAAAACAACGTCCACTGTCTAACAAAACACGTAATTGGGCTTACAACTTTGCACGTAACACACTGCCTGTGTTTGTTGTATCTTTTGATTTTTGCTTTTGTTGTACCTTAACCGCCTGCTGCTGCCAAACGCGTCGAAGTCAAAAACGAAACTGAAAGCACGCGAGTCGCGCACAAAGCGCAAGAGCTGCCAAAATGCGAGAAGCTAGAGACAGCTTAAAGAGAGCGTGCAGCTGAGCGCGAGAGTAAAGCATAAAGAGCAATAGTTAATGGCTTGTATTAAAAAAAAAAAAAAGAGTTTGTCTTGTAGGCAAACTTAATAACTAAGCAATAACAAAAAGCAAACTGATAAATGCCGGATGCCGGTGAACGAACTTCTTGGACGCTTTTTTGTGTAAAGTGCGAAGGGAGGCAAGGAATCTTAAGAAACTGCAAACTCATCTATGTATATCTAGAATTGGTGACTAACGGAGCAGCATCTTATTACTGATTATATTTTTGCAAAACAGCTTTTTGCAAAATACATAAATATTCGCTATAATTAATAATGTGAATGAATATATATATAAGTTAATTTATTTTTGAGCGACTTAAGCAAGTGATCCTGCTTTTTATTTGAAAATTATACTAAAAGTTAAATTTATGCATGGGACACTCTTTTCCATATCGAGCTTATATCTACTGATCTTTCTCTTGCCGTAGAATGTTTGTATTACTACGAATATTCGTTCGCTCAGGTGCTGAAAGCACGATAAAGAAGTTTCACAGCTTTAAAGCATACAGGGTCTTTAAAATCTACAACCGAACTTTGACAACTCTGATTCTGCAATTTTGTAGTTTTTGACGTTTGTATTCAGCAAAAACCAATATTTTACATTCAAAATTATTTGATTAAATTGATTAATTTAATTAAATTAATGCATAAAGGGGCACATTTACTGCAGAGAGCGCAGGGAGCAGAGAGTTTGCATTCGGAACAAATAACTATTTGAAGTCTCAACTCGAAATCTTCAGCCCTGCTCCAGAAAACGAAAAAACCAAACCGAAAAATTTTATTCGGATTCGTTTTTGCATGCTCCGGAGAACGAACTTTTTTGTCGTTATTTCCCTTTTTATTTTTGATAAATTCGTATATTTTCCTTTTTTTTCCGATAAATTCTCATGTTGTGTTGGTGCGAAATTATTTTGGTTTTATACAAAAAAGCTGCCATGGTTGCCGCAGTTTTGCACCTTTTCATTACTATATGTTGTTTACATTTCATTTTTATTAAAATATGGCTAGTTCTTTATTATTCTATCTTTTAAATAAAATTACAATACGAAATGAAACACAACGTAGCTGTTTTTGTTACAAGGGAAATTTTCTTTGTGTAACGCGTATTTACACTTTTTATAAAATTTTTGATGTATTTGAATTTTTTGTATCCATTATTATTGCAAAATTTTGAATTAAATACAATTTCAGAAGGAAATTTGTATCGCTCATATTCTAAATGTCTCGATCTGAAAGTATTAAGTTTATTGATTTATTTTGAAGATAAAAACATTAATTTTAAAATTTTGTTCCTTATTTTTTAGCCGATAAAACCAAAAAGTTAAGATTTGCATGCTGAAACGGTCTATATTTTGTATTAAAAATAATAAAATATCTAGAATTTAGCTGGATAAAATATATAAAACTGTCCCCAACAAGCTGAAAAAAGCATAATGCAATGAAAAAAAAAATTTTAAAATTTTATTGAAATCTTAACTTTTCAATAAATATAAAATTTTCTTATTTTTTATGTATGTTCCGTAAACACGTTAATAACATTTTTTTTTTAAACACGTCGCACAGTGGCACGGAAGCCAAAAAAACGTTGCAAAAATCATATTTTCTAAACCAATTGAGATATTTATGAAATAAATTGTTGTTGAAAGAAAAATCTTTAAGCTTTAAAATACCCATACATTGTGATACGACATCTGAGAGCTGCGCAATATGTTGTGGAAGTTGGATTTTGTTGCCTGTGCAATATTTGTATATACATAGGTATTTGTGAAATATGTACATATTTTTTTCATTTATAAACAAATTTTGATGATATATTTTTATTTTTATTGATAGAGCCTCCGATAGATGATCCGTGGCTATATCGACTGTGGCATCGGCAAGTTTTCTCTTTCGAGTAAAGTTTGAACACTCGTCCAAACATTTTGTAGGTCTTCCTTTGTTTCGGTGCATAGACGTCTGGGGTTCTTCCGTGAAATTTTCAATAAGAGTCAGTCCTTTTAGCCAGTTTTCGTGTTTCTTAGTAAATTTTTCTCGGGAGTAATTAGTGTCTAGCCACTTTGTTTTTATTTGGGCAAAAATTAGATTAAGTTTGCCTTTTAATGTATCAAACTTCTCCATATTTGTTTCCTCAACATTTAGTTTTTTTCTGATGGCCGAAACGAATTCATTCGCGCTTTTGGAGCTTCTGAATAACTCAAATAATTTTAAGTTTTCCAAAGACATCGTTACACTTATAAAATCAATGCTTGTGAATTATATTTAAAAGTACTTTCACTGCAATACGTGATCTTGTAAAGTCAAAACCAGACTATGATATTTCAGAAATATTCAGGCAAATATATACAGAGTTTAACCCTATATCCACAAGCCTAACAGGTAAAAAAGTAGTTGCATTTAATGTTTTTAGTTGATACCTAATATTATAAAGGGAAAGGTTACATCCCTATCCGTATGATTTCAGTTCAACTACCTAAACATGCAAAAAATTTGAATTTGTCTTAATAATAATTAATCTACCTTTTTTGAAATGTCACAGGCAGGTGCTTTTTTGTTGTCAAATACAAATACATATAAGCAAACATCTCTTAATTTAGTGGATACATCTACTGCGTGTTCTTCTTCTTCTACCTGCGGTAGCATTTTTGGCAGTTGGGTTTCTGCACTTCTAGTAGCTTTACAGCCAAAGTTGGATAAAGGTGGACATAAACTTTATAGAGTAGGTAAATAAATTGATAACAAAACCATTTATGTTAAATTGAAAAAATGTAAAAATATGTAATATAAAATATTTTCTTCCAAAGTTGAAAAAGTGGTCCAAATAGAGTGGTTCAGTTAAACGGAAGTATTGAAAAACCCAGAAAAGATATGAAGTCATTTTTTTTTTCTTATATGTTTAAATTTCATGTACCTTTTTATAGAAACTAAGAAAATAGGGATTGGTTGCGTAGTTTTTCCACAAAACAATCTTAAACACGAATTTTTATTCCAAAAATTGCGATTTTTTTCAATGTTGAAAATATACTCCACTTTGAGCGGCTGTACCCAATTCATCCGAATTGAATAAAATTTTTATTTTCTGATCCCTGGGAAATTCTAAATCAGATGCATGTATTACATTTAAAAAATGGTTACAACGCAAAATCGATTTTTGCAACGCTTTTGCGGCTACCGTGCCACTGTGCGTCGTTGAGTTCCTCTTTTTATATACGAGATTTTTTTTAAAAGACTTCAAGAATTTTAATAAACGAATTATTATTTTATTTTTACTTATTTATAATGATAATTATAGCTAAAACTAATAATTAACAGGTAAGTTTGTATAACACTGGCTACTGGTTCTGATATTTGCGGCGGATAATTGAAATATAATATTATATACAATAGATATTCAGTATTTATATTATAAAAATCTATTGTGTTGCTAAATATTGAAACTTTAAATAAAAAGTAAAAACATTTTTATACCCTGTACCTATAGGTACAAAGGGTATACTAGGTTTGTGCAATGTATGTAACGGACAGAAGGAGGCGTGGCAGACCCCAAGTCCTTTATACCAAAATGCTTATCATAACCTCGGGTAGCGATTAAGCCATGTCCGTCCGTCCGTCCGTCCGTCCGTCCGTCCGTCCGTCCGTCCGTCCGTCTGTCCGTCCGTATGAACGCCTAGATCTCAGAGACTATAAGAGCTAGAGACACGAAACTTTACCAGCTGGTGCGCATATTTCCTAAGCAGATGAAGTTTGTTGAATCATGTCAATATCTTTCCCCGTTCCCCCGCTGTAGATTTTCGCGGTTTTTAGCCACACCGTTTAATATTTAACAGAGCGATTTAACAGAGCGATGAGTTGTGGATACATGCATCTATGTGTAAAAAATGAACAAAATCGGACAAATACAACAGAAGTTATAGTCAAAAATGTGCAAATTTCACCTCCCCTTGCCAATAAACTGCGTCAATATTTGACTCTACGCAATTATGGCTACAAGTGGCCTAGAATCACAATTTTTGGTAAGCTCATTTATGTGGCTCTAATGAACAAATCCACATCCAAATTTTATCGATGCGGTCCCCCCACCCCCCGCAATCGATTTACCGTGTTTTCTCCCATACGCCTTAACATATCAACTTGAAACTTACCCAATATAATTAAAATAGCTTCTTTGACGTAACTTTCGATTTTCATCAAAATCGGTACAAATTTACGGAACTTATAGGTATAAATATCGTTTTGCACCAAAAAAAAATAAAATTCCAATTGGAAAGTTCTTAGATGGAATATGCAGGAAAAATTTGTTTGACACAAAAGGTACAGGGTATTCCACTGTCGGGCACCGCCTCGACTGTACCACATTTTTTTTTTTTTGAAAAGTAAACATTAATGGGTGATGTTTTAAAACCGAAATTTTGAGGAATATTTTGGAAGCTATAAATTCATCTGTAGCATTACTTTTTAAAATCGTTAAGCATTTTTTTATCCATAAAATATTTTTAAATAACACTAGTTTACACGAAAAATGAACCTATGTAAATGTGAGTGTAATTGATCAAATTCGAAATGAATAGTTTTTTCTTTTTTTTCATTTTAAAATTTATCCAGTATTTATAAGATTAAAATATATAAATAAAATTTATCAGCTTGTTGTCCTTTTTTTTTACAAAAAAAAAAGTAAGCAGTAATGGTTTAAAAACCGAAATTTCGAGGAATATTTCGTCAGCTGTAAATCGATATGCACTGATTTCCAAACGAGATTATCAACTAGTCAATACTGATATTAGAATTTTATCAGGGGCCTTGAAAAGCCCTATACTTGACTGATTTACAGAGTAAAATTTACCAAATGGCATTATTTGCTTATGTATGCCCCTACAAGCTTACCCCAAAAACGTTAGTATTTCGAAATTCCAAGGCCAAACCCCAAGCACAACTATATAACTTGTCTCAAAAGGATCGTAGACAATGTTTTGCAGCTACAATCGTTAGGACAAGTGCTAACTATAGCAATACATAAGACAACAAGTAATTAGAAAGAATTATCTATCTATGAGTATTAGGGCGGGTCAATTTGTATGGGGCCGAAAAAACCTTATCGGGCTCACTCGGATTTTGATTCTTTGGATAATTCTAAGCAAATTTGCTCAAGAAACTATGGGTCTAAAATGTTTTTCGAGTCGCCCACTTTTTCAAAATAGGTTTTTTTCGACATATTCAAAAATCGACTTAAAAATTCATTGAAAAGGCCTAAAATCGATATTTTTTCTCTAGCCAAATGTGAATTTGGGTGTTTTTGGGGTCGAGGAATTCATTATTGACATCTATTTTTAATTTTTGGTGCCCCCAGAGGGCGCTTTAGTGTTGGTTTTTGATTTTTTTCGGTTTTTTTTCTTGAAAATTTTGAAAAAGTGGGCGACTCGAAATTCATTTTAGACCCATAGTTTCTTGGGCAAATTTGCTTAGAATTACCCAAAGAATCAAAATCCGAGTGAGCCCTTATACCGAAAAAAATTGACCCACCCTAATGAGTATCTATCCAAAATCCGAACCAGTTCTTGCTGCAGACTTGAGGCATTGTCTCATAAGCTCTCAACTACGCGCCTTACCTACAGAGCTTTATTCACAAATTTTTCACGGCATTTTGTGCAGCTTAATGAAGTCATTACACAAAACAGTTAAGTGCTGCCCATGGGGGTCCCAGGTAGCGCCCAAAGCCCAAAGCAAAGCGGGCATGTCAACAACAGTCAAAGCTCCAAAGCCCCGAAGCCTCTAAGCCTATTTGGGGCTGCCAACTAATAAGTTCAAATAACAACAGCTTAACGTCACAATAAAGATAAAATCAATTAACTTCAATGATGAACTTTGCCGCAGCTTATCAGACATTGACTGTAGAAAAAAATATACGTTAATAAGTCACTACTAACTGTAAAAGTTTAGCAAATATTTTTATTTTTTTTTTGCAAGTGAAAACTTATTTCACACACATTTCCGTCAACGTGAGGCGGCAAAAAGATCATTGAGCTCCATCCAAATGAAACGAAATTAGAAAATCGCATGCTGCAATTGGTTGCGATAAAAAAAAACTACATATTGCAATTTTTGTACTTTTTTGCACTTTTTTGCACTTTTTGCAATAATTTACAATTTTGTAAAGTTTTTTTTTGGCGTGTAATAGTAATATGAAAACATTGTAGCGTGTTAAATTGTCCGGCTATAAGTGCATTAAAACGAGTAAATCACTTATATAAGTTGGCAGCTCCTTCATGTGCATTTTCGATTATGTTAATTGTGAAATAAAATCGTTGGAGTCTCTCGCCTAGGAAGCTAAAGATGTGAAGGGAAATCAAGTGAAAAAAAAAATCGTTTCTTGAACGATTTGCCAATAATTTTAGTTGTATCTCTTGATGACATGCAAGACATGGTCATGTACCCTGTTAAGGTGTTTAGTGAGTCAGGATTTCTGGTTCTGCATCTCTAATATTGTCGACGTGTTATATTAAAAAGCTTTGTGACCAGTGAACTAAGTTACCGCTTAATTTTATGTGAGTATAATAAACAAAAACACATTGACTAATTGTCGAAATGCTCACACACTGACCACCAACAAATTCTACTGATTATGTCAATTACTCAACATATCGATAAAAAAAATGGGCAAACATACTTTTTGGACAAAATCGGGTACAAGGTCTGTATTACTGGTATTCTAAATATGCTGACGGCTTTTGCATACACATGAAGAATTTCTTACATTTCCGATGGTTAATACATATTTATTCAAAAAAAAAAAAAAATTTTTTTTTTTTTTTTTAAATGAATGAAATATTGCTTAACATATTTTAGGAACATGTTCACAAAAAATCAGAAAATTTTTTGTTAGTTAAAAAAATGAAATTAAAAAATAAATAAAAATTAAGCTAGCCCCATTGACAATTTAGGTAAAAAAAACCTATGAAAAGGTCGATCGGTAGATTTTTTAAATATTGTTGGAGCAGTTTTTTGTACCTTATCCAGCTAGACCATTTGAACTTAGTCTAACTTGGAGCTCTTAAAAGATTTGGTTTTTCAATTATCTTTAACATCAAGGAAATATATATTAAAAAAATTATTCTCTATGCGTTTTAAAACTTTTTATTATAACTTTAAAAAATGTACTCAGCTGAAAAGATTTTTACATCTAACTCTGTAATTTTTAATGGCTAGCTTTAAGCAAAACTTACATACGCATAAACTTAAACTTATTATAAAATACATTTATTTAAAAAAAACATCTTAAGTTCTCAATTCTTCTTTAATTTTTCTATAAACAGACGAATTGTACAACCAATCGCATCGTATATAGCTTGAGTTACGTATTTGTCATTCTCGTAAATAAATAAAGATATAAACATCTTTTTTTTATAAAACGTAAAACGTTGAATTTTTAGACCCTTCGAACTTATTCTAACTTGGAGTGCTCAAAAGATTTAGTTTTTCAATTATCTTTAAAATCAAGGAAATATATGTTAAAAAAAATTATTTTCTACGCGTTAAAAAGCATTTATTTATAAAAAAACATCAAACAAAATATTTTAATTTTTCGATAAACTGACGAATTGTACAACCAATCTCAACGTATATGGCTTGAGTTACGTATGTTTCATTCTCGCAAATAAATAAAGATATGAAAAACCTTCTTTTTTATAAAACGTTAATCGTTGAATCTTTTGACTTTCTTTTTTAAAGTTTATTTTAAATTTCAATATGTTTTTTTGCTTTGGTCAAAAATAAAAGGAATACATTTTATGCGCGTTGATTCAATACAAATAAAAAATCGATTTATCCTGCATTCAAGGAAGTCTTCCTTATTTTTGTAAAGATCGTCACCATAGTAAAAGGTACCTTGTAATAGTGACATGCATAGTAGTGCTGGAAGTAACATCGATGTTATATCGATGCATCGATATTTTTTATTTTTTTTCCGATCATCGATATTTTTATTTCGATTATCAAACAAATCCCATTACGGACAAAATATAGGCAAACAACTGCATCCACGTCGCAGACACTTTTCGCTTTTTTAGAAAAAAAAAACCAATCTCATAAGATCCGAAATAGTAGGGTTGACTCAATTTTGGCACTTCGACAATATTTTAATGTCGAAAACTTAAAAAAAATCGAAAACATCGATGTTTCTTTCTCCAGCACTAATGCATAGATCCTCGGAACGGAAAAGTTTTAACTTTTATGACAAATTTTTGGAAGTATCTAATTATATCGTGATAGGGTCTTGAAATATACAAAGCTAAATGGCATAAAAATCGGCTAGGAACAAGCGCTTCATCTATATTTATAACACGTTTAGTTAGTTGTTTAAAAAAAAAAAAACAGTTCAGTATTTAAAAGAAAAGTCTCTAGAGGGTGCTGGCGGATAAATTAAATATATTGGCAAAAATAAGTGAATATAATCGCTTTTTAAGATTTCTTTTAACGTTTTTAAATATGTAATAAAGGTACTAACCAAATTATTATGTAATTTTTTTTTTTTGCAAAATTTTGGTTCTGTCAGAGTAGGTATACCTACATATACTCTAATTTTTTATATTTGTTTGATTTACTTGTCATCGTAAGTTTAGTATATTGAAAACTATAATCGATATTATTGAAAATTGCGATACTTATTCATTTTTAATTTAGCTACTTTCAAACAAGTTTTATAAATTATTTCCATCAGTCGCTTCAATACGCGTCATTACAATTAATCAGACCCCGAAAATTAACCCCCCTCGACGACTGATAGAGAAAGCGTAAGGCATGCCAAAGTCTGCCACAAATTGAAAATTCCGCCTAAATGTCCCACAAAAAAAGCCCATGTCAAATTAAGCCACACTAATTTCAAAAAATTATTTAATTTATCATAGAGAGTTTAACATAAAATTTGGATCAATTTAAATTAGTTTTAATCGGTATGCAAATGTGCAGCAACCGAAAACCTCGAACTGCTTGCTCTTTGGCTCTCGAAGCAACTCTTTGAGCACAACGAAGACACTCTTCGGAGTCGTATCAGCTGCTGGCCCGAACTGACCGGCTTAACAAAATGATCAAAAGTAAGTTAAAGACAGCTGTTACCTCATCGTTGCTCGCCGTCGTCTTTAAATTGCAACAATTACGCTATCGTGGGAGAGCGGGGACTGGGACTGCATGTAAAGGAAAATCAATGAAGCGCCTAACGAACGAAACGGCGAAGCAGCGGGCGTGCCAATGTACCGACGAATGTTTGCTCAAAGAAATGGCTGCTAAAAGTGGCGCATAAAAAGAAAGTTTAAAGCATAGTTGGCAGTTGTTGTTGCTGTTGTTTTACTTCGTTTTGTTTTCGATTTTATTTCAGTTGATGTGTGATATTTTGTTGTTACTTGTCGGTATGCTTTTTTTTTTTTGTTTGTGTTTTTGTTTTTGTTTTGCTTTCGTCTTATCGTTGTTGTTGTTGTTGGTATTGTTGCTGCAAGTGAGCATTAGAGCATTTAATTTGAGCTTTAAATGTTACAGAGCACACAAAATGTGTAGCTAACTTACTCTTCGACCACGTAGCAAGTAAACTGTGTAGAGAAGTGAGACAGCTAAAAAAGATAGCTAAAAAAAAAACGTGATGAACGAAAGGCTAATGCAAAGCACAGAGAATTACCGAAAAATTTTAAAATTAAAATATTTTTTGTATAAATTGTGTGTTGTGCAGTCGCATTAAATTTAGGAATTTTTAGAAGATTTCGCAAGGGTCAATAAATTGTTTATCAGCTGATACATATTGCGAAATAACTCGTTATACTTGGATACTTGTTAAATTAAAAATAAGCAAAGAAATTGTAGCACAAACAACATTAAAAATTGCTGGTGTTAAAATATGATATAATAGAAGTCGCTCAAAAAATCTTTATTACAGATATGTGTGTCGATATACAAGTTAAAGTTGTTCAAAAGCTAACTAAACTTTGAATAAAAAAGTTTAAATTGTTAAGTCTATCTCTTCGGTTGTAACGATTTTTACATATCACATTTTTTTTTTTTTGCAAAATTCCTATTCGACTTTCCGGTAGCTGAATTTTTAGGTAGATTTTTTTTGGCAAGCCATATCTCATTAGCAAACAAAGTTATTTGAAACATTTTATTTTAAATGAGACAAATTAAGATATTTCAAAAATTTTTTAATGAAATATTAAACGTTGTTTTAAAAATTTAAAAATTTTTTAATTTCAAATTAGAGACAAATTAAGATATTTCAAAAATTTTTTAATGAAAGATTAAACGTTGTTTTAAAAATTTAAAAATTTTTTAATTTCAAATTTTGTTTTTAATTTCTTAAAAAGTTTTGTTTTAGGTTTTACATTTTTTTTATTTGTTTTATTTTTAAATTACTTATTACTAAATTATTTATTTTTTTTTTTTATATTTTATTATTTATATTTTTTATTTATATTTTAATTATTTATTTTTATTTAAAAATTTAGAAGTGATCTCCGCTTTTCTCGAAAATATGAAACCACTTCGAAAAATACGTAATCTGTAATAATGATGACTCCACTGGTCACCATAGTACCCCTTAATCTCAAATTATCATAAATCCTTGATAATAATAGGCTTAAACTTGGTGGAGACCGCTGTATATATATTATTTTTTATGAATTAATTTATAAGGTAAGTATTAAGTACTCTACCACAAAATTATGTTTAAATTGAAAAGTGAATAAAACCAAAACCCCCCATGATAAAGTTCTGAATTTTATATATACATATACTTTAAATCATTTCTCTATAAACTGCAACAATATTTGGCTAATGGGAGCCTAATCACAAATAAAGTATTGATATTTTTACAAAACATAAAAAATTAATTTGTATGTGCATTAGTACAGTAAACGAAGGCTTAAAAAACATGTCTATTGGAAAAAATACAATGGATGAAACTTGCAGGGTTCGTTAGGTACCTTGTTATAAGTCTAAAACCGAGTTTTCGTAATGTCATCTATCGAAAATAAGCTTTAGCTTGCTATCTAATAAAGTATTCCGCCAGACCCTTTGAACCCATTTTCTTGAATAGATCTACAATCCTTAATCTGCTTCTATCAAAGCAAACTTTATATACATATATATGAAAAATGTACCCTACTCTTATTTATTGCTTTCAACACGTAAAGTAAATTTTTGGAGTGAATACAAATCTCGTGAAAAGTTTTATTTTAGGCTATTTGAAAAATTGAAGCGTGTTTCGCAAGAAATTGAATATTAGAAGCTGTCACAACTATAAAGTATTGCAAATTTTTGTAAAATCTTAAAATATTATTTAACTAACCAGCCGCACCCGTGTTCAATAACAATTCCACCAACTATCGCCAACTTTGGCGCACTTGTTCCGTAAGTTCCACAGCGCCAAATCTGTTGAAAAACTTGTTTTCTTATCGCGAGTGCCACAAATGAAAATCGCAACAACTACACCAAAAATTTCCAAATGCGTCAAAGAATTTGTGTCACGATATTGCACAATGGCCGTGAGTCGCGGCACACACGGCGTATGGAGCTGCCGCAAAAGCAAACAAAAATCACTGCCCTGACCAAAGTGGAATCGTGTGGCAAATCGTGGCAAGTCTTGGCCAGCCTTGGCATGGCATGGCGTCGCGTAGTTTGGAATGGCTTTAACTTTGTGCAAACAGAAGTAAAGCTGCAAATTGCAAGGCATTACATAATTTTATAATGCGGTGGCTGTGCTGGCAGCTCGAGCGACAACTTGGCTATGAGCCTCTTAAAAAAAAAACTTACAAAAACGAAACAAAATTGTAAACTTGTCGGAAGTAAAATTCAAAAGGAAAAAAATGCACACTTAAATTTATAAATGGTTCGAGTTCAGCATAAAAACGGTCCCATAGATAACTAAGTTGTTTTTAAAAAGAAAAAAAACAACAAAAATTGTCTGTTGCGGTTTGTGGAGTAAGCCAATGAGTAAATTGGCCAAAAACGAGCGACAAATAATAAAAAAGCAGCGTCAGTCCAAAAGCAAAACACAACAGTGATGGACATAGCAATAACAACAATAACAAGTTGAATGCAACAAAGACAACAACAAGCAAAAACAATAACAACAACAACTTTAATGCCAATGACACGTTACAAAGTGGAAAAACTTCAAAATAGTTCGGAAGTGAGCCAAAAATGATTGACAGCAACATTTGTAAAGTCTGTTTGTATGTCAGGATAACGAATTGAAAAGCTGCATAAATTATTTCAAAAATTTAAGAAAAAAAATCTTCTTGCTTACTTTAATCCATGCCATTCTGTAACTTTTTCCATCTTTCCAGTTATTTTTGAATAATTCTTCTTAACAGTGAATTATTCTGTTACAGCCGAACGAAGACCGTTCCTATTACACTCCTTGATATTAAAGGTAGTGAGTACACTCAATAACTAATCTTTTCAAGAGAGGCATGGTACAGCCCTTTGCCGCGTTCCTACAATATCCGCATTGAAATCTTAATTCGCTTAATTTTCTACTAAAACCAAAAATTTCATCGATTTGCAATACTCTGCTTGATCTTCATTGCGAGTTACACCATAAAAGCTATATTCTTAATCCTAATCTGGTCACCGATCCCTATTTGTGAAGAAATTTTATAACTCATCTTGAATACTATGGATGCTTTGAGCAAAAAAATCGCTTCGGCTTTTGGATTTATTTAAATGTGACCCTTATCTTTCAAAAATTGTTACAAAACCAGTGAATATCAGTTGGCGCCAAGTATAAGGAATTCAATAGTTATCCCAGATCCCCTACATAGTTTTGTAAATATTTTTAAAACCTGATGGAAAACTAAGCTATCTTGTGTTGATGCATATACTAGTTGTTTTTTTGTTTATTATTTATTTATAAGTCGCTCGCGAACGCCAATTTTCATACTTTTTACATACAAAATGCAGCTAAGCGAAGAGCAAAAGACAAAGCAGAGGACTGCTTGTTTTGTCGACTGCTTGCGCCTGCATAAGTGGCGCTTATGAGCAACTTTTCTGTTCGATTGCTCGAAATCTGTTTATCGTAGGAAAGCGATGGAGGACTCGTTTTGTAGATTATTTCAATTACTTTAACAAAATATATGGGTAAAATTTCCTAAAAAGCCCACCGGTTTTGTGATATTTGCAAATTATTCGAAAAACACCAAACATGATTTCCAACATTCAATTTTAAACAGGCATTGTGCTTGAACTAACAAACCTACATCCTTGACTTAAGTCTTGTTTGATAGATAATTTTATTGGCAAAAATTTCGACCTTCAAATCATGAAGGATTATCTAAGTTTTATAGAAAAAAAGATATCATGCAAAAACCGTACCAACATATCCTATTGCCACGCCCCTTACCCACAAATACGAAAACTCGGTTTTAGACCTAGGTTTTAGACAAGGCCCAAACGATTCCTGAAAGTTTCATCCATTAAGTATTTTTGAAACTCTTCGTTTACTGTACTACATTTAATGTTTTCCTGTTCATCTGTTACATATAAGTTAGTCTAATTTATTTGATTATAATCATAATAAAGGAAAAAAAATTTTTGATCTGTCACAACACAATTACATGTAATCAAATATTCATATTTTTGTTTTTTTTTTTATTTTATATAATTAAAAAGTAGAAGTAAATTCTCAATTATAAAAGGTTTGTAGCCAGAGCAACATAGGCCTTCAGGCCGAAATATTCATATAGTTTTCCTCATATACCTCAGCTTCTTAAAGCTTTCACAAGCTTTCCACAAAGCCAAATATTTATAATTACCAGTTTCACTTGCTTTTTATTGGCTGCCCAAAGCCATTTTAATTCATTTTTTATAAGAAACACTTCCGTTTTTATTGCCTTTTGAAAGCATTCATTGGTCCACACAGAGGCTGCATTTTTAAATACCATTTAAATAATAATAAAATCGCGCCAAGTTATATATAGTGGCATCAGTCGCACACACATGCTAGCTCATTCTGACCGATTAGTGTTGTTTCGCTTGCACATGCGCATGCTTACTCTTTCGCACACTTCAGAGTTGCTAAAAGCAAAGCGCCACCTAGTGTTTAAACTTAAAGAATTTGACGAGCTTTCTTAACAGGGCCCAAGAAATTGACGAGCTTTCTCTTAACAGGGCCCAAGAATTTGACGAGCTTTCTTAACAGGGCCAAGTTTGTGAAAAAGGTTTAACAAATAAAAAAGGTATTCTTTACTTGGAAAACAAATTTTAATCATGTGTATCGAATAACATTTGAACCCCTTCATTGAAATAATAGCCTCATTTAATTTATATTTTTTAAAAATGCAATAGGTCGATGTTTGCTAAGTAAATATATCTGAATGTATCGTATTTACTATAAGGAAGGAACGATGTTAGGTCTTTAAATGGGATATCACAAATGGGATTTTTTTTTTAATATGAAGTTTTGTCATTCCGTCCAAAATTTTCGAACTGCGTATGGACCTTTAAGCACAAAAGGCCTTATGGATTTATCCGTCTGTCTTTTTTCAGTATACTTTAGCACAGATCTCGAAGATCATTAGACAGGATGTGCCTATTTCAAAGCACATGAAGAAGTCATTTAATTGAACCGATGTCTGCGCCACATTTCTTCAGCAAAAATTCGCATTTTCGGTCATGTTCTTAAAACTGTGCTTCTTATTTTGTATTGTAAACTTTATGAAATAAAGTTTTCAAAATTATTTTCAGACAATATTGAATGTCATAAAATTATAGGGGAAAGGCTTGTAAGTTGACACACCATAGCTTTTTTAGCTATATATCGACATTGAATATACATAGACATCAATGTAAATATACCGTTGCAAAGAGAAAAGAAAGAGCTATAATCCAAAATAAGCAAATCATTTGAAATTTATAAACATAAGCATTTTACAGACAATTTTCAAAAGAGCTTGAAAACGACCACCAAAAAAAAAAGGCTTGTAAGTTGTTGATAAAAATTTCAGAAAACTGAAATAAAAAAGCATGATTGCAAAAATTTATGAAAATTTATTGATTTTAAATTTAACTGAGCATTAAATTCAATTTAAAAAAAACATAAAAATTTAACTTTCCAGAGTAGTCGAAATTATGGTTTTTTGCGATCGGGTTTTCTTGGTCGCCATACTAAAAATGAATTGTTATGGAAAATATTGAAAAAATATATCCGAAGATGACAGAAAAATACACTAAAAACAATTCAAATTAGTTTCAATAATAATTCCACACAATGAAACAGTCGTATAAATAACATAGCAATTTTAAAAAATTGAAAATAGATGTGTGACAACTTACAAGCAAAAAGGTGTGACAACTTACATTTTTGAAGCCATTTTGGAATGCATTGAAAAAAATTGTTATGTCCGAAAACCTTTTTTGATTATGAAAGTTCATTAAATCTCAGTTCCAGCACATAAATTTTGAGCGCAATCAAAAATAATGTTTTTATTTTCCGATTTCTTCAAAAACAATTTTTATATTTTATCACACACACACACTGTCAAAAACGCAGTTCTGTTCGCATCAAAAACACATTAAAATTGTTTGCGGCGTATTTGCCATCGAAGACAGGTGGAATTTTGGTATTTTCATAGCTGGAACATTAAAATCGACTAGGTGTGCCAACTTACAAGCTGTGTCAACTTACAAGCCTTTCCCCTACTATTTATACCCTGTACCGTATGGTACAAAGGGTATATTAAATTTGTGCAAGCCGAAAATGTATGTTACATACAGAAGGAGACGTCGGAGACCCCCCAAAGTTACCCAAAGTATGATCGGGGTGACTAGAGAAGTCGATATACCGATGTCCGTCTGTCCGTCGGTGATAATGATTTTAATTTTTTTTCTTTATTATTTTAAAGGTGAGATGATGCACTTTTGGCTGGACAAAAGTATTTTGACATTGCGATCAATTGCAATTTCTTTGATTCCCGTGCGGTACAAACAATGTGTGGCTATTTTAAAAGTTGTTTTTATTTATTTTTAAAAACAATAACCAATTTTCTTGCCCTTTGTTTTTTTTTATAATCGGCAAAATACCTGAATACGGTCAACTTGTACGAAATGAAAAAGTCACAAAATGTAATGCCGGTTTTCCAGCGGAATACCATATCAGATTTTGCAAAATGCCTAGACAAACCATTTACTAACAAGTTATGAGGCAAAACAAAACTTATTCTATAAATAATACAGCCAGTTCGGGCAGAACACGCAAAAGGATGCTATATAGCACGGCATTAAACTAAGAAAATTTTTGAAAGACGCCTTAAATACACCAAAAGCTTTATCAATTGAATTCAATAAACAGCATAAAACATTAATTAGTAGAAAAAAAGATAGAAGACAATGAAAGGAGGCCAGTTTTACTACCTTTGTAGCTCCTACAATTCTTGTGTTTTATCAAAAAATAAGCTTAAAAAGTTAACATTTGCTAAATAGTATAAAAACAAGGCACGATCGTTTTGGGAAAACAAATTATGGATATATAAAGCTCCTTTGAATATCGTAGATCAAAAAAATAAAGTTTATTGAAGGTAATTAAAGAATGTTTGTGAAAAACCAATGCCTGGGTACACGGTGGAGGCTCGTTATCTTTTGAGTATGGTTAAGCTTCATTTGCTTGGACGATTCAGTACCAATTGATAGCACAATGAATGTAGACAAATATTTACACATCCTAAATGACCGCGCCTTCATTTCCGGTTGCAGAGTCATTGGACAATCCTTTATTATGGTACAGGACAATGCTTCATGCCACAATGCCCATATGATCAAATTTTTTGAGAGTAGTCAGCACATTTAATTGGCTGCCTCAAAGCTGGTATCTTAACAGAATACATTTTTTCATCAGCCCATAAAATAAAAAAAACGATGCCAAAATTGAACCAGATCGCGAGAAGAGACAATTGTTGAAGAAAAAAGGCGTTGGAAAGATATTTTACAGGAAGCATAGGAACAATTGGTAAAATCAAATACTGAACTTTTGCAAAAGGTCTCTGACGTTAAAGGAAGGTTTGCTTTTTATTATTAATTTTTTTTAATCTAAAGTTACAGCTTTTTCTCTTCATCTGTCAAACTATTATGTTTTGTCAAAATACTTTTGTCCACTAACATTTATGAAAAATCGTTCTAATTTTCTAAACTATAATATTAACAATAGGAGCTTAATTTATCATTATTCTCAAAAAAAAATGTACTAAAAGCTATATAATTAATAAAACATATGAAATTTCCAAATCAATTTTTTTTTACGTGTGTCAAAATACTTTTGGCCACTATTGTATCTTAAACTAAATTGGCATATTTGCCTTCTTTTTCGTAAGGCCATAGATATCCACATCTTCCCAAAATTTTTCCTATTTGCAGTGTTATAAATCTATACAAATCGATTTTCGACTTTATAGATTATCCCAAGACAAACTGCCTTTTAATGCAGGTAAAATTCGTATAATATTTTTGGGCAGTGTTTATTTTCCTCATATTTAGGCCCCAAATCTACCTTTCTACAAACGTTGATCCGGTTTACAAAGATCATTTTTTTTTTTAAAACATATTTTTGTTTTAACTATTCATGAAACACTATTTGTTTTTATTAAAAAAAATTGACAAGTATATGTGATTAAGATCATGATTTTTTTCAATTTTGTCCTGGATCTATCTATATTTCAAAAAAAAATCTTAGGTAGCTCAAGTTTGCTAAAGATACATAATTTTTTCTAATGCCACAAGCTCATTGTTATATATGGGCATTTCCAGGATTGCCGTACGCGACATTCGTACGAATTTAAAGTGCAAAAAAGTAAAGAAAAAGTGAAATTTTTTGTTCCTTTGTAAAAGTTGGGGCCTGCTACTTTACCGTTTTCAATATATCGGCAATAAACCTACGATTTAGTACGTGACAAAAATAGAAGTCGATTTCAGCTGCATCTATAAAAATGCAAAAATCTGCGAAATATAAAAGAATATTTAAAAGCGTTTAATTTATAACAAAAGTGGAATATTGTAGCTTCCTATTAAAATTTATTACGTTAAAATATATACACTAGTTATTATTTTATAGGCCTATGTCTGATTTAGTACGTGACATTCAGTACGCGACAAATTTATACCCTGTTAATGTGGTACAAAGAGTATACTAAGTTTTTGCAAGCCGAAAAAGTATATAATGTAAGCGTTCCGAAACTCCCAAGCACCGTACCGAAATTGATCAAAATCAGTTGACTATACTCCCATAGGACCGATCGGTCAAACAAACGTTTTTTTGTACAATATAGGTTGTGCTTCGTTTGTATCTGAAGATATTGTAACAAAATTTGAAATTCGAAAGTTTTTTAAAGTTCCGAAGCAATTTGCCAAATTTGATCAAAATCGGTTGATTATGTCATACTATAGCCTCCATAGGATTGATCTGTCAGAAAAGCGTTTTCAGGGCATAATTCGTTTGTTTATAAAGATATCGATACCAAGAGATACCAAGATACCAAATTTGTCATTCGGAAGTTTTTTGGGCCTCCCAATAAGTGTTCCAAATTTGATCGAAATCGGTTGGCTGTATCATATAGTCTTCATAGGACCGAGCGATCAATAAAGTGTTTAGTGCAACGATTTTTGGCCTACGATTGCTTACGCGACAAACTTTGAAAATTAATAAAAAAATTTTGGTGTCCTTTTTACACACTATATTTTTATACCCTGTACCGTATGGTACAAAGGGTATATTGTGTTTGTGCAAGCCGAAAATGTATGTAACGTACAGAAGAGAAGTCGGAGACCCCCCAAAGTTACCTAAAGTATGATCAGAGTGACTAGAGAAGTCGATATACCCATGTCCGTCTGTCCGTCTGTCCGTCTGACCGTCTGTCCGTCTGTCCGTATGAACGCCTAGATCTCAGAGATGGTAAGAGCTAGAGCAACCAAACTTTCAGATAAGATCCGTTATTTATCCATAGGAGACAAGTTTATTTTATTTTTTTGATATCGAGACTACATTATATAGCTCCCATAGGGGTGTTTCAGAGGACCTCGAAAAAAAGCAAAAGTTTCAGATGGATAATTCGTTTGCTTATGAAGATATCATAACCAAATTTGGCAATCGGAAGTTTTTAGAAACCCCCAGCACTGTACCAAATTTTATCAAAATCGGTTAACTATATCATATAGCTCCCATAGGACCAATCGGTCGAAAATTTGTTTTATGTACAAAATTCGTTGTGTTTCGTTTGTTTGTGAAGATATTGTAACCAAATTTGGCGTTAAGGAGTTTTTTAGAGTTCCCAAGCACTGTACCAAATTTGATCAAAATCGGTTGACTATATCATATAGCTCCTATAGGACCAATCGGTCAAAAAATCGTTTTTTGTACAAAATTCGTTGCGTTTCGTTTGTTTGTGAAGATATTATAACCAAATTTGGCATTTATAAGTTTTTAAGAGTTCCCAAGCACTGTACCAAATTTGATCAAAATCGGTTGACTATATGATATAGCTCCCATAGGACCAATAGGTCAAAAAATCCTTTTTTGTACAAAATTCGTTGCGTTTCGTTTGTTTGTGAAGATATTATAACCAAATTTGGCATTTATAAGTTTTTAAGAGTTCCCAAGCACTGTACCAAATTTGATCAAAATCGGTTGACTATATCATATAGCTCCCATAGGACCAATCGGTCAAAAAATCCTTTTTTGTACAAAATTCGTTGCGTTTCGTTTGTTTGTAAAGATATTATAACCAAATTTGGCATTTATCAGTTTTTAAGAGTTCCCAAGCACTGTACCAAATTTGATCAAAATCGGTTGACTATATCATATAGCTCCCATAGGACCAATCGGTCAAAAAATCGTGTTTTGTACAAAATTCGTTGTGTTTCGTTTATTTGTGAAGATATTGTAACCAAATTTGGCATTAAGAAGTTTTTTAGAGTTCCCAAGAACTATGCCAAATTTGATCAAAATCGGTTGACTATATCATATAGCTCCCATAGGACCAATCGGACAAAAAATCGTGTTTTGTACAAAATTCGTTGTGTTTCGTTTATTTGTGAACATACCGTAACCACATTTGGCAGTAAGAAGTTTTTTAGAGTTCCCAAGCACTGTACCAAATTTGATCAAAATCGGTTGACTATATCATATAGCTCCCATAGGATCGATCGGTCGAAAATTGGTTTTTTGTACAAAATTCGTTGTGTTTCGTTTGTTTGTGAAGATATTGTAACCAAATTTGGCATTAAGAAGTTTTTTAGAGTTCCCAAGCACTGTACCAAATTTGATCAAAATCGGTTGACTATATCATATAGCTCCCATAGGACCAAAAAAACGTTTTTTGTACAAAATTCGTTGAGTTTCGTTTATTTCGCAAAGAAATATCTTTTGGAGTTTGTAAGCAATATATCGGACTTGATTGCAATGTGGTGGTACAGGGTATCCCAAAGTCGTTCGCGCCCGACTTTAACGTACGCCATCTTTTTTTTTAGTTTAAGTCACTAAACTTGATTTAAATTTAAATTTGCGTTCACTTGCGAACACCGACTGCCAAGCACGGATAACAAATGATAGTTTTTTAACCGCAAATCGGGCTTTGCTTAAGCTGAATTGTTTTTTTTTAATGCCTATTTGATGTTGTTAAAAATATTCAAGTGATGAGAGAAACGTAAACAGTTGTTAAATAGCCTTACCATCTTTAAGAGCAAGCCTCTCTAAAAGTAAATAAAAGCGAGAAAACAGTATCTTCACTTCAAACAATAGGACAGAAAATATTTTATTAAATATTGGACATATTTAGAATAAAATTTAAAAAAAAATCAATAGTTTTTTCAAATTTAATTTTTCGGTCCTGGTTGACATTTCTGTGACATAATGTTTTTCGCAGATAAAATATTACTGCTTATTGAATGCCAATGCAATAAAATAATAAAAACTAAAAAAAATTACTTGAATAAAAAGTTTAAAGCATTAACATTAGCAGGTAACTATTTTAATATTAAAATAGCTTATAACTGTTATACAATTTTGAAAGGACCCAATTGCGCGCGCATCCCTCTATATTTGTCACATTCGCACCAAACCCTTATTCACTCCCACACGAATGCCTTTTCATTTATTCACCGCTTCCGTTTCCTTCACACAACACTCAAAGCGCCATCTATTGAAAAACCCATTTCTTCATATTTTGCTCCTTTGCTCCATCTGTTGTGATTTAAAGGATTATATTTTTCTAACGGTTATAGATAACTTATTGTGGATCCTAAGGTGAAAAATGCATTTATCTATTATTCAATGCACGAACCAGCTTGTAATGAAAAGCAATGGGAGTATTTGGCTAAACAAATTCCGCAGATTATTTTGAAAAATCTGCAGAGGCAACAGGTGAAAACATATTAAAGGCAAAATAAAGAAACTTAAAAATAAATATTGTTTGCTTGAAAGAAAAGCGCAGCTAAATTTGAAGAACAAAGGGCTTTACAGGGCTGTTTTAAAGCCCATATGAACATAAATATGCTATGGGCACTGCAAGCCATTAAAATATTGAAGACATTCAGCGGTTAGTGACCAAATTTACAAAGATCTAAATATTCCATATATTAAGGAAGTAATATGCTAATGAAGATTAGGATTAAAAAGAAGAAATTAGAAACAACTCGGAGACCAGTTATATATACCAAAATACTTCTCGGGTAGCTTTTAAGCTATGTGCGTTTGTACGTCTTTATAAAAACCTAGTTATCGGAAAACACTAGAGCTAGAGATTCAAAAGTTATAAAGCTGTTGTGGAACTCCTGCAAGCTATACACCGTGCCTCCTTTATAAGTGATATAACGTCAGTCTACTAGCAACCATCACGAAGTAAATAAGTCGCGGGATGCTTCGATAAGGCCGTACACAAATATCGGGTTATTATGGCCAGACAAGAGCATAAAGGATTTCGAGAAAATCTAAAATTATTTTAAACTGCACTTAACAGTTTTCAGGGTTCAAAAATTCTTTGTTAAAGTAATTATTATTATTAATGGGGATAGAGATGTACTGCGACCCAAATGGATCTATTGTACCCCCTTCACGGCTCAGAGCTCTCCCAGAAGTCCAATAGCCTGCATATATTCCAGTATTTTGGTTGGACTTAGGGTAACAACGATCTCCGGTGAGAGAACGTACATGCCTAAAAACTTGTTTCTTTTGTTAATGACTGCCATGCATTCACATAGTAAATGTATTGAAGTTTCTCCCTCCATTCTGCAGAATCGACATAGTCCGCTATCCGCTATGCCAATTTTGTTCAAGTGACTGCGGAGCCTACAATGTCCCGTAAAGAGGCCCGTCAGGATCCGCACGGTATTTTTCCCGTGAGTTATCATGAGTTTGAACCTCTTGCGGTTGTAGTTAGAGAGAAGGGCTTTTGCCTGCTTAAGTCCTGGTGTCTGTGCCCAGTGAAGCAGCCGTTTATTTTCCTCCTCCATTTTCAACAGGTCCCGTACCACATGGTTACCAATCCCACAGTATGGTTCGGGTCCGATTAGCGGTGTTGCTGCACCGGTCCTTGCTAGTCTATCTGCCAGCTCATTTCCAGGAATATTGTTATGTCCTGGAACCCATCTAATCGTGAGCTTATTCCTAGCACCTAATTTGTCTAGTGCAGTTCTCACTTCTTTTACCAGCCCTGATGTAATCTTGGCTCTACTTAATGCCTTTATCGCTGCTTGACTGTCAGACAGGATGGATATGTCCCTGCCGTGGTAGTTATTTTGCAGATTGAACTCTGCACACCTTCCAATAGCACAGACTTCAGCTTGGAAGATGCTGGTGTGTCTGCCTAGTGATTCGTAATACTTTGTCCTGGGTCCTACTACCCCCAGGCCACTCCCTTCATCCGTGAGGGACCCGTCTGTGTACCACTTTATTGTTTGTGGTTTCATTGGGTGAACTGCCGAAAGAGATGTCCAGGCCTCTTTCGTGCTGAGTTTAATATCAAAATTTTGATTGAACCTGTACTCAGCTAGCATTTCATCCCTTGGATGCAGAAGCATAGGAATGTCCTTTGCTAAGTCAGCAGCATCTTTTCTGGTGAGGTTGAAGTCAACTCCTTCCCTCCCAATTCTTATTAACGTAGCCTTCCGCTGCATATCGATAACGATATGCTTGATAAACATTTTTCATCATTCTTAACCAATTCCTATATAAAAGAGCGCTCAGTTCACAGACAATCACCATACTAAAAACTTTTTTGAAAAAAAATTTTTTTCTCAAGTAAAGACTGTAGTTAGAGGAAAGTGGGGTGAATTCGGAAGTGGGGTGAATGCGGAAACGCATCCTATGGGATTTCTGAGTTGACATTTGACTATGGCAACAATTTTCAAATAAACGTCATGACCGTTGCGACGGTGGTTTTTGATGATACTCCGACTCAAATAAACGTGTTCAGCATTATTTTTCTATAAATAATTGCTGCCTTGAAAGTGTTATTTTAAGTTTTCATGCCACTAAAATAACATTTTCTCGAGTAAAATCAAATGTAAGTATATCCATAATATTATTTAGATTTTATACTTAAAAAATGCTAAAGGGTTCGTTTCGATTTTTGCAAGCCATCAGAATGATGCTACTCCGTTTTGAAAACGTCGATTTGGGGTGAACTCGGAAGCTCGATTTGGGGTGAATCCGTAAGTGTCGAAAAGAGACAAATAATTATTTTGAATATAATTTCAGCACGGATTTCAACTGTTTTTGTGTCAAAATGCCGAGAACTTATAAAAAAAGCAAAACAAATCCCCGTAAATCGGTTCCAAGATATGATGATTTGTTGGAAATGCTGAAGGCAGTGAAAATCGAGAAAAGTAGTGCTCTTTCAGACGATTTCCCCCTTTTTTTAAAAAAAAAACATTTTTCAAGGCCATTTCACTAGGGAACAATTATTTTTATACCACATTCATTAATTTCAATGTATTATTGAACCTTTTTTTTTTACCAAAAATAAAGAACTAAAATGTTTGCGATGAAATTTTATGGCGGTTTTTATAATTTTTTGACACTTCCGTATTCACCCCAAAAAAATCGAAAATCGCGAATTTGGCATTTTTTGTTCGGAGATCTACCTGTAAAAAAATCTTCGTATCGATCTGAAATTTTGACAAAATGGAGCTTATTCAATATTTGCAAAAAAAACAATATTTTGTCACACCAAAAAATATTCGAAAACAATTTTCCGAATTCATCCCACTTGCTCTTATGTACTGCAAAGATTGTAATTGTGTAAAACATGGAAAATAAAACTTCAATATATGTTTTGAAGGAGTTTTGTGAACAAAACAATACTGGGCCTCGAATATATTTATATATGTAACCAGTGGCGGATACACGAGGCAGGAAGAAGACGTGTAGACATCCGATATATTTTAAGTCTTTTAAAGAAGATAAACAGCTATCACTTTTAGAACTCAATGCTTTATTTCTTACATCTTTTTAAGTGACTCTTTGAAAAATGCTAAGAAGTAGGCAGTACGTAAAATAATGTGTATTTTACAGCCTCTCAATAATGTTGTAGATCTTGCTGAAAACCGATATTTGGTAAAAGAACTATACGATTTCGTTACCTTTAGCTTAATCTCAAATTTTTGTATTTTTTGAAGATTTGGTACAAAATATGGGGTATATGGAAAAAAGGTTAAAACCCATAAAATATGCTTAGTTAGAGGCATGCCGTCATGTTACCATGGTAAAGATGTGACAGTTACTCAAATATAAAAATAAAAAAAAAAAATATTTTTATGCAAAGATGGGGCAATAAGTCCCAAAACAAAAGTGTTGGATGATTTGAAGATTGGCCAAGGAAAAGTGACTTTCAATATTATTTTCCTACTAGTTATTTTCATCAATACAAAAGCAATGCGCTTTTAACCAAATTAAAAAAACAGAAGACCCTTAATATTCGTATATTATTTTATAATAATTCTGTTATTATTATAATGACTAAACAGATTATATTTTTAACAGAATAAGATTGTTCCAGTTATATTTTCCTGCAATAGCAATAGCCCAGCGGAATAAAATACTTAGTTTCTCCTGGTTTCGAGTTTAAGTTCTTATTCTTCTGAGCGTCGAAAACGATCTTTCTAGGCTACAGCACTCCAATAATTTTAACTCTTCATTAGAAGATTATTAGATTATAGATTATTCTTTTGCACTACAGCCTGTAATCGCCTTTAACCACAGAGAGTTATATTTTACCTCCAGTGCACAACGGGCCCGCGTGGCCATATTTTGGCCAAGAGCCCTCCAGACGAAATTCAAAATTTGAACAAAATGACAATTTAATTTGATTTTACACATATTAAGGTATCCTGTGCAAAAAAAAAAATATTAATTTTTAATTAGTGGTTTTTAAGTTATTAGCCATCAAAGATGACATTTTGCATTTTTTTAACTTTCGCGATTATTTTCAGAAAAAAAAAAAAATTCGTTTACCATGATACATGTAGCTAAGAAATCTTTATTCCTTTTACTATTATAAGAATTACTTCAGAAAAAAAATAAAACTGAGCTTAAAAACTTTTCGGTTTTAAATATATTCGAGTAGTTATAAAGATTTTGTTTGTTTTTTTATCATTTGGCTACTTTGCTTTAAAAATTTAAATATGGATTTTTCAAATTTTTTTTCGGAACTTAAAAGAGCATGCAAAAAAAAATTATATCAGTTAAAAAGCATATGGATTGGTAATGTCGTCTTTTTGTAATTAGCTTGAAAAGCTGAAACTATTTGGGGCTATAGCTCCAGAACCATTATATATTTTGATAATAAAATATTTTTTCAATGTATGAGGAGCTCATATCTACCTCTGTATGAAATATGGTCCAATTCCAATTAACATTTTTTTTTTGAATTAAGTTAAAAATTTTTATTTTTATTTTTTAATTTTTTCTTAATTTGGTCTGGATTATCTTTATCTCAAAAAAAAAATATTTCAATCCTTTAAAACACGTGTGTCAAATTTCATCACTCTAAAAAAATTATTATGGAAATGACAGGGTTTTGGCCAAAATATGAAAATCTGACTGTAAAATATTCTTCAACAGATGAAGTCTTGAATTTTCGTGGATCCCCTACCGAACATTTAATCTTGGCATTTTCAGTTAAGCTTCGAATAGATCCTCAGTATTTTTAGATGCATATTAAAATATTAAATTTCAACAAAAAACTTAACTGCAATTTCTGGTGTTTTGCAAAGATTATCCCAAGTTTTCTAAGTCTATAGCAAGGAAATTTTGAGAGTTCTCTTGAAGAAATACAGAAAATGAGAAAGTCTAGCTTAAGAACTTTTCACATATAAATTTAACTATTATAGAAAATCACTTTTCAGAAAGTTTTATCCTCTAGCAAAGGTCTTCCAAGTTTTGCCAGATGATAGATGGTTCTACGAAGGTAAAGTAGCTGTTATAAAATGTTATAAATTTTGTATTACAGAATCCAAAAGGTCGTTTCTTTTTGCTTTCTGGAGCATGTTCCTTAAGGATTTTTTGAAAGACAGTGCTGGCGTTGAATAGGTTCCCCATTAAATCAGTAACTTGACGAGCTGAAACTCTTCGCAATGCTGAAGTATGACTCTTCGCAGATTTTGGGAACTTAGCTTAGCATGAATTTGTTGCAAATTAAATTTTGAAAAATACTAGCCATTTGATAATCAAAAATATACAATTTTATGTGATTAAAATAACTCAGGAGAGGGGAAGGTTGGCTTCAGAACCTTAGCCCGCCCCTAACTATGTGCTTAGTCCTTTGCAATAAAAAAATACTTTTTTAATTGTACATCCAGGGCGGAAAATGTTTCATATGGGACTAGCTACGTGGTGCAAAAATTTGGCGATGATTGGATAACTCTTGACCGACCATCTAAATTTTGAGATGATTAAAGGTGAGAGGTTTACTGCGATACATACATATATACTATAGTATATGGAAAAAATTTGGGCTAACATTGGTTTTTTAAATCTAAAAATTCCAAATCAATTTATTATATTTTTACCCAGTTCTTTTTGATTTCAGTAAAGAATTCAACCTTAATTGCATTTTGATATTACGAAATATGTCGACTTTTTTAAATTTTTGTAATCAATTTTCTAAAAATTATGATATCGTCTTAAAGTATTCAACGACAAATAAAATTCGGTATCAGTTGTTTAAATTGATTCTGCTACCATACAATAATTTGTATGCCAGTTTTAATTAAAAGTGCTACCAGTTTACTTTAAATTATAGGGCCTAATGCAAATGTATGGATTTTCTGTGTATGCCATGTCCCGCAGCCAAGTGCCAAGAGGCATCAACCATCAACCCACAATCCAAAACCAATAGCCCACAGCTAAGCCAAACAGATTTGGCTCCCAAATTGAATTGCATTGAAAATGGTGTGTGCATATTGACAATAAACCCTAACAGCAACAACAACAGCAACAACAACAACAAGTCTAAAAACAACAGCAAACGAGTAAATACTCCAAAATGGCGGCATGATGTACTAGCAGTATGTACATATGTATGTAAAGATACTCTATATATCTAAAGCAGTGCACGTCCTTAATAATTTATTTAAACTGCCCTTGCGAGTAGCAGCACATCTAGGCTGCACAGACTACTCCAAATAGTTGGAGCAATGAGGCCAGATCCAGCAACAACTAAGAGCCCACTAGATCTGCCTGCTGCTGCGGCCAGGTTGATTTTAGCTTCATACTGACTTTTGGCTTAAATGTTGTAGTTTTAGTTGCAGTTGTAACTAACGTACTGTTGCTGTTGTTGTTGCTGCTGCTGTCATTGTGTTTGTTTGTCAACAACATCAATAACTTTAACTTATTGCATTATATACCATGTAAAAGTACTATAGAGAGAAGGGTTCAAGTGAGATACCATGCGGGTCCCAGCCAGGGACGCGTCAGTCAAGTGGAGTCGCCTCGACAGACCACTACATGCCCGCATAAACATGACCTGATTGATGTTGGTTTAAGTTGGCCAATTATTTGTTATTTGCCAGTTTACATGCCAGCAGCTGGCTAATGGATGGCCAAATGGCCAAAGCAGCTTTAAAGTGCCAACATGTTCAGGCAAAAGTCATCCACGGCGTATGAGTAATTTCGTGTTGCCACTTTAAATAAAACTGAAAATGTCGGAAATGTTTAAAATTAAATTTTGTCAGCTTTTGTGTGACTGCCTGCTGGAGCATGACGACAAAAAACCTTTTTGAAGCTGTCACAAATTCAACACGTTTTTACACACACACACATACTGATATATATTATATACACAGATACACCCACAGAGCCACCCACACATGTGCACACATGAATGAATTATAGTAATGCACATGGGTATTTATATTGTGCCTACATTAAAGGGACGTCTATAAGTTATGTTTGCTTTGCTTTTATTATTATACTCTTCAGGAAGTTAAGAGCATTTTAAGTTTATCAAGCAATTGAAAAAGCTTTCAAGATTATGAACATATATTCAATATTAAGACTAGTTGAAATTCGTTTTTAGTAGAGATGGAATCGGAAAAGAAAATACAATTCCGTTCCGTCAGTCCAGCAATTGATATTCAGTATTCCGCAAGATCTTGGGGAAGGATTAACTCTCGGCAGATAAGTAAGTTTGCTTACTTCTTTAAGTTTACTATATCAGAAACTGTAGCATTTAGAGAAAAAATATATATAAAATATGCATAAAGTAAAAATTTGTTTCAGAAAATTATAATTATAAAATAATATATCGGGCGTTAATCATAAGATCATTAATCATAAATCCAAAAAAAATACAAGTTATACTACAAAAAAAAAAAAAAATAAAAATATTTTTTCCATCAATCGATCGTATGGGGTATATATGATATTATAAAACAATTTCACGTTAATTACTTAATTATACTTAATTATGCCCTTAAAATATTTTTTTTGGAATGCTAAAAAATTCCGAAATTTGGGTTGCTCTAGGTCTTAACATCGTTAAAATTTATGATTTTCTTTTTTAAATTTGCTTAATATATTTTAAATTTTTCTTTATTTTTTTTGTAACTTCAAAAGTTGTCTCCGCTTTGTTCAAATATAAAAATATCATGTTTTATGTGCCAGGATTTAATGTGCATAAAAAAATCGATAAAATATCTTAAATTTTTTTGCTGAATTCCGATTATTTATTGATTTATCGAACACTGAATGCTTAGGTACATTCCTTTTTCGTAAACAAATAAAGACTTGACAAAATTTTTTTTATGAAAGATATCCGTAAAAAGTTGAATTAAAAAAAAGTATAGCTTGTTAAAAGTGCTTAATAAATATTCTATTTTAATTTTTTTTTTTTTTTAATTTAAAGAATGCTTTCTGCTTTGGTTAAAAATAAAGATAATATTTGGAGTTACTTTGTATGTGGTTTTTTGAGGTTAGCGTAGAATCTAGTCCCTTTAACCGATTTTATGTTTCTAAATGGACTTAAAAAGGTATCTCCTACAAAACTTTTGAAAAATATATTCTTAACGTTGAGTGCAGATTTCTAGAATGTTAGAAAAGACCTACAAACTGCGCCTTCTTTTCGGCCAAGTTTGAAAGAACCTCTCCTTAAAAGAGTTTTTTTTATATAAATACTATCGTGTAGTTCTGTGCATTTGTAGCGTATTCCAACTTCGTTAAACCAATTTAAGATTTTTCCTGACTCGCATAGGTGTGCATATATATATATATATATACGTAGGCCTGCTAATATTAATTTGTTGATTTATGGCTCTAGCCCGACAAACCCAATTGCCCGCATCCCCTCATCTGTGCAATGCCAATGATGGGTTTTTGTTGCTGGGCAGCAACTATAAATTTTAATGAAAATTGAATAAATGTGGTTCCTTCCATACATATTTCTGTTGCATTGTTGGGGCATTTAGGTTTTCACAAATTTCACACATACATTGATATTTTATACAAAATTTTAAATATTTATGCGAAAACGCTTATTTGTTGTTGTTGTTGTTCTTGTTGATGTTATTGCCTTTAGGCATTGTGTGGTTATAAATTTTATTTGACGCATTTTCATATGATTAATGTGTGAAAATAAAATGCATAAAATTATATAATAAAGCTCTCATATGTACTAGAATGCGTGGGAATTTTGAGCGTTAAGTGTTAGGGCCTGCCAACTGATTAAAAATGTGCATAAACTAAAGCGCACAAAAGTATGCAATGCAAAACTGTTAAAGCCGCAGAAATTTAGCATGTACACACACACTAACACACAAACACGTACATGCATACAGTGAGATCAAAAATTATGCGAACAGTTAAGTAACAAGTTTTTCTTTGATAACTTGATAATACAATTACGATCAATTTAATTTTATATTTATTTAAGGCCCATAAGGGATTTTTTTTTTTATATTAAGTTTTGTCACTCCGTGCGAAAATTTTCGAACTGCGTATGGGCCTTGAGAAAAAAAAAATGCCATAAGAATATTACAGAAGAGTTAGATGTCAAGAATCAAGCAGAAGAAGTTAGAAATAAAGAATAAAAATTGTAATACAAATGATTGATAGACATACATTTTCAATTAAAAATAGCTCTCTTTTTTTAATTTTTAAAATAAAAATTTATATGAAACACAAATTGTTTGTCAATTTTTTTATATAAATTAATAATAAAATTGTTTCAGCAATTATTTAAAAAGACTAATTACTTGTTTTTGAACCCACTTATTTTCCATCTTTGATTAAGATATAAATAAAAATATTTGATTATTACCATTTTTAAATGAAACAAAAAAAAAATAATAAATTAAATGTAAAGTTTAAAAATTCGATCTGCTGCACTTACTTTTAAAAATCGAACACAAAATAATTGTAATAATATTAAATTGACAAGAAATGAACGGAATTAAAAAAATGTTTTTTAAAAAATTTAGTTAGTTTTAAAAGATAATGCCTATGGGAACAAGATTGAAGGATGTCATCTCAAATAAGAAAAACAACAAAAAATGTAACAAAAAATTTTGACTTTAATTTGGACAGAATTTCGTATCATCTAGGTTAGGTTAGGTAATAGCGGTAGCTGGCTTATCAAGGCTTAGGGCCTAGACTGGCCCGTTTCGGTACCGCGCGAATCTGTATTTAAACCTGTCTCCAGAAAGTATTCTTAAAGGGAGTCCCAGCCTGTTGCTGCAATATAGCTTGCAATCATTCTCGTACAGATAGGACCTAGCTCCTCTAGGTTGTGGATAAAATAATTTCCCAGGTATTTTTTCTTGCGTCTACATAGAGCTACACAGGAACATAAGAAGTGCTCTACTGATTCTACTTCTTCCTCGTCTCTGCAACTTCTGCAGAAGTCATTGCTCGGAGCATTCATTCTGGTCGCAGGTACTCCGACAAGCCAGTGACCGGTGATCGCCCTAACAACAGCCGAACACTGTGAGTGGTTGAGTTCACAGAGCCTGGCGGAACGTTTTGGGTCTATTTTAGGCCATATTTGGCGACTGATTCTACAGTGGGATGTATTGTCCCACATCCTTTGTGCCTGGGAACTAAATTTTTCCCATGTATATACCTTAAAAGTAGCCATTGGCATACGAATATCCTCCTTATCCGGTAGGAGGGTAATGGTCGTGCCATGTCTAGCTAATTCATCGGCTATTTCGTTGCCTGTTATATTTTGGTGAGGCTGGCACCCAAATGAGGCTTATAACAAACTACTGTGCCATCTCTTGGAAAGATTTGCGACAGTTGTTGACTGTCAACGAGTTGGAAGACCACGCTCGTAATGACTTTATAGCTGCCTGGCCATCGGAGTATATATTTATTTCACCGGTTTCCAGGCCGGTATTGCGTAAGCAGATTAAAGCCTCATTTATGGCTAGGATCTCTGCCTGAAAAAGAGTCCAAAAGACTGCCAGACGTTTAATTGCTGCGAGAAGACCCCGCTCCCAACCTGGTTGTTGAGCTTGGAGCCATCTGTGAAGAAATTTATGCGGTCGCTTTGAATGTACATTGTACAATGTACATTGGTTTTGGGAAAGTTTTGTAAATAAAATCTCAAAACCAATGTCAAATGTCACTTAGTATATAGTTTATTAAAAATTCTAGTATCATCAAACCATACCTGCAGAACAGCACAAATCAAGTCCACTTGTTTAAATCTTGGCTTCTTTTCATCTTGTCTAAAATATTTTTTCGCATTTAATATTAGATCTTCAGAAACATTAAAATCAAAAAGTATTTAAATCCCCTGCCACAAAGAGCGTTCAAATAATTTTTGCCCCGACTGTGCATACAGTCAGCAAACAAGGCGAAAGCAAAGCCACAAAACAACAAAAACACAAAAAATGAACTGAGAGAACTACGAAAAACAACAAAAACAATAACTTTTGTGAGGCAATAGTCGATACAAAATTGTTAAATATTTTATGCTGCTGCTATTTTACGCTTGTAAATCACAGCCAAAGCCACAGACAAGCCCTCACACACACTAACACACAAACACACACAGCCTTAAGTGCCGACAAACCAAAAAAAAAATAAAAAAACACTCCCCAGTAAACCCGGAACGTTGGATAGACATTTTGTTGAGTGGGCAGCGCCTGGGGAACACGCAGGAGCTCCCGGCAAAAAAGACTCCCAGTAAAAAACACACACGTAAATGCCAAATAGTTGCGCTTCACTCGCTTTGCGGTCGGTAGACATTCAAAAAAAAACTGCCAAAGTGCTGCAAACTAAGTACGAGTATATGGCACACGTTACTTCATGGAAATTTTGCATACCATATGAGCTGAGGTGTGTGAGGTGAGTGTGTGTGTGTGTGATGTGGCATGCTGCGGCTCAGACACATTTAATATTAAAATCAAATTCCTTACAATGAATTGCATTTTGGCAAGTTTTGCCACAGAACTGCCAACTCAATGCAAATATTTGACGCTGTCTAACAAATTAATCTGCATTGCATAATTAAACCTACTGCATTCTGCAATGCAACAAATTAATAATAATAAATCACATTAACTGCAATACGTTTTACTTAGCCCAGCTGCATAAATAAATGTCAACATTCAGCATTACTTGTTGTACCTGGGTCGATATATAACAAACGTATTACTTAAAAATTCTCATTATACAACTTTAAATGAGTTCAGAAGTTTGCTTCTAATCGTCTACTCTTTTGAAATATGTAACGAAAGCTATTTACTATTTTTTTGCAAATACTTGATTATTGCTACAACTCATACTGGGCTAAATTGGCAAGTTTTTGAAAAATTTCAAAAATTTTGTAACCGCGGAAATCTTAATTTTTAGCTGAAGTTCAATAATTCCATAAACAAAAGTAATCTGATGACAACGCTGAAATTTTTTTAAACGTACAAACTCTGATCAATAAAAAAATATCATAGCAACTACGTGGACGTATGGAATTCAAGTTTTGAGAACGGCAGCAAAATTAAAACTGAAGAGAATTCAAACACTACAAAATAAAGCTCTACGCCAAATAGCAGATGCTCCTTGTTATGTTAGGGATAGGAATCTTCACAAAGACCTTAATATAGGTTTCACAGGGGACACCATAAACAATCTGAGCGGGAGATATGAGAGTAGATTGGAAACCCATCCAAATTGGTTGGCCTGTACTCTTTCGGGTCATAGACCACGGCGAAGGCTTAAAAGACTACACCTTTCGGATCTAAAGCACCGAAAAGTTCAGTAAAAAAATTTTAAATTTAAAATTTAGAGAAACCAATGAATTTTTTCTTCACTTCGAAGTGTATATTAGGGTGGTCGCTGCTGGTATGGAAATTTTTTTAATTTTACGGGCACTATATGCTGGTAAAAAGGAAATTTTTTTGGCGAATCCGTTATTAAAATCGTGAGATGTTGCAAAAATGGCCACCCCAGTGTAGTTAGATATTTGAAGCGATTTTGTGCTTTGATAATTTAAATGTTGTTGTTTCTTAAATCAGAAAATTAAAAAAAAAAATATAAAAAATTGGGGAAAACCTTAAAGATGATCAAAAATAATATTTTTATTCTTTGCTGTTTCGGCATGAAATTAACAAATTTTTAAAAAAAATCAATTTAAACTTAAGATATTTAAAAAATTTTGTGTGAAATTACCAATTGTGGACTTAACTGCCTATGCTGGGAACATGGAGTTATCAGCAATAAAATGATATACCTTGACTTAGCTTCAGCCAAATAGGCGTTCAGCTATATATATACACTAAAGATGACTGCAACTTACAAAAACAATTGTGTTTTTTATACATTATGTAATTAAAAAAAATTAATAAACCTTATTCTTAATTGAACGTAACAAAGTTCTAAAAAATATTTAAGTGCGTTTTAAGTATCACATTTTTTGGCCAACTTACGTATCTTCTCTTACTCTATTGAATAAGTCACAATCTGGAAAATGCAAGTTTACGAATATAAATAATATAATATAAATGTGTGTCTCGCTTCACGTATTTTGCACCATATTTGCATAGTAGACGTTTGCCCCAGCTTGACCTTACTCAGGTGTTGACAAGTTTATTGGCCCCCAAAAAGCATGCGGCACAATTCAATTTCAAAATTGTTTAGCAAATAAAGCAAAGCATATGCAAAATATTCTCCCTTTATCCTTTGTTGTTCCTTGTGTTGTTATCCTTGTTGCTATCACTCCTTTGTAGCTATTTGTGTTTGTATTTATGTTTGACCACCAAGAAACTACCAACAGACATGGTTCTGTGCCTGGGCCTGGGCCTGGGAAAACCAAAGCAAAGTCAAGCAAAGCAAACAATTCGAAACCAAATAGCATCAGGCCTAAAGCGCCAAAGCAATCAAAGTTTAAGTCCCTTAAAAAAAAAACGAGTCCATATAGAAAAAACTGCCAGGAGCAGACTCAATGTAGACGTCTATAGCTCTGGTTCTGGTTCTGGCTCTGGTTGCTTGCATTTTTATGTCTTGTTTTTATTTGCTTTGTTGTTTACACCTAGAAACGGCTTTTTGTTAGCCAATATGTGAACCTAGCCTTCTGTTAGTACATACCCTTACAAAGGGAATAGTCAATTATCTCAATTTGAAAAAAACAAAAAAATCAAGCAAATTTTTGGGTCACTTTGTAATTATTGTTTTAAAATTTGACAGTTTTTTATTTTTATTTTTTTTTGAAGAAACTATATTATTTTTAAGAGAAATTCAATAAAAAAGATGGCGTACGTTAAAGTCGGGCGCGGACGACTTTGGGATACCCTGTACCACCAAATTGCAATCAAGTCCGATATATTGCTTACAAACTCCAAAAGATATTTCTTTGCCAAATAAACGAAACACAACGAATTTTGTTCAAAATTCGTTTTTTTGACCGATTGGTCCTATGGGAGCTATAAGATATAGTCAACCAATTTTGATAAAATTTGGTACAGTTTTGAAGATCTCTAAAAAAATTCTGAATGCCAAATTTGGTTACAATATCTTCACAAACAAACGAAACACAACGAATTTTGTGCAAAAAACGTTTTTTTGACCGATTGGCCCTATGGGAGCTATATGATATAGTCAACCGATTTTGATCAAATTTGGTACAGTGCTGGGGGTTTCTAAAAACTTCCGGTTGCCAAATTTGGTTATGATATCTTCATAAGCAAACGAATTATCCATCTAAAACTTTTGCTTTTTTTCGAGGTCCTCTGAAAGGAGTTTCACTTCTTTTATTTTTTGTGGCAGGAAGATTTCTTGTTTTTTGACCAAATATGAATTGTTGTATTTTTATGGGTTGGAAGAAAAAAAGATCCATAAGAACTCCCATGGACTATTTTGCTTTGCTAAACAAACTGTAAGGGTATTCAAACTTTGCCTAGCTTTTCTATTTCACTTCTCTTTATTTTGAGACAGACTAGTGTTCCCATTTTTGTCCGTTTTTTGTTCATTGTTTGCTTGGCAGCGCATGTCGTTATTGTGTTTGGCTATGAACCCGAGTTCAGCTTTTATGCCATAGTAAGCCATTGATGGCCCACAAAAAAGTCAAAGTTTTTGGCCGAGGTTAGTCCAAAAAAAAAGACCATGTAAACAGCTTTAGGTGCGACTGCTTTTTGCAAACAACATTGATATCAATAATTTTTGCGACACTTTTGGCTTAAACTAATGCTAAGCTATGCTACCAACAACAAACACACTTCAACAAAATTTAGCCATTTAGTTGTGCCAGCAATTGCAGCAATTTCATTTGATATAAATTAGCAAAAATGGCCAGTGGACACAGTGCTGGTTAGGATGTAGGCAATCCTGGAAGCTAAACATAGTTGCGGCGCGTGTTGACTGCCAACAATTTTAACAACAAATCAATTTATTTGCAAGATTACAATTTACGTGACTCAATTACAAATTGCTTTATTTATATAGTAAGTATGTAATATTGTAGTACAGGACACAAAACAAGACTATCAAGTCAACAGCAAAAACTTGGCTAAAACAAGGCGTAATGTAATGACTAATTGAGTACATGATATGCCAACATGCAATGCTGACATGCCCGAGATAGCATACAAAATGCTAACGTCATGCCAAGTGGGCAGCACCCGAACCAATCCCAGTTGAAAGAAATTTCTTATAAGCAATTATAATTTAATTACCACAGCGGCATTAACAAAAACAACTATGAATTTCAATTAAACAACAGCAGCAATGTATAGAAAAAAAAATCCGCCCTGAAAACTAGAACAAGTGGGCAGCACAAAGAAATCATAATGCTGGGAAAAATCATCAGGGACTTGGTTGCCTGTGCATAAAGAATCAGTGAAAATCGATGCTATTACTTAGCGACGGGGGAAGCAACACGGACGGACGAAGTAAGTGCCAAAAGTTTAAAAAAAAATAAAAATAAATGTGCAAAACACAAACCACAAAAGCAAAAAGCTCTTAGAAATGTCCAGCAATCAAAGCCCAAAACAAAGGCAAGCACAAGAAAATAAAAACATAATGCAAAGGCAAAAGTCAATCAGGCATAAAACATTAACAAAAAAAAAAAATGAGGAAAACGACAGTGCGATACACTGCATTCTTTTTAACAAAGATTATTATCGAGCAGAACTGCAGAAGTGCCCAACCGTATGTTAAACTGTTAGTTTAAAGTAGCGCAAAAAAAGCACAAATGTTAAAAGCGCCAGTGTGTACATAATTTCTTATACTGTTTATACCCTGTACCGTATGGTACAAAGGGTATATTGTGTGTGTGCAAGCCGAAAATGAATGTAACGTACAGAAGGAGAAGTCGGAGACCCCCCAAAGTTACCTAAAGTATGATCAGAGTGACTAGAGAAGTCGATATACCCATGTCCGTCTGTCCGTCTGTCCGTCTGACCGTCTGTCCGTCTGTCCGTATGAACGCCTAGATCTCAGAGATGGTAAGAGCTAGAGCAACCAAACTTTCAAATAAGATCCCTTATTAATCCATAGGAGACAAGTTTATTTTATTTTTTTGATATCGGGACTACATTATATAGCTCCCATAGGGGTGTTTCAGAGGACCTCGAAAAAAAGCAAAAGTTTTCGATGGATAATTCGTTTGCTTATGAAGATATCATAACCAAATTTGGCAATCGAAAGTTTTTTAGAAACCCCCAGCACTGTACCAAATTTTATCAAAATCGGTTGACTATATCATATAGGTCCCATAGGATCGATCGGTCGAAAATTTGTTTTTTGCACAAAATTCGTTGTGTTTCGTTTGTTTGTGAAGATACTGTAACCAAATTTGACATTAATAAGTTTTTTAGAGTTCCCAAGCACTTTACCAAATTTGATTAAAATCGGTTGACTATATCATATAGCTCCCATAGGACCAATCGGTCAAAAAATCGTGTTTTGTACAAAATTCGTTGTCTTTCGTTTATTTGTAAAGATATTGTAACCAAATTTGGCATTCAGAAGTTTTTTGGAGATGTTCAACACTGTACCAAATTTGATCAAAATCGGTTGACTATATTATATAGCTCCCATAGGGCCAATCGGTCAAAAAAAAGGTTATTGGACAAAATTTGTTGTGTTTCGTTTGTTTGTGAAGATATTGTAACCAAATTTGGCATTCAGAAGTTTTTTTAGAGATTTTCAACACTGTACCAAATTTTATTAAAATCGGTTGACTATATCATATAGCTCCCATAGGGCAGATCGGTCAAAACAACTTTTTTTGCACAAAACTCGTTGTTTCGTTTGTTTATGAAGTTATCGTTACCACATTTGGCAGAAACCAGAGCTTCCCTAACCCCAAAACTCATCCCATTCCTTCCTAATACGTATCACTTTTTTTTGTCTTAAGCTATATGAATAAGTAACATAAAAACATACAAAAGTTAGAAAATTGTATATTATAAAAAACTAATTTTTTTTTTAAATATTGAATAAGAAGTGAAAAATGGTTATTTTTAAAATTTATTCTTCTATGGATCAATTAATATCATCAGTTTTTAAAAGTCATTTTGAAACCTGGACCCTTTGGTGGTCTACACAGGCTTATAATCCTTTCAAATCAAAAATTTAAGCAGCATTAGCAAAGCCGCGAAATCAAACCTTAAGCAAGATTTCTAATTAATTTAACCAACTAAATCTGAAATGGATTATGTGCATATGTTGGTATAATCTTTGGTCCTTAGCTCTTGCGGTCTCCGATATCTAAAATAGGCGAACAGACGGATGATGCTCTGCCACGCCTCCTTTTGCCTGTTACACGCATTCCATATTCTTAGTATACACTTGTGCCCATACACGCTACAGGGTATAAAAATGGAAAGAAAAACAAAAATGAAGTAAAAGCCAGGAAATGTGGCACAACGATACGAGCATGACGTCTATGAACAAACTGTGGCCGGCAAAACAAAACAAAGCAAAACAAATTGAAAAACAAAAAAAATATAGAAAGAAAAGAAATGGAGAAATCGGAAGAAAAACACAAAATAAAAAATAAAAATCTTTACGCAATGTGCCAAAGACTTGATGAAGTTTGGCATTGGGTTGCAAGAAACAGCAACAGGAAACGGAAACAAGTTAAAGTTGTGCTAGTTGAAGGCGCCTCAACGTTACTCCCGCGGACGCCATCTTTGAATTAGTAAATTTCCGGTAACTGGTGAAAATGTTTTAATTTCTTGTTCGCAGCACTAAAATGAAACAATTGGACGCAGTACAAAGTGCATGCCCTTAATTATTTTTTTTACATTTTTTTCAATGTATTTTGTTGTTGCTGCTGTTGTTGTTGTTGTTAGTTTTTGTTGTGCTTTGTAAGTTTTGAGCAAATATTTTTTGAAGCACTTTTGCTTTGTGTTGTGCCAACTCTCAATGTGAACGAGTGTGTGTATGAAAGAGAGTGAGTGTGTATGAGTGTGCGTAAGTTTATGCATGTAAGTGCAAGTTGTTTTATATGTGTGCGTCTGTTAGTGTATGTAAATTTCAAAGAGGCTGCATCTGCAGCAGCGTAGTCAGATATATTTAGTACAATGTGAAAAAGAGTTTCGTTTATAAAAAAACTAAAAAAAAATTAAATTACTACTTAAATTCGCTTATGCTATTTTTAAGAGATTTAAGTTATGAGAAAGACTCTTGTAATGAATCTTAAATTTTGAATTCAAAGTTTTTGAATAGCAAGTTGGGTGTAAGATATATGGCGGGTTAAAGAAAATGGGATATACAAAAATTTAAGCAGGTGCATTACTTAGACAAAAATGCCTCGTTGTTGATGACTACAACAACAGGAAAAAACTGATCGCATTCAGAAAATATGACGAATTTGGCTGGGACAGAGGTTGGAAAGGTTTGTAAGGCTGGTCAGAAATGGGGACCCAAGTGTCCTTAGTCTCATTACGGATAGGGAGGGGCATTGACACATAAGGTGGAAAACGGTTTCCTCCTCCTCTTCGGATTCGCAGCCGCGGCAGAAGTCGTTGAAGGGGGCGCTTCAAGAATTGTACAGAAACAACCTTTACGAAATTCGTCGGTGACTGATAGGCGGCATTGTTGATGATAAAAAATGTCAAACTTTTTAATGGAAGTGTCAGATTGCATCTGGTACGATTAGTATTGCCAAGGCGCAAAATATATCTAGTGACCCTCGTATGATATAACAGTACAGGATGAGGGTCCTGGGTGTCCTAGACCAACAATAATTGTTTGAAAGGAAAAAAAGATAGTTTTAAAACTTAGCGAGGTTATAGATCGGAAAATACGTAGACTAATGAGATATTATTGCTTATAGTTTCTGTGAAAGAAGCATGGACGCTGTATTAATATTAATATAAAATTTTTATTTATTTATTTGTATCTAATGGTATATGTTTAATATATCAATAGTTGACATTTGTCATAATTATACACCTAGCTGCTAAGAAGAGTATATAGTATTATTTATGGAGTGTATGAGGATAAGGGAGGCAATAATTAATACCGAGCTCTACAGAAAAATAAATTAGGCTTCCACCGTTCAAATAAAAACTAAAATTAATAGACCTACCAATACATTAAAACAATATATTTATTTATTTATATAAAGATAGCTTATACTTACAAACTAACTATGAAAATAGTAAGCCAAGGCTACCCGGGCCTTTAGCTAAAAATATATTTATTTAATTATTTACTTGTTTATTCACATATCTACTCATATATTTGTTTATTTATTTAGTATTTTTTTAAGAGCTACAACAATGTTAAGTTCTCGTTTGACTATAAATAATTAATTTTTACCCGATAGGTAAACTTTTTAACAATATACAGTGTCTCGAATTTACAATACAAAGTTGGAAAAGGAAATATTATGTAAGGAGTAAGCCAATATTCCACTTTGTTTTACTATTAAGCAATCTGGATGCATCTAATTTGCTACACGTGTGTAGTTTTATGTGAGTCTAATAAAGAACGAAACGTTGAAATACACTTTTAAGATTTTTTTTTAGAAAAGTGGGCGCAGGATATTCCTTATTCGCGCTCTACACGCGACTGATACAAATTTTTATTTTATACTACTTAAAAGCTTAAAATATTTACAGTCTTATGACAAATTCCAAATGCTGACTTTAAATCTTCGCATTACTGCACTTTATATTGCCTTGAATTTTGGTAACACACACAAGATACCTAGGCACCCATAGGCCTCCTCTGGGACTACGCAACTGTTATACTTGTACAACTTTCATCACATATTTCCTTTTATATAGTATTGTATTTTTGCAACAATTTGCCGCTTGTTTGTTGCCTTAGTAGTTGGCTTTGTTTGTGTTTGTCTTTGTGTTGGCCAACAACATTCTTTGGCACTTGAATGGCAACAAAATAAATTTTTGTTACAATTTTTTTCTATTTTTTTTTTTGGAATTTTTTTATTTCTGCTCATGTGGCTGTCTGTCTTCCCGGCAGTAATTCCTGGACACATGCTTGCCCGCATTCAGTTTAATACAAAAGCTGGTCAAGTTTATTGCATGGTATTTTTTTTTCGTTTTTTTTTGCGCCGACCAAGAACGACAAAGAAAACCAACAGCCGTAACCAGAGCCGGAGCCGTGTAATGGTAACCATTTTTGGTTACACTTCAACAACATCAAAAGCAACAGACGCCGTTGCAAAAGCAACCAAAATGGCCACAAATCGATTAACTTTGGCTTGTTAATTAAGAGATTTGCTATGGTGAGTGTGATGAGTGTATGTATGGGAGGGAGTGGGTGCCATGTGGTGTATCTATGTTGTACATGAAAGTAAGAGCAGCTCGGCAATGCATTCATTAATTAAACACAAGCCACAATATAACGCCTACCACACAACACACTTACATTTACACGCACACACGCACACAAACACAAACACTCACACCTACACCCACATTCATATACAGTGCTATAGAACCTGTCATTTAATATGCACATCAGCCAGAGAGCCATGGTTCATTTAAATGGTCGGCTGAGTGACGTTTTGGCCAAAATTATACAAATTTAATGCGTGTCATGTGTGGACTTGACAGCCAATAATAGCAACAATAACAAGTTCTATATACAATAAGCCATAACAATGCAAGCTGCCAATGCGTTGGTCTGTTCGTCAGATATGCAGCTATAAGGCAGTAATGTATACAATAACTAATATTATGGCTGTCACAGCCCATCATGTCGTTAGCCCTGGCTCCATACGGTAATGATGCCACCAATGCATTATATAAACACACACACACACACACAGATGCAACTCAAAACGACACTAAAGCAACTAGGCAATAATGCATTAAGCAACATTATGCTAAATTATCATAATGAAGATGGCCCTGTTCATCTCTTGAGGGCATGAAAAATATAAAATTTGAAAGTATTAACTACTAATCGTCTACTCTTTTGAAATATGTAAAGAAAGCTATTTACTATTTTTTTGCAAATACTTGATTGTTGCTACAACTCATATTGGGCTAAATTGGCAAGTTTTTGAAAAATTTCAAAAATTTTGTGACCGCTGAAATCTTAATTTTTAGCTGAAGTTCAATAATTCCATAAACAAAAGTAATCTAATGACAACGCTGAAATTTTTTTAAACGTACAAACTCTGATCAACAATCAGATGTTTGTTTACGAAATAAAAGCAGAAAAATTAAAATTAACATTAAAATAGAAAAAAATATCATAACATAATTCGTATGGAATTCAAGTTTGGGGAACGGCAGCAAAATCAAAACTAAAGAGAATTCAAACACTACAAAAAGTAGTAAAGCTCTACGCCAAATAGCAGATGCTCCTTGTTATGTTAGGAATAGGAATCTACATAAAGACCTTAACATAGGTTTCACCGGGGACACCATAAACAACCTGAGCGGGAGATATGAGAGTAGATTGGAAACCCATCCAAATTCGTTGGCCTGTACTCTTGCGGGTCATAGACCAAGGCTACACCCTTCGGATCGAAAATACCGAAAAGTTCAGTAAAAAAATTGTAAATTTAAAACTTAGAGAAACCAATGAATTGGTTTTCATAATTTTTTGTAAATCATGTACATAATTTTTTCTTCACTTCGAAGTGTATATTAGGGTGGCCGCCGATGGTATGGAAATTTTTTAAACCGACGATATCAATAACCTCACCGCCTATACCGTTTTCTTTTTAGCTGCATATAGCGCCTGTAAAATTTTAAGACGATCCGAAAGTAATTGATGGTCGAGGAAATAGTTCAAAGGTCATAATTTTCACTTTTTCCGTTTTTGACTGTATTGTTCTAAATAAACTTTAAAAACTTATTTCCAATCAAACAAATTATGTTTCAAAAAGTCTCATATCTATATAAACATAATTTTAAAAAATATACAGTCGGCCTGAATAAATTTGGTAAGCTCTAAAATTGATTAAATTGACTAATTACACTAGTTTACAAATTTTAAAAAATTTTGGTATCCTCAACATGTTTTAGTCGTTCCTGTAGTAAAATGGCTAAAACCGAAAATGCAGTCAAAAATTTTTTCCATGAAACGGGTTTCGAGATATTGCAAAAAATTCCGTTTTTCAAAATTATAAAAAAAAGTGCCTCTACTTAACAGCAAATATCTCTAGTTGTACTAAACTGATTTCGATAATTTATTTACTTGACTGTAGATAATTGAATTACCCATCGATTGCATTTGGAACATAATTTTGTCAAACTTACGGTTTGGTCGCTATTTATACATTCATATGAAATTTTTCGTAATTTTTAGCAAATTTTTGAGAAAAATTTTATTTCGGATGTAAATTAAAAATTTAAAAAATATTTATTTGTGAAAAAAATGAGCCGGACCCGAAAACCCCTCCGTGGATCTGCCACTGATGTTAGTATACAAAAAGAATAAATGGCAGTCGGTTCATGTTTGTTAAAGCCTCTTATTCGTAATAAAGTTTGGACTACATGCTTTAACATTTTTTGCCCAAACTAATAACTTATCTCAATTCAAAGTTTTTTTTCAGTTTTGTAAATTACTGAATATTTTTGAACCAATTTTTTTAATATAGTTGTCAATACGTCTCTTTTAAAAATAAATTTCACTCCTTTTTAATGAGCAAAAAATAACTTATAAATTTTTTAAAAAATTATATTTTCTATTATTTCATTTAAATATGTTCTCTAACAATCAATAAATTTATTTTTTTAAACACATATTTTTATCCCTCCTTTTTTGTTTTTGCTCAATATATGGCTCGAGAGCAAAAGCATTTCAAAAGCCCTTTCAAACTTGATAGAAACGTATGTCAAATAAAAAACTCTACAATTCTACACGCCATATAGAGAAAAATCTACTTCATTAACAAAGAACTAATGTTTTTTTAAACTAACTAATAACTCTATATTACTGTGCCTATTTTAATAATAAAATAAATATTTTAAAACTGTTCTAAAGCTGTGCTTGTATATATAAACACAAAATTTTTAATTAAAATATTTGTAATGAAAAATTTTGGAACTTTTAATAGAATAATATTACGCATACGCAGCGTGGAAGGTAAATGTAGGCATGGCCAGATCGAGCAAAAATGTTGTGTAAATGTTATGAGTACTATCATTATTGAACATAACGAGTTTTAGCTTTGTACAAACATTTATAGACTTTATTTAATCAATTTTAAATACTCTTTCTAGAGGTCGAGGTTTTCGGTGACCAGACCATTTTTATTTGCAAACTGTTGTTCAAAATATTTTAAAAGTAACACAAGTTTTTTCATAATTAAAAATTTATCAATTCTATTTTATTAGGACGCTTGTTTTTTGATATTTTTCAGATTTTATTTTAACCAGCATAATAAATTCTTAATTTTTGCCTATCAACTGTGGGGTTGTAATTTTTTAAATCAACTTTTAGTTTATCTGTATTTATTTATGAATTTAATTTTAAATTCCTATCACACACTAAATTATATTTTTTGTGTAGCGAATAATTTTCATCAATATTGGATCATAACTTAATTTGTATCGGTTGATTGCCAATAAAAAATAAATATTAAAAAAAAAAAAATTTTAATTACTATAAAAGATAATACCCAGAGCAATACAAACCATCAGGCTGACTGAATAAAAAAAATATGTAAAAGATTTTATTATTTCGTGAATATTTTATATATAATATTAAAATTGCATATGCTTCACTCTAAAAAAGAGAGACGAATGATCCATAAATTCACTCTACTCGATAATACAAACTTAATGAGAAATGCACTGTACTCTGCGCCAGGTAAAGAGTAGGCAATTTACATTTTCAAAATACTTGCAATAAATGTTGTGTATTCAAACCCACACAAACACACAGCTATAGATACGCATACATACATAACCACAACAATGACAGATATAGACAAAGAGTCAGCTTGTAAATACAAATAAATCAATTTTGCAGTCGAGAGAGAGAGCAAGAGCGAGAGAATGCCTTTGGCTGCATTGAGCTTGCATTTTTAAAGGAATCAATTTTCAATTAACAATTGCATATTTTTGTAAGCTGAAAATGCAAACAGGTTGGCAGCACTGGCCGCCGGCAGAAAAGAAAACTGAAAAGCTGCACAAGTTTAATTGAAAAATCAAATTAAATTGTTTTTATAAGCACATTAAGTATACGTCATATGAACCAAAAAAAAAACTTTGGCTGCTTATCGTTAAGAGTTTTGCCTCATGAAATTGTTGAAAAGCTTTTGGGTTTTAATGCGAGTGGGGAGGATGTGTGAAGGGGCTGTCTCGGGCCAAAGCAGACTTGAACTTTGTTAACTGCAGCTGCTGCTAACATTCTAAAAGCTTTACGCCATTTGTACGATACAACAACAAGGACTTTGGTGGAACCCAACAACAATGGGCACAACATTCACGTCGCCAGATAAAAAGATAATATCCATTTGTCTGTTTGTTGTTTGCAACATTTAAGCGGATTTGTGCCTGCTGCTGTCAACTTTTGGTGGCAGCCATTTTAATTGATTTGCATGCCACACACAGACACACACACACACACGCTGATCGAACTGCTGCGCCAATGTGGTGCGGTAAGGTTTTTGGAGCTTCTTTTTATTTGGTTTCTAGTTTTTAGCTGATGTCATCAGTCCCTTATTGACCCCTTTATCCCTCCCCCTCCTTTTTACGATTTTAGTTGATTTGGCAAATTTGACCCAAAAAGTTAGTCCTGGCATTACCTGCCATCAATATTGACGGCTGTCAATGATGACAATGGTGATGGCGATGGCGATGGCGATGGCACTGGCGATGCTAATTGTTATTGCATATTTAGTGCTCCATGTAATTGAAACGAACAACAAAGCAATTTCAGTTGAAGTTTTAAGACTCGGCTTATGCATTATATAAGCACTTATGTTTCAATAAATGTTCGAGTACAATTGAATAAAGCAAACTAATCGAAAAAAGCTGTGCATTTGAAATTAGACTCACAAACTGACTAATTAGTTACATTTGAAATGGGAATGTTCATACAACTCAGAACGTTAATTATTGAAAAGCTACTGAGCATGGTTTAGATTCGTTTCAATATGCAAAATTGTGTAACATTAGTTGTTATTGCGGACACTAACCGAAATCAAGTGTTTGAAATGGTAATCTGCTGGGAGATGTAAAGGGAGCAATATTTCTTCAGTTACCCATTACATTAGTCGGATACATTACCCTAATACCTAATTAACGTTATAGAAAATGAGGCCAAAAGCCTACTAGGCTTTATAAAAACGTGGTTGAAAGAGTTTTTGAGTCCGATTGTTTACTATCCTTGTACGACGAATCTTGGGGTATGGAGCACCTATTTAGAACACAGCCAAAACTAACTAGGTTCAAAAGCAGCAGTATGAGAGTTGTCTGTAGTTAATTGATCTTCCACCATCTTTGGGAATTTCAATTTTTCCACTACAATTAGATAGGATTAAGCTCAACACCGAATCGCTGTTCTCGGTAATCCCTTGATCTCAAAATTTACACTGGGAACTACAAAGCTTTAGAACCAGATGAGAACAAACGCGATAAATTGAATCTTAGGGAACTGAACAGAAAGTGTAACTTCTATGATATATTACGCAAAGGTGCTGATGCAGGATTTGGTCTTAGGCGGAGGTTTTTCACTGTGAAGGGTGTATATATCAGAACTAAAGTTCACAGCTATTATAGGGTGGCCATCGATAGCGTTGTGTTAGCGTACTCGTTTTGTTACCAGAAGCTCGGTGGTTCGATTCCCCGCAGAGGCACTGGTACATTTGCCTAGCACTGGCAGCGCTAGCAAAAAGACACAATTTGCCCAAGAAAATCTCAAGACACTGCCGTTCGGATTCGGCTATAAACTGTAGGTCCCTGTTCTCTTCGAACAGTTATTAATAGAGATCCGCATGCTCCACCTAGGGGCGACTGAAAAAATAGTCAGTCAGGGAATTATTGTTAATATTATTATAGGGTGGGCCATCTGTTGATTTGTTTGTTAGTTTCATTTTATTCGTATATTTTCCAACAACATATGGGCAAATGCATATACCAGATGCAAGTTTGAAACTACTCATTTATGTATGAAAAAAGATATGGCCCAAATGCCCGCCGCGGCTGGCCCGTATGTGAACATCGTAATTTTTGATGACTTTCTCAGCAAAACGAGCTGCAATTTCGGCCCGAATGTTGCACGCGAATTGTTGCTGGCTTATTGGAATACACTTTGTCTTTCAAAAAACCCCCAAAAAAATAGTTAAATCCCACGATCTAGTCGGCGATAGGTGTGATCGGTGTTAGGCGAAAGGGTATCACGCCGAATTTGCCAAGCTTCATTCTCTAATCGACAAATCGGAATCCAAGACAGGTCTTTCTTTCTTCACAGCTAGAGAACAACAATATCATAAATAAAATAAACAAGCTTGCAAACTTTGCTGACTCGTCTAAGTAATCTATAGAGTATGTTTACTTAACTAGTTTTTGAATGGTTCAAAAAAGAACAAATATGATAAATGAGAACGTTCTCAGCACTCTCACTGTCAAATATTTTGTTTTTTTATTTTTATTTATATCAGAGCTCGCAAAGAAATTGTCAACCCATTTATCCAATGCGGTCGGCTCACGAACAAAACAGAAAAAATAAAACAAAAAAGCGTCTCTCACTGAGCCGAACATTTTTTTCGTTTCGCTTTTCGGTTCTGGTCAGTGTTTTCGGCTGAGCAAAACAAATGTGTCTCTCTCATAATAACACTTATGTTGTGACACTATGAGCGATCGCTCACTAAAAAACTCTCAGTAAAAGACCGTTTTGCAAAAACTGTCCGCGAAAAGTGTCTTTATTTTATTTATGTGTGTGAGAGACAAAAGACTAGGCCTGAGAAAGTCATTTGTGTGCGGCACCACACGCGTAGACATGCACAGGCGCAACACACATGCACGCATACATACGCAAAAGGCTCTTTTGCCGAAAATCTCAAGCAAAAGTGTCCGCGAAAAACACAACCAAAAAGGTAGCGAAAAAATTGGTCTTGGTCTGAGCCGAACCCTTTTGAGCAAAAACACAATTGAGTGTGTTTTGTCAATAGCTGCTCTCAAAGTGTTTTTTTTCGGACATTCTTAAAGTGTTGACCGTTTTTTGCGAGCTCTGATTTATATATATAAAATACTTATAATTTAGCTTAAAAACTAAAGATAACAACAAGCGTTGGTTGTAGGCCTTCGGCTAACAAATATTTTGCTATTTTGTATATCTTAAACAATTTTTTGCTAGACTAAAACAATTAATTGTTTTATTTTATTCTCAATTATATTAAAATATATAAAAAACAACTAAACATTGTTTATATAAATTTCATAAATATTGACTTCCATTTTTATTGGTGTAACATTTATATCAACTTTCATAATATGTATACATTTAGTGTTTGGGTATTTACATGTTCATATATACATAATATAATACAAAATCTAATTTAATTAGCAAAAATCATTGTGGAGTAAAAATTACAAAAACCTATTTGAACTGTAGAATAAGTATTTAAGTTTAATAATTGTACACAATTTGAAAATTAATACAATTTTCGTTTTAATGAATTCTTATTATTTGGTATTAAATTAACTATAATTGAATAAAATTATTTTAAATTAAATGAATTTATATATTAGTAAAACAATTTAAACTAGGTAAATCTATGCGCTAAATATACTAAAACACATACTAGGCAATTATTTTATTCTAATAAGGAAGCGAATAGTTTTACTCTGAACCAGTTTTTTACCAGTTCGGAACTGAATTTGGGTGCTTTATATTAAATGTTACAATTATTTCAGTAGTAGCTATTTATTCAGTCATTATGAAAATATAGTAAATTGCACCCCACCCTTTTTTTACTAGAATTGAAATTTTTTATTAATAATTTAATTTCTAATTCCAAATTAATAAGTCATAATTGATTGTCGGAATTTTCTTTTGCTGTAATACAAACTCTTGATACATAAAATGATTTTCTACATTTTAGTTCGGTTTACTATTAAAGCGTGTTTTTTTAAACTATAATTTTTTATATGAAGACTAAAAACAAACTTGGATTTTTGCCAACAAGCCTACTAATTATTTTAAAAAACTGTTGCATACTTTTAGGGTATATTTTATTTTTTAAATCCTAGTCCGGACATTAGAACAAAGTTATTAAATAATTGTATTGTCATTGACCCCTGTGCAAATTTTCAAGATCAGACTTCTTGAAATTGGTGAAAATAAAGCTCTATTAAAAATTTATGGACTTTTAAATAATATTACGTATACGCAAAGTGGCCCAGTTCGTTAAATCCGCAAAGTTTTATCGCTGTACAGTTTTTTCTCGACTTTATTCTAAAAATCTGGCAATAATGTAGCAATTTATAAAGGATGTGCCTCAAAAAGTGGCACATTGAGACGTGCGCCGGAAAACGAAAAAATTAACAATTTTATTCGGATTCGTTTTTGCGTGCTTCCAAATCCACAATTTTTGCTGTCGCCATCAACTCATATTTCCCATGCGCATTGTTAGCACAGCTTTAAACCTTTCGAAGGAAATTATCCACAACTATGCTATTCCTGTTACAAGGGAAATTTTGTTTATACAAGGCATGAATTATTTAATCAAGACATGAACATTTTTTTATGCAAGATATGGACCATATAAAAATTCGGTTTGACTTTTGCATGCTATTTTTGTTGGGTTGATTCAGAAAAAAAAAAAATAAAAATATTTATCAATATTTATTTAATATGAATTTGGCATAAATAATCTAAGAATATCAAAGTATATTTAAAAAAATTTTTCAGTTCAAAATGCGTACACTCATTTTTTTGCCAATTCGTTTTAATTGCTCTTGCATCGAAACATTCGGTTTAAAACCAATTAAAAAATTCGTTTTGGTGAAATTGGGAGCAGCAAACATTCGGTTTCAAAACGAATCCAAATAAAACGTTTTTTAAAGTGTTCAACCGATATTCATAATTTTACAAATGTGCCAATTTTTGAACTATTGGTTTTTGCATTTCGGGAGATAACCGCAAAACCTTCGGGAAAAGATATCGACAAGTATTACCTGTTAATCTTTTGTTACATTTCCGTTTGGTTGACTATATCGACTCGCTTCTGCCCTTCCATTTGCCCAAGCGTATCATATTTAGCTTTGTATCTTCAATACCGGATATAAAAACAGTACGCAAATTTATTCAAATAGCTAATAGCTTTATCCCATTAAACACGTGTTCCTCCTGTAGGCGTTGTATTTTCCTAAGAAATAAGTAAAAAAAAACCCACGCAAAGTTATACCTAAAAGAAAGAAAAAAACCTAACACAAATTAATTTGTCACATGTTAAGTGTAATGGTTACAATAAAGGCAAAAAAAAAAACATCACAGCGCTAATAGCTACTGGCAGCAACAACAACAACAACAACAAAAGTGACAACCATTAAAACCATCATCATCTATTTATAATGCATTATTTGCTTTTATTTTTTTCGTATGCATGTGTGTGGTTTACCCTCCAATAGAATCAATATCGTTAAAAATTTGCGCTACAAAAATAACGAGTACGACACGGAATGACGACATATTGGCAAAGTATTTCATCAAATTGAATTCAATCATGTGCCAATGATCAATCGATACTGTCAACGCAAAAATACAATGGCTGCCAAAGCCGCCATTGAAACCATGAATGAATGAAACGTAGCCGTGTATGTGTGTGTGTGTGTATACATGTGCGTTTCAATGTATAAATGTTTGGCAGCTGGGCTGATTGAATGACTTTTGACATTACCGAACAATGTCGTTAATCAAAATCCTTTCAAGATTACGGGCAGCCAAATAGCAGCACAAACAGTCAACCAGCACGCCACACACAGATACATATACATGCAGGCAGCACATGCTCACGTAACACTTAAGCACAATATTCCATGCATATGTGTGTGTGTGTGTGTGTGTGCGGGTGACTATGAGTAAGTGTATTTTGGGGCTAGGCAAGTTATGTGGCACCCAAAGTTTGCCTTGCCCCACACATACACACATACACACATACACACACAGCCGCTGACTTACTCACACATATAGATATGTGTGTCAAAGCAGGTCAATGAAATGCTTTTTAGACACTTTACGTTATGACATAACCAAAAACCCAAAACGACATTTGTTGCCATGACCTTGATGAAGTGGTGCCTGACTGCCCCCGAGTTTCCGACGACTACCCGGCTGACTCTTTGTAACCCTGGCTCACTTTGTCACTGTGTCTGCCTGTTTAAGTTCATTGAAATTTCTTTCAGTGTGTGTGTGTGGGTGTGTGCGTTAGCGTATTGCAAGTTAATTTTAGCACAATAAAAATCTTTTTTATGCGCACATTAATGGTACACCCTAACATATAAACACCCTCACACACACTCCCACGCACATATACAGACATGCTCTTAGGGGCCGGTTGCATGGCACTTTTCGCAGCCAAAATGGCGCACGACAAGCTGCTTCTGCTCTAGAAGCTCCAACTGCTCTGTGTGCTCATTAAGCGTCTTCCGCTGGCAAACAGTTGCATGCTGCTCTCTCTCTATCTCTGGTCATGTCCATGTGTGAGTCGGTCTGTGTCCCTCTATCTTCATTACCTCAGTTTATGCCCATCAGTATTGTGAGCTTTCAAAACTAGTGTGTTCTGGTATTAGCTTTTGCATTATTTGATTAGTTGCTTTAAAACGATTATTAAAATTAAACATTTTCTTTAAGCCAAAAACTAATTTTGCTCAGCTCAAGGAGCTTTACAAAGGCCACTTACAGTAAATAAGCGAAAATTCAAAAAATTAGCTTTTTTCAGCCAAATATAAAGTTTTATAAAAGTTAATGAATCACTTATAGAAAAAGGTTAGGTCGAAAATACAACTTTTTAAGAAATCGAGAAGTCAATATAAAAAGATTACTACCATTTTTTTTGCGACCAATTATTTTTTAAATTTAAATAATAAATGATATTGAAAAATACTTGTAATTTTTCTTTGTAAAATAAAAAGCTTTTTAATAACTTAACTTAAACGTCCATTTGCAAAAGAAGATTTTGTGGAAGAAAAAAAAATTTCAAGGAATCGAGTAATCCATATAAAAAGCTTCACTACCTTCGGAACACTACCTTTTTTTTTGACTAACTTCTTTTTTTTAACTATCCTAATGAATAAAAAAAGGCATCATTCAATGTAACGTCAACAATGATGCACATAGGTACTGGAGATCATAGGATGCACAAATCTTTCACCAAAAGATTCAACTTTCTGTAAGCAGTGGAATCATGTATCTTACTTGATCTCTACTCTAACAGCAAAATTTTATACTCCAAAAGATATTCAAAAAAAGCTGCTGGAACTAACTTTAGACTTCTGAGTCTCTAATGTTTCAAAATGTTCCAAAAAGAAACAATTTCCTGAGTCGCAACATAAAATAACAAAACCAACAGCATCCACTTCGTGAGTACTTGCCACATTTCCTTTGTCAAGCTGGTCGGGTATTATAAAACTGGGCTCAAAGGCACCACTAAGCTGTCTTGTTAAGTGAATCCTTTGAGCCTAAAAGAACTAACCTAGGCTGTTCTAATGTAATTAATACAAGTCCACGACTTAAAATTATAAACTAATTTCTCGCATAAACCTAAAGTTTTGTTGTTTTGTGACTGTGTAGTACATAAAGTAGACACTTATGTAAATGTACCGCACTGACATACTGTTTGCACCATGTCTCTTCTCGTCCTGTTTATTTGCCAGCCCTGCTGGTTAGTTTGCAGTTGTTGTTGTTTTAGATGTTGCTCTTGTTGCTGTTGCGTTGCGTGTTTGTTGTTTGTGTGCCTAACTGAATGTTTGTCTATTTGTCTGCCCGGCTGTCTGCACGTTTTGCGTGGCGCATGCATTTCATAGCAAATGTGTAAACAACCAAATATATATACACACATACACACGCGAGCACTAGCGAGGGCAGTTTAAAAAGTAACTGGCCGGGGGACCACTTTTTTGAAACAAAAATAAATACATATGTATGTATGTTTGGTCATTCCATGGGCCCTACAGCTAAAAGTATCTAAAATGTTAACTTTATGTTATGTTTCTCTGTATATTACACCCTCTCACGCTCGCTACAGTAGCAAATATGTTATGTTAGGCCTAAGCAGGCGCATAATTAAAATCATGCAACTACTCTCCGTTTACATCGCTTACTGCCAAGACCTACTAATATTAATCCCCGAATAAGTTGTCGCACTACACGATCACCCTCGCGTATAAATTATTAAGATTTAAAAACTCAATTGTACATATAACATTTAGTTTACATTAATCGAAACCTATACAAAGAACATTTATATAATATAAATACAATATTGAAAATACACTACAAACATTTAAACTAAAAATCAAACTAAACAATCTTATACAAATAAGCCTTATATGAGATTTTGTTGCTTGGGGTTTGATATTTTAGTTACTACATGGATTCATATCAAAATTGTATCACTCGTATTAAACGATGCTGCAATTTTTGACAAGCTAAAAGAAGCTCCTATCTTCAAAATGAAATCAAATGAAACATAAAAGCCCAAAGAATATCATACAAATTTGATACTAGCGAGGCCCACTTTTTTAAAAACAAGTTATTCTCTGCGCCATATTTTGTATGGCTGGATGTCTTAAGCAATGTGGGTCCTTAAACGTTTAGCTTTTTCCATAAGCGGATAACTCTCAAAGTTTTGTGCGGTTAGGGCTTAAGAGGTTTGTTGTGCATAAGAGGTCAACGTTTAATTGCTTATTAAGCTCACATGCATCTACAAACTAATTTATGTAGCTTTAGTTTGTATATCCATGTCAAAAAGTGGAATATTGTCGCAGTTGGGTAAATTCGCATATTTTCGTAAAATTTGTTGTGCCTGACTGATAAACACAAATCTTTAATACCCTCGCTCCAATAGGAACCGGATACTGCAATAGTTGCTTATATGTTTTCTTATCTATGCAAATTACTTTTCAGCCTGCCCTCGTTTGCTACGCATGAACTTTTACGAGCAGGACAGAGCACTCAGAGACACTACGAACCATACAAGGTATGCCATATGCCTGGGACTGCGTTTATACCCTGCTGTTGTCTTACGAGTCAAACGCATAATTATGTCACGTAAGTTTAGAGCAGTTAACTCTGATGTTGCAATTTAGTAGCAATTCACGCTCAAGTTTCTAGTGCTACACTTACACACACACACACACATACACTTATACTGAGTACTGAGTGTGTGGCATGCTCTGGAGGCACCAGCCTACAAGTGGCCTTTAGTGTTTTATGACACAGTCACTGGCACTGTCACTATGACTGACAAACTGAGTCCCACAAACACCTGGGGAGCTCTTAATACAACAACGCTCTAGTATTAAGCATTTAGCTGAGTGGCAATGCCATCGAGCATGTAGCAAGTACATTAAAGCAAGAAAAAATTGTGTATACGCACCATTGACTGCTGCTACTTTTGCAATCTTAATTGAGCTGAAAATCACTTAACCCACTTAAAAATTCTGAGCAAAAGAACAAGCTAAAAGCATAAGTGAGAATTCCAAATGTTTGTGGCATGCAGCATGCACACACCAATTTACACACACACACACATACAGGTGAACGCAGCAGGAGCAGCAGCACATGCAGCTGGTGTCCATTATTGTGGTCATTATATGCTCATAGAACGCTCTGGGAACAATGCAAACCCATCTCCCAGTATCTTGCTGTCCCTTTATGTACTTTTGTGTGCACTCGTATCTAGCTCTTTGGTGTGCTGGGGTGCTTCCATTTGGTTAACATTATGTGCCACTGCGGTTGTTGAAGTTGATAATGCGTTTAAATTGTCATTTTGTGGGTGACATTCAACTGATGCCAACTTGCAACTTGCAGCTTGTTTTTGCGGCTACACAATGGTCAAGGAGAGAAAATGATTGCAACAAATTTTCGTGGCAACAAGTTGATGGCACTTATGGGATAACATGTGCTCAGCATTCTTGCTTCTTTGTTTCTTTTTGAAATTGCTTCAGCAGTCGCTGGATTAATCAGAAATCTAAGATTCGCATAAGTACTCTAGATGCCAATTTGTTCATACAATAATTCATATTATTAAAGGCCCATACGCAGTTCGAAAAATTTGGGATTCCCATTGCCTTATGAGCCTTAAGCCGTAAACTTATCCATCCTTGAAATTTATTTTCGATATTTCTAAAGTCTACAGCAGGCGTTAAACAATTGATCTGAACAAAAAATTGTAGATACGCATATTTACTCTTAGTTTTCCTCTTTTTAATTTAAAGAAGCTAGCGGTCCATATATCCGAGAATCATTGAATATCGAATTTGGGAAATTCGATCTACGATAAGCTCCGTTTAAAACACAAAAATCCTTTTAAATTTTAAAATGAGAAAATCTTTCGCATTGTAATCATAAATTTAGTAATTAGCTTAACCCTGAAATTGAGAGAATTTCTTATACTCTTTTTCTATTCACCTACAATAGTTCGTTTTTACCGAAGAGCTGAGAAAATCCCCGTGAATAAAGGTATTATAGTATGTAGTATATATATATAGTCCATAACTAACGAATATCCATATACAAGTGCCAAAAACCTCACCTTTTTAACATCAGCAGCGAATGGGTCTCAGCGACGACACGATCCAGGATCGGAATGCCTGCAGACGAATGCTGAGATCGCATACCCACATCTCAGGAGAAGCATAAGCAAGTCGGAAAAGAGGTAAACAAGTGTTTGGGAGAAGAAATATATATAGTAGTATATGTCATATTATTATGTCATAAATTCGAATTCGCCTAACCCAAAAACACATAAAAAAAAAAAAAAAATTTTCCAAAAAAATTTCGGTCTCGAAAAAGATTTTGTGGGTTTTCTGGATGTTAGAGCTAAAATATAACATTTGCCTTGTCCATAAATGACGACACTTTCTTTTTGTGCAGCTGTGAATTTTTAAGATTTTTTTAGACGTTCCCTGGTTTTCTTTTCCATTCATAGAAAAAATAATTTTTGTTTCATCAGTTGTACCAAGATATAACAAAAAAAAATAGTGATCCAAAAAAAAATTTTAATCACAAATTATATATGAATTATAAAAAGCTTTATTTTTAAAATTTTACAAGTCCATTTTAAAATATGAACATATATTTTGATTAATTGTCCAACAATTTATTTTTCAATAATTAAAGCTAGTAAACGTACTATGTTTGAGTTGAACTAAATTTAAAAAAAAAATATATTTCGTTGAAATACTTTTGAATTTATGGCCATTTTCAATTGCAGTTCGGGATTAAAGTGCATGTTGCTGATCAAACTAAATGCGACGTCATAAACAATTTCCAATGCTTCAATAAACGCTTCCCACAATTGGCTATTAAAAAGTAATTCCAACTTGGCTGAATTTTATATGAAAATGCATTTTAAAACACAGAGTAAAAAAATTCGATGGAAATTTGTGGCTGGATTTTTTTTTCTGCCCACTTTATGCCATTCAATTAAAACAGCAGAATTTCAATATAAAAAAATTTACAAATTGACAGAAAAGCAAATAAGTGTACGTATTTATTCGTATTAATACTGCTGGTCAACATTTCAATTATTTCTATTTTCTTTTATGATTTACCATAACAAGCCATATCATTTTCAGTCAGTTCAATCAGTCAGCCATTTTGTTTGTGTCTCCTGCATCATTTGCTCAGACATTTCCTGTTTGAGATAAATGCATAAATGAAAAGTTTACTTATTGTACGACATTCATTTGATGGGACAAGAACACTGCTTGGAAATGTTATAAGCCAGGGATGGAGCAGTCTCGAAAATTACTTGTGGTTTTTCTTAGAAAACAGCTTTTTTTTCAAATCCGTTAATGTAATATTATTTTTATATTGCTGGGACTTAATAAAATTCTATTTTTTCCTAAACAAAAATTATAAAAGCAGCATTTTCTTTTTCAAGCTAGAACAGATTAAATAAATTAATTGAAATCATATATGAATTAATAAAAAATAAAAAAATAATTTTTTTTTATTCCTATAACTTAATAAAATTCTCTTTTTCCTAAACTTATTTTTTTATGAGCAATTCTCTTCATATGCGTCTTTTTTATTCTAGAACAAAATAAAAAAAAAATTAATTAAAATCATATATGAATTAGTCAAAAATAAAATTAAATATACATGATCAGGAGCTTTAATCTATTTTTCTTTAAATCAGCAGATAAATTAAAAAATATTTTATATTCTTATTGCTACAATTTAATAAAATTTACTTTTTTACAAGCAAAACATTTTTAATACTGATTAATTAATTTAATTTTATTAATAAAAAGAAAATTCAAACATGTTTTTTATAAATTTTTTTTTGCGTACTTCATTATTTTTTCCTTAAATTTCCTTTGATTTTTATTTTTTTATGGCTTAGAAATAATAATCTGTTATTTTTTTTAACAAATTTTTTAAGGGAAACAAAAATCTATTATATTTTAAGCAATTTATTATTCGTCCATTAATATATAATTCGTATAAAAAATAGAAATAAATAAAATATGTTAAAAAATCTATTGATATGTTTGCTAAAAATAAAAATTGAGAAATAATTTTGAGATATTTTCGAAAAACATGTATTATGTATGTGCTCTTTCCAGTGATATATAAAATGTACTGATGAAGTAAAAATGATCGAAGTTACAGGCAACCAAAGTCGAAAAAAAGTGTCACTTTCGACCATTTTTCAAAAAAACAAGTTTTCGGTGTGATTTTTATTAACGAGAAAATTTTTTTGAAAATTATGTTAAACTTTAAGGAGTCTACGCAGTTCGAAATATTTCGCACGGAATGACAAAACTTAGAATAGAAAAAAAAATCCCATTTGAGACTTTTTTTTTATATGAAGTTTTGCGATTCCGTGCGAAATATTTCGTACTGCGTATAGGCCTTTAGGCTGAAAGGGAATTCTTTTACGAACATTTCGAGTATGTCGATACAAAATTACCCTAAAAAACACTTTTTTAGGAAGGTTAATTTTTCGTGTAAACTAGAGTTCCTTAAAAAAATTTTTTTTTTTAATTAAAAAAATTAAAGTTTAAACTTTATTTGTTAAATCAATTAAAAATATCAATCTGTAATTTTTTGGATAGTTTTTTAAAAAATATTAAATATGAAGGTTTGCACATTCGTTTAAAACACCTTTTTCGTGATATTTCCTCTTTTCAACCTCTTATTTAAAAAACCTGGTAATTACTAGGCTAAAAAATTATTCAAAAAATAAAAAAAAAAAATTTATTAAAAAATTAAAAAATATACATATTGAGCTTTTCCAATTTAGCCAAGCTTTTGACACACCAAGCTACTTCTGGATCGTTTAAAACCCATTTTGCAGCCCTGGTAAAACGTTGCCGCTTTTTGGTATGTGTGAGTCTATGTATTTGGTTCAATGCTTTCATTGAATATTCTTTCATTACAAAATCGCCCTGCAAAACTCCTTTTTAAATAGAATATTTACTGTTTGCAAATGGAAGATCTCACACTAACACATGGAAACTCTCCACAGTTCCACATGAGATTTGAGTCACTGCTGGCTTAGATAAAATGCTGCTCAAAGTAATTAAAGTGCAACATCTCCAAGTTGCAAACATATTTTTGTTGCTTTTTACCATTGCCTTGGAATGGATTATGTTGCATTTGTATTGCATTTATGTTGCTTCCCCAAAGAATCCTAGAATCCTTTGTGCCTTATGTCAAGTGCTGCAACTCATAAACCGAAGCTCAGCTCAGTTCAGCTCATAACTGACATATTTACTCATTTTTATTTTCTGTGTATTATGGTGTAGACTTTGCTTTGGCCTTAGCCTGGGGCTTGGGGTCATATGATGCTGGGTCTTTGGCTTGGCAGCAGCTCATTAAAGTGGCATGCTATTTGGTGGCAAGTCGAAAGTAATTTAACATTTGTTTGGCTTAATCATCATGCTGCTTGCAGCAACTTCTTGCTGCACTCAATGCATCTTACAAATGTCAAACATTTTTGACAAATTGCTGAGGGCGCGCTCCAGTAATCGCTGGAGCATTTCATCACATGAACTAGAGACAATAACAAGCAACAACAATAGCAGCAAATAACAATACACTGAGAGAAATCAAGGAAAAATTGTTAAATACAAATTGGTCTAGAAATACTTAAAATAAGTAAAGGGTCATCAACCTTAAGGTTTTTCCATGATGAAATGGCAATGAAAGCTGAATAAAAAGCACATGGCAACTTGACAGTACTCACGCGTGGTTTATCAAAAAAACCTCAAGATTGATGACCCTTAACAATTTGAAATAAAGCATAAAAGATCGAAAATATAGTTTAAAGGGTCTGCCTGTAGAAGTTACCGAAAACTGACACCAACGATTTTTAAGAACTAATGGTGTAGAATGAATTTTATATTTACACCATATAAAGCAAAAAAAAAAGCTGTGCTTAAAGTAAAATGGTGATTGACACATTTTAGGAACATGCTTAAAAAAAATTTTTGAAATAAAAGTTAAAAAGTGCTGAAAAGTATCACTTACTTAATTTGCTATGAAGATTTTTTATTTAATTTTTATAAATTCCTATTAAATAATTTTTAAACATTTTTTTTTTTAGCTTATTTGTTTTGTTATAAAGTTTAAATAAAAAATTATTCTGAACATTAATAAATCATATGTTTTTTTTTATTGATATTTATTTTTGCTATGAAACTAAATTGGTTGTTCCACTTACTTCATATTCAGTAGTTTAGTTACAATTGAATTGAAAGTTAAAAAACATTAAATTAAGACTAAAAACTAATTTCAAAAAAATTTTTTTTTATCTTTGAATTCGTATGTAAGGTCTATCATTAGTGAAGTGGGCTACTTTTTAAGTCGATCTGTCCGAGCTGGATGATTTCGATATTTGTTATGTGATAGTCAATATTAACTTTGCAAATTTTTTTTAAAATTCCTATTATTTATCGATAGGAATTTTCTTTGACAAACAACGCTTCTCATAGGCATACATATATGGATATTAAAGAAAAATTTAAAAAAAAAAAACAGTCTAAAGGAAATTTTTGATCTTTGAAATATTTTTTACTTTTGTTTTTGACCTCGAATTTGGATTCAGCAAGTTTAAAAAAAAACTAAAAAAAACTTAGATAACCAGTCTCGAAATAAATTGCATATGGTGTCTAGAAGTTATGTTATAACACAGCTACACAAAAAAAAAAATTGATTATCGGATTTAGAGGTCAGACCATGTATATAGTATATGTTATTGGGATGAATTCGAATCCGAGATCTGAAAAATAACTAGCATGCCAGGATTCTTAAAACGAGGTATTTTGGAAGCTATTTCAGAACCATGACGTGCTAGGGATTTTAGGGCCTCAGCTTCACATTCAGCGACCCCAAATAAATATAAAACACATTGTTAAAATCCAAAAATCAAAAAATAATGGTTAGGAGTTTTTTGGAGTCTATTTTAATTCGCTTGGGCGTTGGGGTTCTTTTATCACGGTTAAGTATAATGGATATGGGTAGTTCAAAGCTCGCACCATTTGTCTTTTATTGTTTTATTTCAATTTTGACAGTAAGCTGGAACAATGAGAATCTATTGTGCGGGCATTAGAAGACAACAACTAAGAAAGATACAAACGTACTGCAGCATCCCCGTAACAGTGTATAGCTTTTTGGATTGAGAGTTTGCAAAGTAAGTTATTATTTGATTATTTATTCGCAAAGGGTGCCTCAAGTGAACATTTTTTAAATTTTTTTATTTCTTCTAAATAATGGGTTTTCTCATTCCCTCAAAAAAGGTGTTTGTTTTTCTAAAGAACTTTTAATTCGACACAAATTTTTATTCAACATAGAATATTGGATGCCGTTTATGAAAAAAACATTTTAATTAATTTGAGTACAACCTTTTCGAATTTTTCTCTCAGTGTATGAATTGACAATTGTTGTAGTTGTTGTTGCTGCTGTGGCAGAGCAACTCAGCGCCATGTCAAAATTTGGCATTTATCTTCTTTGCAGTTTCTTAATAAAACTCAAAACTCTGAGCAAGCAGCTAGAAGACCATAATGAAGCACACATGCGGCATGTGCGGCATGCGGCATGTGGCAAACAATGACAAGCAAACAGCACGAAATGCAATCAGTTTGCATTCGTTTTAGTAAAAGTATTATATATAGTTGAGTATTTTGTTGCTTTAAGATTTGAACAAAGTTACATAAATTAAAAATTGTTGGAATTACACTTTGGGGTTTCGCTTGGAACAAAGCATTTGAATATTTAAATTCGATTAAGCGGGTGTGTGGGTAGAAAGCAGCCAAGGGATAGGATATGGGCAGACAGAGTGGGGCATGGCGATTGTACCAGTTATTCCTGTCAAAAAAAAAAGCAGAAAACGTTGTTTAAGTTTTCCATTTCATTTTTGTTTCAATACAATTTGTATTGGCACGTGTGTATGTGCTTGTGTGTGTGTACTTTTCCTATTTTCCGGCACCTTTTGGGCTTTTCCTATACATACTACTATGTATATTTTACTTCTGGTTTTTGCCTCTGCTGCCTTTTAGACTGAAAATAACAAAGTATGTGCATAGTTGTATATGTGTGTGTGTGTATGTTTTAAAAGGAAACTACATTTAACTGGCATACATCTATATATACATATAAATGTGTATATATGTGCATACATTTGCGCAAAGTAAACAATACTTTTCAATATTTAAAATGCGAATTTACGGATTTCCAGGCAAATGCGTGCCATACTCATCTTTCGCTTTGTTGTTTTTATCCAACCTGAAATTGTTTGACTTTTGTGCAGGAAAACCCTTTGAGTATTTGGTTTTTTTTTTTACAATACACTGTATTTCCTACGGGAAAAAGGTATATAAGGCCCAAAGCAAGTGCATGTAGAATTGGACATGAAATGTGTATGTCTAAGAACTTTTAAGTTTGCCTCATCGATACAATTATACTATGGCTTAAAGAACTGTAACTTATAAGCCCAAATCCTACAAAGAAAAATCTAAAAATAAGCTTTAAAACCACACACATAATGTCTACCCACCGGGGTAGTCTTAGTTCAACTAAGCTTTTTGTACGCTTTAAACTGATAAATTAATATGGTAACTGGTAACCAAAGCCAAAGACAATATCCACATAAATATACAAAAATAAAACAATTATTTTTATTTTTAAGCAACAAAACGAAAATATTTTTTTTATATTTTCATTTTTGTTCAAAATTTTGTTAAAAAACCGATAATCGCAAAAATAATACGTAAATGCTTTTCCATTTGGTTATAGAAGGTCTTCGACTTGGGGTCTTTCGATATCCGTATATCGTGACTGTTGTACGCTGCTGCGATGTCGTGATTTGTAACACGTGCTCGCTCTTGCGGAAAATATTGTTTCCAATTTTTTCTTGCTCCATCTGGCGGAAAACTTTTGAACTTGGAGTGATCTGATCTCTACAGCTGAATAATCCCAAAAAGCATGTATAAAAAGGAGAAACCAATAAATAAAAACGAAGACTCACAAAAAATTCTAAAATGTGGGGCAACTGTAAAGTTTAGAAAATTTAGCTCCTGATCAAATTGAAAATGAAAAAACTAAAGCTAGCGATTTGTATGTATATTTGATTACACTAGTTTAAAAATTTAAGGGTCATCGAGTGAACCTGCGTAAAAAACTGTTTTTTAGGGTAATTTTGGAAAATGACAACCTTTTTTTTTCTTAAGCACCGTTTTCGATATTTTTTCGAAAAACATGTTTCTGGGCACTTTTTCAGTTATTCGTTAATATCTCGTGAACAAAATTTTGTATCGACATTAAAGACGATTAGATCGAAAGGTATTGGTGTGCTGTTTACGGTGATAAACGATGTGTACAGGCTAAATAAAAATTATAATTAATAATGCTATAATTATTATTTTTATTAACGAATGAAAATAAAATTTTTTTTTTTTCAATCTTTAAGCTGAAAGAGAATTCTGTTACGAACATTTCGAGTCTAAGATCTTTAAAATCTCGTAAGAACTGTAGAAGTTCCAATTTTCACTCAATCACACTTTTGTTCCAAAAACAAATTTTTCACTCACTTTTTCGTTTGTGTTCGGTTACGTCTTCACGAATTTGTATGCAGCAGTAGTTGTGATTTTTTGTTCCTGGTTCCATAACATCTGCAGTTCCTATCCGATTTCGAAGATCTTAGGCGCGAATGTTCGTAAAAGAATTCTCTTTCAGCCTCAAGCTTAACATAATTTTTAAAAATTTTTTCTCGTTAATAAAAAGCAAACAGAAAATTTGTAATTTTGAAAAATGGTCCACTTTGGTTGCTTGTAACTTTAATAATTTTTACTTAATCAGTACATAAAATATATCACTGTAAAGAGCACATCAATACCCCTAATTGTCGATACAAAAATTTATTCACGAGATATTGACTAATAACTGAAAAAAGTGCCCAAAAACATGTTTTTCGAAAAAATCTCAAAAACCGTTCTTAAGAAAAAGAAAATAATGTAATTTTCGTATTTCTCGACCCAAAATTTCCTCGAAAAACACTTTTTTACGAAGGTTCAATTTTCGTGTAAACTAGTGTTATTTGCATTTTAGAATAAGTACATATAAAAAATTTATTTTTTATTGAAATTTTGAACAAAAACTAAAATAATTGTGATGCACAAATTTTACAATTGTGTTTAAATTTTGTTTGTTTGTTTTTTTTTTTTTTTTAATGTTTCGTATTTCGAATGTTTATTTTAATAATATTTATTCAACTTTGAAGTCAGTATTTTTGAAAATATATTTCTACTATCAATACACAAAAATTAAAAAAGATGCTCTTCGACAGATATCAATCAGTTTTCCAGCTCTTATCAAAACAGAGTATATAAGAAATTGATTTTTCTTCATACATTTTCTTAACGTTAAGTTTCCCGATAAATAGTTATTCTGCTTATCAAGTACACTTAGTAAAATTGTCAAGTGATCCTGATAAGTTTGCAATTTTGAAATTCACAAGGATCTCCACATACGTTAGTAAGTGAAGGAATTAAGAATCGTACTGAAAAGTATATAAATCGCCTGAATTTGCATGAAAACTCATTAGCGATAAATTTATTATATACTAGACGTCTCAAAAAAGATATAGATTGTAAGTAAAAGGACTTAAGCTTATATTGATTTAGTACAAAATTTTATAAAATTTTGACAGACTGAAAATAAAAAAATTTGCATTTATCGAATATTTTTTTTAAATTTTGTTATACGGATTTAATATAGACTGATAGAAATCATGATTATTATATTTAAAACAAAAACAGAGCATAGAATATTTAAAATTCGTAATACATCAAATGAAAACCTCGCTCTTGTTTTTTTTTATTTGTATAGGTATTATTTTTTCACTCCATTATATAATACATTCTGCCAGAACCAGGCGTTGTGTAATCACGTGATCATAAATTTAAGTGCTCAAACACACACACACACACAATCACAATCACCCACACAAACATAAAAGCCAACATTTCCACATACTGTATAATTTGGTTAGTTGAATACATACATATGTATGCATGCATACTTATGTACACATAAGAAAGGATTTATGTGCCACCAAAATGTACGAGTATGTTGCAAACTGGCAATTTGCTGTCATAACTCATTGATGAAATGGCTAGGTGTTGCTCTTAAGGAAAAACTGCTTGATAAAGCTGCTTCGAATTTAATTGGTATGATCCGCCCCACTAAAGTTTTTGGCCAACAAAAGTTGTTCAGCATTTTTAAACTGTTATATCACTAACACACATACACAAAAAATGTTGCATGCAACATAAGTGGTCTTTATCTCATATGCAGTCAAAACAGTTACCAAACTTTTGAGCACAATGCACCCCGAGGCAACCAAAAAGTCAGATGAGTGTAACTCTATAGCAGTATGAATCGTTTTTATGAGTGCCTTGATTTGTCTGTATAAGTGAGTGTGTGCGAGTGTGTATATTCTAAAAGAAGAGTTTTCGAGTGCATTAGAAATGGGATTGGTTATTAAGACAGTTGTAGAAATAGTAGCTAAAGTAACAATTCACTGATAAGCGGCAACTTCATTTGCACTCTTAGTCAAAATTGGCACAAGTAGCTTTAGAATTTTCAATGGAAAACTTTTTGTTTTTCATACAGCGCAGCTTTCGAGTGCCTTACAATTTTCATATATGAGTTATATACTATATATATACTATAGAAGACAAAGGCAGCTATGAAACAATGCGCATATATTTATTTCTTTTTGTATTTCGTAAATTATTCAAGACAAATGGCAGCAGGAGACAAAGCAACAGGAGTAAGAGAATGGCTCTCGAGCCAGGTATGGGCGGGATTTGAGTTGGGCGCCAAGTTGTATGCAACAAAAAATGCATAAAGAGCGAAAAATGCAAAACACTCACTTTATAAATACTATGTACTACTATAGTATGTGTGCCACGGAGTGGCTGAAAATTGAAGCAGTGCAATGAACTTTGTTGCAAAAAGATATGTGGACTTGGCTTGGTAAGCAAAAAGCAAACCTGCATTGATTGATCTCTGCTCGATTACAAGAGCTTACAAAATTAAAATAAAAAACGTCTTTGAGAGAATAAATAATTAAAATCTTAAATATTTAAAACTTGCTATGTACACTAATAGAACTAATAGCACTTACAAATTTTCCAACACTAACGTAAAACAGGCAAAACACATTTTGTTAACTGGCCGGCAATCAAATAATGACAAAAAAAAACAATATTTTTAACTTTTATGTGGGTCAGAACTGTAGTTGGCAATGCATTAAGTCATTAAAAAATTTAATCTGCACAAATTAAAATTTTGAAAAGGCTATTTAACCTTCTATGTATTTATGCAACAAAATCTTTATGTATTATACATAAAAAAATAAGTATTGACATGATTGATGAACTTATTTCTCGTGCATGAATTAAATTTAGTGCAAAGGTTTCAACTAGCTCCCACGAAGCACCACTTTTTCTTTTACCCTCGAAGCAAATTATTTTTGATTTCCTTGAGTAAAGGTTTTTGGTTCCATATATTTGTCGGCAATACCAATAAAAAAAAATAACTAAACTAAAGATTTTAATAAAAAATGGTACTCTAACAAAGTCCTATTGGCTTAAAGAAAAAATGTATTATTTTTTGAAGTAAAACTTTTTAGGCGGCATTGTGAATTTCGATGGCAGTAACTTCGAAATTTTGTAAACACGAAAAATGTTAGTTTCGGTGCGTTTGTTTTGATTATTCTCTTTCGCAATGACGAATTGCGACGCTGACGTTGCAAAGCAACAGACACGAAGTAGAGCGTGCCGTTGTCATGGTATGGAGAGAAGAGTAAAGTGGCCGCGGTTGGTCAGCTGAAGCACGCAGCACATGTGTATGTGTGTAAGCTGAAGAATTGTTTTTATATGTATTGCGTGAATACGACAAAGCGACATACATTCATACATAAAAGTGTCAGTGTGCATGCATTAGCTTGTGTGCCAGGCAGTATATTTGCTTGCTTCTCTCTCCTCTCTCATTTTTTTTACTCTCACAAAATTAAAACGCTCCAGCCGCCAGGCTTACATTAGTATGCCGTGGCTTTGGTGTTGTTTAGTGGGCTACAAAATAAGATCGCGCTGCACAAAGAATGGTGTAGAAGTAGGTGCGGGGGAGGAGGAACGTAGTACTTCCGTTTGAAACGGAAGGGAGGGATAGCAAAAAGTGTTAGACACTTGACTTCAGCAGTGCGGGAGACCAAGAATATGCTGAGTGCTAAGTGATTTTTAAAGATGTTTTTTTATGAATATTGAAGCTATATTGAGGTAACTGTATTTTTAGTTGTAATTGAATAAAATATAAATAAAAATTTTAATATATTATTTACATTGACAAGTTTGCATATTTGAACTCACTCTCACGTTTGGTTTCAGCTAAGGAGTGCAAATAGTATGACATGCATAACGTTTGCTTTGCGATGAGCGCATAAGAAAGTAGCACAAAAAGAAATAGCAAAGAGTTAAACAATAACAATTTAGGCATCTACTGAGAGCAGTCTGAATTTTTTGGCTTTGTGGTTGTTGTAATACTCTCACATTTTTTCAATAAGAATTTTTGTGTCTCTCGCTCTGCTCTGTTCAAGTGTCTGGTCAGTGAGTTCACATAAAACAATTTTTAATATTATTAAATTACGACAAATTACAAACGTACGGTTGCACAACTAATACGATCCTTGCCAAACGCAGTTCACGAAACAAAAGAAATAAAAGCAGTGAAAAAAATGAGTGGGGCGAAAAAAGTTGTACTTCAAATACGTGCTTGTACTGCACGTGAATTTTTTTTTATTAATTATTATTATTATTATTTAATTATTATGGCAAATCAATCATATTTTATATTCATACATAAATGTGAAAAGAAGAACAGACACTAAATTATAATGAAACATATATGGAACCAATGCATTTTTTGTTGCATACTTTTAGGGGCACGTGATCTATATGGCAAGATTCATAAGGAGTGAATGAAGTGAAAATTTTATGCCGTGCAATGAAATTGATATCCAGTATTTTTTAAAAAGCCTCAACTGCAAACTAGCGCAGACAAATGTTTTGCCTACACAGACATGTGTAGAAAATACATATAAGTATTAAATTATAGTATAGGGTAGGCCGTCTGTTGGTAATTGCATTTTATTCGTATATTTAGCAACAAAATTGGACAAATGTTTATACCAAGTGCAAGTTTGAAACTACTCATTTATGTACGAAAAATAATATCGCCCCAATGGTGGCCACGTATGGCTCTGCAGGCACGTATGCGAACATCGTAACTTTCGATGACTTTTTTTTGAAAAAAACTCATCTGGCTGTCGATGGCGCGTCGATGTTCCCGGTAACTTGTCCACACTGGCGTCAACTATGTTTTTTTTTCACAGAGCGAGCATTTTCATAATGGCGCTGTACCACTTTTACGCGTTGTTCTGTTGTTAAGTGATCCATGACTAAAATTGAGTAGTTTTGGACGAGTATGTTCCGTATTATGAGTGTTTAACAACCAAATCAACAGATGGCCCACCCTATATGATAAATGCAAACTCTTGTCAAATATTAATCAGTTTTAAGCATAATCAAATAAATTTTTGATTTTTGTAGAAATGGTTTTATAAAATTAGCATATTTCTTACTTAATTGACAAAAATAAGGTGATGAAAATATGAAAACAGGTCAACGAAAATATCGATAAAAAGTTCGGACTAGAGACGCGGGTAAGTTCTTAAATAAACTTTTATTATATCTCCAGCTAAACAGAATAGATTGGCGATCTCAAAAAAAGCAATACATAAAAATAAATGTATTTTTGAAAACTGTGCACAAATAAAATAAAAAAAAGTTTGTATATCAAAAATTAAGTTTTTGGCAATCTAAGTACAACTGAGCTTTGTTTTAGACTTTGAATAAATAAATAAAAATAAATTAATAACTTAAATATATAAATGAATAAATAAATTAATTTATTGAAAAAAAAAATAAAGGCACAAATAAAATTTAAAAACAAAAATTCTCTAAGAAATTAGTGTTTTACAATCTAAGCTCAACCGAGCTTAATAAAAAAAAAACAACAAATGAGTAAATATTTTATGATTTATGACTGAACTAATATTGAATTATCGGAACGTGAAATTGGTATTCACTTTACAGTTTTGAGACGAATAGATTATACCGGTCTGGTCTCCAATCTGGTTAAAGTCTCAGGACATAAAAAATTTTCGAAAAAAGGTGACTAGATAATATTTTTTATGATTAAAAATGTTTGTTTGCATACACATGTAATTCTCATTAAAATGGTAAGAAATCTCAAAAAATTTACAAATTAGTGCATTTTAGGGCAAAGTAAAAAAAATTTCTAATTAATCTAGAAAAATTTTAGTTTTTTTGTGCATCGCGCGTCCGGAGCGAGTAACCTAAATTGTTGTAAATAGATAAAACTTTTACGAGTTCTAAAATAAACATAAAATGTGGCTTGTACAAATGTGACAATAGATATTCAAAGAGTAAATAGTAATTTAATCAGTTTCGCTTTCTTCACTTAAATGCACCAAACACCAAATCCACAATGCAATCTATGCACTTTCATCATGGCCACAACTCTTTAACACTCAGAACTCAATCAAGTTCAAACAGCCTATATGATTTAGAGCTGAAATTGACTGATTTCAAATTTTGGCCCAGAAGCTGACAATAATTTGATTGACAGCAGCATCAGCAGAGCACATCATATTACCAAACATCAGTGGAATACGATAGAGATACGGAACTGATACGGTTTTGTTACTTGGTCGGAAACCAGTGTCAATGGCTTGATGCAATATGGGGCTTATAGACTTGCCTGCTGTCAACCAACTGAATGACTGATTGTCTGTAACATTGTGAGTGACATTTTACCTTGGCAATTGGCATTTTAAATATGGTTGACTTACTATGCTTTTGGGGGTTTTGCAACTAGCCATTGTTGCACGAACGAGCAGTATCCAGGATAGGCCAATTATGTATGAAATACAAGCAACTGTCATGCAAATTCAGATGGCCGAGTTAGGTACAGCCTTGACAACGTTGGCCAATAAAACGCGGTGCCATAAACCGAATGATTCGCATCAGTAGACCAACAAACTTGCCTGACAAACTTTGTATCATTTAAAATTCTGAAACTGCAATGACACTAGTTTCAAATTGGAATCATCGATATGAACAGCGTTTAATAGTTTTCACTATCTCAATGTAATCATCTTCAACGTCAACATCATCATCATCTCAACGCTTATTGTTATTGTTATTATGGCTGCAAAACTTTGACGTCATATTTTTGAAACTCTGCCGTTGGCCATTTTAACTGGCTTTAAGTGTCACTTAAATATTTTAAGTCAAGAAATCACTTTTTGCCGTACACTGGGAATTGAATATTGCTGCCAAAGCCCAAAACTTTAAGGAGAGAGATAAGTTGAGAAGCTTCCATAAACTTCCATAAACAGAGATAAGCTTATTTTAATGGACCTACGGTAATATGTATACCCTTGCTTTGATAGTCTCCAAAGTTGATTGATGACTAATAAATCGATTATAAGAAACTTACCAATAGTGTTGTATTTTTAATCGCTTTATTATTTAATCGTTGTTAGAATTTATTTTTTAGGAAACATAAAAAATGTTGTTTTGAAATTAATTACATTTTTCGATATATAATAAAATACTATTTAATAGTAGTGTTCGCTAATTTTAAAAATGTAATTACAAATTTGTTTGTTGTTTAGATGTTTGTGAGGTTTTGTGTTTCAATGTTTGTGACAGTGTATGTAATTAATATTAATTGTTGACAATAGTTATTTAACGTATATATAAAGATTCCCGAATCGAATTTAAAAAAGAGAGTGAAAGAGTGTGAAAGTCAGTTGCCTTCATGGCTTACAATAGTAACTTAAGCTAACATGTCGTTATGTTATTTAACAGTGTTATTCTCTTTAGATCATTGCTTATGCTAATGGTTTAGTTTTAAAAGGTTGCGTGACCCAACAAGTATGGTTAAAAAAAAATCGATTTAAAGGTACTTGTAAAAAAACTTAACTTAAAAAAATGTGGTACAGTCGAGGCGGTGCCCGACAGTGGAATACCCTGTACCTTTTGTGTCAAAAAAATTTTTCCTGCATATTCCATCTAAGAACTTTCCAATTGGAATTTATTTTTTTTTTGGTGCAAAACGATATTTATACCCATAAGTTCCGTAAATTTGTACCGATTTTGATGAAAATCGAAAGTTACGTCAAAGAAGCTATTTTAATTATATTGGGTAAGTTTCAAGATGATATGTTGAGGGGTGTGGGAGAAAACACGGTAAATCGATTGCGGGGGGTGGGGGGACTGCATCGATAAAATTTGGATGTGGATTTGTTCATTAGAGCCACATGAATGAGCTTACCAAAAATTGTGATTCTAGGTCACTTGTAGCCATAATTGCGTAGAGTCAAATATTGACGCAGTTTATTGGCAAGGGGAGGTGAAATTTGCACATTTTTGACTATAACTTTTGCTGTATTTGTCCGATTTTGTTAATTTTTTACACACAGATGCATGTAACCACAACGCATCGCTCTGTTTAATTTCAAATGAAAATGTTAAACGGTGTGGCTAAAAACCGCGGGGGAACGGGGAAAGATATTGACATGATTCAACAAACTTCATCTGCTTAGGAAATATGCGCACCAGCAGGTAAAGTTCCGTGTCTCTAGCTCTTATAGTCTCCGAGATCTAGGCGTTCATACGGACGGACAGACGGACGGACGGACGGACGGACGGACGGACATGGCTCAATCGCTACCCGAGGTTATGATAAGCATTTTGGTATAAAGGACTTGGGGTCTGCCACGCCTCCTTCTGTCCGTTACATACATTGCACAAATCTAGTATACCCTTTGTACCTATAGGTACAGGGTATAAAAATTAATATGGAACCTATTAATTCTACATTTTGAGTTAATAGTCACCATAGGTCAACCAAGACATAATAATTTCTCTCAAATTTTTTTTTAAAGTCCTATAATATATAGAATATGGAATAAACCAGCGAAAATAAAATTGTTTAGTTATAGTAAGTAATAGAGGGCACGGGATACATTATAGTCAGGTTTCAAATATCGACAACAAATATAGAAAATTTACATTAAAAAAGTTTTACCGAGAAATTAAGATAAGTCTAAGTCTACAAAATCTAGATGTTTTGGAAGCCTCAAAGTTTAAGGTTTATAATGCTATAAAAAAATTAGACATAACTAACATAGACTTTTTTTTATTTTTTAAAAATAAACTAAAATTTTTTGCAAAAATATTTGTTGTCTTCAAAATGGTTATCCCGTCCTTATACTAATCAAAAAAAACTGATCTTAGGGCTCAAAACATGATTGATAAAAGAAATTATCAAAATATTAGAGGAATAAATTTATAATGCATTATCAGCTCTCATAAAAAAAAAAAAATATATATATAAATAAAAATGTGTCGACGAAGTAATGGAATGTTTTTCTGTACCTTTTGAAATAATTTTAAGCGCATGTGTTTTGGTAAAAAGTCAATGAAAAATCTTCGATTTGGACTTTTTTGGAATAAAAATTAACTAGCTTCTTTAGATGAATATTTTTTTATTTTTTTGGACAACAGCTTTCGACTTATGAATATAATTATTTTGATACTTTTTTATGACGCTATTTCAATTTTTATTATTTAATAGTTTCTTCTACTTAAAAATTAAAATATTGAACCCTCTGTATGGTCTGATGATATATTAATTATTTTTTTATTTATGTATTGTCTTCTTAAGCACAAATTTTCGTTTCTCAAATTCGCATAATAAAAAGAAAATATTGTGAGTTTTTACATATTTTTGAATAATAAAACTATTTTTAATTATGCCTCCGAGGTCAAGGGACTTATCTAGGCAAACAAATGTAGGACATAGCAGTATCAACTTAAAAAAAGAAAAAGTGGGCATTTATAAGGAATAGAGCGTGTGGGTAATCTTAAATACAGGTACAACATTTTTTTACCATTTTGAGCCAGAAACCAAAAAAAATTGACTTAAATATCATGGACTATTCCGATTCGGCAGAATTTCCAATTAAAAGAAAATAGCACCACTTATCCATGCAATAAAAATTGGGCTGCTACATTAAATCTTGCCGAGTCTTGTTATTAATATTTTTTAAGCTTTTTATTTTATAAAAATCCATTATTTACTACAAAACAGAGTTATAAATGGAATTTTAAACGTCTGTGGTTTAAATTCTTCAAAGAGTTCCAAGCGCCATTGTTCATCACACAGTAAATATGCCCTCTGAACGTTTACAATGAAATCCAAAGGCAAAACAAAGATAATCTACTGTGGAGCATTTCGAGTGGTTCGTCTTTTGTTGTATTCCATGGAAGGCAATTATCCTTGTTGTTGGCATTCGTTAGGCTGGACACGTGGCTCGTTTAAATGATTGCCGCTGTGTATAAAGTATGCTAAAGTTGTTATCATGAACGATTCTGGGCAACAATGTTTTAGCTTAAATGACCCCAAAGCTCGGTCTTTGTTGTTCTCGCCCTTCTTTTTTGCACTCGCTGTCTCGTTGTGTACGTGCGCCGGTCATTGTTCTATGTACACACGACGTATGCGTAATATTTCATGCATTGCCTGCCAATAGACCTAAACTTAAATAATAGTAAGATATTTTCAACAATGCACTGTGGGCCCAGATTATCATATTTGGTCCAAAAGCCTGTTATTTCCATAATAATTTTTTTAGAGTGATGAAATTTTACACACGTGTTCCTAGAGGATTAAACTATTTTTCTGGGAAGTTTGCGCCACCTCAGATTTTTATTTTGATATAAATAATCCAGACCAAAATTGGAAAAAATTAATAAAAAAACAAAACAAATTTTTTAACTTAATTTAAAAAAAAATTGGAATTGGATCATATTTCACACAGTGCACTATGGGCCCAGATTTTCATATTACACACGTGTTCCTAAAGGATTGAACTATTTTTTTGGGAAGTTTGAGCCTGCTCAGATTTTTTTGAGAAAAATTGTTAACCTTAAAGCAAAGTAGCCAAATGATAAAAAAACAAACAAAGTCTTTATAACTACTCGAATATATTTAAAGCCAAACAGTTTTTAAGCTTAATTTTATTTTTCTCTAAAGTAATATTTATAAATAATAAAGTGAATGAAGATTTCGTAGCAACACTTATCATGGTAAATGCAGGGTTTTTAATTTCAGTAAATTATCTTAAAAGCTCAAAAAATACAAAAGGTCAACTTTGATTGCCAATAACTTAAAAACCACTATTTATAATTTAATATTTTTTTTTGCACAGGATTCCTTAATATGTTTAAAATCATACTTAAATGTCACTTTGTCTCAATTTTGACTTAATTTTGGGGACTTTTGAGCAAAATCTGGCCCATAGTGCAATGTAACAATAGTTTGCAAACTGTTTGGTCTTTTGGAACTAACAAATATATCAAAATTCATTCATTTTCATGCGATATAAAGTCTTCAAAAGCCACTTACAATTTTTTTAAAAGCCTATAAATTTGTGTGTATATATAAGGTTATATGTATTTATAACCTTTTTAATTGCTGTAGAATTTAAAAAAAATAAGTTTTGTTACTAAGGGCTTAATGGTAGTTGCATTTTTGTCAAGGTTGTAATTTATATACAAAGCCATATTTAGCTATTACACATAAATATTACTTTTTAAAATTTTTTGTTCATCCATAAAAGCATTATTATGTTTCAAAAAAATATAAATTTGTATGCAAAAACAGAAACTTTGTAGTCCTTTGGAATATTACAAATACACCTAATTCTCCGTGTAAATAAACACATGAAATAGATCCTTACGCTACTATGAAAATAAATTAGAAAGGGGAATACAGTAACAGATTAGGTAAATAAAAATATTTTTCTTTAAAATTTCAATCAAATAGCTTTTTTTAATCGCGCTAAATCGAATAAAATTATGTAAAAATTTGTTTTTGCTCGACCGTGTTTTTTTTGAAGGAAAACTATTCTTACATACACTGCACAAACTTAAAAAACCAGGTTGAAATTGGTCTTTGGAGCTTAATAGCATTTGTTACAATATTTTGCTCATAAAAGCCAAGAAATAAATTCCAAAGTTATGCAAATAACCATTATGGAGGTTTTTAGAGGGTGGTCTAAAAACAAAATTCCATTTGTTTTTAGATTTACTCGACACAAGCGAATAACTCTAGAATGGTTATTCAAACTTTTATTTTGTATAGGGACCAATTTTGCGGACCGTGCATGTTAAAACTCATAGAAAAGCATCACAAATTGATATAAGTTTTTGCACTTTAATGGAGCTACCAAGCTTAGAGCAGTAGAAAACTTTCATTAACTTGCAAGAGAAGAGACTGAAGAAAAAGAGAGAAAGAGTTTCAAGCAAAAAATTAAAATGCTCGTTGACCGCACGCCAGCTCATTACTTAGAAATTAAGGCAATGGAGAGGCAAGTATTGTTTTATACACACACACACATAAGACCAAAACCAACAAGCAGCAACGAAGTTTGTGGTGCAACAACAACAATAAAAAAGGGAACAACAAAGAGAAGAACAGCAACAACAACAACAACAACAGCTGAGCTAACCAATCAAGTGTGGCTAACTTTTGGCCACAGAACTTGAATTACTACAGAGAGAACAAGCGACAGCGACAGCGAAAACTACTACAACAATAACAATAACATGGACAACAACAATAGCCACTATGCTCTGTCTCCATTTACAAAAGTAGCTGACAAAAGTAAGAGAGAGGAAGAAAAAAAAGAAAGGAGGAAATAAGCATGAAAGAAATATAAAACAGCAGATGAAGCAGTTGAAGCAGTTGAGTCACAAGAGCGGCACGCAAGCATGAAGCATGAGCAACAAAAACAACTAGTGGAAAACACAGACTCAAATGAGAAATCAAATAAATACTCAATCGAGCGTAAAGCAGTCAAAATGACAGCGGCAAAGAGCGCAGCCAGGAAATGGTCCATGCAAGGGTTAAGCATACTACTAAACTACGAAAAGAGAGAGAGAGTGCGAGAGCGAACGGTCATCAATGTTAAGTATACGACAGATGGGTTAGTCAGTCAACCAATGCACTACTGGCAACTAAGCAACTGAATCTGTTGATGAAATCTCTTTAAACTCCTGTTGGCTTCAAGCGAGCGGAAGTGCATAAAATCTTTAAATTTATGTAGTTCCAAGCATGTCAATCACAGCGTGCATCAGAGCTTTAAATGAATGAGCAGAAAAATTACAAATTCGTTGTAGTCGAGGCGGTGATCGACTGTGGAATACGCTGCATACAATTTTCTCACTAAAGTTAATACAAGGGCGGCAAATTTTGTATTGATAATTTATGGCGTACTAGGATGATGAGCTGACTTCAGCTTATTTATAAACACAAAGTTGAATATTGTTGAAGAGAAATCAATACTCAGTAAATTGTTTGCGACTACAGCGACGCAAAAAGAAGAAGATTTTGAATCTACATACATTCATACAACTTCTAAACTGCTTATCATAACTTGACAAATGAGGTGTTGTTGGAAGTGTCTTGATCGTCAGCTAATTAGAGGCTCTGTGACGTCATCTTTGTATGCTGCTGTATTGGAAATTAAATGAAAGAGCTTATAATCTTCTTGTTTAATACTTTTTAAAGCGTGATTTTTTACTAGTCGGGTTTTAGTTTTATTAACCCTTTTTTGCAACTTTTTTTTGTTTTACTTTTTGTGTCTGCGATATTCTGCCTTATGTAGTTGTGGTATTTTGGATTGATCCGAAAACCCTCTAAATGGAATATCTATATTTTCAAAAACCCAATCCAATTTTCATTTTGTGAGTTCCTTAACATAAATCCTTTAAAATTATATTAAGCATCGATGAAAATGTGTTGAAATCTTAGTATTGAAACTTCAACGACCTATGATATATCGATGAAACCATAAAATGTAGATAACATAAATGCGTTAACTATTGTAATACACCCCTGCCAGTTACATGCATTCAAAAAAGTCTATAATACCCCTAACTTTGAGGTTACAGTGTATAAAAACAAATGCCACCCACACTCACTACTGTCAACAACTGTCTGATGATTTCGGCAAGTGTATAAAGCAAATGATAATGCGTATGTGTGTGTGTGTGAGAGTGTGTTTGGGCATAAAAAGCTTTGCAACTTTTTCTTGTTTTTTTTTTTGGGTGTAAAACGTGAGCGAAATTTTTAATTTAGCCAAGTTTGTGTTTCATTTTGCACAGATTTATGAGTGTCATCGGGCGGACTCGTATAAGAATTAAGCTACTAAAAAGTAACTAGCTGACACATACAAACGCAACTTTTATATACATACAATATATACAGTATGTATGTGCGTGTGCATGGAAAAACGCTTAAACTAATTTCCAATAAAACAGCGAACAACTTTTTCTAACAACGCAGAAAATTGCTCGTCTTTTGCTACAATAAAACTTAGAACATACGTGTGGGCTGTCTCACTCACACACTAAGTCCAGGTCTCAGAGGCGTAGTTGGATTTTTGAGACACATGATGGAGCTAAAGCTAAACTGTTTCGATGGATTAACGTAAGACGATGAATTCTGAGTGGTATATAGGAAGAAATTTTCAGAGAATTAAGGAAAACCCATTAGCCAAATCGGTTAGTACAACGTCCAAACATTATTAATAATAAGAAAGGAAATTTTGAAGAATCTGCAACCATGCTGCGATAGTTTGAGTTTAAGTAAGTTTTAGTTTAAGTGTTCTATTAATAAAATTAAGATTTCAAAATTTTTCCTTTTTTTTAATTTCATAAATTTTAGGTTTTACCTATTTGGAGATAATAAGAAAAACAATATTATAGAAACTGCAACCATGTAGCAATAATTTAAGAGCAAATACTTTTATAAAAAAATTCAAATGTTAAACATTTTTTTTAATTCCAGAAATTTTTATTTTAATCATTTTTTCGTATTAGTATGCAATAAATCCATATAGGAATCTGGGTTATATTATACTGAAATTTGATTTTCTTAAAATAATTATATGTTAAAAAAATATCAATCAAGCGATCAATTTTTAAACTGCTATTTTCGATTTTTGTGATTTGTTTATTAAAGATGTATTAAAGTCTTGCTTCAAAACTCCAATTACGTTTCGTGCTATCTATAACAGAATATTTTAAAAGAAAAAGATTTCTGTGCTTAATTTTTAATTTTTTTAAATATTACAAAAAAAAAATTTTAATTTTATAAATATGTCCTAAAATTCTTTAGAATATTTAAAATATTTTTAAAACACAGTATTTTTGTCGGACTTTAGGATTAAATATCTTTAGCGTTGTATCTTAAAAAATTTCAGGGTAATAAGTAATAAAAAAAAAATAAGCATAATTTTGTCAAGTTTTATATTTTTGTGTAGAGCTTATATAAACCGTTAACATTCTTAAGAACAGAAAACTGCAATTTTAAGATTTAAAAAAAATTTGTTAAAACTAAGCGGAATTATAATAAAAAAAATGAAGTAGTAATTAGTAAATCTATTATCTATGTAAGTATTTTTAAAATCCACTAGATTGACTTAAAAATTTGAAAAATTATTGAAATTAAATTAAAAATTTATTAATTACCTATAAAAGCTATATAAGAAATATCAAAATCAAACAGATTGACTTAAAAATTAATTTCAATAAATAATTAAAAATAAAATAAAAATAGTATTAGTAATAAGTAGCTGCATCACCTATTTAGGAATTATCAAATCGAATAAATCAATTTAAAAAGTGATTTACTTTACTTATTTTCGGCCTTTCATAAACTTTGTAAAAATCGTTCCCCTAAGCTACCCCCCTGACCAGCACCTCTGCCCAGCTTAGTGGGTGCATGTGTTTGTTGTGCTGCTCATTGGCGCGTGTGTTTGCGTGCTTGAAATTCATTTAGAGGATTTATACGCAAGCATTGTCTTGCATATTTAATATAATTTACAATATGTACAATGCACACATACAGATATACATACTTATACGTATATACATAGGGCCAAGCTGTCGCCCTCTGCTGCTCCTGCTCTTATAGCCAACTCCTTGCTGATCCCAAACAACAACAACAAAATATTGTACACAATTTATTATACTAAATGTCAATTTGGTATTTTGCCATCGACTTTGCTTTAGCTCAGCGCAAATAAGCTCCAAGTTGCCGTCTTCTAAGATCTGCACTTCCTTCCCTCTGCTCTATACTTTCGATACCCCTTGGCTCTATCTGGTTTCAATCTACTTGGCATCTGTTTATTTATGCGCTCGCGTTGCGCCTGCTGGCCAGCAACATCCTTTGGCCCATCATGTATGCAAATTATCCGTTTGCTATATATATATATATATACTATATGTTAAATGTATACAATACGCTAGTATATAAGTATGTGTGTGTGTAGCTTATCTGCATGTTTACAGCTGGATTTTCTGTTTACACATTTAGCTAACGCGGCAAAGTCAAATTTCATTTGCAATTTGTCCTCGCGCACTTGTTGCAAGCAACTTGGCGCTCTGTCAACTTTGACACAAACATACACACACACGCACACATTGTAGATACTCACACTTAAATGCATGGCCCTGGCAAACTGACAGAAAATTAATGCCTTGGTATTATAAATTATTCATATGAAATTGACGTGTCAGTTACATGCATAAAACAACAATAAATAGCATACAAATAAAATTGAACACTAATTATGGTTTGGTCTAAATTGAAACATTTTCCGAGGCGCGGTCAGACGATATCTTACTCGCAATTAGAAACTTGCTGTTTATAGGCTAATTTATAGGTTACTCATACGCCATGAGAACCTAAACAGCTTGTTACTTAGCCCAGCGGATTCGAGGGGTAAAAATCAAAATAAAATGTTTATTCTTATCCTGAAATGTACCTCCTATCTGTGGCTTTGTCAACTTTGCTAACCGCCCCACAATTTATCACAACTTGTATGCTTAATACTGCTGACTAAAGGAATAACAATCATATGCAAATATTGTATAGGGTGTTTTTTTTTTTTGATATAACAAGGCATGTGGTCTGTGGCAGTAGCGCTGAGAAAACATTGATACTAGCGATTAACGAAAGCTATCAAAGTTTTAGAAAAAATTTCTAGCCAAATATGTACCAAGCGACTGACTGTTTAACCAACTTGCCTGTTTATCGAGCAGGTTGTTCAATCGATTGCATCGTATGTGGGGCTCGCTGCATGAAGTTTTGTATGGTCTTACGATAAATCAATGTGTTGTATTTTTACTTGGGTAGTACCTAGTTACCTATCTATTGAAATATTCTGTTTTTTTGTAAATATAGGAATCATAGGTATATTTATTAAGCTTATTAGGGTAAGAACAAACATGTTTCTTTTTATTTTTGCCTTAGCTAATACAAAGCTTTTCAAAACTATAGAACTCCTTGAAATTTTATGTTCAATTGTAAATATCTCTTTTTGTGGGGATGATCCACCAAAGCTTTATTTGCCACAATAACTGTCTATTATTGGACTTTCGATTTACCCTTAGACCTTTGCATTATTGCTTCACACGATTTTGCGTAATAGGTTATTTATTGACATGCGACTTTTTATATAGGACATTAGTCTATTATAAGGAAATTAAGTGTAAGGATGGCATAAATATATTTTTTTTAAATTACTTTTTGTTCAGTTATGATAAAACGCCGCAAGGTATAGTTTTTAGTTTAGAGGAGAGAGAAGAAATGTTCAAGTAGCCACCTATGCTGATGACACAGCTATATCCCAAGGTATTCAAAAGGAAATTTTTGAAATAGAGCGATGGCTTAAGAAATGGAAGATAATTGTTACTACTAAGATGTCGAATCATGTAACATTTGCATTGAGAAGAGGAGATTGTCCGCTAGTATATCTTAATAATATACTAATACCGCAAAGAGATTCAGCCAACTATGGAAAAGTCATATTAAAAGCAAAATAAGAAAACTTAACAGAAAAACAAAGCAAATGCATTGGCTGCTTGGTAAAAGGTCGCAGCTAAGTTTAGAAAACAAAGTCCGTCTTTACAAAGCCATCTTGAATATGGAATATGGAATATGGAAAAATACCAGCTTAAATTATGAGATCCATGACTTTTTTTATTAACAAACTGTGTTCACGTGCCTAACGTGAGGCTATATAAGCTTTATCAAAAATTATTAAAAATATAAACATCGATGTATCGCCACTGAAGCACTATCAATGTTATCGATAGTGTTTCGATGTTTATGCTGCATTATGTGCAACAATTTGAGCGATGCATGTTTAATCAACTTTTTCAAGCCTCTATATATTGTTATTATTTTATGGTATCAAAAAAAAAGTGTTGCAACTCTTCACAACTTTTTGAAGATATTAACAATAATTATTAAACAAAAATTTTGTCAAGTTTGATTTTATTTTAGTGGTTTCAAAGAGTTTAGTCCAACTGTGTGAAGATATTCAAACTTATCGTAGCTTTTTCAGCAAGACCGATTTCTCTTTTCTTTTCTGCAGTAGTCTATGTAGCTACCCCAATTGATGGGCTCACCAAGTATTTACGTTTCAACAGAGAACACCAAAAAAATTTTCTATGGTCCATATGATATTTTCGCGCTAAGCAACAAGACACTACGTTAAAACGAACCTACATTATTTACGTCACAATGCAAATTTGATTTTTTCAAATTATGAGGTAATGAGTTACAAACTTACCAACTGTTTTGCATTAAAATGATTTTAAAAAAATTTACAAAATTTTTCACTAAAATTAAAAAAAGATATAAAACAATAATGTATCAAATGTATATAACAAAGCATAAAAACCCCACTAGACTTGATCTCTTAAGATATATGTATATTTAATAATAGCATAAACTTTGAATAACAAATGAAGATGCAGTAAATTGAATTGAAATTGAAAAATAATGAAACTTTGTCAATATATCGATTTTTAAAAGATCGATCTAATCAAAAAAAAAAAATAAGACAACAATCATTTGACGGAATCTGCTTAACATTTGACATTTTGAAAAAATATTTTAAAATTGAGTGATATCTGAAACAAAGATCGGTATATGTCAATATCATTAGATCTTGTCTTATCTATGTATATTTAAGCTTAAGTTTAACAATTTGCTTTATGTTTATAATATGAGTTTTGCTTAAAGTTAGCCATTGAAAATTACAGAGTAAGATGTAAAAATCTTTTCAGCTGAGACTGGAATATTTTTTTAGAGTTATGAATTAAAATTTTAGGTTTATTGTCGTTGTGTAGTCAAGGAAAGTAAATAAAAAAACCTTGGTCCAAAAAAAAAAAATTTTTAAATAAAATTACAGAAAAAAAAATTTGTTATATATGGTAATCATTGATGAATGAGTTTCATTGATTTTTAAATTTAATTTTCTTGTTGTTCGAGATATAAGTTTTTGCTTCAATATTAGCTTTTATATGTAAATATTTTGTTGGATAATTCTTTTTTTTTTTTTTTTTTTTTGTATTTATTTTGCAAAATTATCAAAAATATATATATTTTTATGAATTGCAGGTTTCTTATTTTATGATCGCCAATCCAGCTTGTTTAGTTAGAGATGTCTTAGGAGTGTTAAGGAGTCCTGTCAATCAGGAGGCCATCATTTGGTCCGCTTTTCTGTCGGTCTTCTTTTCGTTTTCTTTCAGTTCGGAGCTTGTTGGAGCAGATTTTTAAAACTTCTTTTTTTAAGCCTTTTTATAGGATTTTCATTTGGGAGCCCTTTTGCCAGCCTATTACGATGTCTTTTTAGCCTTTCGTTGTAGCGGCTTGTGTGCTTATTTATCTGGAGTTCGACGGTCTCCAGTCTGAGGTCGTGGTGCAAGGTCGCATTCCTTACATACCATTCACACCCAGTAATAAGGCGTAAGGCCCTGTTCTGGAGTGTCTGAATACGTGAGCGACTCGAGCGAGCCGCCATACCCCAGATCTGGATAGCGTATCTCCAGGTTGGAACCACTACCATTTTATATAAGGCTCTTTTGCATCGGAGAGGAAGACGGCTGCGGTGGTTCATGAGCCAATTCATTTTAGACATCTTTAGCCGGCAGTTTTTGACTGTGCTTTCTATATGTTGTCTGAAAGTCAGTCTGCTATTGGATAATTCTATGCATATTTTCAACAAATAAAATTAAAGTTAGACAAAGCGTAATAAAAGTAAGTATAATATGACTTCGTATCTTACAAATAAATTTTTATCAAAATGTAATTTTCGTTAAATTATCAACTTTGCATTTTTTTACTTTATTTTCATTTCAATAAAAACACTAGAAATTTAATTTTCTTTATTCCTGTGCATATCTTCAGGATCTTAAAGTTTATATTGAATGCCATCTATCAGATGCCAACCAAATTGTTAGAAATACACCTAGAAACAAATTTTCGTATATGGGCATTTCCACAGAAATGTCAACCAGGGTCAAAAAATACAATGTTAAGAAAATAGGGATTTTTTTCAACATTGTAAGTCAAAAATGGGTTAAATTTGATAAGTCATTGATTTTACAGCTTTTCTTATTTATTTGCATAAATAATTGGCCCGAAAACTGAAGTTATTTAGGTTTGTCTTGTTTTTACTACTTTTTGTGTGATTTTCAGTATAATTTGTTAAGGTTTCTCATTTACTTTTTTCGTTTCACACTTCTCTTGAATTATCACTTTTTGTACACGTAAACATTTATATTTTCTTATTATTAATGTAAATACAAGAATTTTTAAAAATTACTTGAAGAAATTCATAAAACTAAAGAGGTGGAAAAATATGTCGCGTACTATATGGTCACGTACATAATCAGACTTAAGCTTATAAAAAAAAAACTAGTATATACATTTTAACAAAATAAAATGTAAAAGAAAGCTACAATATTTCACATTAGTTAAAGATTAATTGCTTTTAAATATTTTGTATTATTTCGAAGATTTTTACATTTTTGTGGATACAGTCGCAAAACGACTTCTATTTTTGTCGCGTACTAAATCGCAGGTTTATTGCCAATATATTGGAAACGATAAATTAACAGATCCTACCTTTTACAGCTACAAAAAGTGTATCAAAAAATAAACATGAAAAAAAAAATTTTATTTTTTCTTTACTTTTTTGCACTTTAAAGGCTTACGAATGTCGCGTACTGCAATCCTGGAAATGCCCATATCAAATTTTAGTAAAATAATAAAATTTAATCTATAGCTGCTTGAAAGTTCAAAACTGCAAGTTGAAGGCCCTAGTAACAGAGCTCATTAAATTTGCATTAAGTTTAGAGTTAACTACTTCTGAAAGTGGCTTTAATGTGCTTAACCCCTTTGTCGCTTGAATCAAACAAAAGTTAAGATATTCTCAAAAACTTTTAAAGTTTTCTAAATAGAAATAAATAATAAAAAAGTTAAACCAATTTTTTCAATTTTCGTGTTGAGGAGTAACTAGAAAATATTGACGGTATTCACGCAGGCTGTTGAGTTGAGGACGACTTCAGGATAACAGGATAACGTATCTCTGGGATAGTGTTCTCGACGCTGTGCTCTAGGTAGCTTATTCGCGAGACTACCCTCTTCAAAAAAAGTAAATCACACGAGCTAAGTGAAAAAAAAAAAAAAGAGAAAAGAAATAATAAGTAACACGAAATGGTTCCAGGCCACTCCTAAAGTATTTATCTTGGTATTCCGTTTATAATACAACTGTACCAAATTTCTAACTAGTGCTTCTATCTTTCAAGCCAAACTCTTCACGTCACTTTGACTTGAACAAACTTCCTCCATTTAGTCGACTGCTGCACATTAAACTTTATTAAAACGACATTTAGAAATATTGCCAAATTGATGATTTTTACTTTTAGCATTGATTTAAGTTCTATTGACGGATGTCATTGTCACGAGTTGCAGCTAGCATTGCGGTTTGATTTTGACTGTGCCACAAACTTGTAGAAAAATCATTAATTTATAAGTGTGACAACAAGGGATGCTCGAGTTGCACGAATTCAAGCTGCAAACTGCAAACTGCCAGCTGGAGGCTGGGAACCAAAGACTACAGTCAAGCCAACCTCGAAACGAGTCAAATCGAAGAACCAATGCAAAGTTTAAACTTTTGCAATTTGTTGAATGCACTTCTATTGTTGTTGTTGTTATTGTTGTTGTAAAAGTTGTGCCGTCTGCCTGGCATTTCAAACAATTGATCCCGATTCGTATCTTAATTCATTACTTAATAGAGAACAGTAGTCAGCGAGTGAAACAGGCGGCAATGCAGCAAAAGTTTGCATTGGGATGCCAGAACCCCGGGCAGAGTTACTCTCGATTTGGCGTGGCCCTAACGTTGATTACATTTGAAATGCAATGCAAATGAGACATGGACGTGGCAACTACGAACGGAGTGTAAATATGCGGGTGTTGGGGGCCAAGAACTTTGCATTGTGTCATTTGCATGCGGTTTGTTATATGCAAATTGGAAGTAATTGGTGTGAAACGGCTGCGTCGAACGTGACCCGGCCAGAAACTCAAACAGTTTGCCACAAAAAAAAAAAAAACAAAAAAATAGCCAAAAAATAAGATAATAAAGAAAAACTGGAAGTAGCTGCGATAAAAAGCCATCAATACATCAATGTAACAACCGACTGCAGTCATTTTGGCGGCTTTATAACCAGACATCCATTTATAATTTATAAACGCCATGCATCAAAGTTTAAAAGCGCCATAGAAAATACAGTGGCTCAGAATTCATTTTTTGCACAAACTTATCAGTTTAACAATGTACAATAATCTATTTTATCTAAAAAGAAGGGGAATTTCGAAGTATTGAATATATTTTATAAAAGTATCTTATTTACTACACAAAATTTTACTCCAAAAAAACTACAATCGAGTTCCCATCAGAAGAATTAAGAACCTTAGTATTATTATATGCTAATTTTTTTCTCCATTTACAATTTGATAAAGCCGCCTTCTCTAGATTGTAGAAAACAAGTTTCTTATTATTGTTTATTAAAAAAAAAAAAAAAAAAACGAATCATTAGGCAGTGCTCGGAAAACGAATCCGCACAATTTATTCGGATTCGTTTTGAAACCAAATGCTTGGTGCTCATAATTCCACCAAAACGAATTTTTCATGTGGTTTGAAACCGAATATTTTGATGCAATTAAAACGAATCGGCAAAATAGGTTTAAAAAAATTATAGTTTAAAAAAACTAAAAAAACACGCTTTAATAGTAAACCGAACTAAAAACTAGAAAATAATTTTGATGTATCAAGAATTTGTATTACAGCAATAGAAAATTCCGACAATCAATTACGACTAATTAATTTGGAATAAGATAAATTAGAAATTAAATTATTAATAAAATAATTCAATTATAGTAAAAAAGCGTTTTTAATTATTTTTTTTCGGACTCAACCCAAAAAATAGCATGCACAGTAGGGTGGCCGCCGCTAGTATGTAAAATCTTTAAACCGACGATTTTAATAACGGATTCGCCTAAAAAGTTATCTTTTTACCTGCATATAGCGCCTGTAAAATTTAAAGACAATCCTAAAGTATTTGGTCATAGGTCAAAGGTCATAATTTTCACTTTTTCCGTTTTTGACTGTATTGTTCTACATAAACTTTCAAAACTTATTTCCAATCACACAAATTATGGTTCAAAAAGTCTCATATATATCTAAACATAATTTTAAAAAAATATACAGTCGGCCTGAATAAATTTGGTAAGCTCTAAAATTGATTAAATTGATTAATTACACTAGTATACAAATTTTAAAAAAATTTGGTAGCCTCAACAAGTTTTAGTTGTTTCTGTAGTAAAATGACATGCTAAAACCGAAATTGCAGTGAAAAAAATTTTTCATGAAACCGGTTTCGAGATATTGCGAAAAAACTGTTTTTCGAAATTATAAAAAAAGTGCCTCTACATAACAGCAAATATCTCTGGTTGTACTTAGCTGATTTCGATAATTTTTTTACTTGACTGTAGATAAATGAATTAAAATTTCCCTCGTGTTTAGTTTAAATAAATATTATTGCTAAAGTACTATTTTTGTGTAATTTAATATAATGATTAAAAAAGAACTAGCAATATTTTAATGAAAATTAAATGTAAAAAACATATACTTATATTAAAAAAGATGCAGAGCTGCGGCAATCCTGTCAGCTGTTTTGTAGCTAGTGTCCTATATTAGGTTCCTGGTTGGAGCAAAAAGCCTGATTTAACGTAAAAAAAATTAATTATGAATGGGGCTTAAAAAAGGAAGCTTTACAGATTTTGCTAAAAAATCATAGCATACCTTTGGGGGCTGTTTAAAAATGTTTGGGAATCTGTATAATTTCCAAACCGATTATCTGACTGTCATGAATCAGATCTGCAATTCGCCAGCCCAGAATCATTACAGCAATGTGATCTAGTGCTTACTTTGACCTTTTTTTGTGAAGCTGTATAATTAAAACTAATTTTTAAAATGACATTAACCATCTTGCATATATATATTTGGTAAACAAGCTGTAAAGTTAAATAGTTTTAGAATTAAAAAAAAAAATGCAGTGCTCACAATAAATTGTGTGCCACTGTGTACACAAAACGCACTGGTCAGACTGGGTTGGGTTATGTGCTGCGGGTTGCGGGGTTTAGTTTGTGCCAACATTTTGTCACGTGTCAGGAATAAAAATAGTTTATCTCTAGGGCATAGCAGACAAGTTACACACACACCCCCACACACACATGCACACAGACAACACTCCCATACGCACACACGGGAAACAGTCAAGATGGATGATCTCTGTGCAGTTGTTGTGGGTTGCGTTGTTTGTTATGTGTGGTCAAAGGTCAAAGTAAGACTCTTATGTGGCAAGTACGACGCCCCCAAAACATATGCATACTATATACCATAATTTCTTACTAAATAGTTAAGTGCAGTGCGTAAATTTAAATCCGTAAAAAGCAGTACATGCCCCGACGGCAGCATTTAAGCAAAGGCAACTGAACTGTGGCTTGGCCTAGGTTCGGGCACGAACTGTGCTCAGCAGCAGGTTCGACGAAGGAGCGCGCGAGAGCGAGCTTACAAGCGAGAGCACTAAAACCGACAGCCGCAAGCTTTGTGCGCTGTACTAAAAATAAAGCAAAGAGAGCGGCATTTAAGAGAGCGCATAGCATAGAATTTACGATATTTGGTTAAACTTCTTTTGCATGTTAACCAAAATTGATATTTATACAAGTGAGTGTGAGTTGATGGTGAGTGTTTGTGTGTGTGGGGGTTTTTGCCCGTTTTATTGTTGTAAATTTCAATTGCAACAGAAGCAAGAACAACAACAAGCATGAGAGAACATGAACGCAAGCTGTTTAACAAGCCTTGCAATTGTTTGCTGCAATTTCCATTAAACGAATCAGCAAACTGACTCCATTCTCCTTCTCTCCCACACACACACACAAAAACACATTGTCTATAGCTATTGAGCTAATTGGCTGCACAAAACTGAGACTTAATTAGCTCACACACACACTCACACAGATGCCAAATTTAAATGGCAGGCATGCAAAAACAAAATAAAAACTTACCATAAGTAGCTAACTGACAGATTTATACAAATACACATACAGCTACAAAATACAACTTACATGCATAGATACAAACTACCACACATAGACATTAAGAGTGCCCTCCTCACGCACACTACACTAAAGAGGCGTTGCTCTGGCCCATAAATTAAACCATCAACTCAACGAGTCAATAAGTTCACACCTCTAGCCTCGTATCTATTACCATGGAACTGGGTAAAATACCTTCCTCGTGAACCTAACTATACCTTTGGCTATGGATGATGACATGGCGACCAAGCTGGTTCAAAATACAATGTAAATACGTTCAGCGAACTGTAGATTTTAAAATGATTTACGCTTAAAATGTTTGAACTATGCTAATGTTGAAATTTGTACAAACAAACGTACATAAGCGTAAACATAAGTACACTGCGCAAAAAATGTACCAACTTAAAATGACAAAAAAAATCTTTCAATTAATGTTATAAAATTTAATACTTATATGTTGCATGGTTAACTAAGGCAGTTGTTTACGTAAAAATAATTGATTTGGAGATTTTTCAGATTATTTTTTATTCATTTTTCATACGACAAGGTACAGTCATATTTTTTAAATAAATTAAAAAAAATTGAAAAAAAATAAATAAATAAAAACATGGACAAAATGACGGTTAAATAAGTAAGCAGTAAGACATGCCAAAAAAAAATTATTATATTAAATTTTATTAATTTTTTAATGGTTGCTAACCAAAATTATTTTTTTTTTGTATTTATTAGAGCGTCGCGACACGTCGTCACATTTTGCAGAAAGAAACTTCTTATATTTACTCTCATACATTTATTAATTTTTAATACTTTTAATCCAAGAAGTTTAGATGTGTTCATTACACAGTTTATCAAATTTTGTACTAATTTCTCTCAGTGCAGAGCGTTACACACACAAAGTTATTCATCGTTCGTGTTGGCACGACACACACACTGCGTATACGCAATATTTTGGGTCATCAGTTTTGACAGTTTGCAGCAATTTATATATATATGTGTGTGTTTGTGTATCTGTGAACAAGATGTTCTGTTTGGGTTAATTAATGTGCGGTAGACAAAGGTTCTTGTAGTTGCCACAGATACATCTATACACCTGTACCTCCTCATCAACAACTATACACATTTATTTTACAATTAAATGTGTACATCTTGTAAGTGCATATCATTTAATAAGAATTTTAATGCAAATATTTGTTGTTTTTAGCCTAATCAAATTGCAAACCAACTTAAGGAAATTGAATTCTTGACCGACAAAATTTATGTCTTGTGGTTAATTTATGTGTAAAAGATTAAGCAGGTGAGCCACTAGAGCCGTTGCAATACTAGAAGACTGTGACCTGTTTAACTAACAAATTTTAAGCAGAGCAACAAATATTAGGCACAGAAGCTAAGTAAAGCTAAACGAAAAGAAATGAAACTTTCTGACACTAATGCAATGTAAATAAAAAAAAATAAAATAAAAGTTAAGCTCTAAGAGCAGCCAAGTAGGCAAAAGAAAACTTGGCCAATGCAAAAACGAAAAACCAAAAAAAACTGAGAAGAGACTCTGGCTATAAAATCGAATTTTGTATACGCTTTAAGTTTAAAATAATTCGCATTGGCTATATCTTTATTATAAAAAATTTTATTTTTTACTATATTTTTTAACTGCATCAAATAAAACATAAAATATCTTATAAAAAGTATCTTAGTACAGCAAAAAGCCCAACAAGTGCAAGTCTTTGTGGAGCAAAAATGCAGAAATGCAGAAGAGCTAGACTGCGCTGGGCAATTGTTTTTAAACAACTGTTTTTGCATCACAAAAGTAAAGTATGAAATAATTATACTTCAATACTTCGTAGGGTCTTAATTTTTAAACAACTTTTTATTAATATTAATTGTTGAAATTGGGATTTCACTCAATTCTATTTCCAGCTCCATATAATTTCCCTGACTGACTATTTAGTCAGTCGCCCCTGGGAGAAGCATTGGGGATCTCTATTAATAGCTGTTCGAAGAGAACAGGGACCTACAGTTTATAGCCGAATCCGACGGCTTCCAGCTCCATCCTTATCAATAAATAATTAAACAAAATTTTTGATTGAAAAAGTTTGTATGCTAATAAATTTAGCTAAATGTAAACTATTTTGTTTATTATTTTACTTCATAAAACTTACCAGTTTTTATGTTATATGCAAATAATAATAATAATAATAATTTTTGAAAGTCAAAAAAATTTACATTTTACAAAATTATGTTATTATTAAATTATAATTTATTTCATAAATTATTTTAAAATTAAGAAAACTATTTTATTTTTTTAAAGTTTAAATGCCATACGATAAGTTATTAAGTGTTCAGTTGTTAGGAGTTCCCAACTATTTCTTTAATATAATTTAAAAAAATATTATTAACGTCATCATTTTAAAAAAAAACTTTAAAAATTTTATTAAATTTTCTTGTAATTTTTTTAAGCAATTTTCTTTTTTAAATAAAGTATTTTCAACTAGTTTCTAGTTTTTGTATTTATTTAATAATAAAGCCTAATTTTTAATAAATTTATAAAAAATTAAATAAAAATATTATTATATAGGGTGGGCCATCCGTTGGTTTGTTTCTTAGTTGCATTTTATTCGTATACTTTGCAAACAAAATTGGATCAATATATACTCCAAGTGGAAGTTTGAAACAACTCAAATGAGTATAATGTATATATGTTAAAATAAAAAATGGCTGACTCTACAGGCCCGTATGCAAACATCGTAATTTTCGACGACTCTTTTGTGAACGAATAAACGACGCTGATAATGGCCCGTGGGCTTCAATTATTGCGTCATTTGAATCAACCAAATTCAATCTGTATTATTTTTTTTTAGGTATATATTTTTTTTAATATAATTTAGGCATAATTTAAAAAAAAAAAAAACCAAAAAAAAGTTGAAAATATTTTCCTTTTTTTATCAACCAAAAACCACATATTAACTGCTTCAAACATTTTTTTAAATTTTAAACTAAAGAAACTAAGAAAACACGTTTGTTCCAAAATAGTGAAACACGTGTAAGTTTTAATAGTTTTATACAAATTTAAAAATTACCGAGATTGGTATGTATAATCAAATTAGTAAAGATGAGTTGAATACCAAATTAAAACTCCATTAACATTAACATATTAAATTAATATTAAAATTTATAATAACATTTTGTTAAAAATGAATGAAGCATATTTTTTCAGTGTATTAATTACTCACTTATTATCAGCACTGAATTCACGTCCGTTTTTTCAAAAAATTGAGCGGGGATTTCAGGCATGACTTTTCATGACTAATTCAGGCCTTAGCCGAACTGAAGGGGTATTTAAAAATTTTCAGATCAATGTTATGTCTAGAAGACTTTGAAAATTATTTCAAAAGATTGTAAACTGATAAAAAAAAACTGACTCAAAAATGTCTAGATAATTTATGCTGTTTAAAAATGTTGGCTATCTTGGCTTAAAAACTTGCCGACAAAGTTAATATGCTCGCAACAAGTATATATGTATGTATATTGACATATATTAATGAAGCATATACCTATATGCACAGCCCATGTTGAAAGTTGATGTACAGAGAGCGTAACAAAAGCAAGGGGCCAACATAAGTAAACTTGGTCAAGTTACTTGGCCCAGCTTTTCTCAAGTGTATGTGTGTGTGCCGCTATGTATGTTTAAGTTAGTGAGTGTGTGTGTCATTCTATTATCATTAACTTAACAAAAGAGCAAGCATAAGTCAGTCACTGGACTCTGCTACAATGTCCCCAAAATGTCCAAAGGTCCAAACTGAGAGACTAAATGTCCAACTGGCTGACTGACTGACTATCTGACTTTTTGCTCCAGACTGCTGCTGTTCGTGCAATTAACAAGAATAAATATGACACTTTGGTGACGAAAATGGCCAAATAAAATTTAGTAGCAAAAGTAGCAGCCACTACAAGAAAAACAAAAACAACAAATACAAAAAACACAACCAAGTGTGGCCAACATAATTAAACAGCGAAAATTGAGTTTGTGTGCGCTCTTGGCCTTGTCTTAGGCAAATGCCATAGCAGCTAATTAAAATGTATTGCTTGTTTTTGCTAATATGTTGCCTCAAATTAAATTAGCAAGTTTGTTTGTTTAAAGCGCAGCCAACAACTCACGTTCTAACACAACCAGCATCATTATTCAAAGCCAAGCTAGACAGGCTACAAAAAAAAAAGATGGTAACAAAAAAAAATAAGGTTGTTAGTCTTTGTGTGTGTGTCTCTATATGTGTGTGTGTGTGGGCGCTAACGATCTGCCAATTCATAGCTAGGCTAGATTGGAGGGCAGGGCAAGACTGAGCTTGGCAGCGCCTGGCGCGAGTAAGACATGCACCATTAACGATAACATCATCAAAGAAAATCCTTTACGAGTATATGTCACACGCATACGTACGCAGCCGGCAATACATGTGTCACCCACACGCACACACACGCACAGCAATATAAGCCTACGTTTCCTGTCATGACGCACAGCAGCAAATTGGCAACAGAAGTAACAGTGCCAATTGCTACAATAGAACCAACGCTCACATAGATACTCACACACACGGGGACAGCTGTGTAGGCGCTGCCAAGTCAGGTGGCACGTATGTAAAGCTCACCTACACATCAAAAATAAACCATCAAGTGAGCCAAGCAGCAACAGCAGCAGCTCTGACAGTTAACAAAAAAAATGGAAATCTGTCAAGGCAGTGACCGACTGTGGAATACGCTGCAAACAGTTTGTGTATAATTACCGGCGAGTTTTATGTGAGAGCTGAGGAAATGATAAAGCGAATTCGATTCACGAAACAGTGTGGTGGCGGGAAGAGAATACCACCACAGCCCCCCTGCTTGTCATAAAAGGCGTCTGAACGGGGATCCAAAATGGGCAGCCTAGGAGGAGGCTAGTGTTTAATGACACACTGGCTTTGGATTAGTTTGGCCGACAATATGTATCAAAATATCTTAATAGGGCTTTGATAAACTTTAGCTGGGACCCATAAGATATTACAGAACATTTTGGGGTACCAACCCTTAACTGTTTAGAGTTAAAATTGGAAGTGTCTTTGGCAAAAAACCTTACCAGAGGTTTAGCTGGTACTACGGGTGGTCAGAATGCCCACAGAATTTGTTTTGTGCTGACCATTGGGTACTCCCCTTGGGGAGTTAAAACTACGGCTTGGCGTGGTGTTGCGTCAAACGCAACCGGGTGCCGAGACCCAAAGATCGGCAGAGGTTTTAGGTAGACCTCGACCCTTACCAAGGGCAAAGAACACGCCCAAACACGAATAAATCCGAGTTCATGGGCATAGCGATTTTAAGACAGCAATGTCAGATGTCACGTTAAACAAAACCTGGAAAGAACCAGTTCATCTGTTCCAAAACATTTATTTAACAACGCGTCTCACTTGTCCCAAAGCGGCCATTTATTGAGATCCCGGCCGTTCTGATCTTGAGCCTTGAGTCTGGCTGTAATTTTAGAAACCTCAAAAAGTTCTGAATCTTGAAATACTGCGTTTCGTCTAAATTATTGCTTTTTTTTCTCGATCCCGTCAGTACATATTTCGTATTGAGTGAAATATATATATGTATGTTCACTTAACTCCTATTTGGAGCATAGGGCGACCGAATTTTCTTTGGCTTATTCTTTTTTATTGTATGTCAAATTTGATCATAATGGAAAGTGTGTAATATGGAAATCTGGTAGAAATTATTTTGAAACAATGCAGAAAATACGAGCACCCTAGAGTAAAATTTAGTTCGGCTTTTATATTTTTTATATATTCTTTAAAATTAAAGTACTATGTAACAAAATAACAATACAATTTTCTGTAGCGTTCTCCAATAACAGCGGCCAAATTAAGCTTTCAAATTATGGTTCTTCCATTTTTTAATTTTTTTTCGAACATTTACCAACACAATTATGATAGGTTGCCTAATTCTGCGATGACCATTATAGTTTTATGCTTCTTTTCGTTACGTGACGGTTTTTCTGCCATTTCACCCAACCTAGAAGCTACGTAATGGAACCATAATCAGAAACCACTCCACAGTAAACATCGCTTAAAAGCTCAAAACATGCCAGGACATGTTTTATGGTATAGGTGAAGTACGCGAAATTCTTCTACGCAGTAATAGGATTATATATCAACATGAATCAACTACAACGACCAACGCATCTTCTGCTTAAATTTGGTGCCTCTAGCTCTTCTGATCTCTAAGATCTAGTTGTTCATACAGACGTATGTTGGCTCAATCGCTACGCGTGGTTATGCTAAGCATTTTGGCATAAGAAACTAATGCTCCGCCACGCCTCCATCAACCTATTACATATAATATACACATCTAAAATAACCTTGTCCCTATATAGGGTATAAAAACACCAACATGAAGCAGCCACTGTAGCAGGGAGCGAAAGTGAGTGGCTTGGGGCAGCTACACAGCAATGCCAACGACGACACATCAACATTAGTCAATGTCGTGTAACCCAGTATATCTTGCTCTCTCTATCTCTCTCTCTCTCTCTCTCTTCCTCTATTCCTCTATCACTCTCTTTCATCCCTCCCGCCTATCTATGCATGTCTCCCGTTATGCATCTATCTGCTTGCGTATGTATTCTATCTATGTGTCCTGCCATGGTTCTGTTTTGAATAATTGAGAGCCGCCAAACGCTCGTACGTTGGATTTTGTAAAGTATGAAAAATATGCGTACCTTACTAAAAGATACACACTCGCACGCTTTGGTATTGGCCTAATGAAGTGCTCCGGCTCTTGTTGGTTGCCACTGCAGCCATCCAAAATAAATTGCCACCGCTCCTACACTCTGGCATTCTGATAGCCGAGATGAAGCTCTAGTTGATACTACAGCTGCAGCTAGAGTAAATGGATTATAAGAGGGCACAAGCAGAGTTTAAACACTGTTTCTACGTAGTTTCTAGTTCAAAAAGTTAGTATTTGTATTTGATAGATTGATTTGAAATGTAATTCCTCCCGATTTTCGGAAATCTAAAATTTGAATTTTAAAAACTGTCCCCCAGGATATTTTACAATTTTTTTAATTTCTTAGCTGCCTAAAAGTATGCTGAAATAAACAATTTTTCAAAAGTTGTACTAAAAAGTAAAAAAAATTTACAATTTGAAAATATTATAGCATACCTACTTACAAAGATGCAAATCAAAAAATGTACAAATTTTCAATTTTGACGACAAAACTTAAAAATTTACATATGGATTATTGAAATTTTTTTTCGGAAATTAAAAGTGCATGCCAATAAAATTATAACTTCTAAAAACAAGATTGATTGGTGGTGTCGTCTTTTTGCAATTGGCTTGGAAAGCTGAAACTGTTTGGGGCTATAACTCCAAAGCCATTCAATACTTTGGGTGTAGGCTATTTTTTCAATGTATGTGGAGCTCATATCTACCTCTGTATGAAATATGGTCCAATTCCAATTAACCGTTTTTTATTTTAATTAAGTTAAAATTTGTTTTCGGTTTTTTTTATTTTTTTTTTTTCGATTTTGGTCTAGATTATCTATATTTTGAAAAAATCGGAGGTGGCTCAAACTTCTCAGAAAAATAGGTTAGTCATTTAAGAACACATGTGTAAAACTTCATCACTCAAAAAAAATTATTATGGAAATGACAGGGTTTTGGCCAAAAATGAAAATCTGGGCCCACAGCGCGCTGTTGGGTTAGAGGGATTTCTAATACACTCCTAAAAATCACAATTGAAGACAGTAAAACTTTACGACAAGATTAAAGCTTTTTTTATCCAGAGATGTCATTGCACTACATTTTTTTAAGACACGTTTTTTTTTAAATTATTTTTTTTAAAGACTTTTGAGAAACACACAAATTTTATATGGCAGTTACCTATTTGATCAATAATAATTATGTGCGAAAATAAGTGATGAGAACAAATTCTTAAATTTAACTGTTTTGATAATTTTATCTTTAGTTATAGTTTCTGGGTGTAATTTAATAAAATATTAGAATTTTATTATCAAACAAAATAATTACTATTCTATAATATGTTTAAACCAGTGGCGAATAGAAGGCGGGGTTTTCAGGTCTGGATCTTCCGATTTCGTTGAGAATTTTACGCCCTAAAACTTTTTAGAACATTTGGAAAAATGTTAAAGAACGGGTAAAATGTTATTTGCAAAAAAACGACTTTGTGGCCTTTGACCTCAAATATCTGAAGACGGGGTCATGACATTTATTGTTACTTTTGAAATTATTTAAAATGTCAAGACGAAGAGTCTTGTCAAGTTTAAACCTTTAATCTTTCAATTCCGAGGAGTTATGCTTACTTGTCATTTTTCGCGGTAATGTTTACTCTGGCGACCATGCTAGGTGTCACCACTAAAATAAACATTACTTCTACAGTTCTAGGAGTTACCAACTTTTTATTTTTTTTTGTTTTTCGTGGTGGACTTACAAGCATAAAGCCATTTTTGTTTAATGTTGGAGATCAGTATTAAATTTTTAAAATAAAAAAAAAACTATAAATTAAAAAAAAAAATTATTTAAAAAAAAAATCGATTTTTTTTTGTTTTTAATTCATGGAAAAAATTAGCGTCAATATCTTTATTCGCCTAGGAGATATGGCTTTTCAAAGAAAAGTCTAAAAATGAAAAATCCAATTTTCAGATATCGATAACTCGATAAGTAATCGGAATTTTTGACGTGGTAACTATTGGCTAGTAGCTCTACCACATATGTTAAAATCGTCAAATTGAAAAAAGATAATATTATATATATAAATGTATATTTAAAAAAATTTTTATTTTTCAATTTGAATTAAAAAGTTATCTGAGATATAACTTTCAACAAAAAATTCAATAAACTAAAACATCAAATTAAATTTAGGTGTAAACCTCAATATGCCAAAAGCTAGTTAAACATCTCGCAAAGTTTTTCATTAAAAAATATAGGAAAACATAAAATTTTGTTAGTTTTCACTCTGGCAATCCGTAACAATTTTTTTTTTATAATTTTTTTGCTTACAATGTTTTGTTTAATTTAAATTTTAGCTTTTCAGCTGTGTGGTTACTCTTAAATAAAAGGTAGGTACTATTAAAATTTAATTAAAATAACAAAACTTAATTAATATTATGAAACTTTGAATTTTTAAAATTTTTTGTACGTAAAATAAAGGCTCATTATTCTTGAGGTTTTTTTTTAAAATAAAAAAACAAACACAAAATTTTCAAATGAATCGAAAAATCTTTATTATTAATAGAAAGAACCGTTCTTGCCATTTACTTTTTAAAAATAATCCTTTTCAAATGTTAGTTCGTCCAAGCGGATGTTCCAATTTTCGATAAAGCGTTCGAGCATAATCGGCGGTATCTCGCGAATAACACGGGTAATGTTGGCCACGAATGCTTCAATCGTAGCTGAATTATCCACAAACACTTTAGACTTCACGTAGCCCCAAAGGAAAAAGTCTAACGATGTGATATCACACGATCTTGGTGCTTCATTTTGAAGAAATGTGGACCGATGATTCCAACGGCCCATAAACTACGCGCTGGACGAGGTCTATTTGGTCGAGTGTTTTCTAATAATGAATATTGGGTCTCAAATTTGTTGATGGTATGGCGAATAGCGGTCTCAGTTGGTCGATTATGGCGACCATAAAATGGCCTAAGCGCGCGAAATCTTTACAGATCGCGAATTTTCGTAATATAATTGTACGATTTGTAAACGATGTGCGAGTGTAAGTTTTTCCATGATGAAATGGCAATGAAAACTGAATAAAAAACACAACTTGTCAGTACTCACGCGTGGTTTATCAAAAAAGCCTTATTGAAAAAAAACCTCTAGATTGATGACCCTTTATATACCCATATTTATTGATATAACCTCCGTTAAAGCAAATAATTAAAAAAAAACTTTGTTGAACCACATTCAACCCTAGGGTCTACACATTTTTTTTTATACGTTTAGCCGCATGTTAGTCCATTCGACGAAGAAGCTTTTTAATTATGTATTACACAAATTCTAAAATAAATATTGATGTGCAGTTAATTGGCTATTATTGTTCTTTTGAAAAAAATAATTACCATATAGTTTTATCTTTATATATAATAAATATAAAATTTTTTATTACCTAGGGGAAACCAAATTGATATTTACACTATATCAGGATAGTCCTGAAACACGTGTTTATTGCAAGAACATACTTTACAAAAAAAAATTAAGAACATTTTTTATTTTTTCTAAAAAAATTGGATTGCTAAAAACACAATTAAATAAAAAGTAAAAAAGTTATCTTTTTAATTTTGCCATTATTTTTGAAAACTGAAATTGTTGAAGGCCGTTTTTTTGTTTAAAGGCCCTAAAACAAGAACAATTTTAAAGAAGTTATGCAGAGGGTTTTTAAGACAAGAACAATTTCAAAAAGTTGTTAAAAAAGCATACTGTAAAATTTCAAAAATAACAATAATTTGCTGTGTCATAGAAAGTGCTCGAGACTTAAAAACAAAAACATGTCAAAACCAGGACAAAAGCGTTTTATCTGACGCACCTGACTCTGGCAATGTGTATATCATTTATCATTAGTACGTTAAAACCGTTGCGTATACTGTATATGGACCAATGATATAGCTTTCATAAATTATGCTAAAACATTCCCATAAGCCGCCATTTTGCAATGCTAAACGTTCCGGCTGTCATTTATCAATGGCCTAGTTTGAAATTTAAGCATTGTTATCATATTCAAAAAACTAAATCAACATCCGCGGCAACTTGCCGCGTTTTGCATAAAACCAAATGCACATAACATATATATAAAGTTTGCACACTTTGCGCCTTTGCGCAAACTATACGAAATTGTAGAACAATTCAATATATAGTGTATAACAAAACATATTTGCTTAGCAGCACTTTCGTAAGGATGCTTTGTCTAAGTCCTGGAGCATGCAGGCACGCACGCATGTCAAGAACGGAAACGAATTGCAGCAGAAGCTGAAGCAGCAGCAGCAGCAAAAGGAACAGGAAAGAAGAAATACAGCAAAAGAAACAAACGAAACGATGCAAAAGGAACATATTTTATATTGACTTGCACTTTGTGGCTTAGTAACGCGAGGCGCATACAAAATGGCTGCAAGACAACAACAACACTAAACGAAACGGAAGCAAAGCAAAAGAGAAAAGGTTTTGTGCATCAAATGAAAATGTAAAGCATTCTCGACATATGTATGTGTGTGTGTGTGTGTGGTGTGTGTGTGTATTCGTCACTTGCGGTTGCTTTTCAAGTTGCCGCAACTCAAATGCATCTTTTGTGTGCATTTCCGTTTTGCCGCCTGTCGAGTGCACAACTATTTTGGTTTCGCATAACCAAAAATACCCTTCGCCTCAGCACTACTTACTACTCCGCCCCACCCATAGCCCTGCTTTGTTGCAATTGTTTGTAGTGCGCGCTTTGTTGCAAGTTGCAAGAAGCTAGTGCCAACCTTTTTTAATATTTATTAAAAGCACAAGAACGTCATCGACCTATGTGGCGCATACTTAATATCGCACAGAAGTGACAACAAAGACACGTAACAGGTGATTGAAAACAAATAGCTAAACGCTCTAACACACACACACACATACATAGATACAACCACAAAAACAAAGCAGATAACGATAACTTTATTTTAAGATCTTTTGACATAGCACAACAACAAAAAAAACAACCATTGTTACTTTGTACAACAAAAAGACAACAAAAAAAATAATGGTGAAATAGATAATCCTACTTTAAGGCAACGAAACTTGTATACCCTCACAGCCCACTTAACAATTAGCGTCAAACTTTTATATAATGAACTTCTTTACAGCTTTTTTCTAAATTTTTTTTTATATTTTGATCTTCTTATATTCTATTCTTTTTTTTTTTTTTAACCAAGCTTAGGTTTAGGATTTCCCTATAACGAATTATTTCATTTAAAATTCAAAACGTAAAAAATTTATACGTATTTTAAGGGACTTCCCAAAAATGTATTGCATTAAAGAATAAATCGTGTATCATCTCTAACATTTTTATTCACATTGGCATTGCTCGTTGAAATTGTCGCAGGTAATCTTTTTTAAAAGATGAGAGGCTACGTACCGTGTAATACATTTGAGTCTTTGAACTTTTTTGAATATTTTATTAAGAAAGAAAAGTGTAATAGAAACAAAAATTTCAGATTTGAAAAATTTACGAGCCACATAATTTTTGGATAACGCGTATCTAAAAGGAACTATTTTTCCGCTAGCTAATTCGCTAATTTGGCAAGTTAAAAAAAATTTTTTTTTTTTTTGTCACATTAAGTAGCCACTTTAGAGGTATTACATTTGTGGTTGAGTTCGATTTTGAATGCTAGTGCTCTATAAATATGGTGAGAAAAACGATTTTTCATTCTCAGGGCAAAATTTTAAATGTTTTTATCAATATCTTTGGTCACAACTTCCTGATAGTGATGAGCATGATTTTATTGTAAAGAGAGATTTTCTTTAAGTATATTTATCAGGCAATCAATCTACCCTAAAAAGGCCACCACTGGGAGAAAAATTAATAAATAGTTAATATATTATCTCTTTTTAGTTAATTTTATAGAGACACCTATTACACAAGCTTACACGAAAAATGAACCTTCCTAAAAAAGTGTTTTTAGGGAAATTTGGGGTCGAGAAACACGAAAATGGCAACCTTTTTCGAGATATTTTTGAAAAACATGTTTTTGGCCATTTTTTTCAGTTATTCCTCAATATCTCGTGAACAAAATTTTGTATCGAAATGAAAGATTAGATCGAAAGGTATTGATATTGCTCTTTCCAATGATATATAATATGTACAGATTAATTAAAAATTCTCAAAGTTACAGGCAACCAAAGTCGAAAAACTCACGAGATATTGAGGAATAACTGAAAAAAGTGCCCAAAAACATGTTTTTCAAAAATATCTCGAAAACGGGGCTTAAGAAAAAAAAAAAATAAAGAGGTTGCCATTTTCGTGTTTCTCGACCCAAAATTACCCTAAAAAACACTTTTTTAGGAAGGTTCACTCGATGACCTTTAAATTTAGTAAACTAGTTTTTTTTCGGAAATAAATATATTTATTTGCTTTTTTCAAAAAGCAAGGGATATGGAACATTTTTTTTAAAACTGCTTAAAATATTAATTTTTGAGAATAATTTTTAAAATAGATTTTTCCTAAAATTGTTCAGCGCCTCGTATGTGACATGCCTTGTTATATAATCTTTTTATTTTAAAAATATAAAGTTATTAAGCCCGAACTCTTTAGATTTATTTATTTATTTTAATATTATATTCCACTTGTACTTCATAATATTTAAGATTAAGTGATTAAATTAAAATATATTGAATTGAATTTTAAAATGTTAATAGTAGTAGTTACTGATTCTATGCAAATATTTATTTCTGGTTCCTTATTTTCATTTTCTAAACAGTTCTCCGATTTTTAAAGTATTCCCATGGACCCCAATGCTGATAAGTGCTTGGGATTTAGTTGCGTTTGGAGGATAAAGTGATGTGCCAGCTCTCTTGTTAATAAGGTTATGTATAGCGCAGGGCCATCAACAGAAAATTGGGGCCTACCAACGCAAATTCCATTTATCCAAAAAAAAAAAAAACAAAAGAGATAAAACAATAAATATGGTTTAATTCCAAGTTCTTAAGCCCTACACAATTTGTAAGGCCTTATGATTTGTTTTTAACTTAAAAAAAAATTGAAGAAAAAAAAGTGAAGTTCGGGTTCCATTCGACAGACCTGGATAAGGGATATGTTAGGTTGGACAACAAAATTTTATTATCAACTAGAAGAAACCCAATAAAACTCCACAACTCAAAAGCTAACCAGTCATGATGGCAAACATAACCAATTTAATTAATTTTAAATTTTAAATTTCATTAATTATGAATATAATTTATAAATATGAAACAGCTACTCTCCCCAAAATCAGTTTTTGATTAACATATAATAATTCTGATTAACTTATTAGACATTGTTTTAACTCTAACAACCACGGCCTGGCACCTATGTTGCAACAATTCTTTTATTATTTTGAATAAATTTCTTTATATAAATAAATAAATTGTATAAATAAATAAATAACCTCTTAAAATCAAAGCTTTCGATGTAGAATGTTGAAACGGAACTATAATACGTTGAGGGATCTATTGTTCTATTTTATATTTATTTTTGTTATTTATGTTAAGACCAAATTGTTTGCCAGAAAAATTTTTCGCAAACCAACAGATGACCCACCCTATATTTTAATCAAGTTAAATATTATATTACTTTGTGTTCTCAGTACAAAAGGTGTCAGTATTCTAATCTGGCTAGTTCATCAACTTCTATTTTTACATGCTCACAAATCAGATGCATCAACTAGAAAAACAATGTTTATAGCTGGAAATAAAATATTTTTAAGCCCTATTGAAACTCTGGTCGACTGCATTAAAATTTCATTGTCTTGGCCAACACATGACAGCGGCTCATGCTTACGCTGAGAGAAGCTCAAAAAATCAGCACCTACGTGCTTTGAAAACCTAACATAGTTGATACCTTACAGGACATCTTCCAAGACAGCTGCCAACTTTATGACCAAGTTAATATGATCGCTGCGAAAGGTATAAAAAAATCAAAATACAAAGTACTCTCGTCATTCATTGTCTGCAGCTATTTGCCGTTGCTTGTTCTTTGTTTTCTCACTTCTTCTTTTATTTTACGCATAGCAAAAGGAGACAAAACAAAAGAATAACAAAAAAAAAAACACAAAAACAACTACAATACCAACTACAAGTGGCAGGAGTAAAACCAAAAAAAAAAAAAAAACAAAATGGTGCTCATGCGTTGTGCGTGTGACATTTTATCTCTGTCACTAAATTGACACTTTAGTTAATGGATTTTGTGTGTGTAAGTGTGTGTGCGACTGTGTGTGTATCTGCGTGTGTATCTGTGTTGTTTTGCTTTTTATCTGTGCGCCCAGCAGCATGCTAAAGTTTTTTTTCCGCTTTGCTATACGCCGTGCACTGTTGCTCCTATACGGCACACACAAACAGATACACACACACACGCACATGTGTTGAAGCATAAGTGTAAGTACTTTGAATAATAAGAATGCTCACTTTGATGGATGTTTAACAAATCTCTTTAGATTTATCTGCAACAAAATCGCAAGAAAGCAAAAAAAAGAAGATGTTAACATTGTCGACGTGTTTCTACATTTTTTTTGGTGACTCTCTGCTTTTGAAATTCATAACCAACAATACAAAAACAGTTGCCAAAAGCATTTTCTAGGGTTCGGGAAATACTACATACATATATGAAAAGTTTCCTCAGTTTACGCACGATTTGCTGCAAGCAATGTCAAGCATTTGCTAACAAATTTTAAACTTTAAGCGCTAACAAATTTTAGTTTTAACATAAAACTATTTATTTTCTGCACGTTTCGTTGTTTCGGATTGACTGCAGAATAATATTAAAGATGACCCATTTGGCGACCCACAACTATTATTACGATGGTTGTATGTTTTAAGTGTGACCAGGTCTGACTTGGCACTTCTACGACAACTTTTTATGCAATTTATGGTCACTTAAAAATTTGATCACAAAAACTTGTAATTACTACGTTGACCATTTCACACAAAGATTTGTCGTGATATTTGAAAGTAACGAAAGGAAGGTCATTCTGTGAATTTTAACCACTGCACAATGGGCCCGCGTGGCTAGATTTTGGCCAAAAGCCCTCCAGACGAAATTCAAAATTTGGAAAATATGACAATGTAATATTATTTAACACATATTAAGGTATCCAGAGCAAAAAATAAATATTAAATTTTAATTAGTGGTTTTTAACTTATTAGACATCAAAGATGAAATTTTGTATTTCTTTAACTTTTCCGATAATTTACAGGAAAAAAAACATGCACTTACTATGATACATGTAGCTAAGAAATCGTCATTCACTTTATTAATTATAATTGTTACTTCAGAGAAAAAATAAAATTGAGCTTAAAAACTTTTTGGTTTTAAATATATTCGAGTAGTTATAAAGATTTTGTTGGTTTTTCATCATTTGGCTACTTTGCTTTAAGGGTGCCTCCGACTACCACTCGATATTTGATCGAAAAAATTGTTATAAATTTCTTCACATGTTTTACAACAAAATGTTATTCCTCCCGATTTTCGGAAATTGAGTTTTGTATCTAAAAGTTGAATTTTTAAAATTGACCTCCAGGAAATTGTACTATTTTTTTTAATTTCTTAGCTGCCTAAAAGTATGCTCTAATTTTCTTCATTTCAAAAATTGTACTAAAATGTAAGAAAAATGTACAATTTGAAAATTTTATAGCATACTTACAAAGGCGCAAATCAAAAATTGTAAAATTGAACAATTTTGAAGAAAAACCGTAAAAATGTAAATATTGATTTTTGAAATTTTTTTTCGGAAATTAAAAGAGCATGCAAAAAAAAATTATAAGAGTCAAAAAACATATGGATTAGTGGTGTCGTCTTTTAGTAATTTGCTTGGAAAGCTGAAACTATTTGGCGCTATAACTCCAAAACCGTTCAATATTTTGGTTATAGGCTATTTTTTCAATGTATAAGGAGCTCATATCTACCTCTGTATGAAATATTGTCCAATTCCAATGAACCGTTTTTTATTTTAATTAAGTTAAAATTTGTTTTAATTTTTTCCAATTTTGGTCTGGATTATCTATATCTCAAAAAAAATCTGAGGAGGCTCAAACTTAAATAATAAAAAATAGCTCAATCCTTTACGAACACGTATGTAAAATTTCATCACTCTAAAAAATTATTATGGAAATGCCAGGGTTTTGGCCAAAATATGAGAATCTGGGCCCATAGTGCACTGTACCATATTGCAGCAAAGGGTATATTTGTGCAAGCCAAACATACAGAAGAAGACGTCGATATACCGATGTCGGCCTGTCTGTCAGTTCGTATGAACGCCTAGATCTCAGAGATGGTAAGAGCTAGAGCAACCAAACTTTCAGATTAGATCCCTTATTATGCCATAGGATATAAGTTTATTTAATTTTTTTTGATATATTTGATACATTATATAGCTTCCATTGGGGTGTTTCAGAATTAAATTTGGCAAATAAATATCTTTTTGAGTTCTAAAGCAATATTCCGGATTTGATTGCAATGTGGTGGTACTGGGTACCCCAAAATCGTCCGCGAACGCCATTTTTTTTAAACCGGAATAGACTGTTGAAGCCCTTAAAAGTCTCAACCAATTCATTCGTGTCAGTGTTCTCACTTCCTCCAAATCCTTAAGTCATCAACAGTCAGACGAATGTTTGTGAGCCGGTCAGAGTGGAGGAGCGCTCTCACTTTAGTCAAATTTTCATTAATCCTTGAAATTGATGGACTGGAACGCTAGTTACCTTTGACGAACTCCCACACCTCCCGGATCAGCTTACCCCTTAGACGTTCATAATCATTTCAAGGGTCGCCGAATCGGTTTCCCGTAGATTGACTCATAATTTAATGACATAGCACTGCTCCAGATTTTTCTCCATCTCGTATCACGACTATACTGCTTAATAGTGGTTCAATGATATCGATACGCTTACTCTTACTAAAAATACTATTTCACCCTATGCTGTATTGTGTACGCAAATATTCAAAAACTTGCTTTTCTACTCTAAGAATAATATCCGGCTTGCGCCATCTAGCGGCCCCAATAAACGAAAAAATAAGTGAAGATAGATGACGACAAAAAAACATAAGTAAGGCTAGTTTTGACCAGAACAATGTTTAATGTCCAAATTCGACTTTCGTCATTCCATAGGCGCTCTTCCGAAGAATTTTTTTTTTCATATTTGCGGGCCATTTAGTAAACTTCCGTCCCACATGCTTCGAAACATGTGTTAGGATTTGGATACAGTATATGAAATATTTTCGAAGTTCATGATTACTTAACAGCAATGTCAAGCATTTGTTGTCAAACACTTATAGCGTTTAGTTTAAACGTAAAAATCTATATATTCTCAGTATATTTTTTTTTCGCAAAACTTTTTATGGAAAAAATGCAATCCAGAAAGCGCTTCAAACTTGGTAAGTAGCTAAGGAAACGTATAAATTTTGTTAATCAAATCATTTTTATGCTAAACTGCAGATCTAATTGCACAAAGCCTAGGCGTAAAAACGCAGTTGACCAAGGCCAAGGCAGAAATGCAAATCAAAAACCCGGAAACGGAGTTGTTAAGCCAGTCAAAGAAAACTACTGTTAAAGATGATTCCACCAACTATGAACTCGTGGAGCTCTGGACACGCGCGGAGAAAAGCAAGTTTCCGCCCATTAAGCTGCTGCCTCCTTGGTAATAAATAAACAATAACAAAATAAGAAATTTGAAAAAATATCGCACATTTTATTCATTTTTAAATTTTAAACTTCAATCAATTCATTATGGTCTGTTTCAATAAAGTCAGAAGTGCGAGAAAACCAGTTCATGCCATTTATTTTTAGTAAATGAAACATCAGTAAGCAGCCTTAGTCAAAAATCTGTAAACCACTTCAATATTTGGCCTCTTTTTTTTTGACCTGATATAATAAAAGCTGCCTAACCCACGTCAAAAATACTTAGGCCGCATGACTCTGTCAAGTATTTGAAAGCAACGCTGAAACAGGCAAATGGAAGGAACTCAAGAAACTTCCTGAAAAGGCTGAAAATAAAGTCAAGCATTTCAATATATCAGTACAGTGGAAATTTAGGAATTCATAAAGTGAATTTGCCAAATGAATTCCGTGGTTTTATAAAACGAGCTTTTGTTGTAAGTACAGTAGGCATTGAGTAGTTTACTTGGTAAGCGTTGGTCTATGGATTCATGTCATCGTTGTGGGCTTCCATAGAGACTGTCTTAGAGGTAAAATGTTTACCTTAGTTAAGTCTACAATTTTACCCAAGCTCAAAGCCCAGGATTGCATGTTGTCCTAAATGTCAGAATCGATATATGCCCCACATTGCCTAGTCAGAACTTTGACAGAGCCATGAGTCTGTGCTTCAAGTATTTATTCACCCAAAAATTGACAAAATCTGTTAGACATATTTGCCTTTAATGAATCACATTTTTAGAAATACAAGTACAATGATTTTCGGTTTGCTGGGGATAAATTTTTAGAAAAAAAATTAATATCATAATGTCTTTAAAGCAACGATTTTTAGCAACGATTCTTCCATATCCCACTTTTAAATTTTGATATGGAAATTCTGCATATATCTTGTCAATCACTGCTTCAAAACCCCTTACTACTTGCAGCTATGAATTTGTGAAATACATAATGTCAGGTTTTCATCGCTCCAATGCTTAGACACATAGCTATAGCTAAAAAATAAAAATTTCTGAAATATTCGAAAAAAAAATTATATAAACGTCAGTCTATGGACTACAAGGAGGCAAAGTTCGAAGCAAAGCGAAAATTTTTGCAAAGCAATGAGCTATGGCTAGAGAATTAAAAATTCTGTAAAATTCAGGAAATAATCATATGCGCTTATCCACAAAGCCATAACAAAGCTTGTCTGAGTGTATATATTTTTTTATTTTTTTTTTTCTCCAGGGAGCTTAAGCTAAGTGCATCTACAAGAACTTTTCACTGGACTCTGTTTGGCGCAGTTTACTTTGCTGTGTCCCAGCTGATGTTGTATGGGGTCAATTCGTTTAGTATTGTACGCCGCCAGGTTGCCTTTGGTCTTCGTCTGCTTCCTTGAGGGTTCCATTCCAGAGACATCCTGACAATGCTGCTTCGATGTTTCTTGAGAGCATGGCCGATCCAACGCCACTTGCGTGTTCTTATCTCAGTGCAGAAAGGAACTTCACTTGTTTAGTGCCATAGTTCTGCGTTTGATATCCAGTTAGGCCAGTATATCCTGCATATAATCCTGACATCACGTCTCGCTTCCGTACAACAGAATGGATTTGACGCACGCATTGAAGATTCGCAGCTTTGTTTTTCTGCTTATTTGCTGGTTTCTCCATATGCGGAACAAGCGTGCAAATGCTGATGGCGCTTTGCTGAGACGATTCTCTATATCCTCATCCACCCCTCCACTGGTGGATATTGTGGTACCAAGGTATGAGAAGCTATCGACAAAGTCGACAGTGTTCCCGCAGATGGTTATGCTACCTTGGCTGGTGTGGTTGAGGCGCATCGCTATGGTTTTGGATGCGTTTATTGAGATTCCAACTTTGCTGGCAAGGATCTCGAGGTCATTCGCTTTGGCTTGGATATCACTAAGTTTATAAGAGATAAGACATATGTCGTCCGCGTAGTCCAGGTCTTTCAAATGACGGGTGAGACTCCCACGCCTAGACCTCTCATAACCTCGTCAACTACTATATTAAATAGCAGTGGTAATAGGGGGTTTGTTTGTAGTGGTAATAGGGGTGAGCGCCACTCCACAGCGAGTGTATAAATATTAAATATTCCATTAGAAACTTCCATAAAGATATAAACCATATAAAGATTATACAGACACAAGCACTTGGCTTTAAGTATCACAGACAATAGCTATTTAATAATTAATAAATGAATAAAATAAAATCAAGTTTGTGATTGTCCACCGATTTTGATAAAATTTGGTGCAGCTTGAGAGCTCTAAAAAATTTTTGAATGCCAAATTTGGTAACGATATCTTTATATCGTATATATATTATATATATGATATTATGGAACCATGAACTAAAAAGCACGACTACTGCCACATACAAATTCGTGAAGACGTAACTGAACGCCAACGAAAAACTTTGAGTGAAACATTTTTTTTCGAACAAAAGTGTGATTGAGTGGGAAGTGGAACTTCCGTATATGGTTCCACAGTTCTTACCCGATTTTAAAAATCCTAGACTCGAAATGTTCGTAAAAGAATTCTCTTTCAGCTTAAAGGCCCATACGCAGCATGCAAAAATTCCGCACAAAATGTCAAAACTTCATATAAAAAAAAAATTCCCTTTTTTGGGATATTTTTTTTTATATGAAGTTTTGACATTTCGTGCGGAATTTTTGCATGCTGCGTATGGCCCTTAAAGCTTAACATTTTTTTTTTTTAAGGATACAAAATTTTTTTTAAATTTGCAAACTAGTGTTATATGTACCTACAATTATGCTTGGTATTGAACCAAAGATCTTTTTATTTTCCGCATTTTACTCGTAAATTTTAAAGATTTAACTATGAAGTTGTAAAAAATTTAATTCATTAAAAATATTATATGTTGGAATGTGGGAATATGACAGAAGCAAAAAAATATACTTTATCTGATTTTTGGTTATCCCTTATAATCACGGACAGACAAATCAACGGTCATATCTAGATTAATTTCTTTCGTCCTCCTGGATATAAAGAAGGTAACTTTGAGGTTTCTTCAAAGCCTATCTCTCTAGTAAACAACAATCATTTGCACAAACCTACTTTAAGATATAGGTTACAAAAATGGATTTAGAATACTAAGCAGCTAGGTCTAAATTAGAAAAAACGCGATGCTCCCTTTTTGGTAAATAATCTACAATACCTTAAGTTTACAAACTGAAACTTTTAGTACATTATTTTTATTTAATTATAAATCGATCTGCAGCATTCGATTTCAAAAATCGTGCGGCACATTATTTTGTACCTTACCTAGCTATATCCTCTGAATTTTAAATATAAAGCCAAAAATCTGTAAAACAGCATAAAGACAATCTTGATTAAAATTAAATAAAAATTGTCATAATATGCTTCATGTAAGTTTTTATACCAGCGACCAAATTTTGTTATCCTAACTCACTTCTTCCCTAAGAACACTTATACAAGGTGGCGCAAAAGAAGTCATCCGATGTTGTTTGGCTCTTATTTTTTTTCTAAATGAAATTCCAAAATTGACCAAAAATGACCAAAATTCGTTGCAGGGACCGCCGGCTGAGGCCCAATTGCGTGGCACGTCGTCTGGTCGATGTTTCGGGGCTCACTTCGACGTCCTCGGCTACAGCGGCGATATTTTCGGCAGAACGGGCGCTCCGGGGCCGGCCACTCTTGGCAACGTCTCGTGTGGTCCCATACTCTTCAAGATTAGTGGCTAAACGGCGCAGTGTTTGCGCAGTTGGTATCGGACGGCCGGGAAATCGGCGACGGAATTCGCGCTGCGCCAACACCACAGACGAATTGTTACGCAAAAAAATAGACACAATTATTCCGCGTTCTTGGGGAGTGTATCGCTCCATGGCTTATTCACTTGTATTCTGTATCTGTCTAGTCCACAAATGTCAAAACAGATTTGATATTGGCGGCCATTTACAAAAATGAGAGCATCTTCCAATAGGGTGATTTCTTTTGCGCCACCTTGTATATTAAATTAAAAAAAAAATCCTTTCTAAGAAAATATTTGATTTTAAAGCATAAATCACAAAACTTTGTAAAATAAAGAACGTTCGAAGGAGCCTCTACTGTAGCTTGTCAAAAAAATCTTTTGTGGCTATCTTTAACTGTGTCTATCCAATGCTTATTAAGCTTTTATTTTAAGGAATTTCCTTGACAGAAAACTTACCAAACAAAAAATAATATTACAATTTTAAACTTGCAATTGACAAAGGTTCACAGCAAGTCAACCAGGTATTTTTGATATTGCTTAGAACTTGTACAGCCAACACCCCCTCACCTCAAATATATATCTACTTATATATAAATAAATGACAGCAGTTGATAACAACAAAAGTTAGAACGTGTCAAAAGGCTCAAAATTGCTGTAAGGTATTTTACCACAGGCGGCAATGACCAGGCTATAAGAAGCAGAGTTGGGGTCAAAGGGTTCGTTAGGGTTGACTTTAATGTCAGCAGAAAAGTTTTGTAGCATACTTTACAGCGCACATGTCTATACCAAATATATTTGTAGAGTGTGCCACATGTGTCTTTGAAATAAAATATTTAATGCTTTATATGTGCTGAGAGCTGTATCTAAAACACTTTGTTGTGTGTATGTGTGTGTATCTGCTTGTGGTATGTGTGTGTATGACATTTATATCTGCCGCACTTTGTCAGAGTTTAAATCGGCTTTTGGCTGGCATAAGCTTTAATTTAACGCAATAATTTATATGTGATTTGGCCGCAATGCGTCAGCTGACTGTTTGCTGGCTTTTTTTTCCAACTGTTTGACAGAGCTGTAACTCTGTAACTGATTCAGTTGCGCTGGGTCTGGGCAACCTGTGCCGGCGGCTTGTCTGGGGATTTGTAAGTTCTGTTGACAAATAAGCAAAATAATAAATTACAAAAGTTTTCGACGCGATTGTTTTGGGATTTGGTTAATCGAATATGCACACACGCACACTTTGCAGCCTGTTTTTGTTTTTGTGAAGCAGTTTCTTTTTTTTTTTTTGTAATTCCATAAAAAAAGCATATCTCAATGGCTGGCGCACCTGCTTTATCTCGCACAGATGTGTAGCCCACTATCAGACCGCCTGTCAGTCGCTTGACATTAATTGGCCAAGTGCAGTAGAGGGCTTAAACTTGAAGCACATTTAAAATATTGCATACTAGCCGCAGGTGTGCGCTTTTTACACTAACCAAAGTGGCAAACTTTTCATTGAATTTCACGTGCAACTTGCAACTTTTTGCAGTGACGACGTCTCTGTTTGCAACGACGTTGAGCCAAATAGAGCAGGCCCACTTGCAACAAATTCCAAAACTTACCAAGTAAACTTTTACTTGAGCAGCACTTAAATGACGCTGGCTTTAAACTTAATGCACAGCTTACAGCAATTTTGGTGGCAACTAAGCTGCAAGAAGCAGCCTCCTTTGGCTAAAGGCTCATTATGCCGCCATCTAAGTGGCTTTGAGCCAAACAAAAGCAACCTTAAATAAAATGCATTGAAAACAAAATTAAATAACTAAAGATGAAATAAGCGACTGCACAACGATAGCAAAAGGTGAGAAATATGAAAACACAAAATGTGAGAAGCCGAATTTCAAGTGCCCTACATCAACTTACTTAAACAAAGAATGATTCAAACGCGCAAGATTCTTAATTTAGCATCCAAAATCTAATCAAAAACAACATTTTAGAAAAGATATTACGAATTAATAATAAGTTGCTACAAAACTTTTTTTTGATAGATAGAATAGACGGAGAGCCCCCCAAAAAGGTGTTGCTTTGGACAACTGGAAATGTGCCCAAGTCTTGGAAACAATCAGAATTATCAAGATTCCGAAGAAGGGAAACCGTCAAATATGCTCTAACTGGAGGGGTATCTTTCTCCTGCCAACAATCACGAAAATCTTCAACCAGATCATATAAAGCCGCATTTCCGAGCCACTCAACTATGTTCTACGAAGAAATCAAGCTGGCTTGCGCTCTCAAACATCTTGTATTGATCTAATAAACACTGTACGTATTATCGTAGAGCAATCCGAGGAATTCAACTCTACGTTATATCGATTTTTTGAAAGCGTTTAACACCTTTGATAGGGAAGCAATATGGGTGACACTTCCAGCCAGAGGTATACCAGAAAAAAATATCAATATCATAAAAGCGTCGTACACTGGGTCGACATGCCAAGTTTTGCACGGCGGACAACAAAGCGATACTTTTGATCGCATATTTTAATTTGAAATTATTTTCTATTTTAATCATTTATCCAAAAAATTCTTTATCACTTTTTGTACAACCAAATGTTGTACAAAATAATATTGAATTAAAATATAAAAGGTGCCTCTTGGTAGAAATAGTGCTAATAACAACAGATAATTTTAATATGAAATAATTTTATTTATTTATTATAATCTTAAATACTGTGATAGTAAAAACGCACAAAAATGCAACTAAAAAAAAACAACCCAATCGACCAAATTATTATTATTATTTATTGTTGTAACTTAGAAATTAATTCTATGAAACAAAGTAATTAAAGCCAGAGCCTTCAGGCTGTTATAATATAAAATAAAAAGTTACTTTACAAAAAATCAAATATTAATTTAAGACTATAATTAAGTTAATAACTAAACTATATATTACATATATTTCTTATATTGAGATTGGTTAATTTGGTTTAATTTTTTATGTTAAATGTAAACCCATATATTTTTATTGAAATAGCACCATTTAATGCAAATTATTAAAAAATCTTTTGTTGAGCAATGTTAATATTTTTATATTTAAATACAATATAAATCAGTTTTTTTCAACATAAAAACTACTCTATAAAATATTAAAAAAAAAAATGTATTATAATTTTAAACATCTTATGAGAAAAAAAAAAAAATTTTTTTTCGTAGGTACATTTTTTTAAAAAAACTAAAAAATTTTCGTTTTTTTTTTTTACATTGTTTCACCAAGTCGATTTGATTCATATTCACACCAAATAAAAAACGTATAAAAACGAGTTTTAAAAAAAAAAATGGTGATTGACATATTTAAGGAACATACTTAAAAAAATATATAAAATTTTCTTATTTTTTTTTAAGTAAATGTGTTGGTTAAAAAAATTAACTATTTTTTTTTAAATAACCCTATGAATAACTTAAATTAAAAAAAAAATTTGTTTAGACACAATTAAATAAAAACGAAAAACTGTTTTTTTTTTAAATTACGCCGCAACGCGTTAAGTTTTAAAACTGAAATTTTGCGTACAATTTTTATTTTGCCATATGCATCGAACTGCATCATTAGTTTTCAAAAATCGCTGGGGGCAGTTTCCAGAACCTTATGCGGGTCTAGCTTTCGTACAAAAATATATAAATAAATACATTTTTAGATTTTCAACTTCACTTTAGTTTAAGTACTATAGAAATTGGAAAAAAACTTACAAAATATTCAAAAAAATTTTTAATTTTGGGTTTTATTTTTCATTTAAAAAAATTATTCATAGGCATTTTTTTATTTACGCCAAAAAAAGTCTTCCCAAGCCATATATGGTTATACAACTCGAGTGTTTATCGAGCAATTTTCAAAATTTATTACTACTTCAATTACGAGACTAATTGGTAACACTGCCCATAATTACTAAGGATATTATCTATATGTTATTTAAATAAATACACTAATTTCTGACCAAACTGATGTACCTACCTATTCACGACTTGTAGAGAACATCTCCCAAATGACCTTAAAATTACACTACTTAATAGACATTACACTACTTTAATAGCTACTTTGATATGCTGCCAAAATTAAAAAAAGTGTTTTCTGACTTCTCACAAAACTGATATGCCCGTGTACTAACAGTAGAGTATTAAAAGAATGCTTTAAATGTTTTAATACTGAAGGGATTAAATTTTAAGCTACACAAAAGCAGCAGGTTGTGCAGCATTAACAACTTCTCTTTCTTCGTCTTTTTTGTATGTCGAGGGGCATGCAACATTATGCCGCATTATAAAATAACTCATTTATCATAAGAGTGCCGCAGCGAGAGAGAGCGCAGGGACAGTTTGGCGGTCGCTCTGTCTCTCTTAAGTAACTGACAACTGCAGATGAAATGTTGAAAGCGCCAAATGAATACAGTACAACAATTAATTGTTGACGCTCTTCACTCTTTTGTAACTTTATTCCTGGCTACTCTCTACTTTCTTTTGTGTCAGTCGAAGGAGCAAGTAGGTCGCTAGGTGGAACTGTTTGGGGTCGGGTACTAGCAGGATATACAGGACACGCAATAATCGCCCAACGTTTTGTATTTAATTAATGGTTGAGCGTAAAATAACAAAAAGACCTTTAAACAGAAATTACTTATTTACTTTGCAATTTATTCAGGCAAGGCACAAATACAAACAGACAGTGACACACGTATGTATGTATATACCCTGCATATATCCGATACCGATTCAATTCGATACTAACAAAAAAAAAAAGTATATCGTGTATGTCGCTATAAAAGATTATTTTTATTTTTTTTTTAATCAAAAAAGTATTGCACAAAATGAACGCAAATGTTTGCCTGCTATTAAAAGTGTTTTTATTCTACATTTCTTAATATTTAATTTTTATTCAAATTAAATTAATATACATAATATAAGACTCAAAATTAAAATAAATATAACACGAGAATATTGAGTAGCCCACAAACAATTGTAAAAAAAAAATTGCAAATAATTAATTTTTAAATTCGTATTTTGTATACAATATTTTATAAATAATGCTTTTAAATTAATGGAACTCACATTATTTGTTTTAAAAAAAAATATTAAACGGAAAGAACTTCGTTCCTGCCTGGTGTCCCAGGACTGCAGCACATATTTGTTTAGTATATACATAGGTGTAATTTACTTTTTGATGTATAATTTTTAATTCAGATTTTGTTTAGATATGTTATATTATATATAAATTATTGTCACTTTTATTATTTTTTTTTTAATTGCTATTTTGTATATATTTTTTAATAAATATTTTTTGTTAAATACTATATAAATATTTAATTATTTTTTTTTTTATTTATATAAAATATAATTTCGTATTTTGTATACACATTTTTTAATAAATATGTTTATAAATTATTAAATTAAACCTACATAACTTTATTTTAAAGTATTTATTTTTAGTTACAACTAATCTAAATAATAAATATTTAAATATTTTATATACAATTTTTAATTAATATTTTGTGTTTATTTTTTAGTGCATAAATTTAAGACTTAAATATTAAATGAATAATTGGGAAGCTCCTCGGTCTTGATAGGGATCCCATGACCGCACGCAATTCGCGCATATACTTTTATCATAAACAGCCATTATTTTTATACCCTGTACCGTATGGTACAAAGGGTATATTGCGTTTGTGCAAGCCGAAAATGTATGTAACGTACAGAAGGAGAAGTCGGAGACCCCCCAAAGTTACCTAAGAAATGATCAGAGTGACTAGAGAAGTCGTCTGTCCATATGAACGCCTAGATCTCAGAGATGGTAAGAGCTAGAGCAACCAAACTTTCAGATAAGATCCCTTATTAATCCATAGGAGACAAGTTTATTTTATTTTTTTGATATCGGGACTACATTATATAGCTCCCATAGGGGTGTTTCAGAGGACCTCGAAAAAAAGCAAAAGTTTTAGATGGATAATTCGTTTGCTTATGAAGATATCATAACCAAATTTGGCAATCGGAAGTTTTTTAGAGTTCCCAAGCACTGTACCCAATTTGATCAAAATCGGTTGACTATATCATATAGGTCCCATAGGACCAATCGGTCAAAAAATCGTGTTTTGTACAAAATTCGTTGTGTTTCGTTTATTTGTGAACATACCGTAACCACATTTGGCATTAAGAAGTTTTTTAGAGTTCCCAAGCTCTGTACCAAATTTGATCAAAATCGGTTGACTATATCATATAGCTCCCATAGGATCGATCGGTCGAAAATATGTTTTTTTTACAAAATTCGTTGTGTTTCGTTTGTTTGTGAAGATATTGTAACCAAATTTAACATTCAAATGTTTTTTAGAGTTTTTCAACACTGTACCAAATTTGATCAAAATCGGTTGACTATATCATATAGCTCCCATAGGGCCAATCGGTCAAAAAAACGTTTTTTGCACAAAATTCGTTGTGTTTCGTTTGTTTGTGAAGATATTGTACCCAAATTTGGCATTCAGAAGTTTTTTAGAGATCTTCAACACTGTACCAAATTTTATCAAAATCGGTTGACTATATATAAAAAAGTTGTTGATTAAAAATTCGTCTGTTTTTGGTTGTTTTTGAAGGTATCATAATCTAATTTGGCAATCAAATGTCTTTTGGTGTTCTGAAGCAATTTACCGGATTTTATTGCAAGCAGTGGTACAGGGTATCCCCAAGTCGTCTGCGCCCGACTTTAACGTACGCCATCTTTATTTCAACAATTGCTAGAAAATAAATAAACAAATAAAATTAAATAACCTTGCTACAATCACTAAACTTAAATCAGATCTTTTTATTTATTTTTATTTAATTAATGACGTGAATATTGGATAAGTGTGACCAAAGCTATGACAAAAATTTATGACTATCTAATAAAAAAATTAAAAATCACATACAAAAAGTTTAGCACCATTTGCGACAAACTTTGAAATATTCGATGTACAAAATATCTTATCGGTATCGGTAGATGAATTTGTCGATTAACATTCGGTCTTAACCTGGCAGAATTAAACATCCCGTAACTATAATTACTACTTTCAAAAAATGTTTAGGATCAAAAAAAAAGTTTTAAAAAGTATATACGCGAAATTATAGATACATATGAACTTTCGATTTCTGTAAATATGTAAATAATGAACCTGTAACAATCAAATTAGTTATGTACACTCACTCATCATCCCAGAGGTTGTGGGTTCGAATCCCACGTAAAACATGGTCCTGCACTTTCCACTTTTCCTATTCCCCTAATTTTTCCTGTCTATTCTATATCCTTATCTTATTCTATATCCTTATCACTTATGTCCTGGCCTAAGTGAGTTGGGACGCTAATTTCCAACTGCCGCCCTAATCTACCTACCTAACTATGTACACTCATGTGAGAGCCTGATAAACAAAAAGGCCGCACCCATTAGTGCGGAGTATCCCACTGTCGGTTATAGCTCAGACTGATTCAAATTTTTATATTTATGTGTAAGCGTTTAAATCGTATTTAATTAATGAAAATGCATTTCTTATTTATGGGTTTTGCTGACATGCCATGCTTATATGTATATATGATATATTCAACTTGTATGTGTTGTTAATAAATTGCACAAGCAACAAATACAAGCACATTTTTACAATACATGCGCACATACATATCTTATACATGCTAGATTTATGTATGATAAATTATTTTAATGATGACAGACGAGTCAAAAGCGTGTCAGGACAAAAGCCAAGCTAAGCCGATGCCAAGTATAGGCCAGTTGAGTTTAGGCCAAAGTAAATACGTTAAGTGTAAGTGTAAGAAGCAGCCGCAGCAACAAGGAAACATGAAGCTCAACATTAAGCAAACAATACACAATGCCAGTGTTGGATAATTGTCTAGCAATAATAGTCAGAAAACAAAATCGAATACTTTGAAAACTGTAGGAAGGAATTTAATACTTTAATACTCAGAAATTACAATGCCAGTGTTGATTAATTGTCTGACAATAATAGTCAGAAAACAATATCGAATACTTTGAAAACTACAGGAAGGAATTGAATACTTTAATACTCAGAAATTAAATAAATAACTACGGGTTGTAGAATTAAATAATTGCAGTTTTTAATTAAATTTTAATATCTAAAGCAAACTAGCCTTAGGTCAAAGGCATATACTATGTAAATTTAAAAAAAAAACAAAAACAAAAAAAGTAATCTCAGTGTTCGCCAAATAATCTTTTTAGAGCTATTTTTTGTGTGGCAGCTTAATGTTACCAAGGGAATGAACATTCCCCACACAACAAAATTTTACAATCAAACTTTTCTACAACGAACTCTTGTATGATGAATTGTTCCCAAAATACTAATTATATTCAGCTCCCGTGAAAATGAGCTATACCAAAGTTCGACTTTTTAAGGCTAGTACGCAGCACGCGCAATAGCTTCCGAACAAAGTCTGCAACCTATTGTAGATGCTATCGAATAGATGCTATCGGTTCCATAACAACTACAGTTTCTATCCGATTTCGAAGATCTTAGACTCGAAATGTTCGTAAAAAAAATTAAACTTTTTTTCGACTTTGGTTGCTTGTAACTTCAATAATGTTTACTTAATCTGTACATAGCATATATCACTGTATAAGGCACATCAATACCTTTCGATCTAATCGTCTTTTGTTCACAAGATATTAACGAATAACTGCCCTTAAACATGTTTTTCGAAAAAATCTCGAAAACGGTGCTTAAGAAAAAAAAAAGGTTGTAATTTTCGTGTTTCTCGACCCAAAATTATCCTAAAACACACTTTTTTACGAAGGTTCACTTTTCGTGTAAACTAGTGTTATTAACAACGTGCCACTTGAACCCTAAACTTAATAAATAATACAAATATTTATAATAAATTTTTCATTGTTTTCTAAGAAAAAAATAGGACAACACTGTTTTGTCTGTTCGGTACTAATCGCTGCGTACAGCTTGCGTACGTTTTTGGAACCAAGGGTTTACGTCTGCTGCGTACGGGCCAATATCCTAAAAAAACTTCTGTTCTTTTTTGTTTAAATAAGTTTAGAAATTGTTGACTATATTCTATCTCTGTTAAATGTATTCCACGCGGGAATACAAAATCATTCCTAAAATCGGAAACGTCGTGAACTAAGAGGCTATGAATGTTTTTGCGATGACTCCATCTCTTCATTAAGCTTTTGCTTTTTCGAAAACAGTAGCATGATTCCGTGTTCCGTTTGTTTTTTTTTTTTTGCAAAATTTGAATTTTTCAAATAAACTTTTTGCGAAAAAATAGGATTTGGCATTTTGTTTGGGTCATTTTCAATTTCGAATACCCAATCTATAAAGCAGTTTTTAATGAGCAGATTTCAGACGGAATTAAATGGAAAACTCTCATATTATAGAATCAAAGTTAAGAAGAGCATATATTTTTTTTATATTTCAGATTGAAACAAGAAAATAAAATATGTCAAAATAAGTGTAAGGATTTTTTGAGTGTATGTCTTTGAGTGATGTGCTGGGATTTTTTGGATCTCGGATTTAGATGTAGCGACCCAAAAAACATGGTCTGAACTCTAAACGCGAAAGTCTTTTTTTTTGTGTTAATATTAAGTTTAATGTTCAGTTTTATGTTTTATTTCGTAGAAGCGTTTAATAATATCCTTAAACTCTACTTATTTGAAGTGCTTTTCATTATACACGTTATTATTAGTAATGATACTAAATGTATTTTCCCAAAGTTCCTAGAAGTGCTCGGAAGCACTTTTGTTACAAACTAATAGAAATAAATAAATATCTTCTTTAGAGCTTAGGCAAACATGCTTTTTGCGTTTTGATTATAAACAAACTTAAGCTCTTTTTTATAATTGGCCAATCAACAATTTCCCCAGATTCTATTGCCATTTTCCAAATAAAGTAATCCATACAATTATAAGACGCACATTGTATCAATTAGCAGATAGAAAAGCAAAGCCAATTAGAGACGCCTCCAAGTATGCTATGAAATATGCCACAGAACAATAGCACCATGGCTACAATTAAGCCGCTCCTCGAATTTAACAATGGATTGGGATTGTGTGTGTAATTAATTTGTTGCAAACACAATTTATTAATTAGAATGTCAATGTCAGAGATTTCCTTCGCCAATGTTTATTATTAAACAATGCGGTGGCAATTAATTTTGATACAGCTCTGGTTCAGGTGTTTGCCGTAAGGTGAAAAAATGTTTTATGGCCAAAATGTTTCAATCACTTTTGGCATGGTGGCAATGGGGTTACACACGATTTATATATGTACATATTTATTCGTATGTGGCCAAGTGTTAATGGGACTAAGAGAGAATACAAGCAAACATATAGTCTATGATATATGGATGGTTGGCTGTTTCGGGTTAACGCTTAATTATTTAATAAATGTTCTGCAACGAATCCGTGGCTACGAGTTGGCTCTCATTTTGTTCAGATTTTAACTTCTGGTACTGGCATCAGCATTATACTGATGATTGCAAACAAATGGACATTTTTGCAACGTCGCTGCGGTGCGAATGCATTTTAAATGCAACTGCAGTGGCTACACTGAAAAAATTGGGGGTGTGGTATAAGGCTATTTAATGTACAATTCAAATTTTACAAATTTAGCTTGGAGGCTATTAATTTGATTATTCGCCTGCAGTACGACCAGTACTTGAAAGCCACAAGAGATTCAAGCTCACTTGGACGGGACAATGAATCAGAATCTTTATGCAGCTACAACATTGCCTCTAATAGCCAATATTTCCAATCATTTTTATACCCTGTACCGTATGGTACAAAGGGTATATTGTGTTTGTGCAAGCCGAAAATGTATGTAACGTACAGAAGGAGAAGTCGGAGACCCCCCAAAGTTACCTAAAGTATGATCAGAGTGACTAGAGAAGTCGATATACCCATGTCCGTCTGTCCGTCTGTCCGTCTGACCGTCTGTCCGTCTGTCCGTCTGTCCGTATGAACGCCTAGATCTCAGAGATGGTAAGAGCTAGAGCAACCAAACTTTCAGATAAGATCCCTTATTTATCCATAGGAGACAAGTTTATTTTATTTTTTTGATATCGGGACTACATTATATAGCTCCCATAGGGGTGTTTCAGAGGACCTCGAAAAAAAGCAAAAGTTTTAGATAGATAATTCGTTTGCTTATGAAGATATCATAACCAAATTTGGCAATCGGAAGTTTTTTAGAAACCCACAGCACTGTACCAAATTTTATCAAAATCGGTTGACTATATCATATAGCTCCCATAGGACCAATCGGTCGAAAATTTGTTTTATGTACAAAATTCGTTGTGTTTCGTTTGTTTGTGAAGACATTGTAACCAAATTTGGCGTTAAGGAGTTTTTTAGAGTTCCCAAGCACTGTACCAAATTTGATCAAAATCGGTTGACTATATCATATAGCTCCTATAGGACCAATCGGTCAAAAAATCCTTTTTTGTACAAAATTCGTTGCGTTTCGTTTGTTTGTGAAGATATTATAACCAAATTTGGCATTTATAAGTTTTTAAGAGTTCCCAAGCACTGTACCAAATTTGATCAAAATCGGTTGACTATATCATATAGCTCCCATAGGACCAATCGGTCAAAAAATCCTTTTTTGTACAAAATTCGTTGCGTTTCGTTTGTTTGTAAAGATATTATAACCAAATTTGGCATTTATCAGTTTTTAAGAGTTCCCAAGCACTGTACCAAATTTGATCAAAATCGGTTGACTATATCATATAGCTCCCATAGGACCAATCGATCAAAAAATAGTTTTTTGTACAAAATTCGTTGCGTTTCGTTTGTTTGTGAAGATATTATAACCAAATTTGGCATTTATAAGTTTTTAAGAGTTCCCAAGCACTGTACCAAATTTGATCAAAATCGGTTGACTATATCATATAGCTCCCATAGGACCAATCGGTCAAAAAATCCTTTTTTGTACAAAATTCGTTGCGTTTCGTTTGTTTGTAAAGATATTATAACCACATTTGGCATTAAGAAGTTTTTTAGAGATCCCAAGCACTGTACCAAATTTGATCAAAATCGGTTGACTATATCATATAGCTCCCATAGGGCCAATCGGTCAAAAAAACGTTTTTTGCACAAAATTCGTTGTGTATCGTTTGTTTGTAAAGATATTGTAACCAAATTTGGCATTCAGAAATTTTTTACAGATCTTCAAAACTGTACCAAATTTTATCAAAATTGCTTGACTATATCATATAGCTCCCATAAGACCAATCGGTCAAAAAAACGTATTTTGAACAAAATTCGTTGTGTTTCGTTTATTTGGCAAAGAAATATCTTTTGGAGTTTGTAAGCAATATATCGGACTTGATTGCAGTTTGGTGGTACAGGGTATCCCAAAGTCGTCCGCGCCCGACTTTAACGTACGCCATCTTTTAGATTAATCTGAGCCAAAATGTCAGATTTTGAACTTAAAAATAAAATTGTTAAGATTGTGTCAGTTACCAAAATTCGCTACATGGTTCCGGGTCATATTGACCATACACCAAACCAATTTAAAAGTCTGTGTTGTATAAGTATATCGGTGAAAATAAGTGAAGCGGGCTACTTTTTAGCTCGACCTCGTAGATTTTTATGATTTTTACATATGTGATGGACAGGCCCGTCCCCCCGGGCTCAGAGCTTTCTCAGGGTCCCGGTGTAATTACTGTCGTACTGTCGTGGCTCAAGCCAAAAATTTTCGCTCGGGCCCGTATTTTCTCTCTAGGGCCCTGGTGGTAGAGCTACTAGCCAATAGTAACCTCGAGAAATTTTATTGCAAAATTCCGATTATTGATCGAGTTATCGATAACTGAAAATTTAATTTTTAACTTTGAGACTAGTCAAATAAAGATAATATATTGAAAAAAAAAATTCCATTTTATTTTTTTTATGAAAGATAAAACATTGAATTTGAAAAAATAACATTTTTTTAAATTTTTCTTATATTTTTTAAATTTTTTTTTCAATTTTTTTAAACATATTTTAACATTTTTTTTGTAAAATTTTATAATTCAAACGTGATCTCCCACTTAAAAAAAAAAAAGGTAAACCCATTTTAAGCCTGTACATTCACTGCGAAAAACAAAAAAAAAAAGTTAATAACTTCTAGAATTGTGGGAGTTATGCTTATGTTAGTGATGGCACCTTGCATGGTCGCCAAGGTAAACATTACCTCGGTAAATGACAATTAAGCATAACTGCTCGGAATAGAAAGTTAAAAGAACTGTTATCGGATTTTTGGTTTTTAGCAGTGAATTTACACGCATAAAATAGCATTAACACTTTTTTTTTAAAAAGTTGCAGATCAATTTTGAATTTCAAAATTTAAAAAAAAAATTGCTAAAAAATATTTAAAAAAATAAACAATTTTCTAATTCAATATTTTATCTTTCATGGAAAAAAAATTTGCGTCGATATCTTTATTCGTATAGCAGATATGGCTTGTCAAAGACTAAAAACAAAAAATTTAATTTTTAGTTATCGATAACTCGATAAATAATTAGATTATAAAAGATATTAGTTGCTAGTTGTAGTCTGACTCAGAAACCTTAGACCCGTGCGACCCATTTTTTTCCATGAAAAACATGTGCTTTGTTTTTTGAAACGAGATCTTTAGTTATTGCTTCCAAGCTTGGAAGCATCTACTTAAAACAAGTAAATTCCCAAATTTATCAGAGAAGGCATATGTAATTATACCCTGTACCGTATGGTACAAGAGTATATTGTGTTTGTGCAAGCCGAAAATGTATGTAACGTATCAGAGTGACTAGAGAAGTCGATATACCCATGTCCGTCTGTCCGTCTGACCGTCTGTCCGTCTGTCCGTATGAACGCCTAGATCTCAGAGATGGTAAGAGGTAGAGCCACCAAATTTTCAGATAAGATCCCTTATTAATCCATAGGAGACAAGTTTATTTTATTTTTTTGATATCGGGACTACATTATATAGCTCCCATAGGGGTGTTTCAGAGGACCTCGAAAAAAAGCAAAAGTTTTCGATGGATAATTCGTTTGCTTATGAAGATATCATAGCCAAATTTGGCAATCGGAAGTTTTTTAGAAACCCCCAGCACTGTACCAAATTTTATCAAAATCGGTTGACTATATCATATAGCGCCGATAGGACCAATCGGTCAAAAAATCGTGTTTTGTACAAAATTCGTTGTGTTTCGTTTATTTGTGAACATACCGTAACCACATTTGGCATTAAGTTTTTTTTTAGAGTTCCCAAGCACTGTAGCAAATTTGATCAAAATCGGTTGACTATATCATATAGCTCCCATAGGATCGATCGGTCGAAAAAAACGCTTTTTGTACAAAATTGATTGTGTTTCGTTTGTTTGTGAAGATATTGTAACCAAATTTGGCATTCAGAAGTTTTTTAGAGATCTTCAACACTGTACCAAATTTTATCAAAATCGGATGACTATATCATATAGCTCCCATAGGGCCGATCGGTCGAAAAAAAGTTTTTGATTAAAAATTCGTCTGTTTTTAGTTGTTTATGAAGGTATCATAATCTAATTTGGCAATCAAATGTCTTTTGGTGCTCTTAAGCAATTTACCGGATTTGATTGCAAGCAGTGGTACAGGGTATCCCAAAGTCGTCCGCGCCCGACTTTAACGTACGCCATCTTTTTTTGTTTATATTTATGAAAGAAAGTTATTTACCACAAAATTTTTATTTATATCTTGACCTATGTGAAGCTTCAGTCATATTGTAATCGATAGACAGGCATCCTTATAACTTTTAGTCATTTTTGTGTGAGGCTATTAAAATTCTAACAAAAATGTAGATAAATTAATTTTACAAAATCCTAACCTTGATTCTTTTTATTTTAAAGCTCTTAAGTCGTACTTTTATAAAGAAGATATCATAAATATGGTATACAAATTATTTTCTTCCGCAGTTCTGAACAGACTAAGAAAATTTGTATTGATAAATGTGACTGTGTCGTGTTTCAGTCAGAATTATTTCGTCAGGAAGTTCTGGATTACTCTAACATTGATTTTTTAATTTTGAGGCATTTCTGACCTGTTTATGGTTTTTTCTTTGTAAAAACTTTTAAATTATACCTACTTCTTTAAGGAACATGGCATAAATATATTTCATTTTTTTCGGCATAAATCGTGATTTTTAATAAACAAGTGCAAAAAATAAAAAAATAAATAATTAATAAATTCGATTTTAAGATTTTCTTTAATTTGAATACTTTTCAAGTAATACGTTATTAAAAAAAAATATCTTGATAAACATTTTTACACAGTAGAATACGAAAGTAACTGGCGATGTTTGCACATTGAATGCTTTTCTGGAGTTTTTGAAAAATTGGAAAGTTACTTTCCAAAAAAGCAAAATTTTAGTATATCTTATTTTAATATTTTGAAAATTAGCGCTTATTAAATGAGCTATATTAAATGATATTATTGAGCAAAAAATATTTAAGCAACACTGAGAAACGATCAATCACAGCATTTGAACTACGAAACCTCGACAGTTTTTTATTATTGAAAACCATGTAAAAATTAAATTTCTTTAAGAGAAGGATTAGAGATGCGAAATAGTGAAAAGTGGTTAAATAAATTAAAATAAAATTGAACAAGATGAATTTAAGAAATGTCGGAAAGTGTGGTATCACAACCTCAAGAAACAAAAATGGAACTCATACCCACCAATAATTTCAAGATCATGTAAAAAATCCACTCATTTAAAAATATTTTCCCGTCTCGCCCATGCCCCAGCTTTTTGCAGGATTCCCATGAGACCTCTTCTCGTTCCCAATACTATTTTTACTTCCAACCGCTCTTCCCTCTAGAAATTTTCTCCCAGTGTATTGCTCTCACCTGCTTGCATGCCCATTAAGAATTTATGATGTGCACGTCAGCATCAGCAATTGCAATGCCAACTGCAGGGGAGCAACAACAACAATAACAACAACAACAGCAAAGAATCCTCATCAGCATTTGGCTCTGCTACGCATTGATTTCCCATGTGTGTGGCCTTATCCAGTGACTGGGTCTTAATGCAGACGCTTAACAGCTGTTTAACGGCAATAATGCAGAGTATTTGAGAGACGCCGATGGAGTGGGTTGAGAGGCAGGTTGTCGACGTTCCAGCTTCAATTGAAGTGTAATGACATGCAGAATTTTCACACAGTCAAACAGCAACAGCAACAGACATTCAGAGTTAAAAAAAAAAAGTCCAAGACATTTTTCAAGACAATTAATCAAGCGACTTGGCGATAACAGAAAATCCCGCGATTTCGATAAAGAGTGAGCCAGATGCTGATCAAATCAAATGGCTCAACAGTCAGCAGAAATGACTTTTGACATGCTAAAAAGCGACATGCCAATGACACGCCCTGGCGCAATGACAACAAGAGAACTTGACGGATGCCAGGGACGCAACTGCTCCTTGCCTGCTCCATTGATGTTGGCTACTGACGTCCATTGATGGCCAACTGAATGACTTTGACTGAGACAAAAAGAAGGCGTTTATGTTTCAAGGCAGTTGCTGTCCTTAGATTTTAGCTAGCTTTTTGGAATCCATTTTTGTTATTTTTTTTTTTTCTTGCCAATCACTGACACTGATTACATTTTCAGCAAGTCAAATTGATAAGAGCGTCCTGTCGTCAACAAGTCCTAGCCAATTTGACACAGGCCAACGCAATTTACATGCATTTATGGTAACAGCGTGTTGCGGTGGTCTCAAGTATATATATACATATATATGTATGTATGAATGAAGCGGGTTGTGGTTAGACTCTTGGGACTGACTCTTGGCATTTGCTTGGGTTTTAGCCAAATTGCAGGAAAACATTTACTCGAGCGAACTAAGCCAAACCAGAACTGAAACCTTGCTCTCTGGGTCAGTGCAAATGCATTTGTGTGTGTGTGTGTGTGTGGAGACTGCAGAGGCGTATCCGAAAAAAAATTTCGTGGAGCGTTCAAACAAAAATTAACTAAAACAGTCTAGTTCTTAGAACTAGCAACTCCGAATATTGTTGTAAACATTCATCATCATCAGCAGGCAGAGCCACTTACAATTTAAAGAAACCAGATTGTAGTCAGGTCATCCCGCCAGTAGTTTTCTTAATTTTACATTGTTCATCCTTTTGGAGGCATTTTTAAGTATATAGTATTTCGAATGAGTCTACAAACCGGGCAAAGGAACTTTAGCTTGTTCTTTGACAATAACTGGGTTTTTTGTGGAGCTTTAAGGAAGAAAGGGTTAAAAGATCATTTTTGGTCGAGTTTGGGGGTAAATTTTAAAAACACTATTTGGGGGAACTCATGTGTGGTGTACCCAAAAAGTAAAAATAAATTTATTTTGGTCTACATGAGTGTAAGTACTTATTTTCAGGGAAAAAGGTCTAAATTATTATGCAGGTCTATTATTTTTGGTCCAGTATGGAAATAAGTTGTTAAAAATTTTTTTGGGATGATAAAACTTTATGCAGCTTTTGTAGCCTTCGAAAAACTGGCAGTATGGACAGACAGGTGGACATGGCTCAATCGTCCTGAGCGCCCCTTAGTTAACGCAGAAGATTCGTTGTTGCCATTGGTGTGGCAGCTGTGGGGGACTCACGGGGTAGTGAGCCACTCAGGTTCCGTGCGTACCAGCTGGCGTGAGTTCTCAGTTTATCTCTTTACCGACTGAAAAAGAAAGACACCTGCTTCTTAACCGGTACCAGATTTAGGTGTAGCAATATCAAGGGCATCCAAGATTCCGGAGCCTCTGAACCATTTGCTGGTGTCCCAGACTTGTATATCGTAACGCAGAATTGATGGTACTATCATCCTAAAAACTATAGTGAGTTACAGCGTTGCTACTGGCAAGTTTAAACAGCGCTGTCTGTCTCGTCCTTAAAGGTGAGTCTCTTTTCCAAAGTAAGGTCAAGATATTTTACCTTTAAGTCTCCAGGAGATTGCTAAAGATAGAGAGAGCAAAGCGCAAGCTGCAGCGTTTCTAAGCTAGAGCTTTATGTTCCAACTGATGACCAGACTGTAAGAGAGTCGACACATGCCGCTGGCCATCAACATCTTAGGATTTTTGTAATGTACAGGGTTATTCCTCCTCCTGGAACCGCCTCTGGTGTGCTGCCAAAAATTTGTTGCCAACTTGTAAGTGTAAATGAAACCGAAAGCCCCTTCCTTACAAATGTTGAGCATTGCATTTGCAAAATGTCTGCTACTTTCTAAATACACTATGTATCTATATATGTATCTGTGTGTGTATTTGTGTGCGCAGCGGATGTGAGTAAATAGCACAAAAGGAAATGTACAAATAAATATTTGTAAATGAAAATGAGCAAGGAAATGGCCTCGCCATGCGGTCGACATGCGCTAAAATCTTTTAAACATGAATAACATAATATATACTGTGAACAAGTATATAGTATATACATAGAAATAAACATAAACTTAAAATTGCTGCCAGTAAAGACGAAATTGCAAGTTACACTTGTCAAGGAAACAATTTTAGTAATTTTGCAGTTTCCAGCAGCAACAAAAATGTTGTAAAGTGTACAACAAAATGCATCACATTTCAGCCTAAACTTAAGGAGACGCAACATTTTTATACCCTGCAATTAGGAATGAAGAGCGGCTATACGAACTATAGAAGGTATACCAAGGTACATATATACGGATATATTCTTAAAAACTCGCTATGTTCATATTTGTCTCTATATCCTTACTCGATGTCAATATAATTCCAAAAAAAGTTTTGATTAATTTGTAGTCAAAACAAATTATTTTTAAGAATTTCAGGAATTTTTTAAACAACGCGTAAAGGCTTCATTTAGAACAACGTTTTTTTCGCCTTTTTTTTGTTTTTTTTATCTAAATTGCCAATCAGCGTCCAGATGAAAAAAAATTTGTTTACCACTTTTGCTTAAATTAAATATATAAAATTTTATTATTTTTTAAGTAATAAAAAATTCATATAAAATTGTTTAATTTTTTACAGGGATCGCAAATAAGAGGTATGGAGTTGAAAAAAATCAAAGGGAAAAAAGTGCTTTGGATGAAAGTGCATGCCACTATATATCATATTTTTGAATGGACTATCCGAAATAAGGATAAATTTTTATTCTTAATTTTTATCAAAAAAATCAAGCTTAACTCTTAGTTTTTCACTAAAAATATAAAAATTATGAAATAATATTTAAATGCCAATTTTTATTTAAATATTGCAAAATAACTCTTATTTTTCAATTTTTATAATAAAAATTTAAAATAAAAATTATTGGCCAATTTTTATTTTATAAATTTAGAAAATTTAAAAAGAGTTATTAATAAGAGTTATTTATAAAAATTGAAAAATAAGAGTTATTTTGCAATTTTTAAATAAAAATTGGCATTTAAATATTATTTCATAATTTTTATTTTTTAAGTCAAAAAATAAGAATTATTATGCAATTTTGATGAAAAAATAATAATTATTTGATGATTTTTATTTTAAAAATTATAAGAGTTACGATCCCTGATTTTTTATGATATAAACACTAAATATGTAATACAAATTTATTCTAATTTTTGAAAAATTAAAAATTTAAAAAAAAAAAACATTAAAAATTTTATTTTTTTCATATAATAAATACTATAACCTTAAAATTTGTAATTTTTTGTAACATCTACAGTATAGGGAAGCAACAAAAATGCTCGTTTAAAAAAAAACGTACTACTCAATAAATAGGAACATTTATTTGTGAAAACAAACAAACCAAAAATTTTGCAACAGATAATTAAGTTTAAAAATACTTTCTTGATCAATGTTCATTTTTGAATACTTACCTATACAACATAGAAAAATTTTCCTTTATTATATAATTTAAAAAAATTATTACATATAATATTTGATATCTTTTGAAAAAAAAATAATTTTAAAACGAATTTAAAAAATTTTAGTTTAAATTAATTAAGTCATTGACAACTTAAACAAAAAAATGGCTCATAAATAAACAGTAGCTTAGTCATAATTACAATAAATAATTTTGAGTACCTTAAGTTTGAAAACTAAAATTTTCTGGAAATTTTTTTTTGTAGTTCCTTGTGCCTTACTTTTTATTTCAAAATTTTAATTTTCTGTTTCGTAATGAAATGAATAAGATTAAATAATTTTAAGTACATATTGCAAGAAAAAGGTTATTAGTACTACTTTCCTAAAATTCAGTAGTGTCGAAAGACTGGTAGGTAGTTTTTAGTAAAATGCTCCACTAAGATCTTACCAAGTGTGTGTATCTATGTGTATGATTTATACAGAAAACACCTTTGGCATATATGTAAAGCCCTTGTGGATTTCGAAGTTAAAAACTTGGTGACCCTTTTCGGAAGCAACCCACGATACGCAGCAACGCATGAATTTTATTCCCTAGTCAAGGAAAGCAGCATACCCAAATCTAATCAAGATTACAAGGTACAAGGTCTTATAGTTGCAGATCTTATTTTTTTTTTTGTTCAAGGCTAAAAAACTACACGAACTACACATGAGCACCATAAGGGTTAAATGCTTTATTTAGCCATGAACTATAATTTTAATAAATTCTCTACTTCAACAGCTTTTTATTTAACTAAAAAAGACTTAAACTTTTATTTAAGCTGCCATATTTTCTAGCATTTCTATTTATTTATCAGAAACCATAATTTATGAATTTATAAAATTTACACATTTTAAATTAGATTTAATATTTTAAGACAAAAATAGGTATTAAAATGCAAATTAAGAAAATAAAATACAAATTGGTTAAAGAAACGATATTAAAATAACGCTTGACTAGGCGTCAATTTTCATTTGCAAAAAAAAAAAAAAAAAACTTTGCCAAAATTATGAGCGCTATTATGATACATGTATATGAGGATACGTAGCTTCGGATTGGCGTACAAATCAATTTGCTCGAAAATAAATAAAATTGAATATGCAGCATAAAAGCCAGAGATAATCTCATGCAAATCAAATTAGTTCAAAATGCAAAAAGCTTGAAAAAAAGGCATAAAAAAAATGCTGGTAACAAAAAATTATTTTCAAATCATGCTACTGAAAGCAATTTGCATCTCAATTGGTTTTGGCCGCTCTCAAAGAGAAGCGGCTCCTACAACAACAACAATAATGCGAATTACAAGAAGAAAAGAAAAATGTTGCAAAATAATGCTGTTGTGCCTTTTGTGGTGTTTACCAGAGAACCCCAGACAGACGAGGGGCACAGTGGGATAGACGGAGACAGTGGGGCTTGCAACCTAGTCAGTTGGCATTCATTGCCACAAAGCGGCAATCAGTAACAGTTATAGCGGAAAATAGCTATAATATGTATGGCTGATATGAATATCTAACCCAAAACAGGCAGAAAATTGCAAAAGTGCCTAAAAAGAATTACAACAAGGCTTTGGTTAGGTTCGAAGGTTTTCGCTCAATAGGGTGGTTTAAAGGGCTTGATAGAGTATCCAAGCAAACACACTTCAATACACACACACCCACACACACATGACTAAAATTAAAATAGCAACAACATCTAGAACAACAACAACAACAAACACAGAAGTGGTAGCAGTGGCTGTGGCTATGGCAGCAAACCACACAAAAGCAATTTCGATCAGACACAAAGATAAAAAGTAGATTCAAGCTGCGACGCCAACGCCGGCACAGTGGTCAAAATGTTCGTTCAAGCTGGTATAAATTCCACTTTCAAAATATCGTTTGTTGCCAAATTTTTATTTAAGAAAAAAAAATATGTATTGTAGTAGTTATAATTGAATTATATTGTATTGTATGTAAATATTGTTATTTCAAAAATTTGGTACTGGGTACTATGAATTTTTATTACAAAAACTAGCATAACTTCCCCAATTGACTAAGTTATGAATTTTTATTTTTTTCAGTAAATTCATGGCCATAAAATGTGACCATTGTTCATTCGAAAAAACGTAATTTTAAAATTCAAAAAAATAGTTAAAATTTATAAAACCTATTTATAATTAAAAAAATTAGAAATTTTTTTGAACACCAAGTTTTATATTTTGTTGTAAATTATTATTCAAGTGTCAGTACTTGTTTACCAGATATAGGTTTTTAAACAAAAGTCCACCTAAACATTCAATGAACAATAAAGCGATTTGTAGGGTGGGACATCTGTTGCTTTGGTTATTAAACACCCATAATTTCGAACATAGCCGTACAAAGTGGATGGGTACTCCTCGAAATATGTCAAGTTCAAAGCTACTCAACTTTAGTCATGGATCGTTTAACAACCGACAAACATAGTTGAGACCAGTGTCGACGAGTCACCTGGAACATCGACGCACCATCGTTCGCAAGATTTATAACTTGCTAGGACAACTTTGCGACGAATTTTGCATGCAGATATGCTTTTACACGCAGATGAGTTTTCATTAAAAAAAGTCATCAAAAATTACGATGTTCGCATACGGGTCTGTAGAGCCAGCCGCGGCGGCCATTTGGGCGATATTATTTTTCATACTTAAATAAATAGTTTCAAACTTGCGTTTGGTATGTATATTTGCCCAGTTTTGTTGCAAAATATACGAATAAAATGCAATTATAAACAAAGCAACAGATGACCCACCCTATATAATTGGTAAGAATAGACTGTATCAATATGAAAGGCCTATGTGTTACACAGGTTCAAGAAAATCTTCCAAGTGGACAAGCAATCCATTGTGATACCCATGGGATTACTGACAAGAAACTGCTAATTTAAGTGGCACCTTTGTTAGTTGGACATCAGGAACACACACACCTGTAGATTTTGTAAAATTAAAGGGAAATCCTAACATTTCATATTTACAGATTATGGAGGTCTTGCCGGCAGTAGAACATCCACATTTCCATAGAAATTCAAAATTATTCGGTTATAACCAGCCCAAGGAACTATATTTGATTCGGGTATTAGATAAGCTAAGATCCATAAAATCTTCTGTCCCATTAATTTTATTATAATTATAAGTGTTTAAAGCTTAAAATATTAAAAAAAAAAATTTTGACCTGTTTTATTGTAGATAATCACAATTTGAAATTGAGCCTTAAACAACCCAATAGAAAGAGCAACAATAACCTTAAGTAAAGTGTGGGTCTTGAAATTTTTAAGTACTTGGAATAGTTTCTTTAAAAAATATTTTATTTATTTTTAATTTTAACAAATTAAACCTAGTTTTTAATACTAAACTTAATATTAATATAACGAGCACTAGCTACTAGGGCTTCGATTCGTTTAAAAAAAAAATGTAATACAGTCGAGGCGGTGCCCGACAGTGAAATACCCTGTACCTTTTGTCTCGAAAAAATTTTTCCTGAATATTCCTTCTAAGAACTTTCCAATTGGAATTAATTTTTTTTTGGTGAAATTCGATGTTTATACCTATAAGTTCCCTAAATTTTTACCGATTTTGATGAAACTCGAATGTTACGTCAAAGAAGTTATTTAAAGTATATGGGGTAAGTTTCAAGTTGGTATGTTGAGGGGTGTGGGAGAAAACACGGTAAATCGATTGCGGGGGGTGGGGGGACCGCATCGATAAAATTTGGAGGTGGATTTATTCATTAGAGCCACATGAATCAGATTACCAAAAATTGTGATTCTGGGTCACTTGTAAGCATAATTACGATGAGTCAAATAGTGACGCAGTTTATAGGCAAGGGTGGTGAAATTTGAACATTTTTGACTATAACTTTTGCAGTATTTGTCCGATTTTGTTTATTTTTTACACACAGATGCATGATGATGCATGAATTTCAGATGAAAATATTAAACGGTGTGGCTAAAAACTCTACTGCGGGGGAACGGGGGAAGATATTGACATGATTCAACAAACTTTATCTTCTCAGGAAATTTGCGCACCAGCTGGTAAAGTTTCGTGTCTCTAGCTTTTATAGTCTCCGAGATCTAGGCGTTCATACGGACGGACAGACGGACGGACGGACATGGCTCAATCGCTACCCGAGGTTATGATAAGCATTTTGGTATAAAGGACTTGGGGTCTGCCACGCCTCCTTCTGTCCGTTACATACATTGCACAAATCTAGTATACCCTTTGTACCTTGAGGTACAGGGTATAAAAATATAAAAAAAAAATAATAAAGCAAAATACTTTGACTTGATAAAATTATTCTATAAACTGTGTAGCACATACAAAAAAATTACAAACTTAATACCTGCACCTAAAATATTTTTAAACTTATTAATTAATTCTAGCTTGATCAAATACAATTCAACCACTGTGCGCCGTAGCCGACGCTAGAGCCAACGCCAACGCTTACGCCAAGCGAAAAGCAACGCAGCACATCAGTTACAAAAATTTAGGCTACCCAAAATGGCTGACACACAAACATACTCGCAAACTCACACAATCTCACATACTCGCACAGACAAAGTGTAAAAGGAAAACAGATAAAGACGAACAAGCAAACTGTATAAAAAGCGAGTGAAAGCAAGAAAAATGCTGCGGATGCGCTGGAGGATTCGCTCGCTTGTTTTTTGTGTTTTTTTTTTTGTGTACCCTTCTAGAGCATAAGCATATTTACTGTAATCTATTCTTTGTAATACAATGCATAGAAGGAAACGCAGCTTATCTCAGTAAGTATGTATAACACATCCTAAGTACAGTAGTGTATTAAGTCAATATTTTGCATTTTTCAACTTTTTCTAAGAAAACGAAAATATTTAGGAATCCTTTAGGTTACTAAATCTAGTCTTTCGTAATACAAAAAATAAAACAGAGCTCTACATATTTTTATACACTGAGCGCAGGGCAGGGGTCAAGGGTATTATGCATATGTGGTATGTTTGTAACAAGGCAAAGAAGGCAAAGTTTATGATTAGTTTGGGAAGCGATATTAAAAAGTCCGCCTGTTCACCCGATCAACCTAAATTTTAGATTGCTTTGATGCTTTATGACGTCATTGGCACAGTCCTACGGTAGTACCCCTGAACCTTGGTAACCTTAAAACTTCTTATCCATTTTCCTTCGCAAATATTTTCAATTGCGCAAAACTGAATTCGAATTATATTATTTTAAAATTATTGGTACTCAAATTACTCATCATCGATTCTTTTTAAATTTTTTATTATTATTCACTTTTTTCGCTTTTTAAGTAAGTAAATGTTGTTTCAAATTTTTAGTAATTTTTTGGTAAAAATTCTAATTTAAATGAAAATTACTTAATTTATTTTTTTCTAATTTAGAAATCAGATTTTGAGACAAAAAAAAAATTTGTATGTTAAAAAAATATATACATCGAAAAAAATCGGACAAATATAGAAATTATGGGAATGGCAGTATGAGCCAGTCATGAAACAGACGAACAAAAACGTTCAAAGATATTGGCAATAATGTTTGAATATCAGAAAAGTGTAAATGTCTTATTTTATAAATTGACGTCACCAAGTTTAGTACAAAAAATCATAAATATTCTTTCGATAGAAACACTCCAACCACCAAAAATGTTCAATCTTTTTAAGAAAAATATTTTATTTTAATCCATTTGCCAAATATAAAAATATGTCATTTTTAAAGGAAAGTGATTTTAAAAATGCATGAAAAGCAATTGCTAGTGGAAAACAATTGGGTCAGTTCATTTCCATTTCGTCGATTCGGCAAAAACAAATCTCGTATATAATCAAATTTAACGAAGAATTTAAAATAAAAAACTTAACTAATTAGAGTGGATGTCGAAAAACATAAAAAGTTTTTTTCGGCCGAATTATAGCACAGCCAGAATTTTTTTTGGTTTAAATATTTTGATATGATAGCAGATTCGAATTTTTTGAGTTAATTAAAGAATATCAGTAGCCATTTGTCATTCGAGATACTGCTCTATAAATTATGTATTTATAGGCATATATACATATAAAGGGTCATCAATCTTGAAGTTTTTTTTTTAAATAAGCGGAGGAGCCAAGCGGAGGTTCCAATTTTCGATGACGCGTTCGAGCATAGTCGGCGGTATCTCGCGAATAATACGGGTAATGTTGGCCTCTAATGCTGCAATCGTAGCTGGATTATCCACAAACACTTTAGACTTCACGTAGCCCCAAAGGAAAAAGTCTAACGGTGTGATATCACACGATCTTGGTGGCCAATTCACCGGTCCGGAGCGTGAAATTAATTGTTCACCAAATTGTTTCCTCCATATTGTAGCAGCATGGTCCTTAGTCACCCTGTACTTAACGAATGAGTACATAGTTATTGCATGATCTTTAGTCACCCTGTACATAAATAGGTATAAGTATCGTACGTAAGCTGTAAATGTGTAACCGAGAGGGCATAGCATAAGTGAAAGAGAATAAAGCGAGTTAGTCTAATGAGACGAGCTGAGCAGAAAGGTTGCGTTAATTGTTGCCGTCTTTAGTTCTGCTGCTACAATATGTCCATTGTTTCACGGGCTGGATGGTTTCTTGTTGAAACCAAATGCCGTCGAGATCTCGGGCTTCAATTTCAGGTAGCAAATAATTCGTTATCATATAATAACGATAACGGTTTTGAAGAAATATGGACCGATGATTCCACTGGCCCATAAACTACGTGCTGGACGAGGTCTATTCGGTCGAGTGTCCTCCAATAATGAATATTGGGTCTCAAATTTGTTGATGGTATGGCGAATGGTCTCAGTAGGTCGATTATTATCTTTACAGAACGCGAATTTTCGTAATATAATTGTACGATTTGTAAACGTTGTTCGGCTGTAAGTTTTTCCATGATGAAATGGCAATGAAAGCAGAATAAAAAACACATGGCAACTTGTCAGTACTCACGCGTGGTTTATCAAAAAAACCTTATTGAAAAAAAAACCTCAAGATTGATGACCCTTTCAGTTTAACTATCAAGAAATGGATTTAAACAGGGACGAATCTTAGCAAAGCTTATAAATAAAAAAAAGGTCATCATCATAGGTACTCAAGGTTCTTAAGGGAAATCCTTATTTGGTTCTAAGAACTTGAGCAGGAAATTTGACTTTTGCAGTTATTTTTAAAAAATTGTGTAAAAATTACGATTACGAATTGGATTTGGGATATAAAATATAGCGGATAAAACATTGAGGACTAGTTTTAGGAATTATGTATAATTCCAAATAAATAATATATCTACTTTTAATTTATAATTAAATAATATATAAATATATTTATAGAATTTTTAACTTTATATAAATTTCAGTTTTGGGAATACCTACATAATGTATGGCATCGATTTTTTTTAAATTTGATTATGAAGTTGGAGGAAATCTGCGCAAATACTTTAAAAATTAGTATATTTAATTTTGATCCGAACGTGTGAATACTGGAGGAAGGATTTTTGATATTAAAAAATAATATATATTTTGAGGTTATATAAATTTTTAGTGAAATCAGTTTTTAGCAATATAATAATTTTTTTATCAAAGATTTTCCTTAATTTCAATTAGCAGCTTCGTAGAACTTGTTAAGAAATAAAAGATCTTAGAGTTGTATACAAGTTAATAATTTCGAGATTGCAGATAGGATTAAAAAAATAAAATTCAAGTCAGTGTATTACATTTTGAGCCGGTTATATGTGTCTAGAATTGTATACTTTACTAATTTTTCGGTTAAAGTAACAAACATTTTTGCAAGAGTATCTAAGCTTCGAATTTCGAGTTTGACGTTTCTCTCCCACTTTTTCTTTTTTTTTTGCCATTTGCAGGGCGAATGTGGACGATGGACCTACAGCGGGCTAAAAGGCGACGGAAGCGCACGGTCTAGTGGCAGGCTTTGGCGCAGCTTTTGCGGTTTAGGCCTCATTTTGTGGCTGCTGCTGAAGGTAAGCGCGAGAAAGCCTTGCCAAAAAAAAAAATTATGCAAATCATCGTAATACTTTCACAGTAAAAGTAAAACGGAAGGAAATTGTGTAAAACCACCAAAGCAGTGGCATGACACTGCGAAGCGAAGCGGCATGAGATGTGGCACAAGCTGGTCTGTCTCTCTGTGTGTCTGTCTATTCGTCTGGATGTCTGCTGCTGCCTGCTGTCAGTGGCAGCCACCAAAAAGCGTTTGGCAAGCTACAAAGCAAATAATTGCCTAAAAATTGAGGCCATGCAAACTCTAACGTAATGGAGCTGTTTGCTTTGAACGTTGGCGGCAACACCCGTAGGTAGCAATCCGTCCAACGTCGACCGTCGTCTTGCATGTGTATAATGATGATATTTGCAAAAAATAAAAAATACGAAAGATAGAAATGTATATACACAATATACGTGTAATATTTGTAATGTGAGCTCAGACCGTGAGTCAATAAAAAGCAAATAAATGTGAGCTGAGCAAATGATTGAAAGATATACGATGACTTTAAAAGCTGCTCGAACAGAATGCGCCATAAAAAGGGCGAGCTATAAAGTGGCGCACACACACACATATATATAAGTTGTTTGGAGCAAAAATTTAATAACTGTCAAGTAAGTCGACCACAAGGACGACTTTGAGTCTGTTGCTGTGCACGACTTACCTCTGACAATGCAGCACACACACACACGCACACAGTTACACGCACTGATACTCACACAGATACTCAAACACATGCTAGCACACACAGACATACATACATGCTGACCACAATGCCTTTACTGTTGCCTCTGCTGTTAAGTCAAATAACAAGCGGCGAAAAAAAAATATCGTATATACAAAAGGCGACTGTAACAAAAGTAGCGCTAAGATGAAATCAAAACAATATGCGACACAGCAGCAACAACAACAATCATACTTATAAAATATGTATCTTTAAGGCTGACTTTTTAATGGCCATCAAGAATACCAAGAAGAAGCCACAAAAAAAAAAACAGTGAAATATAAGTAGCATTAAAAAATATAAAGTATACGCTGCGTGTTGCAGCTGGGCTTTTGTGAAATGACGCTAGAAATCTGTAAGCAGCTGGATTGCTAAGAAACACATTAAACACTTTTCTGGCTGTAGTGCGTCCGTGGAGCCGCTAAAAGTTCACCATTCCATTAAATGTGATAGTGCCAAAGTACGGAGTATATTTCTCTCCAAAAATTTGTTTGCCAAACTCGTAGGATGAGTGTGTTTTAGAGCGTTACCCTTGTGTCCTCAATAGTGTCTACTAGTGCTGGAAGTAACATCGATGTTTACCGATGTTTTTTATTTTTATTTATTATTTATTTATTGCTTAATTCCCTTAATATACAAATTTTCTTAAGCTAGTATATGAACAATATTATTTACAGTGTTGAGCTATCGCTTTTCAAAAATGTTTTTTTGACCGATCGTTCCAATGGGAGCTATATGATATAGTCAACCGATTTTGATCAAATTTGGTACAGTGTTGAAAATCTCTAAAAAACTTCGGAATGCCAAATTTGGTTACAATATCTTCATGTGTTTGGTTTGTTTAAACACAACGAATTTTGTGCAAAAAACGTTTTTTTGACCGATTGGCCCTATGGAAGCTATATGATATAGTCTACCGATTTTGATAAAATTTGGTACAGTGTTGAAAATCTCTAAAAAACTTCTGAATGCCAAATTTGGTTACAATATCTTCACAAACAAACGAAACACAACAAATTTTGTACAAAAATCGTTTTTTTGACCGATTGGCTATGGGAGCTATATGATATAGTCAACCGATTTTGATCAAATTTGGTACAGTGCTTGGGAACTCTAAAAAACTTCTTAATGCCAAATGTGGTTAAGGTATGTTCACAAATAAACGAAACACAACGAATTTTGTACAAAACACGATTTTTTGACAGATTGGTCCTATGGGAGCTATATGATATAGTCAACCGATTTTGATCAAATTTGGTATAGTGTTTGGGAACTCTAAAAAACTTCTTAATGCCAAATTTGGTTACAATATCTTCACAAACAAACGAAACACAACGAATTTTGTACAAAAAACAAATTTTCGACCGATCGATCGTATTGGAGCTATATGATATAGTCAACCGATTTTGTTAAAATTTGGTACAGTGCTGGGGGTTTCTAAAAAACTTCCGATTGCCAAATTTGGCTATGATATCTTCATAAGCAAACGAATTATCCATCGAAAACTTTTGCTTTTTTTCGAGGTCCTCTGAAACACCCCTATGGGAGCTATATAATGTAGTCCCGATATCAAAAAAATAAAATAAACTTGTCTCCTATGGATTAATAAGGGATCTTATCTGAAAGTTTGGTTGCTCTAGCTCTTACCATCTCTGAGATCTAGGCGTTCATACGGACAGACGGACAGACGGACAGACGGATATGGGTATATCGACTTCTCTAGTCACTCTGATCATACTTTAGGTAACTTTGGGGGGTCTCCGACTTCTCCTTCTGTACGTTACATACATTTTCGGCTTGCACAAACACAATATACCCTTTGTACCATACGGTACAGGGTATAAAAATATAAGCAACCGAAACAGAAAAACGAAAGAAAGCCAAAGAAAAAAAAGTTGATTGCGCCCAAGAAGGACCAAGATATATAGATAACTCCGATGAGGTTTTGGCTCTGGAGCTCAAGTTAAAGAAGCAAGCTTTCACTTCAGTGTGCCCATTCGGGATCGACAACTGATGTATAGGTCCGGCGTGGACGCAAGTTTGCCTTCACCGTGTCAATCGACTGACAAATAGAGTATGAGTTCTTTGACTGGCCGAAGCTTGATGCCAAAAGCGATGAGACTAAGGAACTTGTAACCACACTTTTCCTGGCCTGATACCGAAAATTCAAGCAGTGCAAGAATTTCAAATGAGCTCACAAAATTGTCAAGTACAAGTACAGCCTATTCCTAAGTTCCTCTCGATTAGTAATACTGGAAAGGAATTAAAGTAAATTCATTTTGTTGCAATTGGGAGCGCCAAAGATGTGAAATCGTTGAATTTTTTAAATTAATTATTAAATATTTGCATTGCTTATTAAACATTTTTTAAATTATTATTATTTTAGTAAAAGTATGTCGATTATATTTAAATCATGTGGTAGTCAGCTGCTTCGCTTAAATGACTAAAAATTTGAGGCCTGGATAAAATTATAATTTCTACCTTATTTATGTAACTTGGGTTATTATAAAGTATCTCTAATACAATAATTAATCGTTAAGAACTGACATACGATTTTAAATCGAATCCTGAAATTTTGTTACTCCATAAATTTAACTGAGCTAGTTTAACAAAAAGTTGTCGTGGCCAGCAAAAATTGGCAATCGAATTTTGTGTACCTGAAAATTTTAATCCATTTGCCCAGAAATCGCATTTGCATCAAAATAAGGAAAATTAAAAAAAAAATTTACACCAATCTACCTATGAACTTTTTAAAAGACCAATCATTGTTCCATGAATAACTAATCTCTTAAGAGGCATGCAACGTAGCCTACGTTCGGCTTTGCACCGAAGCACCTTATACATTTATTTCTAAGATTTACAGCACTATAATAATATTTTAGCTGTGATTTATGTTTTCAAAAATGCAGCAAACTGCTTAAGTTGCCATTGCTCATACGCCACATTGGCAGCCCATATGCAACTTTAATTATAGCCAAAATTCAGCTTGAGCCTGTTTTAAACGGACAATAAATCTTTTGCTAAGCCAAAAATCCAACCAAGTCAAAAGTACAAGCCAAAAGTGTCGCAACAAACTTTTCTCATTTCGCTGATAATTTCGCGCAACATTAACATGCTTATTAATCGTTGACTATGTGGCAGCCACAAACATCAAAATAGGCCTTAATATGGCCCACAACTTTAACACTTTCAAGTGTCTGTGACGACTACAACAACAACAAAAGTAGCAGCAAGTTGTAGTCGGGTCATGACAACTATAATATACCCTAAAGTTAAATAAAATTGAAGTCATGGAAATGATTATTACTGATAGACTGATAGACTGATAGACTGATAGACTGATAGACTGATAGACTGATAGACTGATAGACTGATAGACTGATAGACTGATAGACTGATAGACTGATAGACTGATAGACTGATAGACTGATAGACTGATAGACTGATAGACTGATAGACTGATAGACTGATAGACTGATAGACTGATAGACTGATAGACTGATAGACTGATAGACTGATAGACTGATAGACTGATAGACTGATAGACTGATAGACTGATAGACTGATAGACTGATAGACTGATAGACTGATAGACTGATAGACTGATAGACTGATAGACTGATAGACTGATAGACTGATAGACTGATAGACTGATAGACTGATAGACTGATAGACTGACAGACTGATAGACTGATAGACTGATAGACTGATAGACTGACAGACTGATAAAGTTCACAACATTTTCTGGTATACTTCGATAGGTCTGACCTAAAGGGTATTAAAATGGAAACAACCGGAAGTGTAACGATAACTTGCCTTGGCCACACACGTTTCATGTATTTAATGGCGGACTCTTTGAGCCTACATTCTAGACGTTCCTGCCCTGTCACCCTCCCTATTTCCCTTTACCCCTCTCTTCATAGGTCTCTTACCGTGCGAGTGTGTGTGTGTAAGGCGCGTGAAATTGTTAAAGCGTTTTTGACATTTCATAAATAAGAGAAGGCCAGAGAATGTAGACAGCAATCCAGAGACCTTCTTGAATACTTTGGCTTAAGGATTTTATTAGTCCCTGGCGTTCAAAGGCAATACAGTTGCTGGCCCCTGCTCCACTCTGCTCTGCTCTCTTGGCCTACTATGCGAGACGCATTTATTTAATGATTTAGTGTGTGTCGAGTGGGTTGTTATAAATATTTATAAGAGTTTTGTGGGTGTGTTTTGAATATGCGTCTTGGAGTGCTGTTAGTTGCAGTGTTACACTTGGTTTGGCCTGTTTTTAAGCGCTACTTAGCCATAATTTACAATAAACTTTGTTGCTGAGCGCAAAAAAAGAGTCCGAGCGTAAAAGCCAGGATATGTGAGTGTCGGAGAGAGAGTGAGTAGGAAACACATAACACGCTCAATTGCGCGTGAAAGTCAAGTGATATGGCTTGCCAAATGCACACACAAATTCCTTTGGCTGCCACCTGCCACATGCCACACCTGCCGCACATAAAAATGTAGTATATAGTGGCATATATATAGTATATGAGTAAAGTATGTGAAGATGTATCTAGATGCTGCTGTTGGCACCAATGCCATGTAAATTGTGCAAGCTCTGATATATATGCGCATGTATTAGTTGCCAGCATTTTGTAATGGCTGTTCGATACAAAAACGAAAAAAAAAATAAGGAGGACAACGAATTCCTATAGCCGTTAAGGGATTTGCAGCAAATATAAATTTATTGAATGAAATTCGCAATGCATATATCGATATAAAGTAATCTACGTGTGCTATACAAAAAATTCATTGCATACTTTTGTGCAAGTTATTCATTGGAGCTGTTTGGTTTTTATGCTATTGCGAACAAAAAAGAAAATTATTTTATAATCAACTAACACTAATGTGAATGGGCTGCATACATAAGGCTTAAGTATTCAAATAATTTGATCACAACGAAGCTTATATACCCTTCCAAATTGTTTCTGTACGTCTACCCTTCGCAACCGAAGCCTTTTAGTAGCCGCTTATTGGAAATTCAAATCACAAGATAATACTTATGTATTTTTCTTTTCTATATAAATAACATGTTTTTAAAATATAAGTTAAACCAAAAAAATGTTGTGGAGTTTCTCTAAATCCGAATCCGAATTACAGCACGTCCGTTTTCTAAAATAACCCCCAACATTTTTTTGTTGCTTTTGAGATTATGTCGGGGTCCTGAAGTGCTTTAGTTTTTTGGAGATCAGGAACGTTAGGAACACATGGTACAACCTCTGACACTGAGAATTGATTTTTTTTGTGTAGCTGTGTTACAACATAACCTTAGAACACTCCATAAAGAATCGTTTCGGAGTCCCGATGTGCGTCGATATTTTTTATATATTTTTGGGACCGCTGCATCCAAATCAAAGATTATTTCAAAAATAACTTTTTGATAGTGTTATTTGAGGTTATGTCTGAATCTTGGCATGCTGGGCTTTATTTGACCTCGGATTTGAACGACATACAAAAAAGAGAGCTTCAGTATATCCTTTCTGAACAGCCAGAACTAAGGCAGAACGGAACAATAGGACATCGCGTTTTTTGTCACATCTGGTCAAGCTTTATTCCAAAAAGAACATCTTTAACGCTGCAATATCACAAAAACAGAACTAGATTTATGATAGGAGTAGAATGATTTCAAAATGGTTTCGCTAGGAAAGTGAATAGACAGAAGGGTGGCCGCCGCTGGTATGGAAATCTTGAGATTTCATGAGAAAAATTGTATTAACCAATGTGGTATTATTTTCAAATCAGAATATTATTTTTTTTATAATGCCAAGAAGACGCAGCAATATTGGCCACGCCAAAATAGCAACTAGAGCATCTAGATCAGTGGAGTCTCATGAAGACTGGGAGCGTCGTTTAACCAATACCAATTTTTGCGGAGAATAAATTTAATTTCTCTCTAACTTTCTTTCTTTGCTCACGATTATTCTGACCGACACAAAATAAGTGCCGCTATAATGCGTAAACCAGAAAGAACAGGCGAACAAACCCAACAAGATAACGAAAAAAAATTTAAATAGAACTGTATCAAAGGAGCCATTGTAAACGTTCCTATTCCAGCTGCGAATCAGAGCAGCATACAAGTCGGTGCTGTCCCAGAGTACTGTAAAGTCGGCTAGGACCGACTGTAGCATGACAATGGTTTAAAGATTACGGAAACATTATGGTCTGCATGATATAAATTGAATAGAGAAGACCGCACGGAGGTTAGCGTGCGAAGCACGCAGGTGGCAGAGCCCCTAGTATACTTTTATACTAACATATATTATGTAATTAAAACCGTAATTAAATAATAAATCTGAAACGTAGACCTCCAAATCAAATAACGAACAGGTAGCAAGGCACCGCATCAAGCTGGCGAAAGGGCTCTTGGTGAAACACCCTTAAAAGAAGATCACACAAAAATCTACTCCAACACTAATCAAAGAATGAAGAAGATGGCTAAAACTGGACTTAATGTAGTTTAAGTAATCCGTCACAAATGGTTCCCGCTGATTGAGCTGTGTTGGCGACTCCCTATAATCAGACATTTGCAATCAATAAGAATAATAAAGATAAAAAAAATTTCTTTATTAAAATAATATAAAGTCTTCCACACCTTTTTTTACTTTTGAAAAAGTAGGGTTTACTGAAGTAATAACAATAGCTCCAAAAGATTTTTGGCTTCCAAAAATAAACTGCGCAAGTTACAGGAAAAACTTAAAAACGAGTACACTCGTTTATTAATGCCAGTAATGGCTACTCTTTAGTCAGCTAACTACCCCAACCGCTTCCTATACAAACCTAACGTACCTTCGGAAATAATGTAAATACGTGCTGTCCTTATTCCTGTGTTCGTTGTGCTGAGCATGTTAAACATGGTCAGAAATCAATGCAAAACCAAAACTAAACTAATGTTATTTGGCCAGCCAACAAATGATAATGAAATCATGGCTAAAATTTTGGCTTACTCGTTTGGTTGCTCAATTGTTAGAGGAGCCTGTCGGGGTAGTGGGACAGAGATCAGGCAGCTGCCAATGACTAATTTCAGTGAAGCAAACTTAATTATGGCAGTTGGTTTTCATGGGAATACCAGGATAGTCGAGTAGAGAGGGGGTAGAGAGGGGCACAACACACAGCTATTAGTTAGACAAAACTAAAGCACAGCAACTGTGTATGTGTGCAAATGAGTGTAGTTGGTGTGTGTGTGTGTATCTGTGTGTTTGCCAATGTCTGGATATTTTGCCTTGATTGAGTTGATAACTGCAAGCCGTTGTCTTTATAACCAAGAACAAATGTTTAGTACAGAGAATGCATATAGACTGCATTAGCTCAGTTAAGACCCAATGGCAAGTATTTGAGTTTAATCTTCAACAGCAACAGACATAATCGCCAACATTTAATTGCTTGAAATACTGGGGCTTCCCATAAGTAGCTCAATGCAAGTCAATTAAAGTAATAGAATTAATAACATTAAGTTGTACTTCATTTGGATCCTGCTTTACATAAGCAAAATCACAAAATTAAGTAATTCTCATCTTTAGACTGTTTAAAAATTTAGACATTTAAAATAAACAAAAAGATTACATACAGTGTTTGTATAGACAATGCGTGACGTCACAGATACACTGAAGCAAATTGTATCAGATAGACTTTAAAATTTATTTTTGTTTCATTTCATCAAGTTGGTGACTAAAAATGTCATCCACATTTCTTTAGTTAATTGAGCTTTTAGTCGAAAGGTATGCAAACTAACTAAGAAATTTAAACTTCGAACAAAAAATTTAGGTTATTGAACTTTGTAAACTGCAAAAGGCTTGGAATACTTTTATTTATTCGTTTATTTACGTCTAAAATATGTATGGTTCAGCTTATACACTACAATTAATGAAAAATACACAAAATAATAATTTTGGCTTGATTAGGTTCCAATATGAGCTATTTTTGAATTTTTTCCTAGTAGCTTCTAAAATAAATTGACAAAAATCTTATTTTTGTATTAGATTAAATTAAATTAAAAAAATTTTCAGTTTTGCAACTTAAATACCACTATAAGTATTGACCATATCCTTAACGTCTGCCCTTCCTTTCAGAATTTTCGAACCCACAGTACTACCCCAAATATGGTTTTACTAGAAAGATAATTTTGTATCATTTAGTATTTGAAAATGATCTCTTGCATGTGACCGCAACGACTACGAGTTACGAAGCGGATCCTGTCAGTCCAATTTTTGACCATACTTTCGAGCATTTGGTGCCGTATTTTAGTATGTAATCACACATTCAATTGTTGCCAATTGTTGCTGGCTGGTCTACATAAACCAACGACTTGACGTGTCTCTAAAGAAAATAATCAGTTGGTGGGCCCATTTCTTGAAATAAATCAATGGTTGCGGTCGCCGTATGGCACGTAGAGCCATCCTATTGAAACTAGAACTCTTCGACATCGATGTCACGTAATAGCCCCTAAGCAGACACGAAAATAGCCACCTAGCAAAAAGACAGACTTATTTTGGTCACGAAAGGAATAGTGTGTCTCTAGTAACAAAATGTGGATTTTATCGGAATTATTATCGATAATCAGCTGCTTTTAGTTTACCAATAGCTAATTTTTAAAAGGCGCAAAATAAAACATAAAAACATGAATTATCGTCAACGCTTATTACTTATGCTTTTTTGTGTAAGCAATGCTATAATAATGACATGCATTGCCATTGAAATGTTGGATAAGAAAAAAAACCCAAGGCATTACTGGCATTAATAAACAAAAAAAAACGAACAACACTGGTCTAAATACCACCTGCAGTTCGTGACCAAACGTTTGTGAGCGTTTTTTTTTTATATGAAGTTTTGTTTATTTTTCGTGTCTGCGTAGCGGCCTTAAATTTGGAAACAAATATTCGTTGATCATCGCTTTGTATCGATCACCATTGGCGGTAACACGTTGCGAATCGATAAACTTGGATTTTCCTCTACACTGGCCTCTACAACAGCGATATTTTCTTCGGTTAGTGGTCAGACATCGTGGAATGTCAAATGAGTTCGAATATGATGAATAACACGACGAATTGCATGTTCTGTTGGACGATTATTCGGTCCATAAATTGTACGAAGAGCTCTTTAAGTTTTTAAAATGGAACATTGATTTTGATTGTTGTGATGTAAGTCTTACCATGATGAATTGTTAGTCCTTACTGAATAAAATGAAATTTAAATTTGTCAAAGGTTACAACTGGTTTCAGAGATTTTCCTTTCGGAACTCCGGACGCTGTTAAAAAAACACGCTTTAGTTATATGAATATTGCTTCAAAATAAAGCCAGAATTAATTAAATATATCGCAACATTGCCGGTCTACTTAAGCTTATTTTCCTATCGTTACAGGTCACTCTGTAATTGCAGCAAAGTTAAACAGCTGCAACTTTCATTTGATTGAATACATAATATATTAATAAAAAATATGCTACAGTCGAGGCGGTGCCCGACAGTGAAATACCCTGTACCTTTTGTTTCGTAAAAATTATTCATGCATATTCCTTCTTAGAACTTTCCAATTGGACTTTATTTTTTTTTTGGTGAAATCCGATATTTAAACCTATAAATTTTTACCGATTTTGATGATACTCGAAAGAATCTATTTAAAGTATATGGGGCAAGTTTCAAGTTGATATGTTGAGGGGTGTGGGAGAAAGCACGGTAAATCGATTGCGGAGGGTGGGGGCACCGCATCGATAAAATTTGGGATTTGTTCATTAGAGCCACATGAATCAGCTTACCAAAAATTGTGATTCTAGGTCACTTGTAACCATAATTACGTAGAGTCAAATATTGACGCAGTTTATAGGCAAGGGTGGTGAAATTTGTACATTTTTGACTATAACTTTTGCTGTATTTGTCCGATTTTGTTTTCATTTTTTACACACAGATGCATGTAACCACAACGCATTGCTCTGTTAAATTTCAAATGAAAATATTAAACGGTGTGGCTAAAAACCGCGAAACTCTACTGCGGTGGAACGGGGGAAGATATTTACATGATTTAACAAACTTCATCTTTTGAGGAAATATGCGCACCAGCTGGTAAAGTTTCGTATCTCTAGCTCATATAGTCTCCGAGATCTAGGCAGTCATACGAACGGACGGACGGACAGGCGGACATGGCTCAATCGGTACCCGAGGTCATGATAAGCATTTTGGTATAAAGGACTTGGGGTCTGCCACGCCTCCTTCTGTCCGTTACATGCATTGCACAAATCTAATATACCCTTTATACATATAGGTACAGGGTATAAAAAATAAAACAAGAATAACTTTGATTATTTTGGGGCTATAATCCCCTGTTGTGTACATACGTACTTATCACATACCTGCATTTATTTTTTCGTTAATAAAAATGCAGCTATCGCATTTTATATTTAATTTATGTTTCAATTCAAATTACGCTCACTAAGCAAATTAATTACGAATGCACTGCTTGCACTTACGTTAAAACCCGCTACATTTTATTTATTTATTTATTTATTTATTTATTTATTTATTTATTTATTTATTTATTTATTTATTTATTTATTTATTTATTTATTTATTTATTTATTTATTTATTTATTTATTTATTTACAAACAGCTATCTTATATCCGCTACATTAAAACCACAAGAGCAGGGAAAACGAATTTATATTGAAAATTGCTTGCAGCAGAATGGCTTTGCCGTTTGCACTTATTGCCTTCAATGGACAATAAGAAAACGGGACAAAACAATTGATATCTTGCTCTTACATATCTGCACGCGCATCTTTTCACACACACACTTTCACTTTTTAAATACACTGCACAAAGCAAAATAAAAAACAAAAAGCTTTGACTTCATCTGCTCGCGCACCTTTTCACACCCACACACAGCATGTGCAATTTCGATTTGCCTTCCTTTTTTTTCTTTTCAGTGCCAACTTTTATGCGCACCTTTATAATTTACTAAAAATAATTATTTAAACTTTTGTGCGTATTTGCCAAGTATTTTCAATTGTTTAAGTAATTACACTAAATTGTTTGACACATTTTAACAATTTGTTGCAACGCATAAACCGACCGAGTAGGGATGCGCGATACCAATCCGATATTTTGAATATCGCGAATATCAAAGTTGATACCGAATATTCGATATCCATATTTTGGTTTAATCGTCGATCCGATACCAATTTTCTGGCTGGCGCCACTGGCAAAAAATAACAGAGTGAACACCGTAAGTAAAAAAAAAACGAACCACTGCGTGTCCACCGCTGCAATAACCTATGCGAAAAAAATTAAATAAAAAAAGTTTACATCATTCTCAGTTTCATTTTATAACCCCTATCTTAATTTATTATGAGCATTAGAAAATTTTGGTTTCTTTGTCGAGGAAACGCCTCCATTTTGTTTAATTGTTTCTTTAAAAATACGTTAAATAGTCGATACCGATACCATCGATATCGATTTCTTTTTTGGGAAAATCGAATCGAGCTGTATCGAGTTTTTTGGAATACTCAATAGTGTTGTGTAAACATGACTCACTTTAATGAGTTAGCTCAGTTGCTCATTTTGAAGTGAGTGAGCAGTCTTGCTCAGTTGCTCACTTGCTCACTCAGTGAGCAGTCCTGCTCACTTGCTCAGTTGCTCACTCAGTGAGCAGTCTTGCTCAGTTACTCACTCAGCTCAGCTGTTTATTCTTAGCAGTTGAATTATCGATAAATTCAAATATTCTCCAGTTAATTTGAACACATTTTTTGTTTATAGAGAAATAAACTTAAAAAATAAATAAAAAATGCGGTTGTTTGGTAAACATTTTTAATTCAATTATAAGACAAATTTTGTATTCTGTTCGTTTGAAAACAAAAATGAATGTGGCAACTTCACGCCACAGAGCAAGTGAGTAGTGAGCAAGTGAGTACTGAGCAAGTGAGTAGTGAGCAAGTGAGTAGTGAGCAACTGTGCCAAAAAGAACAACTTTGCTGAGTTGACTCACGTGCTCACTTTAGTGAGTTGCTCATTTTTGCTCACTCACTCATGAGCAACCCAACACTAATACTTAATACTTCAATTCGATTTTTTTCCGGTATCGAGCATCCCTTATCTCTGCACCAAAAATTAGTTTTTTCTATTTTTTGTATTGATTCAGAAAAAAAACTATTATCAATAAATAAAGAAGCGGTTTCAAGCCACATACAAAATTTGTTTTGGTGGAATCGGGAGCACCAAATATGTGATTTCAAAACGAATCCGAATATTTTATTCAATTTTGTCCGAAGTCCACACCGACTTTAGACCAAAATGATCAGGACAACATGAGAAGTATGCCTTATAAACAGACGAAAAGAGAGACAGTCGATCATGTCTTAGTCGGTTTATATTGTCGTGTTGATTTTTTCGATGACTAGCGAAGTCGATATACCCATGTCCGTCTGTCTCTCTATTGAGCTAGAACAACCAAACTTTCAAATTAGATCCCTAATTACTTACGGGAGACAAATTTATATCATTTTTTTTTTGTATCGGGTTGTATTATATAGCTCCCAAAGGGTTGTTTTAGAGGCCCTCGAAAAAAAGCAAAAATTTTGGTTGAATAATTCGTTTGTTTATGAATATATCGTAACAAAATTTTGTATTTGAAAGTTTTTAAGAGTTCCCAAATACTGTGCCCAATTTGATGAAAATCGATTGACTATATCATATAGCCCCTATATGACCGAAATATGTCAAAATAACGATATTGAAATCAAATTTTGCACTCGGGAGTTTTTTAGAGTTCCGCATCACGTTTTTAGGGCACAATTAGTCTGTTTCTTTGATTGTTTGTGAACATATTATAACCAATTTTGGCAATCAAATGACTTTTGGAGTTCTTAAGCAACCTAGCGGATGTGATTGCAATGTTGTGGTGCAGTGTATCCCAAAGTCGTTCGCGCCCGACTTTAACGTACACTATCTTTATTCCATGCTCAAAATGTTCAAAGGAATAATTAGTGCAAATGTAGCTGTGGGGCAGCAAAGGCGTCTTCGACGCTATAATGTATATTTAGGGTGACCAGATCGTCCACTATCTTGCACTTCGTTTAACACTTTGTGTACGGCCAGTAACATAGTCACCAAAATAGGTATAAACCCAAAATGTCTACTTTTATATAAGAATTCCTTTTAGTTTTTAGAGATTTCGCCATCTAATCGCTTAGACAATTTTTGTAGAAAGTTTTAACTTGTCGCCAAAAATAGTAATATATAAAAAAATCTGTCGTTTTTTCCTACTTCGGTCGGAAATGATCCTTAGCTTTCCAACAACTAAGCCATGTCGACCTGTGTAATCTTTTGTAATAAGAGGGAAGCATTGTAATTCCTAAAAATCATAAATCAATATATTTATACAATGCAAATCAACAACAATAAATTGTCAATATTTATAAATCAGCATAAACAAAATAAATATTGGTTTTATTCAAGTCAAGCCTATGAGTTGTTTTATTTTTTATATATTATATATTTATTCAGTTGTACACACAATGCTAGGAAATGTTCAAGAACAATGCCCAAAATTTTTTACATGTTATTTCCCATATATATAAATAGCTCTATGGTTCCATAAACTGTTGCGTAGTTGCGTCCAAGGCGTCATGCAGGGAATCGTGTTCTGGCCCAAGCTGCTGCTGCAGCTCTTACTCTGTGCACTAGGTATGTTATATGGAAAACCTACAAAAAATCGAATCTAAAAATATTTTCAACCACCAGTTTTTGCCCAATGTCCAATTAACCGCCAAATGGTTCAAGGCACTACTCGCATTTTTATGTCCCGCGATAGCAATCGTCGACTGTCGCTAAAACGCACGGAGACCACTCGCCAGAATGAGGTTATGTTCATGTATTGCGGTCGTGGAGATGTCAGGCAAACACGTTGTGGCAACAATCGTGCGTTTAACCCACGATTGCCCATGACTTGTCGCAACCCTCCGACTGCTACCGTGAATATTGTGCAGGATCGTGGCTGTCGTGCTACCATGTACCAAGTGGGCTATCGCGTGGGTAATCAGTTTTTGGAGCTCTATCGCTCCTGCTTTGACAGGCGTGCGGTAAGAACGATATACTCGCAGCATCGCGTCTATGCCAAGACTTTCTGTAAGTACAATATTTTTTAGCATCAAATCTTTCCAACTGACAGTATATTTTTTGTGTGGAGGAACGTTACGAAAACAAAAATATTTTGCGAATTACTCGCATCTCCGATAAAGGTTTCGATCTTTCGAAAATATTTGAAATATTTAAAATCTTTAAATAAGAGTCGTTTTAAAAAACGGCTTCAATTTTTTTTTCCATGTGAGATATCTCATACTGTTATATCGCCTTAGCTGCGTCCAATGCTACGGCGATTCCTATCAGGATCCTGCAGATAAAACGCTAAGGCTAAACTAGCAACATTTTTCTGAATACTTTCTAAATTGTAATTTGAAACGGAATGGTATTTGCTTTCTTTGTAAAGTGATTTGTGATCGCTGAATCCTGACATAACTTCTAAGTCCCATAAAAAGAGGTTATGTCAGAACCATGTCGTGCTAGAGATTTTTGGACCTTGGGTTCGGATTCAGCGATATTATATAAATACCTTCGGATACCCTCGAACGAAAAAAATTACTATAGAGTTCTGTGAGGTCAATCAGAGCCTTGTCGTGCTGGGATTTTTTGAAACTTGGATTCGGCATAAGCGAAAATCTCGATTTTTTTTTTAGCTGGAAATTTTTTATTAAAAATTTTAATATGGAAAATGTTTTAATTCTTATTAAGAGTGTGGTTGTTTGATTTTTTGATTCAGATTTAGAGAGCCCAATAATATACTTGTTTAGCAAACATAGTCTAGTCTGAACTCCGAAACAAAAAATTTTTTTTTTTTTGCTGTAAATTTTTTTATTTTTGTCGATCTCTATACTATATATTACATAGACGCGATAGGAACAATAAAGTTTGCATGTCTCGGCGGTAAGATCTCAAGATCCCTTTACTCACCCAACGAGAACAACGAGAAACAAACGAAGATCATTTTACTATTCTCGCCAAATTCGTAATATTCATTCTCGTACTAAAGTTCTACACTTACAGAAAAAGTTGGATTTTGGTAGTCAGTATTATATTATCCGTACAATACACTCATATTTAGCACTCAGTTCAATTGAATTCCAGCACATCAGGTTTTTTTTCATTATTTAAACGATCATTCAGTCCACAGTTGTGCAAACAACGCTAAGAAATATTCAAAAACAATGCTGCAAATTTTTTTGTCTCTCAGCTATATAAATAGCTCTACGATGCCATGAACTTTTATGTAATTGTGTCCAAGCAATCATGCGGGGATTCTTCTGGCACAAGCTGCTGCTCCAGCTCGTGCTCTGTGCACTGGGTAAGCTTTACAAGTATTATACAACTAGAGCTTTCAGTCTCGATTAATGTGCATACGTGAAATATATCCTTTGACCAGCATTTGCGCAATGTCCCATCACTCGCCAAATGGTCGAGCGTACTAATCGCGTGTTCTTATCACGCGGCAGCAATAATCAATACGCTCTAAAACGCACGGAGACCGCAGCTGCGAATGAAATATTGCACATGTTCTGCCGTGTCGGGGACATAAGGCAAACGCGCTGCCGCAGCACACGTGTCTTTGATCCTGCGCTGCCCATGACTTGTACCAATCCGTCGGCTGCAACTGTACAGGTCGTGCAGGCTCCTGGCTGTCGTGGTACAATATATCAAGTGGGTCATCGTGTTGGCAACCAGTTCTTGGAACTCTATCGCTCCTGCTTTGACAGAAGTGCAGTAAGAACGCTCTACGTGGATCACCGTGTCTATGCCAAGACTTTCTGTAAGTACTTTTATACTTCGCAAACAAATCTTTTAAAGTGATATGATAAAAAATCAAATATCCTTGACGTCAATAATGACTTCGATCGGTGATATGCCAAAAATTTCTTCTTATTTCCGAAAAATATCTTTTTCAATATCTAAAAAAGTCTTAGGGAAATATTTCTATTGAACTCTGGCTTACCCCGATGTAAATCGATATTCTATTTCCATCAAATTGGAATTTTGACAAAATAATTTTTTTTATTCGTAAGAAACTGAAACGTTTTTAAAATTTACTTGAAATCGGTTAGTTCTTTTTGGGATTTACAAGGAAGCGAGAAAAGTCTGCTATAATGAATTGCTTAGGATTTGACTACGAGCAGGGAATTTTGTAGTAATATCTTTCTAATTCATCATAATTTGAAATCGGCTTGATATCTTAGAATGAAACGCTAACAATTTGACTCAGAATATAAAATTTTGGAGAAATTTATTTTAAAATCGAATTTCTTCGAATTAAAAAATGAAAATAATTTTCTATTTACTGAAAATTGTAAGAAATTGCATAATTTTTTAAATCGGATAAGTTTTTATATCTTAGAACGAAACGCTAAGAATTCGACTCAGATTATAAGATTTTTTCTTTGAATCTTGAAGAGAAATTAATTTTATTTTTACTGAAACTCGTAAGAAATTGCATAATTTTTTAAATCGAATCAAAACAAATTTATCTTAAATCTCGTTGGGACAAACTCGAAGTACAGGTTCGTAAATTCGCTTAGAATATGAGCTTAAATTATTTCGTCAATTTTTTCAAAACTATTACCCCATAAACCCTTGCCAAGTCCCATACTTTACATTTTCTTGGAACTTAAAAAAGCTTTTATCTAAAATTCAATTTAATTCCTTGCCAAACTATCTTTAGAATGCAATTTATCGAATCTAAACAACGCTTAGTGACTGATAAAATATTTATAAGAATCCGGCTAATATTGAACGAAACTAACTTTTTTTAAATTTTAATTTATATTTAAATTTAAAAAATAATATCTTAAGTTGTTTGTTTTTGATTCCTAGTTCAAAATTCAATTGAATTATTAACACAGTTTAACCAATCTGCTTATTTTTACCCTTAAGTTGCCGCTCGTCCCTGCGTGAGGTTCTCCGGAGATGGTGTGCTCACTAATGCCGATGAGGCCAGCTACACGGCGCGTAATATACATGCAACTTTCCGGCGACTCTTTGGCAACAACAATCGCTATGTGCCCAACGACCGGAATGTGGTCATCAATCGAGGTCACTTGGCTGCCTCCGCTGATTTTCTTTTCGGCGATCAAATGTGCGCCACCTTCAAGTATGTTAATGTTGTGCCCCAGTTCCTGAGCATAAATGATCGCAACTGGGAGGCCATAGAACGTTGGGTGCGCGGTCAAGTGCGTGGCACCGACTATGTCAACGTGCGCACTGGAGCCGTTGGAGTACTAAGCCTGCCCGACAGCCGCAACAGAAACAAGCCCGTAATATTAAATGGTGCACGTAATCCAGTGCCCGAATGGATGTACAAGATAGTTCGCTCTTCCAATAACAGCAGAATCACTATCTTCCTAACCTATAACAATATCTTTGCCAGAAGTAGACCCCGTGCACCACGTTTCTGTACTCCCGTCAACTGTCCACTAGTGCTAAGAAATAATGCGCGTGCCGGTTTCACCTACTGCTGTAATCCCAGAAATTTCAATCCTTAATAAAGCCCCGGCGTTTGTTTAACAAATGAAAAAGTTTATGGCATAAAACAAATTAAGCGATTTGCTGCGGTTTATGCTGAGTTAATATCGAATCAATTTTCATAAATCGTAAAAACTGCCCAAGCTGAGCATTAAAAATTATTGTACCTAAGGTAAAGTATATACCTCAATATTTACCTTATATTTACGGCCGTGCTTGAACTTTTAATGGTCATACGGTGGCGTTGCGTCTCATAAATTTTGCAACATGCTCCCGAAACGCTTTGCCTTTGCAGCAGCAAAGCAGCCGAGCAACACATTTAAATTCCTGCAACAATTGTTATCAGGGGTGGATCTAGAAGAATTATTTCGGTGGCTCCACATTTTACATAAAACAGTTCGAAGGCGTACTAAGTTTAGATATTCTTGCCGAATTAGACTAGTGAGAGCACACTAGAGAACTCAAAGAACTTTTTTTCGTGTTCACGAACAGAGGGTATATCTGATTCTCTTCGTGTGAATATCAACACCCGGTCTTGTATAAAATATAAATTCTTACAACTATTGTATAATTAAATCCAGTTTTCGATTTTTTTTAAGTAGGGCATTCACTATGTCACGCAGAAATGCAAGCGGCGGCAACACTAACAACGATGTAGAAATGCAGAAGTGCCAAACAACGTGAACATCTCAGCTCCCTACAAGTGTCATATGGCGTGCTTCGTTAGTAGGAAAAGTTTTGTGTGAGAAAAATGTCATTAAAAGCATAAAAGATACAGTTTTGTATATTTGTCTGTACAATAAACATTTACTGATCTTTCACTGTAAAGAAATTACAACTTGAATTACAAAAAAATGATTTTACATAAAGGCAAGTGTTAACAAGCAGCTGTTTTTGATGTCGAGAAATCCATTTATTGCATTTATTTTTGAGTGGTGGGGGGTATCTCATTCGCGACCTATTTCGATTTCATTTAATTTAAGACAAAAATTCGATTTTTTTTTATTTACTCACTGAACGAAAACACACTTGCTTTACTTTATTTAAAAAAAAAAAAAAATTTTTTTAACTTTTTTACACATATTGTATAAAATATAAATGAAAAAAATTCAATTGAAATCAATAATGGAAGCAACGTAAGGTCGTTTTAGAAAAGTTTTAAGATGGACTTATTTTTAAAAAGTCTTTCTAGCTTTAAAGTCTACCATCGTAACTTTTTCTCGTTTCTGTTCTAAAACTTGTTGGGACATGCTAGCCAGCAATTGAACGTGTCTTTACGTTCCTTCTATGTGTATGTGTAATTTTCGCATTGATGAAAAAATTTCTTAATTTTTCCCAAGAATAAGAAAACAAAATAAAAAAGATGGCGTACGTTAAAGTCGGGCGCGGACGACTTTGGGATACCTTTGGGATAAAATCTGGTATATTGCTTAAGAACACCAAAATACATTTGTTTGCCAAATTAGGTTACGATACCTTCATAAACAACCAAAAACTGACGAATTTTGAACCAAAAATGTTTTTTTGACCGATCGTTCCTAATGGAGCTTTATGATATAGTCAACCGATTTTGAACAAATTTGATACAGTGCTTGGGTACTCTAAAAAACTTCAGAATGCCAAATTTGGTTACAATATCTTCACAAACAAACGAAACACAACGAATTTTGTACAAAACACGTTTTTTTGACCGATTGGTCCTATGGGAGCTATATGATATAGACAACCGATTTTAATTAAATATGGTACAGTGCTTGGGTACTCTAAACAACTTCTGAATGCCAAATTTGGTTACAATATCTTCACAAACAAACGAAACACAACGAATTTTGTACAAAACACGTTTTTTTGACCGATTGGTCCTATGGGAGCTATATGATATAGACAACCGATTTTGATTAAATATGGTACAGTGCTTGGGTACTCTAAACAACTTCTGAATGCCAAATTTGGTTACGATATCTTCATAAACAAACGAATAATCCATCTAAAACTTTTGGTTTTTTTCGAGGTCTTCTGAAACACCCCTATGGGAGCTATATAATGTAACCCCGATATCAAAAAAATAAAATAAACTTGTTTGCTATGGAATAATAAGGGATCTAATCAGAAAGTTTGGTTGCTCCATCTCTGAGATCTAGGCGTTCATACGGACGGACAGACAGACACACAGACGGACAGACGGAGTCACTCTGATCATACTTTAGGTAACTTTGGGGGTCTCCGACGTTTCCTTCTGTATGTTACATACATTTTCGGCTTGCACAAACTTAATATACCCTTTGTACCATACGGTACAGGGTATAAAAATCAAATCGAATGCGCCCTCTGGCGCTTAAAAATGGATTCCTCGACCCGAAAAAACTCAGTTTTTTTTGCCTTTTTAATGCAATATTTTTTTTTTTTTTTTTTTCACATTTTATTTACAATCTGTCTTTATTAGACAATAAGTAAATTTACTAAATAATAATTAATACAATATAAATATAACAGTATAACAGCAAGTTTCCATCGAAACCTACTATTGTGTTAATGCAATATGTAACTCAATTTTTAAATTTTGTAAAAAAAAATTACTTTTTTGAAAAAAAAAAAATTAAATTCTTAGTTCATTTTATGGTTTCTTTGGCAAGATTTTTGGAATGACCCATAGAAACAAAATCACGCACTACTGTTCACACTTGGCAGTTTTTATAAAGCATTTTGGGCAGAAGTGCCTTTTTTTTAGTAGTCATGGCTCTTAGTTGGGCAAAAAAGTGTATTGGTTTAATATAAGTTGTTGCTGGGTACTACTGCATTTCTGCCCAACACCCTAAATGTATTTATGAAGTAAAAACTTATTTTTATAGATAGCATAACCAAAATTTAAAAACGATTTATGTATATGCAAAATTTAGTAAGTGCATTATATTATATTGCATCGGTCGGATTAAAAAAAAAATCAAATTGATTGTGGTTGTATGCACTTTATTAAATTAATTTTTTTTTTTTTTAATTTTTTTTTTTAAATTTTATTTTATTTAAATTCAGTTTATTCTCTTTAGATTTCAAAATACGTGATTTTTTTTATTTTTTATTATTTTACATGCTAATAGGCTTCTGCCGATTATATCTGGACAAATATCAAATTAACAAATGTTTGTGAAAATAATGAGTTTGAGGCGAAAATTAAAAAATAATATCCAGCATTTATTTTTACTTATGTTCAAAAGCTGTTAAGGCACATATTAATCGTTTTTATAGTAGAATAAGTGTCTCCATTAAAATTTGTAAATTTTTTTACATTTTATACTATTATTTTCAAACTCAGTAGCTACGTTGGCTTTCTGATATCAGTCAATAGTGAAGTGGTTGACCCCACTTTATTATCACTGACCATAATTAGATGTGGTCATAAATTGATTGCGTGCAAATTAAATTCGCACTACATAGATTTTTTGAAAAATTTGTTATAAAAATTTATTACCGAGAGAGTAGTCTAAACACCACAAAGCTTTTGGATTTTATTTAACAAAATTTCTTAATTTTTAAACTAATCAAATACTTTTGAGCCTAAAGACCCTCGAACCTCTCCCTCTGAATCCGCTCCTGTTTGCACCTCATTATAGGTAGGCGTGTAATCCGCCCTCTCCACTCACAAACTGTTTCGATGCGTGCGATTGCAATAAAAGCAAAGCAATTGTTGCTGCGCCCAAAAGTAGACATTAAATAAATTATTTACCAGCCCAGACTTAAGCTTACTTTGCTTTTAAATACGCTCGCAGCGGCTTTTCGCCGTATATGTGGGCGGGGGCTGGGGCGGAAGTGCGGGCGTTGGTTTGGATCATAAAACTGCAGCATAAATTTCGTGGCTCAGATGAGACGAAAGTCTATGTATTGGACGCACATAAAAGCTAACAGTTGTAATTGTGCTGTAAACACGCAACTCAATGGCATTGTAAATGCGGCCCCCGTTTCTACCCCGCCTCTTTGCAGCTTGTTTACGCATAAACTCTCTCTCCGTTCTCTTGTACTGTTGGTGGCGCCACAATTTAATTTATGTGTCGCTTTTGTGGCCGGCTTGTTGATTTTTGTTGCCTTGCCCCTTTTATTTTTATTGACCATTAATGCTCTCTCAAATACACATAAACACACAACCAAGCACACAAATATACACTTGAATACACAGATACACACACAAACAGTATAACTGTCTGCTTAAATTAAGTCACAAATTTTATGCATCTTTCATAATTTTACGCTTTTCGACCAATTACAAACCAACCAAATCTCCTAATAATTATGTCACTACTACGACGACTTTAAGATACCCTTTAGTATTTTGAAAAAAATTCCTTATTAAAGGGCCATATGCAGCATGCAAAAATTCCGCACGAAATGTCAAAACTACATATAAAAAAAAAATTCCCTTTTTTGGGATATTTTTTTTTATATGAAGTTTTGACATTTCGTGCGGAATTTTTGCATGCTGCGTATGGGCGTTAAAGAGAGATCGACCGTTTTTAAACAGATACCGTTTACCAGATACTATTTACCATTTCCACTTCCAAAAGGTTTCACTTGATTTCCGTTTCTTGTATGTTTATTATATTCCTTAATTTAAACTTAAGCAACTAAGTCTGTGCCAAAACATAAAGGACTTTTCCAATGGGGACATTTTGGGTCGCGCCATCTATATGCTATCTATAGGCACTTTCAGTAAAAAATTGTTAACTAAAAATTACCATACATAACATTAATTATCATAAATGAAGAACTACTGTGTAGAAAAATGTATAAAGAATTTTAATTCTAAATTTCCCTTATAAATCTGAAACCCCAAATTTTAAAAAAAATCCAAATTTTCAAGAGCAACTATCTTAATTTTAGCTGTATTTTCCTAAGGTGCATACCTGGAGTACAAAAATTCCATAAATAAAGAAAAGTGATAACAACTTTTAAATATTTATAAGCTTACAAACTCTGATCAACAATCAGCTGGTTATTTACTTTGCTACGGGTGGGGACGGAAGAGAATATGGAAAAAAAAAGATAATAATATTACATATTAACAAAAATAATTTAAGGTAATCGCTTAATATTTTTTAAATGCATTTGCTATGAATATATTTTTTTTTTCTCAGAAACTGGAATTTACTTGCGATAACATAGGCGTTGATAAGAAAAACGTATATAATTGAAAAATCTACTGTGTTACTCGCTATATTGAGAAAACTCTATTACAGAACTATCTTTTAATAAAATTAACAGTAATGTATATTAACTATATATAATATTATAAATGTACATTGTTTAGCTTGTTTATGTTTGAATATATAGATGATATTTCACAAAATTTTAAGCCTGCTATTAAAAATTACAAGGTTTTTTAAAATTACGTATACGCAATGTGGCCTTACATGAGCGAAAAAAGTCCACCAAAAACAAATCGATCTGATCACGCACACTTTTACTGCCCATAGCTGCATTGCGTATACGTAATTTTTAAGTTTTGAAAGTTTTGCAATAGTAAACCAAAGTAAAATTAAAAAATTTGTGCAAATGTTATGCATGCTATAATTATCATACATGTTTGAATATTAATAAATTGGTGTTGCTCAATGGAGCGTAACCAATCCTGTTAAATTTATAATATTATTACCAAATTTGTTAAATGTCAATAGACAGCTTGCAAATAAAAAAAATATGAAAAAAAAAAAAAAAAAAAAAGAATGTTTGAATATAAAAACAAATTATATTTTCAAAATTTTCACAGCGCAATTAAAAATTATGAGTTTTCTCAAAATTACGTATACACAATGTAGGCGAAAAAAGTCCACCAAATCGAAGTGCCCATGTGCTGCATTGCGAATACGTAATTTTTAAAAGTCAGAGTTTTTAATTGCACCCTCAAAATTTTGAATAAAAAAATTTTGTTTACTCAAAAATAACTGAAGTACAAAAAAAAAAATGTTTCCAAATATTATGCGTGCTATCATAATCATATCCACCAAGTTTTAGCTCGCTACAAGTAAACATTTTTTTCCAAAAATTTTCGAATTTAGCCCATTGTGCAATGTTATGAATGCCTGCTGAAGAGACTGCTGTGGGAAATCAAGGTAGGAATTTAAAATAAGGGAAAATGCGATAATCCCACAAATAATACTTGTTGAAGGTTTTTGATACAATAGTATAAGTGCAGGCCGAAGAGGTCGCTTGAGAAAATAGAGTAAGTATAACATTCATACCAGATATAAAATAATGGGACTCAAAAGTCGTCTGAAAAATAAAAAAAAATATCAACTTTGACGCATTGGAATTTGTTCAGTTTGCTGGTAAAGCCTTTTTCCTGACAAGATCCATCTCTCAAAACACAAGTCTTAAATACCCTTTTTTCTCATTCGTTACAGGGTATCAAAATGCTGCAGTATATTCGAACAAAAAGCATTGCATTCTATGCATTGCACTAGATTTTCAAATGCATACATTAAATAAAGCACAATATACTCGTACTTGCCTACTTATCGTTGGTTATGGCGACAAATGCGCATTCACAATAGTCCAATCCTATTGTTTGCAGTATGAAAATGTTGGCCGGGTATGGAAAAGTTTTCATGAAAGTCATTGTGTTGCAAATGATTGGCTATTATGTTATGTAATAATAGGCAATTCTGTTATAAAGTTCCAGCGAATGACTAAATGTGATTTCCATTGACGTCCACAAAGCGATCCATACAATAAGATATGCTATAAGAAATTTAACCAACTAAAGTACACAATATTTTTTGTTCAACATAAAAGTTTATTTCAAATATATTTTAGAATGCTTGCGGCGTCCAAAGGCATGTTCTATTATATAATAGGCAAGTTTGTAAGACAAATACATGTACATGCAAACATTTTCATGTAATTTAATGTGTATTGTGTTTGAGAACACTTGTTTCATTTGAAATACAGCAAAATTTATTGTACTAAAATATTTTTCAATTGCAGACAGCCAAAATTCATTAAGTTGGTCTTTTACAAGCAAACAAGCCACAAATTGCAGCAAACATTTTTGCCACATTTTTAATGTAGAACACTAAATTGCAAGCGTTCTTATATCCTAACTTTTTAAAGGGTAAGCGGCATATAAAGTTGGTAGGAAACGATTTTTTTACAACGCCTAGAAGATCGCGAACAAAGAAATAACTGTGGCCGCAAAAACGACAAGGTATGATCGTTCGAAGCACAACTTCCAAATTAATGTATGATTGTGAAAGCCATGTTCGAACATGGTGTTCATACTCATACTTGCATGATCGAAATGTTCGCTAGAGTTTGGCTCGCTCATGACAGCCGAGCTCTTCTAGTGCACATGCAAAAAATGTTTATTTTCAACTGTTGCATATACAATAGTGGACAAAAGTATTTTGACATAAGTGAAAAAAAAAATGGATTCGGAAATTTCTTATGATTTATTAATTATATAGCTTTTAATACATTTTTTTTTGAGAATACTGATAAATTAAGCTCCTCAAAACGCATAAGCTTATTATTGTTAATATTATAGTTTAGAAAATTAGAAGGATTTTTCATAAATTTTAGTGGACAAAAGTATTTGGACAATACAAAATAGTTTGACAGATGAAGAGAAAAAGCTGTAACTTTAGATTAAATAAAATTAATAATAAAATGTAAACCCTCCTTTGACGTTAGAGATCTTTTGCAAAAGTTCAGGAATTGATTTTACCAATTTTTTTTTCCAACGCCTCTTTTCTTCAACAATTGTCTCTTCTCGCGATCTTGATCAATTTAGGCATCGTTTTTTTTATTTAAGGGGCTGATCTTAATTAAACTTTTCTATTCTGTTAAGATCCAAGCTTTGAGGTGGCCAATTAAATGTATTGACTTCTCTCAAAAATTTGGATCAGCTGGGCATTGGGGCATGAAGCATTATCTTGTACCATAATAAAGGATTGTCCAATGACTCTGCAAAAGATAACGAGCCTCCACCATGAATTACACGTACCCATACAGGCATTGGTTTTTTTTTTTTTTTCCCAAACATTCTTTAATTATCTTCAATAAACTTTATTTTTTCGATCTAGGATATTCAAAGGAGCTTTATATATCCATAATTTGTGTTCCCAAAACGGTCGTACTTTGTTTTTATATTATTTAGTATATAAATTGGTGTTGCTCAATGGAGCGTAACCAATCCTGTTAAATTTATAATGTTATTACAAAATTTGTCAAATGTCAATAGACACCTTGCAAATAAAAAAATATGAAAAAAAAAAAAAAAAAAAAAAAATATTATTTAGCAAATGTTAACCTTTTAGGCCTATTTTTTGATAAAATTAAAGAATTGTACGAGCTACAAAGGTATGTAGGAAAACTGGCCTCCTTTAGCTGTCTTCTTACTTTTTTCTATTAATTAATGTTTTATGCTGTTTATTGTATTCAATTGATAAAGCTTTTGGTGTAATTAAGGCATCTTTCTAAAATTTTCTCAGTTTAATGCCGTGCTTTTGCGTGTTCTGCCCGAACTGGCTATATTATTTATAGAATAAGTTTTGTTTTGCCTCATAATTTGTTAGTAAATGGTTTGTCTAGGCATTTTGCAAAATCTGGTATGGTATTCCGCCGGAAAACCAGCATTATATTTTGTGACTATTTCATTTCGAACAACTTGACCGAATTCAGGTATTTTGCCGATTATAAAAAAAAAAATGTGGTACAGTCGAGGCGGTGCCCGACATTGGAATACCCTGTACCTTTTGTGTCAAAAAAATGTTTCCTGCATATTCCATCTAAGGACTTTCCAATTGGAATTTATTTTTTTTTTTGGTGCAAAACGATATTTATACCTATAAGTTCCGTAAATTTGTACCGATTTTGATGAAAATCGAAAGTTACGTCAAAGAAGCTATTTTAATTATATTGGGTAAGTTTCAAGTTGATATGTTGAGGGGTGTGGGAGAAAACACGGTAAATCGATTGCGGGGGTTGGGGGGACCGCATCGATAAAATTTGGATGTGGATTTGTTCATTAGAGCCACATGAATGAGCTTACCAAATTTACCAAAATTGTGATTCTAGGTCAATTGTAGCCATAATTGCGTAGAGTCAAATATTGACGCAGTTTATTGGCAAGGGGAGGTGAAATTTTCACATTTTTGACTATAACTTCTGTTGTATTTGTCTGATTTTGTTCATTTTTTACACATAGATGCATGTATCCACAACGCATCGCTCTGTTTCAAATGAAAATATTAAACGGTGTGGCTAAAAACCGCGAAAATCTACAGCGGGGGAACGGGGAAAGATATTGACATGATTCAACAAACTTCATATGCTTAGGAAATATGCGCACCAGCAGGTAAAGTTTCGTGTCTCTAGCTCTTATAGTCTCCGAGATCTAGGCGTTCATACGGACGGAAGGACGGACGGACGGACGGACATGGCTCAATCGCTACCCGAGGTTATGATAAGCATTTTGGTATAAAGGACTTGGGGTCTGCCACGCCTCCTTCTGTCCGTTACATACATTGCACAATTCTAGTATACCCATTGTACCTATAGGTACAGGGTATAACAAAGGGCAAGACAATCGGATATTATTTTTAAAAATTAATAAAAACTATAATACTTTTCAAATTGCCACACATTGTTTGTAACGCACGGGAATCAAAGAAATTGCAATTGATCGCAATGTCAAAATACTTTTGTCCAGCCAAAAAGGCATCATCTCACATTTAATATAAAATATTCAAAAAATGCAAATTGTTATCAGTGCAATTTTTTGCACACTTAAAGCAAATAATAGATTTTCACTCTCAAAAGTAAAATGGATTCCGTTACTTCTCTCAGTTTTTACATATAAGCGGTAAGACGGATAATACTAAAAGATACTTATAAACAAATTTTTTTAATATATAATATAATTAATATTGATAGTTTGCCACTGACCCGTTGGGGGAATTTTATTTGCCTGGTGGCCAGCTATGCCCCTACCCACAGCCAATTGTGGTCAGTAGCAAACAAGTAGAACCCGCAATCCAGAAAATAATCGGAGTCCGGCCCGTTGGGGTAATTTTTAACTGGAGCCAAGGCGGTTCAATACAGCTCTCATCAAACTGGAAGGCGAAAGTTCGCTTGAGAGAATACGCGCCAAGTCATTAAAATTCGAACATAAAACTCTAAAAGGCTCATGTAAAGCATTATTTGTAGTGCATCACTTAAGAGATAAGGGTACAAAATTTCTAGAAAAGCGTCTAGGATTGTTAAACAAAAGCTGCCGAAGTAGGAAAGGGGAATCAATGGAACCAGTTATGAGTTAATGCAAAAAAATAGCATTAAGGGCAATCCTACGATTTTTCAAAGAAGGTAGATCAATTAGAAGAAGTCTACCGGCATAAGGAGGCAAACGGATATTGGGGTCCCAATTTAAGCTTCGTAGAGCAAAAAGGAGAAACTGTTTCTGAACAGATTCAATTCGTGCTTGATATTTTTTGTATTGAGGGCACCAAACACAGGAACAGTACTCAAGTCCTGGGCGAACGAGTGCAGAACAAATAACCTTGGTCGTATACGGATCATTAAATTCTTTTGACCAGCGTTTAATGTACCCTAAAACACACCTGGCTTTATTCACAACTGTAGAAACATGGGTGTTGAAGGAAATTTTAGGCTCAAAAGTAACACCTAAATCAGTAAATAAAGAGATACGCACCAAAAGAGAACCATTTATGGAGTAATTAACCAAGTGAGGTTTGTGTCGATGAAATGTCATAAACATACATTTGGAAAGGTTTAAGTTCAAATTTAAAGAGAGTTTAAATCATTAAACGAGAAACAAAGTTTAACATCATCAGCGAACATAAGAACACGGGCAAGATTTACCACATTTGGCAGATCATTTATAAAAAGGGTAGAAAAAAGAGGACCTAGATGACTACCTTGCGGAACACCGGAAGATACTTGAACAATTTTGGAAACAGTAGAACTCTTTGGGTTCTATCAGCAAGGTAAGATGAAATCCAATTGAGAAAGTTTGTCGGAAATCCTAAGAGCCCAAGCTTGAAAAGAAGGAGCTGGTGATTAACAGAGTCAAAGGCCTAAATAAATGACATCTGATTGAAGTTTATTTGAAAATCCTTTAAATGCAAAGGATGTAAGCTCCAGAAGGTTTGTAGAGGTCGATCGACCTTTCATAAATCCATGCTGGCACGGGGAAATAAGGGACTTACAATGATGCTGCAAATGAGCCACTAAAATTTTTTCAAACAATTTGGGAATTGATGACAATTTGGCGATGCCACGATAATTGGAAACATTGGATCTATTACCCTTTTTGTGAAGTGGGACAATAAAAGACGATTTCCAAATGGTAGGGAAAGAGGCCGATTCAAGTGACAAATTAAATAGTTTCAGCAAGGGTTCATGAAGCGCAAGTGCACAAGCTTTGATAACACAGGTAGGTACATTATCAGGGCCTGGCGAGTAAGACATTTTAAGTGAACAAATACCAGAATTGAGGTCATCATTGCTAATAAATGGAACATATAGACCGTTACCAGACGAAATATTGAAAGGATAAGAAGTAGGAGAGTAAGACTTTGAAGAGTATGTAGATTGAAAAAAAATAGCAAATAAGTTAGATATGCCTGCGTCAGTAGAGGCTACTTCACCATTATACATGACTGTAGAAGGAAATAGATCAGATTTACGTTTTGAATTTACAAAATTAAAGAACTGTTTCGGATCAACAGAAAATTGCACACGGCAACGGGATAAATAATTTTGATAGCAATTTCTGTTTAAAAGGATAAATTCAGATCGAGCATACGAATAATTAGAGAAATCACGATTAGAGCCTGTCATTTTAAATTTATTGTAATATCTAGATTTCAAATTTTTTAAATGTGACAAATTCCGAGTAAACCAGGGAGGTTTGAGCGAAAAACAACATTTGTCGAAGGGACACACGCATCAAATATAATGTTTAGCGTATCATAGAAAAATGATGCAGCTTCATTGACGTCATCACAATTCATCAAGCGGGACCAGTCAGTGGAGCTTAAAAGTTCGTTTAGCATAGTAAAATTAGCCTTACGAAAACAGCGGCGACGGACAATAGCAGGAGAAGGAAAATGTGGTTTAGGCGCACTCATAAGGATTTCAATATCCAAAGTAGGGTGATACGAATCCTCAGGAGTAGATAACGGGAAAGATCTGAAGACTGACACAATAGCGGGATCATTGGCAAAAACCAAATCAAGGATTCGATTTAAACAGTTTTGGACGACATTTATTTGCAGTAATGGCAAATCGAGCAAGCCGTCCAGGAATTCGTTATAAGAGAACGAAATAACTTAGAAGAAGGTGACGAAACCCATGAAATGGTTGGAAGGTTAAAATCGCCTAAAACTAAGAGATTGTCGCGATTTTGTAAAAGCGAATATATAATATAATAATTCCCTGACTGACAACAGTTTTTTTTGTCAGTCGCTCCTGGGCGGGACATGGGGATCTCTATTAATAACTGTTCAAAGAGAACAGGGACCTACAGTTTATAGCCGAATCCGAACGGCGCGCCGCGGCGGTGTCTTTAATTAATAGAGACTTTCTTTGGCAAATAGCGTCTTTGAGCTAGCGATGCCAGTGCTAGGCAAATGTACCAGTGCTACTGCGGGGATTTGAACCAACGACATTCGGTTTGTAAAGCGAGTACGCTACCACTACGCTACCGACGGCCACAAAAAGCGAATGAACATAGTTAATTGCATCCAAGTGTTGCAAATAAATTTCAATAGTAGATGAAGGAGGAATGTACGAACATGTTATAAAACATGAAGATTTATGCAAACTTAGTTTGACACAAATGAATTCAATGTCCAACGAAGTATCTACACTGAGAAAACAAATCAAGTATTCCGTACTTAAAACAAGGAAATCCGCACTTGATTTGGGTTCAAGAACGAAAATTCTGCAATGTAGAATTTCGGTCTTATTTCAAGTAATTCGATTTTAAGTCCGAAATTCTTAAATTAAAAACATGATTTCTTAAAAAATAAGGACGAAATGTTCTTGAAATAAGTAAAAAAAATCGTATTTCAAGTATTTTTTGAACTTAAATTGAGATAACAAAATACTTCATATGAGTATGAAATATTCTTGAATCAAGATTTCAAGTTTTCGATCCAAAATATTTGCATCTTGAATCAAGTCCATATTTACTCTTAAAGTAAGTACGTAATGTACTTGAATCAAATCAAAAAAATCTTGATTGGAGCATATTATATGCTTGAATCAAGTTTGACCTGAAATTTAAAATAAGAAAAATGTAATCTTGAATCAAGATTTCAAGTTTTCGATCCAAAATATTTGCATCTTGAATTAAGATTTCAATATTTTGGAACAAAATGGAAACAAAATGGAACAAAATCTTGAAATCTTGTAACAAGAATTTTTCATTTGTATACAATAATTTTTTCTTAAATATACTTAATTCTAACATAGGTTTTGCCATTATTGTTAGGGTACAAATGAAGAGGTGGGCTTACAAAATTTTCAATTTTTTTTAACTCTAAATTTTGACACAATTCTCCAACTTCATAAGCATGAAAATGTCGATTTAAATCATTTAAATTAACCTTTTGACAAATTACAAAAACTTGATTATTACTAATTATGATTGATATTATTTTAAACAATTGAACAATATCAAGTTTAGTGGCCAAATAATAGTTACTTTTATATGCTGTTCCTTTATAAGTTAGCTCGGTGCACATTTTATATTCTTCTAATTTAAACATATTTTTAATAAAATACAAAAGTTCTGATTCAGGAAGTACATTTTGCAACTTAATTGATGAGTAATCCAATTCGGTCCACTAAAAATTTTGAAAACTTAATGCATGCTTTAAAGGCAATCGTTTGAGGAGGATTTAAACGTGAAGTTATATTTTGGAAATATATTTTAGACTCTTTATGCTTTGCTTCGAAGCGCATGCTCCAAATATATTTCAATGGCCCACAGTTTCTTATAGCTGTGGCATAATGTACAAGAAAGTGGTGCTTAGGCTTCAAAGACCCGTAAAGCTTTATAAAATTTGAATGGTGTTTTTCGATTAAGCATTTAAGCCTAATTAAATCGTCTTCCACGTAGTCTGATCGAAAAAGTAAATCGATTATATCTAATAAAATTAGGAAAAACTGCCAGTGCTTATTATCTTCAGGTATTAAATCCCCTATCATAAGTGGTAAGAAATATATGAAACAGTCTATTTCACTTGCAGTCATTTTAAGATTAAACTTAGCTAACCGCTTATAATCGATAGGAATCGAAACATTATTGATTTCTGTTTCGCCATAGTGAAATCAATTAACTCTTTAAGTACGTTACAGATGTCATAAATGCATACACTTTCATATACATCGTGCATTAAATCGAAAACAAAATTTTCTGTTACAAAAAAACTAGGCAATTTTTCAAAAATACAATAACTCTTTATCCCTGTGTCTTGAAAATTGTTAGCTAACAAACCATTTTGATATGATCCTTCATCAGTGTTTACAGCTAAATTATCTCCAACAACAAAACTTAAAACGAACTTAATTTTCTTTATATCTTGGCCCGTATTGATTTCTACACCGTTTTCTAAAAATTTAAGTTCTTCAACCAAATGATAAAAAGATTTTTCGATACCAATTGATTTTACATTTGAAGTTGAAATATAAGCAACTGGAAAAATGTATTTAAGTTTTGATAGCAAATGCTTTGGCATGCATGGAAAACTTACATAACAAGCACAAATACTAAATGTATGGCTACCTAGTGGGTTGTTAATTTGAAAGTCGTCAAGATATAAAATATATGTAATTATAAGATCATAATTAAGAAACTGTGCTATTTTTTTAAATATATGTCCGCATGTTAAGCTATTTAAATTAATTTCAAGTAAGCCTGTTTTAACGTTTTGTAATGTGCAAGATAAAAGATTTGGAATTTCAAAAATTGTCTTAAATATAAAACGTAATGGCATAATAATAATTTCAGCTTTTTTTTTGGCCCAATGTAGGATTACCATGAGCAATAATTTCAGACACTTTTTCGTCAATTAAATAAGCGGTTGGATATTCAAATAAATGCAAATCTTTTAAAATTTTAAACATTCTGTGTTCTGTCCGAATATCATCAAATGGTTGTTTACAAAAATTAAGAATACATTACAAATCATTTCTATGTTTCTGACTTAATTGTGCTTCTATTGCAGCAGTAACATTTTGCAAAAGGGTTGAAAACATAATTTGTAAATCCATGACATAGTTTCTAGGCAATGAACTTTAAAGATAAATGTAAAGCTTCTTTTTTTAATTTTTTGACAGTGTTGTTGCTATTAAAAGAAATCGACATTTCGTCAGAGTCACATGTATTTTCTATGATTGTCAAAGGTTCATTTAAATTTGACGGATCTATAACATTATTAACTGAAGGTAAATGGTTATTGTTTGATGCAATATCACTCTCATTATGCGTGTGTAGTCTCTCTAAGTGTATACGAAATCTGCGGAAGTTACTAAATATTTGAAAACAATTATTTTGAATACAAGTTAATTTCAAAAACTTGTTTGTCATTAAGTGATCATTTTTAAAATGATTAATTAGAACCTGGGGTTCCACAAATGTCTTTTGACATTGAAAGCAGGCAAACATCTTAATTACTCAGAAAATCTGTTAGGGATGACAAATTTGATGATTTTTTATCATAAATTGTATTAATTTCGAAAATAAATTATTATATTAAAGTCCAAGCTTGTTGGCAAGCTTCGGGATACTTTAAAGATAGCACGTGAAATATCTTAAAACATATGTCAAGACTTTCTAAAAAGGAAATACATTTGCTTAAGTTTCCATCAAAATATACATAAAATGAAGTGATTTCTGAATCAGATAGTCCCTCTACGATTATAAATGGTTGAATTTTTAATCCTGACAAATAGTACTTATTCGTAATAGTGGTAATTTTTCTCTGGTAATCATTGATGGTAATTAATCGTAGAACGAAGCATTCCATGGCATCATTTATTGTTGCTTTTTTGTATTTTTTGCCGACATCATTTTTAAAACGGGCTGTCGCTGGCAACACAGCGTTGATCAGAATTGCAACTATGAAATCTTGTGCATCTATAGAAAAGACAAGAAAAATACATTTTGATTAGAATTTAAGACATTATTTACTTATACATAAACATTTAAGAAATATGGGAAAGGAATTGATTTTTTGTACCTTTGTTTGTGGTAGAATTGGCTTTCTCTAAAAGCTGTTTGCAATACTCGTTGGTAAGATTATTTTTGTAATATAGCAAAATTTTGTTCTTGAAGTCTTGCCATTTTGCAAACAGTAAGTGAGTTTTTGTGGGATGCATCAATTCAAAGTCAATTTGAATCTGAAATATATTATGTCTTATTTATGTCATTTAAACCATTGATTCTTATTTACCAATTCGCTTGATTTTGCTTGTGATAATTTCGACCAATTTTTTAAAAAATCTACGCTATTGAGCTTCTTTAAATCTTTTTGACGCATGTGAAAAGTCTTTTTCCAACTCTCACATACATCCTCCCAATTTGAGCAATCTCTATTTAAAGTTGTTTTTATTGAGACGGCTACAGAGGTGTCAATTTCGGGTTCACCAAAAATTTCTTGATTGCTTTCCACTTTTTGTTCTGATTCCAATTTGAGTATTTTTGAGCGTGCATTTCTATGTTTGGAATATAGTTTGCCGCTGGGATTATTTTTAGCACTTCGTGGTATATAGTAGTATTCCTTTAATGAAAAAAAATAAGCATTGACTATTGAAAGTTCGAAATAATGAATGCACATGTTATAGTACCTGCATATGTTTTTCACAAGGAAATATTGTACAAATCTCATTAACAAGAAGTGGAAAATCCAAAACTTGAATACAAATTTTGTTAACAGTCGCATCCTCTACTATAATGTTGATAATATCATCGCTATGGCAATTTAAAAGTTTCTGATTTTGTTGCTCATAACGAATGATAGCACGTCCTTTTGAGGATTCATTTAAAATACAAGCCAAATCCTATATATAATATACATATATAAAATATATATATAAAAAGATATATCAATAATGTTTATGTTATATTTAACTAATTGTGTGTACTGTTTCTAAATAAAATGGCTAGCATCAAACATTTAAATAGACGCTTACCTTATGCAAAACAAATTTTGTATTTGAAACAACAGACTGTTGGGATGGGCTATTCACGTCCAACCAACTATCAACCTTAGACTTCACTGAAATGGTAGTGTCTTCAATTCCAAACTGAAAATAAATGAATATAGAAATTAATAATTTAATTTACTCTCACATCTAAACATTAGATTTACCTTTAGTTTTCTCCAAATAAACAGCTTTTCTCGAAATTCTGCTCTGAGGCCTATTGATGGCACTGCACCAACTAAGTCTTCGTTGTTTAAAAATTGTAGGCGCTCATACGTTATTTGTGCAGCTACACAAAAAAATATACATGTATATATATATATATTAGGGTGGGTCAATTTTTTTCGGTGTAAGGGCTCATTCGGATTTTGATTCTTTGGGTAATTCTAAGCAAATTTGCCCAAGAAACTATGGGTCTCAAATGAATTTCGAGTCGCCCACTTTTTCAAAATAGGTTTTTTTTTCGAAATATTCAAAAAACGACTTAGACATTGCATTGAAAAAAATTTCTAAAAATTATGTTAAGCTTTAAGCTGAAAGAGAATTCATTTACGAACATTTCGAGTCTAAGATCTTAAAAATTGGTTGAGAATTGTAGATGTTATGTAACCATGTACAGAAGTTCCAATCTTCACTCGATCACAATTTTATATGAAAAAAAAAATTTTCACAAAAATTTTTTTATTTGCATTCACTTACGTCTTCACGAGTTTGTATGCAGTTGTAGCCGTTATTTTTCGTTCATAACACCTACAATTCTCAACCGATTTTTAAGATCTTAGACTCGAAATGTTCGTAAATGAATTCTCTTTCAGCTTAAAGCTTAACATAATTTTTAGAAATTTTTTTTCAATGCAATGTCTAAGTCGAATTTTGAATATTTCGAAAAAAAAACATATTTTGAAAAAGTGGGCGACTCGAAATTAATTTTAGACCCATAGTTTCTTGGGCAAATTTGCTTAGAATTACCCAAAGAATCAAAATCCGAGTGAGCCCCATAAGGTTTTTTCGGCCCCATACAAATTGACCCGCCCTAATATATATATATATATAGTATATTCGCCATATTCATATAGTGAATAAAATTCTTGATCGCCGAAAAATACTTCGATACTTAAATTTGCAAAACTTAAATTAATATAGCAATATAGCAAGTGGTAATGAAAAAATCACTAATATAATACAATACTAATATATGTACACTTTGTGCGTACATAAATATGTACATAGGTTGCTACAATATAAAAGTTGCTGGTAAAGATCTGCTTGCCAGCGAAACAAAACGCGGATTTATTTGAGCAATAGTGTGCGCACATGTATACTAGGGTGGCCATTTTTGCAACATCTCACGATTTTACTAACGCCACCCCCTAAAAAGTTTCCTTTTTACCTGCATATAGCTCCTGTAAAATTTAAAAACGATCCGAATGTATTTGATGGGTCCGGCAATAGGTCAAAGGTCATAAAAAATGTTCATATGAATGCATAAATAGCGACCAAACCGTAAGTTTGACAAAAACATTTTCCAAACATAATCAATGGGTAATTCAATTATCTACAGTCGAAAAAAAAAATTATCGAAATCAGTTTAGTATAACCAGAGATATTTGCTGTTAAGTAAAGGCACTTTTTTTTTTTTTTTTTTAATTTCGAAAAATGTTTTTTTTAAAAAAAAATTCGAAGCCCGTTTCATGAAAAAAAATTTTGACTGCATTTTCGGTTTTAGCATGTCATTTTACTACAGAAACGATTCAAAAATGTTAAGGATACCAAACATTTTTTTTATTTGTAAAGTGGTGTAATTAGTCAATTTAATCAATTTTAGAGCTTACCAAATTTTTTTTGGCCGACTCTATATTTTTTTAAAATTATGTTTTGGTAGATATGAGACTTTTTGAACCATAATTTGTTTGAATGGAAATAAGTTTTTAAAGTTTATGTAGAACAATACAGTCAAAAACGGAAAAAGTTCAAGTTATGACCTTTGACCTATTGCCGGACCCATCAAATACATTCGGATCATTTTTAAATTTTACAGGCGCTATATGCAGGTAAAAATGAAACTTTTTAGGGGGTGGCGTTATTGATATCGACGATTTAAAAATCCTCCATACCAGCGGCGGCCACCCTAATGTATACACATGTATGCACATATGTATGTAAATGTGTTGAAATAAATTGCTTCGCATTGTCTTATAAAACATTGGAACATAGCACTAGTAACATACATATACAATATTATAAACATATTTATTATTGTTATATTAATTTCAGTTTTGCAAATTTAAGCATCGAAGTATTCTTTGTCGTTCAATATTTTTACTTACTAGTAGTTTAGTATAGCACAACATACATACATATATGTACATTAGGGTGGGTCAATTTGTATGGGGCCGATAAAACCTTATGGGGCTCACTCGGATTTTGATTCTTTGGGTCATTCTAAGCAACTTTGCCCAAGAAACTATGGGTCTAAAATTAATTTCGAGTCGCCCACTTTTTCAAAATAGGTTTTTTTTTTTCGAAATATTCAAAATTCGACTTAGACAATGCATTGAAAAAAAATTTCTAAAAATTATGTTAAGCTTTAAGCTGAAAGAGAATTCATTTACGAACATTTCGAGTCTAAGATCTTAAAAATCGGTTGAGAATTGTAGGTGTTATGAACGAAAAATAACGGCTACAGCTGCATACAAACTCGTGAAGACGTAAGTGAATGCAAATAAAAAAATTTTTGTGAACATTTTTTTTTCATATAAAATTGTGATTGAGTGAAGATTGGAACTTCCGTACATGGTTACATAACATCTACAATTCTCAACCGATTTTTAAGATCTTAGACTCGAAATGTTCGTAAATGAATTCTCTTTCAGCTTAAAGCTTAACATAATTTTTAGAAATTTTTTTCAATGCAATGTCTAAGTCGTTTTTTGAATATTTCGAAAAAAAAAACCTATTTTGAAAAAGTGGGCGACTCGAAATTCATTTTAGACCCATAGTTTCTTGGGCAAATTTGCTTAGAATTACCCAAAGAATCAAAATCCGAGTGAGCCGTTACACCGAAAAAAATTGACCCACCCTAATGTACATACATATATACATATGTACTTATGTGCATTCACGAATTGAAAATTTTAGCTTACCCTCCAAATATGGCAAAATTTCGCACAAATTAAATTCTTCCAATAAATTCAAAAGATTTTTGTCCACTTCTTTTTGGCTTTCGCCCACATTTAATTCTTTGTTAGACATTTGTACACTCGCGGCAACAAATTAAATTTTCGACGTGTGCTCATTGATTGTAAAACTTCGACTATTGCGTTAAAATTTGGTCACGACGCTAACACAACGTACAAAAAGGATGCAAAGAAGGAATAGACAAAAAAATAACGGTACACTCTATGCATCTTCTTTGCTCTTACTTGCTTGCTTGTTGGCATTTTTTTCCTTATTCAGTTTTCTGCTTGCTTTGCCTGGCGTCAATCACATACACTAAATTACGCGTTGACGAAAATGGTCAAGCACACAAAAATGCTTGTTTAACACTCGTCTCTAACAAAAAGTAAAAGAAAACGAAGCAAAGCAAAAAACTACAACAACACAGGCGCGTGGCGCGGGCTGTAATGTTGTTGTTGTTCTTGCACTGCGTGTAACAATCACTAATGTATGTACATTAGGGTGGCCGCCGCTGGTATGGAGGATTTTTAAACCGTCGATATGAATAACGCCACCCCCTAAAAAATTTCCTTTTTACCTGCATATAGCGCCTGTAAAATTTAAAAACGATCCGAATGTATTTGATGGGTCCGGCAATAGGTCAAAGGTCATAACTTGCACTTTTTCCGTTTTTGACTGTATTGTTCTACATAAACTTTAAAAACTTATTTCCATTCAAACAAATTATGGTTCAAAAAGTCTCATATCTACCAAAACATAATTTTAAAAAAATATAGAGTCGGCCAAAAAAAATTTGGTAAGCTCTAAAATTGATTAAATTGACTAATTACACCAGTTTACAAATAAAAAAAATTTTGGTATCCTTAACATTTTTGAATCGTTTCTGTAGTAAAATGACATGCTAAAACCGAAAATGCAGTCAAAATTTTTATACCCTGTACCTATAGGTACAAAGGGTATACTAGGTTTGTGCAATGTATGTAACGGACAGAAGGAGGCGTGGCAGACCCCAAGTCCTTTATACCAAAATGCTTATCATAACCTCGGGTAGCGATTGAGCCATGTCCGTCCGTCCGTCCGTCCGTCCGTCCGTCCGTCCGTCCGTCCGTCCGTCCATCCGTCCGTATGAACGCCTAGATCTCAGAGACTATAAGAGCTAGAGACACGAAACTTTACCAGCTGGTGCGCATATTTCCTAAGCAGATGAAGTTTGTTGAATCATGTCAATATCTTCCCCCGTTCCCCCGCAGTAGAGTTTCGCGGTTTTTAGCCACACCGTTTAATATTTTCATTTGAAATTTAACAGAGCGATGCGTTGTGGATACATGCATCTATGTGTAAAAAATGAACAAAATCGGACAAATACAACAGAAGTTATAATGTGCAAATTTCACCTCCCCTTGCCAATAAACTGCGTCAATATTTGACTCTACGCAATTATGGCTACAAGTGACCTAGAATCACAATTTTTGGTAAGCTCATTCATGTGGCTCTAATGAACAAATCCACATCCAAATTTTATCGATGCGGTCCCCCACCCCCCGCAATCGATTTACCGTGTTTTCTCCCACACCCCTCAACATATCAACTTGAAACTTACCCAATATAATTAAAATAGCTTCTTTGACGTAACTTTCGATTTTCATCAAAATCCGTACAAATTTACAGAACTTATAGGTATAAATATCGTTTTGCACCAAAAAAAAAATAAATTCCAATTGGAAAGTTCTTAGATGGGATATGCAGGAAAAATTTTTTTGACACAAAAGGTACAGGGTATTCCACTGTCGGGCACCGCCTCGACTGTACCACATTTTTTTTCATGAAACGGGAATATTCGAGATATTTTGAAAAAACCATTTTTCGAAATTAAAAAAAAAAAAAAAAAGTGCCTCTACTTAACAGCAAATATCTCTGGTTATACTAAACTGATTTCGATAATTTTTTTACTTGACTGAAGATAATTGAATTACCACCCATCGATTATATTCGGAACATGTTTTTGTCAAACTTACGTTTTGGTCGCTATTTATGCATTCATATGAACATTTTTTATGACCTTTGACCTATTGCCGGACCCATCAAATACATTCGGATCGTTTTTAAATTTTACTGGCGCTATATGCAGGTAAAAAGGAAACTTTTTAGGGGGTGGCGTTAGTAAAATCGTGAGATGTTGCAAAAATGGCCACCCTAATGTACATACATATGTATGTATTTTAAGATCGCTTTTTCTTAATTTAAGAATTATTGCACATATTATGAGGATTTTTAAAGTTTGTTTGTTGTTGCTTTACAATTCAATTCAACATTTTACATTCTTATTTTAAGTAAAAAAGGATTTATACTATTTTAGGCTAAATTTTACTTAACCTAAGGATATTCGTACTTATTATTAGATTTTTCGGAGTCAGTTTTTGTGTTTTTGATGTTGTGTTTTAAACTTCATATAAGATTATTCATTCTTATTGCAAGTAAAACAGGACTTATTTTTATTTTACGTTCAATTTTTCTTAATTTGAGAGTATTCGTACTTAGTTTTAAATTTTTCGGACTTATCTTCGAGTCGTTGTTGTTGTGTTCGAACTCAAATTAAGAATTTTCATTCTCATTTTAAGTAAAACAGGATTTTTCTTGTTTTGAGTAAATTTTTACTTAATTTAAAAATTTTTTCGCTTATTTTCAGTATTTTCGTGCTTATTTTAAGTATGAATTTTCAAGACTGCAAATTCTTAATTCAAGTGAAAACAGTTTTAATTTTAGACCGACTTTTTTTTCTCAGTGTACTTTAACTAAGCTAGAACAAAGTTTTACATCAACAGCAATAAGGACACTTCCACCACGGCGGACAGAGCGATCAAGCCTGTATACTACAAAGTTGGAAGATAAAATTTCATGGTCAGAAACTGAAGAGTTTAACCAAGTTTCTGTAAGGGCAAGAACATGTGAGTCAAAAGAAAAACTATTCGTAAACAGAACATTAAGTTTTGTTAAAAGACCTCTAACATTCTGATGTTACATTGAGAGATGAGAAATTAGTTTTTTAAAATGCTAGAGGCTGGTACAGAAGATGGGACAGCTGAGGGTAAGGAAACAGGCTGAGTCCGAGGCTTTTGAATAGATTTAAATTCATGAACAATCATATACGGTGGCCAAAAGTTTGGATTACATAGTCTGTCAAAATCACCTATAGGGACGGAAATTTTGAACGACGAAATTTCACGAGGCTGTGAGAATTTAAATTTCTCAATGGATATGTTAGGATTGTTGCCAATATCCATATAAGATACTAAGTCTTCACAAGAAGTGTCCGCCGCCACTTTAAGAGTAGGTCTAGGCGGAGGTAATTCAATAGAATAATTTGAGAATTGCGGTGGAGTAGAGGGCTTCGTCTTTAAAGAATCAAAACAAGGGGCCGGAGTTAAAAACGAAGCAAGCAGCGGCGATCCTGGAATTGGAGTTAAAGGAGAAGCAGGAGGAGCAGAGGGAAGCTGAAGGCGCAATTGAGGGACTGAACGCTTTGGTGGTGTGGCAAAATTATATTCGCTAAGCAGTTTAAGGTCATTATCAAACTCAGACGACATTCGATTTTTTTTTTAGGTAGTCGAGCGATGTTGACCCACGGATGCGCCTGCAGATAAGCAGGTACAGTTTATGAAAGCAAAGTGTTGGAAAGACCACGATATGGCGAGCGGAAATTAGTACAGCTGATTATAAGTTATCGGATGCAAAAAAATTGCATTCCCTTAATTTATGTAATTGTGCATAAAAATTAGTCAATAAGTTTTCTTTTATTTTTTGGCCTCATAATTAAAATTTAATATGAACAGTGGACACACAAATTATTTGGATTTATGCAAAAAAATTTGTTCCGTTATGATACCGATGTCCGAATAATTTGTGTGTCCACTTTATATATAAAAATGTATGCTACTGCCTATTTAATACAATCTGACTTTAGTTAACTCACGCTGACGAACTTGATTAGTTTGTAAACAAAGCAATCATGCAAGCTGCTCGATCACGAGCTTGGAATGCTTTCATGTTCGAGCGAAAAAAAAACTAATGCTGAGGATGCCTTTCGATCTAATCATCTCTCATGTCGAAACAAAAGTTTGTTTACGAGATATTGACGAATAACTGAAATAAGTGGCCAAATACATGTTTTTCGAAAATATCTCGAAAACGGTGCTTAAGAAAAAAAAAAGATTGCCATTTTCGTGTTTCTCGACCCCAAATTACACTAAAAAACACTTTTTCAGGAATGTTTATTTTTCGTGTAAACTAGTGTAATCAATGTGAAAAAACAAAAATGTTTTTCTCAAATCTACAGGCCTCTTTGGGGACACTCAGCAACGCCTTTGTTAAAGCCATTGATTCGTTGTTTGTGTTGCTCAACTTCTAGGATCTTGGAATATTGTTGGAACGGAAGGCTGTCTTATATTCATACGTATTTGCATATCCTTTTTAAAGTTTCCATGCAATCTTAAAAATGAATCATACTATATATGTGTCAAACTTCTCACTTCTAAAGTGTAGGTATAAATTGTCTAACGAACGTATCAATGTATTATTTGAATAAATATATTTTTAAATTTTTTATATTCTCTCTTGCATTTTATTCAATTTTGCAAAACTATCTATAATGTTAAATTAGAAAATGGGCGATAAAAATAAGTTTCAGAGATTTTAATGTCTTGAAAAGTAAATCATAAACAATTGCTTCAAGAATTTTTGCAACGTAATAATGCAGATCGATTTAAAAGTAAAAAGATTTTCATTTTTAAAATGTGTTCTTTTTAATTAAAGTGTCCTTAAAAAATTTTTTAGCAATCATTTTTTCTTAGAAAGCCATAAGACCCCAGTAAGAAAAGACGTTTCTTGCGCTTCAAGAAACATCATTTAATCAAATTAAATTTAATATTTTAGGAGAAAAATGTATTGATTAAAATTTATACACAAAATAAAAATAAAAATTTGGTTTATTTATGCTAAACTACGCATGAAATACAAATTTAAAATTATATTTAATATTAATAGTGTTTATTTAATAAAAATTACGTTTAAAATACAAATTAAAAATTATTCACATAATAGTATTATTCACATAATAAATTAAAAAAAAAATATCTAGAAAATAGTAATTAGAACAAAATTTTATGCAAAAAAGTTAATTTTGTAATGTTTATTATACAAAAAATTATAGACCAAATATTAAAGTGAAAAAATGTATCTCCACTTAAAATCGAACCCAGACTCGAAATGATTTTAAGATTTAAGGCCTATACGCAGCACGAAATATTTCGCACGGAATGGTATATCCCATTTGGGATATTTTTTTTTATATGTAGTTTTGCGATTCCGTGCGAAATATTTCGTGCTGCGTATAGGCCGTTACGCTCAACATCAGCTCACTTACACTTATTGAGAAAAGTCTTTTCGATGTTCTCACGCATGCACTCATCATACCTTACCTTGTATCTTGACGGTTTTTTATCATTTCACTTCAAACTTCCTTAAAGAACTTTGTTTATTTGTTTATATGAATATTTGTTTTTCCAATGGGCGTCCAAAATCATAATAAATTTCTATATTATTTATAATATGTTTACTAAATATATTTACTTTTTTAATAAATCAGCTCTTTATTATTTATCGTTAAAAATATTTTTCTTAAATTGTTCTGCGTTTTCATTTGTAGCTATTTAAATAATTATACAAATTAGAAGGAAAGTTTATTTAAATCAAACATGTTGACCTCAGAGAGAGGCTATCACAATAAAAAAGTAAAAAGCGTGAATTCGAATAATTTGCTTCCATTATCACCTTATTAAATTTCAAAACACATTGAGTTCCGTTGAATCGTTGAATTTTCTTAGAATTCAACCAGCCTATAAATAAATTGTACTTATCTCTATCGTAGCTTGCATTATAAACTTAACGGAGGACGTACGTCGAAATTCCACCCGTGAAATAAAATAAATATCAATGAATCATTATTTGAGATTTGTTATTTTTTTAGTCTATAATATTACGAGCACTTTCATTTAAACATCATAAAAAGACTCTCTGCAATTCATATTTTTTGATAAAAACTTTACCAAAAAATTATACTTTAACTTAGGTATTAAGTTTTACGTTTTCAAAAATAACAGAAAATCATTACAATGATTTACTAAATTACGTTTAATCATAATTGTGATGTCCAGAGATATAGGATGTTATTGTTAGTTGTACTACATCTGAATCAAGTCGTTTCGGAATTTTTCGGATGATGTTGAAATTGAGCTTCATGAAGAACAAAACATAATACTCCATTAAATTATAGAACTCTTTTGCTTTTGTCGACAATAATCTTGCTTTGTAAGGAAGTTCTGCTGCTGGGGTATAACTCAGTCTAAACCAGGGACGACTTACAAGTAATTTGTAGTCTGCTGTGACACTGGACAGCGTAGGGGGGTTAGCAGTAACTCTACACCACACGTCATACATACCATTTATATACTTCTACGACCCTGTTGGGCTGTGACTGAAAATAACATCTAACTGCGTGTTCTCGGGGAATAGCCACAGACTATGTCAATGGACAAGGCCCCCTTGACCGTATCTAGGCTCGATTAAGGTGGGAGTTTTGCGGATGGCGGACGAAGCCACGCGTACCAACAATTGAACCAGTGTGGCGGAGCCCGCTCAGTTTATAATACATGCGGCAGGAAAGTGGGGGATAGCTTTGTAGCCACTCCGCTTTATTATTTTATTTAATTCTCCTTACGATCCTAATCTCGCGTTCTAACCCTTTTTTTTAACATAGCACATTTTCAGATGCCTAAAATACACCGCCAGCTTCTGTTGACGAAAGTCTGGATCTTTTGAACCAACGATCTCGTTAGCGGCCAGGTGTCGCAACCATATAGTAATGTCGATTTTACACAGGCGTTGAATATTCTCGTTTTCGTTTCGATGGTGATGTTGCTGGCATTCCCAACTTTGTTAAGCACCGCAAAAGAGCCTTTCGCTTTTTTCAGTCTGCTATCAATATCCATTGACCTGCCACCATCGCTGCTTACTACACTTCCTAGGTACTCAAATTGATGCACATCTTCGATGTTGTGCTCATTTAGTAGAAAGGGTGACTGGTTATTTGTTTTAACTCTCATTGTTTTCGTTTTTGAATAACAAGATCTTGCATGTCGGAGTGTTTTCCAGCCATCAGTACGAGGTGACCAAGCTTTTGATTAATTTTCCAGCTGATGCCTATTGGGTTTTCTTCCTCTGCTTCGAGAACGGCATCGACGACTGTTATAAACAGTAGCGGTGAGAGGGCGCACTAAGCGCTGTCACTAAGGATACCCTCATGTAGTACTTTGCTCGTAGCCACCTTCGTAGCTGTTTTGAATGATATTAACGATTTTATTGGGAATGCCTTTAGCACTCAGAGCTAGCCAAATATAGCTTCTCTTAAAAGCGTCAAACGCTTTTTCAAAATCTATGAAATCTATATATAAGGTAGCATTCAATTCGAAGGCTTGATCTGATCGATACACGAATGTCCTGCGCGAAAACCAGCCTGAGTTTTTCGGATAAGCGCGTTTAGGGTGCCGGCTATTCTTTCTAAAATTATCTTATTGAAGATTTGGAAAATGGCTGGTATTAAAGAGATGCCCCTCCAGTAGTTACATTTCCTTTTATCGCATTTCTTCGGCTGTTTAACAATGACAGACTCTATCCAGTCAAGTGGAAAGGATTCATGCTCCTAGGTTTTCTCAAATAGGGGCTGCAAAAGCTTTGCCACGGCGGCAGGATCAAACTTGCAACTTTCAATCGGTAGACAATCGTTGCCTGGTGCTTTACCACTATTCATACTAGCAATTGCATTTCGTATTTCGCTTTCGCTAGATGCACTTGTATCTATTTGCCTGTTAGGATAAAGTTTTCGATTACTCGGTTAGTAATCAAAATTTTGCAAAAAATTTCATCAAAATCGAATAGCCCTTGTCTATTTCTGTGTACTATTTGTTTTTTGTGGATGTCCTAGCCAAGTCTATTACTACATAAAACTTAACAAAAAATGTTAACCTTTACTATTCGCATTGCTCATTCGTGCTCTTTCAGGCAAACTTGCTCTCTCTCTTCCGATTCTGCCGCCCTTGCTCTAGCAACCCTTAGCTTGACTTCTTTTAAAACAGCTTAGATTTAATTTCAGATAAGTTTTATGAGTGCTGATGACAAAATGCAATGCACATAAAGTTCATTACCCCTTTCCCTTGGCTTACAAAAATATATTGTATATAGAAAGCAAAGCAAGTAGGAAAAAAAATGCAGCAAGTAGCTTTTTTGTTGGGCAACATTTATTTTCACCTGCGATGACTGATAATAAATGCTGATAAAGAAGACGGTTTTTTACACAGCGAAAAATTAATAAAAAAAAAGTTATTTTTTATACCCTGTACCATAGAGTCGAGGGTATTATAAAACAAGAAGTCGTAGATATTTATACCAAAATTATTTTATAGCCTAAATTTTGAGTAGGCTGATTGCCAATAAATAAAAAAAAAATAAATAAAAAAAATTAAAAAAAAAAAAAAATACTTATTTTCGAGATGAGTGCCAATAAAAAATAAATAAAAATAAAAAAAAAAAAAAATTTCCGATTATTAAGTTATCGATAAACGAACCTCCGGTGCCAGCAATGGTTTACGGATGGTTTCAAGACGGAAGAGCGTGTAGGTGCTGGAGTTGTCGGAACCAACACCAGAATCTCTATTGCAATGGGTATCTGGCCCAGTGTCTTTCAAGCAGAGATTCACGCATTAGAGGTCTGCGCCCACAGTATCCTTTATAAAGGAACTCGGGGTGCTAACATTTACATATTTACAGATAGTCAGGCCGCTATCAACGCATTGTCTTCGTGAAGAATTTCCTCCAAGCTGGTTAGGAAATGCTTGAACAAAATCCAACTCTTGTCCTCCCGTAAAAGAGTCACACTCTGTTGGATTCCTGAGCATTCAGGAGTGGAAGGTAATTCGATAGCTGATGAGCACGTGAGGGTTCCTCTTTGCCCACCACTTGCCCAGCGCCTTTCTTTGGCACTAGCTGGTCAACAATAAAAACTATGGTCAACAAATGGGCCTTAGGTGAACATAGGAGATATTGGTTTTCTTTACCTAAGTTAAGACAAGCTAAAGTGCTTTGTGAGACAAACCAAAAAAAAAAAAAAAAAAAAAAACAAAAAAAAAATCGATAAACGAATATTTAGCTAGGCATTTCTTTGACGAAGCATTCCTCGTAAACAAATAAAAGATATTTAAAGAATTCTTACAATAAAGTATAAAGCTTTGAGTTTAAAAACACAACGTTGGAATTAATAAAATTTAAATATTTCAAAAAAAAATCAAAATATTTCGCACGGAATGCCAAAACTTCATATAAAAAAAAAAATCCCATTTGGGATAATATTTCGAACTGCATAGGCCTTTAACAAAAAAAAAATGAATTGAGCAAAACGCGCTTCACTTTTGAATTAAGGCCTGTACGCAGCATGAAAAATTTCGCACGGAATGACAAAACTTCATATAAAAACAAAAATCCCATTTGGAATATCCCATTTGGGGAAAAAATACTTATTTTCGAGATGAGTGCCAAAAAAAAAATAAATAAAAATAAAAAAAAAATTTTTTTTTTGATATCCCAAATGGGAGTTTTGTTTTTATATGAAGTTTTGTCATTCCATGCTAAATTTTTCATGCTGCGTACAGGCCTTAATTCAAAAATGAAGCGCGTTTTGCTCAAAAATAAGAACAAATAATGATCACATTTGAACAAAAGAATAAAAAATGGTTAACTTCTATTATTAAGAAGAGAGAGTTAGGCTTATTATTATTACGACGACTCCAACGGTCCGAAGTACACAGTACCATACTATAGCGGCAAGTACGATAACATTTTTGAAATTGAAATAATGAATAATGAATAATAAAATATTCTTGTAAAAAACACAAAATGAATTTTTTAAATTTTAATAATAAAATTTAGAAACTTATTTTATAAAAAATTATTTTAAAATTTTTTTTTTTTTTAACCCTTATGTGAGTGACAAAAAAAACACCTTCTCCAGAGTGACAGGGGTACCCGGGTACCCACATATAAATTGTATGAAAATTGCATATTTTTCCCATCGTACTGTAATTTAAAATGACATTAAATGATTTTTTGTTATAATATAATATGCGTTTTGGCGATTTGATAGCGAAGTAACTCACTTTATTCCTATGGAAGGGCGTGGAATATCGATATATTTTTTACACCTTTAAAAGAGTGACAGGGGTACCCGGGTACCCCAAAGTAATACATATGAAATTGCATGAAAGAATTATTTTTCAAAATAAATTTGCACATTTTTGGAAGTAATATGCTGCAGAAAATGTTATAAGAAAAAAAAATAATAATTCTTTCATGCAATTTCATATGTATTACTTTGAGGCACCCGGGTACCCCTGTCACTCTTTTAAAGGTGTAAAAAATATATCGATATTCTACGCCCTTCCAAAGGAATAAAGTGGACCCACACCAATGAAAATTTAAAAACAATTAAAGTTAAGAGTTCTCAAGAAGTTTGAGCTTTCTAAACTATCTGCAACCATTAAATTTTCCTACTTGAAAATGAAATGGGTACCCGGGTACCCTGTCACCCACATAAGGGTTAAATTGAAAATAAAAATGAATTTTAATTTTAATTTATTTATTTCAAAATTTGTATTATTAAAGTAATAGGCAAATTTATATGATATATAGATCTTTAAATCTCTCCATTGAGACAGTCGAACTTTCTTATAACAAACTGCTCGGTAACTAATTTTTTCGTATAACTAAATTTTTTCAATTACACTACTTTTGATATTTCTATATAAAAAGTTTTCCACATACCAAAATTTTGTACTCGTGCAAATTCGCTTTAGATAAGTTCGATTGTATATCCGTAATGGAACAACAATTAGGATCCCACAGATTTACTTCGACTCAATTAAAATTAATTAAGAATAAAGGTCCGTACGCAGTTCGAAAAATTTCGTACGGAATGACAAAACTTCATATAAAAAAAAAAGTTCCATTTGGGATTTTAAGCCTTAAGGGGTCTACGCAGCACGAAATATTTCGCACGGAATCGCAAAACTTCATATAAAAAAAAATATCCCATTTGGGATATCCCATTTCGTGCTGCGTATAGGCATTTAAGCTAATATGTTAAGTCCCATATACTTTGGCTTTTGTCTGCATGAAAAGCTTGGCAGTATGTTCAGATTTTTTTGAAACTGGTCACATCCTATGCCAAGGACAATGAACAAGGAAAATCATTTATCTTCAGCTTTGAAAATTTGTATTTTTGTATATACAATTTTTTTCAGTGTAGATGTGCACAAGAGTCAACCAAGTGCAAGAACTTGCACTGAATCATGGCCCATAACTTATGCACATGTTTGTATGCCCTGCAACCAAAATCTGTCTTGAACCTCTGATATTACAATGTTGGAGCTCTATCAGCGATGACCCGAGCGCTAGACCTTTGTACAAAAAACTTTATTCTTTTCGTTCGTAGTTCATTCTTGATATTTATTAAAAGAGTGGTCAAGAGTGGTCAAATATTTTGCATTTAGCTTAGATTGTTTTGCAACATTTCTCTTATCTAAATTAACGCTACAAATTTGAACTCACGCTTTCTCTCAATCAGCTGATTAATTAGTTAGTCCCTCTCATTAAGCAAGAGCTTCTATAAAAGCTGCAGCATTCGCAGAGCTACCATTAGTCTACAAAATGCTATTGATGAAGCTGCCGACACTTTATCTCTTGCTACTGTTCTGTGCATTGCGTGAGTAATTTAAGTAATACCTTATATAAATAATATAGATCTTTAAAGTAACGAATCTTTTTTTTTTTTGGAAGTGAGCCAGGCTCGTGCCGACTGTCAGCTGAGTGTGCAACTAATAAAAAGTACGAATCGCATATTTGCTATTTTGCAAAATGGCAATTACTATCCACTACGCAAGGATATTGTAGGAACAGGACAAACACTGGAGCTTATGTGCGACACTCAGGATGTGCAACAGATTATCTGTCAAGCTGATGGAACATTCAGTATTCCACAAGCCATAAACAGCTGCAGCAAAGCGCCCAAAGTCAGTGTAGATGCCGTAGTCGATGCCGTAGTCGATGATATCTGCCACTCCCCCTATAAGATGTATCGTATGGGCTACAATATGAAGAATAATCAATTTCTGGAGATCTATAGAAGCTGCTATGATGTCAGCACTGCCACAGCGAACTTTAGCATACATGACACCTATCACGGTTCGTTAGGTAAGTGCAACATTTTCCTGCAATAAAACACTTTTCACCACAATTTCTTTACCCTTTTTAGCTAGACCTCGTCCCAAGCTAGATTTCAGCAGTGATAGAATTTTAACCGGTGCCGTAACCGCTGCCTACGCGGGGAAACAGTACTATCCACGTTTTGTGCAGCTGTTTGGTGCCACACAAAACTATGTCACTTCGGCGACTGGATCGATCATTCATCGTGGGCATTTGGCGCCCTCGGCGGACTTTATCTTTCCTCAGGAGAGGAGTGCCACTTTCATGTACTTGAATGCGGTGCCTCAATTCAGTTTTTTTAATCTTCTTAATATAAAAACAATTGAGGACTGGGTGCGCCGGCAGGCGGTCAACTTTGATCATTTGCGTGTATGCACTGGTGGTTACAATGTATTACAGCTTCCTGATACTGCCGGTGTTTTAAAACCGGTTTACTTGTACTTGTCACCAAACGGAGTGCTCAAAATTCCTATACCCGAGTGGCTGTATAAGATTGTGAAGGATCCAAACGGCAACCGCGTAGCCTTTTTGACCTATCACAACAATTACGTGGCGCAAGCACCAGCGCCCCCTTGCAGCAGACAGGTTGCATGCCCAACAACTTTTTCTAATAGCTATACAGTTTGTTGCGATGCTAACGATTTTTTTAGTAAGTGTATGCCGAAGTTGGCGAATGTTTGTTAGAACAAAAATAAAATAAATATTTTTTTTGAACTAATAAAAAATATATGAAACTGCTTGTTTTTGACTGCTTTAAGCATATAAAGTAGCGCCATCTACCGGTTGTATTAAGTACTCTCAGAATATTCTTTACAGCATCGGGCTTACAGCTATTTACATTTAGAATGCAATTTTTAGTTTAACTTGCATTTTTTTAGTCTATTGCCTTTGCTTTACATGCTGATGGTTTTATTACAACGAAAAATGTTTTCATTTTAAAATTGAACAAGCAACTGCTTATTTTACACTTTATAATGTGGCAACACCGAAGCAGTATTGCCGATAGGCGAGAGTGCGATAAACTCATCGTTTTGTTGCTATCGGCATGAGCCTTAATCGAAGCATCTATCATCACACTCACTCACTCGTCTCGCGCCGAACTTCATTATACTTCGACGCATCATTACTTTGTACTTGTTAATATTAATAAAGATATTAGTTATTATTAGCAATCAATGCGTTTGATTGCTAAAGTGGTGACCCCGACGTGATCTATACAAAAATCGTAAAATCACAAATACAACAACGACTTTGCGACACTGCAGTTGGCCATAATTTCGCAACATTGTGAAATAAAAATTCCAAAATGGCGCGCTACGAGCTGCGATCTAATGTTCCGGAAAGTAAAGACAACAACGAAGACACCTTTTGGGATAGTCAGGGTAGTGAGATGCAGCTCGAGGAACTAAAACTTCAAATGCAAACTATGGAGGGCAATTTGCAACATTTAAATTCAGCCATCACTCAGCAAACAAATACGCGTGCAAATTTGCAACGCGTGCATGTACCAAAATTTAACAAAGCGAACCCACAGCTTTGGTTTGCTCAGTTAGAGCGTTCATTTCGTTTAAGCGATGTTAATAATGACACGGACCGTTTCGACATATTGGCGGTTCACTTGGAGGACGACGTTGTTCATGAGGTCGAGGACCTAATTGCTGCACCTCCAAATTCGAATTGTTACAACGCACTTAAAACTCGCTTGCTGACCAAATTTGCTGATTCTACGGAAAACAAAATGCGACGCCTGCTGCAGGGCATAGACACGACCGGCTTGAAGCCATCAGAAATTTTAACCAACATGAAGCGCCTTGCACCCGATTCTGGGTGTGAGCCAGTAATTCGCACACTTTTCATGAGCTACATGCCTCACTCGATTCGCCCGTTGCTGTCTGTGTGGAAAGAGGACGATCTTGGCAGTCTAGCAAAAACTGCCGATAAAATGCTGGAAGCATGTGACACGAGCTCGGTGTCTAGGATATCTCCGGTACAACAGCAAACTGTAACTTCAGGTTACATTGAAGCCTTATCACGCTTTCCAAAGTCATCAGACGTAGCTTCTTCAATTAAAAGTCTTGTAGAACTGGTAGACAAGCTTCAACTTGAAGTTAAAACTCTCAAGGAATCGCGTCCGAGTTCACGTTCTCTCTCTTCCAATGGCAGTTCAAGTATCGACGGAAAAGACCAGCGCGTATTGTGCTGGTATCACAAAGAATTTGGCAGCAGCGCACGCAAATGCCGCGACGGCTGCCCGAATTGGAAGTCGTCAAACTAAACCAGCTGCCGACATCGCTGGTTGGCGGCAGCTGCATGACGACCAGCAACAATGCCGACGGTTCTTTGCAAAGCAACGAGCCACGTTTGCACATAAACGATCGCATCTCAAAATTACGTTTTCTTGTGGACTCTGGCTCCGTGGTATCCGTTATACCACGTACGGCAGTTAGGTACAAGACGACGCTTAATAAGTTAAGACTATTCGCTGCTAACGAAACGACAATTAAAACGTATGGTGTGCATGCCATGCATCTTGATATTGGCCTTCGACGCTCCTTTAAATGGCTGTTTATCATTGCGGATGTGCAGTCGTCAATACTTGGAGCCGACTTCTTAGCCCATTACCATTTGCTTATTGATCTAAAAGCTAAGCGGTTAATCGACGCAACCACTAATCTCTACACTTTGGGTGTAGTGCTCAATACAACGACCACGTCAATTTCAACAATTAACGATAATAATGATTTTCGAGGTTTGTTGAAACAATTCATCGCAGTTACAAGAGTTCCAGCAAAACACAACAATGCAAATACAGCACACGCTGTAGAGCATCACATCGAAACAACTGGAAACCCCGTAGCTGATCGCCCACGGCGCCTAGCCGGAGAAAAACTAGCAGTTGCTAAAGCTGAAATAAATTTTTTAATTGAGCATGGTACTTGCAGGTCGTCTAAAAGTCCATGGGCTAGCCCTTTGCACATGGTCCCGAAACGAAACGGTAGTTTTCGCGCTTGTGGTGATTACCGTAAATTGAATGATATCACGGTGCCCGACCGTTACCCAATAGCGCATATACACGATTTTGCCGATAAACTTCATGGAAAGACCATGTTCACCACATTGGATTTGGTACGAGCTTACTATCAGATACCCATGGCCAAGGAAGATATTCCAAAGACAGCTGTATGCACGCCGTTCGGCCTAATCGAATTTTTGTATATGCCTTTTGGTTTGAAAAACGCTACTCAAACATACCAGCGATTCATGGACGATATATTCAGAGGCATCGACTACGTCTACTGTTATATTGACGATATATTGATAATGTCTACATCTGCTGATGAGCACGAACAACATTTACGAACTGTGCTGTCTATATTGCAAAAACATGGTTTATGTATTAACGTCAGCAAATGCCAAATTGCGCAATCCGAGGTGAAATTCCTCAGTTACACTATCAACAGCGAGGGGATACGTCCACCAGATGATAGAGTCAAAGCCATCGTCGACTATAAAAAACCCGATACGATCTGTGAGCTCGGCAGATTTCTCGGTATAGTCAATTATTATCGCCGTTGTATTCGTCATGCATCTGCGATTCAAGCACCGCTCAGCGAAATCTGTAAAGGCATTAAGAAAAACGACAAACGCAAAATCGAGTGGACTGCTGATGCCACCAAAGCTTTCGAATTATGTAAGCAATCTGTGGCAAGCGCTGCACTAGTTGCTCATCCCGCAGCCAATGCAAAACTGGCGCTCGTATGCGACGCTTCGGATGCAGCGATTGGCGCGTCACTGGAGCAACAAGTCGACGGTGTTTGGCAGCCATTGGGATTTTATTCTCGAAAACTCTCTACCACAGAGAAAAATTACAGTACATACGATCGTGAACTTCTGGCTATTTATGACGCAATACGATATTTTAAGCACATGTTAGAGGCACGTGTTTTTGTCATCAAGACTGACCACAAGCCGCTAGTGTACGCATTCTCTCAAAAACCTGAGAAAGCATCGCCCCGCCAGTTACGCCACCACGATTTCATATCGCAATACTCAACCGATATTTTGCACGTTGCTGGACCTGACAACGTAGTCGCCGATGCGCTTTCTCGCTTAAGTGCCATCTCAATGCCAACTACAATTGCACACGAGAGGATCGAAAGTGCTCAGAGCGAAGACAGTGAGCTAACGCAACTGCTACAAGGCAGCACTTCTCTCAAACTTCAACCTGTTCAATTTAAAAACCAAACAATTGTATATTGCGACATATCAACCGGCACAGCTAGAGCGTACATTCCCAAATCACTACGCTATGAAATTTTTGAATCTGTGCACAGCCTTTCGCATCCAAGTGGGAGATCGTCGCTACATCAGGTTAGTCGCAATTACGTATGGCCGTCCATGAGAAAAGACGTCACTGCATGGGCTCGAAATTGCTTACCATGCCAACGTGCTAAAATCCATCGTCACAACACTCTGGTTCCAGACAAAATCCGAATGCCAGATAATAGATTCGACCACGTACACTTGGATTTAGTCGTTATGCCTCAAGTGGATGGATTTCGATACTGCCTTACAATGATTGACCGTTTTTCCAGATGGCCTGAAGCTATTCCTTTGAAAGACATGTCTGCTGATGCAGTAGCTTCAGCTTTTTGGTCTCACTGGATTACACGTTTTGGTTGTCCTCAAACCATTACGACAGACCAAGGCGCCCAATTTGAGTCTGCTTTATTTAAGGCACTTACTGATTTAACAGGAAGCAAACACATACATACGACAGCTTACCATCCTCAATCGAACGGCTTAATAGAAAGATGGCATCGTTCCCTTAAAACTGCGCTCATGTGCAGTCCAGGTACTCCTTGGATTAGTTTGCTGCCTACCGTGCTTTTGGGTTTGAGAACGTGTTTTAAGGAAGATCTGGGTACTTCGGCTGCAGAGATGCTATATGGTACTCACATTCGGCTCCCAAACGAATTTTACGATGACATGTCAAAGCCTTTTCATCCGAAAAATTTCATCGAAAAATTCCGTGAGCATATGCGTTTGGTTCGACCAGTTCCAGCAGCTCATCATATCAAAAAAAGCATGTTTTTTCTGAAAAATATGCATGATTGCTCCCACGTCATGTTGAGGACAGACTCCGTTCGGCAGCCTTTGGAGCCTCCTTATTCCGGCCCTTACGAAGTCGTGGAACGCGCAACCGATCATGTATACATCATCAAAATCAATGGAAAAGAAGTAGCTGTTTCTACTGAGCGACTTAAACCAGCATTCACACTTAGAGAGATCGAGCCTTCATCGTCTGGTGATACTGCGCCACGTACTTATGAAAGAAGTCGTAAGGTCAGATTCGCTCCCGACTTGGTCACTGGGGAGGGGGTAGCTGTGGCAACACCGAAGCAGTATTGCCGATAGGCGAGAGTGCGATAAACTCATCGTTTTGTTGCTATCGGCATGAGCCTTAATCGAAGCATCTATCATCACACTCACTCACTCGTCTCGCGCCGAACTTCATTATACTTCGACGCATCATTACTTTGTACTTGTTAATATTAATAAAGATATTAGTTATTATTAGCAATCAATGCGTTTGATTGCTAAAATAATGCAGTAACAAGCGACATCTATTGGGTATGTGGAACTTTTGAAGGATTGTGTTTCTTGTCGATAGGTGGCGCACATATGAATTTTACATGATGAACACATTAGCGATGAACTCAATAGCGATATTTAAAAACAGCTGCATGTTTGTCCGCGTGACGATATCAATTTTGCCAAAGAGCTTATAAAGTTCGTTCTTCGATCTAATGCAATACCCTCTAGTACGGCTGGTGGCTATTGTCCTCCCGTAAGTACTTACATCGTTTGTCACAAGCTACCTACCTTGCTAACCCCTTGTAATGCGCGAGGTAAACGGGCGACGACCGAAATATGACAAACAACAAGCACAAAGCAAATAGAAACAAAAAAAAAATGGAGCAATTCGCCTCCTTTTCTTAAAACGGGAATAAAGAGTAAGGCGAAATTTTCGCTATTCTTTTTGTGTTTATTCTGTGTATTCTTTGCGACTATAATTTAGACAAACAAATGTATGACAATTCCTGAATGTTCTGGAATTTTGTTTATTTTCGTTTGGACCGCCGTCAAGTTTGCACGAAAGCAGTTTAAGAGTCTATGAAGCAGTAATCGGTAAGCTTATTAAAGCTCTAAATAAATATTTTCAGCGCTACAATTACATTTTTATATTTTCAGATGCAATTGGAAATGGAGCCGGACCGTCAGAAGTCAACCTTAAAAAGGCACTGCAGCTCCAAAACAAACGCGTTTTCAAAAAATAACGATTTAAATAAAAAAATAATGAATGTAGATGAAAATAATTCTGGTACAATATAAATTAATATTAAATTATACATATGTGTGTTTTAAATTTTAATGAATTCAGTAGGGATAAAATACTGGCGACTACTACGCTGCCTACTAGTGTACAAAAGAGTAAGTAGCGATGCCGCTGTCTACTGGTAAACGAAGGCGTAAGTAGCGATGCCGCGGTCTACTGGTTAACGAAGGCGTAAGTAGTGATTCCGCTGTCTACTGGTACACGGAGTGGTGGCGATTGCCTACCGCCTATGACATTTGTTAATAAGATGGAAATGAAGAGGTAAATAGCAAGGTAAGTACTGGTCATTACCTGGTGCCTACTGAAATCACTAGTTCTGCACTACCCACCCGTACTAGAGGGTAGTTCATTCATTTCATAGATACAGATCACAAACGCTCAAAGATGGACGTCGACAACGCGTTAAGGGTCATTCAATTCATAACGAATTAATAATAAATCCCTTAACAAATGAATTTGTTGATACTTAAGTGGCATATCGGTTAGGTTCAAGGGAATTTTCGCAATGAGTAATTTTTTGCTTTGAAGATCGTCGAGAGGATCACATCAGCCGTGGGTTTTATCACCAGCAAGCGCGTTCTGCATGGATGAACGATTTAATTTTTAAGTTTAAGAGATCCACATCTTTGTTCGTTGCCACAAGAATTGCTTGAGCACCCAACTTTTTGGTTTCAAAAGTTCAATTAGAGCTACTGGCAGTCTTTTTTTGTTTTTTTTCTGTGTAACATCAACAAAAAAAAAAAAAAAAATTTTTAGAACTGGACAATCGATCTATTTTTTTTATATGTCCCTTATTCAGGCTTTCAGATAGCCCCTAAGATACCTAATTTCATGCAAGCATGGAACACACGATCGCTTTCTGTTACTTGGGTAGCGTAATCACACCCGAAGGGGGAGCGGCTGAAGATGTGAATAACCGCATCGACAACGCCCAAGCAGATTTTGTTAACTATCCACGTTATCCATGGCCTCCAAACTACGTATATTAAAATCAAATGTGAAGTCCGGTTTACAGGTAAGCTTCAGGAGTTTATAAACCGCTGCCTAAGACAAATACTGAGGATATGGTGGCCAAGGACTATCTCGATTTCTGAGCTTTTGAGAAGGTGCTTTGAGGCGACGGTGTCGATCCGAATTCGACGTCGCAAATGGAAATGGATTGGTCATACCTTACGCAAACCAGCAGGCGAATTCCCAAAAGAAGCGTTTGGCTGGAACCCGCAAGAACAAAATGCCACTGGAAGGGAAAATTAAAGCTTCCGGCAAAAGCTGGAGGGAAACAAAAGCGATTGCGAAAAACAGATAAAGCTGGAGAAAGTTTGTAGAGGCTCTTTGCTCCAACTAGAAACCTAATCTAATGTTTCCTACCTGACAATAATCTCCACACAGCTCCAAAATTCCATGGGAGGATTCTGTAAAATACTTAGGAATTCAGTTGGATAAAAATTGCTATTTAGTGATAATATCGGCAACGCATTAGATAAAGTTAATAAAACTGTTTGTATTTTATATCCGTTTAACTCTAAGATAGCAACAAAAAACAAACTAACTATCGGCCGTACTCCGGAAAACAACAAAAATAACGAACAATTTTATTCGGATTCGTTTTTGCGTGCCCCTAATCCGAATTTTTTGCTGTCGCCATCTACTCATAATTGCCTTACTTAGCACAGCTCTAAACCTTTCGAGGGAAATTATCCACTTAAAGCTTAAAGCTTCGGCATTCTCCGTACCGTCTTCTGGAAAAAGCTTAAAGCTTAGGCATTCTCCGTACCGTCTTCTGGGACTGGGAACTGGGAGAATTTCTTATGCAAGACATGAACCATATTAAAATTCGGTTTGAGTTGCGCATGCTATTTTTGGGGTTGATTTACAAAAATTTTTAGAAATATTTATCAATAACTATTTAACTTGAAATTGGCACAAATAGAATCTAAGAATATCCAAGAATATTTAAAAAAATAATTCAGTTTAAATTGTTTGCCAATTCTTTGTAATTCCGCTTGCAACAAAACGTTCGGCTTCAAACCAAATACAAATTTCGTTTTGGGGAAATTGGGTGCACCAAACATTCGGTTTCAAAACGAGTCCGAATAAAATGTTCGAATTCGTATTCCGTAGCACGAACGTATATATAAGTCGATATTTATACTCATAACCATATACGCAGCTGAAATATGGATTACCTCAGCTAAATCTCATTCAATTAAACTTCAAATTGCTCAAAATAAAATTTTGTAAATGATCCCCAACCTACCATATTATAGGTAATTTAGCAATAAAGTATATTGGAGACCCAAGTCCGAAGCGCCTAAGTAGCAACAGTTGGTATAGTGCTGACCTTAAAACTTGACGTTCGATTCCCAGGCGAATCATTATTTTTATTTTTTTTTATAATGTGATGGAAAAGGGTATCGCAAAGTCGTCACGCCCGACTATAAGGTACGCCATTTTTTTTTTTATTATTTCCACATTTTTGGGTTAAGGCCTGTACGCAATATATCCCAAATGGAATATCCCAAATGGATTTTTTTTATATGAAGTTTTGCGATTCCGTGCGTAATATTTCGAACTGCGTATAGGCCTTAAGATGAAATAAATTTACTTTTGCACCCATTTGTGAAGCCGCTTTTTTACACTTGTACACCAAAAACAATGCCGGAGTTCTATCAGTGCTGAACTAAGCGCTAGGCCGACAAAAAACTTGTATCTATTTGTTTGTAGTTCATTTTATTGATATTTATTAAAAAAAAAGTGTTGTACGATAAAATATTTGCTTTATTTAATTAGGTATTTTATTATGTTTTGCAACAATTCTAATTTACCATCTGAACAAATGCTAGAAATTTACTCTCACTCTCACTCAATCATCTGACAATTAGTTAGTTGCTCTCATTAAGACATAGCTGATTTAAAAGCGCCAACAATTTCAGAGCTAGCATCAGTCTAGAAAATGATGTCGCAGAAGTCGCTAAGTTTTTATCTATTGCTGCAGCTCTGTGCGCTCCGTGAGTTATTTTAGTAACACTTTGTCTTTGATGGAAATAGATCTTTAAAGTTACGATTCTTTTTTTTTTTTATGGAAGTGAGCCAGGCTCGTGCCGACTGTCAGCTGAGTGAGCAGCTTATAACTGACACTAATCGCATATTTGCTATTTTGCAAAATGGCAATTACTTTCCACTACAAGAGGATGTTGTAGGAACAGGCCAAACACTGGAGCTTATGTGCAGCACTCAGAATGTGCAACAGATTATCTGTCAAGCTGATGGAACATTCAGTATTCCACAAGCCATAAACAGCTGCAGCAGTGCGCCCAAAGCCATTGTAGATGCCGTAGTCGATGATAGCTGCCCCCATATCATGTATCGTGTGGGCTACAAGATGAGCGATGATCAGTTTCTGGAGATCTATAGAAGCTGCTATGATGTCAGCACTTCTACGGCGCATTTTACCATACATGCAACCTATCGCAATTCGATTTGTAAGTGCAGCCTTGACGTTTTGCCACAAGATTCTCTCTAAGACAATTTTTCAAAACATTATAGCCACAGCACGTCCTTCCCAAGCATTTACCACAGATGGCGTTTTAACCGGCGCCATAGCCGCTTCCTATGAGGCAAAACAGGTCTATGCTCGTTTTGTGGAGCTCTATGGCAGCACACAAACCTATGCCGCTTCTGCGAAAGATATGATCTTTGATCGTGGACATTTGGCACCATCGGGCGACTTTTTCTTTCCACAGGACATGCGTGGCACTTTTAAGTATCTCAATGTGGTGGCTCAATTCCGCACCATAAATCGTAGCAACTGGAAAAGCATTGAGAACTGGGTGCGCAGGCAGCTGGTCACCGAAGGTCATGACTATTTGCACATGTGTACTGGTGGCCTGGGCGTATTACAGTTGCCCAATAGTTCTGGTGCCTTAATACCGCTTTACTTGGCGGCTGGAGACAGAAATCCTGTGCCCGAGTGGCTCTATAAAATTGTGAGCGATGAGAGCGGCAGCCGTGTGGCCTTTTTAACCTATAATAATGTGCACGAGTCACAGGCACCTGAGCCCAATTGCAATCAGGTTGCATGCCCGGATTCAACGAATTTTGGTAATACCAAGGAATCCGGCTTTACATTTTGCTGCGATGCTGATAATTTCATTGCATCAAATGCTCCGTATTTGGCTAATGTTTGTTAGATCTTGTTCACTGAGCGCAAATGAATCATTTTTAAAAAATTATACAACTGCTTGTTTTTAACTGCATTAAGCAGTGGCTAACGGGTGTGTGCGATTTTTCAGATTACAACAGGTGGCGCTGTACAGAAATTTATATGGCTCGAAGCAATATTTTAGTGCTGTTTTAAAAAGCCATTTTTAGTTTGACTTGCATTTATTAGCTGGCTTTGCTATGCGTACTGATGATTTTTTTTTTATTTATTTTTTTTTAAATAGTCAATTAATTTTAAAACTGCTGTTTTTACACTGCATTATGCAGTAACTAGCGACATGTGTGTTAATTTTGAGGGATTGTGTTTCTTGTCGAAAGATGGCGCACAAAAGGAAATTATACGTTGAACTTAATAACGTTGAACTTAATAGCGTTATTTAAAAGTTGTGCTTGCAGCCGACAGATGGCTCTAGAAGAGAATTTATGTAGTTAATTTTACCGAGAACTTTCAAAAGGCTCAGCATAACTTGTTTACATTGACAATGTAATTTTCTTACTCAGAATTGGATGCTAATAATTAATAATAAATAATAATTATAATATTACTTGCCTAGCACTGGCATCGCTAGCTCTAAGACGCTATTTTCCCAAGAAAATCTCTATTAATTCAAAACACCGCCGTTCGGATTCGGCTATAAACTGTAGGTCCCTGTTCTCTCTCCCTGGGCGACTGACAAAATATTTCGTCAGGGAAATTATTATAATATTACTTGCTAAATTAGTTATGATAATTCAAGGTAACTAAAAAGCTTAAAAGTATAGCAAAAATATTAAATAACCATTATTTATGATTGCGATGTTTTAAGCTAGGAAAGTTAAGCAAAAATGTTCGCAATTTCAAAAGGAAAATTAAGATAAGTTAATTTTAATTTTTTTAAATTCGTAAAAACAATTCTAGAACGAAATATGAGATATAGCTTGTTTGGTATCTGAAATTTATAATGTATGACAAAATATTTTCCTTCGATACAGTCTTAAAGGGTCTAGCTGGATAAGGTACGAAATTTATTCAAATTTTTAATCATCATAGATCTCTGTCTAAAATTAATAAGACAGGCGGCAGTAGTATTGATTGTCCCGCTTTAAAGAAAAGTAAATTATTCAATGCACGTGAAAATTCACCACATGTTTTTATTAATTTTATAATGTATGAAAATATTGGGCATTATAGTAATAAAATTGTCTATTGTGCTACCTACTAGCCCAACAGCTTTAATAGTCGTCTAGCTTGAGATGCAGAATTAATCAAACAATTAATTTATTGTGCATAATATTTGCGACAATTTTGTCGCCTGAGCCAACTAAATGTTTATAAATAAAAAAATTAATTAAAAAGTGTTCTTTCTCAATTGATTAATTTTTTCTGTCACATTATATAAATTAACATATTTATAGCACGTGCTGCTTATAGGCCTTAAAAAAGAAAAAACAATTAAAAGTTTTTTTTTTCTGAATGTTTATTTTTTGTAAATTAAATATAGCATAAATTCAAATAAGCGCAGTAAATATATATAAATTTCTTAACATTCAGGTCCAGAGGTGCGCTCTAGAATCAAAACTAACTATAAAAATTAATTAATTAAAAAAAAAAAAAATGCATGCTCTTACCAATAATTAAAACAAACTTAATCCCGCTCAAAGATAAAGCACTAGCTGCCGATATTTATTATAAATGAACTCAAACCATCGATATAAACCTTTTCGTGCCTGCGCAAAAACACATCGATATCATTGCAACACAGCTAGAAATTATCGCGCACATCGATGTGCCGATAGAATATCAACAATCTGAAAACAAAGTTTGCTGAACGAGTCGTGTTTGCGCGTGTGCGCGTGAAAATTTTGTTTTAAATTAATAAAAAATGTAGTAAAATTAACGCAAAAATCATATATTATGATTTAAAATGATAAGCAACAAGTGCGCGTTGTGTTTTGTTTAATAAATGTTACGTTAAATGTGCATTTTATGTGTAAATTTCGGCAGCTACAACACACCCGAAAGCAGAGAAAGAAAAAAATATCCTTGCCCAAGCAAGGATAGCAGTGCAAAGCAAATGCGAGAATAAGTCGCAAGAAGAAGCAGCAACAATAGCAAAAGCCAACAAAAAAAAATAAAAGCATTTGTTTAAACAACTAAATGCATTTAATGTTTTTTTTTTTACTAAAAAATCAACAAAAGTGAAATGTTGCTTTTAACAAAATGCAGTTTGTGTGTGAGGGAAGAGTGTAAGCAGCAGCAGCAGTTAAAGTGAAGTAAAGTAAAAGCAAAGCAGAACAAACAAACCTAAAACAAACCAACGCGCTAGAGCGAGTTAGCGAGCGGCAAACAACAACAACAACAAAAGCACAGCAGCAACAAAAACAACGTCGACATCAACTGCACTTGTGTGCGCGCGTATGCGTATTTGTGTGTGTGTGCGTGTTGTGTCTGGTTGCAAACGCCGTTGCCGGCAGCGCTGCTTGCAACAAATTATCATTTAATTTCTACATTTTGCACAAAGTAAGATCCCTCATAAAAGGGATGACTTCTGCTTAAAGTTTGCCATAAAATCAACAACAACAACAAATACTATAGCAGCTGCAGCGGGGGGGCACAAGCAACCACCACAACCAGCTCTCTCCCCGCAACAATCTATGCATACTACGCGTGTTGTCTAGCCAAGTGCCATGGTCATAATTTATAATCTCGCTTAAAGGTGAGTCAACCTATTTCCACTATACTTATAATACTTACTACACAACACCCACAACTTTGCCTGCTAATGAAGAACTGACCTCGCTAAATTTGAGTAGAGGAAATGTTTGCCCAAAAACACGTTTGCCAACGCTCTGCGTTCAATTAAAGTTGCAAACTACAACAAAAAAAAAAATTGGAAAAAAACCGGCATGCCGGCTGCTGCTGCAACTGCACAAAGTTAAACAAGCCGACGCACAGTGGTCAAAATGGCCGTTTTAGCAATCTTAAACAAATAGCTTTAACAGACAGTAAAGTGCATAAAGTTTGTTATTTTTGTACCCAGTGCCCATAATTTAAAAAATATTAAAATATTATGCAACTCACGCTGGTCCCAAATCAACATTGACAGAAAGTCGATTTTTTTTACAATGCCTGCAAAAACAGATATGTTGTAATAGTATATATCCCAGGGCGAATAATAATAATACAAATCATAAAAGTTTCATTACACAATGTATGTAACAGGAAAAAATAATAAAAGATTTGGCCAAAATTGTATCAATTTCAGTCACTACCCTATAAACCTTAACAAAATTGCATCCCAATACCCGGCAAGCCAAAAATAGCACCTTCGACCCTTAACATTTATTTATAAATAAAAATTTAATGTAATTTAAATTTTTTTGTGTTTAAAAAATATTTCAGACAACAATTGAATTAAAAAAGCAGAACACTGAAATTAATTCGTTGTTCCAAATTTGCTGAACCGCATTAATAGATTCAAAGAAGTACCAAATTCCACATAAAATTTATGTTAATGGCATCTTTGAGAATAATGAAGTTCAAAAAGTACCAAATCCAAAAAAATTAATATTAATGGCTTTGATATAAATTTTTAATATATATGTATATATTTTTTTTTTTTTTGCCTTTAAGGCCTATACGCAGCACGAAATATTTCGCACGGAATCGTGCAAATGGGATATCCCATTTGGGATATTTTCCGTGCGAAATATTTCGTGCTGCGTATAGCCCTTTAAGTGTTAAGGCCCATACGTAGTTCGAAAATTTTCGCAGGAAATGAAAAAACTTCTTATAAAAAAAAATATCCCAAATGGGATATCCCATTTGCACGATTTCGTGCTGCGTATAGGCCTTAAAGGCAAAAAAAAAATAAATATATTTATTAAAATTCTATATCAAAGCTATTAATATTAATTTTTTGGGATTTGGTACTTTTTGAAAAACCAAATTTTTCTAGTTTCGTGCGGTTAATATCAAGGCATAGAAATTTTTCCTTGTTGGTAAATTTTCTTTGGTCTATCAAAATAATATTAATATAATAATAATGCATTGAAGTGTTTTTAAAAGTTGTTGAAAATTGCAAATGAATTTTTTTTTAATTTTTGTTTTTTCGCCTTTATTGTTTATATATTTGTAGACTTATGGTCAGTTTGTCAGCAAAATCCGAAAGAAAGATGACTTCTAAAACCATACCCGTCCTCAGCTCTTCATTTGTATTCATTACTGCCACTATTATAAGGACTTACTGCCAAAAGCTTATCGTATAGTACAATACCACACAATTGTTTTCTTTGCGTTTTTGATCGTCCAGAATAAAATGTAGATTCGATAAAATATATTGGGCCAACAGTCATTCCTTATTTTTTTTTCCGAATTTCGTAAAACTCGAATTTTTTCCATTTTTCGAACAATCTTGCAACGAAATTCTGTTGCTTACTATCTCTGACTAACCCTATCAATAATATTGAAAAATGGTTACTTTATTATATTAAAAGAACCGCTCCAACACCGAAAATGCAAAAGAAGTTTCTTATGCAAACTGTCAAAAGGTAGTACATACAACCAAAATAATTTATTGCAGTCTATTTGCTAAAGATTTAAATAATGATGGAGTCGACTTCAAATTATTTCAGCTGTTTTGACATTTTCGACCACTGTGTGACGCACAAAATACAAAGGCGTAAGCGAGCGTCTATAAGTGTGTGTGCTCGCGTATTAGCCAGACTTTCAGCCCAGTCGGACCTTTGCGAAATGTATAATGCGCTAAAACACATCAAGAAAAAGTAACCTTATGACTTTGCAGCATAATGTAAGGCATGAAATCGCTATTTATAAGTTACGTAACTGGTCAAAAAAAACGCATGCTTTTTGTAACTTAGCAGTTTTTGCATGAAAATTGTGCAAAAATATCTGTGCTGTAGGGTATAGTACGTATACGCAATCTTTTTAATTTATATCAGCTTTAAATTGCACGTGCAGATTGAACTGAAGAACAATCCCAAATTGCCTTGGTTCCCATTTGGAAACGATTTATCAATCATAAAATAAAAATAAAAAATAAATACAAGAACAAACAAAATTGAAAAAAAATTATAACATCAATGGTGGTTTTTTATTTTATGAAAAATTTTTTAGTAAAGGCCCATACGCAGTTCGAAATATTTCGCACGAAATGACAAAACTTCATATAAAAAAATTAATCCCATTTGGTCTCTTGATTTTGAGGCCAGTTAGAACCGAGCTTAAAAATAAAACGCTATTCAATCTCAAGGGACATTTTTACAAAATATTTTCCGAGTACTATGAATAAAAATTTAAAAGTTCTTAGTTAATAAAAGTAAAATTAGAATGGCTGTGAGGTATATCGACTGTCCCTTACTTGCTTAGAGTGTTTCTAAATTTATTTAGGGACTAAGTTTACTCCTAGGTTTTATTCAAAAATTCGAAAAATTCACGATATAATATTGTCTAGCACTTAAACAAACAACTCTGAAATGCAACTGGGTATCTTTTGGCTGCTATGGATTACATATTACTACATATTACGACTTGTACATACTTTAAAAAATTTCACATAACTATACACAAAGTTCTCGGATTTATTTTTTTATTTTTATACACACTGCGGTTTGTTGTCGAGTGTTTTTTGTTTTCTCTACGCCACTTGGTTTTACATTACGAAACGGCAACTTTGACGACGACGGCGACGATGAAACATACAACAAGAACAACTGCAACAACAACCACAAGAGCAAAATGTAATCATAATAAAAAGCAGGCAACGAACTGAGCCCCAACAATGCCAGATGAATGTATGAATGAGTTAATCTGTCGACGTAAAGCGCCAAAAGGGAAAAGTCAGCTCAGCTAAACATAGTCGGAGTTATAGTCAGCATCCAACATTCAGCATCCAGCCAACAACAAACACTTTAGCCTGTCTGGGTCTGTGCAACTATTGTGAATATCAACAAAAACAACACGGCACTTGTCGCTTTTGCCAGTGGTTATAATAACTATATGAGATTCTCTAGAATTCGCAATGAATCAGACGCTGAGTTGCATTCGCAATCGCGAAATCGCAGACTACAATTTTATTGCTCTTGCATTTCATTTGCCATTTTTTTTTTATGGTTTTGTTTGTTACATATTTCCCGGTGATTTTTTTTTTTTTTTTTTTTGGCTGTAATTGACGAAACTCAGACACAGTCGTTGTCCTGCCTCAGTCAGTTTTCAAGCTCAAGAGCAACGTCAACGCTGACGGCTGCAGCGACGCTGACTGCGACGCTAACGTCGGCACAGCTGTTGGCGCTTTGAGCTCGAGCTGCCTTTTCATCATAAATTTGCATTTGCGGTCGCACAAAGTATATAGACAGTGGGTGCAAGAAATATTCGTACAAGATTAATTTTATATTTTAGCTGTTTTAACTTGGCATTATCCAACTAGACCCAGGAAAATATTTAAGTTTTTCTCGGATATTGGACTAGTTGAGAAGTTTTAGGGCCAGAAGGGAGCTTAATAGATTCTAAGGGTCTCAGTGCAGCATTTCCAATAATATTATTATTTACTTGACAATACTTTTTAAGAAGAAAACTTTCAGAGGCAGTAGTGTGTACGGTAAGCCAGGAAATAAAGAATTCGGATTTTTATTCTCCCGCTCTTTTGTTCTGGTTCCTTTCCTTGGGCTCGCTCCCTTCATCACCCACTGGGTCGATGTTATATGAAATTCCAAGAGCCCGGTGCAGAAATTTCCTGAATTATTGAACAAAAGAATTATTATTATTTCCTTGACAATTGCATAACATTACAATTACAATGGATATAAATTAAAGCATAGGGCGGTAACGAAATATCTCCAGTTAGTTCTATATAAAGATTATTATACTTAGAATGAAATTTTGCCTTACATTTCTCGCCATTATGTTCTCACCAAGTGTCTCGCCCACCGAAAGGAAATTAGTAGTAGGAAATTAAATGTTCGGCTTCTCCATATTTCACAGTCTCCACTCCTTCCCTTGGAAAAAGTTACCAAAAGTTTAAGCCAAAACTTCACATACAGAAAGAAAACTGGTTCAATTTTTTAATGGCAGCTAAGGACTATCTAGTCTATTTGTGACTCCCCCAGGGGTCAACCGGTACAACCTATATGCAATTTTGGACGGATTTTGATGAAACTTCACCTAAATGATAAGTCCAAAACAAAATTCAACTGACATCAATTAGGCCACGGTATTTTAAAAAATAAAAAAATTTTCTAACTTGTATTTAAGTCTTTTATTCGTATGAAATTTGATCACAATTGGTCCACTATATCATATAGAGCTACACATAACGATCCAGGGATTACGTGACCTTCTAAAGTTGGACCATGATTAAATGTTTTTATCCTTATCAAGCCAACGCAAAATCATTTAATCTGCCAAGTTTAATACTTGCAGCTTCTAACTAATGACTAACTTATTCTACACAAAATAAAGCAGTTTTTAGCTTTACAATAAAACGCTCATTATGCAATTTAATTACAATCGCCTTATAGGCTTTTATCACGCTAAAACAAATAATAGTTCTTGCAACACTTCATTTTAACGGATTGCTTTTATTTATTACTATCGTATACACTGTATACAGTGGAACTAAACTATAGCAAAATTCTCTAAAACAAACTTCTGATTGCTACATTAAAATCAATTTTAGTTATTTATTTGAATTAAATTTTATAAAACATAATTTTTAGCACTCCTAAAAGTGAAAAAAAAGTTGCAGAGAATAAGGAAATTTGGCAAAGTCGTCAAAAAGTAGTCTAACTCGTTTTTGGGAAAGTTTCTAGAGACGAGGAGCAACGTATCTTGTAATGTATCCTTAAAAGTTTTAGGAGATTTTATTAATGAAGAAAAATGAAATAATGACAAACTTTTTTAAATTAGGCAACGCAATGGACCTCATGGTCTCTGGGTAATCTCAGTCACTGGCTAACCTAACCTAACTTTTTTAAATCAGCTTAGACAACTTGAAAAACCTTTAATTTCTGTGTAACGAATAATAAAACAATTTTCTGCTACCGTGCAAATTCGCTTGAAAAAATTCGATTGCACGCAAACATTCTACCTTGCGTACGAATACTTAATATGCTCACTGTAGCCATTTTTATTTTCTATGCCTTTCATATGGCGCCACCTTTTTTTCATAATTTGTTGCGCTATGATTTTTCCAACCTTCATTTTTTTTGGTCTTGCCACGGTTCGTTGCACTTTTGTCGAGCTTTGCGGTTTGCAAATCAACATTTGCCTCTTTTCTTACTGCTACATTTTTGGCAGTTTAGTTTTAGCTAAAAGCCTTTAGCAAATTTCTACGAAAATTACTGCTACAATTTAAATATATTAAACACTTTTACATTGTACATATTTAAGCAGTAAGAACAGCATGTACAAAAAGAATCCCTGTCAATTTATGCAAACCTCAGGCAATTAAAATTTCATTACCCAAACCTCAAAGGGGGCGTAATATCCAGCACAACATTAAAATTTTACAGCACAGCAGGTCCAGGCAATTTTCTTGGGCCTTTCAATTTAATTGAATTGAAACACATTTTCCAAAAAAAAAAAAAAATTGCTGCCACAACAAGAAATATTTTTATAATATTATTATGAGTTTGGGCTAAATGTTAGCGAGTGTTTCGACAGGTCTGTGGCCAAATGTCAATTTGAGTTAATGGCTAGGCAACATTTAATGCTATAAATGCACGCAAACACAAATTTTGCCTACGCAATAGTACCGACTCAGGGACACGCTCGCTCTTATAGAATTGGACAAGCGTAATGTATGAGTCCTTTGGCCTTTGGCTGGATGAGTGCGGAAATGGTCATAAAAATGGCGCTAAGCACCTCATAAAGCGAAACGAGCTGTATGTATGAGTATATCCGAATGCTATTTGGCAACCTTGTTCTTTGAGTGTTAACAGTTTACCTTTTTTTCGGTTCAGGTTTAGGTTGCAGACAGTGCTGACTAACTGCTGTGATCCTGGAAAAGACACTTGAAAAAATTGAGTGTCCCTGACAGTGAGTCGTTTGTGTTACAACTTCATTCGTTGAATTGTGCGTAGGCAGGCGTGTTAATGAGCTGGGCATATGCGCACACACTTAACCCATGTTGGCCAAAAACAAAAGACCGCAAAACGGGCGTGACAACTTGGCCAGGTAGGTAGCGTCGGCTTGAATGCAAGCCTGCCTTTGCATTGACCTAGACCACAGCACTGACAAAGGTCCTTCAAGTCAGCCACAACACTTTAGCAAGCACTTGACAGCCCTATAAACATACACTGTGTGTGCTCTTATCAGCAAACTCATCGTTACAATTTTCACACGCCTTTAATGCCGCACATTTTATGACTAAGCTAAGCTGCAACATGAATAGCTTTAAGCCAGACACACCTACACCATAACCATATCAGCATATTATGCCAGCTAACAGCTAAAGCTGGTAACAAGTAGACAACTGTATCTTATAGATACATAAATAACAAACAGCTTGAGCAAAGAAATATGGCAAAAATGAAAGCAATGCGAAAAAAGTAAGAAAAACACAAGGTACTACAACAAAAATTGCTCAAAAAGTTTTACTTAGTTTTGTAAAATCCTTGAAGTTGCTTACGGTGCTTGGCTTGCCTATGTCTCTGCTCAAAGTTGAGATGCATTACTTATTGCCAGAGTTTCTTTTTGTTTTAGCATGTATCTTCCACTTCCTTTCTCTCTCACTGTCTCTCTCTCTCTCTCTTTGTTGTCAAAGTATCTTGTGTTTTATTAGTTTGGAACGCACCGAGTCCGGTTCGGCATGGTCCATAGAGATTCAGCGAGTCAAGTCAGTCAGACAGCATCAAGTGTTGGCCGCGCACTCCACAAAACAAAAAATAATATTCATATAAAAATTTACATAATATCAAAAACACAGCGAAACTGGGCAACGTGCAGCTCGTATATATTGAAGGATGCAGTGCACTCCATAATCCAAGCACGCTTCACTTTAACGGGCTAAAAATAACATATTCAACGAGCGAACCATTGCTTTAAATAGTTTGTAACGAATCTTTAATGCTCTGCGGCATATATACATTTATTACTACAATAAAAGAAACGAAAAGTATTCCAAGTATATTATGATATCGTTGTTTGTGGTCATGCATAAGAAGCCTGTTTTCATTATCGGAACAGTTTTTGGCTAAAGTTTCATTAGAAATTTTTATAAAATTTCATATTATAGAATTTAAACGTTCGCTCAGTAAATGTGTGAAGTTTGATCAAAATTGGTCCACTGCTTCGTATAGCTACCATACAAAAATTGAACCAGTTTTCTGCCGAACCACACTTAAACAATACTTTGCAGCATCTTGCAATAAGATGGTGCAGTAAATTTGGCAAAGAGAGTGTAAACATTGTGATCAAAATGGATACACTAGTTACTAATACAGTCACAAACACAACATTCACTTACATTTACAAAGTGTATGATTCATTAGCGGTTTTGGATGCAGCCATCTTCAATATACAAATACAACTATTGAAAGAAAAGCATCTTTCACTGGTGCACCAAAAATTGCCTTATTTAAATAATATTTTGCATATTCATAGCTAAAACAATTTCCATCTGGTAAGTGTATACAATAACAACGCCAAAAGAGCTGGAAGTTGCTGCCAAAGGCAACCTCAACCAAATGAATACGAATGGTTAGTTCGAAAATAGTTTGCGGCCTGTCAAAAAGCCACTGACCGCATTAAATTTTCTTAGACAGAGCGCAAAAAAAAAGAAAGTACAAAACGGCAACTTTTTGGAACATTTCCAGGCAGACAGGCTGACAGGAGGGGCCCGGCTGTGGTTACACTCACAGCTGTGTCTCTCTTGGCCGGGAGTGGCACGGTCGTTGTTCGCTAAGTTCGTTCAAGATTTACGTTTTTATTTCGATTTTGATGTTTTACCAGCGAAGTAGTAAAGCACACACACTAAGGTGTCCAATTTGGGATTTGGGATTGCGACTTATTTTTGGTTTGTTGCAGTCTCTTGCCGCCACGTGCCTTTCCCCTTTCTAGGTTCGTACAAAAATAAATCAGATTGAAGCAACAAAGTAACCGGAGTATAATAAGAAAGAAAGCATCAAAAAGTTTTGTCACTTGAGATTTTGTTTGAGCATATTCAGCAGGTTCACTTGAGCAAAGTTTTTTTTTTTATTATTTTTAGCAGACGAAAGAGGCACATAGTACATATGTAGGTACATATATCATATCATAAAGTAGACATGTAATACTTATATGCGCGCATAATTAATTTTCAAGCAATAACCCACAATTAGTCGACTTTTGAAATGGGTCAACGATCGAGATGATTTGTTCGGCCAGTTTCCTGCCTTTTGTTGCATATTGACAACGCCCACATTGCGTCATATATATATACACACACACACCCGCTACACACACGCGTTATATTAGTGCAGCACGCCCTTTGGCCTTTGCTCGAAAAAAAACTAAAACAAAAAATTGGAGTCAGTCGGTGTGGTGCACGACAGAGGAATACCCTGAACTCGAGTTAAAATACCAAAGAGTTAATATCTTTGACAAGTTTTGTATAGATATATTGAGGAATTTTGGGCTTAATCGATGAAGTTAGTGCGGGGTGTTTTTAGAAAAAGAAAGTGGAATTTCCTGTTAGTTTATGAGAAAGCTACGTCTGCAGGACTTTTATAATGAAGGAGAGATGGAAACGCTGTAGTATTATTTCTGTTCAGTCCCGTCCCAACCTTATGAAAAATCTCTCACAGCCGCCTGTTATTAACACACAACGATTTTATCTCTACATCCATTTGGTCATCTCTTCGGCTCTTGAGAAATGTTATGTTAGTAACAAAGAGAAGATCTGTACTTAGTGACAACCGGTGAAAGTCCCTATGGGGAAACATGACCAAATATTGAACTGAATCGACTAGCGCATAAGGCACACCTTTGGTAACAATTGGTGTGACTAGCTCTTAAGGTCTGCAAGATTTAGGAACTTTGCGGACGGACGGAACTTGTCCGGTCGATACCCTTTTTTCTGCTCTGCCACTTCCCCTTCTGCTCGTCAAATAAATCTGTAGTACCCCTTATTTACAGGGTATAAAAAAAAAGTAAACCGCAGCTGCTGCGCTTTATTGGCGTGGAAACGCTTAGAAATCTATGGCTCAAGGCCCCATAAACTATATTTATAGTTAGCTACGCCATTTGCACTTCATTCAATGTCATATGGTAAAGGCCTTAAACCCCCTGTATGACCAAAAAGTAGCAAGCCCTTTCAAGCCCATTCGATCATAAGGCCTAGATGTGGCAGGGCGAGTTTTTGGTATTTATTTTTTTGGGGGGAGAGCAGCAGGCCTAAGGCCATTGGCGCTGCCAGGGCGCACTTTGTAATTTAACTGATTATGAGATTGTTGACTTTTTGCCTTTCTGCATGAAAAGTGCCAGTTGCTATACATAAATAAGTACAGACATACATACTACATACATTTAAAGCACTTTCCATGTGTCTTCGACTTGCTTTTGTTGTTGTTCCTGCTGCTGTTCTTTATTTACATTTTGCTTTGGCGCTCTTCGTCATGGTCAATGGCCGACTTGTATGATGATGGGGCATTATAGCAACAACCACTACTACTGTATGTCCATGTGTGTGTGTTTGTGTTATGATATAATCTGCGGCCGACTGCGACGTCGTCGTCATCATTGTCGACAGCGTCTTCAGCGTCTTCTCCACTCGAAGCTCAGACATATACAGAGTAGAATATATGTACAACAGCACATGTTATTATTACATGTGTGTACTAGTGAGTGCGTGTATCCATGTATTTGTATCTGTGTTCCTTAAGTATCTCATCATGTTTGCTGCTTGGCTCGTGCATCAGAGCTTTCATAAACTGTCTGTCTGACTGACTAACTTGTGGATATCTCAAGAATTGCTCACAAGCTGCATTTAAATGTTTTTTTGCCCTTCGAGGAGTATATTGAGTATAAAGTGAAGCTTACAACGCATTCTTTAATATCTTAAGCCAAATACAGTTTTCACTTTCAGGAACATTAGGCGGAGATGAATTTTCCATTAACTTATCCAAAACACAAAACAATGAAATTCACACGCCTAGCAATGATAAGGATTGCAAATTAAGATTCATTTACAGGAAGAAGATTATTGTCTTAACGATAGTGTATTATTGGCCTTAATATTTGAGGCTTACTTCATTTATACATATATATATTTTTTTTTTTTGCATTTTCACTATTGGGCGATTAGTGAATTAAGTTACGAAGAAATGAGATTATTGCTTACAATTTGATGCATGTGATGTTTAACAATTATAAGCATAGTATACAGAAGGAATGCAAGATAGGATGGGAATGACAGTTGAAGGAAACCATGTGAAAGATAACGTTGTCCAACAAAACGTGGCTAAGATGTGTTTCCAGCTGGGAAGTGAACGCCAGTTTTTTAATTGTTTTAACTCGCGTTTGCTTAGATATTTACCTTTCATAGCATTAAATTACCATTTTAAGGAAATTTTAGATTAAAATTCGTAAAAAATAGGGAGAGGGTATCTGTCTGTTTATAAAGAACATACTGGTTTACCCGACAGACGAAGTCCTGTCCTAAAATTGGCTCCTCTGGTTGTGGAAGTCCCGTTTAAATTTGTTGGTATATAAATTTATACTAATGACAAAAACAAGTCGTAACTTCAAAAAATTCTTTAAAATTTGTCATCACCAAAAAATCTATTCCATGCAAAATATAGAAAATTAATATTTTTAAAAATATCATAAAAAAAACTCATTCCATGCAAAATATAGATAATGTAATAAAAATAAATTTTTTTCATATATTACATATATATTTTTTAGAAAATTTTCCGTTGTTTTAATATTTTTTTTTGCTATTCTAGGCGGAAGCAAAACGAAAGATCATAATCATAAAAATCGGTAGCTTCGTTTTCATAATTTTATCATGTCATAGAGGTACTTGGCAACTTTCACCACATAAATATTTTTTTCAAAATTTCGATTAATTATCGAGTTATCGATATCTGAATATTTAGGTAGCCTTTCCTTTGACAAAACCTCGTAAACGAATAAAGATATTTAAATAATCTTTATACCCTGTACCTATAGGTACAAAGGGTATACTAGATTTGTGCAATGTATGTAAAGGACAGAAGGAGGCGTGGCAGACCCCAAGTCCTTTATACCAAAATGCTTATCATAACCTCGGATAGCGATTGAGCCATGTCCGTCTGGCCGCCTGTACCTCATATACTTTAAATAACTTCTTTGACGTAACATTCGAGTTTCATCAAAATCGGTAAAAATTTACGGAACTTATAGATATAAATATCGAATTTCACCAAAAAAAAAAAAATTCCAATTGGAAAGTTCTTAGAAGGAATATGCAGGAAAAATTTTTTCGAGACAAAAAACGGGTACAGGGTATTCCACTGTCGGGCACCGCCTCGACTGTACCACATTTTTTTGTTCAATGGAAGATAACAATTTGAATTAAAAAAAATTAGAGGTATTTTTTTTTAAGACGTTTTTCAAAATTTTGAAATTAAAAAGTTATCTGCCGTTTTTATAAAAAAAAAAAATTATCCATTTTTATTCACTGCGTATAAAAGAATTGCAAATTGAAATTTCAAATTCTAAAAATTGGAATTGTACAGAACTTATATCCCAAGATGCATCTTGCATAAAACTGAACTCATCAAATTCTGATAAATAAGATTTTTAAGCAAAATAATTCTGGTTTTAAAGCAAATATTTTTTATTTTAATTCTTGATAATAAGCGATTTTAATTAAGGAAATTGGACGTTAAATATTTTATAGCAGCGCGAACCTTCTATAATAATTAGATATACAGGAATATTGTTCTATTTTAAATCTAGAGCATACAAAGGGCGACATAAGCAACTAAACCTTCGTCAACGTGTCTGTTTGACAATTTTTTAGTTATTTTTCCAGAGTCATCGGGCGCTAAATTAAAAAACCGCGGCGTAACTAAGAACACTGCAAAGTGACTTTTTCACTAACTGCGTGTCAAATGTGCGCTATTCGCACTTTTCATTTAAAAGATGAATGTAAACAATTTCCATTGCACAGCAACAAAATGAAAAACCAACCACAAAAACACGTCAGCCTCAAAGATAAAATTGACAAGAGGGGCGAAGACCTTGCAGGTCCTTTTTTAAGTTGCACACGCTGTAATTTACATAACACTCGGTTACACTTAGTGCTAGTGGTGACCTAAATTTTGATGGCAGCGGAGCTGATGGCACAGCTGCCACACTGATGGGCATGCACCCATGTTGCAGTTACAGTCGCTGTAGGCTACTAGAGAGTGACACAGAGATATGGGGAAAAATAGGAGGAGTCTGTGGTGGAGATGATCATGCGGGCCATGTGTAATTAACTTAAGAGTAAAAAGCGAAATGAAAAAGCCAAAACAAACCACAAAGGTCAGGGATTTATGGGGATGCACAAGAGTGTGTAGCGGGGAAAGGGGTCACAAAATGTTGTAATGACAAGCAGCTGCTTTAAAACTCTTGTCAAGGGAGAACACACATTTATGGTGGAACATCAATAAAAAGACATAATATTGCATAAACTTTATCTTTGTGGTATTACAAAACGTAGCAGGTAAATTCTTATTTATAGTTGTTAGATCAAAGAAAATTTTTTTACAGAATTCTTTTTCTATACAGATTAGCTGCAAATTATAGAGACTTGACATGACAATTTTAATCTGGAACATTTTTTACAGTATTCATTCAATTTAAGTTAATTCTGCAGTCAAGTTATAAAGGGTCATCAATCGTGAGGTTTTTATGCAAAATAAAAAATAAAAAATAAAAATTTCAAATGAAGTTTATTTTACTGAAATTTTGTGAAAGTAAAAACCTAAGAAAATTTCATATTTTTAAGTCTTGTGCTACATTTCCTCTATTCAAAACTGTCATCAATCTTTGTTTCTTATAGAATTATAGATACAATAAAAGAACCATCCAAATCTTTAGACATTTTTGAACTAAAAATGCTTATATTCTTAAAAAAAAAATGATTACTAACTACATTTTTCATTTACTAATAATTATTATTATTAAACTTACTTTTAACCAAAGAAACGTTTATTAAAAGATTTAAATTTCTTTATTATGTTTAAAATTAACTCATACACTTAATATATCTTATAAATAAAAAACTTATTTTTCCCATGACAACATCAGTCATTAATCGAAACTAGACTAAAATCTTGTTTCTATAAACATCTCTTTAGAAAAATCTCAAGATATTTACAAATTTGAGCTACAATTTTTTTCTACCCAAAACCATCGTCTTCAAGTTCATTAATTACACAGGTCAACATGGTTTAGTTGTTGGAAAGCTAAGGGTCTAATTTGCTGCCGAATCCGGGGTCAGAATAGGCCCATCACGTCAGGATTTTGAGATATTTGAGGTTATGTATCCGTAAAACGGAATTTTTTTCTGCTTTGGAGGTTATGTACAGGGTGCAAAAAATTTTTGTGGTGTGTCTCTTCAGTTACATCATTTAGTACCACTATTGAAAATTTTCACTTGAGGGCTTTTGAGGTCGCTGATAACGAATATGAAGTCAGAAAAATAAACCCCCAAATGAAAATTTTCAAATGAAATGACCCTTAGCTTTCCAACAACTGACTTGACCTCGGTATTTTTAGACCTGTGTTATTCAGATATTAATTGAGTGAGCTACTTTAATACTAAAAATCATTATATTCTTTAAAAAATCTTTATTTAAGACAGCTATGCATATATCGCATGACGACATAATTCGTGAAAATTTCGCAACTATATTTTGAGTTAACCCATAGCCCAAATGTATCTCATAGATACAAAAACATTTTTGTATATATAAATCCTGCTACCAAAAGTAGCACAATGCAGCCGCAAGTTTCCAAAAACTTTTGTTTTCCCATGACAAGTTTAATCTTGAAATACTCATAATATGCATTAAAAAGAAGACATTTAATATTCATTAACTGGAACTGCACAACTTACAAAGAAGTGCACATTAGTGTACAAGACCGACTACGTATCTTTGTTGTATACTAAATGATATCGCAAAGTTCCAACCCAACGGAGCCGACCCACCAATTCAGCTCGGCCATTAATTTTCCGTTGCAATCTCTTTGCATAGTCCGTGGCATATAGACATTTATCATCGATGCCACCGTTTTGCTGCGCTCCAACGGGCATCGAGTCTTTTAGAAATACTTCCATTCCAGCGAGACATTTACGCAATGGAAAGTATTTATGTGGGTGGCAGTATCCAAACGACTATGTTGCCTATCTTTTCAATTACATACAAACATATAAGTTATAGATATGTATATATAAGTTTATTTACTTAAAGATATATGTATTTGTAGCGTATTATTTATGGTGACTGCATAGTTGGAAAAGTTTTCTTATATTGCTCTCGTTTTCAAATTGAAGGCGTGTGATTAATGAATGCCAACTGACGGACGTGCAGTTTGAATTTGATAACAATAATAAAAGTTGAAAAAAAAGAAAAATGAAATCAAATTATATAAGTAAAAAATAAAAACTTTAAATTGTTTTGCTATTGTGCGTTCTTCATAAAATGTTGAGTAATAACTCTGCCATTTGTTTTAGTTATTTAAAAATTTATTTACTCAAAACTAAGCTGACTAATCGTATAATAAAATATTAAGTTCCAAGTAAGTTTGTCTTATTTATACGAGTGAATAGCATGAATTGGATTAGTTACGAATGTAATATGTATTTAAGGTAATCTGTAATGATTACACTAGTTTACAAATTTAAGGGTCATCGAGTGAACCTTCCTAAAAAAGTGTTTTTTAGGGTAATTTGGGGTCGAGAAACACGAAAATGGCAACCTTTTTTTTTCTTAAGCACCATTTTCAAGATATTTTCGAAAAACATGTTTTTGAGCACTTTTTTCAGTTATTCCGCAATATATCGTGAACAAAATTTGTATCGACATAAAAGATGATTAGATCGAAAAGTATTGATGTGCTCTTTCCAGTGATATTATATATAGATTAAGTATTAAAATTATCGAAGTTACAGGCAACCAAAGTCGAAAAAAAGTGTAATTTAGGACCATTTTTCAAAATTATACATTTTCGGTATGCTTTTTATAAACGAAAAAAAAATTGTAAAAATTATGTTAAGCTTTAAGCTGAAAGAGAATTCTTTTACGAAAATTTCGAGTCTAAGATCTTCGAAATTGGATAGGAATTTCAGATGCTATGGAAACGAAGTCGATACAAAATTTTGTTCACGATATATTGAGGAATAACTGAAAAAAGTGCCCAAAAACATGTTTTTCGAAAAAATCTCGAAAACGGTGCTTAAGAAAAAAAAAAAAGGTTGCTATTTTCGTGTTTCACGACGCCAAATTACGCTAAACAACACTTTTTTAGGAAGGTTCATTTTTCGTGTAAACTTCCTAAAAAGGAAATTTTGAATGAGATCATAATATGAAATAAGTTTCAGCTCAGTCTTAGAGAAGTTTCGACACGTTATGCTAATGCAAATTTTTCATAAATCATAAGTTCAACATCTTGATTTTCTTTCTGGCATAAACAGGCGCACATTGTCAAAATTGTAGCTGGCAACCCTACTATAGTCCTGTCATCTTAAACATATAAAATATAGATATGTTTTTAACCTTAATCCCTTCCTACCTAACCAAGTATCTAGCACTAGCACTTCCGCACAATTTCATTGTGTTTGTGCAAAGTTTTGAGTGTTGCAAAAGTATCTTTTACTCATACCCACTTCCTTACCCTTTGTAAAAGGGAAACACTCTCTGTAGTATGTTTAGTGGCACTTATTGTATTAGCTGTTGCCATTTTTCGGATGGCGCTGGGGGTCTTTGGCTGTCAACAGCATGTTGCCGTTTGTCGATTGGCATTGTAATGGCTTTTCAGAGCAGAGAGTCGTCGAAAAGTGGCTGAAAAGTTTTATACATTTTAGATTTTCGTTTGGCATTTTAGCAGCAGGCTAACTGACCCACTTACGCCATTTTAAACTTGTACTCACACACGCCATTTTCAATTCATGCACTCACTTATACACGTTCGCCATTTTTAACTTACACACATACAAATGAAATACGAAATGCACTTGTATTGTAATTGCTTTGTTTTATTACTGGGAATAAAGTTGTTGTTTTTCATTTGGAACACTCAGCCATGCACAATGAATGCATAGCAGAACTAGTTGGAAAATGTTTTAATTGTTCCACACTCCTTAGTTGTAGTTGTAGATGGAGTTGTAGTTATAGGGCTGCCCAGCCCTTAAGTATCCTGTTTCGTAAACAGGAAGGCAACTGAAATTTACACGCAGCCATAAGCGGCTTTTGGTTTTTAAATGCAGCTTTGCGCACTTCTCTATAAGTACGTGTTTTTGTGTGTGACTTTGTATGCGTGCCTAATTGTACATGTGTGTGGGTTAAGTCCTCTTACGCTTTAAAATTTATAATTTGAAATAAGTTGGATATTTTTTTTACGCTTCAATTTTGTTAGCTTATAAAAACATTGAGAAAAATTAAGCTGAATTTGAGCATAATCCAGCGTAATCCTATAAGCGCACACAAATTGTGAAAAAAATCGTAGAGCAAAGATAAACTTTAATAAGAAAACTACTTCTGCTGTCACTTTAAGAGAAGATAATGATAAAATTGGACTCTGAATTAGAACACTTCAGAAAAATAATGTACATACATATTTGGTATTTTTGAAGAAATTAAAATTTCTAACAAGCTAAAAAAAAAAAAAAATATTCTGAGCTCCTTGGAATTTCTTGAGAGGATTGGGCGCACGCCCAATATTGCATGCTTATCAATATTTTAATCATTATTATTATTATAGTTTTAATTAATTTACTTTAAAATGATAGCGTACGTTAAAGTCGGGCGCGTAGGACTTTGGGATACCCTGTACCACCACATTGCAATCAAATCCGGTATATTGCTTCAGAACTCTAAAAGATATTTATTTGCCAAATTCGGTTACGATATTTTCATGAACACACGAAACAAAACTAACTTTGCACTAAAAAAGTTTTTTTGACCGATCGGTCCTATTGGGGCTATATGATACAGTCAACCGATTTTGATCAAATTTGGTACAGTGCTTGGGACCCATAAACCCCCCACTTCCGAGTGCCAAATTTGGTTACGATATCTTTATAAACAAACGAAACATAGCAAAGTTTGTACAAAAATCGATTTATTGGCCGATCGGTCCTATAAGATATAGACTTCCGATTTTGATCAAATTTGGTTCAGTGCTTGGGTAATCTAAAAATCTGCTGAATGCCAACTTTAGTTATGAATCATAACTTATGATAAACAAACGAAATAATAATATAATAATAATTTTATAAAAAATAAATTTTTTGGCTGATCTGTCCTATGGGAGCTATATATAGTCAACCGATTTCCAAAGAACTTCGAATGCCAAATTTGGTTACGATATCTTTATAAACAAGCGAATTATCCTTCTAAAACTTTTGGTTTTTTTCGGGGTCCTCTGAAACACCCCTATGAGAATATATAAAAAGGTTTAGATGGATATTTCGTTTGTTTATGAAGATATCGTAACCAAATTTTGCGTTCGGAAGTTAGAGATCCGCAGCGCTGTACCAAGTTTTATCAAAATCGGTAAACTGTATCATATAGCTCCCATAGGACCGATCGGTCAAAAAGCCGTGCTTGGTGTAAACTTCGATCTGTTTCGTTTAGTTACGAAGATATCGTAACCAAATTTGGTACTTGAAAGTTTTTTAGAGTTCTCCAGCACTGTACCAAATTTTATCAAAATCGGTTGACTATAACATATAGCTCCAGTAGGGCCGATCGATAAAAAAAAAAAAAAAAGTTTTTAGGGCATGAGTTGGTTGTTTGTAAAGATATTGCAACCAAATTTGGCATTCGGAAGTTTTTTAGAGTTCCCCATCACTGTATCAAATTTTATCAAAATCGGTTGACTATATCATATATCCCCCATAGGACCAATTGGTCAGTGTTTGGTTCAAAATTCGACGGTTTTTTTCTTTGTTAATAAAAATATGGTAACCAAATTTGGCAAAGAAATATCTTTTGGAGTTCTTTGCCTGTATATCGGATTTGATTGCAACGTTGTACAGGGTATCCCAAAGTCGTCCGCGCTCGACTTTAACTTACGCCATCTTTATATTTTGAGTAAATGTGTCAATGTGTTTCGAAATATTATATAATTTTCGGATGATACACCCGAACGTTCCTGTAGTGAATTTGCACGAGCTAAGAATATTGTCTCGTTACAGAAAAATTCTTTATGAGGTGATCAATTAAGATTAGACGAATTCATTATATTGAAAAAGAAGTTCGTTTAGTTGAGGTTCGACTTTGTTGAAAAAATTTCTATACTGGATTACAGAAACTTTCTTGGGATGTTCTAGTTCGAACCTTAATATGTATACGGTTTTCAATAATTGCGATTGAGTAATTTTTAACATTTATTATATAAACTTTTCAAATTTTATTATAACTTAATTTTGGGCTAAAAAGTTAGGCATTGCTCTACAAGGAATTTTTTCGTATAAGAAATTTTTTATTCATTTAAAGTTGTGTATGATATTGCTATAACGAATTTTTTTTATGAGAAACCATTCTGCCCCACGCGAATTCGCTAAGAAGCTGTGACTTTAGAAAAAAAATTTGAAGTGTATTTTTTCGTTTATAAAATAATTTTGACTTTTAAAAAATAATCAATGTGTTTATAAATTTGTTGTAAAATGCTTTCAATATCCATTTTAATTGAGTTTTACGAATTTTCGATTTGATAAATAAGTGAACTGGTTACTTTTAAACAAAAAAAATCATTAATATTTGTTGAATGAAAAAATTGTCATTCTCAAATAAGATCAGTTTGTTAAAAATAACAAATATGTTGTTTTTTGGAATGGCTCCCAAATACATTTTTCCAAATATAGAAAATAACAATTTTGAGTCAATTTGAAAGTTATTAAGTTTTACAGTCTTAAGTGTTATCACATCGAAATTGGTTAAAATAAATCGAATTTTGCTTAGTTATTTAAAAATCAAAGTTCATAAGCATTTTCTAGCCCAATTTTCAAGACAAATCTTAGCAATTTTGTTTGCCCATTTTTAAAAATTAAATGTTAAAAAAATTTCCATTCGTTTACTATTCAATGTATTTCCAAGGCAAGTATTTTCTCAGTGCATAACTATTTGTACGCCGCAAAGCTTAAGCCTTTTATTGCTTTTAAACATATAAAGTGAATTAAGTTGAATATAATTTTGTTGGCTTATACAATTTGCATTTGCTTTTATGTAAACAAATAATGAAAATTTGAAGAGAGCAAAAACAAATGTGTAGCACATATTTTGCACAAAGCTAATTTTAAAATAAATAAAACAAAAAACAATTGTTTATTTTTTTTTGTTATTGGTGCTTTTATTTCGAGATTACTTGTGTTTGCCAAATGTGTTGCCAAAGTAGTGGCATATGTGTGCTATTAGGTTTATTTTTTTTTTTGTTTGTTGCGTCACACAATGCCCATAAGAGAGTATTATTTAAGTAAAGTAAAACACTCACTGTCAAAGAACTCACAATTATGGCAATAAATAAACGTTAATGTATGGGATTTTAGCTTGTTATTTGGCATAACTGTTAATTAGCACCAAAAAGCCAAACCAAAGGCAGCGACGCCTACGTCGACGTCAACGGCGACAGCGACGCAGTAGATGCCAAAAACCAGGCAAGCAAGTCAAGCCATAGCGTAAAATAAGGAGAAAAAAAAATGTTCCATATATTAAATGCGAGTGTGACCGACTACGGCATACTTAATACTCACCGCGGTATCAGATATATATATATAAATTTATTTACGAAGAATTAAAGTTGTGTAAAACGAAAAAAAAGTGCGATATGGTAAAAATATATATATTCGGTTTCTTCTAAAACCCGAAATTTTTGCTACAACAAGAGTAGAATTAACTTCTAAGTTCAGAAATAAATTTTTAATTCAAAGGCTTGTTTGTTGAGTTACAATAATTATTTTCCTGAAAAATTTTCATTTAGACGAATTAAAAACAAATTCATGTTAACGACAGTTCCCATACCTACGTTTTATATGCTTCTCTTACGCCTCAAATTGGAATAAGAAACTTCAAAAAATTTTTTCAATTACTGTTTTTAATTATCTCAATACTTTGTTCAAATTTTGGTAGCCCTTGCGATGTGCTCGATAAAACCTCGGCAGAAACGAAGTTGCCTGCTTAATAATCACGAAATTGTGCTAGGTGAGTGAAAGAGAACAGATTTCAAAACAACTCAACAAATTTCATCTGGTAGAGAATTATGCTCATCTGATCAAGTCGTTAAGTTAGTTTCGGAAATACTTCCTTCTGCCTGTTACATACATTTGGACGTACTTAATATGCACGATGAATAAAGAGTATAAAAACTGTAGCCAAATGAAGCGTAAACAAAAACCAAACTGCTATGAATGAATTGCTCTGTGTGTGCTGGCGGCATTTTCCCCCGCTTTAAGCTCTGTACCCTTCTCAGTCCCTCACTCTTTGGTCACGCTCCCTCTATTTGCCGGCTTTAAAAGCTTTGCGCCAGTTGTGTGTGTGGGTGCAAGTCTTTGGGGCTGCGTGTGCCAGTGTTGGTAAGTGCCTGAGCAAGCGAGGGCAAGTGTGCCCTGAGAGTGAGTCTAGTAGTTGTTGTTGTTAACAAGCATACGCGACACTTTGGCTAATTGTTTGTGGCATTGGCGTTAGGCAGAAAAGCGGTAAAACTGATAAGTTTCATATTAGACAGTCAACTTAGTTATGCATCAGATGGAGATGGAGCTGCTTGATTGAGGTATTGGCGTAATTAACTGTGGGGGAAGCCTTAAGTGCTGGTAAAAGCAAAGTTAATTAAAGGAACTGCACTTGACAAGGGAACGAATTAAGTTGGGCGTAACATTTTAAACCAATGTTAGATCTTGGTCTAAGTTAATTAAAATTTTAAGGCGTATCATAACATGAAATAAAAAGTAATAGTTTCAAGAAGTTTTAGTTTTATTTTCAGCGCAAAATACTAAAGAAAACTTAATTTAGTGAACTAGGTTAGGTTAGGTGGAATAGCCTAGCCAGAGGCCTTGTGCTCCATTGTGATGCCTTATAGTTTTGTGATAAAAGGGAAAGATGGGCGTTTCTTAAGACAACCTATTCGCTCTCCTCACTAAGCATTCAACAAGTACAGCCAAGTCCTCTATGGACAGATTTGCCAGACAACACAGATCTTTGTGTGTGTTTTTCTAATTAATGGCCTATTCTCTCTGGGATCTAACATCTTTGTCAAAGATGTACCGTTGAACTTTGGGTTCCAAAATTTCTACGTGATTTAAACATAAAAATAAAAATTTACACGTTAATTTTAGTTCCATTTTTTAATTTTTGCGTTCAATTTGAGAATGTCAACAATGTTAACTTAAACCACAACAAAAAGCATCTACTTCCAAGCGTCAAAATTTTTGAGAAGTGCCATAAGGCGCTCGTTTCCTACTCTGAAAGAGTAGGACCTATTTCGTTTAGATTTTGTAGTTTTTTAGATTTTATTCCACAATAAAAACCAATTGTGCTTCATAAAAAAATATTTTAATATTAATTTTTTCAAGTTCTTCTTGATGTTAGATGTGGCCAGTGTGAATGTCTGCTTCATGTCTTGAAAGAATGACACGTCTTCTGCTGGAATGTACCCAGTGTGAATAGGGATAAGAAAGTTTAAACATAAAATTAATTTTTTTGTAGCGGATCACTTTTTGAATCGATCTCTACGATTTTGATGATACTTACCAAAACTCCAATTACTTATCGAATTATCGATAAAATTTCTGGACTTGCACTTTTATGAAATAATAAAATTTCAAGTAACTTATGAAAAAAAAAAGGGTGAGAACTGGAACTTGAATAATAAAACATTTCTTGACATATTATCAAATCAAATATATAGTAGTAAATATTTCTTAAGTATTAATTGAATGCTGTTGTGCTGAAATTCGTCTGAAAGTGATATACGTATAGCACATTGAACAGTTCTGGCTTAAACGTTTTGTAAATCGCTAAACAATTGCCAAATTCTTGCAAAATTACTTTGTCTATAGTATCTTCTTCCTCATATTGTAATCAATAAACCGTTTACTCTACTTTTACTTCCTGCTTAATTCATACATGTATTTATTTGCTATGTGCAATCTGTAAATTGCTTTTTGCGGCTTGTCGCAGCTGGTGAACTCATTATGTGTAATGCTTATCAAATTAAACAGTAGCTACAAAAACAAGAATAACAACAACAACCATATAATAACAACTCTTAACAACAATTCATTATCGTCTTGAATGTTATTCTTTTGTTATTTGTTACCCTGCTTGTCGCTATTTCGTTTGGCTATTAATAACAAATTGCACATACGCCCTGTGGTGCGTCATAGTCTTTGAGTTTATTGGAAAGCAGTTATAACTTGTAATATATTATGGCTAATGAAATCACTGGCCAGCAACATTTCATTGCCAACTATTAAGCAGCTTCATGCAATTACCAAATGGTACTAAAACTTCATGCAATAAATTGTAGTCATTTTCTTGTGGGCTTGAACTAAAAACAAGCTTACTTCTGGTCTATTATAGTTTCGAAAAAGAAATATATATATATCAAAGCCCATGCTGTGGAATAGCTCTGCCTGTTTGGTCCCACTATCTGTCTGCGTCTTTGTGTCATTGCGTGGTCGTTGCTAGCAACTTGTAAATGAACTTGTTTCAACTGTTAATAATCACATGCAACCAAATTTCCGCTTACAGCTGGCTAGCTGGACTACATGTTGACTTAACTGTGTCAACACGATAAGAAATGCAAGCACCATATGAGAGAGCCAATTGTTGTCTTACTTGACTGGGTACCACTCAGCAAACATATTTTACAAACAATTTTAAATTAATCGGGAACCAACAGTCGGATACCCTGAATTTATTATTCTCATAAAAAGATATTATTATCTGGGCCAAGTTTTGTGTCGATACGTTAGGGGCCCAAACGTATTTGTTGACAAAAAGTTAAGTTGACATTTTTGTGCTTATTAGGCTCACATAAGTCTGCATTTGTGGCCTTTCTCCATGTAACCTAAAATACTTTGCTGCAAAAATGTTCAAAATCAATTGAAAAGTTCACTTTATATAGACAATAATATATTAATTTAAAAAAAAAAAAAAATTATTGTTGTAGTATCTCGTTTTTCTTTATGCTTTTAGCCGTATTGCGAACTCGCATAAACAAATTCTGTCAAAATTTTTGGCTTAAAAAAAAAGAAAGAACTAGCTTGTATATTAGCTAGAGTACAATTCTGAAGCCGTTTTTTTTTTTAAGAAATCCCTTTTAACCTAACTACGCAAAACATTTCTCTACGATTGTTAACTTGCCTCAGTTATTTTTTTTTTTTTTTTTTTGAAATTAGGTACAGTGTATCCAATCGCCTCGACTTATCAAAATTTTTTTTTTTTTTTGTTTGAAATAAATTCTTAAGTGTTACGCAGAATTGCCAAATATATTGATATTCTGTAGACAAAGGTTGCTTATTGACGATGGGCAATGACTTATAGCATATGGTCACTAGCTTTGCATGTGTTTTCTATAACTAAGGCCAGATAAACCAAGTGTACACCAAGTTCTTAAAAAAAAAAACCCACATAAAATGATCACAAGCGTTAAATCCTGATCTGGCGGCCAGAGTATAGTTCCATTTCTGAAGATATTATTGTCCACGAACTCATTGTCCAATACATACACATGGACCCACAAAAAAGTCGAAGTTTCTGATAGTGAATTTACACAGGGTCAGAATTTTGGTTCAAAAATAGAAAATTCATTATAAAAAAGTCAATACAGCAGTGTAAGTGTATTATAAGAAAGTTCGACTGTAATTCGCAGAACATTTTCACTTATTTTTGCATCTACGATGACATAATTGTGGGGCATATTCTTTTGAAGATGGTACAGATCAATTAAGCCGCAAAATGGTAAATTCATGTAAACGACTTGTAGTTCCCTATTAAACGCAGTCCTTCAACTTTGTTTATTAACAAAACCATCGGGTATGAATAAAGATCCTGAGCGTATAAAATGTTCATATTAAATGTTCACCATTTCGACTTGATATTATATTTATAATTAATTAGTGGCCAATACTACGTGGCGGTGTCCCATATAAATGTACAGAATAGAAGGTAGTGTGCTAAATTTTGAAAGGATCGCTTCTATAGTTTGAGAAATTTGCATCAATCGACAGATGTCAACTGCGTAATGATAGTGAGGATTTTTTTATTCGTTAGTTTCGAGCTCTTATGACTTCCAAGACCTAGTTGTTCATACCAATAGAAAGATGGACGAGCTATTTATAGGGTTATAGGGTATACAAAATTCGGAACTACATATTGCTAACTGCTTGTTTTACCTATTTATTTAATTATTTATGCAGTCATTTAGAAGACTTTGACTCAAAATAATTGCCAAAACTTACATGCAAACACATTCGTAGACCATCATGCACATGCGGCGTATGCGTAATGCGCTTGACGCATGTTAATGCGTTGGCAAACAGCATTAACCCATGGCTGCCAGACGGGCAAAAGCATGGACACATGAACAACCACACAGACTATGTCTATCTGTCTGTCATATTTAATGGTAGCTTTGGTTTTTGTTGCAATTTGCAGTTTGCAATTTTGGTTTTAGGTTTTCGGGTTTCGAACCAAAAGCGGCGGTCCCCACAGCTGCGGTTGCTTGCGTTTAATTGCCGTGCGCCAACTCCATAAAATTGTGCTAATATTTCTAGTTTTGATTGAATTTTCAAGAGAAGTTGTTGTTTTTGTATGCTATATCAATTAGCGGCGCTGGCCTTAACAATTAATAGTCGCTGTTATAGCAACGGAAGTGTATAAATGGACAGAGTTGTGACCAATTGCTTAACAGTTGGCTAAATTTGGTAACTAATGAGAAGTCTTAAATAGATGGGCGCATGGAATGAGTCGAATGGCTAAATACAGAACGAAGGTGAAAATAAAGTAATGGAAAACGAAGGAGCTAACTTTGGTGCGAAAATATGCTGATAAACATTAATAAGCCCAATCTATGCCTATTTGGTAGCTATTCGATAAAGTCGTCAGCTACCTAGTTAGGCCTCTTTGTCTTGGATACATTTAACAATTAATAAGAGTATTTCCTAACAAAAATACATGATTTTTAGAAGCGACATCAGCAGTTTTTTATAATGGCAGGGTTGCCTTGGTATCGTTTTCATACCAGGTCTGTTGCGATTATTTTCTTTAGACAAATTTACTTTGGCGGTGAGAAATGTGTACTAAGGACTCGCCCAGCTAACCCTTAGTTAACGATTTGACCTCATTTAGCTTGTTATTGATTGATATAGCGTTATGTTTATGAAAAACTTTAAGTTTTAGAATGAAGTTTAATAGCTGTGCCAAAAAGTAAAGGGTACATTTCGGAAAAGATTTATTTGAGTAATTCCCAATCTGGGGATCTTTGTATTTAGTACTTTACGTCAATTTTTCCAACTTTCCTTCCGTATAAGTCATTTACTGTCTCTTTAAATAAATTTGAAAAGCTTAAAGTGCCGATTGTTATGTTAATTTTTTTGCAAAACAACGTTTGTAATGCAAATAACTTTTCGTTTTTTGTACACAGAGTATTGCAGTGGCAATATATGCAATTAACCTTTTTATATTATATACCGCAAATAACCAATTCAAAGCAGTTTCGATATTGAATGCAAATTTAAGCATATACCCCTTTTGTTACGCAAATATTTTTGCAAAGAAACTTAATATTCAAATTTGTGCAAATCAATGATTTTAATGCAAAAAACTTTGACTTCTTACAAAAAAACAAACAAGACCATATTATACGTAAGCGTTTTTTATAAAGTTAAATGCTTCTATTTTATACACTTCATCTTATGCGTTAAGCAATTTATGAAGATAATCTTTAAAAGCGAAAATTACTTACTTTTCCTACACAAATATAAAAATTAAAAAAAAAAAAATTCTATTTAATAAGTATTTATGTATTTATTTGAATGTTCACTTTGTCGGGCAGAAATGCAAAAGTGCAGAATGGCCCAAGACTGAACAGAAATTATGCATTTCTGCCCGACCCAGACCTTTGAGTTCGTAATTCAGGGCACTTCTGCCACAAGAGTATTGCTGAAAGCAAAATTGTAAAATCAGCTTTCGTTTTTAAATAATTAAAGTCGAATTTTATTTTTACACAATGTGACAAACACAGATAGCGTATCCTGACGGATGTGTGTTACATGTAGTCCAGATGGTATTAGTAGATGTTTTCCAGATAAGGTTTTTTCTTATTATATACTTTTCCTAATCAGGAAGACCATTGATTTTTTGCGAGAGGGAGCAAAAATGTAATAAAGCAAGGCATAAACTATACGACGTGTCGTACAGCGCGGCTGTTTATCGAAGAGGTCACATGATGGTCGTACGAAAAATCAAAAAGTTTTGTTTTTTTTGGCAAATCGTATAGACGGTCGTATTGTGTATGGGCCTATTTTATGATCGAATTATGGTTTGAGTATATCGGTCTCGTCAAAGCTGAGGTTGCACATTTTGTCGCATCGTTTGGGTGCAAAACGTACAGCTCGATAAACAGACATGTTGTACGACATGCCGTATAGTGTATGCCTTGCTTAATAAAGTATGAACAACGTTCGCTGCAGATCGGTCATTGGCACAGTTTGACGCAGTGAAAACTTAGCAAAAGAGTGCAAAGCTTAGTTAGTTTTAAAAAGCATGTCTTCAACTTATATCTGATAAAACATTCGACCATGATTTATAATGTTTCAAAACATTGAAGCACATTATAGCCCATTAAAATCTAATTAGTTTCTATGAAGCGACCTCCAAAAGATGTTTAAATAAATTGAGACAAGCATTCCTAAAGAGTATGAAAATATTATGTAATGAAAGTTTATGAAACTAAAGCTTACAGTAAGCATTAATTAACCTAAAAAGCTCACATAAAACCGCCCACACCTAATAGATGATGTACCACAATGGATATGCCCCTAAAAAGGCAACAAAAAATATAATGCTGAGACCAGCTGGAATGCATTTACAGCGAATACAAACGTCGAATGCACTTAATTGCAGACTAATTGACTTAATTTTTATAATTTTTTTTAAAATAAACATTTAAAGTCAAACAAAAACTCACTCTCAATTTGTTGGATATTTTAATTAAATTGAATGAAAAAACTTTTTGTGGCGTGCAAATTGAAAATTTGCATTTGACGTAAAAGAAAGAGGAAGCAAAATTACTGAGTGTGCCGAACCCATGGACTGGACTGACAGTTTGTTGTGCCTTTGACGTGGTGGCTGTGACCGCAAAAAGCATTTAGCCCACTTTAAGTGCATAGCTAGAAACAACTTCACTTGGCATAAAGACTTGGGCAAAAACTTGGTTCGGCTTTGCCTAAGCTTCAACCACGGAAGCTTAGTGTTGGCAAAATATGCGCAGAGTTAGTTGAACAACACTCTAATTTATTGTGCAGTAACATTAATTAGTCCAAGTCAGGCACAAAACACAGATCACTTCTGCAATGTGTATCCCCAGTTAACTAAGCCAATTGCTGCTCCGGCAATGCATATCAAGTGACCAATTGCACTGGTGCGGCCAAGTGTGAGGTCAATTTGTATATTGGCACATTTCTCGCTTGTATTTGCGGCCCAGCGGCACTCCTGGCCCTGACTATATCATGGGTTGACCGTCGCGGCTTGTGTTTGAAATGTAGCAAACATTTCCCTCGTTGGATGCCATGAAACCCTATAAAAAACTAGGAAAGCCACAGCTTACAGTGGTATGAAACTTAGAGTTTTAGGGTTAAAAATGGCTTATGTGCAGTAGACTCCTAAAAATTTTATCTTCGCTGTGCGTCCCCTGTATTTCACTTCTTTCCTTCTTAAACGGAAGCCTGTTACCGAGCTCGGAGTTGGGTCCATGTCTTTGGAATTGTTGAATCCGAATCCAAGGTCCAAAAAATCCCAACACGTCGGGGTTCTAACATAAACTTCAGAAAAATCATTTTGTAATCGACAGTTATTACAAAATATTATATTACCACTTACATGCGTTTTTCTCCGCTTTCTAAACCATGTTCAAAAATCTATGAAACACAAAATATTTTTATAAGGCAACAAATCTGTTTTTTTTTTTTTTTTGAATTAAGTAACAGATGGTTAATCATCTAAATTAAAATAAATCTGAAGAATTTCGATCATACCTTAGTTTGGTCGGCCGAAGGCTTATGTAGATTTTTTTCAACAATATAAATATTTTTGTTAGCTTGCAATAATTAAAAAATATGATTCTTGAGCTCTTAAAAGCTACAAGCTAGCGTAGAAAAATGAGTGTTCTTTTTATTTGAAATCATGAATTACAGACTATTAAAATTCAGAATTATTTTAGTTCTGCAATTTTTTAAGTGTAGTAATTAAATTATGTACGACTTTATTACATACTAAAAATTTAAGTATTTACGTTTTAAATGCAAATTTAGTATTTTTAATTAGATAAAATATGTCGATTGAGTCTTGAAAAATTGCATGTCACAATTAAAAATGTTACTGCCAACTTGCTCATAAAAATTGTAAAAGCAACTTTAGCTTGTATTTATTGCTTTTGTCACGTAGTGCATTGTCTTTGTTCCACTGTGCCGCGCTGCTTTATGCCGCAAATGTTCAGGCTCTGTGTGAAAACCATATCAAGCACAGCGACTGACATGTCGGTTCCGGACATGACCATGCCCATTGCATTGTCGGCAACAGCTTTATGTCAGAACTCAGCAGCCATCAACTGAAACAATTTTAAATGCGCTTTTTTTTTATTTTATGTAATTTTTTGCTTGAGGCTACTAGGGCAGGCTGAAAAAGTTGGTCCAGCAAACAGGGAACAGTGAAAACTGTCTGACTTTAAAGTAACTCAATTAACTCAAAGATATTCAAATTTTTTATGCTTTCCAAAAAGTACAGACATCATTTGAATTTTAAAATTTTTCAAAAGATGATAATCACAGCAGGTTTAATAAGGATAAAAAATGGCTGCTGGGAAATTCCTTGCGGAGTTCGACAACTGCCTGCGCCCAATCATAGAACCCATAGCCAAAACCAAACTGCCGTCTGGCCACACTGAAAAATAGTAGTTTTGTAGAAAATGTCAATAAAAACGGAAAGCTGATTTCACGAATGAGATTAATTTAACTGCATTTCAAGCAAAGTCTTTTTCATGTATAGAGCACTTAAGGACTAAGAAAGAGTCCAATTTTGAGTTGAATATAAATATTTGCTTTTTATTTCAATTCTAAAGCATTATGCGAATCCATTTAATAACTCCGAATAAAATTCTCCGATTATCGGAGTAATCGATGAAAGACCCTCTGGGGCTTTCTTTGGTGCCGTTTCCTTAGAAGAAATTTACAGCTTCAACTGTTACTCTTTCACTCCTTTAAAAGTTTTCTACGAATCCCGTTTAATTGCAACTTTATGCAATCGTGGCATCTCTACGACAAACAGCTTTCTCTTATGCTGTAAGTGTTCGTTTATGATCTCAACACTGAATATTTGTTAATGATATAATAATATTTTGGTACTTGTATGTTTTAAGGCAAGAGTGCGACTCAGATAAGTCTTCGACGTTCCTAACATAATTACTAGGCCAATTACTTTTCAGCCCGCCCTCGTATTCTCTCATTTCAAAATGCAACACGTGCGTGGGCTACATAAATTTGCGGTAGAATATATGCAAATGATAAATAAAATATACTATATACTATATGTACATATGTACATATAGCATAAAATATGCAATGCTAAATTATATATTAGGGTTGTCATTGTTTTTGTTGTTGCTGGTGTCAGACATAGTGACGTCATGCGGGTAAGAGGCAAGTCTCTTGGTCTCTCTGTATTTGCCACTTGCATTTGCATGTTAATAGCGCCGCGTTGTAATTTATGCGTTATATGATGTTGTTGTTATTGTTTTGGTTTTATTATTGCCTTCTCAAGGTCAAATTGCTTGTATGTGAGTAAGAAGTATCCATCGTTTCCTGCTGCTAAATCAATAGTAATGAAACGCACGCCCAACACGCAACTCTTCCTGTTGTTGGATACGACTTAGAAATAATCTAATTGGAGGCTTTGAGCGTTACAGCGTGAATCCTATAAGGTGTTGTTTTTTTTTGAAAAATCGATATGGTATCTAATAGTTGTGTTGAACTAATGTTGAATAATATTTGGTATTTTCCATAAATACATAGGCTTAGTCGTTCAAATTTAAATTTTTGTTGATTTCTGGCTGAGTTATATTAACTCTAGAGCTCTTAAAAAAAATATATATAAATATTTCGGATATAAAAAACGTTGAGTTGTTGCTAAAACGGCATTTTCTCCTGAGAATCATCTTTAATTTCGGTTCTTTTTGACGGATTAGTCTTTGTTCTTGTCTCAGCAATTTCGATGGAAGCAATCCTGCCATAAAGGCACATACTCTTCTTATAAAAATGTTGTTAGTATATAACTTATGTTCTTGCCTAGATTGTTAATTTACCTCCCCTCCTGGCCAAAACCCTTAAAATAGTGTGACCTTCTCCTTTTTTTTCACCTTTCGGAAAAAAACTTAGAAAATTTGTGTTTCATTTTCAAAGCATTGCAAGGTTTTCGAGATGCTTATACCAGCAGTTTTTTTTCCACATTATTAAAACTGAGGGTGTTGTCAGTTTCTTACAAGATTGAGTGTCCGTTCGCGATAGTACGTTTTATTATACTCCAATTATCTTTGATCCTGATAATCATAAGAAAGCTTCTGGTCCGGAAAAACGTCTGAAATAATTTTCCATGCGAGAAAATATTCATAAAAAAACGTACTTAAAAAGTTTAAGACTTTTTTAGGGTCCGTAATTAAAGCTACATTTGTAAAATTCATTTTTTTAATTTTAAGGGTAAGCAGCCTTGCTTAATTCTATTTTAGAAGATATTTGGAATTCAACACATAAATTAATGCAATAGCTAAAAGCATGCTTATAAAAAGACCCATTTTAATTAATAATAACTAAATAAAAATGATTATGGTAAAGCAACTACATATACTCATAAAGTAATTGAGATATACACAAATGGTCAAACTCGGACTCATAACAAAATGTTGTAAAATGTTAATAAAGTTGATGAAGATAATGACAAATTTTATGAACAGAATTTTCAGAAGCTCTCTTCTAATAAAAAAAATGCATCAAAGCACCCGTAGTATAAAAACTTTGCACATCCTCAAAAATAAGTCATTAAAAAATGACCATTACCAACTTTACCATTTCAACAATTTTATGGTGGTGCATAATTCCATAGTTGGTTTATGGACCAAGTGCATAAGCTGCTTTAGCTCAAGTCTCATCTTTATCATCATGGTGCTTCACTTGTCCAGACAATTAGCGGAAGTAGCAGCTATTGATTTCAGAGTTTTGAATGAAGTTATGGTTCAAGTTTCACCAGCTTATAAAAATTGTTTTAACTCCTTTTAAGCCCACAGCATTGTGCCCTATCTATGCGCCGTTAATCCAATCAATGTCACAAACTTCAATGCTGCGGCACCTAACTCCTTTCGTTGACTCCAGACTGCCTGACTCCTCTCTGAATGCTTGCTGGCACATGAAAGGCAGCATGAGTGTAGTTCTTTCTGCTCCAACAGGCAAGGATACATTGCCTTGTTGAATTCAATTTGCGTTTTACAAAAGGAGCCAAAAAGCCTGCCAACTGCCAGCTGCCAAGTTGTTCAGTGACGTAAATTGAAAATGTTCAGCCAAAAAGTATCATCAAAGTGGTAAAGAGTTTTCAGTTGTATACGCTTACAGTGACATATGTATTAATAATAGCTTGTAAAGTAGCTTTGTAACACTTTAAATCAGGATTACACACAACGTATCTTATTTCTAAGATTTTAATCAGAATTTAAACCAATTCAAATTTTACTATAAAAAATTGTATGTAAAATTCAAAAACTTACCTGTAAAAAAGAAAATTAAAAGTAAAAAAATTCAAAAAATAATTTTGAAAACTTTTCAAATTTTGTTGTAAATGTAAACCAATTGAAAAAAAATACATCCGAACTTAAATTTAGCAACTTCGCATGGAATCAGAATTTGGGGGTTTTCGGAAAACATTCGTGATAAAAAAATTTATTAAGCTACAGTCCTGCTTTAAATTTGTTGTCTTATCTAAACCATTTTTACTCTTTGTTTGAATATGAATCTGTCTTTGGCATCAAACCCTGATTTAACTAAGACTGCTTGATGTCTAGGTCTTTAAATAAAAAACTTAATTATGTATTACTTTGGTACAGATGGCTTATTCTCCAACCGTACTAAAGTAAAGATTTGATCGCTAACTGCTTAGACATTGGTTCAACCTCAACTCATTTCATAAACCGTAGACAGTAAAAACTGTTGATAGGTTACGAGAAGATTTAAATATCAAAAGGCTATTGTAGCTTCACTTGCTAGCTAATTTCATAGCTTGCAAAATTTCTATGGAACCTTTGATAAAGAGAAAACTACCGATAGTATTAGTATATACAGCTTTTAAGCGAAAAAAGCCTGCTACACATAAGCAGCTCTTTAGCAGATCGATAACATATTACGTCATAAACTCTGAAAAAAATCGTTTGAGAAACCACAAAATTTGTGAAGGTACGGTGTTGCTGCTTAATTAGGAAAGCTGAAGAGTATCCACAAGATGACACCCCGCAGTGAACTGCTTGCAATGATACTGTGTTGTGCCATAGCTTAATCAGGTGGCATTAGATGAGCTGCCGCTGGCGTGTGGTGATGCTCTTTAGCTATGCTTATTTGGGTGTTGATTTTCATTAGCAACCAGCCAACACACATACGAGTATACACACACACACACAACTGATATTAGGAGCAGGAGGTATCAACGACATTAGCATCATACATCCATCACAAGATGAGGCACTTGGGCTATGAGTTATGGCACTTGTTTATTGTTATGCCCATTTTTGTTGATGCTCACCTGTAGCCAGAGCAATCGCTTAGTTTTGGTTAACATGCAGGTGTGATACACGGTAAACAGCGCCCGTTGGATGACACGGATTACATGCTTCATTAGTGTAATCTTAGTGTTTGAGTCTGAAGCATGTCAAGCTACCAACTGGGTCAGCTAATATGGATGAGTGAATGAGTGGCTTTCAAGATGCTTATCGATCTTTCTACACTTTGTTAGTGCCTGTCGTAGGCTTGACAAATTAATGCTGCTCGCTGCCTTCAATTCCAATTTAATTTATGTTTATTGTCGAAGCACTGTTTTTCCCAGACCTTATCCCGGCCAACACATGGCCATGAGCAAACTGAGAACGGAAAAACCCAAAAATAAGCGCAAAACCAAAACCAAATGCCACGCCTTGAATTACTGCGTTGCGCTTTTTGTGTGGCGGAAAGAAATGTAGAAAAACAAACCAAACAGAAAAAAAAAATTTATATATATATATAATAAAAATGGCCGCTGGTTCATTTCCGGCCTTGGCTTACAATGCGAAAGAGAGAAGGAACAAGGCAGGCCATGAAAGAGAAGCAACTAATTGAAATGTCATTTTGGGCCGTCTAATTTATTAACAATGCAATTAGCAGACGACTTGTACAGGCTATATATAACGAAAATTCATTACAAATGAAGCATTTATATATAAATGCAAACAATTTGTGCTTTAAATGAAAATTGAAAGCAAATTCTACAGCGGGTAATTTGATTAATATTTAAGACATTTATATAATATTAACTGAAGCCACAATCAAACACTCGGCAAACATAAATAAACACACAACAGTTGAGTCTGCCTTTGGGCAGCATTAAATTAAGCGAAATGTAAACAAATGGCTGTATGAAGTACTTCTTATGAGTAACCGAAGATTGTGTACTCTAATAGAATAAAAAAAAATGTTGGTATAGAGACAGTTTATATGTTTTTACTTGAGGTGAACCTCCTGTATCTGAATAACAACCATTTGCACAATAATAAATTTCAAGCGATCTACGATGATAGAATTTGAGATGATATTGGGTTAAAAAAAAGTAAGAACAAATAGGAAGCTGTGTGGAAAACGTTAATATGTGTTCTGAACCGAACAATAAAATATTGATTCTCTCTTAAAGTGTATATAGTTCAAGTTAATTGTTACACAAATGTGGACCGTACCCATGGGAGATCCGTATCAAAATGTAATTAAGCAAAAATTTATTGAAGCCTATATAAACAAATGCCCATCTTTATTACATATAATAATTTTTGACTTTTGTTTGTATCAAAAATTAAAATAAATTTATTTTTGTGCTTAATTTGTTGGCAAATTTAAGCAGTAATTGAAGCGCAAAAAAGGACAACAACAAAGATCGAATCAAAGGCAAATTTACGTAAACACTCGCAATCATTTACGCGTGTGCATGTATGTATACGAGGGCAGGCAGAAAAGTAATTGAACTAGCAAAGTGATAGAATACTCTTTCTTGTTTTTGTATTTGTTGTAGTGAGCTCAAAAATGGTTACCAATACAAACAGCATCAATTCTTCAATCAAACTCATCGAAGCTCGAAGCCAGGGCTGCAATTGGGTATGTGACACATTATGCAGCTTAACGATTAGATCCTGGTGAAAAAGAACAATTCCCTATGCCATCTGAGACCTTTGATTATTTAAATTGGCATCGCATCATTCTAAAAACTAAGAATATTGTATAGTTATCTTACACCAGTCGATTTCAAATGTACTCCTTTGCGATTATCTTGACTCACAGACTCGCTTTGGACACCTTTGTTGCCGATTTCTGAGAAGTCCACTTCTTTGAGCAATCGTTGGTCTCTGGAACCAAGTTTACTATACAGTTACGATCTATTGTCAACTGTTCGCGCACGCTGCTCCCATCTTACAGACAGCTTCTTTATATCCAAATAAAGGTGCCATACATTTTGCTCTCGATTGCCTGTTATACCCGCGTCCTCAGCAATCTCGCATACCTTTTCTGGCGTACCGCCCATGACCATTCCATAGATTTGATCAACTTTTTCTGGGGTGCTGACTTCTCTTGTCTTGCCTGGGAGGTTCTCAACAAACATGTTAGTTTTTCCTTTCTTAAAATCAGCTGTTCCATATTTAATGGTTGATATCCAAGCTGCAGAGTTCGCATAAACATTCGCATTTGTTTTTTCTTTTAGTAGAAGAATTTGAATAAACGAGCGATATTCATTCATTTTTGCGCTCGCACAGAATTTGTTCTCTATTAATCCCCACCCACCAGAAAGTACGCTGGATGAACTAAGTTATTTTTTCTAGTGTGCTGTGATAGACCCAACATTCAATCACAAAACGGCGTAAAAAATCCCTTCTGTTGCAGTCAAACTACGCATAGGGCTCACCCATCTCATACATTTATATTCGACGGTCGTCAATGACCAATGAAACAATCGTCAATGAATCCCTGGATTTTCTAGTTGTGACCTCTCTTGTCTGAACTACGCGCTCCAAATTGAATGTATATATGTGCTTTGGTGGTTAAATTCATCTATTCAATGTATATACATATCTATGCTGATTTCTCATAATACATTTTTTTGTTCGAATTCAATTTTATTAATTTCTGCGAACATGCGCAAGTTGTTCTCAACTAACACAGGCTAATAAAAGTGTCTGAAACATGGACAGCAATCAGCAGATACCAAAAACATAAAAAATTTAAAGTATTTTATTGGCTAAGCCCATTACTTTTCAGACTGACCTCTGTATGTATCTTTATATATATGTGTCTTTATTTATGTCAATTTAAATGGTTAAAATGTGCGTGTGGCTTGCACTTGCAACAAATCAAGTTGAAAGCCGCGTGCAGTGGAAATGCTGCAATTAAGTGTGAATAAGCTGACCCCCGTTTAACCCCCCTACACGCCCAGTTTTTATGGCTTGCTGTGGGCATTTTGTGGTTGTTGGTTTTGTTGTTGCTCGGCACGTGCCGTAGAGTTTCTCGGAACTAAAGAGCGGATGAACGCAGCTAAATCAATGACAAAATGAGCGCCATTTGTAACGCCATGTTTAACAGCAATGTCTCCAGCTCAGTCTCTCCCTATACCTCTTACCATAGGGTGTCTCACTCGCACGTTGACAGTGTTGCCAGCTTGTTATCAGTTTTGACATTAATTAAAGTAGGAGCTGAGCACAACGTGCGCTTGCATTTTATTTAATTTAAGACCAACAACTTGAGCACGTCACAGTAGCAGCCAGGACGGGTAAGGAAACCAGAAAAGTAGCTGAAAACATCATACAGAATAGCTTTACTTCTCGACTTCTTTTTGATTGTACTTATAGTAATTCAATTCGTGTGTAATCCTTTGACCCGAAAATGTTTTTTCCCATGCTCTTTTATCAGTCATATTGAATGAAAGATGCCCAGTTGGTCTTTAGTTTGGTATCTGGGTCCTAGCTTTGCTGTTCATTGCTTACATTCATTTTGAACCTTAGCTCAATTGAATTGAATAGAAATGTAATGAAAGGAAATGTAAGCTAAGTGCAAAGTGATGCCCATTGGGAGCAAGGATATATATAGCTTTCGGTGTATTTTGGCCATTTTGTGGAAATATTTAGTTTAAAGCTTTTAACTTTAAATAGCAGATTATTTAATAAAAGGCCAAAGACAATATTAAAACACAGATATTTGTATGTTACGTATGTATGTGTAACGTAAGTAAATTTTTTTTAAGGAATCTTTTAATGAGAAACGTAACTAACAATCTTTTTTCTTTCTTTACAGCTTCTTGTTTAAATGTTCATCAAACTAAAAGAATAGGTAAGCTTGCGTATATTTGTTTTGTTTTTGTTTATAGAGACTGCCTGAGGTATTCAAATACGTGTATATTGATAATATAAAACACAAGAAATTTGTTTTAATATGTGCTTTACAATAAAATCCTTTTAAATTGATACTTTTTAAGAAAATGCCTTAAATTGTTTCCCCAATTATTATGCATCGTTATTTCATTAAATTGCACTATCCCCTAAAAGTAAATAAACACAGTTTAAGGCACAAATTATTTATAGCGAAGTAATTAGCTTTCGTTTATTGCCATATTTTTCACCACATGTATTTTACTTGGATTTCTGATCATAAAGAAAATAAAAAATTTAGAAAAAAAAACGTTTTTTCTTCTTTCTGGCTGGCCTCAAAAACGCACTGAGCAAAGAGGACTCCAAATATAGCGTCTTGATGTTTTAATAAACAAGGTTCCCTACTATCTTGACGGAGTTCCTCGAACTCACACATGTAGGCAATAGTTGAAGGGAATCTTAAAATCGGGATTTACCATTTGTAGCCGTCGATTTGGGTTCTTACTATATTAAGAACGTGGATGGTTTCATTATAGACGATCTTTTCCACTTTGGGGATTGATTAAAATGTAGCTACAGTGAGAACGCTCCTGGACTCTGAGTGGCGCACAAACATTCGTCTGATTGTTAATGAGCTAAGGATTCCGTACTGCTATTGAGGGTGTTTGTGACAATGCACATGGCTGTACGTTGCCCTGACGCGACCACCCTACAGTCCACCGCCGAACTTCTTTTTTTTTATAGCTTTAACGTTGTGAGCTGTTTGCCTAAAATGTATATTAGTTTTTTTGAAACTCTTCTGGATATTACATTTTTATTTAAATGCATCGAGGTTGCCAGCAAAACGTCATTCCTTCTTCAGATTACTCAAACAGTCGAATATCTAGCAATATGACGAAGGTCTTGTGAATTTGGTGGATTGTCTTCTATAGCTTCTGACCAAAAAATTATATGCTTTTTACCCAGCTTATTAAGGTTTGTTTTCTTGTTGAGTGTAGACCGCCAGATAGAGACTCCATAGCGAAGAATCGGTCTCACGATGCCAGTGGACTATGTTCGGAGACATACCCCATTTTAATCCAATGGCCTTTCTACATGTGTACAGGGCGATCATTGCCGTTTTCCTTCGATCTTTCGTGTTCAGATTCCAGTCAACTTTGCTATCAAGGATAAGTCAAAGATATCATGCTGAGTCGCTGAAAGGTAGGCAATTACCATTAAGCTTAGGGTTAATAAGGGGAGGGATCTTATACTTCCTGGTAAAGAGCATGAGCTTTTTTTTGTCTGGGTTGTCTCCTAGACCGCTGGCTGGGCCACAGCCCGAGAGCGTGTGCTTAAGCTTAATAAACGAAAATTTAAAAACTTTATGCTTTTTTGTGTTCTGGTAGCCCGTTCATATTATTTTTTACTTCTATGGTACACAAATAACCGAAAAATTAAATTTTTCGGACACATGACATCTATAACTTATCGGTTCTACTGTGGGGCCTCCGCTATATTCTATATTGAAGGCATTCATCAATTAATAAAAATATAAAAGCGTTGCTGTTAAATGTAAGGCAGCTTTCAGGCAGGATGAGGCAGGTTGTTATTTTCTTGTTTTTTTTTTTTTTTTTGTGGAGCAGTATCTCTTGTGTATTTATGTGTGTGTGTGGGTATATATTAATTTGATTAAATGTAACTGGAAAAAAACACACATGCAACATACATAACATCAAGTTTTGTCACATGCCCAACGTTGTTTTTGTTGCTCCTGTTGTAACTTTGATGACATTTACACAAGGCAAGAATCACGCACACACGAACATTCAGTTATTGGATGGCAAACAAGAAATGACAGAAGCGGAGGATGTGCTCCAAACGGAAATGGCAAAGTTCACCCTGTATGTGTGCGTGTTGGTTTGTTTTTAAAAAGGAAGTGGGAAGTGGCAGATAGGGGCTGTATTTTTTCCCTTGTTTGTCAATATACATAAAACACCGAAAGACATGCGACGACATAGGCGTCTGGCGACATCGTGCGTGCTGCCATTTTGACACAGATAACCCAAGAGAGGGTGACAGCTAAAGGGAACAGCAGAGAGAGAGCAGAAGGGAGCTTGACACTCTTGCATCATAGACAATGACTGAGCGGATCCTGACAAAAGAACTGATAACAAATATGCAGCAAGTACCATATGAAACAAACAATGGAGGAGGAAATTTATTTTAAACTGAAATGCTACGCAGCTTTAATGCTCTTCAACAATTCATACAATATTATACCAGGATTATTTCTGCTTTCTTCACAAGTATTCCATCATTTCGTTACGCTCGATTTAAAGCCATTCTACATTGAAACATGTGAAAGATGCTTGTAGAGATTTTATTAACCCTTGGCTATACATGATTAAATTCAACCGTTTATGCATCTTGAAAATTTTTTGAGCCCGCTCCGTAAATATGCTGCTATGGTTGGAAAACTTTTTTGACTTTGCTTTTTGGAATCATCTAATTTAGGAGGAGTTTGTTTTTATTATTGATTTTTAGAAATTATTTCGAGGACCCAATTTTACCATATTATTTCCCTATAACCGAACTATACCCAAAGCTTTCAACTTTCTAGCAATATCGAATAGAAAGTATGTTTGGGCAGAAAATTACCTTTATGAAGCAAGCACCTTTAATTCGAAAGTCCAATTTACTGCTCATCATCTTCTAATTCTTTTTTTCAGCCTTTCTTCGTCATTGATTGGACAATATTGTACATATTACCTTATTGTAGAATGTCGTCACCTTGTAGGGCGAGGTAGGGCTTGTGTCCCAAGTTGCGCATGATATTAATTCTACAGCGAATTTTGTATTCGTTAGAAAACCTAAATCTCTGAAGGTTTGATTAACTTTTTTAGTTATCGATGAAAAATCCTTAAATAATTTTTGAAATATTTTCCGAAATTTTCGGATTAGTTGGGAAAATTTGTATAAGCTGGATCCAAAAAATGCGGACTAAAATTCAAAAATAAAAGCGATTGCGTAAATGATTGATCTGAATGGTGTAGCACAAGATAGTGTTACGTAACAAAGTTTTTGACGTCACACAGTGTCATATCAACGTTGCGTTCTTCATATATTTCATATTCAGACATATTTGGACATAACATGTCGAGTTCTTTCGAGATTCTTTGCTATGTGGCCCATCGATAGACCAAATTCAAATCAACAAAAAAATTGAATAACACTAGTTTACACGAAAAATGAACCTTCCTAAAAATGTGTTTTTTAGGGAAATTTGGGGTCAAGAAACACGAAAATGGCAACCTTTTTTTTTCTTAAGCACCGTTTTCGAGATATTTTCGAAAAACTTGTAATTTTGAAAAATTATCAGAAATGACACTTTTTTTCGACTTTGGTTGCCTGTAACTTCGATAATTTTTACTTAATCTGTATTTATTATATATGTATATTAGGGTGGGTCAATTTTTTTCGGTATAAGGGCTCACTCGGATTTTGATTCTTTGGGTAATTCTAAGCAAATTTGCCCAAGAAACTATGGGTCTAAAATGAATTTCGAGTCGCCCACTTTTTCAAAATTTTTAAGAAAAAAAACCGAAAAAAATCAAAAATCAACACTAAAGCGCCCTCTGGCGGCACCCAAAATTAAAAATAGATGTCAATAATGAATTCCTCGACCCCAAAAACCCCCAAATTCACATTTGGCTAGAGAAAAAATATCGATTTTAGGCCTTTTCAATGAGTTTCTAAGTCGATTTTTGAATATGTCGAAAAAAACCTATTTTGAAAAAGTGGGCGACTCGAAATTCATTTTTGACCCATAGTTTCTTGAGCAAATTTGCTTAGAATTATCCAAAGAATCAAAATCCGAGTGAGCCCCATAAGGTTTTTTCGGCCCCATACAAATTGACCCGCCCTAATGTATATATTAATAAAGAGCACAACAATACCTTTCGATCTAATCGTCTTTTATGTCGATACAAAATTTTGTTCACGAGATATGGAGGAATAACTGAAAAAGTGCCCAAAAACATATTTTTCGAAAATATCGCGAAAACGGTGCTTAAGAAAAAAAAAAAAGGTTGCCGTTTTCGTATTTCTAGACCCCAAATTACCCTAAAAAACACCTTTTTAGGAAGGTTCACTCGATGACCCTTAAATTTGCAAACTAGTGTAATCGTAGAATTTGAGTTAAAACGATATTAATTTTTTTTTAATTAACAAAAAAGTTGATTCTTTGAAGAATATAAGTCGATCCATGAAAAAAAACGATCAAACTAAAGGCATATCCTGTTCAAATGGAGCAAAAATCATGAAAACATTTAAAATTTCTTATATTGCGAATGGTTAATTTCGTTTAATTTTTTATGTTGAATGTAACCCCATACATTTTTATTGAAATTGCATAATTTAATGCAAATAATTAATAATAATTAAAAAATTGTTTTTTGAGCAATGTTAAAATTTTTATATTTATCTACAAAATAAATGAATTTTTTCCATCATATAAACAAAAAGTATGTGCATACTCTATTAAATATTACAAAAATGTAGTATAATTTTTGCCATATTTGACAAAAATAAAAAAGAAATTTTTTCATACATTTTTTTAAAAAAACATTAAAAATTTTCGTTTTATTTTTTTTCAACATTGTTCCACCAAATCGATTTGATTCATATTCACACCAAATAAAGAACGTATAAAAACACGTGTTTGAATAAAAATGGTGATTCACATATTTAAGGAACATACTTAAACAAAATTAAGAAAATTTCATATTTTTTTTAAGAAAATGTGTTTGTTAAAAAAAAATTAAATCTTTATTATTATCAAAAAAAAATTGGTTCAAAAATATGAAGTAATTTAGTCACAATTAAATAAAAACGAAAAACACGTTTTTTTAAATTCAACCGTAACGCGTTAAGTTTAAAAACTGAAATTTTGCGAAAAAAAATTTTTTTTGCATTATACGTCGAACTGCATCATTAGTTTTCAAAAATCGCTGGGGCAGTTTCCAGTACCTTATCCAGCTAGACCCTTTTGAACGAATTCTAAAATAAAGTAGAAAAAAATGTATGGCTGTATTTCTGCCGAACTTGAAATGCTTTACAGAGAGAGAAGAATAGTTTCCCAACGATAACGTACAAAAATATTGTAATATTATTATTCTGAGCTCGTGCTATGAACACTTGAAAGAGAGTGTAGAGGGTGTCCTATTTAAGTTGCGTGGAGTGCCCCTTTTAGTTCCGAAGAGAAAAATGAGATACGCTTATTTGACTCTGTTGTGGGTGTCTTTTTAATGCAAACAACTTTCCATTCTCTATGCTTCTAACCTTTTTTGCTAAAGAAACTATAAACCAAGTAACTGAATTGGATCGTAATCATCAATTTTCCTCTTGTAAAGTTTTTTTTTTTAAGTTTAAAACATAGCATAGCTTATATAACCTATTACATAAGTGCATAAAACTGCATAGTTGAACTAATGTCATGGCATGCAAATATGTTGAGCAAATAGGAAACAATGCAAGGACTTTGCAATTTAGCTATGTACTATATGGGTATATACATATGTATGTAAATTTGTTATAACAAACATTTTTCCGCTATGAAAAATGGCAAGAGGTAAACTTTGCATATGTTGCAAATGTGCTCAGTAAATAAATACATATTTCATACTTTTAATATCAAATAAAAGCAAAAGAAAAAAATACATGCCATGATGAGCTTTTAACACATGCAGACACGCCCTGTCGCACATCGCATATTTCTACCGTATAAGAAATATTCCTGAAATGGTTTTTTGGCAAAACGTTGCTCTTATAACTGCAGGCACTTGGTCTTGGTCTTGGTCCTTATACTTGTCGTGCTAGTGGTGCTCCAAGTTGTTGCTAGCAACTTTTCAGTTATCGTCGAGTGAGTGTTGAAAAATGCATGGAAAATTACAACAGGAAGCACGCGCTAACATGATCGATAGAGCACACACACACATACACACACTCAACACTCACTCCTGCATTTGCCTTGAAGCCTTGAGGCAGGCAATGTAAAGCACAATCCTGGCAAGCCTGATTGCATGTGCATTAATATGATGATGATGATGGCTGTGTTGATGATGATGATGATGATGATGACGGCATTGGTGTCAAACATAATGGTCACATTTATATTTTTTGCACATAATGCTAGTGAATGGTTCGGTATGGTTGCTTGGTTTGTTGATTTTTAATGCCTGCCATAAAAAATTAAAGTTTAATTAAGCGTTCAGATAGATTGTGTACATCTGCAATGCCCAGAGGCATGTTAATTCCATGGACATACTGTGCAGTCTCATATCCTGTGACAATGCAGCTCATCGGTCGCACAGGAATCTGCAGGAAATATTTTTTTTTTGCCAGGTTTGTTGCCTCTTTTTACATTTGTGCACTGCACAAAAGTTAAGGAACTCCAGGTTCCGGGTTTTCCTGTAACGAAGTTTATTAACTTTTTTTTTTTTTGAAACTTTAGCTGTAGTGTGTTTGAACTTCAAAACTGAACTGTTCTTCAAGGTTAAGTGCTTGTGCAAGTGAAGTGAACAATTAAGAGCAGTTTCTTTTCTTTGTTTGGTTCAAATCCTGAAACTTTTCGGATAAACGCGTACTAGCCCGGCTCTCTCTTTTTAAAGACAACGACTCTACAGGCATTCCAAATAATGAAAATACGATATTTTGCATTGGATATTAAATTTTTTATTTTTTATTATTCTTTAAATCTTTACTTTTCACCTTTATTTCATGCAATATGCCTATGAAATATGAAATTCGAGAACCATGCAAAAACGTAAATATCTTCCTTTTTTTTTTTTAAGTGTACCCGTATGGCCGCGATATTTTCACATCCGTTGCAGCACCGGCAGCATAAACAACACCAACAACAACACCAAAACCTAAACACAATGCCAGATGAGAGCACGTACCAACTGGATCCTTCGTTTGTGTAACACCCATAAGCACTTTAGCGTTATTGTTGGCATTATTGCGCGGTTCGGCATTATATTACGAAAATTAAACAGAACGTTAGTTTTGATTTCAACTTTACGGATTTAGTTGACATGGAACATGAGTTCTTGCAACATTCCGCCTGGAGCAGTTCCAGCTAGAAAATCGATATGAGTTTTAATGCTCACGTGTGTATTGGAAAACTGCTGCTTTACGGTTTGTTTGCATTTTCCCCATGCAGCATATTTTCAATGTGTTTTGCACGTACCACGAATTTGATGCGATTTTTAGTTTTTTGACAGAGTTTTGCCGGCAGCATTGGGGAATATTATTTATTTGTTTTATCTTTGTAGCTTGATTTTTGTTTGGTTTTACAATTGTCGCTGATGAAGTTGTTAAAAAGCAACAAAAACGAGCTAGTATTGAAATTGCATGTACTACGGGTCGTATGAGTGATAGAAATTTGAAATGTATGTTTGTTTATTTGTGGCTTCATAATATGTAATTTGAAATGCATGGAATACATTTTCGCTGAAAATTTACTGTGTGCATAATTCAGCAAGTGTAAAACAGCAGCCAGGAAGAAAAAAAAAATATGAAGCTCCAAACCGGAAGCTTGCACACACACCATCGGTGTACTCTTTTTTTATCCCGGTTACATTTTAAGTATAAGTTATGTATATGTTTCTCTTTTTATGAAATTAATTTGTATAGTGTCGGCCATCTGTTAGTTTGTTTGTTAATTGCATTTTATTCATATATTTTCCAACAATATTGGACAAATGTATAGGGTGGGCCATCTGTTGGGTTGTTTGTTAATTGCATTTTATACGTATATTTTCCAACAAAATTGTGCCAATGTATATACCAAAACCAAGTTTCAAACTACTCATTTATGTATGAAAAATAATATCGCGGCTGGCTCTACAGGCCCGTATGCGAACATCGTAATTTTCGATGACTTTTTTCTGTCTGTTCTCCCATCCATTGAACGAATAAGCGACGCTGTTAATGGTCCATGGACTTCAATTGTGAATCTTGTAGGCGTGTAAATGCAGATCCGCATGCAAAATTCGACGCAAAGTGGTCCTAGCAAGGTGTAATTCTTGCGAACGATGACGCGTCGATGTTCCCAGCGACACTGCCCTTAACCAGTATGTACTTTCCACAGAACGACGATTTGCATAACACTTTTGCGTAACACTTTTATGCGTTGTTCGGTTGTTAAACGATGCATGACTAAAATTTTGTAGTTTTCAACTTGATATATGTCGAAGCGCATCCAGTTTGGACGGTTATGTTCCGAATTATGAGTGTTTAACAACCAAACCAACAGATGGCCCATCCTATATACATTATATGTTGAGTGCAGAAGATCCCTTGAGAATTGCTTTGGAATTTAATATACGACTCAGAAATACTATTAAGTTCTTTATGGTCTAATCAAAATTAATTGCATGCGATAAAAATATATTTTTATTATAGACCAAGAGCATAAATCATGAGTTGTGCTTGCGCTTAAAAAACTTATCTTTGCGCCTTTTGGTTTAATAATATAAAGATATTCAGTTTTAAATGTATTTTATTGACGTTTACTTGTGAGTAGTTTGATAAATAAAAATTAAAAAATGTTAATGCCAAGCTTCAATTTGAAAGACGTATTTGTGTCCATTCTTAAAATTTTCTTTCTTAAGCAATTTTATAAGTAGTCAAAAAATCATCAACGCTTTGTTTTAGCCGCCAATCCAAAAATAGTGAAACAAATCCACAAAATGGCTTTGGATGACCGTCGACTAAAAGTGGGTGAGCTAAATGTGTACGGGAACTCACCAACTTTGACCAACACTGGTATGTTAGGTCGGGACGTCCCCCTAATTATTTTTTTAGAAATATCACAAATTTGTTTTTTATACCCTGTACCTATAGGTACAAAGGGTATACTAGATTTGTGCAATGTACGTAACGGACAGAAGGAGGCGTGGCAGACCCCAAGTCCTTTATACCAAAATGCTTATCATAACCTCGGGTAGTGATTTAGCCATGTCCGTCCGTCTGTATAAACACCTAGATCTCGGAGACTATAAGAGCTACAGATACGAAACTTTACCAGCTGATGCGCATATTTCCTCAGAAGATGAAGTTTGTTGAATCATGTCAATATCTTTCCCCGTTCCACCGTAGCAGATTTTCGCGGTTTTTAGCTACACGGTTTTATATTTTCATCTGAAACTTAACAGAGCGATGCGTCGTAGTAACAAAAGTTATAGTCAAAAGTGTACAAATTTCACCAAAATCTTAACAACTCTGTCAAAATTTGCGTAATCACCATCATCATTCATTGCATTACAACCCTTTGTGGGTCAAAGCTTCATTCACGATGCCCCTCCATATCACTCGATCCATTGCTTGGACTTCGTAGTTTTGGACATTCATTTTACTCAAATCTGCTAGCACCGCATCCTTTCAGGATTAGCTTTAGTGTGGAGCTATCTTCCATGCGCAGTACATGCCCAATCCACCGTAGGCGCTGGGACTTGATAAAGCGTACGATTGTTTCATAGCGTATCAATTCTTTGAGCTCTGAGTTATAGCGCATTCTATAGATGTATAGATAGAATGTTTCTCTCAAATGCTGCTAACTGCTTACAGACAGCTTTACGGAGGACCCATACCTCGCAGCCGTATTTCAAGGCGGGTTTTATACATCTGCAGTTTTGTATTTCGAGAGATTAGTTTGGATTTAAATAATTTGACGTATGAAGAGTAACATCTATTCGCTGCAATGACTCTCTCTTTAATTGCGCATGTCGAATCACCTAAGTATTTGAAAGAGGCGACTGATTCAATGCTAAAGGGACCTATCCTCAGGTCTTGAGACTGGCGAGACTTTGAGGATCTAAGCATATATTTCGTTTTTGTTTCATTTATCTGCATGGATTGATACAACTACGTTCTTGAGTTCGTTGAGGTTGCTTGCAAGAATTGCAATATAATCAGCGTAGGCACAGATTTGTGATGATTTATAGAGAAGTGTCCCGCCTTTATTTACTTCGCTTATGCCGAAGTGTAACATCAGGTTGAATATTATTGTGGACAGAGCATCTCCATCGTCTCTACCGGGAAGGCCTCAGAGTGATGGCCTTGGATTAAGACCTTCGCTGATGTTTTTGAGAGAGTAGCGCATACTAAACTCGTTAATTTTGCTGGAATTTCAAGGCTTTGGAACAAATACGGAATTTTATCTCTTTTGTTTGAGCGGAAAGCCTGCTTAAAGTCAATAAATAGACAGTGAACATCCCGTCCATATTCAAAGCGTAAAAAATATTTACAGATATTTATTTTTTTTATTTGAGTTTAACATAAATGAATCATTTCTGTTTCGGTTTTCAATTGCGACTTATCGAAATGATTGTCTACCGCAAAATAATGCGTTTCAAAAAAGCGCTTTAAATAAATTAACCCTCAGTAAGGGCATCACAAATAACAAACAATCTCATTGTTTAAACATAAGCTTCCAACAACAACAAAAAAATAAAAAACAATAAAGTCAAAAAGCCATGCAAAAAAAATTAAAAGGCAAAACATTACCCAAAAATGTAAATATATATTAATAGGTGACTTCCTGTACGCCATCCTTTGAAAAGTACAAAACGCAAAAATTCAAAGGAAACAATATGCACAATATAAAGGCTGGCAGGCAGGCAGACAGACCAGTTTCAGCCCTGCTTTAGGTGCAACATTTCAATTACGCCCAGTTCCAGAGTCGGGTCTCCGGGAGACACCACTAACTGGCTGGCTGCTGCAGGCTGCAAGCTGTCAAAGTTGTTGCCGTTGATTGTCGACAAGACAGAAATTTGCATTTGCATTTTAGTGTGCGCACCAGGAGCATTTAAGTTGAACAACGAAATATTCCCACGCTACAATTGGCCAAGTTCATGCAAGAAGCAGACCAGGGGTGTGATAAAGAGACTGGAACAACTACAGATACAAGCCACATGCCCCATGTGGCCCATCTGGCGCTGGGTTACATGCAACATTCCGTAAATTGTATAAAACGTAAAGCGTAGAATTCTTTATTTCCTCGCGCAATTAATTTAAATTCTGTTTTTTATTTATTTGCTTATACAACTTGTTTATATTTCCATTTGGAATTGTTGTATCAGATTTTTACAATTCGCATATGGAAAACAATTTCCATTTATTTGTTTACGTAACGCAAGCATACAATAACTAATTTCTGAAGAACTTTTGTAATACCAAGCAATACTGACAAATTATGTTAACTATTTCCTTGGAACTTTAATTGCAGTTTTTGCACACTTTATAGTACTATTTGTTGCATTATTATAATGTGCAAAGTAAACCAATTAAAGTTCAAGTACAAAAAATGTCTCATCAAAGTTACCAAAAGTTACGCAGCCAAAAAACAAAGTTTTAACTCTTGAAAGAAGAGAAAACTTATTTTGAGTTACGAAAATTTAAATTGTATGGCTCAAGTTCTTGCATTTTTTGCTCTTTTACGTCGCTGTTGGATTTCCTCTTTATTTACTATAAAAAATAAATTTGTCCTTTAAGCTCTTTGCATTTTCACTTGGCTTAATAACGTTGTGGTGTTGTTGTCAAGCAAATCCTTAGGGTAAACTAATAAATAGTTTTTTGTTACAATAACTATGTCTAGCTTCTTTACTTTTTATAAGCTTTAATATCCTGTAACGAAGGTTCCAAGGTATAATAAGTTTCTGCAAATGTTTTTAACAGGTAGCAGGAGATACTATATATTCTTGACCTGGTATAGGCTTGTCGATATAGCTATAACTTTCTGTCCATCTGGCATTCTGAAAACTCAGAAAAAAGAGACGGTCTAATTTTAAATTCGAATTTGCTTAAAACAATATTGTTTAGTTCTTTTTATGAGAATTTTTCAGGCCCGTAGCCAAGAATTTTGTTTAAGTGGTAGGGGCTTTTATGGGTATTGACAGCTTCGACAAGTTTTGTCGGAATCAAAACCTAGAACATTCCTGATTTTTGCAAAGCGCGGTGAGATCTTACACTATTAAGTGTGGAAGATATGATGCTCAATAGCCCCTTAGCGTACCCACTAGTTATATGCCTGCATTTATTTTTTCATCTGTTCTTGTCCTTCAAATCATCCCAAATAATTTAAAATTAAGAATCTCTGACATTTTTAAAACCTATCTAAAATAAAGTGAGCTTAATAAAAAAAAATCCGCTCTTGGCAACATTTTTAATTTCTCGGTGTATAAACGCGAATTTCGAAGACTACAATATTTCTAATTTTCCAACATTCCAACATAATGAACAAAACGTGAATATAGTAAGTAAAAATACAGAGTTATAGGCTAAAGAAAGCAAATTAAAACCAGACCTCGAGATATCGTCTATGCCAAATTGTATTGAGCTAAGCAAAAAATTTTACCAACAAAAGGACCAGACGCAGTTCGAAAAATCCCAAATGGAATTTTTATTTTTGAAGTTTAGTCATTCCGTGCGAAAATTTTCGAACTGCGTATGGGCCTTAAAGTAAAATATATTTATATGAAATATATATGTTCGAACGCGTCATCGAAAATTGGAACTTCCGCTTGGACGAGCTACGGCGCAGTTGCGGCCAACATTCGAAAGGGATTATTTTTAAAAAGTGAATAGCAAGAACGGTTCTGTCTATTGATAATAAAGATTTTCCGATTCATTTGAAATTTTTGTGTTTTTTTTATTTTAAAGAAAAACCTAAAGATTGATGACCCTTTACATTATTTGTAACAAGCTACGACTGTAACCGTCCTATTAGTTTACAAAATGTGGGCTGCCAAGTAAACTCACTGCAATATTTTTTTTTCCTTAGAAAAATTTCTTCGTTACGCTTGTAGAATTTCTTAGGAAACTTTACATTTGTAAACTTGTTTATGATGACAAATGGTGGCTACAATGTCGGAATGATTTTACAATTCATAACTATTTATCACGAGCTTTGTAAATGGAACAAGCAACAACCAAAGGAACAAGTAGTTCCTAAGTGAAAAGTAAGAAAAATAGGGGGTTGCGCACCCTACATGCCTCACGCATTAACCTCCGGGGGGCGGGTACAGTTGAGACATCCCGACTGTACTGTAATAATAAGATTTTTTACTACATACATAGCAATTTTGGTGACTGTACCTATTTTACAAACATATTATTTAGTGGTGCTTCTTAATTTTTGCCTATAATTCACTAAGCTCTCTACCGAAAATAAAATAAAATTTGGTTTCCAATTATGTAAAGCCTGGGGCAATATTGTTGGATTAAAAATGCGAAAGTAATCCACGAAATTCAATTGGGGGGAAAGGTGGGCCAATATCAAAAAGTACATAAGACGCACCTTGGGGTAAAATTTCAAGCTATTAGCTTTGTTGGTCTTCGAAGAACAGGCAATACGGAGAGGCGCCCGGATGGACAGAGAGACATGGCTAACTACATTCCTCTTGTCATCCTGCCCATTTCAGAATAAATGTTATTTGGTCTTACACTTTAGGGGCCGTACCCAAACTACGTGACCAATTTTTACAATTTTTGAACCCCTACTATTTCTGGAATCAATAAGTAAATAAAGGTCATTCCCCTACAGAATATTATTGACTACGTAGCATAAACGTAGACACCCCGTCGAGTGACCAAGCGTGGTATTTTCAATACCAAAAGGATCTTTTTTTTATTATATGAAAAATTACATTAAAATCGTTAGGGGACTTTAGAAGATATATGGAAATAGGGTAATGCAATGTCGTTGGTAGCGTAGTGGTAGCGTACTCGCTTTACAAACCGAAGGTCGGTGGTTCCCCGCAGTAGCACTGGTGGTACATTTGCCTAGCACTGGCATCGCTAGCTCAAAGACGCTATTTGCCCAAGAAAGTCTCTATTAATTAAAGACACCGCCGTTCGGATTCGGCTATAAACTCTAGGTCCCTGTTCTCTTTGAACAGTTATTAATAGAGATCCCCATGCCCCACCCAGGGGCGACTGACAAAAAAATTGTCAGTCAGGGTATTATTATTATTAATGTTGTTCCGCGTATAAGTTGAAACTTGTCCTAAAAAATCGGCTAATAACTGAGAGAATAAAATTCAATTAAAAACCAAGATGTTCCGATTGTATCCGCGCCACATGTTTATTGTAACTTTAATTCCCGAGAAATTGATACCAACTTTTATAACATTCTATACGAAAATCTGAATTATAGAAAAGCGAATTATTTCAGCGACATACATAATAAAATCATTATGAAAATCATTTATCGATAAGTGATAAAATCGATAGTAATATTGCGTTAAGAGTAACAAAGGTTTCTGACATTTATATTTATCCTAGTTAATTTGAAAAAAATAAAGCAAACAAGACCAACTTATTCACTTCCGCTTTCTTGTCTCGTTTATTCGTTACAAATTATTCACCTGCTTATATCGATCAGAAATTATCGATTAAACTATTGCAAGCTTACTGGCAGATAAATTTACCAATAAACAAAAAATTTCAACAATTTAAGTACTCAGACTAGAGAAATTTTTCAATTAAGGTTCAATTAACAAGAAAAATGCTGTGATTTTTGTGCGATGAACAACATAATTAAACTTAAATTCGATTTCCATTTCTTTGGGAATGGCAAAAACAGTGTAAAGTGCAAAGGGAAACATGTGCCAAATGGATACTAACGTCCGTTGATGCAGCTAGACCACAAAAAGGATGTTTGTGGTCATCCTGGCAAACAGACAGTACAATTCACACGGGTGAGAGCAAAGTGCTCTACGTACACACATCAATAATTACGGCACACTAAGCGAGTGCCCACGGGATACACATGTATAGGGTGATTATTTAAGCGTTTGGTTTGAAAAATGAAATATTTTTGTGCTGTTAAATTAGCGCTTAGATAGTTTTTGGGTGGAAACTAGCTTATCAGCAGCAAAAGATGTGTTAAACGTTGTCTTTCAAGGCCGGAATTGCCACTGGCATGAATTGAATGGATTAGTTGTTCTATGTAGTCCCAATACTTCCAAACCGCAAAATCAGTTTCTCATCGAAGTCTTTTACCAATTGGTCATGAAGTGAATCTTTTGCTGAAACCGCATGGTGACTAAGTTCAGCTCTATTATATGTACATTAAAATATTTTCCTCCCGAAGTTGCCTAAAACGGCGTAACTCTTATTTTCTTCCGTTCACTTTTGAACTTCATGGGGTCTAACCGCGGTATGTCGGAATAAACTAAAAAATCATATACAAGAAAGAGAGTGATCCTAAGTTTAAAACGATGCTAACGAAAAGATAAAATTCAAAAAACACAAAAGAATAAAGGTGGTCATGGAACGTTGTTCTCGACATCATCAAAGAAGTACGGAGCAATCATTATGCCCGCCCCGAGAAAATAATTTTTCAGGGCGCACGTGAGCTGTCAAATAGCCTACGTTTAAATACCAAACAGCTAAAAAAAAACACCCCATACATTGACAGGATGTATAGTTGTGGGGCTATAAATGGCAACAAAAAAAGTAGACAGGAGCATCCATTTGAATGGTATCCATCCGACTATCTGTCTGACCGGCGTCATGCAACGGAGCTCGAAGTTCTATTTGACTTTTTTGATTGGCTTTGACGAATATCTGACTACATGTATGTAGTGGGACTGAATAAGTGAATATGCATTCGAGTATGTGTGTTTGAGCTATACTGTCATTCACTTAATCAAAAGATTTCACGTCTGACTTACTTACATTATGGTAATTTATCAAACGATGTCGACGCAAACAGTTTCCCTTACAATGTCATCAAGGCAATGCGCCGTAAATCATTTTGTGTGAGTTTTCTTTTGCCCGATTTTACGATTTCCTTTCTTATGGTTGTAATCTTGTGGTCAGTCATGCTTCACGTTGAGCGACAAGTGACGTCGAAGTTGCTCCTAGTGGCATATACCCTGCAAAAGGATATATTGAGATAATGCAAATGGCATTAGCAGTCTTGAGTTGCATTTTCTACTACTATACATACACTCGTTTTTATAAAAGCACTACAAGGCAAAGCATACCCATGTAGAACTAAAAGCTAAATCTTTAGTACTTTAATAGCATAAGATTTGAAGATTCCAAATTTATCCAAAACAAGTATGTTTCAATGACGCAATTTTTTTCCCAATTCATAAAAATCTTTAAAAATTAACAAGTTTTGAGATAGTTAATTTGAAAGTAATCAGAAAGGAACCTCTTTTGAATAAAAAAGTAGCATTTTTGAACATAGTCCACTTATTTATTTCAGCCATTTCTTCATCTTTAGGATGTAATAATGATGAGGTGTCCAAATCTTAAGAATTTTATGATTGAGGATTTCCCATCAAATTTAAACACGCTGGTACTAAATTGTAAACACTAAGTGGATTGATAATAAAAACGCAATTATAGGTTATAAAGATGTAGGGAATTACAGTTCTTGATTGAATTAAAAAACGGTGGATTTAGTATTCCATTCAATTTTATTCTCCATGACGGTATTTTTTAGTATTTTTCAGCTAACAAAATTTACACAGCTAACTTTAATTCTGCAACTGTGGGATTATTTTTAATGATAATACTATAAATAGTTAACACTAACAAAAATTAAACTATGTAAGGATAAAACTAACGAGTGCAGTTTTTATTTTTGTTAATTTTTAATCAAATTTTTAAACATCATAGCTGAAAATCACGAAATTCTTTTGCGTGCAAACTGGGCAATATACCGAAATAATTCAAGAAACATGATCTGATGAGGTACTGTTGATAAAGTTTTGTGCCTCTAAATCTTGTGGTCTTCGAAATCTAGGTGTTCATACCGACAGACGTACTTACAGACTGACAGAGCCTAATAGCTATTTAATTTATTTATTTTAATAGCTAAGTTACGATAAGCATTTTGCTATAAAGAACATAGGATCTACCACGCCGTCTTCCCTTGTATCTTTGGGTACAGGGTAAAAAAACGTGCATGACATGGAATTAAGCATAAAATGCCAAAAACTTCGAAACTGTGCCTATGATGACTATCATAATAGCCGCTCGTGACAAAAATCTACCTATAATTGGGTCGCTAATGAATGAAATAATTAAAGAACTTAGTAATTCTTTGGGACACGATATGTTTAAAGCGAGTACAGCATGGTTGGGCAAATACAAAACATGGCGCCGCATTGTTTAAAAAATCTTAAGTGGAAAAAGTGCTTATTAGAATAAAAAGGGTCATCAATCTTGAGGAAAAAAAAAAAATAAAAAATTTAAAAAGAATCGGAAAATCTTTATTATCAATAGAAAGAACCGTTCTTGCCATTCACTTTTTAATAATAATAATCCCTTTCAAATGTTGGCTCGTTCAAACGGAGGTTACAATTTTCGATGACGCGTTCGAGCATAATCGTCGGTATCTCGCGAATAACACGGGTAATGTCGGCCTCTAATGCTTCATTCGTAGCTGGATTATCCGCAAACACTTTAGACTTCACGTAGCCCCAAAGGAAAAAGTCTAACGGTGTGATATCACACGATCTTGGTGGTCAATTCCCCGATCCGGAGCGTGAAATTATTTGTTCACCGAATTGGTTCCTCAATATGTCCATTGTTTCACGGGCTGTGTGAAACCATTCAGTCATTTTTGAAGAAATATGGACCGATGATTCCACCGGCACATAAACTACGCGCTGGACGAGGTCTATTCGGTCGAGTGTCATCCAATAATGAATATTGAGTCTCAAATTTGTTGATGGTATGGCGAATAGTGGTCTCAGTAGGTCGATTATGGCGACCATAAAATGGACTAAGCGCGCGAAAAACCTTCTTTACAGAACGCGAATTTTCGTAGTATAATTGTACGATTTGTAAACGTTGTTCGGGTGTAAGTTTTTCCATGAATAAACTGAATAAAAAAAAACACATGGCAACTTGACAGTACTCACGCGTGGTTTATCAAAAAAAAACTCAAGATTGATGACCCTTTACAAGATCAAAATGGTAAGGCTGATGATTCACCAAGACTGATGGTTTTTCAAAAAATAAAAAAAAATATGTTTCCAAAAAAATTTTAAGATTTTTTAAAATAATCTTTAAATCATATGTAATTTCAGTATTGTGAATTAACTTTAGGGAACCAATATTCTGCTTCCATGTGAATTCGCTTTAGGCCCGTTCGAGAGTATAAGTAAAGTTTGTTTCAGATGCAAGTGCAACGTGACTCCAAGTCAACGTTAACATATCTCTTTTCTTTTTTCTTCGTTATTAGTTTTCCTTTAACATTTTCGCCAGCTTGTTTTTCTCACTGTGCATTGAAGAACGTGCTGAATTTGCTCCATTTACGTCAGTAACTTGTAGTACACCAACTGTAAAGAACATCATTAGTTACGTAGCCGCCGCAGTCCCATACGTGCATTCGCTCACACACACACACAAACACACAGAGAGAGAGAACCAGAAAGAGACTCAAAACGTAACGCAACGAGTAAATTGAAGTTTAAAATAAAAACTTTGCAACATAAAAAGCGTTATTTACAGAGCCGAACCACCCAGTAAACCTCCCCCTCCAGATACCATACATAAACGGTTCGTTGGGGCTTGTACTACTATAGAGAGCTTAGATAAAAACTCGAGAAAAACAAAAGGCTGCGCGTAAAGAAGACAAGCGCACAAAAAATGATGACAAGTATATGTACATGTATATGTGTGTTTGTGTGTGCAAGCCGGTGTGTGGGTGTGTGTTTTTATATGCGTATTTGTGCATGTGTGTGGGGGGTGTTTGTTTGCTTGCGTGCTGCCAAAGGGTTAAAAAGTATAGAAAATCAGGTCAATTGTTTGCAGGATGCTAAAAAAGAAAAGCTACTATAAAAAATATAGATGATAAGAATAGCAGAAAGTGCTAGTAATGCCACAGATTAAAGAAACCAGACAACTGATCCCAAGCTACCATAAGTCCATTAAGCTAACATGATGACAATTGCACACTTTAAGGCACTTAAGCTATTAGTTTATAATAACAACTCGGCTATCGAGCGTAAAATTTTTATTAGAGTAAAATTTAGTTTAGCCAACTTGGTAATATACAGCCGTACTGCGTAAAAACGAAATAAAATATTCGGATTCGTTTCGATTTCAAAAGTTTGGTGACCTCCTTACGTATGTATTTAAAATATTTTTTAGATCTTTAAAATGCTTTAATTCTATTTATGCCAATTTCAAGTTATATATAGAGATTATTGATAATTATTTAAAATTAATTTTTTTTGATTAAACCCAAAAAATGGCATGCACAACCTAAAACAAATTTTTAGCATACGCCTACATACGCACACACATTGCCATATTAATTACACTAGTTTACAAATTTAAGGATCATCGAGTTGAACCTTCCTAAAAAATACTCGATGTATCGTCAAATCGATACCAAATTACATAGCATCGGTATTGAGCTAAAAAAAAGTTAGTTTTTAAAAAAAATGTAGTAAAAAGTATATTATAGTCGGAATGTCCATTGTGAATATTCAAATTAAATTTAGGTTGTGTTTCCACTAAAGCCGTCAGGGTAAGACACCGACGGCTGATTATAAAATAAATTATATTTTGGTTCAATAATATGATTCAGATAATAGCTGTGAGCTTTTGTGGATCTAATCTACCTTTGGATCTAATCGTCTTTCATGTCGATACAAAATTTTGTTCACGAGATATTGAGGAATAACTGAAAAAAGTGCCCAAAAACATGTTTTTCGAAAATATCTCGAAAATGGTGCTTAAGAAAAATAAAAGGTTGCCATTTTCGTGTTTCTCGACCCCAAATTACCCTTCAAAACACTTGTTTAGGAAGATTCTTTTTTCGTGTAAACTAGTGTTATCAGTTATCACCAGCGTTGATATTTTGCAAAAAAAAATGTCCCTTGTAAAAAAAATACCGTGGCTTATTTCAATAACTATTGTTGCTAAAGCTTATATTATTTCGCAAATTTATTTAAATTTTAATTATTCGGATCAAACTAAAATGTAGGCGATATGAAGTAATCTAAAAGTGCAGAGCTGTAGCAACCATGTAAGGGAAATATGAGAGTTTATCGAACAGAGTAAGGAAAATTTAGATGTTATGGACATCAAAAAATGTGAAATTCAGAGCACGGCTGATTATGCCTTAAAAATATTTAACGTAGTCTCAAAAAAGTGTAAAGGTAAACCTGGTAGCTATTCTTTATCGTCCCTTTTGAAAATATGAAAGCTTTTCTGGCAAGAACTTTAACTTCACGTAGTAAATCAATAAATTTAAATTAGTAAATTAGTAGTGCAACTTTCGTGTCAGTATTTAGACTAATCAATGACGAGTCACTTGTCAATACTTAAGAAAATATCTTATATCTTGTAGTCTGTCGGTAATTAAACCTAGGGATTTATTTCAAATTCTAATGAGCGAAAACAAACAAAATTGCTCACACTTCCCGATATATGTACATATTTAATAACTGAGTATTTCGGTAGGCTTCTTTGTCATAAACATATTTGAAAATTTTGTTCAATGAGTTCAAACCTTTGTATATAAATTTGAAAAATAAAATTTTAAAAAAATATGTACCTATTTGTTTTAAACAATTTGTATTAAATTTTTAAACTATTTTGGTTTGTTATTTATTCAAAAGTGATCTGCACCTTCTTTCAAAAATAAGAATGATGCGTGAATTCATTGTGGAAAAAATGGATAAATTGGCTTTTTTATACCCTGTACCGTATGGTACAAAGGGTATATTAAGTTTGTGCAAGCAGAAAATGTATGTAACATACAGAAGGAAACGTCGGAGACCCCCCAAAGTTACCCAAAGTATGATCGGGGCGACTAGAGAAGTCGATATACCCATGTCCGTCTGTCTGTCTGTGTGAACGCCTAGATCTCAGAGATGGTAAGAGCTAGAGCACCCAAATTTTCAGATTAGATGCGTTATTATGTCAGGGGATGCAAGTTTATTTTATATTTTGGATATCGGGGATATATCATATAGCTCCCATAGGGGTGTTTCAGAGGACCTCGAAAAACCCCAAAAGTTTTAGTTTGTTTTGTAGTTTGTAAGCAATATATCGGCCTTGATTGCAATGTGGTGGTACACGGTATCCTAAAGTCGTCCGCGCCCGACTTTAACGTACGCCATCTTTTCGTAATGGCAACTCCAATAGTCCCCATAGTACACAGTACATTGTAATAGAGGCTAATAACATAAGTCCTCGGAATTGAAATGCATTAAATTAAAATATGACAACTACAACTGGATTAAAAGATATTACAATAATAATCGGCCGTGCTCCGGAAAACGAAAACGAACAAATTTTTTCGGATTCGTTTATGCGTGCTCTGAAAAACGAATTTTTTGTTGTCGATAACTTCGCATATTCCCCTTTTTATGTTTGATAAATTCGTATATATCCCTTTTTTTTCGATAAATTCTTATGTTGTGTTGGCGCGAAATGGTTTTAGTTTGATACAAAACAGCTGACGAGCTTCAACATGGTTGTCAAAATTATCCACGACTATGCTATTCTATTACAAGGAAAATTTTTTGTATGCAAGACATGAACCATTTAAGAAAGACATGAACATTTTCTTATGCAAGACATGGAGCATATAAAAAATCAATTTGGGTTGTGCATAACATTTTTTGGGTTGAGTCAGAAAAAAATAATTTAAAATAAGTATCCATGAACTAACTTGAAATTGTCATTTTTTAAAAATTATTTCAGTTTAAAATGCGTACACTTGTGAACCTATTTTGGAACAAAACATTCGGTTTCAAACCACATACAAAATTCGTACTGGTGAAATTGGGAGCTCCAAACAAAATGTTGGGATTCCTTTTCGGAAACACGAACGAATAATGCAATTTTTCCTAATCTTTATTCAGTTATCGTTAGCACGATAAATAATCGGAATTTCGGAAGAAAAAAAATTACGAGTTGAATATTGTTTAGCACCTTTTTCACTAATGTAAAAATTATCGAAATCCAAGAGATCGATTTAAAAAATTGCCGCTTTGCTTATTTTTGCTCTAATACAGAAAAATATAATGTTAATAACTTTAAAGTAGAATTACGATTATACAAAAAAAATAAAATTAACTTTATGTAGGTTACCTGGAAAAGCCCAAAAGGCGTTAAAAGCATTTAATCCACATTCATTTTGCGCCGCAGAACACTTATACTGTAAAAAGAGAAAGGGGCAGTTGCGTTAAAGAATAAACCCACCAAGCAAACAATTCCCCTTAGTCCCTTAGTTGCATACTTTCAGGCGCTTAAACTACAATCACTTATCTTATGCTTTATCTTGCGTCTATTTGCAGTTGAACACCCCATTTAAATACAGACGCCGCCAAGCCAACGAACTCAGCAGACAGCAACAAGACGCCGCAAGGAAACCATAAAGCCCGTATAAAGGACAACCTCTTGCAAACACTCAGCCAAAACCAACAATGTCTAAGCACACGAATAACGATAATCTACGCAATGACATCTACGAGAATCTGCCTTGTCAAGCCATGTACAATGAGTCGGTGCGCAAGATTCAACAGCAGAAATCCGCTCAGAATACATCTTTGGGCCAAGTTACTGGCGCCACGGGTGGAGCGCTATCACAGCAGTTGCTTCTAAATAACATCAGCAATCAGAATGCCAACTCCATAGGCAACAGCAACACTACTGGAGCAACAGCCAATTCCAACTCGGTGGCAGTCAATAATAAACATCATGGCGCTGGCAATATGCCCAAGGAGATGCTTTATGCCACGCCAATGCGCAAATCGGATCGTTATAAAAGTGGGGAACGCAGTCGCTACTCTGCGGGCAGCAGTGGCGCAGCTAGTACGGATGCCAAGCTGTCCAATTTGCGGGATTCAAATAGGCTGGCCTGCGCACGTAATGGCAATGCTGTGCAAGTAACAGACCTGGATGACGATCAGGATATGTTGGATGCCTGCGCTCCCAGTGGTGCCTCCATGTACACTAATGCGCCCGCCTCTTTGCCTTTGTTGCCCTCCAGTGGCACACCTAATCAGCAGCTGGAGGATCGTCGCATTTTGAACTTTTTAAAAGACACCACGCAGTTGCAAAAGAAGCTGGAAATTAGTGGACGTGATTGTCCCAATGCCAGCTTTTCAAACTTGGCACGCGAGGAGCATTTTGCCAATTTGGTGCAACAAAATTTTCCACTGGAATGCAGCAATGGCGGCAGCAGCTCAGGTCGACACAGCTTAACAGCTGCAGGCTCTGCACCTGAGGAGGATGGCCTTGAAGCTGGCTGCGGCAAACTGCAGCCGGCTACAGAAACCTCTGACAACCTGGAAGCCTTGATGCAACGCAAACTGTCGCCAGATAAGGAAGTTAATGGACTGGTAGCGCTGGACTCAATGCATTCGGCCAGAAATCGCATTGTGAGCACAGTTTACATACATCGCGAGTGGGTGCTTAAGAAGATTGCCTTATGCCTGGAGCAGCGCACAGTGGGCAAAAAGCCTATGCCTGGACTATTAGGCGCTGCCAAGAGCGAAGCTTTGGGCGCAGCTGGGGCTGCATATGTGTCGGCACGCTCCAAGGCCGCAGCCATATCCAGTTCCAGCTACAATGGCTGTTTGGTGTTGGGATCCAATGGCTCTGGTAAGACTTCAATCTGCCAAGCCATCATGAAGGGCAACTCAGGCACCAAGGGCATACTCAATCGTAAGCTGCTTGCCTGCTACCTTATCGAGTCGCAGAATCCCGAATGTCACAGCTTGTCTCTATTCATACGCAAGATAGTGCTTCAGCTGCTTAGTCATGCTTCACTTATTAATAAGGATGATAGCCAGAAGATTATAGACGAAGGCTTCTCCTTTTTGCAAGACGAGGTGCAGCAGCAGGAGTCTAAGTTGGACGAGGCCATGCATAATATAAGTCTGGGCGAAAATGCTGAAGAGCTGCTTATTGAGGAGCTTAAACGTGAAGCTAACGAATGTGACACCAAAGAGCTGGATAGCTTCCAGGCGCGGCGCACCTCCACTTGCAACAAGCAAAAGTCAAGCCTCACGCGTCAGCAGTCAGAGCCAGCTCCAGTGCAAGCGCTAAGCTCACCAGAGCAGGGCGAAAAGATTAACAACTATGGAACACATCCTCCTAAGCGTGGTGGCGGCTCACAAAAGGAGCGTGACGAACAAGACAAGGATAATGGCAATGAGAAGGAGCAAAAGCAGGTAGTATTGGACAAAGAAACCACAGCACAGTCAGCCAAGAGTAGTCCATGTAAATCCAAATCTAAGATACCTGTGAAACGTGGACGCTCTAGCGGGCTATCCTCACCAGCTAAGGTAATTACAAACAGCAGCTCAGCGGGTATGAATGGACAGGCTATACAACAGGGCGGTGGCGAGGACATTGCCGAGTTGGTTAGCGAGCAGCTAAAAAGCGAAATAGAAGCAGAAATCAACGACGAGGTTAATGAAGAGGAGAAACATACGTCAGATGAGGCAACGAATGAAACTAGTAAAGACAACGAAGATCGGCCTGAGGCTGATAAGGATTTGGCTGAGCCAAAACCAGGCACAACGAAGGAAGCGCCTCAAGAGACTGAAGTAGAACCACTCATAGACTTTGGCTTAGAGAATGGAGAGAAGGGTGCGGAGACGCTGCAAGATCTTAACTTGCCGCCAGCAGATGCAAAGCCACCAACACCAGGTCAAAAGCCGCGTGTGCACACAAATACGCTGCCACCGCCTTTGCCAAAAACCAAGAGCTGTCGCACCATTATAGCTGATGGCTACTACGAGCTGATGCTGTCAAACCCCGAAATATTGGAGTGCTTAAACGTGGATAACATAGAAAAGAATCCAGATGAGTGTTTTAAAAAGGCATTGTTGTTTCCTTTACTGGAGCTAACACCCCCTAAAACTGCGCTGCTGCTGCTTATTGACTCCATTGATGAGAACTACATCAACGAAGGCAATTTGATAACCACTCTAAAAGGTGGTCGTGGCACCGCTACCAATCATAAGAGTCGCAATGTGGCTGAACTGCTTTCCAATCACATACATCTCTTTCCCAAATGGCTGTTTTTGGTGTGCACCACCAAGAAGCAAACGAAGCAGATTACTAAGATGTTTACCGGTTTTAAGAAGATTACGCTAGATGATTTACGCAAATCGCATGTGGTCAAGGATGTGCAGGAGTATATTATTAATCGTTTGAACTCCGACTTCAAAGACAGCATTATGCTGACCAAGGAAATTATTGAATCCCTACATCAGCTCTATATTAAGTCTAATGGATGCATACTTTATCTGGAAAAGGTGCTTAATGGCATTAAGGAAAACTTTTTCAGCTTTCGTGAAATCAAGCTTATACCTTGCACCCTCAACGGTCTCTACCTCTATATATGCCAGAAGTCGTTTAACAAGAAGCAGTATATGAAAATACGACCTCTGCTCAATGTGCTACTGGCTTCCTCCGGATATGTTGACAAGTTGTTCCTCTTCAACTGTCTTCGTACCCACAACTATACAATAGACTGTACAGAATTCGAAAAGCGTCTGCTGCTTATGCGTAATATTCTCGCCTATGATTCGGATGCACAGCGTCTTAAAATATTCCACAATTCCTTTTCGGACTGGCTTGTAGATGTTAAATTTGCCACCAAGAAATTTATATGCGATGTCAATGAAGGGCATGTCATGATCTCTATGTACTATTTGCTGGTAGCGGACACGCTATGCGCGAATAGCGTTCGTCGCTTTGCTTACCATCTAATCAAGTCAGGCGAGTACCTGACCAGTCGCAATATTGATTTGGACTTGATACTGATGTTGTTAGAATCACGTTTAAATCTAAGCGATTGTTTTTATACAAATCATTTGAATTGCTGTGCCAGTTGTGAACACGATTTTAAGCATGATCCAAACTTCCTGAGCAAGACACGTGCCATGATCGAAAAGTTTTTGTCCAATGATTTGAGTGACGAGTTCTGTCAATTCTTGTGTGACTTCTTTAAGCCCAGCTTGCCTACGGATGCAAAGATACTTAAGCTGCTCATCGAGACGGGTATCAACAATGCTGAGTCTCAGGTAAGACAGTGTTATAATAATCTCACCCTGGTTCTGCACTAAAACCACTTTTCTTTTATTACAGAACTCCTGCGAGTCTTCGCTCATGTCCCCGGAGCTATCAGAAAAATCGCAGAATATTGATTTTGAGCTGGCCGATTTGCTCATATCCAGCGAAAAATCTTGCATGTTAGAGACCCAACGCGCTACCAGCCCTTCTGAAAAAAGCGAACCACATCATGAGAGTCAGGATGAAAATGCTTCCAGCACACTGCATCAACTCTCCGACTCGAATCATATTGAGCTGCACAAGGGCAAGGCGCTCATACACATATTGGCCAACGATGGCAATCATCAGTTATTGGAACGTGCGCTCAATGCTTGCAAGAGTCCTATAGACTTGGAGATCGAGGACTACAATGGTCAGACGGCTTTGAACATTGCCGCTCGCAATGGGCACCTAGATGTGGTTAAGTTATTGCTTAGCTTTTCTCAACCTTGCAATGATGGCACAGGTCGCATGAAACGCGTGGATGTTAATCATGCAGATCGCGATGGCTGGACACCGCTACGCTCCGCGTCTTGGGGTGGACACACCGAAGTGGTTAAACTGCTCATAGCGCATCCAGCTTGTAAAATCGATCTGGCTGACAAAGAGGGTCGCACGGCATTGCGCGCTGCAGCCTGGAGCGGTCATGAGGATATTTTGAAGATATTAATTGAGTCTGGCGCCGACGTGAACTCTGTAGACCGACAAGGTCGCACCTCGCTGATAGCTGCATCGTATATGGGACACTATGATATTGTAGAGATATTGTTGGAAAATGGTGCTAATGTTAATCACTTGGACCTTGATGGCCGCAGCGCTTTGTGTGTGGCTGCTCTTTGCGGTTCCTCTGGCTATAGCAAGGTTATATCCACCTTACTCGAACATGGTGCAAATACCGATCAGTTGGACAATGACGGCATGTCACCATTACTGGTCAGTTCTTTTGAAGGAAATGCCGAAGTCTGCGAGCTACTACTCGAGAATGGCGCTGATCCAGATCTGGCCGACTTTATGGGTCGCACACCTTTGTGGGCAGCCTGCACTGCCGGGCATGCCAATGTGGTCAAGCTGTTGCTCTTCTGGGGCTGTGGCATAGACTGCATGGACTCAGAAGGACGCACAGTGCTTAGTATTGCCGCAGCTCAAGGCAATGTTGAAACTGTGCGCCAGCTGCTTGATCGTGGCCTGGATGAGACGCATCGCGATAACGCTGGCTGGACGCCATTACACTATGGTGCCTTTGAGGGCTTCCATGATGTGTGCATACAGCTGCTAGAGTCAGGCGCCAAAATCGATGAGTGCGATAATGAGGGCAAGACGGCACTACACTTGGCCGCTCAAGAGGGTCGTTTAAGATGTGTGCAAGTGCTGCTCGATATACATACTAGTTTTGTGGATCAGAAAGCGCATGATGGCAAAACAGCCTTTAGATTGGCTTGTCTGGAGGGTCATTTAGATACTGTTGAGTTTCTGCTAAAGTTTTGCTGCGATGTAAACTCCAAGGATGCAGATTCGCGTACCACGCTCTACATATTGGCGCTGGAGAATAAGATGGAGCTTGTGAAGTACCTGTTGGACATGACCAATGCAGATGTGAATGTGCCAGATAGTGAGGGACGCACTGCGTTGCATGTGGCCGCCTGGCAGGGACATGCTGACATGGTGAAATTGCTTATAACACTAGGTAAGTAGGATTTTAAAACAAAACCAAAATATTCAATTTAAGATTTCTGCACGAATCATAGTAAACGCCATTTTACTTAATTACAGGCAATGCCAATGTCAACTCCATGGATCTGGAGGCACGCACGCCGTTACACTCATGCGCTTGGCAAGGCAACCATGATGTCATGAATATACTCTTATATTTTGGCGCTTCGGCGGATCATGCCTGCAAGCAAGGTGCCACCGCCTTAGGCATTTCAGCACAGGAAGGTCATGAAAAATGCGTTATTGCTTTGTTGCAATATGGTGCTAATCCTTATAAATCTGATCACTGCGGTCGCACACCCATCAAACTGGCCGCCAAATCCAATCGTACTAGCATACTGAAGATCTTTGAGAACTATACCAAAAGTAAGCAAAAGCTTAGCAAGCTGTGCAAGCTGCGCCGTCTTTCGTTCTGTTATTAATTATGCTCGGCTTTCCCCTTTTTGCTTTTGCCTTCTAGATGAAGCTAACAATCCCATCGAACCGAAATTCCATCCCAGCATGTTGCGCTCACCTGACCAGCCACCCGCTTTGCCTCTGCACCAAAACCTGGGCCTACAGCCGGCACCCTATCCACCACATGCTTCTGCCTCCTCCGTCTGTTCGGCTGCAACCACGGCCACAGTGCACAATGGCAACAATTTGCAGGCGCTGAATGCGTCTAGCTCGACGCATAGCTCCAACAACTTTTATCAGAATACCATGCAGTCGGATGCAAGCAGTTTGCACAAGCGCAAAAGCGTAATCTCTAGTCAGTCAACGGGTAGCAGCAATGATGTGAGTAAACCTGAGAAAATGTATACTATATGCCTTTGAACTTATGCATTCTTTCCAACTACAGCAAGTGCCGCTTACCTTTACTCAGCAATTGCAGCGTCAAAGCAAACTAGGCTCTCGCCATAATCCTTTTGTGCAGAATTCACCCATGATCAATTCGAAACATGCCTCTACTTCTTCGGGACACAAATCCAGTGGCGCACATCAGCGACACTCTCAAGTGTTGCCGGATCTAAGCGAACATCAGCTGGGTAAGTTTAAGTTCTATTATAGTGGAATGGAATCCCATATCATTTTTTTCCAATATGAATTTATATACAAAATTTTACATTAACTTTTCTGCCTATTTACTTTTTCCATATCAGCTAACATGACCAATGATGCAGATTTGTACGACATGGAATGCATGTCGCCACTGTATGCTACACCGCCGCATTCACCTAGCAGTGAATTGAGTTCACCGGGCCAGTTGCCCGCTTTAAATGCATTTGTAGACGATGATAGAGCGGGAACTAGCGGTGGAAACAGCTCCGGAAAGCCTACGCAGCCCGATAATCATTTTGCGCGCGACACTCATATGCGCATCATACTGGGCAATCTGAAGGAGAATCAACCCAGCTCATCAAGGTAGGAATTTATGAGTTTACATTTATGTGTGCTATATTAAACGATCTTTTATTTATTTGAGCAGCAAGAGCAAACGCAGCAGTGGTTCTGGCAATCCAGCCATGAGGCTCATACGCAGTCGCTTTGATTCGGCTGCGCAATTGATACGACGCACCAACAACATACTATCCTCCAGCAGCAATCAGGGCTCATCGAGCATTGGAGTCAAGTCAGGCACGTTTCAGTGGCGCAAGGAGAGCCAAATGTAAACAAAAGCACACACTACCTGCACATGCACTCACACAGACACACATACACTCACAGATACGCACTTACATATACTTATACTCAATTATGTAATGGAATTTTACTGAGTTTTTGAGTTTTTACTTTGTACTTGTTAAAAAGTATTTGGTTTTGTGATAGTTTCAATTTTAGTATATTTTTTCGTTATATTTTTTTAATTTAAATTAACTAAAGGCATATTTATATATATATATATAACTATACATTGTAGACATATGACGTAGTTGTAGACAACAAATCGTAGCAATTTTACTTAAATTAAGCTAAAAGTCAGCTGCGCATATAAAACAAGCTATAAAAAATATTTGATTAAACAATTTGGCATAGTATTAAAGCAAAACCTTTTACAGTACTAGCATGAAAATTATAAAATTATGACATACATATACGTATACCTAAAGGCCTCAAGAAAGTTTTTGAAAACTATTTGGAAACTATGAAATTAGTAGTGCTATTTTTTTAAGAAATGCAACAAAACTGAGGTGTCAGAAAATGGCTATATTTAACTTATATAATTTTTTATAGTTTAGTATATCAACATAATATAACTTGCAGACATTTTCAAAGATCCTGTTTACATTTTGAATAAGTCTCTATACTACTTATATATGAATCAGCTAACGAAATATATACTAATTCAATTTCAAGGTAATTTATTATATACTATTGTATATTATGAGTTGCATTAATTAGCAATACGTTTTAGGGTACATAAAACGTTTATGTATTTTAATATATATACAGACTACAAATACGCACGCAACAATTTGCTAATCCTGCAAAGCCTTTTAAATTTATGTCAATTTTAATGCACTTTTCCGAATTTGTTGATCCTGATCCTAGCCTCAATACATACCTCATGCATACTTACATACGAATAAAACAATAAAGACAAGAACAATGCTGCAAATCGGTTCGGAAGCATTTTTAACACACAGACATACGCAAAACATCATCTTCTATATGAATATATATGTTCTTTTAAGACATTATGGTAATTTTTGAAAATTTCAATAAAAACTTATTTTAAATATTTCGTTTTATAAACTTAGCTTCAAACCAAAATATTAATTCACTCAAGCCGGGTTGTAGAGCAATTAACAGCACATCATATTTTCTTGCAGCTTCGCGGCCTTTTTTTTTTTGAAAACTCACAATATGCATATGTAAAAATATAGAGATTCTCCACAAGGGTCTTGAAAATACCTGTAGAATTATAACAAGTACTTGCAGTAACATATGAGGTACATTTATATAGAGCTGTAAAAGTAAAGGTCAAATATTTTCTTAAACTCTATTCACACTGCAAAGCAGCAAATCACACACAAAATACACACGAGTACTTACATAAATGAACACCAAGTAAATGGCTAACAAAAATAAGTTTAAAGTTGAACAGCGAAATGTTAAATAAAAAATTTGCAACAAACAAAGCGTAATTAATTGTTAACAAAAAATGATATTGCGTATAATACAATTGTTTAAATATACATTGCAAAGTATATATAGTATATAGAAATTATATTTCAAAAAAACCCATATTTACAAGTTAATGCGCAGTTATTCGATATCGAAAATACAAACATACCTATATACATATATTATAACATTATACAACTATGTCAAAGATAACCGAACTAACTAAATCTAAAAAGCATACATATAAACACAGAAATGCATGAGGGATCTGGGTCTAAACAACCAAAGATAAACGTTTGAAGTACATTAATTATATTTATATATAAATACACATATATCTTAACATATACATTCATATATATGAAATGATTATGATTATACATTGGTAGCGTTGTAGTTTTGAAAACAATTGCATTAAAGTTTGATATAAAGCAATGAATTATTGACGAAAATTGATACAGGAACATTTACAGCAATTCTGAGTGTGTTAAATTTAAACAACCTTTTTTTGTGTATTTCATTGCACAACAAATGACAAAACATTGAGCATATACACGTAAATCTATATACATATATATATAGAAACTTATATATATAATTTAAAGAAAACCTTAAATAAAATGTATATTCATACAAATAAATTGAGCCAAGTCTTTTTCTATTTCCTACGGAATGCATTTATTTGTGGTTATCAACAAGTATCTTGGGATTTGCCACACGGAACACATTAGGGACCATGCCAGAGAGTGTGGTGAACAGCTCCTCAGATATATCATGTGGCAGTAGTAATTGTAATGTACTGTAAGAAAAAAAAAAAGAAGGTTAGGTTAGGTTATAGCGGTAGCTGGCTTAAAAAGCCAGCACACTTAGGCCTAGACTGGCCCGTTGTGATACCGCATAGGATCTCAATTTAAACCCCCTTCTCCAGGTATTTGTTCTTAAAGGGAATCCCAGCCTGATGCTGCGATATAGCTTGCAATCATTTTCGGACAGATAGGACCTAGCTCCTCTAGGTTGTTGATTAAATAATTTCCCAGGTACTTTTTCCTGCATCTACATAGAGCTTCACAGAAGCAGAAGAAGTGCTCTACTGTTTCTACTTCTTCCTCGTCTCTGCAGCTTTTGCAGAAGTCATTGCTCGGAGCATTCATTCTGGTCGCTTGTGCTCCGACAAGCCAGTGACAGGTGATTGCTCTGACAACTGCCGAACACTGTGAACGGTTGAGTTCACAGAGTCTGGCGGAACGTTTTCGGTCGATTTTAGGCCATGTTTGGCGACTGATTCTGAAGTTGGGTGTACTGTTCCACACCCAAAAAGAAAGTTTAATTATTATCTACTGTTAATTTTTCAAAAATATTAAGTAACATGTACTACATTCACGCGCAATGAACAAAATATACAACTTTTTGCAAAAAATTAAGTCTACTAACCTTAATCAAAAATTTACCTGAATCATCACCGTGTGGCGCTCTCAGTCACCCGATTTGATCCCTTTTTTTTTCTTAAATTAAATCTGTTATTGACATTCTATGAAATTTTCTGCTGGATAGCTTGACATTTGTAAAAGTGACGCCGTATTGAGTACATCTGCGATTGTGCGTGTTTTCGATTTTTTAAAATTAAATTAAAAATTCCATCGTTATCTGTGACCATTTGGTTAAAAACGGAACGAATACCATCCAACAACTCAAGAAACCGCTCCGTGGAACGCGTTACAGCACCCGAGATGTGGTCATGGAAAAATCGGATGGCCATACCGCAAACCGACTATAAAAAATGTTTCGAGGATTGGATCAAGTGCTGGCATAAGAATAGAATGTCAATGACAGATGTGGCAATTTAAGAAAAAAAAAAAAGAGACATCAAATCGGGTGACTGAGAGCGCCACACGGTGATGATTCCGGTAAATTTTTGATCATCGCTTAAACTTTGGATACAATATCGAACATCCCGTTTCGATCGGTGTGCTTATTACCAAAATCATTGACTTTTTTTCCAGCACTGAAATGATTTTTTTTCGAAATGGAAAAAAAATGCAATTTAAAATTTTCCAAGATTTAAATACCGAACTAGAGGCAAAGCCCGAGTCTAAAAAGACGAGAAATATCGAAATCATTCTATAAGTGCAAACGTTTTTCGTTTTCACAAAGTTTTAAAATTATTTTCGCAGACATTTAGGAAAGTTGTCACCACCTTTTTTGACTCATTTTTTTTGTCTTTCGCCCGGTTCCTAAATTATGCTTACAGATTGGATTGAGTACTCTGACACCGTACCTCAGCAACCTTAAGACCAGCAACTCACCTTAACTCCGCACCACCCCAGGAGGCAGACTCAATCATAAAACCCTTTGCACACTTGAAAACCAGCTCAGCGCGTCTCATACACCATTGCACGGTCATATCCTCGCTCATTTCGTGCCTCAGCAATGCGGGTATAGTTAACGTAGTTATATCGTGACGACTTGCAGTTTTCAAAATATTACGCAGACCCAAAATAACTGGATGACGAGAATTTATTTCGCTGGGACTGTTGATAGGCTCGTCGGATATCAAATGAAAAATGACATGTGACTGCGAAAGATTTGAGTGCCGAGTTATAAAGAAATCTCCAGTTTTAAGCTTTGGCGCATGGGATTTGGAAGGCGAGGCAGTGCCGCTCTCATTGCTCGTGTTGCTGCTCGCGTGGCTATTGTTATTGCCATTAATGCTGGGCGTGCTTGAATCACTGGTGCTAATAATGCGAATTTTCTCTTGAATTTTCTCCAGCTGCGCATCAATCTACAACAAATGTTTCGCAAAAATTTAAAGATACCCCTATAAGTAGTCCAGAATGCTGCTTACCTGCTCAAAATGAAATTCCGTAGACATGTTGGCATTCTTTATAATACTCTTGTTGGCTTGAGCTTGTATAGAGGGCGTCAACACCACCACACCACATAGCGAGCTTGAATAAAGCCCAAGAGCCATGTTGAGCCCATTTAAGCTTTCCTCAGCGTGCAGAGGACTACACAGCTCGGTTACATTGGCGCTAAGTATGCGTATATTGTGCATATGCTTCAGTTGAGAGCCCAAGTGTATGGTAAAGCTTTCCTCCATAGAGGGCTGTTGTGACACAAACATAGAGGAGCGATTGCCAAGCGGTGTGGCAACCGGAGATACTTGAAACATTTGGCTTACTTGGCTAGTAATCCAATTACGATATTCATTCTTCTGATGACCCATCATAGCCTCTAGCTCAGACTCGTAACGTTTGCGCACAAAATTCTGTGTGGTGTATTGCTGTGCTAGCAGATTGTTGATATCCTCTGAGGTGGTTGTTATATCAAGCTGATTGATTTGACTATCCATTTCCTGTTGTTGCGAGTTGTTCAGCGTTTCCACCTCAGAGTCCATGTGCTCTGTCATATCGGCAATCACCTTGGCGTATGCACGTTCCCTCTTAAGTATATCCTCAAGCGAAGACGAGTGCACTAGACGATGAAAACTTTGTGCGAATATGTCCTCATCGCTGGGTCCCACTCGATCAGCAAACTGCAAAAGTTCCTCTTTATAAAGACGCTCTGTATCTCGCACTATGGCCTCTAAGTCGAGTTCCTCATTAGCCGCTTGGTCCAACAACTTTTGAGCGTAGTCGTCTAGAAATTTTTGGTGCTCCACGTCTATAAAAGCCTGCAGCTCTTTTTCCAAATCTATTTTAAAGCAAACAATGCTTTTTATACTGTGTGCTACCAACTTAAACTCTGTGCTTACTTATGTTTTCATCCAAATAGCGCATCATGGGATCCATTTGCGCTAAAAGCTGCATTACCAAATCCTCCAAATGCTCATCTTCAAACGGAAATGTCACGTCTAATGAAGCTACACAGTCTTTGCTTTCATGGTCCTTGTATTTATATTCAAAGGCAACTGTGCGCGTTGCTGCTGCATTGGCTTCCATTGTTAAATTATTAATATTTTTAAGTAAATTTTCTAAACCATTTCTATGAGTACGCCCCTGAAAAAGCAGTGCAACAACAAGCCGCTGATCAGCTGTGCGCTGCAGTCAACAGCGTTGCCACATCAGCATGTAGTTCTAAATCAAGTGTGTAAACACTGACGCCATTGTAATTTTGAACATGGCGGCTGCCTTAATAGCGCAAATCTTGACCAATTTGAATAAAATAAAACCCAAAATGCAATGATTTATTTCAAAAAAACTTTATTTTTTCTCAACTATAAAATAGCAAGGTAAAAATAAATAATCAAAACTTAACAAATAACAACATTATAAGCCAGCAGGTTTGTTGAGTCACGCATCTGAAAATTACAACAGTTTCTCGTTGAAGTGCTGCTGCAAAAACTTACCCAGAGGATCCCGCCGATCACGATTATACGCTTCATAACAGCTCAGAGCAATTTGCAAGCAGGTGCAGTAGTTTATCCGCATGTGGCTGAGTAGCGCGGCGGCAGTCATATGTCAGCGCTTCGCCTTACTTTTTCAGCCAACTTGCAACAAAAATTACAATAATACATATTTGTAAAATGTCATAATATGGTATGTGTTTGTGCTTGCCAATTTAAAACAAGTATAACCATTAAATTAATGAAAAACGTAAAACAAAAAGGTAAATAAAAACCATATAAAGTGCCCATCCACAAACGCTACAATTAACAATTTACAAAACTGCTGGCTGGCTGGCTGGCCTGCTGGATCTACTGGCTTGCCTGCTTTATCACTTACACTCTGCTCGCTCTGCTGGTTTTCCTGCTGCCTGTCGGATATAAATATTAGAGCCCTGAACGAGAAGTTACGTCAAAATTGAAAAACAATTTCAACAAATGATTCCAAGTACAAGCGAAAAAGATTTTTCAATTTTTTATAGACTGCATGAGTCCAAACGAATCGTTTACCAGGCTAGTCTCACTCCACACAAAAAAAAAAAGGTTACGCAAAGTAAAAGAAGCCTCCTCGAATTCTCATTTTATTCGATAAGATCTTCTTAGATCATTTAATTCTGTGCTCGAGTTTTAGTACAAATTCATTTGACATGAATTTATAAAACATTTTTAAATTAGAATAGTTGTAAAGGACTACGACTTACTTCATTCAGATGATAAAATAACAAAATTTACTGAAAAGTCAACTCGCTATCATCGTTTTTTTCGTCCAGGGCTCAAATATGCGTTTGTCGTATCCTGTCAAAAATGTAATCAAAATACAAAAAGAACTACGCTTTTTACTAAATAAGGATTTGTCGTATTTGGATTTTACATTATAAGTACTTTGCTGTAAATTTTTCATGTATTTTTTATATCTTTCTTTGCTACATTAAAATGTAAATTTTCGTTTAACATAAGGTCCTTAATTGTTGATCTCTTCCCTCTCTGCATACAAACTGCTAAAGGTAATGATTACAATTAATTTCTTGATTTGATTAAAACTAAACATTGGAGATTATTTAGTAAAATTTTTTCATACTCTTCGTCATAAACTTATAAAAAAAATTGATAAAGTAAAGCCAAGCGCAAAGGCGCTGAGAAGCTTAGTGGTACTTAATGGGCTTACAAACGCGAGCAACAGCTCGGAAGCTGGCCACATTGATCTCTACTAGTAGTTAAAACTAAGACAACTTAAGCCTAGAAAAAGTTGTAATACATATAAATTTGTTGTTTTTTTTTACTTTTCTTTTGCACTGATTATCAAGATTATAAGAAATTGTGGGCGGCAACCGTATTATTTTTAATATTTTAATGTTTTTTGTGTTTTCTTTTTTTATGTTTTGGGAGTTAATTCACATGTCTACAGGGGTAGAGGCTACAATTTGTTTTGTTGTGTGAAGGCTGCCGCTTAGAAGATCTTGCATATATATATATATAGTACATATAACTGAGTTGTTAAATGTAATTAGATACAAATTTCGCTTGTTTTGGTTACTTATAAGTTGCGCTCGCTACACACGAATTGCGGCTTGCTAATTTACAATATTACTTTTACTTGCTATTGATTGAATTTAAGTGTAATGATATTGATTTATTGAATAGTTTTTGTTGACGGTGCTGCTTAGAGAATGGCTATATAATAAAACGAATCGGAACGAATCAATCCTGGACAGCTGCTTCGTACAATCTGATTTATTTATATATACATATATATAAATATATATGGTATATATGTCTGTATACTGCTGATATAGACTGTATCTGTGCTGACTGTACTGTATCTCGACTGCACTGCACTGCACTGATTTCTCTCCTGTATACTTTGGATTGGTTTACGTGGTGCTCTCGCTCTCATTTTCACACACTCTCTTTTTCTCTGTTTCTCTCTCTGTCTCAATGTTTATTTTCTTGATTTGATTTGGGAAAACTTCTTAGTTATATGAACGATTGTTCATATCATTGAATTGCGTATGACTTTGACTTTTGGGCTTTAATTGAGCCTCTGCTAATTTACCACCTATAAAAATGTTGATAAATGAGAAATGTTATTTTAAAATGTTTTTCAATTCTTAAATTGTTTGCAATCTATATAGTTTAAAATCAAACCAAATAAAAATTACTCTTATTTAAGCTTATTAGTAAAGAGAAGTAGTTTTCAAACAGGTATAAACAAAAATGTTTGCTTTATCAGTCCCAAAAGATGTTAAAAAACTACCAAGAATATTTCAATGTCTTTAAATTAGCACTTAAATAAACAAAAAATAAATAAATTACTTATATAAAATGTATTGCATGTAGCACTGCCAACCCAAAACGGAATACTTTGGTTACAAACAAATAAAGAGTTTGGATTAAGAAGGTTTATGTTAATGGACTAACTGCTGTAGTAGGGCCTTAACTAGTTTAGTTGCTAGTAGCTCACCTCGTCTGGTCTGTCTCAATATCTGCGATTGTTGCCTCCATTATTGAAACCCTGATTGTTGCCGCCGCCATAGTTGCCTTGGTTGCCACCGCCTAAAAAGAACCCATTGAACCGCCTTTAGTTTCAAAGTTCTGTCACAAATCTAAACCAAACTAGACTAAACTCCTCTCTGTCCAATATACATACTATAAATTTACAAACAAAAATTGGTTTTTTGTAACATATAACATAGTTAGACGTCTCGTCTCTCTTCTTTAAACTCACAGTCTTGCTTTTTTTTGTTTTGTTTTTTTTTTATAACTATCTAACTGCTAGACTTTATGGCTGTGCCAACAGTTAGTTAGGGTTCTGTGAAGTTGTGTTGATGACTTGGGAAATTTGGGATCTATGATTGTAGCTTACCTGCTTTGTTAAAATTGCCTTGGTTGCCGTAAGGTTGCATGCGGTTGCTGTTGAAATTGCCACCGCCGCGCTGTGGACCACCGCCATAGTTTTGCTGATAACCAAAATCACTGCCGCCACCACTACTGCCACCCCAGTTTCCACCGCCGCCGCCGCCGCCACCACCAAAGTTACCTCCGCCGTTACTACCCCAATTGCCACCATTGCCATTGTCCCAAGGACCCGCATTGCTGCCCCAGCAGTTGCTACCACCACCGCCGCCGCCGCCACCACCTCCGTAGCCACCTCCGAAACTATTGTTACCCCAGTTATCATTGCCGCCACGATTATTGCCCCAATTGCCGCCATTCTGGTTACCATAATTGCCACCGCCGCCCATATTTCCACCACGATTGCCACCACGAGCACCCTGACCACCTCGCCCACCGCCACCGCCGCCGCCCATCTCGTTTTGCTTAGGCAAAGCTTTCTTCACATCAACCATTTTGCCATTAACCTGATGCTGTTTTTGCACTGTAAAGGAAACAGATATTGAATGATCAATTAGATACTGCACATTGTTATTCTAAAATATAAAGAATTTTTAGCCGTTTGGCATTGTACCAAATACTTTTTCATCATTGGTTCATAGAAATAACCAACAACAATAATATAATACTGGCTAAATTATGATTTTACAGTCGTGAAACGGCGCATAAATAGATTTAAAACTACTTTGCGTAGCTGAGACTGTGTAAATTGTAATATTTAGTTTTTATACAATATAATCTCTTTTACTTTTTCTTCTTGGGTTTATAGAATTAACCAACAACCATAAAATGCAGAATACTGGCTAAATTATAATCTCAAAATTTACTAGTTAAGAAATTTTTTCAAGAAACTTTTTTTGAAAATGTAGATCTTTCATGTACATTGAAGTTAATATTGCTGGAAAACTCTGAACATTAAAACCTGCCTTTATGTACTCTATACTTTTATGGTGCTTTGTAACGAGGCTGCGTGCTACACTGAACTGGGTTTAACTTTACATTCGCATAACATAGCGTAAGCCGACGCTTTAATTCGTCTCACAGCGTTTAAAAGGAAACGACGCAAGTGTGGAGCAAACTTGCCCATTTGTCAGTACTGTGTACTTTCTTACCGATTTTTTTTTTTACAAAATTCGCAGTATATTGACATATTTAACATAAAGTTACTAATACTGAGAGATTCCACATTTAATTCTATGCTATATTGTAACGAGGCTGCGTGTTACGCTGAATTTGTTTAAATTTACATTCGCATAACATAGCGTAAGCCGACGCTTTAATTTGTCTCACAGCGTTTATAAGGAAACGGCGCAAGTGTGGAGCAAACCTGCCCATTTGTCAGTACTGTGTTAGGGGATGATTAAACTGTGTCTGTATACTAGGTAACACTGTAGCATATACGTTTTCATCAAGTAAGCATAAGGGTGCTTATTCAACAATGATATAATATGAGCCAAAAAATGTTTTAACAGTTCTGAAACGCCGCACAGCACATTGTATATGGTAGTGCGGAGCTGGGACTGTCTAAAGTTGTATTAAGTGGTTGTACATATAAACTTATCTACTTACACACAATCTTGTCCACGGGATCGTAGTCATCATATTCAACAAAAGCAAAGCCGCGCTTTTTGCCCGTCTCTTTATCCATGACAATATTAATGTCTACAATACTACCAAAGTGTTGGAAATAGTCCCGCAAACATTGCTCATCATGATCGTCTTTTAACGCGCCCACAAACAACTTCTTAACCGTAGCGCCCGCATTTGGATTATCAATATCCTGACGTGGCACCGCGCGTTTGGGTTCAACGACACGACCATCAATTTTGTGCGGCCTGGCCTTCTGTGCCTCATCAATCATGCTCGAGTGCGAGTAGGTTATAAAGCCAAAACCACGCGAACGCTTTGTGCGTGGATCTTTCATGACAACTACATCGACAATCTGGCCCCACTTCTCAAAATGTGCCTTCAAATTTTCATCAGTAGTGCGGTAATCCAGACCACCAATAAATAATTTGCGCATATGCTCTGGTTCCGTAATGGAATCCTAGTTTTAAAAAAAGAAATACACACATATTGATTTTTTCAGTCAAGCAAAACCTAACCTCCAAGCGCTCATGGCACATGCACAATTTCAAAATGGCGGCCGCAGAGGCTCATACGCCATTTAATATAGTGTAGCAGTGAAAAATTTTCGTAGCATAAAATGCAGATTTGTACTTACATCATCATGGCCATTGGAGTTGCCGTTTTGATTTGAGTTATCGTTGTGACCACCCATTTTAGTTAAATAATTATATTTATTTGCTTTACACTTGTTTTTTTTTCAAACACACAAAATGCAGCAGCACGTCGAACTTGTGCACACAATGAAAAAAGATAAAGTGATTGAAAAATGAAAAGTAATGCTGTGCGTCATCCATTGGCAATGCCAACCTGATTGCATTATTATGTGTGTTATCGTTTCGGTATTTTAATACCAAAAGGGAAATTTATAAGTATTTCAGTGAGTGCATAGAAATGCGATTACTTTTATTTATGCATATCGATATATTTTAAAACATGGAAAAGTGTTGCGTACTCTTTTAAAATATGCGATCCTCGTCTGCCGAAATTATTTGATTTAATATATTATTATAAAAAAGTTATTAAGATTTATTGTCTAAGTATAAGTGTATAAGTATAAGTATATGAGTGAGAGATTTTTTTCTATAGAATACGTCAAAAGTGCTGTCACAGCTAAAACCTTAAAATTTAAATATAATTAACTCACGAAATGCGCGGGCAAAAAATATATTAAGAATTTACGCATCACCAGAGCGATACCACTGGATTATCGATATCCAATACTTGTAACGAGTTATTGTATAAAAGAGAAAGAAGTATATAAAGTGTTGTACAAGGCGTGCCACAAAATTAAATAAAATAATTTAAATTACCAACTGCGGTAAATAAAACCAACAAGTGCTATTTACGGAAAATTTCAATCTATTTTTTTTTTGAATCATTCAATATACATAATCTATATATATATAAATTTAAAAAACATTCGAACGTGACTCTAGCTACTGCACTTTAGTTTCGCCAGTTGGCAGTGCTGTTCGCTTAATTAGATGGCAAATTTTAAAACTCAGCACAGCTTGGCAGCCTCGTTTTTTGACGTTTCTAACTTGCCTGCCTATTCGTTATTATGCAGCGCTTTTGCAGTGTAGCTGTCATTTAGTCTTCATATATAATTTAGTTTGCCGTTTATATTGCGGAAGATATTTTTAATCAAGAGATTTTATGCCCAAATAGGCAAATTTTCGTTTTACAGAAAAATCTTTTTATCAAGCTGTATGTTTTCTTTTCAACTAAAGTATATACTGCCATAACTTAACAATCTTTTCAGACGGTAAGTACGATGTCCTCTTCCGACCAAGAAGGTGTTAACGCAAAAACTGATGCAGCCGACTTGGAGCATTTGCGTAAAATTTTTGTTGGTGGATTGTCCACGCAAACAACTGCCGAGACCTTAGGTAATTACTTTGAGCAATACGGAAAAGTACTCAGTGCCGTAGTTATGCGCGATTCCTTAACCCAGCGCTCTCGCGGTTTTGGCTTTGTTACCTTCTTGAAAGCTGAGACGGTGGAAATGGTGCAACATGCACGTCCGCACACCATTGACCACAAGTAAGTTGAAAACATTAGCTTTATTTAATTGTTCATATATATAGAGTGCATACCATAGAACTGTGGAGACTAAATGCGCCTTAGCACGCCGCGATTACAAGGCGAATTCCAATACTGCTGTTGCAAGTTCGCCCAAGATCTTCGTCGGTGGTCTAAAGCAATGTCACAATGAGGAGTGTTTGTATGACCATTTTTCGCAATTTGGAAAAGTCGTTGGGCTTAAGATCCTGCACGATAGAGAGACTGGGCGCCATAGAGGCTTTGGTTTTGTAGATTTTGAAAATTGTGTTAGCTCAGAGCGTGCTTTAGGTTGGTATTCTTAATCTTTCGCTCTGTATGCCAATTATTAAGCCATTTGTTTTGCACACAGCTCATGTTAAGCACACTATAATGGATGAAGCTATTGACGTCAAAAGGTCATCGCAGCGTGCCGATCAATTCAGGCGCATGGTCATGCATAAGGGTGGAGCTTCTCAAGCTGGCTATGCTCCGCCTCAGCCAGCTACAATGGATAGTTTTAACTACTCTCCCAACTACAACCCATATGTAGCTCATTCGTCTCTGCCACCAACAGCCTTTATCAATGGTTGGGCCTCTTACGTCGCCCCGGTTGCGTCACCGCCACTCGCTTATGCGTCGCAGCAGCATACCTATGTTAATCGTCCAACCAAGCCCTTGACTGCTCTGCAACCTATCAATAATACAATCGATTGGCAGCGTAATAATGTAAATGCGGTAAATATTTATAAGCGCCCACAGGCCCCAAGAAGCTACACCAACGAGCCTTTGGGCAAATCACGCAAGACGGCTGAAGCTGCAGCTAATGAAAATATGGAAGCTGTCGGAACTTTGTCGACTGCTTTGGATGGTGGTGGAGACGCTCCGCAGCAGGAATTTATAACGTATTTACAATCTGACATAGATACCTTCCAAACGCATCGCCATTCTCCGCCCAACAGCATGAATGAATACTAATAATTAATAAAATACCTCATACTCTTCCGTGTAGAATGCAGTTTTCATACCGACGTTAAACGAGAAGCTTGCTGGCATGTGAATTGGAAATTGGAATTGTCTGTTGCTATATTTAATTTTGATTATTAAAAATAAAATAAAATTTATTCTATAAATTGCTCACATCTTTATGAAGTTATAAGTTCTGCGGATTAAGGATTAATCATAGGCCACCTTCTCGACTAGAGAGGTGTTCAAAATACTCTAAATCACAGCCATTCGGTGGCCTCAACAAACCTCGAAAGGCATTTCGGACTCTGTTTAGAGAGCTGGGACAAGTCATTTAGGAAGTATGACTTGAGAAAGCGGAACCTTGTCCTGCAAAGTCTCGGACAGTGACAGAAAAGGTGCTACACCGTCTCCAATATCTGGCTGAGTCGCTGAAGGGTAAAGTAATCTCATTGATTTTAGGATTTATGAGAGGGTGTATTTTATACTTCCTGGTAAAAAGCATGAGCTTAGTTTTGCTCGGATTATTTCCTAACTCGCTAGCCGTAGCCCATTTTGAGAGAGTGTGCAGGGCGTTGGTCATACGCTCGCAGAGAGTTTGAGGGTATTTTCCCGAGAAAGCAACTGCAACATCGTCAGCGTACGCTTCTCTGGTTACGTATCTTATGATACTGGAATTACCCAGAGATGCTTGAATAACTCTGCATTTAAGCATCTGTTAAATGAGTCTGATTAGTATCGATTCCGCCCTAAGTTCCTTTAGTGCGTCAGTGATTGTTTTGGGAGTGACATTATTGAAAGCCCCCTTAATGTCTAGAAAGGCAACTAGTGAGAATTCCTTAAGCTGAAGTGATTTCTCAACTCTTGAAATCACCGAATGCAAGGCTGTCTCCGTGGAGCTGCATTTTTTGTAAGCATGTTGTGTGTCTGACATTAGTGATTGAGGAATTGTATTCCCAAGCCGTAGGCCAATTGGCCTTTCCATCGTTTTGAGAAGAAACGATGAGAGACTTATGGGCCGGAAGTCATTGGGGAGCGTATGTGAAGCCTTCCCTGCTTTGGGAATATAGACTACCTTAGATATAAGCCACGCTTCCAGGATGATCCCGGTGGCTAGGATTCTGAGGAAGATATCCGTCAACCATCTGACGACAGACTCCCGCCGTATTGTAGCTGAGCTGGGATTATTTTGTCTGGTCCCGGCGATTTAAAGGAGTTCATGGCCCATTTAACATTTTCGAAGGTAAACAGATTTGCAGGGACGCCTGTCTTGTCTGACACATGATTGATCTCCACTGACTTGGTGGTAGAGCAACTCACTTTGTGTGTTAGTAGTTTCCATATAAACAAACTAAAATTTAATAATTTTTAAAATCAAGTTTCTGCGTCATAAAGCCGGGGTTTACAAATAGCTGAAAATGTAAATTATTTTAGTTTCCCCGCGCATAAATAAAAGATGTAAATTTTTGATTTTTGGACTTAAAATCGTAAACTCTTGTTTTTAAATTTTTATTTAGTACCATTAAATATTTCTTTTTTCATTTCCCATTTAAAGTATTGCGAATTATAATTGTTTATTTTTCTGCACCACTGAATTGTTACACATATAATATATATATATTCTTTTATTAATATGAAATTCTTGATTTTTTTTTTCTAGTTATTCACTTTTCAATGTTATCAGTTTGTTTAGCTTTGTGCGCCTTTTATTTCATTTAAATGCTAAATATAAAAAAAAATATATATATTTAAATAAATGAAAAATTCTGGCAAAAGTTTTTATCAGTTTAAATAAATAGTTTTTATTGGCTGTTTTGAAATTTTTCGCGTTGTTGTTGCATCTGCTATAGTTGTTGTATTTGGAGTAGTTTATTGGTTTTTGAAAGAAATATTTCTTGGCTTAATTAGTTGTAGTTTTATACATATAAGTTAAATTAAAATTAAGTTGCTTATTTTTTCATTTTTTAAATTTAATTTTTCATGTTAATTGGCTTTGTTTATTTTTATTTTAACTTAGAAATGAGCATGAAACGTTACATTTTGTGGTTTATATATTAAATTTACTGTTACATATTAAATTTAATTTTAGTACCTGTGATTTTTTACTCGTATTTTATTTTTAATTTTCTTTAACATTTCCAAGCACTTTTAGCACTGTTTTTGAGCTAAGATTTGAACACTAACATTTTCGTTTTACAAAAAATGCACTAAAAATTGCTTTAGACTCCGTCACAGTGCTAAAATTGCTTTTTAATTTAGGCAAAGTATACTAAAAACAATAGAGAGAAACAATGTAGTAGATAATTAAAAATAAAAAAAAATAAATAGCGTAAAATCAAGAGCGAATTTTTCAGTTTCTCAGTGCCAGGCGCAGCTTAGCTCAGTATGCCAGACGGCACACACACACAAGTACATAAATAAACAAATGATATGTTTTGAAAAACTAACAAAATGTTTATAATAATAAAAGCAACAAAAATTAATCAATAATTCAATTTGCGTATAAAAATTAAGTTTAAAATTAGGTTTTTGCTGGCATGGCTGAGATCTGGCGCCCGGAACAAAGTTTTGACAAGTTTTTTATCTAAGAATTTCTTTAGTTTTTCTTTTTTTTCTTTCTGCAATTATATAAATATATATATATATTTAGATTTTTTTTGTAAGTCTAAAAGTTAACATTAAATTATATGAGTTTTTTTTTAATATATATATGTATTTTTGTTTTGTTACATTGTTTCCATTTTTTTAGCTTGCTTTACCTTGAGAGAAGTTTTAGTAGCTTGTGGTTGTTGATTTTTTTTTATATACTTTATATATATATATATTTTGTTTCTTATTTAAAAAATATGTTTATATGTACTACATTTTAGTTCACAACTGCGTTGGAAACACCAAATCGTTTAAGTTGCTTGACTTAGTTTGGTTTACGAACTCATTTCAAGAACCGCCACGCCAATAAGCACCAAAACACGCCACATTTTTTGTTGTTTTTTTTTTTTTGCTCTATACAAAGTAAGCTAGACCGTGTTTTATATACTCTTTTTTCATGCTTTGGCAAATAAAAATTTAAATATTTAGCATTAAATCAAGCAAAGTTTTTTTTTTAAATCATAAAGGCAAATGCGGCGTTTTAGGTGCTCTCTCTATACGTGGGACCTCTCCCTAATATCTCTACATCTGCTGTTACTAAATTAAGTTTTATTTTGTTGTTGTTTTGAGGTTTGGTTTAACTTCATTTTGGTAGTGTTTTATGTTTTTACATTTTAAAAAAAGTACGTACTTAAACTTTCAAATTGTTACCATTTTTTTAATTAAGTTTTCAAGTCTTTCTTTTGCTCTTTTTATTGCATTTTTTTTTTTGCATTTTGAAAAATATTTTTCATTTTTTTGTATTTTTTTATGTTTTTGTTGTAATTAGTTTTTAGCTAAGTTTGCTTTTATTTTCATTTTATACTTCATTTTAATTAATTTATTATGCTTAAGTAGATTTTTGTTTTATTTTATTAAATTAAAAAACAAACAAAAGTTTCGCTTTTCCTTTGCAAATTTTGTTGACTTAAAAGTAAAAATTTGAAAATTTTTTTTTGCCAAATGAGCTGAAATTAACTTTAACTTTTACGCTAATTATGTGTGGATGTCTGTGAGTGTATGTATGTGAATGGTGGGCTTTAATGTGACTTTTTGAGACTTAAACATAATACACGTGCGTTGTAGCTGTAGAAATGAATTCGTATCGGAAAAGCGACGCGTTTTGATTTTTTTATAGTTTTTCTTTTAAACAGTTTTGAGCGCACTTTTCGTACTTTTTAATTTTTAACGTTTACAAGAGAATTTACAACATTTTGTTTTTTGGCAC